>CM060916.1:352982496-354247496 GCA_030737875.1 Allium sativum | reverse complement strand
TACAGCCTCATAATCATCAATGAGACCGTTTAGAAAAATAACTATTTGTTCGTAATCACCAATTTTCTGACCTGTTTCTTCAAGAGTATTACACATAGTTTTAACTTTTGCAAGATAGTTCCTCATAGTTAAGTTTTATTTTCTCATACTCCGTAGTTGTCTTCTATAGTAAATAAATTTGGCTGTAGATTGAGAATTGAAATTTCTCTCTATAGTTATATATATTTCATTTGAGTTCTTGCATCCTATTTACATGCGATAGCAATTTTGGGCTTATGGATGATAGTAACCATGTACTGATTAGTCTATCCTGTCTATGGTACTTTGTATATTCTTCATTGCTAATCACTTTATTTTATGCATTAGTTATGAATTTTGGTGGGATAGGTAATGTACCACATATGAAGCACTTGAGACCATATCCTTGTATGGTAGTTTCCACTTGAAGTTTCCAAAGAAGAAATTTTTCTTCATCAAGTTTGGTACCAATCAGTTGGCTTTGCGGACTTATTATAGTCTTGGCCAGATGTTCAACCGCTTCTTGTTGATTTCGAGGAGTAGTGGGAGTTCAGATGTTGCAGAACTTACTTCACCAGCCATTGAGGCAGAATTGTGAATCTGATTCAAGATAAACAAGATAATGATCAGAAATACAGAAGAAACACGTTCAAGACTTGGCAGAGTAACTGAGTATAGCTTCAGAATCAGGTGAGATCAACCTATTAAACCTAGGTACGAGCAAACACTTTCTCATATGATGTATGATACTGATAAGATCGTCAGTTATGCCACTTTCTTGTATGTGCTGATTTCTTCTGATTTTATTTTGATACTTGGTTTTCTTTATCATTTTGAATAACTGAATTCTTTGTTGCTGCTGTGATGCAGCCGAATTATGGATTTTGGCGAGGCACACAGTTGATAGCAAGAATTTTGATCTCAAATGACGAGATTATAATCTCAGATGAGATAAAACTTAAGTGATGAAATTTCTCTGATGAGTTTACCCTTTAAGCACACACTATATTGATCTTTTATGTTTCTGCGAAGCTCTTGTCGCTCTAATACCATAGGGTGTTTTATGGCAGAATGAATTTGTGTGAAGGAGATAATGAATCTTTAATTGATGATAGATTTTGATTACAGAGAATGAATTGAATGATTCACATATGTACAAACAGTATGTATTTATAATACACAGTTACAACTGTAACAGGCTATCAAGAAAATGAGAAATAACGTTTTGCATTTCGTATTTGGCCAAGCCCATTATACTGAAGCCCTGTATTGGTTTGATATATTGACTTTGGTAAGCAGCATTACTTCATTTCCTTTGATAAATATGTTTAAATTTTGTTTTTAGAAGAAGTCCGCTTTTGGAATTCTTTTCTGATTTCCTAACTATCCAGTGTTACAAAATCTTATTTGAAGAATGACATGTTCTATTTAATTATCGATTCACCTATTTTTAGAAATCAGTTTTGATGTTTATAAGTTAATTTGTGTATGATTGTGACACCAATAGTTGTTTGTTGCTGACCATAAAAATATAACACATAGAGGTGACGTCAATTATTATTAGAAGGCCTTGTTTAAACACCAGTTAGCTGATGAATAGAGATGCACCTTTAGGCATCCAAAATGTTGGTTGAGGGCGTTGAGCGTGAAACATGTAATCTCGTAGGTACATTTGTTGTTTGCACCATGCATAATTGGTATATTTGCGTTCAAATTATTTATAGCATTTAATGGTATATAACATATAAACAATTTACCAAATGTTTTTTACAGTATCCTTGGATTGTTAGGTGATTCATGTTGGCTATGGAACGATTTGAAACTATTTTTTTGTAGAAGCTATGGTGGCATTCGCTTTCATGGCATTGTCTGACGTACGTATTTCAAAAACAAGCCGCTTTCATCGTACCCAGACCGAACGGTCAAAATTGAATTCAGCCCCAATACCAACTCCCAAACTCTATGTCCATCCTCCTTCATTTTTCTTCTGCCACTCCCTTCCTTCTCAATGACCGATCTCCCCACAAGAAACTCACACTATATTTTCAGAGAGAAAATATCCCTTCTTAATTTATTCAAAGATACTCTTAGGCTTAAATAGCCTTACAAGTTACAACCTGAAAGAAAGATACAACGTGGGAAAATAAAAAATGGGATAAAAATCAACCTAAAGAATAGGTTTGCTTATTAATGAAAAGCAAATAAAAATAAACAGTAGCTTTATTAATGCAAGAGAATCGTTCCCACTGAAGAATAGGTCCATCAATCCTTCCTTTAAGCTGAATAATTTAAATATTTCAGCTTACTTCCATAGTAGAGATTAATCCTAGCATCCCTCGAAGCTTGACAAACTGTTCTTTATTCAAAGATTTTGTCATAATATTTGTAATCTGATTCTGAGTACTGCATTATCCCAATTTCACAGTTCCTTCATTCACCAGCTCTCTCAGAAAATGAAACTTCACATCAATATGTTTACTCTTACCATGAAATACAGAGTGCTTCGATAGTTGTACAGCTGAGCTATTGTCACACTGTATCAAACTGCGTCTTTCTCCTTCCTATCCAAGTTCTTCTAGCAACCTTCTAAGCCAGATGCACTGACATGCACAAGAACCTACAGCGATGTACTCAGCTTCAGTGGTAGATAATATTACCACGGGTTGTTTCTTCGATGACCAAGACACTGCTCCCCCCTGCAAGAATAAAGACAAACCCAGAAGTGCTTTTCCTGTCATTAAGATCGCCTGCAAAGTCACTGTCTGAATATGCCATCAAGTTTGTAATACTTTCACTCCTGTACAGTACTCCCAATTCGACTGTACCATTGATATACCTTAATTTCCTTTTCGTTGCGGACCAATGCTCCTCGGTTGGTGATGACATTTATCTGCTAATCAATCTTACTCCAAACATAATGTCTGCTTTGGTTGCTATCAAATACATCAAACTTCCGACAACTTGTTTGAATAGAGTAACATCAATCTTGGTACCCTTCTCATCTTTCGAAAGCCTTGTGTCGGGAACAATAGGATTTCCAACAGGTTTAGTATTAGACATGCCAAACCTTTCCAGCACTTATTTTGCATACCTCCTTTGACAGAGAAAAATCCCCTTTGAATTATGTATAACCTCCATGCCAAGAAAATATCTCATCTTTCCCAAATCAGACATGTCAAATCAAGCATCATTGATTTTTTGAATCCCTTACACATGCCTTTATTCTTTCCAGTATAAATCAATTCATCAACGTAAAGACTAACAATTTAGAATTTACCTCCCTCCTTCTGTTTTTAAAAAGAGTATGCTCATACGCACACTTTTTGAATCTTTCACTGATAAAGTAAGACTCTATGCGGCTATACCATGCACGTGGAGCCAATTTTAGTCCGTATAAGGTTATGTATAGCATATACACTTCTCTTCTTCTCCCTTTTTTCAAAGCCAACAGGTTGCTACACAAACACATCCTCTTCAAGTTCTCCTTGAAGGAATGCGCTCTTGACATCTAACTGGTACACTTCCCATTTGTTTTGTGTTGCGGTTGCTAAGATGAGCCAAATTGTATCAAGGCGAGCCACTGGTGAAAAAACACCTGTATAGTCAATCCTATATTGTTGTGCATATCTGTAACAACCCGAAAATCTGGGCCAGTTTAAAATTTTTATTTTGGCAATTTCAGCGAATTTTGAATATTTAAAATAGATTATTTTAAATAATATCGACGAAAAATTTATTTTGAATATAAATAGAACGCATATATTATATACGCCGTCGTTAGAATATAAATATTTATATATAATTATAAATAGAATTGAAAATGGCGCGGTAGTTCGATAATTCGATTTCAAACTTCAATTGAATGTACCGGGTGCAAAACAATCCGGATTTTAGTGAAACCAAAAATAATGGAATCTAATAGTGAATATCTTTCCAACGAATCCGACTAATCGAAATTTCATAGCGGGTATCAAAAGATATGTCCAGTTGAAAATTCTGAATAGTCGCTATGGAATTCAGGCCCTTAAAATTGGTCATTTTTCAAACGGTCTCGGAATTTGACGAAATTAGTTTTGTTAGGACCGTATCGTCAATACGAAACTAGAAAATATTTTTCGGAAATTTTTAGAGTTCGTATGTGGCCCCAGTAAATTGAAGTGCACGTTTGAATTGAATATATATAGATTTATGTTTTAATTTAAACGGAAACTGATCGTAACAGCCAAATTGGCTTACGAAACATATCCCATTGTGTTTGGAATGGGGGTAATTAGCTAGGGGCGACAGTCGTTGGGTTTGGATTGGAGTTCGAAATAAAAACGTACCTTTTTGAATTTAAATTAAATAAATATAAAACCTTTTGCATATATCCCCCCCCCCCTCTATTTTCTTCCATTCGATAACCCCCCTCCCTTTTCTGATTTCTTCAATCGAAAATGGCGACTGCCATTCACCATCGGCCGCCGCTATCGTCAAGCACGCGCCTCCACCACGCCGCCATCTCCACCACCCTCGCGCTCCCTTCCTCTCGAGTCCTCCCTCTTCCCCTAGAAAATAGCGAGCCCCAAGCACCCCCATTCACCAATTCGAACAGCAGCCACCCAATGCTCAGACCACCACCGAGTTCTCCACTAGCGCCGACATTGGTGGCTCTCCCAGCGATGCTCTTCGTGGCACCCTCGGACTTCGTTCCGGTCATCAGCGGAAGGCGGGGACTGAAGCCCTATTGAACGAAGGCGGCTAGATTTAGGTTCCAGGCAGCGTATAAGTTACAGGTGATTATTTTAATTTTAAATTTAATTAAGGTGATTTATAAAATACAAAACCATTGTTAAAAATCAGATTTTATTTTATAAATAAAATAGATTTAAAATATGATTTTGTAGAGATAGTTTTAGATCTAAAAATGTGATTTTTTATACCGAAATAGAATTCATAAAGATGATATTTTTAAAATGAAAATAGCTTTAAATAGAATTTGATTTTTAATTTATGTTATTTATAATAAAAGATTAGATTTTTTATACAAGTAAAGATACCATTTTTAATAATGGAATTTTTTTATTTTTCAAAGTAAAAAGACGAGGTTTTTATATAAGAAATTATTATTTTATTTTTAGAAGAAAAAAAAAAGTTTATATTTTTAATAATAGAAAGGTCGGATCTTTATTTTAGAAAAGTTCGAATCTTTATAATAGAAAAGTTTGAATTTTTATATTAGAAAAGTTTGAATCTTTATATAGGAAAAGTATGATTTTTACAAATAGAAAGGTAGGATTTTTATTATTTAAACGGTAAAGTAAAATATATATAATTTTCATGTATATGAGAAGTGTCATAAAAATATACAATTTTTATGTATACAGTAGCGATAAAAAAAATTCTATTTTTACATATAAGAAGTAGTGCTATAAAAATATAATTTTTATAACGAAGTAGCGATAAAAATTCGATTTTTTTTTACATATTGAAAGTAGCGATAAAAATCCGATTTTTACATGAAGTGTCATTACAAAAATTTGATTTTTATATAATAGAGAATATAAAAATGTGATTTTTATATATGTAGCGAATACGGATGACGAAAGCGACGAAAGACAAACAATGGCGAAGATTTCCTACATATGAAGAGTCGAGGCGTTGGGTTTAGCTAATCGGTGAGAACTTCTCACCTTTCAATTTAATTTTTCTAGTTATATATATACTAGGATGCAGACGGTGTTTAGTAGCACCCGACACCCGTCATCCACAGACCATGAATGGCTTGTTTGTTAAATTGTTTGGATGAATAGTTAGTTAGATTATTTGAAATGAAATTGAATTGTTTGGTGAAGTGAATGGATTTGATTGATGTGTGAATGGCGTGGGCCTTCACTAGACCGGGGATAAGGCTAGGCCTTGTCCCGTTTCTAGTATCGTGCCGTTATGCCGCCGAAATTTTCTAAAATAAGTTAGAAAAATAAAAATATCATTTTATTGAATAAATGAATTGAATAGAAATTCATAGGTTGAAATAAAATGTTTTATCGTTAAAAATATAATTTTTAACATGAAGTGGATAAAATAAAATATTCATTTATAAACCGCATGGTTTGTTTATGTACACCCATTTGAATGACATTGATTGGGACGATAAATTTTACACATCGCCCAACTGCACAAATAAAATATGTGTTTGATTTTTTTGAAACCCCACACGGGTGTTGGGATGAAATTTGAAGTTCACTCATCCTGATTGATTAAATATGTCGATCGATTGATTGATAGGCTGTTATAAGCGTTAGATATCCATATTTGATGCTTATACAGTGTAGTGCACTTTGGTTGATGGTTGATTATTTTTCGATGCTATTATATGTGTGTAATGCATGAAAATCCATATAATTAACTTTATATGGTAATTGATTGGGCCTCATTCCAATTTGAAAAATAAAGAATATTATAAAATAAAAGTTCATGTGTTGACAGTACTCATCCATTGAGATTGGTCATGTGTTGAACGAAATATTTTAGTAATAAAATTTACATCTTTAAGAATATTATAAAATAAAAGTTCATGTGTTGACAGTACTCATCCATTGAGATTGGTCATGTGCTGAACGAAATATTTTGATAATAACAACTATTTTGAAAAAGAAATATTTGAAAATAGAAATTTATGAAGCCATGTTGATTAGATTGACGCCATTTTGACGTGAACGATATTTATATCGATTTTAAACGATTCCGAAATGAATTGGATTGAAAACGATTTCGAAATGAATTGGATTGAAAACGATTTCAAAATGAATTGAATTGAAAACGATTTCGAAATGAATTGAATTGAAAACGATTTCGAAATGAATTGAATTGAAAACAATTTCGAAATGAATTGAATTGAAAACGATTTCGAAATGAATTGGATTGAAAACGATTTCGAAATGAATTGAATTGAAAACGATTTCGAAATGAATTGAATTGAAAATGAATTCAAATTGAATTGAAAACGATTTCGAAATGAATTGAATTGAAAATGAATTCAAATTGAATTGAAAGCGAATTGAAATGAATTCAAATTGAATTGAAATTTGAATTGAATAGAAATGAATTTTAAAACGAATTTATAAAGAAGAATTCAATTTTGATTTGAATTGAAAAGGAAGTTGAAATTGCTTTTGAAACGAATTTAAAACTATTTATATAATTCGTTTTAAATAGAAATCGACGAAATATATATTATATATTATATATATAATATAATGGCCTGAATAGAACGCGCCGCGCCGCGGCAGTTCGTAAATTTCGACCATTTATTTCAAACGGACATTACGGGAGATCCGACCGTCGGATTCTCCTAAAACCGGAACCGTTGGGTTCGTATCGAAAAGAGCTTTCTAACGAATATTAGAAATTAGAAATCTAACGGTTGGATTTGGAATTATGTCCAAATCAAATTTGAAAAAGGTCGTTGTAAGTGCAGTTCGATGACCGTTGATGGAAATCGACTGTACGGGCCTTGATAAAATTATTAAAAATAGTAATAATTTGTGTAAAATCATAAGAAATGATTTAGAAAGAATTGGGATGAAAAACTCCATATTTGAAAAGATAAAAATAGATTTTTATCGAAATGAACTAGTTTTGAACTAGAATTATAATTCTATTTATTTTTAAATAAATAAATTGGATTTGAAATGGTTTTGAAAATAACCAGAATTTCCAATGATTGCATTGGAGTGGATTTGAATCGAAATTGTCTTCGGAATATTTCGATGGTGGAATTCGGGATTATGCAGATGTTGTTATGGAAATTTGAAAGATGTATATATTTATATCGTTATTTCCAATACGACATTTGTTAATCGTAGAATTTGATATTGAATATAAGCCGGGATATTTTCTATTCAGAGCCTTGTATTTAATATCAAATGTGATTTGGGTTTGTCGTGAATGGTGTCTTCATTAACACTGTTCTTGAACCCAGGGGAGAAAAGATTAAATCTTTTTATTTAGATTTAATGAAGTGTACCAATCAAATAATGTTTAATTGGAATTGAATTGATATTGATTTTTGGGTTTATCGTGGACAGTGTTTTAAATAACACTCGTTCTTTAACCCGATCATTAATGAAATGTGATTTTGGGTTGTCGTGAACGGTATCTTCAATAATACAGTTCTTAGACCTAAAGGAGTTAAGAAAATCAGAAACTAACTGGAGATTAGTTAAGTTGAATAGTTTCCGAGGTATTGATCTGATGTTGGTTTCAGCCTTCGGGATTAATACTTAGGGAACTGCTCACTTGCTAATTTACAATTAGGGACTAATTGAAATGTGATGTGATTTTGGGTTTATCGTGAACCGTGTTTTAAATGACACTGATTCTTTAACCCAGTCACAGATTAAAACTAAGTGGAGTTTTAATGAATCTTTAATTAGATTGAAATAATCGAAGTGGAGTATCACCAGTTTTGCTCCAGGCGATAGTTAAATCTTTAATTAGATTTGAACGTGAAATGGTAACTGAATTTACCGATAACACTGTGGTGTTAGATATGAAGTATTACTAGTTTTACTTCATGGGATAAATAGGTTGGGATTGGGAAATTAAAACAAATGATTACTTCGGTAAGTTTCGTTAGTCCCGGCTAGTTGAATCGAAATTCAAAAGAATAGAATAAAGAATAAATTCAAGAAATTTATCTTGGATAAAATTAATGGGAACCTTTCCCTATGAATGTGAAATTTAGAAACTAACTGTCAGTTAGCCAAGCAGAATGGTTTTCTGGATATTGATCTGATGTTGGTTTCGGCCTTCGGGGTTAATATTTGGGAAGTTATTCTCTTGATTAATTTACGGTTAGTGACTGATGAATTGGAACGAGGCGTATGTTGTGTTTGTGTAACACTTATTTTAAATATACGCGAGTTATTCGGAAAGACCGGGTTTATCCCATTCTGAATAACTGATACGACGATAAGTTGAAGATGAAGACGATGGTCGAAGACCGGAGGTCTTCACGTCGTTTGGGTAATTACTGATGATCTTGATTGGGCTGTACACCCAAGAAGATGGAAACAGTTAGTGATCGTCCAGACGTACTTGGAGATCGATGGATATGCGGGGTACTAGGTGCCTCCGGTTTCGTTCAGACCCAGAACGGACTTGTAAATGGACTGTGTGTCTGACATTGGATTTTAGTCTGTGTGGTTGATTTCTATTAAATATATATCTGTTTGGCGGCGGAGAATTTATTCTCTTGCTTAACGCCCTTCTCTGAGACGTACGAGCTCAGAGGTTATATACTGATGGATATCAAACGCATGGAGTGAATTGCCTGTGTGGCATGCCTAAGTGGCAAATGATCAAGGCTTCTGTTGAAAAGCAAAGTCTTGTGGTGATGATCAAAGCACGGCCTTTGTGGCGTAGCTTTGTGTAACGTTTACTTCGCGAGTTTCACACCCGGTATGAACCAAAAACGGGAGACGGACGTCAGGGAGGGCATGCGTTTCTTTCTAGCTAGAAGTGGCGTCAGTGGTTTTACAAGCCCTGACGAGTTTGACTTATGTGGTTGTTGCTGTTGCGAGGCGCCTCGGTTATATCGGTTTCGGCCGATGCATTCTGGTCGGCTGACGGACCAGACTTACACCCCATAGGGTGGGGAGACGTAGTGTTCAGGCATAATAATCCACATCGGTGGACCGGCCCTGAGGATCCAAGGGGCAGTTGCGGCTGTTCCTGAGACACGGGCTAGAGCGTCTCGAATCGGTTGAGGACTATCTTTTGCCTCGGTTCATAGACGGAAATCCAATTTCCAAATACGTGACATTTGCAGTTTTATTTGTAAACCTATACATGGCGACATAGTGGCATGGGACGCTCATGTCGCCTATGATTGATACTTATGATTTGAAGATGTTTTATACACTATGCACTTATTATAGTATCAAATGATTTGTTTTAAACGTATCAAGCATTCTTTGGCTGTTATAAGGGAAAACCCTATCCCCCGGCTTGCGTTGCATTGTGTGATAGGACCTGGGTCTTATAACAGCTTCATTTTTCTTTATTTAGCATTGCGCTGTTTGTTTTATGCACTGGTATTCTTGGGAGGAAACCCGTTCCGTGTTATACGGCGTGGTCCCTTGATTTACCTAATGATTTAAAATAAAGATTAATAACTGTTTTAGTTCTCACACCAGTCACATGACTGACCTGGAGTTTATTGTTTTAACCTAAACTCTGGGTGCCCCTATTTTGACACGGGCAGCTAGTAGTTTTGTTTTTGCAGATTTATATTCACAGGATCCTGGTTTACAGCTGGAACGATATCCGGAAAGCTTTGTATCCGTATATCTCCTTCTAGTTGTGTATTGTATTATTTTCCGCTGCTATGTAATGTAATTTAAATCTCTGATATTTCTGTGTAATATTTATTTGTTTATACTCTGTATATTCTTGTAATCTGATGCATTGTTGTAATGATAGCAATGAAATGTTCTTCTGTATGCGTTCTGATTTGTCCTGTTCTCAAACGATAGGGCGTTTCGAACGGTCTGGATCGGTTTAGCGACTGGTTCGGACCGAGCGAGATTCCTTGCCGTCACAGTTGGTATCAGAGCTTTGGTTTACAAAGCTAGAGAACAAGACACATTAGAACCATACGAAAGAATTCATCAGATATTGGATTAGTAATATCCAATTAGAATGACTCGTTAGAGATGGGATCAGTAGAATCCTAGAACGAGTGTGAAGAGTATATTTTTAAAGTGAAAACAAATTTTTGTTTTGAAAATTTAAATCAACTATTCGTATTTGATTATTTATTTATATTGAATTTGGACAGTCCAGTATATATAGACTTTGCGTATACGTCTGATCCACGTGTATTTGAAGTTTTAATATATTGGATAGATATAGAGTCACACTCTAGTCGCCCGGAGACGATTCTGATGATAGTCTAGACATCATCAGAATTGGTATTCGAGTTTCGAAGGTGTGATTTTCTATATATTTCCATTAGACTGGTGTGAGAACCAAAACTAATATAGCTAGAATACATTGTTGTGATTTGGCATCAAAACATGATTTTCTTTATATATATCAAAGTTATGAATTTGAAACTCTAATTCACTAATTGATTGATGTTTGTGTTGTTTGTTTATTTGTTTGCTAATTTTTTTTTTACCATTTTGCCTAATTTGATCAAATATTAAATTATATTGAAAATTGGTCGCATTTGCTTGCATATACATATATATCATTGAACATGTCATAGCAAGGAGGCTAGAGTCGAAGAATATAATTTGTTTGCCCGACAAATAGGTACATGTTTACTACATGATTTACTATTTTGTTTGGGTGATGATGATTTTGTGAGCCTATTGGCTAGCCGCTTGGCTTTTTCTTTTTCTTTTTGAGATCTGAAGGACCGGGGAAGCTATTTGAAATTCCCCGATGCTCCCGGTGCAGGGGAGGTTATGGCGAAATTTTTCGAAAATTTAGGGTGTTAGCCAAATTTTTGAAATTTTTGAAAAGTTCTTAGAAACTGAAAAGTTGAAGAACTTAAGCCGTAATCAAAACAATGGAAGTTGAGCTGAATAGTCAAATCACTTTCGACTTTGTTCCTTTTCGGGGACGAAAAGTTTTAAGTGGGGGAGATTGTAACAACCCGAAAATCTGGGCCAGTTTAAAATTTTTATTTTGGCAATTTCAGCGAATTTTGAATATTTAAAATAGATTATTTTAAATAATATCGACGAAAAATTTATTTTGAATATAAATAGAACGCATATATTATATACGCCGTCGTTAGAATATAAATATTTATATATAATTATAAATAGAATTGAAAATGGCGCGGTAGTTCGATAATTCGATTTCAAACTTCAATTGAATGTACCGGGTGCAAAACAATCCGGATTTTAGTGAAACCAAAAATAATGGAATCTAATAGTGAATATCTTTCCAACGAATCCGACTAATCGAAATTTCATAGCGGGTATCAAAAGATATGTCCAGTTGAAAATTCTGAATAGTCGCTATGGAATTCAGGCCCTTAATATTGGTCATTTTTCAAACGGTCTCGGAATTTGACGAAATTAGTTTTGTTAGGACCGTATCGTCAATACGAAACTAGAAAATATTTTTCGGAAATTTTTAGAGTTCGTATGTGGCCCCAGTAAATTGAAATGCACGTTTGAATTGAATATATATAGATTTATGTTTTAATTTAAACGGAAACTGATCGTAACAGCCAAACTGGCTTACGAAACATATCCCATTGTGTTTGGAATGGGGGTAATTAGCTAGGGGCGACAGTCGTTGGGTTTGGATTGGAGTTCGAAATAAAAACGTACCTTTTTGAATTTAAATTAAATAAATATAAAACATTTTGCATATATCCCCCCCCCCCTCTATTTTCTTCCATTCGATAACCCCCCTCCCTTTTCTGATTTCTTCAATCGAAAATGGCGACTGCCATTCACCATCGGCCGCCGCTATCGTCAGGCGCGCGCCCCCACCATGCCGCCATCTCCACCACCCTCGCGCTCCCTTCCTCTCGAGTCCTCCCTCTTCCCCTAGAAAATAGCGAGCCCCAAGCACCCCCATTCACCAATTCGAACAGCAGCCACCCAATGCTCAGACCACCACCGAGTTCTCCACTAGCGCCGACATTGGTGGCTCTCCCAGCGATGCTCTTCGTGGCACCCTCGGACTTCGTTCCGGTCATCAGCGGAAGGCGGGGACTGAAGCCCTATTGAACGAAGGCGGCTAGATTTAGGTTCCAGGTAGCGTATAAGTTACAGGTGATTATTTTAATTTTAAATTTAATTAAGGTGATTTATAAAATACAAAACCATTGTTAAAAAACAGATTTTATTTTATAAATAAAATAGATTTAAAATATGATTTTGTAGAGATAGTTTTAGATCTAAAAATGTGATTTTTTATACCGAAATAGAATTCATAAAGATGATATTTTTAAAATGAAAATAGCTTTAAATAGAATTTGATTTTTAATTTATGTTATTTATAATAAAAGATTAGATTTTTTATACAAGTAAATATACCATTTTTAATAATGGAAAATTTTGATTTTTCAAAGTAAAAAGACGAGGTTTTTATATAAGAAATTATTATTTTATTTTTAGAAGAAAAAAAAAGTTTATATTTTTAATAATAGAAAGGTCGGATCTTTATTTTAGAAAAGTTCGAATCTTTATAATAGAAAAGTTTGAATTTTTATATTAGAAAAGTTTGAATCTTTATATAGGAAAAGTATGATTTTTACAAATAGAAAGGTAGGATTTTTATTATTTAAACGGTAAAGTAAAATATATATAATTTTCATGTATATGAGAAGTGTTATAAAAATATACAATTTTTATGTATACAGTAGCGATAAAAAAAATTCTATTTTTACATATAAGAAGTAGTGCTATAAAAATATAATTTTTATAACGAAGTAGCGATAAAAATTCGATTTTTCTTTTTTTACATATTGAAAGTAGCGATAAAAATCCGATTTTTACATATATGAAGTGTCATTACAAAAATTTGATTTTTATATAATAGAGAATATAAAAATGTGATTTTTATATATGTAGCGAATACGGATGACGAAAGCGACGAAAGACAAACAATGGCGAAGATTTCCTACATATGAAGAGTCGAGGCGTTGGGTTTAGCTAATCGGTGAGAACTTCTCACCTTTCAATTTAATTTTTCTAGTTATATATATACTAGGATGCAGACGGTGTTTAGTAGCACCCTACACCCGTCATCCACAGACCATGGATGGCTTGTTTGTTAAATTGTTTGGATGAATAGTTAGTTAGATTATTTGAAATGAAATTGAATTGTTTGGTGAAGTGAATGGATTTGATTGATGTGTGAATGGCGTGGGCCTTCACTAGACCGGGGATAAGGCTAGGCCTTGTCCCGTTTCTAGTATCGTGCCGTTATGCCGCCGAAATTTTCTAAAATAAGTTAGAAAAATAAAAATATCATTTTATTGAATAAATGAATTGAATAGAAATTCATAGGTTGAAATAAAATGTTTTATCGTTAAAAATATAATTTTTAACGTGAAGTGGATAAAATAAAATATTCATTTATAAACCGCATGGTTTGTTTATGTACACCCATTTGAATGACATTGATTGGGACGATAAATTTTACACATCGCCCAACTGCACAAATAAAATATGTGTTTGATTTTTTTGAAACCCCACACGGGTGTTGGGATGAAATTTGAAGTTCACTCATCCTGATTGATTAAATATGTCGATCGATTGATTGACAGGCTGTTATAAGCGTTAGATATCTATATTTGATGCTTATACAGTGTAGTGCACTTTGGTTGATGGTTGATTATTTTTCGATGCTATTATATGTGTGTAATGCATGAAAATCCATATAATTAACTTTATATGGTAATTGATTGGGCCTCATTCCAATTTGAAAAATAAAGAATATTATAAAATAAAAGTTCATGTGTTGACAGTACTCATCCATTGAGATTGGTCTTGTGTTGAACGAAATATTTTAGTAATAAAATTTACATCTTTAAGAATATTATAAAATAAAAGTTCATGTGTTGACAGTACTCATCCATTGAGATTGGTCATGTGTTGAACGAAATATTTTGATAATAACAACTATTTTGAAAAAGAAATATTTTAAATAGAATATTTGAAAATAGAAATTTATGAAGCCGTGTTGATTAGATTGACGCCATTTTGACGTGAACGATATTTATATCGATTTTAAACGATTCCGAAATGAATTGGATTGAAAACGATTTCGAAATGAATTGGATTGAAAACGATTTCAAAATGAATTGAATTGAAAACGATTTCGAAATGAATTGAATTGAAAACGATTTTGAAATGAATTGAATTGAAAACGATTTCGAAATGAATTGAATTGAAAACGATTTCGAAATGAATTGGATTGAAAACGATTTCGAAATGAATTGAATTGAAAACGATTTCGAAATGAATTGAATTGAAAATGAATTCAAATTGAATTGAAAACGATTTCGAAATGAATTGAATTGAAAATGAATTCAAATTGAATTGAAAGCGAATTGAAATGAATTCAAATTGAATTGAAATTTGAATTGAAATTTGAATTGAATAGAAATGAATTTTAAAACGAATTTATAAAGAAGAATTCAATTTTGATTTGAATTGAAAAGGAAGTTGAAATTGCTTTTGAAACGAATTTAAAACTATTTATATAATTCGTTTTAAATAGAAATCGACGAAATATATATTATATATTATATATATAATATAATGGCCTGAATAGAACGCGCCGCGCCGCGGCAGTTCGTAAATTTCGACCATTTATTTCAAACGGACATTACGGGAGATCCGACCGTCGGATTCTCCTAAAACCGGAACCGTTGGGTTCGTATCGAAAAGAGCTTTCTAACGAATATTAGAAATTAGAAATCTAACGGTTGGATTTGGAATTATGTCCAAATCAAATTTGAAAAAGGTCGTTGTAAGTGCAGTTCGATGACCGTTGATGGAAATCGACTGTACGGGCCTTGATAAAATTATTAAAAATAGTAATAATTTGTGTAAAATCATATGAAATGATTTAGAAAGAATTGGGATGAAAAACTCCATATTTGAAAAGATAAAAATAGATTTTTATCGAAATGAACTAGTTTTGAACTAGAATTATAATTCTATTTATCTTTAAATAAATAAATTGGATTTGAAATGGTTTTGAAAATAACCAGAATTTCCAATGATTGCATTGGAGTGGATTTGAATCGAAATTGTCTTCGGAATATTTCGATGGTGGAATTCGGGATTATGCAGATGTTGTTATGGAAATTTGAAAGATATATATATTTATATCGTTATTTCCAATACGACATTTGTTAATCGTAGAATTTGATATTGAATATAAGCCGGGATATTTTCTATTCAGAGCCTTGTATTTAATATCAAATGTGATTTGGGTTTGTCGTGAATGGTGTCTTCATTAACACTGTTCTTGAACCCAGGGGAGAAAAGATTAAATCTTTTTATTTAGATTTAATGAAGTGTACCAATCAAATAATGTTTAATTGGAATTGAATTGATATTGATTTTTGGGTTTATCGTGGACAGTGTTTTAAATAACACTCGTTCTTTAACCCGATCATTAATGAAATGTGATTTTGGGTTGTCGTGAACGGTATCTTCAATAATACAGTTCTTAGACCTAAAGGAGTTAAGAAAATCAGAAACTAACTGGAGATTAGTTAAGTTGAATAGTTTCCGAGGTATTGATCTGACGTTGGTTTCGGCCTTCGGGATTAATACTTAGGGAACTGCTCACTTGCTAATTTACAATTAGGGACTGATTGAAATGTGATGTGATTTTGGGTTTATCGTGAACCGTGTTTTAAATGACACTGATTCTTTAACCCAGTCACAGATTAAAACTAAGTGGAGTTTTAATGAATCTTTAATTAGATTGAAATAATCGAAGTGGAGTATCACCGGTTTTGCTCCAGGCGATAGTTAAATCTTTAATTAGATTTGAACGTGAAATGGTAATTGAATTTACCGATAACACTGTGGTGTTAGATATGAAGTATTACCAGTTTTACTTCATGGGATAAATAGGTTGGGATTGGGAAATTAAAACAAATGATTACTTCGGTAAGTTTCGTTAGTCCCGGCTAGTTGAATCGAAATTCAAAAGAATAGAATAAAGAATAAATTCAAGAAATTTATCTTGGATAAAATTAATGGGAACCTTTCCCTATGAATGTGAAATTTAGAAACTAACTGTCAGTTAGCCAAGCAGAATGGTTTTCTGGATACTGATCTGATGTTGGTTTCGGCCTTCGGGGTTAATATTTGGGAAGTTATTCTCTTGATTAATTTACGGTTAGTGACTGATGAATTGGAATGAGGCGTATGTTGTGTTTGTGTAACACTTATTTTAAATATACGCGAGTTATTCGGAAAGACCGGGTTTATCCCATTCTGAATAACTGATACGACGATAAGTCGAAGATGAAGACGATGGTCGAAGACCGGAGGTCTTCACGTCGTTTGGGTAATTACTGATGATCTTGATTGGGCTGTACACCCAAGAAGATGGAAACAGTTAGTGATCGTCCAGACGTACTTGGAGATCGATGGATATGCGGGGTACTAGGTGCCTCCGGTTTCATTCAGACCCAGAACGGACTTGTAAATGGACTGTGTGTCTGACATTGGATTTTAGTCTGTGTGGTTGATTTCTATTAAATATGTATCTGTTTGGCGGCGGAGAATTTATTCTCTTTCTTAACGCCCTTCTCTGAGACGTACGAGCTCAGAGGTTATATACTGATGGATATCAAACGCATGGAGTGAATTGCCTGTGTGGCATGCCTAAGTGGCAAATGATCAAGGCTTCTGTTGAAAAGCAAAGTCTTGTGGTGATGATCAAAGCACGGCCTTTGTGGCGTAGCTTTGTGTAACGTTTACTTCGCGAGTTTCACACCCGGTATGAACCAAAAACGGGAGACGGACGTCAGGGAGGGCATGCGTTTCTTTCTAGCTAGAAGTGGCGTCAGTGGTTTTACAAGCCCTGACGAGTTTGACTTATGTGGTTGTTGCTGTTGCGAGGCGCCTCGGTTATATCGGTTTCGGCCGATGCATTCTGGTCGGCTGACGGACCAGACTTACACCCCATAGGGTGGGGAGACGTAGTGTTCAGGCATAATAATCCACATGGTGGACCGGCCCTGAGGATCCAAGGGGCAGTTGCGGCTGTTCCTGAGACACGGGCTAGAGCGTCTCGAATCGGTTGAGGACTATCTTTTGCCTCGGTTCATAGACGGAAATCCAATTTCCAAATACGTGACATTTGCGGTTTTATTTGTAAACCTATACATGGCGACATAGTGGCATGGGACGCTCATGTCGCCTATGATTGATACTTATGATTTGAAGATGTTTTATACACTATGCACTTATTATAGTATCAAATGATTTGTTTTAAACGTATCAAGCATTCTTTGGCTGTTATAAGGGAAAACCCTATCCCCCGGCTTGCGTTGCATTGTGTGATAGGACCTGGGTCTTATAACAGCTTCATTTTTCTTTATTTAGCATTGCGCTGTTTGTTTTATGCACTGGTATTCTTGGGAGGAAACCCGTTCCGTGTTATACGGCGTGGTCCCTTGATTTACCTAATGATTTAAAATAAAGATTAATAACTGTTTTAGTTCTCACACCAGTCACACGACTGACCTGGAGTTTATTGTTTTAACCTAAACTCTGGGTGCCCCTATTTTGACACGGGCAGCTAGTAGTTTTGGTTTTGCTGATTTATATTCACAGGATCCTGGTTTACAGCTGGAACGATATCCGGAAAGCTTTGTATCCGTATATCTCCTTCTAGTTGTGTATTGTATTATTTTCCGCTGCTATGTAATGTAATTTAAATCTCTGATATTTCTGTGTAATATTTATTTGTTTATACTCTGTATATTCTTGTAATCTGATGCATTGTTGTAATGATAGCAATGAAATGTTCTTCTGTATGCGTTCTGATTTGTCCTGTTCTCAAACGATAGTGCGTTTCGAATGGTCTGGATCGGTTTAGCGACTGGTTCGGACCGAGCGAGATTCCTTGCCGTCACAATATCCTTTAGCCACCAATCTCGCTTTGTACTTCTCTATTTCACCACGTTCTTTAAGTTTTGTCTTGAAAATCCACTTTACTCTTATGGCTTCGACTCCTTTTGGCAAAGTTGTGAGCTTCCATGTACGGTTTTTCTCTATTGAATCAATCTCCTTAGCCATTGCCTCTCTCCATCTTTTGTCTTTCACGGCTTCATTGTATGTGACCGGATCATCCTCAACCATCATCATCATCATTGCTTCTTCTTCCTCCTCTGATAATCCTTCTCCTGCTGTACTTTTTGACATCGATGCAGGGGCTCTTAGTTGACTTTCTTGTGGTGAGCTTGATTTACTTCCGCTTGGTGAAATTGAGGAGCTTTCTTCTTCAGTTTGTGATGTTGAACCATCGCTACTCATGCCACTAATATTGTTGGTGTTAGAATATTATTTTGATTGTTCCTCCTCACCTATAGCAACATCCTTATTTCCCCAATCTAGCACGTCCGATTGTGCCTCTTGTATACTTTGTTCCCATGCCCAACATGCATCTTCCTCGAATTTCATATCCCTGCTGATTGTGATTTTCTTGGTAGTTGGATCAAAGAGCCTATATGCTTTAGACTCCTTGCTCACACCAAGAAATCTGTGTGCTCTGCTCTTATGATCCAGTTTTCTTCTTCTTTGACCTGGGACATGTACATGAGCAAGACATCCGAATATTCGAAAGTGGTCTACTCTTGGTTTGCTGCCAGTCCATGCCTCTTGTGGAGTCATATTTTCAAGAGCTGCTGTCAGACACCTATTAAGAATATGAATTGACCAATTTGTTGCTTTAGCCCAGAACTCTTTTGGAATCTGTTTCTCATTCAACATCTGGCGCACCATATTCATGATCGTCCGGTTCTTATGCTCGGCAACACCATTTTGTTGAGGCATGTATGTTGTAGTGAGTTGTCGAGTGATCCCATGCTTACTGCAAAAATCTTCAAACTCCTTTGAATTGTATTCTCCTTCTCAGTCCGTTCTCAAGCACTTAATGCTTGTTCCAATCTCCTTTTCATCCCATGTTTTGAAACTTTTAAATGCTTCCAATGCTTCTGACTTCTGGTTCAAAAAATAAATCCAAGTTTTAGGTGTGAGATCATCAATAAAACTCAGAATATACCTCTTATTTGTAACGAAAAGGAATTTTGCTCGATCCGAATTGATCGCTAAATCGACCAAGACCGTTCGAAACCTCTGATTGTTTTGAGAACACGACAAACCAGAATGCAAACAGAAGAACATTTCATTGTTAACTACAACAATTCCATCAGAATACAAGAATATTACAGAGTATGAATAAATATTACACAGAAAATATCAGAGGTTCAAATTACATTTAAATACATCGCAGCGGAAAAACAATACAAAGCACAACTGAAAACAGATACATGGATACAGAGCTTTCCGAATACCGCTTCAGCTGTAAATCTTGATCCTGTGAATATAAATCTGCAAAACCAAAACTACTAGCTGCCCGTGTCAAAATAAGGGCACCCAAAGTTTAGGTTAAAACAATAAACTCCAGGTCAGTCATGTGACTGATGTGAGAACTAAAACAGTTATTAATCTTTATTTTAAAGTTAGGTAAATCAAGGGACCACGCCGTATAACATGGAATGAGTTTCCTCCCAAGAATACCAGTGCATAAAACAACAACGCAATGCTAAATAAAGAACAATGAAGCTATTATAAGACACAGGTCCCATCAGACAATGCAACGCAAGCCGGAGGATAGGGTTTTTACGTTATAATAGCCAAGAATGCTTGGTAAGTGAAATTTCATGTTTTATTATTACTATAAGTGTATAGTGTCAAAACAATTTGAAATCATAAGTATCAATCATAGACGGCATAAGTGCCTCATACCACTATGTCGCCATACAAGGCTCTACAATCAACAACCGCAAAGTCACGTATTTGGAAATTGGATTCTCATCTGTGAACCAAGGCAAAAGATAGTCCTTACCGATTCGAGAGCCTCTAGTCTGCCCCTCAGGTCAGAGCTCGAGTGACCTTTGGATCGTCAGGACCGGTCCACCGATGTGGATTAAAATGCATGAACACTGCGTTTCCCCGCCCTTTGGGGGCGTAAATGAGCCAAATGACTCCATCGGCTCCACACAGTCACCGATAAATCCGAGGCGCCTTGCAACCCAACAACCACACAAGTCAAACTCATCAGGGCGTGTCAAACCACTGACGCCACTTCTAACTAGAAAGAAACGCATGTCCTCCCTAATGTCCTCTCCCATTTCTGGTTCACAACCGGGGTGTGAGGCTCGCGAATCAACGCTACACAAAGCTATGCCACACAGGCTGTGCTTTGATCATCAACCACAAGACTCTGCTTTTCAACAGAAGCCTTGATCATTTGCATCTTAGCATGCCACACATGCATACCACTCCATGCAACCGATATCCATCAATCACACAGAATGATATCCAATGTCAGACACATAGTCCATTTACAAGTCCGTTCTAGGTCTGAACGAAACCAGAGGCACCTTATACCTCGCA
Organism: Allium sativum; assembly: GCA_030737875.1. Lineage (NCBI taxonomy): Eukaryota > Viridiplantae > Streptophyta > Magnoliopsida > Asparagales > Amaryllidaceae > Allium > Allium sativum. Next base: position 354,226,302 of record CM060916.1, on the reverse strand, counting down.
TATCCATCGATCTCCAAGTACATCTGGACGATCACCAAGTGATTCCCTCCTCTTGGATGCACGGCCCAATCAAGATCATCAGTAATTATCCAAACGACGTGAAGACCTCCGGTCTTCAACTACCGTCTTCATCTTCGACTCATCGTCGAATCAGTTATTCAGAATGGGATAAACCCGGTCTTTCTGAATAACTCGCGTATATAATAACAAGTGTTACACAAACAAATCGCGTACATGAACAAATCGTTCGATTTGTAAATGAATATTTATTTATTTTACTTCAACACATGAATATGTATTTTATTTCAACACATGAATATATATTTTATTTCAACGCATGAATATATATTTTATTTCAACACATCACACTATCAAATTTCACTCTATAGAAAACAAACAAACAAGTCATCCATGGTCTGTGGACGACGGGTGTCCGGTGCTGCTAAGCACCGTCTGCATCCTAGTATATGTTTCAAACTAGAACTAGAAATATAGTGAGGAGTTCTCACAGATAGTTCCACTCCGCCGTGCTTTACTTTTGAACTACTAAACCGTTTGGATCTGTTTGAAATTCTAATGTAGTCCTTGCCCCGCTGTTCACAATAAAAATTATATTTTTATTGCTTCATTCTAATAAATAAAAATCATATTTTTGTTTCAACATATATATAATAAAAATCAGATTTTTATTTCGCTACAAAAATAAAGATCAAATTTTTACTATCTATGTAATATAAAAATCATATTTTTAAACCAATTTCAATTATATAAAATTCGTATTTTTTCATTGCTATTCAAACGATAAAACCCATTCATGTAAAAACGTATTTTTTTTCTTCGCTAACTTCATATATATATATATATATATATATATATATATATATATATATATATATTACCTTCTAAAAACCATGCAAACACTGTTTTAATCGCTGGATTAATTAATCACATAAAGAAAATAATTTAAAAACTCACAATTCGCTTAATGAAGAGGGGAAAGGGGTCTACAGTCGAAGGTAAGGGGGTGGGGATGGCATTGGTGGTTGGAGGAGGTGATCCCGGTTGCGGCGATGGGCCTTTTGGGGCTGGAGCGGGGGTTGTACGGGTTTCAGGGCTTGGGGGGGGGGGGGGGGGGTTTCCTCGTGCTGAAGGAGGGCTGGAGGAGAAGAGGCTTGAGCGGCGGTGGGTGAGAGGATCGGCGGCGACTCCAACGATTGGGGCGTCGAGACCTGGAGGCGCGGGTTTAGGGTTCCGCCCCTTTTTTTGTTTTTTGTTTTTTTTTTTGTTTTCTGCTTTGACCAAAAGGAGAGAGGGAAAGGAGAGAGAAAGCTGAGGGGGTGTTTAATAATAATTTATGTATTTTATTTAGTTTGAATTTCAAAAGCAACTTTTTATTTCGATTTCAGAATCGAACCGACCAATTGTCGTCCCCAGCGTATTACCCCCATTCCGAACACAATGTGATATGTATCGTAGGCTGATTCGACTGTTTTGATTAGTTTCCATCAAAATCAAAATATAAATCTATATGTTGATTTTGAACGCATATTTCAATTTACTGCGGCCACATACGGATTCTAAAAATTCCCGAAAAATATTTTCTAGCTTCGTATTGAAGATACGGTTCTAACAAAACTAATTTCGTCGAATTCTGAGGCCATTTGAAAAATGGCCATTTTCCAGTCAGTTAAAATCAACTAAAACTGGTCAAACACCTTTTCCATTTGCCACACTCACATATTGAATCAGAAAATTATGAATTTTGAAACCTAGCAATAAATTGACATCCCTGATCCAATAAAAGTGGTTTCGTCGAAAACCGAGGTCATTTGCAAAATTTCCATTTTTAAGGGCCAGAATTCCATATCGACTATTCTGAATTTTCAACTCGGCATAACTTTTTATCCCAACTATGAAATTTCAAATTTTCGGATTCGTTGGAAATATATTCTCAATTAGATTCTAATATTTTTGGTTTCGCCAAAATACGGTTTATTTCGAGTCCTCTACGTTCATTTGAAATTTGAAATCGATTTTTCGAACTACCGTGCCATTTTCAATTCCTTTTATAATTAAAAATAAATATTTATATTCTAACGATGATCTATATAAATATATACGTTCTAATTCTATTAAAAATAAATTTCTCGTCGTTATTATTTAAAATAATTCATTTTAAATATTCAAAATTCATAAAAATTGCCAAAATAAAAATTTTAAATTAGCTCGGATTTCCGAGTTATTACATTATTGCTGTTTAAGATTGGATTAATAGGCCCACAAATATCCATGTGCATGAGCTGTAATTTCTGTGTTGCTCTCCATAGGCTTTTCTTAGGGATGTGATCTCAGTATTGCTTTCCGACAAGACAATGTACGCACAACTTCTGTGGGGTCTTCACAGCATGCAGCCCCACAACCATTCCACGATATGCAAGAGTTCTGAGGCCTTTGTAATTAAGATGCATGAACCATGAATGCCATAACCGTGATTCATCATCGGCTTCAACCTGGAGACAATTAGACTGCTTTGGTGCCATTTTTGCTAAGAAGTAAAACATTCTATTTCCACTCATATTTGGGTGCATGATTAATCCTCTTCTAGGATGAAACGCTTTGCACATGCCATTTTGGATCAATGTAGTTAGTCCCTTCTCTTGAAATTGCCCAATACTTGACAAATTATTTTTGAGTTCAGGAATATAGTAAACATTAGTGATTACTTGAATAACACCATTTACGAACATGCGCACATTTCCTATACCCGTTACTTTAATGCGGCTATCATTCCCAAGTTTCACTATTTGCTTGAAATTTCTGGTCAAGTCAGAAAACCATTCTTTATTTCCACTTATATGGTTGCTGCATCCAGAGTCTAAGAACCATACTTCTTCTTTTGCTGCATCATGTTCTTCAATGTATGCCATGAGCAACAACTCATCTTCATGCTCCAACTCAGCAAAATTTGCCTTTCTTTCCCGGTCAGGGCACTCATATTGGAAGTCTTCCAATTTGTGACAATTGAAGCACTCTATTGTTGCTTTGCTGGATGACAACGATTTCCACCTTCCTCGGCCTCGATACCCTCCAAACATGCCTCTGCCTCTTCCTCTTCCGATTCTCTCCTCTTGAGTCACCTTGAGAACATGCTCTTCCCCTTTAATTGTTCTTCGAAACTTTTGTTCATGGACAATGAGTGGGCTCTGAAGTTCATCAACAGTGAGGCGACTTATATCTTTTGACTCAGACAACTACATAGCTGAACTTCTCGGTAAGAGTCCTCAAAATCTTTTCCACAATTTGAGTGTCCTGTATTGCTTCTCCATTATTGCGCATGTTGTTTGCTACCAGCATAACTCGAGCAAAATTCTCGATAATTGTTTCTCCTTCTTTCATCTCAAGGATCTCAAATTCTCTTCTGAGAGCTTGTAATTGTGTTCTCTGTACCCTCTCACTTCCTTGATATTTCCTTCTCATTGATTCCCAGAGCTGTGCAGATGTATCCTTCCTTAGAATTGTCTTCAAGATGTTTTCACTACCAAATTTATCAGCATTAGAGGCATTACATTAAAGGCGAAATATGTTGAATGCCTCTAGTAGGATTTGATTGGGGGCGAATTCAATGTTGGTCGTTACTGAAAGCAATTAAGGCAAATTTACCCGTCCTTACTATAACTCTTTTTACACGTCATCCATCTACTCTACAGGTTTATCACGTTCCCTAATGCTTTCCCCTTTTTAGGATTAAATAAAAAAAGACTTTCCCTTTCATTCTAAATCAACAAAAACCAAATCACCAAAAACCCTAACTTTTAAATTTCAACGATGAAAATGATTAATGGAATTTTCGATAGGTGGATCAGACTGACGCTGCTCATTCGCGTATGTTTACCATTGACATGATCATTGAATACTAACCGCTGGAGGGAAGCTATTTTTCTGGATCTGGATCTGAAACACTAAATGAAGACAAAAGGTGATAAAAATCTAGATCTGGAAAGATTTTCGTTGATTCTATTTCGGTTTGGGAGAAAGCAGATTTGAAGGAGGCTGCCGTTATGGTTTTCTATAGTTAAGGTAGAAATCTAGATCTGGAAAGATTTTCGTTGATTCTATTTCGGTTTGAGAGAAAGCAGATTTGAAGGAGGCTGCCGTTATGGTTTTCTGCAGTTAAGGTAGAAATCTAGATATGGAAAGATTTTCGTTGATTCTATTTCGGTTTGAGAGAAAGCAGATTTGAAGGAGGCTGCCGTTATGGTTTTCTGCAATTAAGGTCAACTTTCACCAATTTTTTAATCCTTTTAGTTATTTGTTTATAGCAAATTCTAAATTAGGTTTAGTTGGATTGCCTTTGTTAGTGCTTTGAATGGAGAACTACAAATTGGCCTTGGTAATTTTTTTGTTGATTATGATTTCTTTTTGTTCTTAATTCCTTTTATAATCTCAATAATATTGTAAGATTAGTCTCATACTGACTAGGATGTCAAATGCTATTTCCCATATCTTGGTGAGAATGCTGAAATTATAGTAGGAAAAGGTTAAAAATATATACTGCTTTGCAGACATACATTGAAGTATTACAACAATTGTAAAACTTTAAAATCCTATTATATAAAACTAAAAAGCAACATGTTCCTTTACAGAACAACCAAGATGAGAGAGCATAAACTCTTGAAGATGTCAAATTGCGTCGACATCCAAGAGATGCATATTAAGGCTTTACGATAACCTTAGCACATTATAATCATGCATTTCAGTGAAATTTAAAAAATATTAGTTAAAGCACCTAATACAGGAGTACAAAGGCAGTGCACACAGATAACGTAAATCCACAAAAGCTGCTCAATGGAAGAATACATTAACCTAATAAACTCAATACAAATAAGGTCCAAAAAGAATAAAATGATCCAATTCAAATACTTTCAAGGTGTTATTTCTCTGTTCGCTTATTGAGCGACAATATGGGAAGAATCAACAAGGCTGTCCTCATATATAGATTTCTCATGCTTTCAGCTATTCTTTTCATGCTTACAATATCAACTGATGGAAGCATACATAAGTAAACATATAACAGCAATAAGTCCTAAGGTTCAAGTACTTTTTTGTAGTTGGTGAATATATCTGTTCTCCAAAGCCTGAAGGTTTTAACCTTGAAGATTGAAAACCAGTTGCATTATATAATGGCCTGAGCTGGAATGAACTATGAGGATTACTGTAATTTCGATATTGTTATACATATCTTACCATTCATATATAGTTTTTTCTTTCTTTTTTCTATTTCCTTATAAATATAAACAACTCAAAAATGGTAATCTTTTATTGTTTAGTAATAATGCTAGAGTTCAGCTGCAGGATATGATCTAGTTATGAACTAATGAGAAAGATAAACTATTTTCATATTCATGATATCCAAGATTATCTTTGATTTCATAAAAGTGCCAGAGATAATATGCCATTTATCTTCAAGAAGACAATGAATTCAGAATTGCTAATGTTTTTTTTTCTCTTTTGACATTTAAAAAAGTTCGCTTATTATTTAAATGAGAAAAGTTGGCTTCTTTATGACATGAAGTTTGCATAACATAAATATTTCAAAATGTTAGGGTTAAATATCTATGTAATGAAAAGTGAATGGAACTAAAACAAGGACCAAATGAAATGAGATATATTATTTAATAATAAAATAATGCGCATAACATCAATTGATTTTTTTTCTATTCTTTGCTTTTTAAAAGCCAAATTTTGTATTGTTTTGATTTTACACACTTCTCTTACTACATGAACGGATTCCCCAGATGAGTGATGAGATTAAATGTTAATTCATAGCTCATGCGTATATTCTTCTGCACAGCCATTCTCGTTATTTCATCGTATAAGTCTAGAGTAATATCATTCATTGTCATCATAGTTACTTAACATGTCCTTATGTTGAAGAAGAAGTGATCAATTGCATTTAATATACTTTATTATGTATACCTTATTTTTTAAAACCTTATCTTCATGTTGAAACTTATTTATCAGGAAATGCCAAAAAAAATCAGAATGAATTGGTTCAATTAGCATACGCTAAGTTCATGTTGAAATGCCCAATTTGAGTAGTTTTATTTTCAACTTCATTTTTAGTTCATCTTGTTTTAGTAAAGTTAATTATGCAATGGTTCTATTAGGTTTGTTACTACATTATAATTAATATATTTTCATTATTCTAAATAAATAAATAAATTGTTATGTAGGGATGGAAGAATGATAATTCGATTATTGGTGGAATATTTGGCAAATAAGCTAGATCTGCAAAATGAATCAGTGGTCAGATTTATATATAATCAAATTTTTACCAACCAAATATGTACATGGGAAGCATGTGTAACTGAAAATAACTGATTTACATATATGTTACTGTAAACCTTGTATGTGATTGACCTAGGCCATTGGCTTATGTAAATGGGTGAGAGCAGCTAGAACAGTTGAAATGCATTCAACGATTAATGCTGATATAACATTGAGGAAAATAATGTCATGGACAAAAATGAGAGACACATTATTTAGTGATAGATTTTTTTTATATATAGAAGCAGGTACTAAACTAAACAAGAGAAAGAAACGTGTTTGGAATCGTTGGATACAAATAGTAATGTCACCCAAAATAAGGATAATAAAATAAACTACTACATGGTAACAAAATTATCTCATATGGGTATAATACATGATGGAATTTTGCTTTTGTTTCATTCATTTTTGCAAATAAGTTTATTCATAAATGTCTCTTCTTTGGTAGTTTTAAAGTTTTTTGGTCATAACGTCTGATATGAATAAATGAAATATTGGAAAGATAAAGAAACATTGAGAAGGATAGAGTATTAAATGCCACAAAAACAACGTATTGAAGTGCATGTTGGTATAGATAGTGCAGTCAAGACGCTGAAAAAAGCAAGATGTGTATAATAGGATATTTTTACTTGGTCTGCATAATGGTTCATAATGTCTGAAACCAAATTGAACATGTAACAATACATTTGGAAAAAAGAAGTTAAACCGATTTGGTTTTATGTAAATTTTATTTGTCGCACTTACCTACAAACTTTTGTACAAAAGTATTCTGTAATGAAAAAGGAATTAGATGGCTGTCTTTTAATTGTATACACACATGTATCGAGAGAGATATTCTTTTTATTAGACCATTCTTTTCTCCTAACATTATACACTTCTTTTGAGGTTCAGTTCTTCCAACCGTTACTGTTTCTTTTAGAAGCTGGCTAATTTTGATATTTATTTTTGTTTCTATTCTATTAGCGTGCAACATATGCTTGTTTAATAATGGACCTTTGCCCTGGAGGAGAATTGTTTGCATTGCTGGATAGACATCCATTGAAGATATTCAAAGGAGATGCAACAAGGTGAATACTAGATACTTTAAAAGTAAACGATAAAAGATACGCTTAAGTCATTATATTTGGCACATCATTTTAAGTACATAGGTGATTGATATAACATCTTTACTCAAGCTAGCTAGCATTTAAATTATAATAAAAACTTTGTTTGAAATTTAATCAATGATTAAGTTAGTGTAAGTTCTAATTAGATAACATTGTTTTGTTTCACATGTACATGCCTGTTTTAAATTCTAAAACGAAAGTTGAAGCAACCTCAGTATAACTAATAACAAATAAATGTTATTAGAATGGCTTTTTTTGTGATGTCTTATGATTGGTCATTCCAATACTTTAAAAAGCACAGAAAGAAAACAAAATCATGAATCTATAAAATCGAACTCGGATTTTAAAAGGTAAGTTTGAACTCTTTGTGGAAATTACATTTCACAATCGGATAAATGACTAGTATTTAATTACACAAAGCAAATAACCCTTTCCTCCTTTCTTTAACTCTTTCTGATATTAAATGGGAAAAAAACAATACAAGATACTCTTTTAACGATCGTGCTCTAAAATAATTAATATTCAAGTTCAAATTGCTTTTAACATTTCACAATAATCATGGATATATATGTTTTGAAATCCATAATATTCAACTCATTTCTAAAGCAAAATAAATTGAAGTATAGTGACACATCTAGACATGATATCAGTATTCATATCCGTAAAACAAATGGTTTAATGAATATTAATATTTAATATATCAAAGAATCTTCCGATTGGTATTAACATTTAATCGGTAGTTAAAACCCATATCTTTTCGCCACCATAAAAGCATGTTCATGTTTAATTTTCCTAGACATATCTTCATTTTCTTAACTCTTGCAATGTGTTCCGGACTGTTTCTAATTCATGCTAACTTTCATATAACTCTATATTATATTCTTAATTATTATACTACCATTATAACCCCGTTTGTTAATATGAACAATTTTTAGATTCTTGAATGAATAAAATGAACAAAATATGTTCATACTTTGTATAGTGGGGAGTTTGCAAATACTGAGGCATTTACCTCAATTTAAGCGATAGTCATCGGTTAATTATGTATGAAAATACTAAGACATTTGCAAACCGATGCGATTATCTCTATGAAAACTGAGGCGATTGCCTCAATCAAAACATGTGATTAATGATAGAAAGTTTATAAGTCAAGCACCAATGTCTGAACGAACTCAAACGTGGTCCTATTTCCACAAATATAGCGACAACTGATAGAACTAATCTAATGCCTATGTTTAACATTTCCTATTTGCATTGGCTAAGAAAATTATACGATCCAACATTGAAAATTATTTTTCGCACTGAAGCTTAATTTATGAACCAGAAATATAATCCAATATTATCTTGTGCGATGATATCTCGCTGTGGTCATACTGCTTTTTTTTTACTAAACTGCGTTATACCCAAATAAATTTACATTCTAATTATTCATTTTTGTTTGCTGTATAGCTGTATAAGACTTGATCTTCTATATGAAAGATAGCTAGCTGAAATTACTAATAAAAGGTATGTTTTTTTATTTTCAATATTTAAGACATTAGCATAATATGAAGTGCCATAGTTAATCGAATTTGTGTCAGTATTCATTTGTATCTTAAGGGAATATCTCTAGCTTTTATATAATGTTAACACACTGTATTATTGACCGGTATAGTTAAAGGTGGTTTGCATAATTATTCTTGTTTGTGTTGTACTTGTGAAAGCATTTTTTTCTTGCTTGTAGTTCATTTAGATGAGCATATGACTTGTTAGTTATATGACCAATTTATTTATGGCATGTTAAATAATATTTTCTGATTTGAATTCATTATCTTTAGCTCGGATTATTGTGTATAGGTGGACAAAACTGAATAAGACTTCTAATGCTTGTTATAATGTTGATCCATCTTTTGCAGGTGCTAATTCATAGTAATTTGCTGAAGCTAGTGGTGAGATGAGACTGGAAATAAGGTTGGAATCAAGATTATTGTCGTATTACTTTTTAGGAGGAGGTTTTGCCCTATTCATTTTTACATACGTTACTGTCAACAGAATGCATTTTGATTTGTATTTGTATATCAGTACTTCATGTTATGAGTGCAATTTGCACTGTTATGTCAATGAATTTGTTACATTTATTGTGATGAACTGACAATGTATTCTAATTTGTTATGTAAATTATATTTTGGATCTTGTTTTTTTTTCCTGGCAACTTTGTCTATATTCATGCTGAAATGTAACATATATGCAGTATGGATCTGCACTGCACCCACGTATATGTTATGAATATGTGCTATGTTTGTCTTTTGATTAATATTTATTTATTATAAGCAATTAAGGAAATAAGGGTACATTATCACGTGTGTGTTTTTGGCCCAGGTTATAGCTGCTTATGGCATCAGAGGCGTTTTACATTGCCTTTGTTAGAACTTTTAAAGGCATTTATTTTTGCCTGTAGTATCGTGATAAGGTGTAATGCTTACGTGGACTGGGTTTTTATTAGTGGCATATCAACTAACATATGTGCCTCAATTTGTTATTAGGGACATTGTTTATTGGGGCAATTCTTAAATTGCCTCTCATAACTATAGAGGCAATTTAATACTATCTTTGGCCTCTAATAACAATATTAGAGGCAAATGTGAAATGTCGCTGATTCTTTCATTTTAGTGTAAATTTATCTATAGCTGCAAATAGATAATTTTTTACTTTCAAGTCCTTCAGCTTCAACTCTGCCCTAGTTGCCTTTTGTGCTTCAGTCTACCTCACACTTTCCCGTATCTCAGTGTATCCTGGATCAATGAAATGCCACCACTCCTTGGAGCGAAGTAGATTCTCCATTAGCATGCTCTATTGATCGTAATCCCCATCAAATTTTGGGATACTTAGCAGGTTCTGTCCTTTAATTGACATTTCCTTTATCTTTATCTTTTACTCTCATGTTCACTCTTGTTTCTTTCTCTCTAAATCAGACCTCTAGCTATGGCTTTGATACCAATTGAAGAAACTCACACTATATTTTCAGAGAGAAAATATCTCTTCTTATTTTATTCAAAGAAACTCTTAGGCATAAATTGCCTTATAAGTTACAACCTGAAAGAAAGATACAACACGTGGGAAAATAAAACATGGGATAAAAATCAACCTAAAGAATAGGTCTGCTTATTAACGAAAAGCAAATAAAAATAAACAGTAGTTTTATTAATGCAAGAGAACGGTTCCCACTGAAGAATAGGTCCATCACTTTTACTGTCACAGCATCCCATCATTCCACTGACGGCAACCGTGGTTACATGGTGTCCGAGTTTGTTCACACTTTATCCACAAATGTGAACATAACTCTCGAATCCCATTGGTGGAAATCAGGGGGTCCTTCTGATTTTTCTTGATTTTGACAAAAAAATCAGAGGGACCCCTAATTTCTACCAATGGAATTCGAGAGTTATGTTCACACTTGTGGATAAAGTGCGAACAAACTCCTACTGGGTTACATGCACCTTGAAGACAGGTACTTGCTCAATTTTGAGCTCCAAAACACCCTAGAATACCAATGACATTGCCTAATCCTAAAACGCTTACAATTTAACATCATTCAGGGATCTCTTCCCCAAAATTTGCGACTGCCGGTTATTTGCCAACATCAACCTTCCGCCGGCCATAGCGCTGTATGACAACGAATCTCGCATCACCTATACCATTTTTCATTAACCAAAATTGCTATTCCATTAAATACTCAACCATTCCATGATAGCTTGTATCATACCACCAATTTTACTGTCAGCCAACCAAATAAAACATTTCTGCTGAGACGCCGTGGTTTGCAACAACTCAAACTCAGACAATTTAACATCGGCAAAGGTATGAGTTCTGCCTGTTTAAAAATGTTTGCTGCAAAGAAATTTAGAACCACCTATTTCATATAAAATAGCATGTTGCCTACCTAAAATCATCCTACATCACTACCAAAAATAAAGGAATTAAAGGCGTTAAACATTGGCCTTTGTTATTGTTATTAGGGACAAAAATATTATCAATCTGCATCTATAGTTTATGAGAGGCGAAAAAAGATTTGACACTAAAAACTGTGCCTCTAGTAATAAATGGAAGCGTGTTAGTCCTTTGATTTGCCTCTAATATGATGGGATTCCACGTAAGCAGCATATTATAGTAATCTACTAGGGGGCAATAATAAAAGCCTCTAAAAGCTTTAACGGTAACAATAAAAAATGCCTCTGTTGCTATGAACAATTATAAAATGGATTATTTTCACAATATGTGCCGTTAATGGTAAGCTTATAAAAATCCTGAATATCAAACAAAAGACAAACATATAACGTATTATTATACCATTTCAAACTTAGCAGATAAAAATATACAAAAATGTGGCACAATATCTTAATCCAATTTACATTTCAGTATAATGCACATGTAGGCAAATACATCCAAAAAAAAAGGAGAGAACATCTAACTATAATTCACATGACAAAATTGGTACAAAATCATTTGCACACCTGACTACATTATTCAAATTGATTTGAAAAAGCATCATCACCATAAATAGCTCCTGGTGAAAACCCGTAGTGAACTGAAAGAAGTAAGATTGACTGGTTATAGCAGCTTTTGCATAAACCAATGCTTCAACATTGCATCACTTATGCCACAATGCAATCGAATCAACCTTTCTACTTTTGTTATGGCCGTCTCTTTGTCAGTTACACTTTTCATCAAATATGCATTTGTTTGAACATTCCAACATGACATCCTTGCTTGGGTTTTAGCATTGCAGGAATGCTTTAATACTGTATCATCTAACTCTAGGCAGTAACAGTTTTCCAACAACCTACTACATCATATGCGCCTCCCTTCTTTTGTTTTGCACTAGCTCTACTTCAAGCCTGCTATTTGCACCTTATTGTCCTACAGTTGCGCTTAGAATGCTATCAGCTTGCTCTGACCTCACATCATGCTTTTACACCATATTCAAGTTTAATTTATCTTTTAGGGGTTTCAAGGCTGCATGTGTAACATTTCTTTTTTGCTGTACCTGTATAAAAACAATTGACCTAAAAATAAAATAGTCATTTAATTCATTAAAAAATGGTGGAGCACTGGAAAATATGTTTCCCCAAAATACTATTTTAATTTATGTTTCATATTTCGAAAAAACAATGGACTAATAAGTACTAAGCGTAGATAAGACAGAAGCATGGTTGATTAACTACCATTTTTCGTTTCCCTTGTAATTACCGTACAAATCTATTTTAACCTGTCATTTGTGGAAAAAATTCAAAACTTTCAAAGGAAAATTGCAGGCCCCATTCGTAAGCCTATTAATGACTATATTACTAGTGTCACCGGCAAATCTGTTCACATCTTTGCTATTTAAACAAATATTTATAATGACCTTTTATAAAGCTTATACTAGCATCATCGTCTTTTGGATGTCATGATTCATTCTCAATTTCGTCAATTGTTGATTTCGGTACTCCTCGCTTCTCTATCTTAACCGATTTCATTTTCTTTACACAAAGTAACATTTTCATTTGAAAGCTAATATTCATTAATTTGAAGTGCAAATTGCACTCAAAACATAAGAGTGTTTATAGATATAGATATCAATCGAACCGCATTTTCTTAATATTAGCGTACATGAAGTTGAATATGAATAAACTTCTGCATATAAAGTACTCTTGCAATGAATTAATCAACCCTTATTTTTAGTCTCATCTCGCAAGGCCATGACTAGCTTCATCTTATTATTATAACATCAGCATCCACAAAATATTATATCAATAGCACAAATAATTACAAAAATAACCAATCTTGGATTATTACAAAGAAAAAAGCATTTAAATGTCTTTTGTTTGTTATTAGTTGAAAGCAGGCATATTTAATGCATATATACAAATTGAAAAAGAAAGTAAGCGAGGAAATCATTCGAAATGTGCTAAGAGTAAATAATGTAAGAAAAATCATGATAGGTTCCCAATCAAGATTTCAGATCTCGGATTTTGGAGAAAATCTCGAGTTTATATCTTAGCCATAGTGAGCGATATTTAAAACGCTTATAATTAAAAATGCTGCCAAATCTCGTATCTCGGGTGAAATTTCGAATTTTCATCTCGAGTGAGATGAGCGAGATTTAAAACATTGTTCCCAAAAGCAGCAAATTGGAAAATTGAAAGTGAAACTTTAAGAGCATGTAAAAATTGATTGTTCCATGTGTTATAAAACTTGCATTAATGCAAGTGATATTTATTGAGCACATACAAAACATAAAACATGAGTGCATAAGTAACCACCATAAGTGTTATTCAGGGGTGTCAACGGATATTTTTGGATGCGGATAATGCTATACCGCATCCAAAATCACATTTGGATATCGGCATCCACAAAAATGGATGGATATCGCATGATTATCCGATCCTCCAATGATCGATACATCAAGAAACATAAATGGAAAATTTTAGTTTAACATAAAGTTTTTTCAATCCAATTGATTATTAAAGTGTTAAAAATAAACAAATATGATGATAATAAATAATTTTTTAGCAATTAATATGTGTTTAGTGTGCATAATATTGACTTTCAATCAAAGAGAATAATAATTTAGTATATTTCATTATGTTAAAATACATAATTTAAACTACAATCATAAAAAAGTGAATGAATAATTTTTGAATGCGGATGGATTAGGTGAAAAAACAACGATGCTTGACTACTGCTAATATGATTACTTGCATGAAATGTTACAAACAAAATATTTAGATGTAAACAATGATTGGCATGAATGACTTCCACGTTTGTATGGAGCCTAGAATGTTTGTATTAGTCCCACCTTTGATAAAAGTTGGTTCACGATGCAACATCGACACTTTAATGCAAATTCTTTTATGCCAGCAGTTTTATTGCAGTAGAAGCAAATGCTGAAACACTTTCATAATGTTATATAGATATCAGCACGTATTATAAAAATAATGCATAAGTGTAATACCATTAAAGATTAATGAAATGTTTTATAAAAGTAGAAACAGACTATGACATTTAATGTTTTGATTTAACTCATATACCAGTGGAGGAGTACAGTGATATTTCTTGTTTGTTTTCATATGCTTTTACCATTTAGTATGTGTAAAGCACCGTAATCCCAACCCACCCCTATTCTAATTGGATCTCAGAAGAAACAAAATATATATTGCATTCAGGACATGGTAATGGAAGTTACATGTTACACTAGTATAAACACATCAAAATTAGACTAAAATTGAAAACATCCAAGTGGATATGAGAAGTCACCATGCCACCAAAACTATCTCGTGAAAATGTTACTGTCTACCATGGTCAAATTAACGCTTCATTCTACGTAGGTATAACCAAGTAATCTGAGAAATGTATGGAGCATTTTGACCAAAATCCATAAACTAAAATTCACCCTTTTTGGGATTTTCGTATCTTATTCAAGGGATAAATTTGAACGCTATAATAATAGGATGAAAAGATAAATATATAATTGAATTCACCTCATTAGTAATCATATGGAAGTCATAATTTGAGAAAATATTTCAAATTCCAGGCAAATCTCCGAATTGAAAATAGAACCCTAGTAAATGAAAAGAGAAGATAATTCAATAGCTAAATCAAAAAAATTGAAAGATGAGAAAATTGAAATACCTGGACAAGTGAGAGGAAGATTACGTCGAAGACTCGCTATAATGAGAATTTATCTTCAGATCGAAACCAGAGAAGAATAAAAGAGCGGAAACCCCAAAAAAATGGTGGTGACTTTGGCTGGAACGGAAAATTTGGGAAAATATAACAGGGGCAATTGTTCGGGCCTTGATTAATGCTAGCAGCGACCATTCACTGTTTTTCCTTTAATTCTTTATTATTAAAGGCGAGAATTTTATATTGCCTCTACATGAGGGCCTCTAATACGTGCAAAATTGGTAGTGCATATAACTTGCAGACAATATTTTTCGTTACAATAACGTTGTTTCAAATAATTCCGATTTACTGTGGCTGATTTGATGATTCTGATGTTTCAAAACTCAATTATTGTGTGCCTACCTCTTTGCATCATCCTACAAATGACAACCTCAACTTCATGTTAGTTATAACTACAACAGTGTTGTGTTCACTTAACTACTACGCATGTCGATTCCATATTCATCTACTTGATTCACTAAAGATTGGATCAGTTTAAACTGACGATGAAACAAAATATGACTGCTAACCAGTTGAATCTAATTGCTAACACGTCTGCATATTAAGTATCAGTTTTCTTGCGTTAATTTTATTATTATTACGCTGATTATAAAGCATAATACTTGCAAACAGTAAACATATGTTGGTATACAGGTGAATTAGTTTTATCTGTTTCTGTTGATGCTAACACAAAATGTATTTTTAACTAGCCTGCATATTTGTTGTCATTCGTCCCTGCCCATGAAGTGTAGGTTTTTTTTTTCCAAAACTAATAATGCCAACTTATAGTACAGATAGAGGTTCCTTTACAATTTAATACTCATTACACGTATCCTTTTAAGGTAAAACTGACAATTTGAAAGATTAAATTCCAGTTCAAATTCCATGCACATTCATCCTTAATTAAAAAAGAAAACAGGAATGTAAAATTGCTGATGCGGATACAGTACAGAACGCTATTTCGAAAAGAATGCACCGCTGTTGAAACCCTATTTTTACGCTCCTACTTACTCCTATAGCATGTGTGATTATTGTGTCGATCCAACAAACCGTGTTTGTTCCAACCGTTCAGAAACAAATCATCCTTTTGAGTTCTTTGTCCCGAAAAACCATATTCATTGTCTTCCAATATAGTATACCTAAAAACAATCTACATGTTCATCAGTCTTTTCACTTCGGTCTCTCACTCTATAGTATAACTAAAATCAATCTTTTGTATTAATCGATTTGTATTTGATGATAAATATGTGTTTACAGGATTTTTTTGTTCGAGTCGTGCTACTACTCTGCTAGATGCAAGCAGATTTTCTGAAATAAAAAACAACGACTATGAAGTTTGCTCTTTCATTAACAGGTATCGATTTATGCCCTCTGAAACATACATAATAGTCTAAAATTTAAAATTTCTTCCTACTAGCATATTTTATGCTTTAACTGCCCCTTTACTTTCACATGTGAAGCAAGTTGATGTTTACCATGTTGGATAGAAAGCTAATTTTAGTGGCTAATTTGCAATTAAATATATTGATATGATTAATGATGCTAAATCTAAGCCCATTTGTCACCCATGTTGATTCTAATATTTGATAAATCACTCATATCATATTTTCTTTCTCATCTTCTAAATAATTTGTTATAAAAATGCTGCAATAATTTTGGTCCTTTCTATGTTCAAGTAGCAGGTAACATTCGATTTGAGCTTTTAATCATTATATTACATATTGATGCTACTATTGTCATTTTAATTTTCAAGAGGTGAAGCATTAACAAGGTATTTCAAAATAAGGATCCTCCATCGTTTTTGCCACCACTGTCCGTTCTTGAATTACTTTTGCATTTTCAATTACTACGTCACTACGTAACAAAACTTTGTTTATAATCACGGAATACAGCTTACTGTAACATGATGTGTTGCTCATCAACTTTGTAAAATTGAATATGCTTAATCGATAATGTTGAATTCATGTAAAATCATAGTTGAAGCTACATGCTTCCTAAATGATATTGATAAATACAAAAAACTAAAAAAGAATTGACTTTTTATGATTTGTGCATATACACACATCGGAAATGCAATATTACATACAAATCAAATTCATTTGGTAAAATTCAAACACCGTGCTAGAGTACAGTGGTTATCCCTTTTTTTTTGAATATTGATGGTCATAGATGTTTAACCAACCGTTCTATTGTGACTCATACCTATTTCAAACTAATTCCACATATGCAAGTCGGCTAGGGAAAGAAGCAAACCTATTTTTCCATTAAAAAGAACGAAAAAAGTATACAAGTTGTTGCAAGTGCTGTTACGATTTTGTTGGCCTATCACTACATTATTTTCAAGCCTTTTTTGTGGTCGCCATGAGGAAAATGTCAACGAGTTCATCCATGTTCAGCGCTAATACCATCATCGCAGTGAGCACATTTGTCATTACACTACAAGGAAGGGTGCATTTAGTGTCGGATACTGGCGATGGCTGGCGACGGTTTAAAAAAGCGGCTCTCGCCAGCCGTCGCCTACCGTCGCCTAGAAAAGGATAAACCGAGAGCCTACAGTCCAGATCGATCATTTTCATTTCCCCCAAACTCACCCTCCCTTCGACGAAAAAAAAAAAAAACCTCCAGCCCGCCACCGACGCCGACCGACGCCAGCCGACTCTGAGCCCCAGGCCGCCGCTGACCGACGCCTCACCCCTCTCCAGCCGTCACTCCTCACTCCTCTTCAATTTTAGGTATGATTTCTAACCTAATTTCCTAATTTAATTAATTAATGGTTATTTAAGTGTATATGTTGTGTTATTATATTATGATTGTTGAATTATTACTGATTTAGTTATGATTGAAAACCCTAAAATGTGAATTTAGTTGTTTACTTGTTAATATTGTATGTTAGTTGATTTTGTGCGTATGTATGTGTTTATGAACCGTTATTTTATAGATAACAATCAATTATTGATGTTGAATTTATAAAAATCAATTGATATTTATTTTAAATGGAGTAAATATAAACGGATGTGAATGTGAATTATTGGTTGTAGTGGTATAAAATTGGATGTGATTGTGAATGATTGGTTGTAGTGGTATGAAAGGATCATGATATGGAAGTATTGATTGAATATGGGTTTGGCAACCCTATTCCAGAGTGATTGAGTGAAAATAGATTGTAGGGTGAGGATATGAATTGAAATTGATTAGTTTAAGGACATCGGGACGGTGCCGGTTTTAATTACCCTGCCGTTATGCTGCCGAAATTTCCTGATATATTTACATATGTTTTTTTGTTTTGTTTATAGCTTATATAAAATGTTCATATGTTAGATAAAATGCTAGAACAATAAAAATATCATCTTTATTATATATATATAGCTTTCTAAAAATATTTTCATTATAAAAACATCATCTTTATTATATATATAGCTTTCTAAAAATATTTTCATTATTATCTATATAGGTTCATAAAAATATTCTAGTTATAAAAATCTTATCTTTATAATATATATATCTTAGTAAAAATGTTCATGTGTTGGATAAAATTCTAGAATGTTAAAAATATCACATTTAACATGTGTAGGAGCTATTAAAAATAGCTAGACCTTGAAATAAATTCTAGTATGTTAAAACCATCACTTTTAACATGTGTAGGAGCTATTAAAAATAGCTAGACCTTGAAATAAATTGTCATATGTTAAAACTATCACTTTTATTATACGTATGAACCACTAAAAATATTCATGCGTTGAATAAATTCTTTGATCAACATATATATGTATGTGTTATCGAAATCACTGACATATATTTTTGAATCAGGAAAAATGTCCAATTATTACGTTGACCGTAGGTGGATGTATGACGTTAGAATTGGAATGAAAGGCTCAGTGAAAGAAGATTTCCTTAATGGTGTAAATTAATTTGTTAGATTTGCAGTATCTAATAATCGAAATTACGAGGAGCTTCGTTGTCCGTGTAGTAAGTGTAAACTGATGAGGTTTCATAAACCAGACACCGTTAAAGTACATTTGTACAAATCAGGTTTTGTGCCAAATTATTATTTATGGGATCGTCATGGAGAACTTGTTGCGCCTACAGTAAATCCTGTAGCGTCGGAGGTCGAATTAGTTACGACGAATCCAATAGAAGATATGGTGGAAGATGCAGCACAGTCAATGTTCCCTATCGGCCAGGTTGATGACGATGATGTCAATATTGAAGAAGAACCGAACACGGAAGCCAGAAAAATATATGATTTATTGGCTTCAGCTAAGCGGCCATTGTGGAATGGTTGTGAAAGTGGAACTGAATTATCGGTAACCGCTGAGTACATCACCATAAAATCAAAATTTAACCTTACAGAAGCTGCAATTACAGCGGTTGTACAAGCTGCGAAAAGACATATGCCACCCGATAATCTGATGTGCGATAGTCATTACAAAGTGAAAACACTAATGTCGGCTTTTGGTTTGCCATACCAAAAAATAGATACTTGTGTTAAAGGTTGCATGTTGTATTGGAAAGATGATATTAATCTTAGAAACTGTAAGAAATGTGGCGGGGGAAGGTATAAACCTAGAAAAAAGAAAGGTAAGGAAGTTCCGTATACAAGAATGCATTATTTACCAATCATCCCTAGACTACAACAGTTATATGCATCCTCAGTCACTGCATGTCATATGCGATGGCATAGTGTGCGAACACAAGAAGATGGAACGTTGACACATCCATCGGATGGAGAAGCATGGAAACATTTTGATAGGACGTATCCAACATTTGCCACAGAGAGCCGTAACGTCAGACTTGGTTTATGTACAAATGAGTTTTCACCATTTTCTCAGTTTGGTAGTAAATATTCATCTTGGCCTATTATCGTTACTCCTTATAATTTACCTCCGTGGATGTGTATGAAAACTCCATATATGTTTCTCACTGTTGTCGTTCCTGGTCCTAATGATCCAAAACAAGGCATCGATGTTTATCTACAACCGTTAATCGAAGAGTTGAAAAAACTATGGGATGACGGAGTTGAAACCTACGACATTTCAAAAAAAAAAGAATTTTCGTATGTTCGCTTGTTTGTTATGGACGATTAGTGATTTTCCTGCGTATGTGATGGTTTCAGGTTGGAGTACCGCCGGTCGTCTATCTTGTCCTTTATGCATGGAAGAATCACAAGCATTTTTCTTACGGTATGGAAGGAAGCATTCGTGGCTTGATTGTCACCGTTGTTTTCTGCATACCAATCATACTTTTAGAAGAGATAAAAAAACTTTAAAGCTAACAGCGGAATGACTTTGCAAGCACCCAAAATTTGGACAAGTGAAGAAATATACGATATTGTAAAGGATTATCCGAAGATCCATGAGACTGGAGAGCAAACAGAAATTCCGGGTAAATCTGACATTCATAATTGGTGTAAACAAAGCATATTCTGGGAGCTACCTTATTGGAAAGATCTCAAACTTCGACATAATATCGACGTTATGCACAATGAAAAAAATGTATTTGATAACGTGTTTAATACTGTTTTGAATGTCAAAGGAAAAACAAAGGACGATATACATTCGAGATGTGACATAGAAGAATATTGTAAACGTCCAGAACTTCATATGAAGCCCAATGACAATAAAAAACCCAAAGGGTGCTATGAACTAGACAACAAACAAATAAAACTTGTACTGAAATGGGTTGAGGGACTGAAATGTCCGGATGGGATTTCTTCTAATCTTCGTAGATGTGTTGACTATAAAAATAACAAACTGAGTGGGATGAAAATTCATGATTGTCATATCATGATGGAATATTTATTACCAGTGGTGTTCAAAGAATTATTGCCTGTAAAAGTGTGGGGTGTTTTAACAGAGTTAAGCTTATTCTATAAACAACTTTGTTCGGCAACGTTAAAAATTGATCGTCTCCGTAAACTTGAAGTCGAAATTCTGGTATTGATTTGCAAATTAGAGAAAATATTCCCTCCGGGATTTTTTAATGTAATGGAGCATTTACCTATTCATCTTCCATCCGAAGCTATTCTTCGAGGTCCAGTGCAATATGGATGGATGTATCCTTTTGAAAGGTAAAATTCATGCTTACAATTCAAAGTGACATTAGTGCATATAAATTGAATTAATTTTATTTTAGGTATTTGAATCATCTGAAGAAAAAAGTACGACAAAAAGCACGAGTTGAAGGTTCGATTTGCAAATCTTATCTTAAAGAAGAAGCTTCGTTCTTTTTTTCTCATTACTTCAGTGATCATGTGAACCTATCATTTGTAAGTGGTCCTCGTAATGATGAAACCGTGGAACCCAATTTTTGTCCGACAATGCTATCTGTTTTTAGACAACATGGACGATCTTCTGGAAAATGTGTAGAAATATGGTTAAATGATAGAGATCAACATGTAGCACACACATATGTTCTTCTAAATTGTGCTGAAGTTGCACCATTTGTTAGGTACTAAATTTTTAACTTTATTACAATTTTATGTGTACATCAATTGTTAGTTAGTAATAAAATCATTTATATTTGCAGTATTTACGAATCAGAAAATCCAAATGGCGATCTCAGTAAAGATTTTGCTAAATGGTTCTCAAAGTACGTTTTCGATCCAATAAACTGCGTCAATGACGAGGGTTTGCAACATCTTGCGCTTGGACCAAAAAGAAATGTTAAGACTTATCCAATATTCTTCGTCAATGGATTTAAATTCAACACCAAAGACCATGGTACTGACAGATTAACATATAACAGTGGTGTATTTGTCAAAGGCAGTGATGATCCCGAAGAGCATATAAAAGACTTTTATGGCGTCTTGACACAGATTTTAGAGTTGACATATTATGTACAACCCGTTGAAAAGTTGTTCTATTCAAGTGCAACTGGTTCAGCAATGTTCCTGGTACTGGAATCAACGTGCATAAAGATTACAAGCTTATAGAAATAAAGCACACATCGCATTACTATAAGTATGATCCTTTTGTATTGGCAAAGCAAGCATTACAAGTTTACTTTGCTCCGTATCCATCCTTAAAAAGAGATAAAGCAGATTGGTCTGCTGTAATTAAAACAAAGGCAAGATTTACATTTGAAGGAATTGCTATTCCAGACGATGCAGCGTATCAAACGGATGCAAATCAAAGTGATGAAATAATAATTGCTAATGATGTCCATTTAGAGTCTTTAAACGATGAATCAAATGAATTAATAGAAGCTTTTGAGAGTACAGAGGACAACGATATAGAGTATGAGACCGAGACTGAATCAGAAAATGAAGAAGAAGAATATTATTTGTATATGATGTGCTATGTTGTGAACTTATATGATGTGCTATGTTGTAAACTTATATGATGTGCCATGTTGTGAACTTATATGATGTGCTACGTTGTGAACTTATATGATGTGCTATGTTGTGAACTTATATGATGTGCTACGGTTATCTATTATCTGGTTCTTCTTCTTTTATGTAAATGATTCTTGTAGTTGCATTTGATAATATATGTTGTATGAGTTTATTTGATAATGTATGTGCATAATGATATATGAGTTTTTAATTTCGTGACAGATATGCCTCCTAGACGCCGACTTTCTCACAGTTCAGAGGCAGGTGCGAGCGGTACAGCACCGGATACACGTCCGGTCGTAGAACTCGTGCCGAAGTCCACAAGGTAAGTTTTTAATTTCGTAACTGCTTAATATTCAAAAGTTATTAAATGCTAATATCGTACTTTCTGCAGGGGGTTTGATATTATTCCAGGAGAGCTTGTTTTATGTGTGTCTAGACAAGCATATGTCGCTAGGTGGACAGAGGCGTGGCCTCACTGGGATGATATTCCTATGCAGATTAGGAATGCCGTCCTCGTGGAGGTTCTTGTAAGTATAAATAAATTTCTCGTTTTTAAAATTATATAAAATATGTAATACCCTTTGTTTGTTAATTTATAGTGTTCTATACGGGTCCGGGACGAAGATATGGATGTTTTCCTCACCGCATGGAACCAGAAGATGAGGAAAAATTATTCAGGCAATATATACAAGGCAAAGAAAGCAACAAAGAGGCCTCAGTGGATGAGCGAGGAGGTCTACGCCGATTTCCAGAAATTGTGGGCCACGGAAGCTGCTAGGGTAAATTACTTAAGCTTGTTTTAAAATTTTATTTTGTATATCCATCAATTAATCATATAATTAAATATACAGGAGCTTTCAGAGCGAAATCGAGCAAACAGGCTCAAAAATCCTGCTTTGCATCCGGCTAGGTCTAAGTCCTTCTCCCAGCATCGTCGCGAACTGGTACGAAAGATAAATCACATTTACAAATAGTTCTAAACTTTTTAAATTGTATTGATTAATTCCAAATATATATTTTATCATTTCAGATGTCGACTCTCTAGCGGGAGCCTGCACTTGCTGAGGTGTTTACCCAGACTCATGTCGTCGAGCGGACATATCAGGAGGGTAACACCTCATATACATGGTCGGACCCTAAGTCCTGCGAAACGATGGTTAGCATTTCTAATAATTTGTATAACACAAATATATTCCTAATAATTTGTATTTCGCAGGACAAATACAGGGCGGCATTAGATGCTCGAGCGACGGAGTTAGGCCAAGAGCCGGACGTGGAGGAGTGCAATCGCATCTGGAACAGAATCATCGACCCGCCTACCAGGGGTAGACGCTACGGCTTCGGGAACATAGAGGTGCGCATTTATATTGACAACTCTATTACAATAATTGTATAAAGCATGTATGGTATATAAAAAAACTTTTGACAATGGTTTCTAACTATTTTAATATAATTATAGATGGTGGGGACTCAGGCCTCTTATACGAGGCGTCAGGATGAGGAGGAGATCAACATGCTTCGACAACAGGTTGCAGCCTTAGAAGATTTTCAGAAGAACACGCTCGTGTCCGTGCTGGATGCACGGATTGCTGCATATCTTCAGGAGCATGGAGTGATGCCGCCGAGTGATCCCGATGATGAGGATGATGAGGACGAGGATGATGAGTAGGGAGGTACTTGTTTTTTTGTTTTATGTTGGACATGTTTTGTAAATATAAACTTTGGTGATGGATTTGAGATGTTCGTAGTATTTTGTGGAGACGATCGATGATGGTATTTTGGACATGGATTGTTTGATGTGGACTTGTTGATGGTTTAGTGATAATTTATCGTCTTTATTTTTGTTTTTTTGGACGTGTTGATGGCATGAGTTGATTTATAGTGTTGATGAGGTGATTGAATGTGAGTTTGAGTTGATGAAGTGTGAAATTGAGTGTATATGAGTTGCAGATGAACTGCATTTTGAGTTGTGTGGTTTGATGGCTTGTTAGCTGCTGTGAAATAAAAAAATGCTACAGATTTGCGACGGCTGGCCACGGCCGGCGACGACAATCTGGTCAAACCGAGCGACGGCTAGCGAGGGGGTTCTACCCAGTTTTACCACGATTGGCGACGGCTGGCGGCGACATATTTGCAATGCTGGGTGAGGGCTGGCGACGGCTTGTTAGGGCAAGATTGTGACGGTTTGTGACGGCTTATAGTCGTTGGTACGAATTATAACTGCTTGTCCACGTGGCATCTTCGCCGTCGCAAATTTGGTGACCAAAGCCGTCACCAAGGCCGACGCTATATGCTTAGCGTCTACAATTTTTGGAACGACATTTGGCGACGGCAGGCGACGGCTAGCGACGGTTTTTAGCCGTCACAAAATGAGCTTTTTCTTGTAGTGTTAATTTTTAGCAAAAAAAGAATTTCCCTATTCAGTGTTATTTCCATTGACAACCTTTAATATACCTTTTTTGTTGAAGTTTGTCAAACAAATCGTCATGCAAGACATCAATACTTAAAGCTTAGAACTATGCCAAATTTTAATAGAGGTATGCGAATAAGCATTTGATTTTTACCATATACAACCAGTTAAACCTAGAAAACGATAATAGTTTGGATGCTTTTACATTGAACTGAGCTTCAAAATGTTTGTTTGCAGAATTTAATGATTTTATGGTATATTCTAAGGACATGTTTCTATACGGATTTTATGAATATGCAAACCCTGCACCATTTGACAATCACAAAAGACTCCCACTACACCTATTCCTCTGCATGTACCATCTATGAACAATGAATGCTCTAATACCTTATTATATTTATCAAACAAATACTGATTATCAATGTGAATTGTCAAATATTTTTTTTTCAACCAAATTACTATTTATCTCATCTTTTTGTCATTTGTCCACTTATTGAACTGCATGTATATGTGTGTATGTGTTTGTGTATAACTTTGCATTTCAATAATATTCACATCAAATTACTACTAATAGGATAATGATGATATGGACTCAAGGATCTGGATATATGGTGCAGAAGAAAAGTTTGAAAATAATGAAAGCATTTGTACAAAGACATCAAACTATCCACATACCCAATTATTTTAAAGAAGAGTCCACATACCCACTTCATTATGTTATTGTTGCATTTTGTTAAATTTGTAATCAACTGATTTTTGACCTATTTAATATGTACCTACATTGTATTTTTTATTTGGTCGCTGTTAATAGTGTTATATTAATGAAAATATACCAATAGCGTGTACCAATATTTTTTAGAATATTGAATGAGGGACATATACGTTTATTAATTGTGGAAAAAATATAGCGAACACAGATAATAATTTGGCTTATACTTACATACACATGCATAATTTTAAACGGCATAAAGTTAGTATGAGTTGCCCGATGTTTGTTCAACATAAAGGTTTGTTATTTTGAATTTGAAAATTCAGCCTACCAATTATAGCAATAATTTTTTTCGCTTATTTTTGTTGTTGCGCATATGAAATCACTTACCAAATCAATTAATTAAGGTGATAATAAGATTCCACTATTGTAAACGTTGATGACCATCACTGATCACTTATGCACAGTGTTCAAAAGGAGTTATGACTTTCATAAAAAGCTACCAAATGAACATTACTAATATATGATGAATTACCATGGTTGCCAAGCGTGTTGTGAAAGAGGCAACTCCTTTGTGTTCTCAATTCTTTGTTTTTGTGTGCTTAATTAAATCTCAAGAATGAAACATGAAATTGAATTGATGTTCATGTCTCACTCTGCTATTAAACAAAACCAAACCATATAAATATTGATGTTTTTGTCTCAATTATGTCTCCCTTTCGTTAACTGTAAATTGTAAGCATCTATATTATGAACCAGTATACTTGAACCTCAGCATTACGTAACCTGTACTTGAACTTATACATAACTTTTCCAATCTCATTGATCATTCAATAGAAAGCATGTTTGCTCCCTCCTTCATATCTAAACAACGTGCACAACAGCAGTTAGCTATATATTCCCGTCATTGAAGCATGACTCTCATCCTACCAAAACTACACTATCATAAATTGATTCTGCACTTTGCCCGTGTGCGAAGCACGGGCCACTCACTAGTTGTTTAAGAAAGGCCATGGAACGATTTGAAATTATTTTTTAAGAAGCTATGGTGGCATTTGAAACTATTGTTTGATTCATGTATTTCTTTGAGTTGCACTTGTTTAAGAAACATAGTTGTATTTGGAGTGAGTTTACATCTCATCATACTTCTATAATGACGTGAAACGACTAAATGCAATTTATGCAGAATGGAAATGGAAGCGGACTACATTGGTCTGTTACTCCTTACTTCAGCAGGCCATGATCCACGCATTGCTCCAAGAGTGTGAAAATTTGGGGAAAATTACTGGAGATTCTACAATTCAGATTACCTCTTCACTCATCCTTCTAGTAAGAAAAGAGTGCAGTTGCTATCTGATGCCAAAGTCATGGGCGAAGCATTAGCCGTTTATAGAGGATCTATTGTTGAAGTATGCGATACTATATGGTAGATTGAAGAGGATGAAGATAGCTTCGCATCGAAGGTGACCGTTCGCAAATAGGAGTTCGCACGAGAAAGTTATAAGCTGAAAGGTGCAGGTTTTCGGTGTGCAGGTGCGACAGACGTCTGTCGTAGGGGACAACAGACGTCTGAGTTGTCAGGGTGGATTCGCGAGAGTTCTGACAGACGTCTGTCATCCCCATGATAGACGTCTGAGAGAGGGACATATGTCTATCATATTGGGGACAGACGTCTAAGCTGGGTGCTGGAGCCCAAATAATTCCCTGGGAGGGACAGACGTCTGTCACCTCCCACGCCAGACGTCTGACGAGTGTTTTGGGTTATTTCGGGTTGGAAACTTGACAAATTATACTACGCCATAGATGACCTATCGCAACGAAAAACCATGGTGTTGCTAGCTACAATGTTGCCACTGCTATGCTATTTTTTGTCTATTGCAACGCACGCTTCAATATGTTAGCACAGATATTAAATTGTGTTGCAGTAGCTATAGATATATTCAGAATAAAAAGGTTAAAAAATAATGATACCTCAGCGACCCACAACTTTAGTTAAAACAAAATCCCAACCATTCAATCGACACCCTTATCCGCACCTCACCCATTTCTAATTCCCACTGTTATTTTCCTTTACTCGCTTACTTTCATTTTCCCCAAATATCCAAAATCAGTTAAAAATTTCATTTCATTGAAATCCCCAAATTTTCAAATTTCGATCCCTAATTTTCATTCAAATCATCCGCAAATTTCCATTTCATTTTTTATCTCACCCACCATCATTATCCGTTGTCTTCAAAGGAAGAAAAGAAAAAGCATTGAGTTGATTTCCAAACAACCGTGGCCTACGATTTTTCCTTCTAGATGGAACTAATTAAAAGCCTTGAGGTAGAGATGCGGTTTGGCAGGGTCGACAAAATTAGGGTTTGCAGTGGATACTCCCTTGTTCTCGGAACTGATCCCGCAAAACAAATCGAACCTGCTAAAGTCGTTGCTCATGTTCGATTCTATGATGGTAAGATTCTTGCAATTTGATTTATATCATATGATTTATGAGTTGAATTGGTTGTATAACCACTGAGTTTTATCAACTAATTATTAAGGCTTATCGTGCTTCAAAGGATTGAGTAATCTATTTTGGACTAATCAAAATGTGAGACAATTTGTGTTAATGTTTAAAACGATATTTCACTGATACCTCAGTATAGGTTACAATTTTACTACAAATGACCAAAGTTTTTCTATGTTGATTTTTTTGGGTATTGTTTTTGTTTCTGGCTGTATATTTGAGATTCGGCATGAAAAGCAGTGAATTCCATTATAATGAATGACTAAAAGATGGTAGCTTGTGTTATTGCTTCCCTCCTTTCTGTGGTATTAAAGGAAGATGAGTCTAGGATGATTAATAGCTGAGTTTCTTTGTTTGAGACTGTACTAAATCAATCCTGAGTGTTTTCGTTTGTGCTAGAAGCTTTGAAAGAGGCCTAGGATTTCATCTTAATAAAATGTCACATATTTGTTTTAGACCTTGGTGGCAACCTAGCCAGTATTCATTTGCAAATTTCTATCGAAGATTAAGGAGAACCTTGATTTTAGACCTTGGTGGCAACCTAGCCAGTTTTCATGTTGCTGTCTAAGTATAGGTTCCTTTTTCGTTTAGTCAAGAGGTAATATACAAGGTAAATTCTTTCTGAAAGGGGAATTTTTTTTTTAATAAAAAAAGTTGAATTATCGTACAAAATAACACTAAACGAAGGTTGATGGTCTTTATTTAGGTGTTATCATGCATATTGCTATATGATTTTGCGCAGTTGATTCTTTGAAATGGACACTAAAGAACGTGGATCAAAAATTTGAAGCAAGTTGCCTTCTTGTTTAACTGTGCTAAAATTGTGGCATATGAAGAGCTATGGAAATTATGGGTTAATGGTGGGATTGTTGTCAAAAACTAACTAAATATATATGTGATGCAGTTACCCATCTGAAAGATGGATGCTAAAGTTGATTAATCTAGATGTAGGTTGCTTGATATGTGATGGCGTGGAAATTGTACTAGTTTAAGGAACTGCACAATTATTAGATGGAGGCTGCGGAGATACACGAAAACACCATGTTAGAACACCAAATGCAAGTAAGTTTAGATGTTATTGGTAATTTACTCTTTTGTTGACAATTTTGAATCAATGATGCTGCTGGTAACTTACAAAGAGGTTTAAGAGACGGCTTAAGCTAAATTTTACTTTAGCATCAGTTTTCATGCTTATACAAATGTGTACTTCAATTTGATTTGTAGGTGGTTGGTTCGAGGCAGTGGTCGTTTATTTCAAGATACAACTCTTCTGATTCATTGATTGCCTTCGAGTGCTGAATATTTACATCAGTTTCATTTCAGGTATCACTTTGATTATTTTTATAGCAAAAGTTACTAAGCTTTGTCTAATATTGTTGTTGTTTCACTTTACAACACTGTATGGGTGCGCCAACTCGAGTTACTATAGAAACATATTAGTCGGAACAAAGTAGAAGATAGATTTGGAAATCTATGTTTACATGATTCCCAATTTTTTTTGTTTTTGCTTTATCTTTATCAGAGAAGACGAAGAAAAGAAAACAAAAAGCTAAGATGCTTCAAGTCGAGCATTCTCAAATGAAGGTTAACATTTTTTTTTAATAACTAAAAAATTTTGAATGCCAATGTTTGTTACAGGATCCATACCACTAAGATTTGAACATATTATTATGATTATTGTTATATAATCATATTCCTGTATTTTTTTCTTTCTTATGGTTGTATGTGTGAGGTATGTATGTAAATATAAGTGAATCGAGTAAATCGAGTGACAATGTAGTGAGGAATGTATATAAATATAAACGATTGTGTAATATACGAGTGAATGTACAACAATAGAGTCCAAAAATTTGTACCATTTGAAATATTGAAATAAAATATTTATTTGAATAAAATACTGTGTTATAATAATATTTATTATAATATTATGAAATCCTTAATTAATAGCAGTTGAGGTGTAATTACTTTTAGCAGTTATAAAACAAAATTTAACAACTGCTAGAGACCGTTGTAAAAAAGGTTGGCTTTATTACAATTGCCGGCTGTACTAGACATATTACAACTATTTTTTGCAGTTGTGAAAGGGTATTTTTTTTGTTCTAATGGTACCTATGGCAACACATGTACTGATGTTACCATAGCGTCGCAAAGGTGTTGCCTTTGACGTGGCAAAAGGCAACCCCAAAAAAGTGTATCCACAGGTCATTTTTTCCTATAGCAACACTTTTTGGCACATACTGCATCACTTCTGTGGGGTTGTCGTAGGGCATCTATGGCGTAGTGTTGATTTGTGAAGACACAGGGGTAATTTGGGTAATTGGCATGTCTCTATATAAGCTATTTTCAGGTGTATTAGTGGGAGAGCTTGGATACTTGATTTGGGATCAAGGGTTTATTCTCAAGGGTGAATTAGGGTTTATAACCAAATTCCAATTCTTCAATTCTATTCTCCTCAAACTCTTTTCTATATTGAAATATAGTGATCATTGGATCAATCTCTTGTATTCCTTTCATCATGGTAATAAAATAGTCTCTCCAAAGTGGATGTACACTAACTTGATGTTAGTTGAACCACTGTAAATCCTTGTGTGGTTTATTTTTGCTACTTTGTCATTAGTTCCTTGCTTGTGATTGAGATTTGGATTGTTCGTGATTGGCTGATCTTTGTTTGGTGACTAAAGTTATTACTTTGGTTGTTTTTGCAAGTCTAACAATGGTCTAGTTTTCCGCTAGCGCTTGTGGTTTAGATATTTGATTCAAGTGGTCTTGAGTCGGATTAATCACAAAGGATCACAACAGTTGGTATCAGAGATGTTTGGTGCTTGTTAGGTGTTTATCAAAAG
This sequence comes from Allium sativum, assembly GCA_030737875.1. NCBI lineage: Eukaryota > Viridiplantae > Streptophyta > Magnoliopsida > Asparagales > Amaryllidaceae > Allium > Allium sativum. The sequence goes on along the minus strand of CM060916.1, from coordinate 354,195,382 downwards.
GCCGGAGACGGATAATAGCTCAGTAAGTCCTTCAACCGGAAGTCCAAATAGTGTGGCGCCTTATGTATGTGGTTCGTATGTGGCGTCGGGTATTCAATTGGTTATTGACAAGTGGAATGGTGATAATGACTTTGAGAAGTGGCAATGGAAAATGAAAGCGGTTCTTAGGCGGAATAGGGTGCACCGAGTAGTATTTGATACTCACTTATTGCCAAGTGATATCTCGGATGTTGAGAGAGAGGAGATGGAGGAATGGGCTTGCATTACTCTTCAACTTGCCATGGGGGAGAATGTGATCTTCGAAATTAGTGGTGAGACGACCGCTAAAGGTATTTGGGACAAGTTGGAAGAACATTATATGAAGAAGTCGCTCACTAACCATTTGATCTTGTTGTGAACGTTTTTCACCTTCAAGATAAAGGAGAGTAATTCGCTTACGGCACATTTGAATGCCTTTGATGACTTGCTCATGAAGATGAAGGTCGTGGATTTGAAGATTGAGGAAGAGCAAAAGGCGATGATATTATTGTGTTCGTTGCCGGACCGTTATACGGGTTTCTCAAATAGTTTGATCGATGGTCGGGATAACTTGACTCTTGATGATGTCAAGACGGGTCTTCTTAGTGAGGAGTTGAGAGATTAAATGAAGAAGATGAGTGAGGGTAGTAGTGTAGCTAGTAGTGGTACCGGGTTATTTGTGAAGAAAGAAAAGAATGTGAAGAAAGGAAACCGGGGGCATTCAAAATCAAGAAAACCCGGTAGAAGAGGTAAATCGAAAGAGAGAAATGGAAAGTGCTTTATTTGCAAGAAACTGGGACATTGGAATAATGAATGTCCAAACAAAGATAAGAAGGAAGTAGCATCTTCATCCGTGGCGGTGGAGAGTGGGGATGGTGAGATAGATGAGAATGTGTTGACGGCGGTGGCATCGGGTGTTTCGGGTAACGAATGGGTACTCGATTCAGGTGTGTCATATCATATGACGCCAAATAGAAATTGTTTTTCGTTCTTTTAGGTCAAAGAGGGAAATGCAATTATTATGGGAAATGGTGCTATTTGCAAGTCGATGGGTAGTGGCTCCGTGTAAATAAGGATGTTTGATGGAGTTGTTCACACGCTCACCAATGTTAGCTATGTTCTGGAACTTGGGAAGTCGCTTATGTCTTGGGGCAATTGGATTCTCTAGGATGCAAGATCACTATCGAGAAGGATTGCTTGAGGGTTTCGAAGGGGGCGCTTGTGGTTATGAAGGGTGCTAGGACTCATGGTATATATTTGCTTCAAGGTGTGACCGTAGGAGGAGAGACTTGTGTGGGTGTTGATAGTTCTCGTGACTTGGATGCGACAAGGTTGTGGCATTTGAGATTGGGTCATGTCTCGGAGAGGAGTTTGGATATTCTTCGGAAGCGGGAGATGATCGAGGGTAAGAGTTTCAACAAACTAGAGTTTTGTGAAGAATGTGTCATGGGGAAGCAAACAAGGGTATCATTCGATGAAGGCAAACATGACTCAAAGGAGGTTCTTGAGTATGTTCATTCGGATGTTTGGAGATCGGCACCGGTTGCTTCTTTAGGAGGAGCAAGGTATTATATTTCTTTCATTGATGATTTGACACGCAAGGTATGGGTGTATGTAATGAAGGCCAAGTCGGAGGCATTTGCTAAGTTCAAAGTGTGGAAGGCTCTTGTTGAGAATGAGAGTGGTAAGACTTTGAAGGTGTTAAGGACCGACAATGGCGGCGAGTATGTTTCCCAGGAATTCTTGAAGTATTGTAAGCATCACAGAATTCGAAGACATTTTACTACACCGGAAGATCCGCAATCAAATGGAGTAGTGGAGAGAATGAACCTAGCTCTACTTGAGAAAGCTCGATGCTTGAGATTGACATCGGGTTTGTCCAAGGGATTTTGGGCCGAAGCTTTGTCAACCACGGTGCATATTGTGAATCGAATTCCGTGCTTGGCCATTAATAACAAAATTCAAGAGGAAGTGTGGAAAGATAAGAGTGTTGACTTGAGATATCTTCGTGTGTTTACTAGCCCGGTTTATGTGCATGATCCGAGGAATAATAAGCTTGGAGCTAAAGCATTCAAAGGGGTCTTACTTGGTTTCACGGACGGCATGGAAGGCTATCAGATTTGGAATCCGGAAATAAAGAATGTTGTTAATTCTCGTCATGTCACTTTTGATGTGTCGGCTTTATTCAAGGAGAATGAGAGCTCATCGAATGTTCCGGATTTGGTTCATGGTGAATCAAAGGAGAAGGAAGTTATTCCCACATTCCGTTCAAGTGGTAGTAGAGTTGAAGAAGCTCGTGGGGTTGAAGCGGTTGATGAAACATCACATAGTCCACATGGTTTCTCTAGTAATGTTGGTGATGTACATGATACTAGAGAAATTTCGACTCCAGGTGGAGCCGAATGGGGTTTGGGTGATAGTATTGCTACTCGGATTGGTCGACGTGCAATAAGGCCTCCTGAAAGATATGGTGATTGGAACTACCTTAGCTTTTGTGATCATTTGGACTATGCTCTCAATGTAGTCCAAGATGAGCCGATGGACCTTCATGACATCATGGAGTCGAGAGAGAGCTCGAAGTGGATTTGCGCCATGGAGGAAGAGATGCAATTGCTAATGAAGAACCGAACTTGGGAGTTGGTTCTACTTCCTCAAGGAAACCGTGTTATAGGGTGGCAAATGGATTCACAAGGTGAAGGATGATGGAAGGTACAGAGCAAGGTTAGTGGCAAAGGGGTTTGCACAAAGAAAAGGAAAGGAGTATGATGAAATTTTTGCACCGGTGGTTCATCATACATCTATCCGGGTTTTACCAGCCATAGTTGCTAACCATGACTTGGAGTTAAAGCAACTTGATGTGAAAACCGCCTTCTTGCATGGAGACTTGGATGAAGACATCTACATGGAGCAACCAGAAGGGTTTGTTATAGATGGTAAGTCTAAAATGGTTTGCAAGTTGAAGAAATCACTATATGGGTTAAAGCAATCACCTAGACAATGTTACAAGAGATTCGATCATTTCATGTTTGAAATTGGCTTCCATCGAAGCATCAAGGATGCTTGCGTATATTTCAAGAGGTTGGGAAATGATTGTTGGGTGTATTTACTCTTCTATGTGGATGATATGCTCATTGCTTCCAAGGATCAAAATGAAATCGATAAACTGAAGATGCTTTTGAAATCGGAATTCGAAATGAAGGATCTTGGAAAAGCAAGAAAAATCTTGGACATGGAAATTGGAAGGGACCGAAAGCGTTTTGAGTTAAGATTGACTCAAAAGGAATACATTAAGAAAGTGCTTTGCCGATTTAGCATGGAGGATGCAAATGCGTTAAATACATCTTTACCTTTGCATATGAAGCTTTCGAATAAGGCATCACCTATCAAGGATAAAGACAAGGCTTGTATGACAAAGGTTCCATATGCAAGTGCGGTTGGTAGTTTGATGTACGCAATGGTGTGTACAAGGCCCGATATTGCAAATGCCGTCGGGGTGGTTAGTCGGTATATGGCTAATCCGGGGAAATCACATTGGGAAGCCGTAAAGGCTATTATGAGATACTTTAAAGGCACAACGTCTCATCGACTTGTCTTTGGCGGTTGTGATGAGAGGAGTTGCAAGTTGGTTGGTTATTGTGACTCAGACTGCGCCGGTGATAGGGATCGGAGGAAATCATCTTCCGGGTATGTCTTCACACTTGGCGGGACAACTATTATTTGGAGATCGAGATTGCAAACCATAGTTGCTTTATCCACTACGGAGGCAGAGTTGATTACCGCGGTGGAAGCGGCCAAGGAGGCACCCTACTTGAAGCGATTGTTGTGTGACTTGAGTTTCGAAAATGAGAGTGTTGATGTTCGATATGATAGCCAAAGTGCTATACATTTGGCGGAGAATTTGACATTTAGCTCACGGACCAAACATATTAAGGTGAGGGAGTCATTTTTTGTAGCCATGGATGAGGGTAAGCTAGTATACCTTCGGAAAATGCACATAAAGGATAATGCGGCGGATATGTTTACTAAAGCATTGCCGGTTGGGAAGTTCGAGCAATGCTCGAACTTAGTTCGCCTGTTGAGTTGCTAGGTGCCACGGGGTTGCTCGGGTGGAGAGAGTGATTTTGTTTGTTGATAATGGAAAGGAATAGCAGTGAGAGATTGAAAATCTATCTTCATGGTAAATGCTTGTTACACTCCCGAATACATTGTCTTTGGGTGAGACGTGGTTTGAATACTTTCAACATTTCGTTGGCGGGCGGTGGCCTTACCGGAGCTCGTTAACGGAGTGCAATGGGTAGTGGCTTTGTCGGAGCTCATTGGGAAAGTATTCATGGAGCTTGGTCGAAGGTAGAAGGAGATGCTTGGGTGCATTGGAGTTTAGAGTTGAGATGGTTATAGCATCAAGGTGGAGTGTTGAAGTATGTGATACTATATGGTAGATTGAAGAGGATGAAGATAGCTTCACATCGGAGGTAACCGTTCGCAAATCGGAGTTCGCACGAGAATGCTATGAGCTGAAAGGTGCAGGTTTTCAGTGTGCAGGTGCTACAGACGTCTGTTGTAGGGGACAGCAGACGTCTGAGTTGTCAGGGTGGATTTTTCGAGAGTTCTGACATACGTCTGTCATCCCCATGACAGACATCTGAGAGAGGGACATACGTCTGTCATATTGGGGACAGACGTCTGAGCTGAGTGCTGGAGCCCAAATAATTCCCTGAGAGGGACAGACGTCTGTCACCTCCCACGATAGATGTCTAACGAGTGTTTTGGGCTATTTAGGGCTGGAAACTTGACAAATTGATTTGTAAAGACACGGGGACAATTTGGGTAATTGGCCTTTATATCTCTATATAAGCTATTTTCAGGTGTATTAGTGGGAGAGCTTGGATACTTGATTTGGGATCAAGGGTTTATTCTCAAGAGTGAATTAGGTTTTATAACCTAATTCCAATTCTTCAATTCTATTCTCCTCAAACTCTTTTATATATTGAAATATATTGATCGTTGGATCAATCTCTTGTATTCTTTTCATCGTGGTAATAAAATACTCTCTTCAAAGTGGATGTACACTAATAAGGTGTTAGTGGAACCACTATAAATCCTTGTGTGATTTATTTTTGCTACTTTTCATTAGTTTCTTTTTGTGATTGAGATTTGAATTGTTCGTGATTAGTTGATCTTTCTTTGGTGACTAGAGTTGTTGGTTTGATTGTTTTTGCAAGTCTAACAATGGTCTAGTCTTCCGCTAGCGTTTGTGGTTTAGGTATTTGATTCAAGTGGTCTTAAGTCGGATCAATCACAAAGGATCACAACATCTGTTGCTGGCTGAGGTGTAGTTGGCTTCCTGTAACAGGTGATTGAAGTTATTGTTCATAAGCTTCCTTGTTCTGTGCTTATAAAGTTTATGGCAAAAAGTTAAAAAGATTTGTCCCATTTGGGAAATGCCTGAATAGACAGAGTCTTGTACGTTCTGTGCTTAAATTAGAATATGGTGTTCGAGTTTTTCGAAATTAGTTTGTCAATCTGAAATATTTCTCACTTCTGGCATTGATAAATTAGTTCAACAGGAAAATATTCTGAAGGACAAAATGAACAATAAATTGTTCCATAAGGACAAAGGGGAAATTTTTTGTCCATAAGGACAAATTTTAGTATAAAGGGATGAATTATAGCAGGCCCCTGAATTCCTCCCTTTACACTAAATTTTGTCCTTAAGGATAAAATTTTGCCCCCTTGTCCTTATGGAAAAATTTATTGTTCCTTTTGTCCTTGAGGGTAAAACCCCTTGGTTCAAATTTTCATGACATTGCGAAATGTATTTATGGCTAGATTCTAACATTTATTGGTTCTTGAATGCCGCGGAATGTATTTATCAGCTTGGAAAAATGAATGCTTTATCTGTGTGCTCACATGAATAGTTATGTGTATTTGATAATTTTACGTTTATTCAACAATATGTAATTTACTTATTGTTATGTTTCTAATTTACAACTCAATGACTGATTTTATATATGGGATACCAGTAACTTTTAACTGTTGAAAAAAAAAAAAAACATTGTTTATTGTTATGTGCTATTTTTCTACTTTCCAACATCTAAATACGCATGCCATCACATACGTTTTAGCCTTTCTTTTCAAAGGTAAACTTCAGATGTTCAATGCACATTATTATACGATCTTGGTATAAAACTTGCTGGTACAAATGTAAGCTACTGACAATAAGATACAAAAGTTACATTACTGCACAATTAGTAAAAGCTGAAAGAGAAATCGAAAACCAGCTACCCATTTTCTTCCAATTACACATCCATTTTCTTTTGTTTACATACATACATATTAACTTACCACATTAGCTTGCATAGATTTTTACTAAAAACAAAATTATAAATCAAAACAATGCAACACACATATAATTAATTAACTAAATCAACCAACATTACAAACATATATATCCCACTCTATTATTATAAGCAAGCAACATATACTGTTTGGTATGCCATAAATTTTCTTTGTTTTTTAGCAACGTGAATCACATTTTAGCAGGTGACATTTTCAAGGATGAGTTGGTTGTCACAGTAAGGGCCACAGTTACCAGAGACAAGTATATACCATAAATAAATTGTTTGTTGTTTAGCTACGTGAATCACATTTCTGCGTTCAGGTCCACGGGAATTAAATCTTAGACCAACTTGCTGAGTAAGTAGAGACGAATAGCAGTTTGTTGACACCATTTTAACGTGTGTCACCATGACACCACTAACGGTGTTAGTGGTGCGTGGCTGAGATTGCCCCCTGAATTTCTTCTGTTAAATCTCAGCTACACACCACTAACACCGTTAGTGGTGTCATTGTGACACACGTTAAATAGTGTCAACTATATATTCTTCTATGAAGTCAATTAGGGTGCGTTCTTAACGAACGTGAGCGTGGCATTTGAGCATGCCATTTTAGCGTGGTACTGTAGCGAAGAGAAAATGTGTTTTTAGCTACGAACGGGGTATTTGAGCGTGGTATTTTAATTGTTAATTTGTTTATGGAAATGAAAAAATATAGGTTAATCATCATCCCCTTCAGCTAATCACCGCTAATCACCATCCCATTCAGCTAATCACCCTTCCATTTAACAAAACAGCCCCTAATCTTCCCCACCTACCCGCTAATCTTTTATCTCCTCCGCCTAATTACCCACGCTCAAAGCTGAAAGCAGCTCCCAGCTACTTCCGCCCAGCGTGCCTTTGAGCGGGGCAAATCCCACTCAAAGGTCCGACGCGTCGGACGCAGCCACGACTGGATGTGGCACGCTCAAAGCTTGCGAACGGCCCCTAAAATTTCAGGGAGGAGCAAAAGAAAATGAAGAAAAATAAAATAAAAACTTTTACTGAAGTCTGAAGCAATTAAAATTGTACATGAAGCAAGAAAGTGACGGCTACAAATCTGACGAGGTAGTAAGCAGTATTTATTAAAATGCACTATTCAAATACAAAACACGTTGATATACAAGAAAGTCATAGGAGAGCAGAATATAAAACACGTGAAAAAGCAAGATAGTTTTAGCTAACCAAATGAGTACGCATATCACCGTCCAATTCCAATACCATACAGCGATATATATGGTGGACACAAACATAGCCAGTCATTACACCCAACCTCATCCTCTGTTGCAAGTATAAATAGGGATCGCATTTGTACTCTAATATTCACAAACCACCAAATACAAAAGAACAAAGAAAAGAATTAATGGGCCGTACTACCCCATCCCCTAAAGCAGTGAGCCTAACCACTGTAGCCGCTATTCTAATCATTTTGGCATCGACATGCATGGCCAGGAATGCACTGACGAACGGTGAAGGACTGTACGCAGGGCAATTCCTAGATGTAGAACAATACAAGTTTATAATGCAGGATGACTGCAACCTCGTGTTGTACGAATACAGCACCCCCATCTGGGCCTCAAACACCGGTGTCACTGGCAAAAATGGGTGCAGGGCAGTCTTGCAGAAGGATGGCAACTTTGTGGTGTCCGATGTTGACGGGAATCGCATCTGGGCCAGTAACAGTGGAAGTTGGTGGTCTGGACACTATATCCTGGTGCTTCAGGAGGACAGGAACGTTGTTATTTACGGTTCTGATGTATGGTCCACTGGTACCTACACAAAAAGAGTGGGTGGACCTGTTGTTATGGCTACTAACGGTACTGTTGATGGAGGCTCCGTGATTGGACCCGTAACCGTTAATCAGAATGTTATTGCTGTCCGAAAGGTTTTAGCTGGTGCTGCTTAAATATTTGGACGAGTTACGAGTTTTAAGTCTGAATAAATGTATTGTGCATGCGATATATGGATGCACTCTATGTATGTCAGTTGTTATCTTGTATTATGCTTATTTGGCACTGTTTGCTGGTTGCATCTGCAATATTCACGGTCCTGCTTATGAATCGTAACTTATGATTGCGATATATATGATGACCACAACTATGGCACTGTCAGGATTCTGTCTCCGTCTTATACTATATGGGTTGTTTCTTTCCATTAGCTTACTCTCTGTATCAATAAATATACAGTGCTGCCAAAAGAAACTAGATTTGTTTTTCGTAGTACCATGAATGGTATTAGAGCATCTCCACTAAAATTCTAATCTAAAATTACAAATTCCTATATTACAAAATGTAACCAGTTTCCACCCATGCATTTTTTATTCATTGTTTTTCCTATTAACACTCTTCCAGGGCAACTGAACGTAAGAGAGCAAGTCCTCTGTATATAATTTCCTCTGTATCTCTATACCCAACTAATCAAGACACCTTAATTTTTCATTTTTTGCAATAAAATAAGAAAAAAAATCGGTGAAAATCAAGGAATCTTGATTGGTTCGCCATCGGAGTATAGAGAAAATTGGGTATATAGAGAAAATTGGGTATAGAGAATTTGAACACTGAACATATTGGGTTTGCATTGTTGATATGATAAATGAAGTAGATGAGTGTTTTTATTAAACTGATTATATTAGAAAATAAGGAACAAAGCACTAATGAAATATATAGTTTTTGTTTCGCAAATGCTAAAACGTCCGAAATTGATTTTATCAAAATGTGCGAAATCTAAATCCAAGGGTTGCTGTAGCTTTTCTCCTTCCACTTCCACCTGAATCGGATGCTTCTCCGTGAATTAAGGGATTTTCGCATTGTTTGACATCCTAGTTTTCGGGCTTCACAGCAGCGCTCTTTTTGTTTAAACTTGGAGAAACGCACCATTCAATGTCCATGAGCTCTCCCGGCTATTACCCTTCAATGTGCAGGATTAACCGTGGTGAAACTATGGTTCTTCAGGCACGTCTAAACATAGCTCAGAGAATCACGGAAGAATAAAACACGTGAAAAAGCAAAATATATGGTTTTATCTAACCAGTCAGTACGCATATCACATCCAATCCGAATATGATGTAACGATATATGGTGGAAACAAAATAGCCAGTCATTACACCCAACCTTATCTTCTGTTGCAAGTATAAACAGGAGGCATTTGTACTCTAAAATTCACAAACCACGAAATACAAAAGCACAAGGAAAACAATGGGCCGTGATACTCCATCTCCTAAGCTGATGAGCATAGCCACTGTAGCCGCTATTCTAATCCTATTGGCATCCACATGCATGGCCAAAAACGTACTGAGGACTGGTGAACAACTGTACGAAGGCCAATCCCTAAATGAGGGACGCTTCAGGTTTACAATGCAGGACGACTGCAACCTCGTGCTGTACGAATACAGCAACCCGATCTGGGCCTCAAACACAGGTGTCACCGGCAAACACGGGTGCAGGGCCGTGATGCAGTCCGATGGCAACTTTGTGATCTACGATGGTAGCGGTAGTGCGGTCTGGGCCAGTAACAGCATAAAAGGGAATGGTAATTATGTCCTGGTGCTCCAGGAAGACGGGAACGTCGTTATCTACGGATCTGATATCTGGGCCACTGGCACCTACAGAAGAATGGGTGGAGCTGTTGTTAGGGCTATGAAAGGTTCTGTTGGAGGCTCCATGATTGTACCCGTAATAGTGAATCAGAATGTCACGGCGGTCCGAAAGGTTTTAGCTGCTGCTACTGCTGCTTGAATTTTTAGGTGAGTTGTATGTTTTAAGTTTGAATAATGTATTGTGCATTCGATGGTGATGCATTGTATCAATGTATGTCAGTTGCTATTCTGTATTATGCTATGTTTGTCACTGCTTGCTGGTTGCGTCTGCTGTATTCATGTATGTGGTCTTGCTTATGATTATGAGATGAGGACCATCAGGATTCTGTCCCCGCCTTATAATCAACTATGCGTTACCACTTTCTTTCAGCTTACTCTCTGTTTCAATGAAAATAAACAGAAAGAACCTGAAGCCACATGCGTTATTATCTAAAATTTGGATATCCTAGGATGTTGATGTGAATTAATTAAACTATAATTCTTGTGATAAACTGTGTATTCTCAACTGACAAAATATAAATAAATAAAAGGTGTGTTTGGCGCAAACGGAAGCGGAGAATTCGAGCAGAGAATCCGAATGTAGAATTTAAACGGAAAATTGTATTTAACGGAAAATGCATTTGTCGCGCTAAGCGGAGTATTTAAGCGGAACATTTAAGCGGAACATTTAAGCGGACCATTCTATTTTTGTTTTGTAATTTAATTAATTATTAGTTAACTAATTTATCAATTGTTTTTAATAAATAATATATATCAATAATTTACACAAATAAATAAATTAAATAAAAAATTGAAAAATTATAAGTTGCTCCAATTCAGTTCAAACCAACTTCATTACGTAGAGACAACTTCGATACGATCGAACGCAAAAAACTGCGTCTCAAACGGATCTCATATACACAAGTTAACAATTTTTAAAATTTATACAAACTTAAAATAATTAATTAAATTAAATAATTGGGCTTAATGGACCGATTTAACTTAATTAAATGATTAATTAATCTGACGCGTCGGACCCCAACAGACCAATTTTGGTCCGTTGGGAAAACGGGGTATGATACCCCGTTAAATAACGGACACGTCGGGGACGCGTCGGGGACGCGTCCGTTACTTTTCTCTTCCGTTTTAAGCAAGGAACAGGCCCAAAGTAACACATAACACAAGTTTGTGAACAATGTAACTTTTCATTGTCTTTACAGCTTTTTTCACTCAATAGACAAGCTGGATCCAAATAACCTTAAAATTTGCGACATAACCCTTTTGTTTAAAGGATAACGTTAACATGTGATTTTATTAGTTATACAATTTAAAATTAGATATTTAAAACAACCTTTTTATCTTTTAGTTAAGTATGAGCATAAGCCGCACCGCAATACAAAAACTGGAAATACCGAACTTTAAAAACGGAGTTGAAAACCTGATCGAATCTTTCCTTTAAAGTAAATACCTCAAACTGAATCGACTTACAACATACGTGTAACACCTCGTAATTGTGTTAACATTATAGAGGATAAATTAAAGAATAATTAATTTAATATTAAGAGTTAAAGGGAAGTAATTAGATCATTACGTCCGTCTCGAAATTCTGGTTCGGATAGACACCTGGTCTGCGTTAAACGTGTAACATATGAAGAAGTTATGAACGATAGAAGTTTTTGGGTATTTCGGCCTTTTTCAAGAGGATAGCGGACCATTACCCAATCCCCTTGGCTGAGGTGACAATTCGATTTCTGAAACCTAGCGGCTATAAAATTACCTCAATTTCATTGTTTTCTTTACAAAGAAATAATGGCGGCCAAACTCTGCTGGAGTGCGAACTAAGACGGATCTGCTTTCTTCAATTATCAGTTTTGCAAATCAAATTCTGAGATTCAAGTTTCGGCTTTCTCCTTCTATTCTCATAGATCCAATCCTTGTGAGTGTATTTATTTTTAGGTTTAAATAAATAAAAGTGAATTATGAAAGACTATGATTTGGAACTATGTTATTATCATGTTTTACGTTATGACATGATAAATCTATTATATGCTATTATCATGTTTCATGTTTTGATATGATAGATCTATTCTATGCTATTATCATGTTTTATGTTATGACATGATAAATCTATTCTATGCTATTATCATATCGTATGATATGTTATGATAGATTTATTCGTTAGATCTAATTATCATATGGACATTTTATGTAGATCTAAATCTTTAATTATGTTAGATCTATTTTATGTAGATCTAAATCTTTAATTATGTTAGATCCATTTTATGTAGATCTAAATCTTTAATTATGTTAGATCTAATTATCATATGGCTATTTTATGCAGATCTAAATCTTTAATTATGTTAGATCTATTTATGTAGATCTAAATCTTTAATTATGTTAGATCTAATTATCATGTGGATATTTATGTAGATCTAAATCTTTATTTATGTTAAATTTATTTTATGTGATCTAAATTGTCACCTTATGTTGTCATGTTAGATCTATTTTATGTGATCTAAATTGTCACCTTGTGTTGTCATGATAGATCTATTTTATGTGATCAAAATTGTCACCTTGTGTTGTCACGTTAGATCCATTTTATGTGATCTAAATTGTCATCTTGTGTTCTCATGTTAGATCCATTTTATGTGATCTAAATTGTCATCCTGTGTTGTCATGTTAGATACATTTTATGTGATCTAAATTGTCACCTTGTGTTCACATGTTAGATCCATTTTATGTAATCTAAATTGTCACCTTGTGTTCTCATGTTAATCCATTTTATGTGATCTAAATTGTCACCTTGTGTTCTTATGTTAGACCCACCTTATGTCGTCTAAATTGTCACCTTGTGTTATCATGTTAGATCCATTTTATGTAGTTTAAATTGTAACCTTATGTTCTCATGTTAGATCAATTTTACGTGATCTAAATTGTCATCATATGTTCTCATGTTAGATCCATTTTACGTGATATAAATTGTCACCGTATGTTATCATGTTAGATCCATTTTATGTGATCTAAATTGTCACCGCATGTTGTCATGTTAGATCCATTTTATGTGATCTAAATTATCACCTTATGTTGTCATGTTAGATCTGTTTTATGTGATCTATCTTATCACCTTATGTTATCATGTTCGATCCATTTTATGTAATCTAAATTATCACCTTGTCATGATGACAATTTCATATCTATGCCAGTATGTATGTTCACCTTATTATCATACTAGTTTACGTTTATGCCAAGATGATCATTTTAGTCACTTTCCCATTATTTTCCCTATTATCGTTCATGACTATGCTATTGTCTGGCCTAGGTATGCTGCCAATTTTTTGATGACACTAGTTAAGGAACGCAGAAAAAAGGATTAAAAATGGCATAATTTAAATATGAACATTTTTGGACATGTGATTCAAAGTATTGGGTAAAATAGGTATTGACACCTATAAAAGAAAAGGCTTAATTAAATGATTAATTAATTAAAAATGAAATGTTTAATAATTACAATTAGGAATTGTAATTGTACTTATGACACGAGGTTAGGTTGCATTAGTGCTAGAAGTCTGCCCGGACCCGACCGACATATCCAACAGCCACTAATAATGTGGGAGGTCGAAGTACGTAAATACGAATCGGGTTATTACAGAAGGTTAGGCCTAATTGTGGATAAGTCTGCCCGTACCCAACTGGCATATCCAACATCCACATATTGTAGGCTGAATGTGGGAGATCTGGCCCATTATGAAACCATAAATGGACATGATAAAGAATTGGACTACTTAACCAAATCTAATCTATAGGGATTGTGTGAACTTAGACTTAAGTTGGGTTTAAGTAAACTTGATTAAGTAAAAGTGGTGGGTTAAGAAAATCTGAGGGGATGGGTGATATTCACATATAGACCCACAAACTTAACCCGTTAAGGTTATGTGGTTTACATAATCGGTGGAAATAATAAAGTTATATAATTAAATACACCTTCTAGGGTAAATATAACTTGTAGAAGTGATAGGGTTACGTAATTAAAGACACCTATAGGTAAGCATAATCGGTTGGAAGATTAGGGGTTATGTATTAAAGACACCTGTAGGTATGCATAGCCGGTAGAAATAAATAAGGCTATTAATTAAAGACACTTAGTGGTATACATAGTTAGTGAAAAACTAGTGGGGGATACAAGACAAAGGGCATAGCTTGTATCATATTGTGTGGGACCCATTTCAGTCAGTAACCCGGAGTAGGTATCAAACAAAGTACTCTGTACTAGGAGGAGGAGGGGCACACTTACTGACTGATTGTAAGAGATCCAAACATGGAGGACGGTGTGGGCGGCGCAAGCCGACCGGGCCATGTGCGTGCATAAGCCGGGCAGAAGGGGATAAGACGACCGTGACACCTATAAATATGGTTGTGCACATTACTACGACGAGGGGTTGCCACTTTACGAGGGTTAAGGAGCCGATCGATCAGGGTAGTAGTTAGGATACATTGGGACGTATACCTAAGTCTACCACCTTATAGTTCAAGGGATCATCTCTTTCTGGATATACTAGTAATAGTGCAGAGTAGTCATTAGAAGCATATACACCTTATCATGTCTACCTTGTTACACCTGCCATTTATGTAGTGATCTCCCTTATCCACTTTAATATGCCTATCATGTTACTTTTATTTTTATTACTAGCTTAAAGTAACTAGACTCGCCAGATTTTATGTCTGACCCTCTTTGTTTCTCCTTCTTTCTTCTGTTTCTCCCCTCCTAGGTTCTCAAGGGAGGGAATTCTCAAGCTTAGTCAGGATTCTGCTATCGTCTTACTTGGAGTTTCTAGATGTATTGCTCAAGCTTCTATCTTTGCTACTATGGCTTATGATTTGGGAATTATGCTTTCTTTGTTATTGCACTCTGATAATTAAAGTACAAGACAGAAGTTTTAATGATGTATTGAGTTTATGTATTTTAAACATATGGTGTAACCGTGCTTTATGATTAATTAAAGTTTTTAATTCCTCTGGTATTTTATATCTGTCTTGTAATTATTCTGTGTCTATTTACCGTAATGCTTCACGGAACTTAATGCATTCCCTTAGTGAGTGACATTAACGGACGTGGGGTGTCACACTTGGTATCAGAGCCGAAGGTTACCAAATTGGGTAAAAGTTTTTGAAAACTATTTTCAAAAAGGTTTTAAAAGAAAGCATTTTCAAAAAGAAAAGTCTGTTTTGAAATACATTCCCCAAAAAGCCTTATGTAATATCCTTCGGTCCTTTGTCTAAATCTTTTCCTTTTTCTTTGCAGCATGTCTGGGAAACAAAACATTCCTAACATCCCAGAGGGCGTTACGATACCCGGATGGTTCCGAAGGTATCTGGAGGCCACGGCGCCTGCCGAAGACCAAAGAAATGTTCCTCCCCCAGCTGCACCAGTCATTCCTCCTCCTCCTCCTCCTCTAGGAGCAGATAATTTCGCTTGGATTTGCAAAGACTTCCATGCTATGGGAGGGAAGCCATTCGATGGGAATGAGACATTCGTACAAGCTCAGAATTGGCTTAAAGAGACCGAAGACTTATTCGTTATCTTTGAAGTGGTGGACCAAATAAATATTCAGTTAGTTGCTTGGCTGTTAAAGAATGAAGACTCATTTTGGTTGGAAGTCACCCATGCTGGACGTCCGGTGAAAACTTAGGAAGATTTTAAACAAATATTTGAAATGAAATTTCTTTCCCAAGCCGAGAAAAGCATGCAGATGGAAAGATTCTTAGCACTCATACAAGGAAACTTGACGGTGAAAGAATATGTGAACAAATTCAAGCAGCTAGCAAGGTTCGGGTTAGAGTTGGTGGATACGCCGCACAAAAAGTCTTTGCGGTTTGCTAAAGGGCTGAATGAACCCCTTCATGGGTTAGCCATGTCCCATATTCCAATGGGGGCAACTTTTGAAAAGCATGTCGATATGTCCCTAATGCATGAGGAGGACAAGGGAGAAAAGAAGGAAGTAAAGGCTAAGGAAGCAACGCAAAATGAGAAGGTGTGGCCCAAGAAGGGACAACAGCAGCAACAACGACAGCAGAAGAAAGGCGAAAGGAACGACAAGGTTAAAGATAAGAGGAAGTGCCAAAGTTGTAGGCGAGAAGGTCACATAGCCAAGGATTGCAGGAAAATGAAGAATGCTTGCTTCGCTTGTGGAGAGGTCGGGCATCTTATTAAGGATTGCCCGAAGAAACAAGGACAAGGTCAAAGAGCAGGAACTTCTGGAGGGCGGGTTCATGCTCTCGCGACCAGTGCTCCTGATAGAGGTAGAAAAATTTATGTGGAAGGTTTAATTTCTCTTTTTCAAACCATCCGATTAGAATACTTTTTGATTCTGGTGCCTCACATTCATTTATATCAAGTTCTGTAGCTGAATCTCTGCACTTAATTACTAGTATAGTAGTAGATCCTGTAGTTGTTTCAAACCCCATTGGTGGTTCGGCTCATTTATCTATGATTTGTCGAGGTTTGAAAATATCTGTGTTAGGCGTCGAGTTTGAATGCGGCGCGTATGTGCTTGGGTTTATGGGCTATAGGTTGATTCTAGGAATGGATTGGCTTACCACCTATGGTGCCATTCTGGATTGTGAAAAGAGGGTTGTTAGGCTTCTGGCTTGTCATGGGAGGACCCTCGAGATTTCATGTGACCCACAAGGGTTGGTTATGCTAATTTTCCTAGAGTCTCTTGATGCATCTATCGACGATCTGCAATCTGTTCCAGTAGTCCAAGATTATTCGGATGTTTTTGATGAGGTTCGGGGTTTACCCCGAGGCGTGAGATTGATCTCCGTATATACCTGATGGACAATGCAAAGCTGGTTGCATTTACGCCACATGGCTCCTAAAAGAAAAGAGGGATCTTGATAAGCAAGTGTGGGAGCTACTTGAGAAGAGGTTTGATAGGTGAATCATATCAGGATGAGAAACCTATTGAAGACAGTCCTTGAGGAAGCCCATCATTCTAAGATGACTATCCATCCAAACGGCGATAAAATGTATAGAGTTCGAGGCAGTGGAGCCAAACTTGTGAAAGAAAGTGAAAGTAGAGAAGGAAGCAATGATTGGATTAGTTCCGACTTGCATACTTGGATCCGAGGTTAAGAAACTGCGCAACAGAGAGGTTAGGTTCATAAAAGTGCAATAGGGAGAAGACAGCGAGGATGCGACTTAGGAGACTGAAGACAAAGATCACACTTCATACCCTTTCCTTTTTGGGACTATGGTCTTAACTTCTTTTTCCAAAGCTTTTTATTCGTACTTGTCTCTATCAATTGTTTGTATTCTATCGATCGAATCTTCGACCTTTAGATAGGAATCCTATGGACGTAACCATGTGTTTGAGACATGTTATGTTTGATGGATGCAAGTGGATGCAAGTGGATGCAAGTGTTTGCTAGTGGTTGCCTGTGGACGCATAAAAACACACATTACGCACTAAGATCGGCTCAATCACTCTCATACTATATATGGATGTGTGTGCATTTTCTTTTCTTTTATGGATGGAAATAGATTAACTAGCATATGAATGTTGCATTTGGACGAATGAGTGTGCAACATGTAGAGCTTATATGTTATAATAGGCTTATTTGCATACATATTGGATTCATAGCACTAACATACATTGCATTAAGGAGGTCAACTGAATCAGTAGACCGCCTGATCTTCGCATTAGTGTTGGGACATATACACACATGCCTTTGCATATATTCATGAAAGCATTAGAAATCCTTTAGGACAATGGATGCCAGTGATTGATGGATGAGTAGATGGATGATGGATGGTAGGATATGCATTCTTCCCAACTTGGAGATTTCGGGGACGAAATCCTTTAAGTAGGGGGAATGTTACATCCCGTAATTGTGTTAACATTAAAGAGGATAAATTAAAGAATAATTAATTTAATATTAAGAATTAAGGGGAACTGATTACGTCATTACGTTCGTCTCGAAATTCTGGTCAGGATATACACCTGGTTTGTGTAAAACGGATAAAGTATGAAGAAGTTATGAACGATAGAAGTTTTTGGGTATTCGGGCCTTTTCCAAGTGGATAGTGGCCCATTACCCAATCCCCTTTTAGGGCTGAGGTGGCAATTCGATTTCTGAAACCTAGCGGCTATAAAATCACCTCAATTTCATTGTTTTCTTGACAAAGAAACAAAAGCAGCCAAACTCTGCTGGAGTGCGTACTAAGACGGATCTACTTTCTTCAATTATCAGTTTTGCAAATCAAATTCTGAGATTCAAGTTTCAATTTTCTCCTTCTATTCTCATAGATCCAATCCTTGTGAGTATAGTTATTTTTAGGTTTAAATAAATAAAAGTGAATTATGAAAGACTATGATTTGGATTTATGCTATTATCATGTTTTATGTTATGACATGATAAATCCAATCTATGCTATTATCATGTTTTAAGTTATGACATGATAGATCTATTCTATGCTATTATCATGTTTTATGTTATGACATGATAAATCTATTCTATGCTATTATCATGTTTTATGTTACGACATGATAGATCTATTCTATGCTATTATCATATCTTATGATATGTCATGATAGATTTATTTGTTAGATCTAATTATCATGTGGACATTTTATGTAGATCTAAATCTTTAATTATGTTAGATCTATTTTATGTAGATCTAAAATTACAAAGTTATATATTACAAAATGTAACCAGTTTACACCCATG
Source organism: Allium sativum (assembly GCA_030737875.1). Taxonomy (NCBI): domain Eukaryota; kingdom Viridiplantae; phylum Streptophyta; class Magnoliopsida; order Asparagales; family Amaryllidaceae; genus Allium; species Allium sativum. The sequence goes on along the minus strand of CM060916.1, from coordinate 354,176,689 downwards.
CATTTTTTATTCATTGTTTTTCCTTTTAACGCTCTTCACGGGCAACTGATCATATTGGGTCGACATCGTTGATATGATAAATAGAGTAGATGAGTGTTTTTATTAAACTAATTATACTGGAAAATAAGGAATAAAGCACTAATGAAATATATAGTTTTGTTTAAACTAGGAGAAACGCACCATTCAATGTCCATGAGCTCTCCCAGCTATACAAATAAAATCACCTATCCCCAAAATTCTCTGTCCCCGTGTACCCAACCAATCAGCACCCCCTGAATTCCACCTTCTTGCAGTTAAACCCTCTTTTATTCTTTGATTTAATTGCAGAAAGATAAAAATCATGGATTCTTATTAGTTATCTTAGAGAATCATGAAAGAATAAAACACGCGAAGAAGCAAAATATATAGTTTTACCCAGTGTTTTAAAGACCCAACCCAACCTCGGTTCGACCGCGGTTAACCTTCGACCTTAGAGCTTCATGGTTCTGAAAATGAAATAACCTTGCGCGTACACAGACCAGCAGTTTAACCTCAAAACCCTATAAAAACCTTGAGTCCGACCTCTTTGAATCTCACGACTCTTCAAATTTACGAAAAAATAGTTGTTTCACTCTTTAATTTTTATTTTAATAAATTTAACAAATAATTTCATATAAACTGTCATTAAATTTTACATGATATAATTCATTATTATGTATATTTTACGAACACTATAAAAAATTAGTAAATATACAACTTTGCTGTGACGGCCCGCCCCGCACCAGCCTGCATTTCCTCCGAAAGTGCGCTGTACACATGCCCAGCTAGCACAGAACGGTCGTCAGAAGAAAAGAAAGAAGGGAATGAACTAATCAAGGAACCTGTAGAATGTCTCACAGCGCATGGAATAAAATATATTAACAACATACTTGACATAAAACAGGTGAGACAGTGCATAAGCTGATAACTAAAATCAACATCAATCATCAGAGCAGCGGAAATCCAAATACAGCTTATTACAATTTTCCAAATTTACTGTCTCTAAACAAAAGAAAGCTAAAGTAGAAGATGCACCACTAATGCCCAAGCAGTGATCTTCAACAACACAGGGAGAATATTATATATATTACGTGGAAGCCTCCTGCTCGTCTCCGGATCATCTACCCGTGCATCACCAGCTAACCTGTCTCTAGTCTGCTCGTGTGAGCACCCAGAGTAATAAGAGGAGACATAAAACTCTGGGTCAGACATAAAGCCTGGTATGAGCGATAAGCATCTAAACAGAACAATAACAGGTATACTAAACCATACTTGAACCTGGACCTGCAACCAAAGAGTTAGTACCACATACCGTACAATGCTCTAAGGTGCCATAATAAATAGTGTAAGAATACGGGGGTGGGGTGTGCATGTCACAATGATAGCAAACAAATCATCCATAGCAACCATCCTCACATCTCTCACTCAGTGCGTAAAGCGTACGACATCTACCACTTTGGAACACTAGACAAACTGAGGTAACGACGAATCCCGCCTTGTAGAAACCCTGCTATGACCAAGCCAAACATATGGAGTCATGACCAAACATTTCAATGACCCACTTCATTGGTTGTAGCCCTTGGTTCTACCGATGCCATAATGGCCCTGAATCCGCCTTCGTACCTCCTACCATAGTGGTCCAAAGCTATAGACATCGATAACCCCTTAACACTCGTCCCGCAGCAAAGCCCAATCATGAAGCGAACTCGTTGATTCCCAACTAGATCCTGAGCTCTAACTTCCCATACTGGACTACCTTTGCATCTCGGTTTTCTGTCATCACCGGATCGATTCGGATCCCCTCTTAGCCATCGGTTCGGTTCGGCCTTTAGCTCCCCATCATCAACGCAGTGCGGTTCGTGGCATTCATCTGGAAGCGGTTCGAATCGGCCTTCGCCCAAGCACACCGGTTCGGGTCGCACTTTCTACTCACGAATAGTTCGGATGGTGGTCACCTCACAGGGTCGGTTCGGGTCGTCTCGTACAGTCTTGATCGGATCGGATCGGCACCATCGGATCGGATCGACACCATCGGATCGGAGTCCCCCACAAAAGCAGGTCGGATCGGTCGCTATCATCGGATCGTGGTCTTCAAGCATCGACGGATCGGATCGCTCCATCGGATCGGATCGGATCGCCCTCACTCCCACCGATCCGGTTCGGATGATTTCCTGCAGTTCTCCCAGCGAGCAGTTTACGCCATTCGACGGCGTTTTTGACAAATCTAACATTTCTAATCAATCATAAAACACACCATAGAGTCATAGCAACATGTAATAGCAACCACAACAGCAAACAACCATTCAAATGAATCAAAATGTATCAAAAGTGGCCAAAACTCCTTATTTTCCCTTAAGCATGATTAAGTAAAACTGATCATAGGGTTAACAAAACTTAATCAAATCGAACCAAATTTCAACCAGAGGCATAAAACATTATTTAAGAATTTCTAAACATTTTTCCAGAATTTATTAGTGTATAAATTCGCTAATCTTCACTAATTACCCTTAATTACCGTAATTAGTGCAAAAACTATGCAAATCACTCACCTTTGCCACAATAAAACTTTCAGATCTGAAGTGAACCTCTGATTTGCACGAATTCCAATATATAACAGTAGCTCTACCTCGGTCCTTGTGCTAACCCTCCTTGATTTGATGCCTCTAAGCCTTAATCCTTGATTAGGAAGTGATTTTGGGTGTTTTAGAGAGATTTAGAGAGCGGAGGCCATGGCTAGGTCAAGAGAGATGGAAAGTGACGGCTGAAAAATGAGAAAAAGGTACTCTCCAAACCCTAACAGCCCTTTTAAACTCCTAATCCCGAAATTCCCCTTTGGGCTTAGCTGCTAATCACCCGGTTAAGCCCAATTAAGCTGTTTTTCACCATCTGAAACTTGTTTCAGCCATATCTCCCAAACGGTGAGTCCGTTTGGCTAATGTGACCACTCTACGGAAAGAGAAGCCATCATCCGAAGCCAATGGAAGTGGTTTCAGGTCAAAATTCATTTCCAGTCAAAAGTGATGGCCAAAACAGTACCAACCAGGGGTAAAATGGTCATTTAAAAATCGGAAAAAATCATGAACACGGGAAATGACCCCAATAGTCGTCCTCCAAAGTTACATGACCATACGACTTCGTATGTGAAATAAATAAATATTCTACGATCCTATGATGCGTAGAATGCGGGTCGTTACACTCTCCCCCCCCCCCCCCCCCCTTAAGAAATTTCGTCCCCGAAATTCCTTAACCCAAAACATACAAAGGATCCCGCATGCCTAACAACCAGATACAACAATCAAACATGCAAAACAAGCAAACAAGCCTATCCTAGCATGCGGAAAACTAAATCGAAGTCAAAATCTTACCAGGCAAAGAGTTCTGGGTGTGTCTTCCTAATGTTCTCCTCTGTCTCCCAAGTACAATCATTCTCGTCCTCGCCCCACTGAACCTTGACTAGCTTCACCGCCTTCCTTCGAAGTTGCTTCATGTCGTACTCGACAATACGGGCCGGCTTGCGGTTCCCAACCGCCTCGGGTTCTACCTCGAAGTCCTCTAACTGATCAGGTGAAATAGTTATGTCTGGGTCGTGAACGAACTTCCTTAGTTGGGAAACATGAAATACATTGTGAAATCCCGCCATTTTCTCTAGTAAGTCGATTCTATATGCCAAGTTCCCGACTAGTTCGAGAACAGGGAATGGGCTAACGAATCTTGGTGCCAACTTGCCTCTCCTGCCAAATCGTATTATGCTCTTCAACGGAGAAATCTTGACAAACACCAAGTCACCAACGGAGAATTTTAAGTCTCTTCTCCTCTTATCAGCATAACTCTTCTGCCTATCTTGGGCAGCCTTCATTCGTTGTTGAATGATCTTGATCTTATCTGAAGTTTTCCTCACCACATCTGGTCCAAGCATAAACTTCTTGCCAGTCTCTATCCAACATGATGGTGAATTGCACGGTCTTCCATACAAAGCTTCAAATGGAGCCATACTGATACTGGATTGGTAGCTATTATTATATGCAAACTCTACTAGATGCAAATGGTCATCCCATGATCCACCAAAATCCAATATACATGCTCTCAAGAGATCTTCCAAAATACGGTTCACCCTCTCCGTCTGACCGTCGGTCTGAGGATGATAGGCGGTACTGAGATGTAACTCTGACCCTAGAGCCTATTGTAAGCTCTTCCAAAACCCACTAGTGAACAACGGGTCTCGGTCGCTCACAATGCCTTTAGGTACTCCATGAAATCTCACTCCCACTTCATATACAATTCTGCTAACTTAGCTGCCGTTCTGGTTGATTTGACTGGTATAAACCTTGCACTTTTAGTCAGTCGATCTACAATTACCCAAATGCTGTCATATCCCGATCTAGTCCTTGGTAAACCATCGATGAAATCCATCGAGACTTGCTCCCGTTTCCATTCGGGAATTTCTAAGGGCTGTAACAACCCACTAGGCTTCTTTTGCTCAGCATTAAGTAGCTGGCAATTCATGCACTTAGATATAAACTTCCCAACGTCTCTTTTCATCCCTTCCCAGTAGTAAGTCTTCTTCATGTCTCGATACATCTTATTACCACCGGGATGTATAGTCAGTTTTGAGTGATGACATTCTCTAAGCACTTCATCTTTCAATTCATTGACATTGGGTACAACAAGTTTTCCATTCTTTCTAAGCCATCCATCTCGATCAAGCCCATACTTTTTCATCTCCTCATCGATACCCATCTTTAACTTGGAGATGATGTCCAATAGGTTAGGATCGTCCCTCTGACTAGAGCCGATCCGCTCAATCAAAGTGGGTCTGATCGTCAAACTTGCTAACATTTCTGGATCCAATTCGCACTTTGGTCTGAAATCAAAACCCGCGATATACGCCAGTTGCTTCCATTCAAGGAACATAGCCCTTAAGCTGGCATGTCTTCTACTCAATGCATCAGCCACCGCATTGCCCTTTCCCGGTGTATATGCGATGTCAAAATCATAGGAAGCTAAGAACTCTAACCATCTCGGCTGACGGAGATTTAAATCCTTCTGGGAGAATAGATACTTCAACGACTTATGATCTGTAAACAGCTCAAATCTTTCTCCCAAGAGATAGTGTCTCCACATCTTTAACGCGAACACGATCGCTGCCAATTCTAAATCATGGGTAGGGTATCTTCTCTCGTGCGGTTTCAATTGCCGACTTGCGTAAGCTACAACCCTACCGCCTTGCATCAATACAGCACCCAGTCCGGTACCACAGGCATCCGTGTATACCGTCATCTCTTCATCCCCCTTAGGAATGACTAACACTGGTGCGCTTGTCAACTTGTCCTTTAGACTTTTGAATGCATTCTCGCACCTTCCATCCCAGACAAAAGCTTGATTCTTCTTAGTCAACTGGGTCAATGGTGCTGCTATCTTGGAGAAACCTTGGATAAACTTACGATAATATCCAGCTAATCCCAAGAAACTTCTTACATCTGTTGCATTCTTGGGCGTAGGCCAATCCTGTACCGTAGCCACCTTCGCCGGGTTCACGGCAATACCATTCTCTGATACAACATGGCCCAAGAACCTCACTTCTCTCTTCCAGAAGTGGCACTTAGAAAACTTTGCTTTTAATTGGTATTTTCTCAACACCTCCATCACTACTCTTAAATGTTCCTTGTGTTCTTCCTCTGTCCTCGAATAGACCAAAATATCATCAACAAACACAAGGACAAACTTATTCAACTGATCCCTGAATACCCTATTCATAAGATCCACAAAATATGCTGGGGCATTGGTCAGCCCGAATGGCATGACCAACCACTCATAAAATCCAGACGGCGTCCGAAATGCCGTTTTAGCTATACTTTCAGCTTCCACTCTAAGCTGATGAAAACCTGTCGCGAGATCCAACTGAGAAAATATTCTCGCGCCACTCAACTGATCGAACAAATCATCTATCTGCGGTAGAGGATACTTATTCTTCCTCGTCACTTTATTCAACTCGCGGTAATCTACACACAAACGAAGGGAACCATCCGCCTTGGTAGCAAACACAACTGGTGCTCCCCATTCAGAAACACTCCTTCTGATAAATCCCTTCTTCAAAAGATCGCTGACTTGCACCTCGAGCTCTCGCTGCTCCCTTGGTGCCATACGACGAAGTGGCATCACTATAGGTCTGGCATCTTTTACCAAATCAATACGAAACTCAATCTCTCGGTGTGGTGGAAGTCCGGTCACTTCTTCGAAAACATCCGGATACTGGCCAACCACGGGCAAACCTGACAACTCACTATGCGGAATGTCAAGGGAGTTTAGAAAACTAGCCAATACCCCCTTACTGGGTAGACCACCGAACACTATCCTCCGTCCATCATCCGCTCTAGCTGTCACCAACAAGCCCTCACAGTCTACCACCACCCCGTATCTTTGGAGCCAATCTACTCCCAAAATAATGCCAAACCCAGTAAAGCCCAAAACAAAGCAATCACAAACAAACATGCATCCATGACTCGATAAGACCACATTACGACAAATCATGCTAAGGCTAGTCGAACCACCAATCGGGTTCGTCACAACTAAAGGTCTATCGACAATCTCGGGCTCCAATCCCAACCTATCTACCAGGTCACTAGATACGAAAGAACTGGAAGCTCCGGTATCAAACAAAACTCTAACAGGAACATCATAAACAGAAAGCATACCTTGAATGACGACATTCTTTCCCTTCTCCGGCGCTGTTGGGGCATTCGACGAAGAAGGAATAGTATTAAGAGCGTAGGCTTTCACCATTTGCTTTTCCTTAGGGGGCTGTGGACACTTGTCCCTGTGATGTCCCATTTGGCCACAGTCGAAGCACTTCCTATCCACTGGCTTGGCCCGACAATTACTAGCATAATGGCCCTTCTTACCACAGCTGAAGCACTCAACATCTTGCTTATTCTTTTTCTTCTGGCCATCCTTAGTCTGATTCTGCTTTCTCTTATTCTGGGATCCACCCTTGCCTCCACCACTTGCTTGTGGCTTTGGCTCATTTACGGATGCAACCTCAGTCTTCGACCTAGGGTAGAGACTTTCTGATCTTAACGCTTTCCCCACAATCGATTCAAACGTCTCATCGATGTGGTTAATAAGTTTTTCCCCCAAGTACTGATCCAAACCAGTTATGAATTTCTCATTCTTTTTCTCAGTAGTATCAATAAGAGATAACCCATATTTTGACAAAGTGTCAAATTCAGCAATATACTCCGAGACAGCTCTGCCATTCTGCTTGAGCTCGAAGAATTTCTTAAACAGCACTGACTTCTGAGCAGCTGGAATGAACTTCTCGCTAAAGCGAGCCTTAATCTGCTCCCAAGTGATCTGATCTTCGGGAGTAGCTACTTTTATAGCATTCCACCAATTCATTGCCCGACCTTGCAGCTGACGGGATGCTAGCTTTCTCTTCATTGCATCCTCGATACCCAAATCCTCGAAGATACGTTCGCAACTATCCAACCAATCCTGAACATCCGTGGTCGACTCCGTTCCGTGGAACGGCTTCCCACCAAGGCTAGTATAATCCTTATTCAGCTTGGCGAAGTCGACTCTTGGCGCCTGCACTATTGGACCACCACCATTTCCACCATTGGGAGCTGCCCTCCGTACATCTCTAAGCATCTCTCTCATGAGGTCAGTAAACATCGTCCTCATGTCAGCAGCATTCCCATTATTGGCTCCCCTACCAGCACCTCTAGTATCTCGGCTCATCGTCAATCTGAAAAAGGAAACGATTAACGACTCCATAGTGGTGCTAGTGCAGTACGACTTCATCCTTATACTAGTAATAGTATATATATATAGCTTTTAAAAACCAAAGTAATCACAAATACGCTCTCTCGTATACGTATATTATCTCTCCCTGATAACTTCCTTAGGTTAACTACGCAACCTAGAGCTCTGATACCAAGTGTGACGGCCCGCCCCGCACCAGCCTGCATTTCCTTCGAAAGTGCGCTATACACATGCCCAGCTAGCACAGAACGGTCGTCAGAAGAAAAGAAAGAAGGGAATGAACTAATCAAGGAACCTGTAGAATGTCTCACAGCGCATGGAATAAAATATATTAACAACATACTTGACATAAAACAGGTGAGACAGTGCATAAGCTGATAACTAAAATCAACATCAATCATCAGAGCAGCGGAAATCCAAATACAGCTTATTACAATTTTCCAAATTTACCGTCTCTAAACAAAAGAAAGCTAAAGTAGAAGATGCACCACTAATGCCCAAGCAGTGATCTTCAACAACACAGGGAGAATATTATATATATTACGTGGAAGCCTCCTGCTCGTCTCCGGATCATCTACCCGTGCATCACCAGCTAACCTGTCTCTAGTCTGCTCGTGTGAGCACCCAGAGTAATAAGAGGAGACATAAAACTCTGGGTCAGACATAAAGCCTGGTATGAGCGATAAGCATCTAAACAGAACAATAACAGGTATACTAAACTATACCTGAACCTGGACCTGCAACTAAAGAGTTAGTACCACATACAGTACAATGCTCTAAGGTGCCATAATAAATAGTGTAAGAATACGGGGGTGGGGTGTGCATGTCACTATAATAGCAAACAAATCATCCATAGCAACCATCCTCACATCTCTCACTCAGTGCGTAAAGCGTACGACATCTACCACTTTGGAACACTAGACAAACTGAGGTAACGACGAATCCCGCCTTGTAGAAACCCTGTTATGACCAAGCCAAACATATGGAGTCATGACCAAACATTTCAATGACCCACTTCATTGGTTGTAGCCCTTGGTTCTACCGATGCCATAATGGCCCTGAATCCGCCTTCGTACCTCCTATCATAGTGGTCCAAAGCTATAGACATCGATAACCCCTTAACACTCGTCCCGCAGCAAAGCCCAATCATGAAGCGAACTCGTTGATTCCCAACTAGATCCTGAGCTCTAACTTCCCATACTGGACTACCTTTGCATCTCGGCTTTCTGTCATCACCGGATCGATTCAGATCCCCTCTTAGCCATCGGTTCGGTTCGGCCTTTAGCTCCCCATCATCAACGCAGTGCGGTTCGTGGCATTCATCTGGAAGCGGTTCGGATCGGCCTTCCCCCAAGCACACCGATTCGGGTCGCACTTTCAACTCACGAATAGTTCGGATCGTGGTCACCTCACAGGGTCGGTTCGGGTCGTCTCGCACAGTCTTGATCGGATCGGATCGGCACCATCGGATCGGATCGGCACCATCGGATCGGAGTCCCCTACAAAAGCAGGTCGGATCGGTCGCTATCATCGGATCGTGGTCTTCAAGCATCGACGGATCGGATCGCTCCATCGGATTGGATCGGATCGCCCTCACTCCCACCGATCCGGTTCGGATGATTTCCTGCAGTTCTCCTAGCGAGCAGTTTACGCCATTCGACGGCGTTTTTTGACAAATCTAACATTTCTAATCAATCATAAAACACACCATAGAGTCATAGCAACATGTAATAGCAACCACAATAGCAAACAACCATTCAAATGAATCAAAATGGATCAAAAGTGGCCAAAACTCCTTATTTTCCCTTAAACATGATTAAGTAAAACTGATCATAGGGTTAACACAACTTAATCAAATCGAACCAAATTTCAACCAGAGGCATAAAACATTATTTAAGAATTTCTAAACATTTTTCCAGAATTTATTAGTGTATAAATTCGCTAATCTTCACTAATTACCCTTAATTACCGTAATTAGTGCAAAAACTATGCAAATCACTCACCTTTGCCACAATAAAACTTTCAGATCTGAAGTGAACCTCTGATTTGCACGAATTCCAATATATAACAGCAGCTCTATCTCGGTCCTTGTGCTAACCCTCCTTGATTTGATGCCTCTAAGCCTTAATCCTTGATTAGGAAGTGATTTTGGGTGTTTTAGAGAGATTTAGAGAGCGGAGGCCATGGCTCGGTCAAGAGAGATGGAAAGTGACGGCTGAAAAATGAGAAAAAGGTACTCTCCAAACCCTAACAGCCCTTTTAAACTCCTAATCCCGAAATTCCCCTTTGGGCTTAGCTGCTAATCACCTGGTTAAGCCCAATTAAGCTGTTTTTCACCATCTGAAACTTGTTTCAGCCATATCTCCCAAACGGTGAGTCCGTTTGGCTAATGTGACCACTCTACGGAAAGGGAAACCATCATCCGAAGCCAATGGAAGTGGTTTCAGGTCAAAATTCATTTCCAGTCAAAAGTGATGGCCAAAACAGTATCAACCAGGGGTAAAATGGTCATTTAAAAATCGGAAAAAATCATGAACATGGGAAATGACCCCAATAGTCGTCCTCCAAAGTTACATGACCATACGACTTCGTATGTGAAATAAATAAATATTCTACGATCCTATGATGCGTAGAATGCGGGTCGTTACATTTGCTATGATAAATTGTTATATAATTATTTCAGTTAGCTAGTTAGGACACAGGCATTTGTCATAAGTGGTTAAATTTTATCTATGTTTAAAATAATTTTCCGTTTAAATCAAAAAAATAGAAATAAACTATCAACGTGGTTCTCACGGTCTGACCGATTGATCCATGAAAACCTTGAACCTTGTACTACCACGGTTGACATACGGTTAGGTCTTCACAACTATGGTTTCACCTAACCAATCAGTACGCATATCACATTCAATCTGAATATGATGTAACGATATATGGTGGAAACAAATATAGCAAGTCATTGCACCCAACCTTATCTTCTGTTGCAAGTATAAATAGGAGGCATTTGTACTCTAAAATTCACAAACTACCATATACAAAAGCACAAGGAAAACAATGGGCCGTAATACTCCATCTCCTAAGCTGATGAGCATAGCCACTGTAGCCGCTATTCTAACCATATTGGTATCCACATGCATGGCCAAAAACGTACTACGGAACGGAGAACAACTATACGAAGGCCAATCACTAAACGAGGGACGCTTCAGATTAACAATGCAGGACGACTGCAACCTTGTGCTGTACGAAGACAACAACCCAATTTGGTCCTCAAACACAGGTGTCACCGGCAAACACGGGTGCAGGGCCGTGATGTAGGCTGATGGCAACTTTGTGATCTACGATGCTAGCGGGGGTGCCATATGGGCCAGTAAAAGGGAACGGTAACTATGTCCTGGTGCTTCATGAAGACGAGAACGTTGTTATCTATGGATCTGATATCTGGGCCACTTGCACCTACAGAAGAATGGGTGGAGCAGTTATTAGAGCTATGAAAGGTTTTGTTGGAGGCTCCGTGATTGTACCCGTAATAGTGGATCATAAAGTCATGGCAGTCCGAAAGGTTTTAGCTGCCGGTGTTGCTTGAATTTTGAGATGAGTTCCATGTTTTAAGTTTGAATAATGTATTGTGCTATCGATGTTGATGCATTGTATCAATGTATGTCAGTTGTTATCCTGTATTATGCTATGTTTGTCACTGCTTTCTGGTTGCGTCTGCTGTATTCATGTATGGTCTTGCTTATGATTATAAGATGAGGACCACCAGGATTCTGTCCCCGCCTTATAATCAACTATGCGTTATCACTTTCTTTCAGCTTACTCTCTATCTCAATGAAAATAAACAGAAAGAACCTGAAGCCAGATGCGTTATTATCTAATATTTGGATATCCTACGATGTTGATGTGAATTAATTAAACTATAATTCTTGTGATAAACTGTGTATTCTCAATTGACAAAATATAAATAAATAAAGGGTGTGCTTGGCTTATATCTTTGATCGAAGTAATTCTCTTATTTCATATTTGATATAGGTCAAACTGGACCAAATCAAAATCGGACCAAAACCAAACCGTTTGAATGGTTAGCATAATGGCTTATATCTTTGATCGACCGTTTGATGTGGTGCGAAAGTGGTTTGGACTTTAAAAAGCATCAAATCGAACTGCGCTCACCCCTACTTTTAGTCGATAACTCTCGATTTTAATGATTTAATGCTTGCACATGTTAACAAAACCATGGTTTGAAATACAAAAAAAAGCATTGCTGGGGAGAGAGAGAGAGAGAACATACACAACTATGAAAAATCAAACAAGGCGCAACTGGTTTGCATGATAGCCAGTTTTCTAACTACTTTTTTTTGAAACTGATAAAAAAGAGTTGCGGCCCAAGGCCCATACAAAACAAGTGGTAAATACAATGGGTTATATCAAAACTGATACTCGACACTTCAATAAAACAAAAGCTTAAAACCCTAGCCGACAACTTACAACTAGGGTTAAGAGAAAAGAGATGTCTAAAAATGACGACTTAATCTTTCGAGCTCACATTAAATGAAAGACTTGAGAAAATATGAGAGGAAACATTTATGGTGGTCTCTAGTTAGTATATTTTCTCTTCTTTCCCTTGTTCTTGCAACCCTCTAGATAGATTTGTCGAGGGTTTCTATGTAACACCCCGGAATTTTAGCGACACTAAAGATGATGAATTAAAGAATAATTAGTGTGAAATACACTATTAACAATTAATTAAAGAAAACTTAATTAAATATTCAGAATTAAGTAAAACGGAGCGCGCCATTGCGTCCGTCTCAGAATTCGGGTCAAGATAAACACCTGGTTTGCGTAAATCGGACACCGTATGAAGAAGTTATTAAGTTTTGAAGTTTGTATGCGTATATGAAAGATATATACACATATAAAATTCAAAAATATTCAAAAATTAGCAAAACTAGAAATCCGACGTTCAAATTGAGGAAGGGCAGACATTTTGAAGTCGACCTGAGACCCTGCTGGGTTGACCTAGGGGTCGAATCAGGCTCATAGTGGTCGGCCCCGGGGTCGACCTAGGGGTCGACACCCATGAAGGGGGGGGGGGTCCACATGGGGGTCGACCCACCTGAAGAGGGGTCGACCCACCCGTGGCTCTGGAAACTTCTTTTCTGAACCTGGACAATTTTGGAGCTAGATTCATGAACCCTAGGCTATATAAAGGACCATAGACCTAGGTTTTATTCATCTAAAAACAATGGTGACAGCGATGCTCCGCTGCAACGAAGATTGAATGGCCTAATCTACTACAAATCTAATTCAACAAACATTATACAAATTCAACGATTGCTACAACAAATTCAGCGATGGCTACAACAACTTATTCAACATGTTCATCGCAGAAATTTGGATCCATTTCCTTAGATCTATTCACTGAGTTCATGTTATTTTTAGATCTAAATATTTAAATAGTAATCTTAATATGTATATAAAAACTGGATCTTGAATCAGTGCCTAATCAGTTCAATTATGACATAATTATTATATCTGCTTTTATATGTTCATATCGCCAACATGTTAAATCTTGTCATAATATGCCTATTCAGTTTATGCATATTTCTATCAGTTTATTATTGATTCGTTATTATGCCTATTCTTGATTCTCTTCTCTCCCTCTTTTTCCCTTTTTATTTTTATATAGTTAGGCTACCTTCTAGCCTAGGCCTAACGCTGAAAAATGCGAACATGCAAAATTGGGAACGATTGGGAAATACATAATTTGGGGCATAATTGATATTGGAAAATATGGATCTAAATTTGGAAATATACGAATATGGGTTTGGAGGCATATGTCTTGTTGGATAATATGAATTTATGCATACGTTGGAAAATATTATTTGAGCATAAATTGGGACATGTGTAAGTACTGATTTGGGACATAAGTTGGGACGTATGTGAATATGAATTTTAGGCATACATTGGAAAATATCCAAATATGGATTCGGGTATAACTTGTATTGAAATGGGCGAATATGGACAAGGGGCATAAATTGAAAAATATGTAGAGTTGGGTTTGTGCATAACATATATATATATATATATATATGTACGCCTTGACTTATAACTTGGGAAAAAAGAGCATGTGGTGCATAATTAAATGGTGAATTGAAAAGGGGTGTAAAAGTCAATGATTTGAATAATGAATTGGGCATTTAAATAAATATTGGGAAAAAGAGAAATAATCACCTATAATAACATAGGTAGATTTGGATAAAAATGGAATGTCTAGTAATTACAATTAGGAATTGTAATTGCACTTATGACACGAGGTTAGGTTGCATTAGTGGTGGAAGTCTGCTCGGACCCGACCGGCATATCCAGCAACCACTAATGTTGAACCTAATGTAAGAGGTCTTTGTGTGCAAATACTAATTGGGCTATGACACGAGGTTGGACCCAACTGTGGAATAAGACTGCCCAGACCCGATCGGCATATCCAGCATCCGCATGTTGTAGGCCTAGTGTGAGACGTCTAGCCCGTTATAACCATAATTGGGCATGGCAATGAATATGACTACTTAACCTAATTTAATCCATAAGGATTGTATGATTATGAACTTAAGTTAGGGTTAAGTAAAATTGGGTGGGTAGTGGGTGGGTTAAATACAATAGAGGGGGTGGGTAATATTTACATACAAGCCCATAAACTTAACCCGATAAGGTTATGAAATTAAAGACACCTAGTGGTATACATAACCGGTAGAAATAATAAAGTTATGTAACTAAAAGACACCTTGTAGGGTAAGCATAACTTGTAGAAATGATAGAATTAGATATGTGTAATAATCTGCTAAGTAAACAACGATAAGTTGTAGTGACGGTGTAAATTGAATTTATGATTAAATGAGAAAGAAGGAGGAAAACTTGTAAAATAAATAAGTTATATTTAATCATAAATGGTAAGTGACATGTTAATTAGGAAACATGTGAATTGAGACATACTTAATAACATATTAAGGAGAACATGTTATTGTAATGATGTAACCAAGCAAGAATATAAGATAGATTGTGGATTACAGACCTTGGGCCACAGTCTAGAGAATAAGATGCTGTGGGCTTATTAATAAACTTAAATGGATTAAGTTATATGACTGAAATTAATAAGCAAGAGAAACTTGGTAATTTGAATAAGAATTCAATATGAATGGGAATAACCAAGTTAAATGGAAACCCGGTGAGGTAAGGAAAGCGCGTAAAAGAATGTTTAGACATAGGGTCTAGCAACATATTAAAGAAAGGCGCTTGGACCAGTCCGTACGTTTGAGGGTAAATAACCCAATGGGGTAGATCATCAAGGTGTTATAAGACACGAGGGGATTGCACATTCATCTGATTGTTATGACGGCTCCAAAGGAATGGGAAGGGGAAGCATGCGGTTTCCTGAAGTACGTAAGATGCTCCTAGTAGTCATGTGCGGTGACCGATGTCTTAGGCTGTACTTGCAGAGGTTGGGTCTGCGCGTAACTACTAGGTGGGTGGGCCTTGACTGCAGATGTAGCTATGAAGTTAGAATGCTATAATGAGGTGACACCAGGTGATTCGACGGTTGCCTCACGAGGAGGTAAAGGGTCGCGACCAATAAGGATAGTAGACTGTCGGATATCCGTCATCGACAGCCAGCGGGATGCGAAAGACTAGAGCTAAACCTAAGATATCATTTCACCTTTCACTATCGAGCTACGGGGTTGAGGGTAGACGCCACATGGATGTTTAGATTGGTTGTTATTGATGGGGGGTCTCTTAGCTCTGTAGTCTTTACTAGTTGAGGGAGGGGCCGAGGTGGAGCCATAGCCACCACGAAAACAGACCCTAGGTATATCTGTATATAGAGGCTCTTTAAAGACGGGCCTGTACAGATATGGAAAAGCTTCCGACCATGTTCCGTGTTTCTTGTATCGCCCTGCCGCGGAACTCGGTGCACATTAGAGGATGTGCGATTGAGGCATTGAGCTACAATTACAGCACATACGTAGGACAGTCTAGATACATGCATATATGCTCTGGGTAGTGTATCGTAGACTAGAGGGCATTATTCCGATAACAAATCTGATTCGATCGATGGTGGTAGTCCATATACTTACGTAGCATAGTAATGATAGATATATGCGGAGTGTAACATTTTATATAGAGATCCGTATGTCACTCCGGCATAGGATGAGGGACAACATTCATTATGGTGGAGACCATGCGAGTGGGGTACCATGGGGTGTATCTCAATATTGAGAGATAGCTACATATATTGTATTAGGTGAATCCATGGGAAAGTAAATGGGTACAATGCGCGTATAAGTCTTAAGTGCTATTAACCCAAGTTACCTAATAATCAAGAAAATATAATGGAATGGTATTAGTAGGGATCATTCTACTTTTGATATACTAGTATCTGCGTGGTGCAGAGGAATGTATTTAAGAAGTGCAATATATCCTGTTCTTCTTATCCTTCTCAATTCACACTTGTTATTGTTACTGTTATCTTGTTCTTCCAGTTTTGTATACCTGCCATGGTACTTCTATTTATTTATATTTAAAAGTAATTTGACTCGCCATACTTTATGTCTGACCCTTTTTGTTTCCTCTTCTCTCTCTTCTTCTCCCCCCCAAGGTTCTCAGGGTGGAAGTGCTTAGAGTTGATTTCGATTCTTTCAGCTTAGCTTGAATTTTGGATATAGATGTACTGCTTTGACTTCTTGTCAACTCTCTTATGGCTTTGCAAGGGTAATATGGTTTTATGCTTTTATACTCTGTTTTTTTTGGCAAAACAGATTATTAATGTAATTAGTTACTTATGATGTAAACTCAGTATTTGGGACCATGATGTTTTGATTTAAATTAAGTTTTTAATTTCGCTGCTATTTTAAATGTTTGTCTTGTGTTATTATGTTCTTATTTACCTATAATGCTTCACGGAACTTAATGCATTCCCTTAGTAAGTGACATTAACGGACGTAGGGTGTCACATTTGGTATCAGAGCATATGGTTATAAGATCGGATAAAGTATTTTGAAAATGGTTTTTAGAAAGGTCTCAAAAACAAAGTATTTTAAAATAAAAAGTCTGGTTTTGAAAAGATTATTTCCCAAAGTTATAGATATATTCTCGATTCTCCGCTTGATTCCGTTTCCTTTTTGTTCGATGAACTATTTCTTCTCGAAAGGGTATCCCTATTTCGGCACGGTTTCGTAGGCATGTTAAAACTATGATACATGTCGAAGGGCAAAGAAGTGCCCAACCTCCATCTTTACCCGCAGTGGTTTCACCTGCGTCTTATTTTCTCTTAAGTCTCGTAAGAATTTCCGTGTAACAAAGGCAACTTTCATAAGACTTGTTAGCAAGTTGCAAAGGATGGTAAAAAGGAGAATAAGGGAGTTAGGGCTAAGGAGCACAACCCAAAGAAGAAAAGAGGAAATACCATAATTTCGGAACGGTTGGTCATCTGGGAAAGGATTCCAGAAAGAGAAAAGGCTTTTGTTACCACTTTGGAAAGGTAGGACACCTCATTAAGGAGTGCCCGAAGAGACAAAGACAAGGCCAGAAGGGATGAACTTCTGGGGGGCAAGCTAATGTTCTCATAGCTGGTGGACAGGATAGGGATTGGAAAGTTTCCATCGAAGGATTTATTTCTATTTCTGGTCATCCTATTAGGTTTCTTTTCCTGGCGCTTTGCATTCTTTTATATCTGATCCTTTAGTTGAGTCTCTACACCTAGATACTAGTATGGTTTTAGATCCCGTTATTGCCTCAAAACCCAATGGAGGTTCATCTCATTTATCGATGATTTGTTGGGGGTTTGAGAATCTATGTGTTAGGTGTCGAGTTTGATTGCGATGCATATGTTCCTGATTTCAAAAGATACGATTTGATTCTAGGATGGATGGGTCAACCATATTTGGAGCCATTCTGGATTGTGAGAGGAGGGTCATTAGACTTCTGACTTGCCACAGAAAGACTCTCGAGATTTCATATGACCCCAAAAGGGTCTTTCATGCTTAGTCTCCTCGAACCTCTTGATATATTTATCGATGATTTGCGACATGTGACTCCTAAAAGAAAAGAGGGAACTTGATAAGAAATTAGGGGAGCTACTTGAGAAGAGGTTTGATAGGTGAGTCATATTGGGATGGAAAACCTATTGAAGACAGTCCTTGAGGAAGCTCGTCATTCAAAGACGACTATTCATTCAAGAGGTGAAAAAAATTAATAGAGATCGAGGTAGTGAAGCCAAACTTGCGAGAAGAAGTGAAAGTAGAGAAGGAAGTCATTATTGGACGATTTTCGACTTGCATACTTGGATCGGAGGTTAAGAAATTGTACAACAAAGAAGTGAAGCTAGTAAGAGTGCAATGAAAAAAGGGCCGCGAGGACGCTACTTGGGAGACTGAAGACAAGATTCGCGCTTCATATCCTTTCCATTTCGAGAATATGTTCTTAACTTCTTTTTCCAAGCTTCGAATTAATACTTGTATCTATCATTCGAATACCTCCTATCGACCGTATCTTTAGGTAAAAAACTCATGAATATAAACATGTGTTTGAGACATGTTATGTTTGATGGATGCATGGATGCATATACACACACAATAGGCACTAGATCGGCTCAATCACTTACATTTTGCATATCGATATGAGTATGTTTTAAATTTTATAGATGAAAATGGGTGTATCGTTACATTGATGTTGCATTTGGATGGATGATTGTTCACACATATAGAGCTTACATGTTATACTAGGATGATTTGCATACATTTTGGTTGCAAGGCACAAACATACATTACATTAAGGAGGTCAACTGAATCAGTAGACCGCCTAATATTTCACATTAGTTTACGGACATAGACACACACTATTACGTATGTTCATAAAAGAATTAGAATTTCCTTAAGGACAATGGATGCCTGTGATTGCTAGATGGATGTATGATCGTTGGATGTTAGGATATACGTTCTTCTTAACTTAGAGATTTCGGGGACGAAATCCTTTGAGTAGGGGAGAATGTAACACCCCGAAATTTTAACGACACTAAAGATGATGAATTAAAGAATAATTAGTGTGAAATACACTGTTAACAATGAATTAAGGAAAACTTAATTAATTATTCAAAATTAAGTAAAATGGACTGTGCCATTGCGTCCGTCTCAGAATTCGGGTCAGGATAGACACATGGTTTGCATAAATCGGACACCGTTTGAAGAAGTTTAAGGTTTGAAGTTTGTATGCATACAGGAAAGATATATACACATATAAAATTCAAAATATTCAAAATCAGCAAAACTAGAAATCCGGCACGCAAATTGAGGTAAGGCCAACATTTTGAAGTCGACCTTGGGGTCGACCCACCTGAAGGGAGGTCGACCCACCCGTGGCTGTGGAAACTTCTTTTCTGAACCTGGACGATTTTGGAGCTTGATTAATGAACTCTAGGCTTTATAAAGGACCCTAGACCTAGGTTTTATTCATCTAAAAACAATGGTGACAGTGAAGCTCCACTGCAACGAAGATTGAATGGCCTAATCTACTACAAATCTAATTCAGCAAACATTATACAAATTCAATTATTGCTACAACAAATTATTTAACATGTTCTTCGCAGTAATTTGGATCCATTCTCTTTGATCTATTCGCTGTGAGTTCATTTTGTTTTTAGACCTGAATATTTAAATAGTAATCTTGAAATGTATATAAAAATAGGATCTGGAATCGGTGCCTAGTCAGTTCTATTATGACATAATTACCAGATCTGCATTTATATGTTCATATTGCCACCATGTTAAATCTTGTCATAATATGCCTATTCAGTTTATGCCTATTTCTATGAGTTTATTATTGATTCGTTATTATGCTTATTCTTGAATCTTTTCTCTCCCTCTTTTTCCCTTTTTATTTTTATATAGTCAGGCTACCTTCGAGCCTAGGCCTAACGTTGAAAAATGCGAACATGCGAAATTGGGAACGATTGGGAAAGACATAATTTGGAGCATAATTGATATTGGAAAATATGGATCTAAATTTGGGCATAAATTTGGAAATATACGAATATGGGTTTGGAGGCATATGTCTTGTTGGATAATATGAATTTAGGCATATGTTGGAAATATAATTTGAGCACAAATTGGGACATGTGTAAGTACTGATTTGGGACATAAATTGGGACGTATGTGAATATGAATTTTACGCATACATTGGAAAATATTCGAATATGGATTTGGGTATAACTTGTTTTGAAATGGGCGCATATGGACTAGGGATATAAATTGGAAAATTTGTAGATTTGGGTTTGTGCATTATATATATATATATATATATATATGCCTTGACTTATAACTTGGAAAAAAAGAGCATATGATGCATAATTAAAAGGTGAATTGAAAAGGGGTGTAAAATTCCATGATTGGAATAGTGAATTAGGCATATAATTAAATATGGGGAAAAAAGATAAATAATCACCTATAATGGCACAGGTAGCTTTGGATAAAAATTGAATGGCTAGTAATTACAATAAGGAATTGTAATTGTATTTATGACACGAGGTTAGGTTGCATTAGTGGTGGAAGTCTGCCCGGACCCAACCGGCATATCCAACAACCACTAATGTTGAACCTAATGTGAGAGGTCTAAGTGTGCAAATACGAATCGGGCAAAGACACGAGGTGTTAACCGGCTTTCTGGTCCGGTTCCCAGGAAAGCATCAGACACGCTCAACTCAACGTACCTCTTGAAGCTGAGGCCAAAAGGGGACGCTCAGGAGTGAAGGAAACAGGGTCAAGAAGGGTCTACACCGCTTGTAACCTTACGACATGCAAAAGACATCCACGAACCAAGGCCTCGGGCCTCAAAGGAGCTGCGAGCCTCAGCCACCTGGTCCCGGGATCTTCGCGCCCCTCGGAAGAACTTCACATCGAGCATGACGCGAAATTCGCACCCAGCCAAGTGTGAAATTTCGCACTCGTGCGTGGGTTTGAAATTTCGAACTCAGTGGGTGCGAAATTTCGTACCCACGTTTAGGTTCGAAATTCCGAGCCCAACGGGTGTGAAATTTCACACCCATGTCTGGGTTCGAAATTCCAAGCCCAGCGGGTGCGAAATCTCGAACCATGCTTGGGTTCGAAATTTCGAACCCAGCAGGTTCAAAATTCCGAGCCTAGCGGGTGCGAAATCTCACACCTAAGCATGGGTTCGAAATTTCGAACCCAGGGGGTGCGAAATTTCGAACCCCTTCCTGGATTAGAACTTTCGAGGCGCATAGATGGTAGGTTCAAAATTCTGCTAGTGGTCCCCTATTTCTACCTACTCCTGCCTAATCCTACCTACCCCCACTCCTATAAATAGCCCACGGCCTCACACTTCAAAGTAGTTGGATTTTTTCACTTGAGACCTTCCTGGAGCTTCATGAGCCTCATTAATCGTATCTCCTATTTGGGGAAGAAGGAGAATTAAATATTCTTTTTACCAAATACCTAGCATATGGAAATTATAAAAGTGAATGTAATGAGCATCGCTCTGCCTTGTAATTCTTAAGTGATTAATAAAAGTTCAACATCCTTCCAAAGTGGACGTAGGCCTAATCTGCGGCCGAACCACTATAAATTCTCGTGTCATTTACAGCTTTCTCTTATTTAGTCTTGTGACCAAATTAACTATTCCTAATAATAGGAATCTTTTGTGTTTACAACATTTTTTTCCGTCAACATTTGGTGCTTTCACTGAGAATCTGAATTCAAGATTTCCGTCTTTCTTCCACATTATCATCTCAATTTCAACAAGCTTAAGGTTCCTTGCTCAACCTGCTATCGAGTTCGCTTACGATGGTAAGGAAGTCAAAAACGCAATGGTCGGCTTTTCAGCAGCGGCTGCGGCCGCTACCTCCCAATAACCTCAGCTGGTTGATGTCTCAACCACTAATGAAACCGTCCCTCCTATTGTGGACCCCGAAGCGCCCGTTACCCAAGCTCAAATTCGCGTGCTTAATGAAAGATATGAGAACACTGCGGTCGAGCTCAACCAAGCATTAAGGGATAACATCGGCCTTATGCGGCAACTTCAAGAAAGTCAACGCATTGTCGCCTGACTTCAATTAACTCAGAATAATGCTGGACCCCGACCAACTGCATCGGAAACTTCCTCTTCCGAATCAAGGGGCCCAAACCAAAGGAGGAGGTTCACCCTCATCAACAATGTCGCCGCTTGTACTAATGCCCTCGATAAAGATAACGATCATGCCAACGGGAATGGGAACGACAACGGCGACCGAGCTACAGTCACATACAGCAAAGGGGTGCAGTATCGAGACCGCTCTCACTTGATTATCAATGACGGACCCGATCTTACAAACCAACCTCTTCCTCGGCACAACCCAATGGTCGCAAATTAGGGTAAAGGGCCCACTATTCCAACGACCCACGCTCCTTTAGAACAGGATCTGCATCACCCCGCTCCACCTCAACGGCCACACATAGACCCAATCATAGATGTCGAGGATATGGAGGAAGATGATCCAGACATCCATCATAGAAGATGACCTCGCAACAAGACTCCGGAACCATGTTAAAACCTGTGGATCCCGATGGAGGATCCACACCCAACCTATCTCCCCAACAAGATATGAAGGATCATGAGGGAAATGCGAGTGGGCGCACACGGCGCATGGGAAGCTCACATTAGGCATAACCCCTTCACAAGAAGAGTAAATGAAGCAGAGTGGCCAAGGCGCTTTAGCCTGCCGCAAATGCTACTCTACGATGGTACCACTGATCCTTGTGACTTCTTGAATCAATATGAATGGAAAATGGACTAAAGTCGGGGTAATGACCCAGCCAAGTGCAAATGCTTCCCGGTCTTCCTATTCAGCACCGCTTTACTTTAGTTCTCTCGCCTCCCACTTGATTCCATTAACAACTTCGGACAATTAGCAACAGAGCTAGTCAAGCAATTCAGGGTGCATATCCCAACTCCGAAGAATGCCCTCACTTTGTCCAACCTATACCAGGGTCCCTCTGAATCACTCAAAAATTACCTTTTCCGTTTAACGTAGCTCTCACCGATGTCGAGGATCCAGATCCTCGCACAATACTCTTTCAGCTAGCGAAGGTTGTCCTCCCTACTTCAGAATTCGGGGATTGGATCGATCGAAAGCAGCCAAAGAGCCTCGACGCCTTCTATGAGAAGGCAGATCAATACTTGTGCCAAGAAGAAGCAAGGCGGAACCGGTTTTCCACCACATGTCGTCCCAATGATCCCCAAGCGGATACCCCAACAACCACTTCAGAAGTAGGTGAGGCGGGGAGTCCTTCGAGAAAAATAGGGGGCAGGTCCCTAAAAGCAAAAACCAAACAATGGCAGGCCGGATGGACGGAACAACGGGCAAGCCCCAGCGGAATTGGGAATGTCCGGCCCTCGCCAAGCTTTCGAGACCTACACCCCATTGAATGAAGACATAGAGACAATCTACTTGGAAACGTGTAACACCTTTCCATACAAGAAGTCGTGCGTTAGAGAATCAACTGACCACGAGAAGAACATCGGTAGGTACTATCGATACCACGACGTGTACGGGCATGACACCAACGAATGCCGCCAACTTAGGGATGCAATCGAGAAACTTATTCCTGGAAACAGTTAGAGCAATATATCCAAGAGCCCTTTCCCCCCGAAGCGAACTCGTAGCCTCCAGCGCCACCTCCACAAGCAGCCGCCAAGGGGGCTCCAGGACCGTCTAACCCATGGCGAGGAATCGTGATCAACACCATATGTGGCGGACCTTACCCCATACATAACAGCTTTCGAAAAATGGAGGAATATGTGAGTTCCATAAAGTATGCTACTTACGAAGCCTGCTCCGCACTCCCTGAGTCCATCCCATACAAGCTACAAAAAATCATGCAGGACGACATCATCTTCCGAAAAAGAGAATCGATAGGGGTGGAAATCCCAACTACCGATCCATTAGTCATCACTGCCCAGATAGGTGCCACCTCCGTTCAGAAGGTTTTAATCGACTCAGGGAGCTCGGTCAACATCATCTTTATGGCTGCCTATGACCAGATGAAATCGAAAAAAAATGACTTGAAGCCATGTCATGCCGCAATTCACGGCTTCAATAGGGCCACTAGTTCCCCCGTAGGGATGATCGACCTACCTGTAGAACTGGGTGAGGGGGACTGAAGCCAAGTCTGAATTCTAACTTTCGTGGTCATAGACATCGACTCCCCCTACAATGCTTTCCTAGGGCACCCCTTTCTCACTGAATTCTGAGTTTACATGGCACCATGGTCCCTCGTGATGAAATTCCCAAAGGAAAATGGGATCGTAACCATTAAGGGCGACCAAATAAGCGCCAGGGAATGTTACGCAATAGAATGGAAGAACGCGTGCAATAAGGACAAGGGCAAAGCTGTGCCCACGCCTTCTTGCGCCAAGAGCGTCTCAGCATAGCAATCAGCGGCGTCTGGGCCTGGGCTCAGACGCCACTCCAGTCTTTCCAATGACCTCGACCCATAGAAGGACGAAGAGTCCGAATACGAGTGGGTTACTCCGGTCGAATCCACAGTGGATGTTCCTGTCAACCTCGACGACCCAACAAGGGTGTTGAAGGTAGGGTCACAATTCCAACGAGCTATTAAAGATCTCATATGCTTTCTGAAAGCCAGATGTATTTGCATGGACTCACTCTGACATGAAGGGAATCGACCCCGCAATTGCTTGCCATTCCCTTTGCGTAGACCCAAAATGCCTCCAGTCAAACAGAAGCGCCGCTTCTTGGGGCGCGAGAGGTCCAAAGCGTTCGAAGAAGAGGTAGACCGTCTGCTCAACAATAACTTCATCCTTAGATATGACTATCCCTAATGGGTTTCCAACCTAGTTCTGGTTAAAAAAGCCAACGGTAAATGGCGAACATGCATCAACTTCTCTGATCTGAACAAGGCATGTCCCAAGGACAGCTTTCCGCTCCCGCAGAACGATCGGTTAGTCAAATCGACCGCTGGATACCAGATACTAACTTTCATGGACACCTACTCAGGCTACAACCAGATCTCAATGAGCCTCCGCGACCAAGATCGTACCTCTTTCATAACTGACCACGGGCTCTACTGCTACCGTGTTATGCCCTTTGGCCTCAAAAATGCCGGTGGCAATTATCAACGAATGGTTAACTGACTCTTTAAAAATTAGATTGGAAAGTCCATGGAGGTGTACGTGGACAATATGCTGGTAAGTATCAAGCGATCACGTCCACGACCTCTCCGAAATGTTCGATGTCCTCCGCCAATACGACATGAAACTGAACCCCCTGAAATGCTCCTTCGGGGTCGGTACGGGAAAATTCTTGGGTTTCATTGTCAATTCTCAGGGCATCGAAGCCAATCCAGAAAAAATCCAAGCTATTCGGGACATTCGAGTCCCCAAGAACATCAGAGATGTCCAAAGTCTGAATGGGAAGGTCGCCGCTTTAAGTCGGTTCATCTCTAAGGCCACTGAAAATGCATCCCCTTCTACGAGTTACTCCAAAAAGGGAAACACAACTTCGAGTGGACGTCCGAATGCGTCCGCATTCAAGGAACTTTTTGATCACTTAGAGCGATCACCTATCCTTTCTAAGCCTATAGACTATGAGGACTTGTATATTTACATGGCTGTTTCTGCACCGGAAATCAGTTAGGCACTAATACGCCTCGAAGATCGAACTCAACGGCCCATCTACTATATCAGCAAGCGATTGACGGGGGCAGAGAAGAATTACCCAAAGCTAGAAAAGTTGGCATTCTTCTTATTGATTTTCTCTAGAAAGCTCCGACCGTACTTCCAGTCGCATCCCATAAAATTTTTCACTGACCAGCCATTGCGTCCGGTCTTACAACGACCCGAGGCGTTATGGAGATTACTAAAGTGGAGCATAGAGTTATGCCAGTTTGAGATAACCTTCATCCCCCGATGCGCCATTATCGACCAAGCGCTCGCAGATTTCATCGTGGAGTTCACAGCCCCCGAGGAGGATCTCACTGAGAATGCAAGAATCCATGACGCCCAGTGGAAATTTTTCGTAGATGGCTCCCCTAATAGAAATTGCTCCAGGGCCGGAGTCGTGCTCATCACCCCTAAATAACGCCCGATGTATTACGCTTGAGGCTAATTTTCCTTGCTACTAACAATGACGCGGAGTACGTGGCCTTAATCTCCAGGCTTAGAATCGCAATCGAACTCAAGCTAGAGACCATCCATATCTTCTCCGATTCACAGCCTATCTTCCGACAAGTACTGGGAGAGTATCAAGTGAAAGTGGGACGGTTTGCCCAGTACCTGGCCCAAGTTTAGGGGCTACTTGTCTACCTCGAGCATTTCAGCATCACCCATATCCCACGCGAGCAAAATGAAAAAGCGGATTCCCTCGCCATAATGGCAAGCTCCAAAGATCTGCAGCTTAATGGGTTCTCCCCGGTCGAAGTCCTCAACTCTCCAAGCATCAAGCAAGGGAAAGACGAGATGATCACGAGCACCGAACCCAAGCCCGAACCCTGCATGACACCAATCAGAAATTCTTAGACATAGTTATTACTGGCCTATGCTTGGTCAAGACACCGCGGACTATGCTCGCAAGTGTGATAAGTCCCAGCGCTTCTCCAAGATTCCAAGAGCCCCGCCTATTGAATTGTCTCAAATGATCAGCCCATGGCCGTTCGCCATGTGGGGAATCGACATCATTGGAACTCTTCCAATGGCCAGAGGCAGGGCACGATACGGCGTCGTCATAGTGGACTACTTCACCGAGTGGGCAGAAGCTAAAGCTCTCGCCACCATTGCCATGAAGAAGATGATCAACTTTGTTGTCTGCAACATCATTACCTGTTATGGAGTGCGTTAAGCCATCATCTCCGATAACGACACTCAATTCGAGAGCACTGAGTTTAAAGCCTTGTGCAAGTGCCACGACATTGATAAAAGATTCTCGGCGGTGGCTCATCCTCAGGCCAATGGGAAAGTCGATGCGGTTAACAAGGTCATCAAATCCATGATAAAGAAACGTCTAGAAAAGGCTGGGGGCATATGGGCAGATGACCTTCCTCTAGCTCTATGGGCTTACCGCACTACCTGCAAGACAACAACCGGTCGTACTCCTTTTTCCCTCGCATACGGATCTGAAGCCGTCATTCCTATTAAGCTCAAGATTCAGTCCCATCGAGTCACGTACTTTGATCCAAAGACAAACCAAGATTTACTTCTAGGATCACTCGACTTGCTGGAAGAAAAAAGGAACAAGGCCGATATTAGAGCCGCCACCCAACGACAGCGAGTAGCCCAATACTTCAATTCCAGGGTCCACCACAAGGACCTCAATATCGGCGACCTCGTTCCAAAATGGGTTTTCCCCTACCAACAGGACTTATGCCTCGATGGGAAGGCCGTACTCCATACATCGAAAGCTCAGTGATGGAACTTTCAGACTTGCCACCGTCGACGGAGCTGAACTCCCGAGGGCATGGAATAGCGAACATCTCCGCCGCTACTTTACATAACTCAGTCTAAAGTTGTTTATGCTTTTTAAACAATGTTCTGTTTTTTCCAAAAATTCAAGGCATTGTAAAGGTTAATACTGCCAAATTTATTAGTAGAATGATGTTCAGTTCCCTATCTCCTTGTTGTTTACTTCTCACATAACGCGCCTTGTTAGTTCCAACAACCAGCTCGATTCACGCCTACGACCGCCGAATCGGCACCCCGATCACGGGATCCGGCATAGCCATTTAAATTCTAGGCAACATCGAGTCTGAGACATTTGGCTACGCCCGAAACCCCGAGCACGGGAGCCGGCATCGCTACTTGAATCGTCGACCCATGGAGGGACTGAGTCTAAATGACCTCTAACTCTAACCTCGGCCCAGTGCCGAGGCCGAGGATAAATCATTCTATGTCCTAGTCCAGGCGGCTTGGCGCCACTCAGCGACCGACTAAGATCGACGCAAATTTCTCTTCGCCGATTGCGGGTGCCGGTCGAATCTTGGTGCAGCACCAAGACTGACCTTAAATCATTTCTTCCCCTTAGCTCTCAAGGCTTGGGGGCAGCCCATGATCACGATCGGACCTTATGAGCTGATGATCACGGCTGAAAACTATGCCGGCGAATAAATGATGTCTTGCGGCTCGCCTCAACCCGATGAACGATGGGAGATCCACCCACCTGGCGGACCACACAAAGCGACGCCCTTCGCCTTCGCTATACTTGGGTTTAACCCCGGGCCACCTAAAACAGCAGGTGCACAGCCTAGTTTCACAAACTACGGGTTCCCTGAGCTGAGGGTAACTTACTGAAACCAGCGCTCTACCTCACCTCTCTGGATTAATTCACCCAGAGACGGCTCCTAATCGTCCTAATCGCTTTTGTGACAAGTGTAACGATAAGTAAGTTTATGCAAGTACAAGACGCTGGAAAGCATAAAAAGAACATTCGAACACTTGACATAAACATCGATCTTCACTAATTCATATTTCCTTTTCACACGTACGCGCTAAACAAACTACGTGTCTAACACTTTTACTTTCTAATGACAGGGTGTACATGAGAACCATACCGTGTCTTGAAAAACCAAAAGCGAGGGCCAAACTCGCGTAAACTATCGGCCTACATTACCAAAATAATGGTAACTCCTACTAAGGTTGCTAAAGCTAATCATGTTTCCTCCTCTTGTTCTTGTGTTTGTTCTTTTTTGTAGATTCGGCGCTTCACGTTTCTTCCTCGCACCAGCACTAGACCTCTTCCTACTCGACCAACTCCTGCTTGATCGACCCTTTGGAGAAGTGATTGATTCATGAGTGACAGAAAGGCGACGACCCCCAGCACCATCATCGCTGGAGATCTCCGTGACGTCAGTGGTTACAGAAACCGGCGTATGCACGGGGCACTCCCAGCAGCAGAACTAACCATGGTCTCGCTCCTCTTTGGGATCTCTTTTCCTTCTCGCCCAACCTTCTCTTTCGCCTCTCTAGCTGCATGTCGCTCGGCAAGCTTCCGGGACTTATGTGGTATGATCTCAATAGCCCTAGTTTTCTCGAGGGTCTCCGTCTCCCTCATCGTAGACACATCGGCATCCATTGGACCTCTGGCCATTGTACCCTGTCCGTCAACCACCTCTCCTTCCTCATTAAGAATGTCCACCATGCTAGGAGTTACTCTTGTGTCAGAAAAGGTGTCAAGTTGGTCGCCGCCCTCTCCAGCCTGTGCCCCTATGAGGCCCGACCCAGTTTCAGTCACTTGGGCAATCACAGGGGCAGGGTCCGCTGCCGTCGCAGACTCAGGAGGAACTGCATTGCAAAGACACAACCTTTTTAGTCCATAAATTCAGTAATCACTTCATTCTCAGGGACGCAGGGTAAAAGGAGTTTACCTAAGATCAAGGGTGGCGTAGGAATGATAAGAAGGGTGCTTGCGGCGATAGGTAAGGTGAGACTGGTACTCCACAGTGTCGGGAAGTCGGGATTGTACTCGATAGCGGTTTGGGCCAAAGCCTATGGACCACTCACCATAGCAGACCCAGGAACCAAGGGCTGATATGAGCTCCCCCATGCAAATGTTTCTGTCACCACCACGCTATCAGTCGACACGAACTTCCCCTTCTCCTTAGCGAGCCTCGCCAACCTCTCATTCTCAGCATCCTCTCGCAACAGCCTCCTTCCTTACTCTAGCTTCTCACGTTCACCATTGTCCCGAAGAACATTTGCAAGCTAGCGCTCATCTAAAGTCCTTGCGTCCACTTGACGCAAGAAGGCCTCGTAAGGTATTAACCTCTCCCAAGTTCTAGGAAGCTCGCTGGGATAGTCTTCAACCCACAAAATCCCTCGGAATCTCAAAGCCTTGACGTACATATTATGGATACTCTCCTCGAAGGAGGACCCAACGCGAAACTCCGCGTCGTTTAGCTGTCCCCTCAGTAGATTTATCTCCCTTAAATATTAAGCCTTTATACCCTAAGATTCACTCAGCACATCCCTGTTGCTAGCTTCCACATCCTCGTTCGCCTTTCTCATCACCTCGAGCTGCCTCTTCAAATCAGTGACTTCGGCATTCTCAGCCCACAACCTCTCATTTTCCTCCCTCAAAGCGGCGTTGTTATTCTGGAGTTCGGTGACGCTCGCATTGTCTTTTTCCAAAACATCACACGCTCAGTTTAGATCGGCTTTGTCCTTTTTTTGGAGTCGTGGTCTCGGAAGTTAGATCAACCATGGTGGCTTTATGATTCGAGATGGTATGCCCCGACTCCCTCTTCAGTTTATCATAAGCCTACGTCATCTCAACTGCAACGACAGAGCTAACGTTAAAGGGTGTGACAATGCATAAAAGAGAACTTACGATGCGGGGAACGGGCGTACCTATCTTCTTATTCAAAGCTTCGACGGTGGTCTTCTCGGCAGCAAGCTGCAGATTCTTCTTTCTGATTAGCTCCGAAAGCCAGAAGGAATACTTGTTGAACTCGTTGATTTGATGGTACGAAGCTTTCACATGCATCCACACCTCCCCTGACTGTCAGTCTGGAGCTAAACAGAGGTTAGGGACAAACTTCAACTAGTCGAAGTAGTGCCGGGGAAAATGATGTTTCAGAAACGCCATTCGTTCCTCTATAGATAGCCCTTGAAAATAGGGTTTTGTCAAGTCTGGCACCTCTATCTCGGTCTCTCTCTGGCCTCGGCTGGCTAAGAAGTGCTTCCTTTTCCCGAACAAGATGAATGGGAGTCGGAGGAGTGTCCTACGGGGGAGCCATCGAAGGCAAAGATCGAGAGCCACCTATGATAAGCCGAGTATCCCCCACGGATAGGCAAATAGGAGGAGGAGATGTCAGAGATCGCCTAGATTGATCCCGGTTTCGATGATCGCTGCCCTGTTCTAATGGAGTTAGAGCGCCATACAAGCTGGCGGATCATCGGAATCTCTCGAAAGAAGAAATCTGGGGAGGCTGGCGATCCCCGTGCCCATAACTTCATCCGCCACGTCTTCCTGCCATGAACCCTGCCAATGGAACAAGCCGAAGTTAGTCAAGTAACTCACGTAGTCAAACATCTATGCTATGCAATGTTATGGATGTATGCCCTAAGTGTTCTCTCAACAAACCAGATTGTGGTCCGATCGAGGGAGTTACCCCCTCAGCGGCATAGGAAAGTTCTTCTAGGCTCGTTGTATTTGGCTATGGAGTCACCGCTAAAGCAAATCCCTTTAAGCCATCAAATTGGCCCGCGGGCTCAAGCGAGGCAATGGCCCATGAGTGAGTCGCAGAGGATTACGGTCCAGCCAACACTCCTTTACCCTCCCCTGTCGGAGTCGGGATGGGAGTGCCTAGCAACCCCTCATCTCTGACAACCTCCTCTTGACCATGTACCTCGCCTTCGCGCATATCTCCTTGAGGCGGAGCAGTCCTATGCAATTCTCCTCCCGCTGGGGGCATTTTCCTCTTCTGCCCAATAGGGGTAGAGCCTGCCGCAACTCACTCCTATGGCACACTAATAGCAATCGAGGCCTAATCACAGCCCGGTTGTCCGGCAGCAACCCAACGCGGCGGAGGCGATCCTGACTTTTCACGGTACTGGTATCGCGGAGATTCTCTGGTATCGCCAGCAAAGCATTAAGGCGTAGCCGATATTCATCCCCCATGGGCGCCATTGGATTTCCTATCATATCCCATTTAAAACCATGAACAGAGGAAGGAATCCTAAAATTACAGTAAGGAACGGAGTTAGAGAAACACTTTCACCTTCTAGCAAATCTAGGAGTGCAAACACTGACAGCCCGGGCCATGTCCGGATGAAGAATTTTGTTGCGGCTGTCACTTCCAAAGACCATTGAGAGGGGGAGGCATTGCTCGTTTTCCTTAGGTGGAAGAAGTATCGAATATCTTCCTCAGTAGGCTCTCTGTGTAAAAACTCACGGAAGAGAACGTAAGTACTCAGGAGAGAGGCGTAAGAATTGGGATGTAGTTGTGATGGCGCGAGACAGAAATAGAACAACATATCCCGAATGAAGTCGTTAGCTGGGGCATGCACCCAGCAAGGCAAGCTTGTCGGCTCCAGGTAGTGAGACCCTCAGGCGGCACATTGGATCTGTCATCTCTCCCGGGGGCATGGGCATCATCCACTGATATGTTAAATCGTGCCACTATTTTCCTGACCGCTGTGGCATCCACACAAGACTGCACTGAGTCGGTATGATTCTTCAAAATCACCGCATCAGGCAACATGTCTAGAGCCACTGGAGGTGCGGGCACGTCCTCGCCCATGATATCTACATTCTCAGATTCTTCAGTCACGACCGGCGCATATTGCCGCTCAAGTTGCTCCCTATTCTCAGACCTTTCGGGCGACCCGGTCGAATGAAAAGGATTCGATCCTTTGGTGGTCTCAAGCTACTGCCAGACGGGCTACCTCTAGGGTTAGGGTTGGATGCGTGTAAGGCAGACTGGGAAGCCTCGGAGTCCATAGTCTTTCCAGTCCTTGATCTGGTCTGCATCACTAGCTATACTTTAACGCATCAGTATTAGAACGGGCAGTATAGTGACTTGTATTCCTCGTGTTGGTGACAACTAATATGTACGAGAAATGCTATGCAAAATTAACCTACATAAAGAAAGTCCAGAAAAATTCGAAACAGTCCGACTCCCAGTTCCAGTCCGGTTGTATGCTCTATCCTATGTGAACAATCCTAAAACCCAGCTCGCGCGGTTAACAACTTATGCATCAACACTAAGTACGAAAATCCAGAGACGAGTATTAGGAAGTCAAAGTCCATCGGCGTGACAAATTGGAAACCAGGCACGTAAAAGGCCATGTCCCGAACCATGTCGAGCTCGAAATTTCGAGCTCCAGGTTCGAATTTTCAAACCCAGAAGTTTTCGAAATTCTGAACCAACTTAGGTTCGAAAACTCGAGCCCCTCCGGGTTCAAAATTCCGAACCAAGACAAGGGCCTCGGGAATTCGAACCCACGGGGTTCGAAAATCCGAACCCAGAAGGGTTCGATGCTTCGAACGCCCGAGTTCGAAAATTCGAACCCGTGTGGGTTCGAGACTTCGAACATGGTGGGTTTGAAAATTCGAACCCACTGAGGTTCGAAAATTCTAAACCATGGGGGTTCGAGGCATCGAACCTGGCTGGGTTCGAAAAATCGAACCCACGAGGTCTCGAGGTCTCCGCCATGGCTCTGTGACCTTCACCCCTTCTCAACTCCTCGACTCAAGGCCTCAACTAGTTCGGTTCGAAATTTTCGGGTTCGAAGTTATCGAGTTCGAAGCTTTCAACAATGGCAGTCAGAGAAAGAAAAATTAGAAGGAGAAAAGTGAAGGGGGCCTATTTATAAAAGAAAAAACATGTCTCTTCGCATTCCAGTATGGGTTCGAAATTTCGAATCTTATGGGTTCGAATTTCCGAACCCTTGGGCTCAAAATTTCGAACCTCATTAGCTCGAAATTTCGAAACCCCAGGGGATCGAATTTCAGAACCATTGGGCTCGAAATTTCGAACCTCATGGACTCGAAATATCTAACCCCTTGGGGATCAAATTTGAGAAACCTTGGGTTCGAAATTTCGATCCCCCGGGGCCCGAAATTCCGAAACTCCTTGGGTTTTGACCCAGACGTAAAAAATGATGGTGACGATGGTCATACCCCCAGGATCGGAAGCGCCGTGACACATTCTCTCAGGTACGTGCTCCGTGAATGTGCATGCCGACTCCCGTGTATCCACGGGGGCTACGCACTATGGACACTTAACGATTTGAGCGTGGTGCATCCTCCGAACGGCAGCTCATCTATGCCGCCAGGGAGAACGAGCCCCATAGCAGACACTTATGTGACTTTTGAGTTACAGGAAAAATTAACAGCTTCTCCACTACCTCAATCTACACAAAGCACATCATGTCAAAGACAAGACGTTCTTTGGAGGGCAAATGTTAACCGGCTTTTTGGCCCGGTTCCCAGGAGAGCATCAGACACGTTCAACTCAACGTGCCTCGTGAAGCTGAGGCCGAAAGGGAATGTTCAGGAGTGAAGGAAACAGGGTCAGGAAGGGACTACACCGCTTGTAACCTCACGACATCCAGAAGGCATCCACGAACCAAGGCCTCAGGCCCCGAAGGAGTTGCGAGCCTCAGCCACCCGGTCCTGGAATCTTCGCGCCCCTCGGAAGAACTTCGAACTGAGCATGACACGAAATTCGCACATGCACCTGTGCCTGGGTTCAAAATTTCGAACCATGCCTAGGTTAGAAATTTCGAACCCATGCCTGGGTTCAAAATTTCAAACTTATCGGGTATGAAATTTCGAACCCAGTGGGTGCGAAATTTCGCACCCATGCCTGGGTTCGAAATTCTGAGCCCAATGGGTGCAAAATCTCGAACCCATGCTTAGGTTCGAAATTTCCAACCCAGAGGGTTCCAAATTCTGAGCCCAGCGGGTACGAAATCTCGCACCCAAGCATGGGTTCGAAATTTCGAACCCAGCGGGTGCGAAATTTCGAACCCCTGCCCGGGTTTGAAATTTCGAGGCGCGCAGATCGTGGGTTCGAAATTCTGCTAGTGGTCCCCTATTTCTACCTACTCCTACCTAATCCTACCTACCCCAACTACTATAAATAGCCCACAGCCTCACACTTCAAAGTGGTTGGATTTTATTCGCTTGAGATCTTCCTAGAGCTTCATGAGCCTTATTAATGGCATCTCCTATTTGAGGAAGAAGGAGAATTAAATATTCTTTTTCCCAAATACCTAGCATACGGCAATTATAAAAGTGAATGTAATGAGCATGGCTCTACCTTGTAATTCTTAATTGATTAATAAAAGTTCAACATCCTTCCAAAGTGGATGTAGGCCTAATCTGTGGCCGAACCTCCATAAATTCTCGTGTCATTTACCGCTTTCTCCTGTTTAGTCTTGCGACCAAATTAACTATGTAATGACCGGGGATTTTGTCAACTTTGGTTATCGCTATAAACTCAATGACGACTAACCAAACATCAAAAAAAATACCATTATTAATGAAAGAAATTAGAGGATGAGGAAAGATAAGATAGAAACTTAGAATAGAAGAAGAAGAAGAACACAACATCAGAGTAACACGAATCTCACAGCGGAACGAACAACATATAATAGATAATATATCCTTGAAATAAAATCATTATATGTATACAATAGCACTTATCAGAGTACAGCACTTACAACACAGCAGAAATAACTATAGCTATATAATCCTGAAGCTTCCTGCTCCAGCTCTTCCAGTATATTTGTAAATCCCGACTACTTGACTACCGTACAAAATTGGGCACCTAAGAGTTTAGGGAAAGCAACAAAATAAACTCCGGGTCAGTTATGGGACTGGTACGAGTAAAACAGTTTAAAACAGTTCAAGCAGGTAATCGATATCTCATAAGACCACGCCGTATAACGGAACGGGGTTTTTCCCTTATTAGAATCCAAATTATCTTTATATCAAAAACATTTTGATATTATAATAGTGTCTATTAACCACAGTATAATAATCATCTAGCAGAACGCTTTCATCTCACGCTCTACATATATAGTATACAATCAAAACCGCAAGCACGTATTGGGTAATGGATTTCCAACTATGACAAGGTATGGAACCACCTTTCGCTAGTGTATCTCTAGAAATGAATACACTGGGTTCAACAAGAACATCTTGCAACCCGGCCTCATATGACCGACCACTCATTTCGCTTGAGTGTATCGAATGTATATCACCAACGGTTGGGATCAGCAACCGTTTCTCGAATGGGACAGTATCGACAATAGATTGTTAGAAATAAATGAAACTCTAAATCAGGTGATTATACACCCTACTTCGGTGCGACCGACTTAGCCATGCTGCCTGCCCGATTTCTGTCATTTACCGGATGTGAGGCTAGAAGCTACGCTTTATCATCACACCAGATTCACTTTGAATGCCACATCGTCAAATCCATCAAATCACCGATTGACGTCCTCAACCATATATTATGTGTTAGCTAAAAGAAGTTTCCTTCTCCGCTTCCACTCTTGGTACGGTTGGAGAAATCAATATACGTGATCGTCTGGAAATACTCTGTCAGACATCCGTCCATACAAGTCATCCAGGAATAGGATGAACCGAAGGCACTATTCTGTAAACAGGATAGCCCTTGCATAACTCCGTCTTCAATTTCCCTTGGCATATATGATTCGCAACGCTTATGCCAATACAGAGTGGTTCTTTGGATAGTAATCCAACCGGTCTCTCCATATTAACAATGTTAAAATGGTCAAAACTTTGATAGTCTGTGATTTAACTATCGAAGAAAACAGGTGTGCAAACAACGATATTATTTCCAAATGGAAATTTATATCGATCAGACATTATTCAACATTTATCTCTTTATTTCATAATTTACTTATCTCCTGTTTCCCTATATTCAATATTTCTTATTTTCTAACTTTTGGAAAATATACGTTATTAACAATGGAAAACATTTCCATTTCTTGTTTTCTTTATTAGAAAACATTTCTGGTTTCTTATTTGGAAAACATTTCCAAAGCTTCTTCATTGAACTTAGACAGATGTTTAAACAAACCATCGCGATGCCAACTCAAACCATTTCCTTTAATTACTAAATTCACATAACCATCCTTTACTATCGAACCTTAACCATTCCTTAGTTAAAAATGAAGTCAATCAAGTTGGGGTAATACTACCTCTCAGACCTTAACCGAACAACGTTCTAACCTTGAAATAGACAAAGTTCACCTTTCTAATTCTTTAACAAACTTCCTTACGTAATTCTCTTTCAAATCTTTTCTATTTGATAATTCGTTTGATTTAACTTTAACTCTATTCACTTAACTCCTATCGAATAAACTGTATTCGATAACTCTTTTAATTCTATTTGAATAAACTATATATTCGATTAAATCCTTTCACTTTCTATTCGAATAAACTATATTCGATTAACTCCTTTTACTATTCGAATAAACTATATTCGATTAACTCATTTTACTTTCTATTCGAATAAACTATATTCGATTAACTCATTTTACTATTCGAATAAACTATATTCGATTAACTCCTTTTACTTTCTATTCGAATAAACTATATTCGATTAACTCATTTTACTATTCGAATAAACTATATTCGATTAACTCCTTTTACTTTCTATTCGAATAAACTATATTCGATTAACTCCTTTTATTTCTATTCGAATAAACTATACTTGATTAACTCATTTTACTATTCGAATAAACTATATTCGATTGACTCATTTTACTTTCTATTCGAATAAACTATATTCGATTAACTCCTTTTATTTCTATTCGAATAAACTATATTCGATTAACTCATTTTACTATTCGAATAAACTATATTCGATTAACTCATTTTACTTTCTATTCGAATAAACTATATTCGATTAACTCATTTTACTATTAGAATAAACTATATTCGATTAACTCCTTTTCTTTCTCTTCGAATAAACTATATTCAATTAACTCATTTTACTATTCGAATAAACTATATTCGATTAATTCCTTTTACTTTCTATTCAAATAAACTATATTCGATTAACTCATTTTACTATTCGAATAAACTATATTCGATTAACTCATTTGCTTCAACTCTAATCGATTAAACTAACATCGATTAACCCCTTTTAACTAAACTAACATCGAGTAACTCCTTTTAACTCGATTAAACTATTCATTTATAAAGATTTACCTTTAGTAACGGTTCTTCACTTTACAAATGATTTCCCTTTTTTTTATTCTATTCGTTTTATCAACATTTTTCCCTTTTATTTACTTTCGAAATATTTCCTTTTTTATAAAATCTATTGACTTTATAAAATAACTTTTATTTCAATATACATTGAAATGATTCTTTTTAAATCCCAGGGTCTTTTTATGATATTTAAAATATCGAATAACAATGATCAACATCATTCTAACACACATAATCCATGACAGATATACATCACATCATATATCACAATATATGAAAACAATAAATAAATGTTGAGGAATCCAGTCGGATTCCTCCAACCAGTTTCCCTGCATCACAGATATTACACAATATAATCAACATCACTTTCAGTTCCATATGATATATTCTATTAAACAAAATCAATATAGAAATTCAACTAACTGACTAGCAGTTCAATCAATCAGTCAACACACAGTAAATTAGACAATTTCTAACAGTTCTAAAAATACAACATGAAATTATAAACTATTCAGTGTTATTGAGATTTACTCACATTTGCAGTTCATCGTTAAAGAACAATAAACTGTTATTTGATTTGAATCAAACAATCTATTTCGCCATAAATTTGTACGAGCCCCAATCCACTTCCTGTCAGCTTCATTGGGTAGTGTCCGTCCGTACGATCCTAATGGATCTTGTTTCGTTGAATTCCGCCAACATACGAACAAGTTATGGCCATTATAAGTTAACGCATTTTATATATACAATTTATTTTTAAATTAAAAACTTAACGGGGCTCACCCCATTCTAAAAAGCTCCGGCCCATCTTCAATCATGACCCCTCAGGCCCACACTCTTTCTTCTACACCCACCTGTTAAACGACGAGCTGTTCAAATGGCCTTCACCGAAAACTACATCCCATTCTCTGTGTCATTTCTTCACTAAAAATCCCGCAAATATACCCAAAAGTCTTCTCTTCCAACACGCTCCATCCTCATACCATTTTCACATAATTCGAACTGTTCGCCTGATTCCCGTCTGCACAGCGGTTCTGTCGAACTCGACACTACCAGCGACAATTTTCTTTTCGAATTCATCTCCAATAATCCACATACGGAGCCAAATCCAACCACCAGTACCATGCTACACTTCGATTTGCTCATCGATGCTTGATCCTCCCTGTATCGTGAACCCTAGTCTACTGCTCGAAATACAAGGCACCGCAAACTTCGATCGCACCATTTTAAATGGGTACCAACATGAAGCTTGGATCGAAACGAACCTATATATATAGCTTCCATGATTTATAGGATTTATTTTGAATTTTTATGATTTTTCTAAGAGAGGGTTTTTTCACATTTGGGATTCCAGAAAGAAATAATGTGGCGGCGCAAGTTTGACTGAACAAATGAAGAAGTTTTAGGGTTTAGAGAAGTGTTAGGATATTTATAGAACAAGTATAATATATTTATATTTATTATTATATTCATTTTTTGGCAACCGCTGTTTGTATTTGCTGTTTCAAAATTTCTATGATCACATACGATATCTAAAAATCAAGAAACTGGACATACAACTAGAGTTCGACATTATGAACCCAACGAAACTGGTTTCGTCGAATTCCGACATCGTATACTCACACAACGTATTTTAAACCATCGAAATACTGATTGTTTCTCACTGTAAAAATCCGTACGACCACACAGTGACTCTAAAAATCACGAAACTTGGAATCTAACCATAATTTGATGTTGTGGATCCAACAAAATTAGTTTTGTCGAATTCCGATTCGTTTCCAAAAGTGGCTATTTTTAAAGTCATAAATAAACCATTTAAATATATAAATATATTTAAATATATTTAATTTTAATATAAAAATATTTATATTATCGTATATATTCTCAATAGAATATCATACAGCTCCACTGGGATTTATAACTCAATATTTCAAATCCCGATTAAATCGATATTCGATTTAAAATGAAATTCCTTTTGTTAAAATATAAATAATTCCTTTATAAATTATAAAGGAATTCCACAGCGACATTTCTGAAATTTGATTTGGACGTACATCAAAATCTACCCGACGAAATCCAGATTTTTCTCTTCCACTAGAAAGATATACTCCACCAGCTCCACACGTTTCTTGTTTCATAGAAATCCGTCTTAAAACGAATCCTGTACATTCAGTTGAAGTTCAAATCGCCAAATTACGAACTGCAGCGCCATTTCAAGCTCGATTTTAATTATAATATAATTATATGTTCAAACTGTCGTTCAAATAATATATTCGTTATTCAAATTCAATTCCAAGCTGAATTAAATATCACAGATGATCCGGTTCACACCATATCGTCATTTCAGCCAATTCTGATTATTTTTGAATTAAATATATTATTTAATTTATTATTTTAATTAAATATTCATCATTATTTAATTCCACGACCATTTAATTCACGATATCACTATTTATATAATTAAATAAATTAATTATAATACCTCTGCCAATGCGGGTCATTACATTCTTCCCCACTTAAAATAATTTCGTCCTCGAAATTGCTAAAGCTAGAAGTCGACCCTATCTACTGGTTAGAACATATTTGTTCACTTCTTAACTTCAGTTTCAACTGAACTAATTTAATTTCAATTAAATTATTAATTAATTCTTGTCAACGAAAAAATTAAATTATTAATTAATTCTTGTCAACGAAAATTTTCAAAAATCCTGAAAATTTTCTAACGCCTTAACTCTTTCGAAAAATTTCGCCAACACCTCCTTTGTACAGGTCAATAGCTCAAACTCCCCCTCGCCTCTCTAGGCCATCTCCATCCCAAAAGAAAATCAAACAGCCAAGCGGCTTGCCAATTCGGCTCATAAATCTCATATCCAATAGAAATATAAACTTGTAACTTTTGTCGGCATATCATTATATCCTTTCCACCTGTTATCAATTCAGCGGATACAAGGGTCATGCCAATCAAATTCCAATCTGCTTTTATCCATAACACAACCATTCGCTTATATCCGAGCCAAATATTATTTCAACTCGAGTTTCTTCTCGGTTCCCAACTCTTAACTTGAATATCACATTGCACTTCAAATTTGAATCTCCCAATCTAATTTGTCTTGATATCATTCTAATTCAATCTCAGTTACCTTTTTACTGCCTTTACTTTTATTCAAATTTGCTTTCACAAATTTCTGTTAAATTTGTTTTTAATTCAAACAGTCTTCCCTGAGAGTTTTTAAATAGTTTACTCTTTTCAAAAATCAAATTTTCCATTTTGAACATGTCACCGAGCCCTTAATTAATATTCCATTAATTAAATCACTTCTCTATTTCTTTATCAATATTTGTTAACCAAATATTTTCAATAACCATATTGGCCTTTTATGTTATTTGGAAAACATTTCTGAATATCGCCTTCCTTTATTTTCTAAACTTTAGAAAATATATGCTATTTTTAATTGGAAAATATTCCAATTACTTATCTCTTTTCCGATCTCGTTTATTTATATACTTAGGAAATATTCTTTATTATATTTCCAAACTTACATTTATTTGGGTTAAAACGGATGTTGTGTAAAACATCGTTACGACAACCCAAATACTATATTCAAATAACTCTTATCCAACATTGATTTTCGAGCCTGAAATCTTACTATTTATTTGTTAATAATGAAATCAATCAAGTTGGGGTATAACTACCTCTTAGACCTTGACTGAATAACATTTATAACGTCAAAACAGATATGACTACTTACTCGAATAATCAATACCATACAACTACTTATTCACTTTTAAACATGTATACGCTTCCTCTTTCTATTCTTACTAGATTTTATTCTTAGTCTTCCTTTATTGATTTTACTATTCTATTTCTAAGTTCGTTTCCTTATCGACTTCTATATATATCGATACGTTGATTTCTAACTATCAAATTATCTTAAAAATATTCTAACTACTTAAATTCCAGGAAAAATTCGCCATAACCTCCTTTGAACTAGGAGCATCCGGATATTTCAAATAGCCTCCCATGGCCCTCACCAAACCAAAAGAAAAAGAAAAACCAAGCGGCTAGCCGATATAGCGCATAAAATCTCATATATGAATTAAATACATACCTTTTTGTCGAGCATTCTATTTATATACCTTCATACCATATCCATACCAATCTCATGTATATTTATACCTGCCCAACTATTTTAACTATACCTGATTGTTTTAACTCAATTCGTTAATTAATTTGTTAATTAACTCTTTAGTCTATTTCGCTTTTATATTTGAACATGACATGTTCAAATATATTTTAACTTGCTTATTAACTAATTTGAATCCAAATTTCAAATTTAAGTTCTATATTCGATTTCGAATATCCATTTACAAATCCAATTCACCTTTCATAGTTAAATTTTAAATTCAAAACTCGACTAACTAATTCCTCTTCGACTTTGTTAATTCTATTCAATTTCTATATATTCAAATTCTATAGTTTAAATTCCATTTGAATTCTATATTCAAATTCTATTTCATTTCCATTGAATTTCATATATTCTAACTCCCTTTGAATTTCTATATTCTATTTCAATTCCATTGAATTTCATATATTCAAACTCCCTTTGAATTTCTATATTCAATTTCTATTTCAATTCCATTGAATTTCATATATTCAAACTCCCTTTGAATTTCTATATCCAATTTCTATTTCAAACTTTCTTTATTCATTCTTTATTATAAATCCCATTTTGAAATTCAACACAACTTGTCTTTCCCAAAACAAATTCAAAACAGTATCTCTGGTAGTAATTGGTCACTTACAACTCGAAAATGAATACTGATGATGCAGCTATCATCATCAGAATCTATCTTCTAGCGATCGAAGTGAGTTCAATACCTATAAAACCATTTCTAAACATTTCCACTTTGAAATTCATTTCAAAATATAATTCACATTTCTTGTAAAACAATTTAAAATCTCCCAGGATCTTAAATTTTCCTTACTTTTAATCCAAATCCATTTACAAACACTTATCCAATTCTCCAGAGTTTTAACTCAATGTCTGGCTTAAATTTCAGATTTAACTCATCTGATTTCTCGTATTCCACTTATATGAATTCTGATTGGTTTTTTACATAACCATTTAATTTATAATCTTACTTGATTATAAAACAACCAATATATCCACTATATTATAATTTTGATATATATATATATATCTTCTCTATATCAAGATATACCTTGGGTAAACTTATTTTAATTTACCCTCTATTCAAAACATACCGCGTCGACCCATCGTGTTCGAGTGTTTAGTAGCTCCTACCAATACAGTAGATCAAACTGATCGACCAGAACTCATAAACAACTCATCCAATAAATCTCCACAATATAAAACAAATTTTTATATCAATAACAAATACGTTCACTCGTATATAAACACTCAACTCAATCTAGGGTATTACTAACCCTATCTCTACTGAGTCACGCCACAGAGCCAAGTTAATCAATTAACCTTCTGCTCTGATACCGACTGTAATGACCCGGGATTTTGTCGACTTTGGTTATCGCTATAAACTCAATGACGATTAACCAAACATCGAAAAACACTGATCATTAATGAAAGAAATTAGAGGATGAGGAAAGATAAGATTGAAACTTATAATAGAAGAAGAAGAAGAACACAACATCAGAGTAACATGAATCTCACAGCGGAACGAACAACATATAATAGATAATATATCCTTGAAATAAAATCATTATATGTAAACAATAGCACTTATCAGAGTACAACACTTACAACACAGCAGAAATAACTATAGCTATATAATCCTGAAGCCTCCTGCTCCAACTCTTCCGGTATATCAGTAAATCCCAACTACTTGACTGCCCGTACAAAATTGGGCACCCAGTAGTTTAGGGAAAGCAACAAAATAAACTTCGGGTCAGTCTTGGGACTGGTATGAGTAAAAAAGTTTAAAACAGTTCAAGCAGGTAATCGATATCTCACAAGACCGCGCCGTATAACAGAAACCCTTTGATATTATAATAATGTCTATTAACCACATTATAATAATCATCTAGCAGAACGCTTTCATCTCACGTTCTACATATATAGTATACAATCAAAACCGCAAGCACGTATTGGGTAATGGATTTCCAACTATGACAAGGTATGGAACCACCTTTCGCTAGTGTATCTCTAGAAAGGAATACGCCGGGTTCAACAAGAAAATCTTGCAACCCGGCCACACATGACCGACCGCTCATTTTGCTTGAGTGTATCGAATGTATATCACCAACGGTTGGGATCTGCAACCGTTTCTCGAATGGTACAGTTTCGACAATAGATTGTTAGAAATAAATGAAACTCTAGATCAGGTGATTATACACCCTACTTCGGTGCGACCGACTTAGCCATGCTGCCTGCCCGATTTCTGTCATTTACCGGATGTGAGGCTAGAAGCTACGCTTTATCATCACACCAGATTCACTTTGAATGCCACAACGTCAAATCCATCAAATCACCGATTGACATCCTCAACCATACATTATGTGTTAGCTAAAAGAAGTTTCCTTCTCCTCCTC
Organism: Allium sativum; assembly: GCA_030737875.1. Lineage (NCBI taxonomy): Eukaryota > Viridiplantae > Streptophyta > Magnoliopsida > Asparagales > Amaryllidaceae > Allium > Allium sativum. The sequence goes on along the minus strand of CM060916.1, from coordinate 354,132,596 downwards.
CACTCTTGGTACGGTTGGAGAAATCAATATACGTGATCGTCTGGAAATACTCTATCAGACATCCGTCCATACAAGTCATCCAGGAACAGGATGAACCGAAGGCACTATTATCTAAACAGGATAGCCCTTGCATAACTCCGTCTTCAATTTCCCTTGGCATATATGATTCGCAACACTTATGCCAATACAGAGTGGTTCTTTGGATAATAATCCAACCGGTCTCTCCATATTAACAACGTTAAAATGGTCAAAACTTTGATAGTCTTTGATTTAACTATCGAAGAAAACAGGTGTGCAAACAACGATATTATTTCCAAATGGAAATTTGTATCGATCAAACATCATTCAACATTTATCTCTTTATTTCATAATTTACTTATCTCCTTTTTCCCTATATTCAATATTTCTTATTTTCTAACTTTTGGAAAATATACAATATTAACAATGGAAAAAATTTCCATTTCTTGTTTTCTTTATTAGAAAATATTTCTGGTTTTTTATTTGGAAAACATTTCCAAAGCTTCTTCATTGGACTTAGACAGATGTTTAAACAAACCATCACAATGCCAATTCAAACCATTTCCTTTAATTACTAAATTCACTTAACCATCCTTTACAATCGAACCTTAACCATTCCTTAGTTAAAAATGAAGTCAATCAAGTTGGGGTAATACTACCTCTCAGACCTTAACTGAACAACGTTCTAACCTTGAAATAGACAAAGTTCACCTTTCTAATTCTTTAACAAACTTCCTTACGTAATTCTCTTTTTAATCTTTTCTATTCGATAATTCTTTTGATTTAACTTTAACTCTATTCACTTAACTCCTATCGAATAAACTGTATTCGATAACTCTTTTAATTCTATTTGAATAAACATATATTAGATTAACTCCTTTCATTTTACTATTCGAATAAACTATATTCGATTAACTCATTTTAGTTTCTATTCGAATAAACTCTATTCGATTAACCCATTTTACTATTCGAATAAACTATATTTGATTAAATCATTTTACTATTCGAATAAACTATATTCGATTAACTCCTTTTACTTTCTATTTGAATAAACTATATTTGATTAACTCATTTTACTATTCGAATAAACTATATTCGATTAACTCCTTTTACTTTCTGTTCGAATAAACTATATTCGATTAACTCCTTTTATTTCTGTATGAATAAACTATATTCGATTAACTCATTTTACTATTCGAATAAACTATATTCGATTAACTCATTTTACTTTCTATTCGAATAAACTATATTCGATTAACTCCTTTTATTTCTATTCGAATAAACTATATTCGATTAACTCATTTTACTATTCGAATAAACTATATTCGATTAACTCATTTTGCTTTATACTCGAATAAACTATATTCGATTAACTCATTTTACTATTCGAATAAACTATATTCGATTAACTCCTTTGCTTTCTATTCAAATAAACTATATTCGATTTACTCATTTTACTATTCGAATAAACTATATTCGATTAACTCCTTTTACTTTCTATTCGAATAAACTATATTCGATTAACTCATTTTACTATTCGAATAAACTATATTCGATTAACTCATTTACTTTAACTCTAATCGATTAAACTAACATCGATTAACTCCTTTTAACTAAACTGACATCGCTTAACTCTTTTTAACTCGATTAAACTATTCATTTATAAAGATTTACCTTTAGTAACGGTTCTTCACTTTACAAATGATTTCCCTTTTTTTTTTATTCTATTCGTTTTATCAACATTTTTCCCTTTTATTTACTTTTGAAATATTTCCTTTTTTTATAAAATCTATTGACTTTATAAAATCCCTTTTATTTCAATATACACTGAAATAATTCTTTTTACATCCCAGGGTCTTTTTATGATATTTAAAATATCGAATAACAATGATCAACATCATTCTAACACACATAATCCATGACAGATATACATCACATATCACAATATATGAAAATAGTAAATAAATGTTTAGGAATCATGTTGGATTCCTCCAACCTGTTTCCCTGCATCACTAATGTTACACAATATAATCAACATCACTTTCAGTTCCATATGATGTATTCTGTTAAACAGAATCAATATAGAAATTCAACTAACTGACTAGCAGTTCAATCAATCAGTCAACACACAGTAAATCAGACAATTTCTAACAGTTCTAAAAATACAGCATGAAATTATAAACTGTTCAGAGTTAGTGAGATTTACTCACATTTGCAGTTCATCGTTAAAGAACAATAAACTGTTATTTGATTTGAATCAAACAATCTATTTCGCCATAAATTTATACGAGCCCCAATCCACGTCCTGTCAGCTTCATTGGGTAGTGTCCGTCCACACGATCCTAAGGGATCTTGTTTCGTTGAATTCCGCCAACATATGAACAAGTTATGGCCATTATAAGTTAACGCATTTTATATATACAACTTATTTTTAAATTAAAAACTAAATGGGCCTCAACCCATTTTAAAAAGCATCGGCCCATCTTCATTCATGACCCCTCAGGCCCGCACTCTTTCTTCTACACCCACCTGTTAAACGACGAGCTATTCGAATGGCCTTCACCGAAATCTACATCCCATTCTCTCTATCATTTCTTCACTAAAAATCCCGCAAATATACCCAAAAGTCTTCTCTTCCAACATGCTCCATCCTCATACCATTTTCACATAATTCGAACTGTTCGCCTGATTCCTGTCTGCACAGCGGTTCCGTCGAACTCAACACTTCCAGCGACAATTTTCTGTTCGAATTCATCCCCAATAATCCACATACGGAGTCAAATCCAACCACCAGTACCACGCTACACATTGATTTGCTCATCGATGCTTGATCCTCCTTGTATCGTGAACCCTAGTCTACTGCTCGAAATACAGGGTACCGCAAACTTCGATCGCACCATTTTAAATGGGTACCAACATGAAGCTTGGATCGAAACAAACCTATATATATAGCTTTCATGATTTATTTTGAATTGTTATGATTTTTCTAAGAGAGGGTTTTCTCACATTTGGGTTTCCAGAAAGAAATAATGTGGCGGCGCAAGTTTGACTGAACAAATTAAGAAGTTTTAGGATTTAGAGAAGTGTTAGGATATTTATAGAAAAAGTATAATATTTTTATATTTATTATTATATTCATTTTTAGCCAACCGCTGTTTGTATTTGCGGTTTAAAATTTTCTATGATCACATACGATATCTAGAAATCACGAAACTGGACGTACAACTAGAGTTCGACATTATGAACCCAACGAAACAGGTTTCGTCGAATTCCGACTTCGTATGCTCACACAACTTATTTTTAACCACCAAAATACTGACTGTTTCTCACTCTAAAAATTCGTACGACCACCCAGTGACTCTAAAAATCATGAAACTTGGAATCTAACCATAATTTGATGTTGCGGATCCAACAAAATTAGTTTTGTCGAATTCCGACTTCGTTTGCAAAAGTGGCTATTTTTAAAGTCCTAAATAAACCATTTAAATATATAAATATATTTAAATATAATTAATTTTAATATAAAAATATTTATTTTATCGTATATATTCTCAACAGAATATCATACAGCTCCATTGGGATTTATAACTCGATATTTCAAATCCCGATTAAATCGATATTCGATTTAAAATGAAATTCCTTTTGTTAAAATATAAATAATTCCTTTATAAATTATAAAGGAATTCCACAGCGTCTTTTCTGAAATTTGATTTGGACGTACATCAAAATCTACCGGATGAAATCCAGATTTTTCTCTTCCACTATAAAGATATACTCCACCAGCTCCACACGTTTCTTGTTTCATAGAAATCCGTCTTAAAACGAATCCTGTACATTTAGTTGAATTTCAAATCGCCAAATTACGAACTGCAGTGCCATTTCAAGCTCGATTTTAATTATAATATAATTATACGTTCAAATTGTCGTTCAAATAATATATTCGTTATTCAAATTCAATTCCAAGCTGAATTAAATATCACAGGTGATTCGGTTCACACCATATCGTCATTTCAGCCAATTCGGATTATTTCAGAATTAAATATATTATTTAATTTATTATTTTAATTAAATAGTCATCATTATTTAATTTCATGACCATTTAATTCACTATATCACTATTTATATAATTAAATAAATTAATTATAATACCTCTGCCAATGCGGGTCATTACAAACTATTTCTAGTTATAGGAATCTTTGGTGTTTACGACATTTTTTGCCGTCAACATGAGGTTAGACCCAACTGTGGAATAAGACTGCCCGGACCCAACCGGCTTATCTAGCATCCGCACGTTGTAGGCCTAATGTTGTAGGTCTAGCCCATTATAACCATAATTGGACATGGTAATGAATTGGACTACTTAACCTAATTTGATCCATAAGGATTGTATGAATATGAACTTAAGTTAGGGTTAAGTAAAATTGGATGGGTAGTGGGTGGGTTATGTAAAATATAGAGGGCGGGTAATATTTACATATAAGCCCATAAACTTAACCTGAAAAGGTTATGTAATTAAAGACACCTAGTGGTATACATAACCGGTAGAATTAATAAAATTATGTAATTAAAAGACACCTTGTAGGGTAAGCATAACTTGTAGAAATGATAGAATTAGATATGCGTAATAATCCGCTAAGTAAACAACGATAAGTTGTAGTGACAGTGTAAATTGAATTCATGATTAAATGAGATTGAAGGAGGAAAACTTGTAAAATAAATAAGTTATATTTAATCATAAATGGTAAGTGACATGTTAATTAGGAAACATGTGAATTGAGACATACTTAATAATGTATTAAGGAGAACATGTTATTGTAATGATGTAACCAAGCAAGAATATAAGATAGATTGTGGATTACAGACCATGGGCCACAATCTAGAGAATAACATGGTGTGGGCTTATTAATAAACTTAAATGGATTAAGTTATATTACTGAAATTAATAAGCAAGAGAAACTTGGTAATTTGAATAAGAATTCTATATGAATAGGAATAACCAAGTTAAATGGAAACCCGATGAAGTAAGGCAAGTGCGTAAAAGAATGTTTAGACATATGGTCTAACAACATATTAAAGAAAGGCGCTTGGACCAGTCCATACGTTTGAGGATGAATAACCCAATGGGGTAGATCATCGAGGTGTTATAAGACACGAGGGGGTGCGCACATGAGGAGGTAGAGAGGGTCATGACCAATAAGGATAGTAGACCATCAGATATCCTTCATCGACAGCCAGCGGGATACGAAAGACTAGAGCTAAACCCAAGATATCATTTCACCTTTCACTATCGAGGTATGGGGTTGAGGGTAGACTCCACATGTATGTTTAGATTGGTTGTTTTTAGGGGCGGTCGCTTAGCTCTGTAGTCTTTACTAGTTGAGGGAGGGGCCGAGGTGGGGCCATAGCCACCACGAAAACAGACCCTAGGTATATCCGTATATAGAGGCTCTTTAAAGACGGGCCTGTACAGATATGAAAAAGCTCCTGATCGAGTTCCGTGTTTCTTGTGTCGCCCTACAGCAGAACTCAGTGCACATTAGAGGACATGCGATTGAGGCATCGAGCTACAATTACGGTACATATGTAGGACAGTCTAGATACATGCATATTTGCTCTGGGTGGTGTATCGTAGACTAGAGGGCATTATTCCGATAAGGAATCTGATTCGATTGATGGTGGCAGTCCAACGCTTACGTAGCATAGTAATGATAGATATATGCGGAACGTATATATAGAGATCCGTACGTCACTTCGGCGTAAGATGGGGGACTGCGCTCTTTACGGTGCAGACCATGCGAGTGGGGTACCATAAGGTTTATCTCAATATTAAGAGATAGCTACATATATTGTATTAGGTAAATCCATGGGAAAGTAAGTGGGTACGATGCGTGTATAAGTCTTGAGCACCATTAACCCAAGTAACCTAATAATCAAGAAAATGTAATGGAACGGTATTAGTAGGGATCATTTTGCTTATGATATACTAGTATCTGCCCAGTGCAGAGGAATGTATTTAAGAAGCACAATATATCATGTTCTTCTTATCCTGCTCAGTTCACACTTGTTATTGTTACTGTTATCTTGTTCTTCCAGTTTTATATACCTGCCATTATACTTTTATTTATTTATATTTAAAGGTAACTGGACTTGCCATACTTTATGTCTTACCCTTTTTGTTTCCTATTCTCTCTCTTCTGTTTCCCCTCCTCCCCCCCAAGGTTCTCTGGGTGGAAGTGCTTAGAGTTTATTTGGATTCTTTTAGCTTAGCTTGGATTTTGGATATAGATGTACTTCTTTGACTTCTTGTCTACTCTCTTATGGCTTAGCAAGGGAAATATGGTTTTCTGCTTTTGTACTCTGATATTTTTGGCAAGACAGACTATTAATGTAATTAGTTACTTATGATGTACGCTCAGTATTTGGGACCATGATGTTTTCATTTAAATAATGTTTTTAATTCCGCTGCAATTTTACATGTCGATCTTGTGCTATTATGTTCTTATTTACCTATAACGCTTCACGGAACTTAATGCATTCCCTTAGTGAGTGACATTAACGGACATGGGGTATCATATTTCTCAAATCAGGTTCCTTCTCTTACATCTTCAAGTTTCGACTTTGAGTCGAGCTTCATTCTTTATTGCACCAGCAAGATAAGTGATATACGTTGTTATTGAGCTTGCTGACGCAGTGATTTTCCACACGTCTTTGATCTTCAATTGCTTTAATATTCCAATGTAACACCCCTCATTTTTAATTAAATAATAAAATAAAATTTGAAAAGCTTCCAAAATTTGATCACGGGATTAGCGTCATTGCGTCCGTGGCGATTTTCTGGTTAATTTAGACATATGATTGCAGAAAACTGATTTAAGATGAAAGTGATACTTTTAAATGAAATATTGTAACAAATGTGAAAAGAAGATATAAGAAAAAGAACATTGACCACAATTTTTTTTAGACTTATTAGCAAAAGACTATGTGGTATTGTTGGAAAGAGCATGTGGCTTTTAATAGAGAGGTGCAATTTCGATTCCGCGGGTGCCATATTTTTATTTTAGAGGAACGACTAAAATAATACATGTTCTTTAGGGATAAATATGTATAAATGCACATATAATGAAGTGCAAAAATATATGTATACATGCATATGTAAATATATACATAAAAATGTGCAAAATATTTATATACAAAGAAGGAATTCAAAATAAGGGTGAAATCAAATAAATCTAGTTATAATTAAATAACGACATAACTCCATTTGAATTTGGAAAATGAAATTAAAGTTGTGCGTATATATACATGTAAAATGGGCATTAGAAGTTTTGTATACATATAAGGAGTTTATATGTAATAAATTAAAGGTGGTACAATAAGAAATTAATCAATGTTTAATCAATAAATGTTAACATATAAACACCGCTCCCCATTTATGCTCGTTGGACCCAAGTGGGTCAACCTGCGTTTGCTTGGGTCTACCCAAGGGGAGCTGGGTCGACCCTACGATCGACCTAGGGGAGTATATGGGTCGAGTCACCCTAGATCCGAGCAGATTCATTTGATGAATCCATACTATTTTCTAACCACATTCGTTGCTGACTTAGCATTACATGTACGATAAGATCTTGAACACCTATAAATAGGCTAGCAGAGCCTAGCCTAAATCTCACATTTTCTGAGAGGCTTTCTAGACTTTGCTATTCTTCTTCCACCTCATTCCTCTTTAGAAAATAGAATAATTAGTTTTAGGAGATTCTGATTCAAGATCAGGAGGAAAAAATGTATATTTACAAAAAATGGTGTTTAGAATTCTGTTCGAAGTAAGGTAAATTCTTGGATCCGGTCTATTTAAATTTATCCTCTCTCTTCCCTTTTTCTTTTAGTCTGAGAATTGTGAATCCACGATTACTTAGGTTTTAAATTCAGTTAGGGGAGCCATGGAATTCTAGGTCCGGACCAGATTCATGAATTGGAAAGCTATTAGGTGAGTAGATTTAAGTTATGCCGTTTTGATAATGGTATATTTATCGTTTGACATTCCCCTTAATGTGTATAATAAATCTGCAGAAATGAAGGAGAGCTTTACAGGCTGAATAAGTGAGGAGGGTATTTGTTTTTCCGTAGACTTTAGGCTACATGGAGGTATGGTTGAAAGTAAATGGGTGAGTGGGCTTCTTAACGTAGGCATGTGAAATTTGGGCCACGTGTGAATTAAAATGAGTGTGGTTTGCATAGGTCGGTTCAAGAATTAGGAAAATAGTAAGGGGACGTTGGCCGCTTGTTTAAAACATGGTTTAACAATAATGCTAGTAAAAGAGTTAGATTTTGACCATTAATGTTTTTTTTAAATAATAAGGGAAAATACTCGTTTATATTGGCAGTAGAACAGAAACTAATGCAAAGACAAATTATACATTTTTATATATAGTCAAGGTTGATTTAAATTTTAATTATTGTTTAATGGAATTTAAATAATTATTAAGTAGGAATTTATCTAATCATTCTTTTCAAGTAAGGTTTTGTTAAATTTGATGTGTAAAATAAATATTTTACCGCGACAATCGGAAGGTGATTAACTATAAATAATGAAAATATTTTTGAATAAACATTTGAGTTTTATTATTTTATAAACTTAGAGCGATGACCATTTTAAAATAGAGAAATGATTTCAAAATTAACAACTGTAAATATGAGTACTGGAATTCATTTTTGAATAAAATAATCTGTTCCATTTAAAATATCACTTGTCCCTAAAAATATTAACGTTGATTGTTTCGAAGAGTCCGGAATCTATATTCTACTTCGATTCGGTTTTTACATCACAAGTCAAAGATTATCGAAGATAATAGAAGATGGAGTTATGCAAGGGCTATTCTGAAAATCCTAGGTGGAAATTCACTAAGATTAATGGATATATATATATATATAATAGTGCCTTCGGTTTGTCTAATCCTAGGACAACTTGTATGGACGAATGTCTAACAGACTAATTCTAACTGATCACGTACGTTGATCTCTTCAAACGTATTTATATAGTGGAAGAGGAATTCATTTCTCCTTCTTTATACCTATAATATATTTTTAGGGAGTCAATTAGTGGTTGGCTGGTTTTGACGATATGACATTCAAAGCAAATAAAGAAGTGATTATCAAAGGTAAGTCTAGCCTTAAGCCTCATAACCAGGAAATGACAAAAATTGGGCAGGCAGCATGGCTATGTGGTTCGCTCCCATTAGGGTGTAGCATCACCTATCTAGAGAAATTTATTTTGTTTCTTATTTTATCGATTCTTTCCCATTCGGGAAATGGTTGTCGTACACAACCATTGTTGATATACATTCGATACACTCAAGAGAAATGAGTGTTCGGTCATGTGTGACCGGGTTGCAAGGCGTTCTTTTTGAACCTAGTGTATTTCCCTCTAGAGATACACTATCAGAAGGTGGTTCCATACCTTGTCCTAGTTGGAAATCCATTATCCATAAGCGCCAAGCGGTTTTGTTTGTATACTATATAATGGAATGTGAGATGAAAGCATTCTTCTAAATTCTAAATTATTTATGGAAAACACTAGACACTATGATAATATCGGATTTAAAGTATACAAAATGTTTGTTCTCATAAGGTAAAAACCTGTTCCGTATTTACGACATGGTTGTATGAAATATTTTTATTTCCTTAACTTATTTTAAAATCGTTTACTCATACCAGTCCCCTGACTGACCCGGAGTTTATTTTTCTTTGTTTTCCCTAAACTCTCGGGTACTTATTATACTTGTTATTAGTAGAGAAGTGAACCAGGTAATGACTTAACTTGGAATAACTAGATGGAAAAGTTTCTGCATGCTGGTCTACCATTAATATCTATGTATAATTATAAAGTCTGCAAGTTGGGTTATCTACGATGTTTATGTATAATTAAAAAGTTGTACTATGGAATGGCATGTATCCCTATGCGTAATATACTCTAATGTACTATGATTCTGATGTATAATATTATGTGGTATTATCTTTTGTTCAAATTTCGCTGTGAGATTTTGAGGTTTTCTTTAGCTCTATCTCCTATCTATTTCTTCTTCTTATATAATGACACGACTTCCAATGTTTTCGATAGTTGCATCGTTACAGTTGGTATCAGAGCTTAGGTTATTGAATACCTAGGCTTTGGGTGATTATTGAGAGGGCGTATTCATAAATATATATATATATATTATATAAGAGGGGTTAACTTGAGTTTGCTGCTTAAGTCAGTTTTATTCAATCAAGTTTTAATTATCAACTTGTTATACTCAAGTGATTAAGTATGAGTACCCATGGACGAAGAGGTCGATCTAGTGGAACCACCACTACAAATGAACATGTCACCAACCAGAATCAAGGAGAAACGGTGGAAGAAGTTATGCCAGTTCAGCATAAGTCAAGCTTTGCAACTATCTGTAAGGAGTATACCACTCTAGGAGGGAAGGTTTTCAAAGGAACCGAATCTTTCATTGAAGTTCAAGCATGGCTCAGATCCTGTGAAAGGATTTTTAAAGGACTGAAACTGAATGATGAGCAGAAACTTCTTTTAGCTTCGTGGCAACTCCAAGGAACAGCTGCATTCTGGTGGGATGCGCAAACTGCGAATGTTCCTAAAGTCGACTTTACTTGGGAAAAATTCAAATGGGAATTCAAACCACAATATCTTCCTGCTACAGGAAAAATTAAAGTGTATCGGGATTTCGTAGTTCTCAAACAAGGGAGCATGACAATAGCTGAATATGAAAATAAGTTTAATGCACTCTCCAGTTTTGGGCCAGAACTGATCAACACTCCGCTTAAGAAAAATGTTATGTTTATAGTAGGATTGAAAGATAGCTTGCAAGTTAAGATGATTGGGCATCTAAAGATTACATTTGTTGACCTAGTAGACATGGCAGTCCGGTATGAGGCACTAAGCGCAAAGAAGCTAGTTGCAAAGGCACAGATGAGAGAACCTAGTGGGAAAAACACCCATAAAAGGAAATTTAAACCAAATTGGAAGAACAAGGAACAAGCAAAAATGTGGGAGAAGGGTAAATAGCGATTTAAAGATACACAATGCCACAACTATAACAACCCATAGTTTTAGAACTAATTTGAATTTTATTTTAATCGATTTTTACTGGATTTGTGGTCAAATTTAAAAATTCGATAATTTAGAACGACTAATTTTGAGAATTAGCGACTTATTCAATTTATTTAAAATGAAGTTTGAACGTATATATTTATATGAATTATAAAACGAGCTTGAAATGTCGTGGTAGTTTGAATAATTTAAATTGAGTATATAGAATTCACTATAAATCAGAATTTGACGAAACAATAAACGTTAGAATCGTATTAACAATATCTTTCTAACAAATGTAAAAAATTGAGATTTCGCTTTATAAATTGTAAGTTATGTCCAAATTAAAATTCCAAATAATCGTTATGTAATTTACATATATTTTGGTATTATATATAGCCCTTAAAAATAGCCATTTTGTAAATGACCTCCATTTTCGACAAAAATAATTTTGTTGGATCCGGAATATTATATTATTGCTAGATTCCAAATTTCATAAATTTTGGAGCTAGTATGTGGCCGTGCACAATAAATTGTGAATCGATAAGCCATTTAAGCCCGAAACAGAGCTTCTTGAGCAAACGGACTCAGAATTCGACAAAACTAGTTTCATTAGGACCGTATCGTCAACACATAGCATTGTGTCAATTTTCATCACCAACGGAGTTCGTGTGTGCTCGGGGCATCGATAAATGTCGATGGGAGACAACGCTAACTAGAGAAATAATAATAAAAATAATAAGCCCCACTATATGAGATCTTTTCCTCTCCCCTTAACACTAATTCCCCTTCTTCTTTATAAATTGGCAGCCCAACTTTTTTTTCTCTAAAATTATTTTGTAAAAATGACCCCAAACTTAAATTAATTTATAACTTCCAATCTTTCAACAATTAGCTAAAACACATAAAAGAAAGGTTGTAGATCATGATGAGATCAAGCTACCACAAAAATTTCATTACTTATCATTGCGCGGATTCGTCGGGATCTCATCTTAAAGTCAGAAATTCAGTCTTAGATTTAGATGAATTGTGGACAAATAATCGAGTACTAGATGATGGCACCAAAGGAAAAGTTGTCGACGAGAGGATGAGCAACAACTTTTCTTTGTATTGTTTAGCCTGATATGGATTAAGGTGATCGGAAAACCAAGATGAATGGCGGTCAACATTTTGAGGAAGTTGCGAATAAAGATGGCCAAAATTCGGCCGCCACAGGCGATGTGGGGAGATTGAGTATAAAGGTGATTGGTATCTGGTGGCGAGACACCATTTTGGTGGGGTCTACGACACTAACATGGCGTAAGGTGGCGGGTTTTTGGCTCGAACGAAGTTGGATTGGAGGGTCGTCTTCTAGCGAATGCAGGCAGTAGGGCGGCGACGACTGGAGGTGGATGCGTGCCGCGTGTAGGGGAAGGCGCTGCGGTGGTTGGTCAGTCGTCAGGTGGCCTCTGGCGGCGACGACGAGCATCCCTGCAAGAGGAACAACATGAAATAGAATTGGGGGTAAAGTTAGGGTTCTAATTATTTATTTAATTATTTAATTATTTAATTGTGTATTTAAATTTTAAACAATAATATCTTTCACGTATGAAATTAGAATCTCAGAATCATGCGTAACGAGATCCCTTGCGATTGTGGAGATGAAAGCTTCATAACAAAACTAATTTGGTCAGATTTGGAGCAAGCTGAATTTTTGAGCTAAATTAAACGTCCGTTTAATTTAGTTTAAAAATAAATGGACTGTGATGTAAACCTTACACTGGTATTGTGACGATAATTTTACACATCGCCAAAGTATGCATATAATTATTGTTGATGGTTTAAAACCCCACACAGGTCTGGGGATGATAATTAATTCACAACTCCCTTGGATTTAACTATATGTCAACCGATTGATTGGCAGACTGTTATAAGAATTATTTAATTATATAATGCTTATAGAGTTGTAAATTGCACTCTGGATGTGAGTTGAATGTTTAATAGTCGTTTATCACTATTTTTGAATACATGCTATGTATTGAATCCATATAAATAAAATTATATGGTAACTGATTGAGTCTGATTCCAATTCAGAAATAACAAATATTTTTAAATAATATTCAGTGAAGAATCAAAATATGATTTTGATGTCCGATTTTGGATGGACACGAAAATATTGAAATATTCATAAATTAAATGAATATGAAGCCGAGTTAAGTAAATATATTCCATTCTAAATCGAATGGAATTTTCTGTCAATTTTATTCATTTTATAATGAATATCGAAAAGATTTGATTTCAAAATCTGATATTTTGAAAATATTATCATTTTAATATTACAATGATATGGAATATTTGATTTTGATTTAAAATTGAAATGGAAGTTGGAATCGTTCTTAAAATGATTTTATAAATATTTTATAAAGTATGTTTTAAATGCAAATCAATGGAATATATTGAATATATTTAAAATGACCCGAATAAAACATTTCGTGCAACGACCGTTCGCGAATTTCGACCATTAACTTTGAAGGGACGTAACGAGAGATCCGTCCGTCGGATTCTCCTAAAACCAGAACCGTTGGGTTCATATCTAAACGAGCTTTAGAATGATGATAAGAGATTCAAAATCTAATGGTTGGATCTTAAGATATGTCCAAATCAGTTTTGGAAAAGGTCATTATGGATATAGTTTGTTGGCCGATATTGGAAACTGACTGTAAGCGCCTTAATAAAATTATTAAAAATATGAATAAATTATGTAATATCATAATAAATGATTTGAAATAATTTTGGATGAAATATTCTAAGTTTGTAAAGATAAAATATATTTTTATTTGAATAAGCTGTTTATCAACTTGAGTAAAGAACTGAAAGAAATTATATGGTTTTAATATAACCAAAAAAAATTCCAACGTATGAAATGGGAAAGGATTTGAATGAAAATTATCTTTGAATATTTCAATATTGGATTCCATGATTGTATGGATATTGTTTTGGGAATTTGGAAGATATTGATATTGCTATTCCAAAACGACATTAGTTAGTTTCAAAATTTGGTATTGAATGTAAGTCGACATGATTTCCATTTAAGATCTTGTATTTAATATCAAATTGGATTTTGGATTTGTTGTGAATGATATCTTAATTAATACTATTCTTGAACTCACTTGTGAAATTGATAAATCTTTTAATTAAGACTAATGAAGTTTTCCAATTAATAGATATAATTGGAATTAAATGGAAGTTGATTTTCGGTTTATCGTAAAATTTATTTTTAAATGACATTGATTCTTTAACCCAGTTAAAGACAATATTAATTTCCTACAGTTGAATAATCATTAAACAATGACTTTTGAGATAAAAAGCATGTTGGATTTTTAATGAATCTTTAATTAGATTGGATTGTGAATGAGGTAATTAAATTTTCCGAATTCAAGAAATGATCAAGAATGGAGTACCACCAGTTTTACTCCATGCAATAAAAAATCTTTAATTAGATTAGAAATGTGAAATGGTAATTAATTTTACTGATTACACAATGGGTGTTAGATACGGATACTACTAGTTTTGCTCCATGGGATGAATAGGTTGGGATTGGGGTAATAAAATAACTGGTTGCTTCGGTAAGACTCGATAATCTCGATTAGTTGGTAAACCTTAATTGGGTTTAAGTTATGAAAAGGTAAAATAAAATCTTTTGAAAATAATATCCTAAGGAAGTTTAAAGAATAAGTTTAAAAGAACTTTTCTTTGATAAAATTAATGGGAGGCTTTCAACTAAGATGTGAATATTTGAATAAAAGAATATTCTGAATTGAAATGAGGCATATGATATGTTGTTATAGCACTTGATTATAAGATACGCGAGTTATTCGGAAAGGCCGGGTTTAACCTGTAACGAACATGGCTTTTCAACATCGGAAATCAACACAAAAACACCATGTCGAACATTCATGCATCGAAAACACAGGAACATTATTAGAGGAATATAGAGGGTGAGATAAGAAATACAGAAATACTGGAATAGAATAAGAAGAACCAACACATCATCAGAATCTCACATCATAGCGGAACAAAATATAATATAAAAATAGATCTTTACTGAGAGCTTGAAATAAAAACTTACAGTCATTAGAGTACATCAACATATCTGGATAGTTATAATATCCTGTACTCATAGACAACACACAGCGGAATAACAATCGTATATCAAACGTACGGACTTCTCCAGCTCGTCTCTGTACTTTGCATCATCCGTTAACCTAAACCTCTACAACCCGGTCTAACCCAAGCATTACAAACGCCAGATCAGTCTAGTGAACCAGAGTGAGAAAAACAGACTAAGTTTATGGGTATCACACAACTTGATTTTAGAGTCAAAAACTTTTCGAAAGAAAAGGATAATCGTAAGACCAAATCCACACATAAATATGGATGGTTTTTACCTTACGATAACGCAAAACATTTTTGAAATCAATATCTTATATGATATTATAATATTGTCTAAATTCAAATAAATATCAATCTAGCAGAGCGCTTGCATCTCATGCTCTACATATATAGTATACAATCAAAACCGCGGGCGCTTATTAGAGAATGAATTTCCTGGCAAGGTATGGGACCACCTTCCCGACAATGTACCTCTGGAGATGAATACATTAGGGTTTAACGAGAACATCTTGCAACCCAGGCTAAACATCACCGACCCCTCACTTTGCTTGAGAGTACCGAATATACCATTACCACGATTGGGGCCCAGCCAACCGAACCGATAACATACATACAAAAATAAAAAGGAACAACCGAAGGCATTTGATTTCACCATATCGGGTAATGATATACCCTTTTGATGGGTGCGACCCACATAGACATGTGACCTACCCGATTTTATGCCATTTCTCAGTTGATAAGGCAAGAGGTTAAGCTTATACTTCAAAAAAAAAAAACATCTCCATCCACTTTGAATTCCACATCGTCAAATCCATCAAATCACTAATTGATGTACACAAAAATACTCTACAGCTGACAGAAGTACGTTTGTAAAAATTAATGTACGTGATTCTTAAGAAATACTCTGTCAGACATTCGTCCATACAAGTCATCCAGGATCAGGATGAAACAATGGCACCGTCCTACGACATCCTATATAGGTATTGCACCAAGGATCAGTGGCAAGTAGTCTTCGCAATCCGAAGATTCCAACCACGACAGAATCACTGGCAAAATATCTCTGGGAGCTAACCAGAGAAATTCAACAAGTAGTTCTTCCACTTATGAAGATCAATGCTCTTCAATTGCTCCATCTTCAATCTACATCTTCATGTATTTGCTGGTTCGGAATGGTTTTGGAATATAAATTCAATCCCGGTCTTTCTGTACCAACAATCGTGTTAGCCAGATTTGATACCGGTTATTTAACTATCAAATAAATAATCATGTGAATAAAATGAGTTTACTGGTTCAGTACTTAGCATTACTTGGTCTCTTTAATTAAACATCTGTTAATGATGATATTAAAATCTCTCAATAATTGGAGTTTATCTTTTACTTCTGATTATAAATAAGAATATTCCTAAAAATCATTTCATTCACTTATAAATTTTGGAATACAGTTTATAATATTATTTACGGAAATCATAACTTATGTTTCCCTCAATTTCTCTCGTTTATAAACTAGTATCATTCTGGGATAATCGTAACATTGTTCAAGTTGGGGTATTTTATTTACCTCTCAGACCTTGACCAACAACATTCATATCTTAGAATAGACAGAAGTTTATTAACCACACGTTTTCCTTTGAAAACCCTTTTTAAATCTCAACAATGTTTACTTAATTAATTATTAAGTAAACTCTTATTATATTTCACTATTAATCGTTCAGTCCTTTATAATATTATATCCGAGCTTTAATTTCATTATAAATAGAATCCTTTATAAAATATTCTTCAACTTATTTGCAACAACAATACTATATCATATATAACAGTTTTGACTAATCTAATATGAATATCTTTATAAATCTTACCTTTATATCTTTTACAACTCATATAATGACCTCTTTTATGAATCCCTATATTTATTTTTATCAAAACAATTCACTTATCACCCGTAACAATCGTTACAGATTTCATTTCAAACTTTTTATTTCATTATGACAACTTATGCGTTGTCTAAAATCACATAGCGATCCTTTTTAAAGATCTTCAGCTTATAAATCAAATAATCCAATTTATTATTTGTAACAATTATTTCAAATGCATTTTTCTCAAAGCTCTTACTTCATTTACAAATCCCATTTGTAAATTATTATCGACAACTAATATTTCGATTTCATTTCTAAACTCTTGACTTCCATTTACAAAATCTTTTGTAAATCTTTTACAATGACTTATCTTCTTTGCCATTTCCAAAATCTTTACTTAGTTTATAGTCTCGACTTTGCTTAATATTCTAAACTTCGGAATATCACATTCTGAACCTCAAAACAAATATCACTTCGTTATTTCATACCATTTCCCAATTTCTAAATTCCCATTTCTAACTTCAAATATTAAGTAAATACTTGATTTAATCTTTCATGTTTGCTTAAAATTCTTTTTACAACTTTGTTATAAAAACTCGGTTTTTATATAAAACTTGTTCATAAACTCCTTTCACATTTTAATTCGAATTCATTTCAACTTAAATTGCTTTTAAATGAATTTCCATTAAAAAGCAATATCTTAAATTATTATTACTTAAAATAATAATTTACTTCAATCATCAACCTTAGTTGTTAACTTCTTAATTAACTAAAATAAATGGTAAATTTCTTTTTATAATCCTATTAAAATTATACAAATCTTCGTTAAACTATTTTGTTAAATTATTTCAGGACAAGTTAATTTAATAATCAATCCCTATTAAAACGGTTGACTTAGTCAACTCAATACACGATTAATCCGTCAACGATTCCAATTAGTTCTCACCATAAATTAATTAATAATCTAATTAATTTAAATAATTCCATTTAATTGTTTTTTAAAAAACAATTATTCAAAAATCTTAACCGTTAGGTTAATTTCCGCTCATTTGTTTATAATTGTGATTAACATAAGAATTTGCTTTTTAAAATCAATTAATAATTAATTATAAACTTAATTAATAAATAATAAATGTTTATTTTCTTTTTAATAACTTTTATTTGAAATAGTATATTTCAAAACTATCTTCAGTTATAAAATAAATTTTATTACTTCACTTCTATCTATTTACCTAACGGTAAATCAATATGTAGAAAATGATTTATATATAGGCCATATCGTGTCAATTACTCAACCAATATTACACATTGGTTTAAACAAAACAAATGTTGAATTCCAGTTCAACGGTCGACAACCAAATCAATAATATCATCAGAACAGTCCGTATAATGATAATATGGAAATAAATAACATTGAACATATTTTAGGAATCCCGTTGGACCCTTCCAACCTATTCTTCCCTGCATCAAAATAGATTATCTCAAATAAATTTATACAATTCAATTTAACCGGTTATTTCTATAATGGTAAATAACAATAATTTAACAACAACCACTTAACAATCAATTCAAACAATTAAACACATTTATTTAATAAACGTGACCAACAAGGTAAGTTACCTTAATTGGTACCAATCGTTAAAATAACTATTTGTTGTATCATTGAAATTGAACAATGTTAATTTCATTGGTTCAATCTATATGTAAATACATTTAACAAACAAACAGTCAACCATTAGCAAACATAACACACAAAATAACAACCCGACTTATATAAAATATAAGTGGGATAACTGAGTGAGTTTAAGTCACCTCGATCTGGTTTATCGTTGAAACAGTTAGTTTTATTTAAATTAAACTGGTGTTTAACTTAATTAAAAATCCCAGCTGATTCCAGTTCCATCCAGTTCTATTCCAGAATGTAGTGCTTGGAAATACAGTCCCAATGTAGTTCGTCCCATCCAATTTTGATAACACATAATAACGTTATAATTATTATAATTTATATGGTTATAAGGTTAAATTAACATAAACCAATTTCTTAAATTAAAAATTAATTTTGGTAATTACTTCTGAATTTTATAGGGCCAATAATGTTTCCTTTCTGTGCAATTTTCCATCTTGCTACTACTTCAACCCTTTTTCCACTTCCATCCCCATCTCACGAACCACCATCTTACATCACTTAAACGTGTTTTTAATTTACTAATTCTAATTAGAATACCTACTTCCTTAATTAGCAGTTAAATAAATTTTAATTACTATAAACAATTTACGTTGGGTAAAAGTACATGGTCTGCTCGTGTTTCAGATTCCAGGCACTTTCCCAAAGCTTTGTTAACGTTTCAACTGGTAGCAAACCTTTTGCCGAGAATATGAGCCCGATTATTTACTTCCTCTATCGTCTTCATTGCTCACAAATGTTACTCTACATACAACAAACTTCACTGCTCTACATAAAACTGTAGTCTTCCCCTCTTTAAACAATCACGCACTCATCGTTCAACATACGTTTAAGGAACTACAGTCTAACCCAAAGTAAAACCATGCACTGCTGCCTTCCCTAAACCACGTACTAGCCACCGCCACCTTCATCGATTTTCGCACCACCTAAGGTTCACCAAACCCTAATCAACTGACGCCGGAAGCTGCGCTGTGAGCTACTCCATCTACGGTCCAAACGCCGAGCCTCCCAGCCTTTCCTAGTAGCCGATAAAAGCTCCAAAACCACCGTATTTTCGAAACCATTTCTGGTCAACATAGCATCTCATTTCCCATCTCCACCATTGAATAACTAGTCCTCGCTGTCCTCAACATGTTTTTAGTTATAAGATTTTGGTTTCCATTTGTATTTTGGAAGAAAATTGGATGAAATTTGAGGAATTTTCTAATCGTTGAAATGGTAGAGGCGGCTCAGAAATTAAGTTGACCACCTGGTATTGTTTGACCGAGAATTAGGTTTAGGCGCTGGGTATACTTATAGTCTTATATAGAATGGGAATAAAAATTAATATTTTATTATATATAACTTTGCAATGGAGAAATGTTTCAAAATAACTGCAATTCGACTCCTGTTTTTTCGATACAAATGCTAATCCTAGCATACTAAATATTCTGGATCCAATGGGACAGGTTTCATCGAATTCCGTCGTTTGTGAAAAGCCCTTTATAAATATCGATGAAAAATCAAGCGTTTAAAATTTCTATAATTACAAAAAAAATCATAAAAATTTGAAACCTTGACATTTTACTAGACCTCTTCCTAACGGATCCAACGAATCTTGTTTCGTTAAATTTGGAGTTTTTTTGGCTAGTCATTTATTCGTTTAAAGTTACCCCTATCGAAAGTGACCAAAATAATATAAATGATTAAGGCGTTTATCGTTGCCATGGGCAAACGGTAAGTCTGATTGACACGAAAATTGAAACACTACAATAATTAAATAATACGAATCTAACGACACACAGTTCGTCGCATTCCGAGATTGTTTACTAGTACGCTATTTTATATGCACCACAAAGCTATTTTGGACACCAAATTACCCAGTCTTCAAAAATAACAAATTATATACCTATTCTAACTTTAATCGTCGATACAAATTCAATGGAATTGGTTTCGTGGCTTAGTTCGATCGTCTGCTCAAGTTACACTCAAATATCCCCTTATAAAATTAATTTAATTTAATTGCATGCTGTAGTAACCCGAAAATCCGAGGGAATTTGAGCTGACTAAATAACACAAGTCCAACCCAAATCGCACTGGAAATTCAAGAAACTAATAGAAAGAAGACAGAGGGTGAGGATAGATAAGATAGAACTTATAGAATAGAAGAAGAAGAAGAACATCATCACCAGAGTAAACATGAATCTCACAGCGGAACGAATAAAATATAACATAACATATCTTTGAAATAACATCAGTATATGTACACAATAACACTTATCAGAGTACAACACTTACAACAACAGCGGAAATAATAATAGCTATAGAATCCTGAAGCCTCCTGCTCCAAGCTCTCCCAGTGTATCTGTAAAATCCCGACTACTTGACTGCCCGTAAAATTTAGGCACCCAAGAGTTTAGGGAGAACAACAAAATAAACTCCGGGTCAGTCATGGGACTGGTGTGAATAAAGTCAAATTATTTAAACAGGTATATGATATCTCATAAGACCACGCCGTGAATACGGAACGAGTTTTTCCCTTATGAGAATCCAAATAACTTTTAAAAGCAATATCATTCTGATATTATAATAATGTCTAAGTACAAATAAATATCAATCTAGCAGAAACGCTTGCATCTCACGTTACTACATATATAGTATACAATCAAAATCGCAAGCACGTATTGGATTATTGGATTTCCAACTATGACAAGGTATGGAACCACCTTCCGATCAGTGTACTCTAGGAACGATACACTGGAGTTCAACAAGAACATCTTGCAACTCAGCCACACATGACCGACCACTCATTTTGCTTGAGTGTATCGAATGTACATCACCAACGGTTGGGATCAGCAACCGTTCCCGTATATATATATATGGGACAGCATTGATAGATTAAAGAAGCAAATGAATATTCTCTAGATAGGTGATTATACACCCTACTTCGGTGCGACCGACTTAGCCATGCTGCCTGCCCGATTTCTGTCATTTACCGGATGTGAGGCTAGAAGCTACGCTCGTCTCTTTCATATCATATCTTCATTTACTTGGAATACCACATCATCATACCCGCCAAATCATTATCGATTTCCCTAACAGTATCACGCGTATGAAGCTAAGAGAAACGAATTTCTCCGCCACCAAACGTAATACGTTGAAGAGATCAACATATATGATTCGTTAGGAATACTATGTCAGACATTCGTCCATACAAGTTGTCCTGGGACTGGACAAACCGAAGGCACTATTATGTAAACAGGATAACCCTTGCATTTTACTCCGTCTTCAATTATCTTTGGCATATAAGATTTGCGACGCTTATGCCAATACATAGTGGTTCTTTGGATAATAATCCAACCGGTCTCTCCATATTAAAAATGTTAAAATGGTCAAAACTTCGATAGTCTGTGAGTTAACTATCAAAGAAAAACAAGTGTGCAAACAATGATATTATTTCTAGATGGAAATTATATCGAACAAACATCATTTAACATTAATCTCTTTAGTTCATTTATTTACTTATCTCCTGTTTCCCTATATTCTAAATTCATATTTTCTTTTATCAGAAAACATTTCTGATTCTCGTTTGGAAAATATTTCCAAAACTCCTTTACGATCAAACCTTACCATTTCTTTGTTAAGAAGGAAGTCACTCAAGTTGGGGTATAATTACCTCTCAGACCTTAACTGAACAACGTTATAACTTCAAAATGGTCAAAGTTTATCTTTTAATCTTTAACAACTTCTTTACGCTTTTCTGGGATCCAATTTTACTAATCCACTTCTATATTTAAAACATTGGTTATAACGATAACGTTATAATCCCTCCTTTCGAATTATCTAACTTTAATTATAACTTCTATTCTTATTAGTGAATAATTAACCTAACACTTATTTATTTATAAATAAATAAATCTCTATTTAGACATTGGAAAGTATAAATACTTTCCCGAATTCGATATAATCGAATTTGTCGATTAACTCTCTTCGATAAATCTCTATTTGATTAACTCTTCTTCGAATAACCTATATTCGATTAACTTCTTCTCGAATAAACGATATTCGATAATCTCTCTTTGAATAACTAATATTCGATAACTCTTCCTTTTCAAATATCTCATATTTGAAAATCTCACTTCGATTAAACTATAATCGATAACTCCTTTCGATGAAACTAACATCGATAACTCCTTTCGATGAAACTAACATCGATAACTTTAACTCGACGAACTTAACTCGACTAACTTAACTTGACTCGACTAACTCGACTTACTTGGTTCGACCAATTCGATTCGATTAACTAAGCTCGACTAACTTGACTAACTTAACTCGACTTACTTGGTTTGACCAATTCGATTCGATTAACTAGGCTCGACTAACTTGACTAACTTAACTCGACTTACTTGGTTCGACCAATTCGATTCGATTAACTAGGCTCGACTAACTTGGTCGAACCACCCGATCAACTCAACTTATTTAACTTAACTTATTTCTCAACTCGATCAACTCGATTAACTCCTATCGAATAACTAATATTCGATTAAACTACATTCGCTTGACTCTAGATCGCAGCGATCACAATGGTTACGCCTGACTCCCTCAGGAAACATCCGACCGCTGTAGGCTATTTACAGCCCTACGAATTACGCTAGCAGTCGTACGAGATGGCAACTTATCCTGAATACTATGTTTGACTAACTCTGTCTCAAATAACTATATTTGATTAACTCTAGTTCGTTTTAACTCTAATCGATTTACTCTAACTAATTAACTCCAACTGGTTAACTCTAACTGATTAACTCTAATTGGTTAACTCTATTTGACTAACTCGACTTGACTAACCCCTTTCGAATAACATATTCGATTAACTAACTTGCGAATACCATATTCAATTAACTAACTTCGAATACCATATTCGATTAACTAACTTCGAATACCATATTCGATTAACTAACTTCGAATACCATATTCGATTTCTCCTTTCAAATGTCTATATTCGATTTCTTTATTCAATTTATAAAGATTTCCTTTATAACAACGTTTTATTCATTTGAAAAGATTTACTTTTAAATAACGGTTCTACACTTAAAAAAATGATTTCCTTTTTATATTGTTCCCTTTCCAATTCTATTTGTAAATGGTTTACAAATATTTCCTTTTCAAATTTATTCTTGAAATATTCTGACTCCTTAAATTTTCGGGAAAATTCGCCATAACCTCCTTTGTAACGGGAGCATCGGGAAAATCCCCAAACTCGCCACACAGGCCTTTCCATTCAAAAATAAATGTTTTGAATTTATTTTCCTTTTTTTTTAAAATATCTCCTATTTATAAATATCCCAATTTATAAACATTTCTTATTTATAAATATTCCACTTTATAAATATCTCTTATTTATAAATATCCCATTTTATAAATTTGCTGTTTTCAATATCACTTTGAAAATTCCCTTATCTACATTCCGGTATGTTATGGTATTCAATCATATCAAATCACGATGTTCAATATTGTCCACGCACATATAATTGCCCACAGATTTTATATCACATCATATAACAATATATGAAAAACAATAAAATAACTGTTGAGGAATCCAGTTGGATTCCTCCAACCTGTTTCCCTGCATCACAGATGTTAGACAATAGAATAACATCGATTTCACTTCACTGTTAAATATTCTGATAAGCAGAATCGACATATAGATATTTAACAGTTTATATATATATATATAATATTTCTACAAACTGACTAGCAGTTCAATCAATCAACCAACACATAGCAATCAGACAATTTTAACATTTCAAAAAAATACAACATGAAAATATAAACTGTTCAGAGTTGGTGAGTTTTACTCACTTTGGCGCGTTAACCGTTAAATACTCGGTTTGTGTTATTTGACTCAGTTGGACAATTTATTTTGCCATAAATTGTAACGAGCTCTTTTTCTCTCCCGTTTAGTCTCATTGTGTTTCTCCCGTCCATACGGTCCCAACGCAACTTACGGTTCGTCAATTTGATATCGTATGATCGAGATATTTAATTTACAAATTAAAGTACTATTTAAATTAAATTAAAACTTGAATTATAAGATTTTGGGCTCACCCCTTTCTCCCAAGGCCCATGCCCGTTTCTAAAGCCCATCAACTATTTTTAAAAACACCAGACCCGATCTTATCCTTCTCCCTCAAAACAAATCGATCCCTCAGTATCCTATTTCCCCTTTTTGACCGCCCGTTGACTTCCACCATCCTCCACCTCGGCCGTCCGTTTGTGCCGCTGTCAACACCCCAGGATTCCTCGCCTCCTCCTCTACCCGACTAGACCCACGAACCCACGCTCGAAATCCCCCTTAGTGAATTGGCCTGCTGCCTTCTCCGTAGACTTCCGTCGTCGGTTTTCGCTTGCCACCATCGGAGTCTCCTTCGACACTTCCAACCGCTGTGCCTCCCCTCCCCAAGTCTTCCTATCTCCTTGAATTTGCCTACAAGCCACCATGTCGACGCTGGGCGTCAGCCCAGGCTCGCTGTCCCAGAAAGCCTGGTTCGAGAATGGTGATCGAACCCACTACTGATCATACCAAAGTGAAGAAAATTCACCCAGCAACTCAGAAATCATGGTTCCATGAATTTAGAGATTTTATTCGATTTGTTTGTGATTTTTGAGGATTAGAGAATGTTGCTGTGTATTTGTTTTGTGGCGGCTGATTTTTCTGTGAAGTGAGGGAGATAGAATTAGGGTTTAGTTAAGGTTAGGGTATTATATAGGTAAATTTAATAGTTTTTTTTTATTCGATTATTAAATTAATTTCTAAGCAAACGCTACTTTTCTGTGTCCTCTAAAATTCCTGTGATCACATACAATACCCAAAAATCACCAAACCGGACATGTAGCTAGAGTTCGACATTACGGTCCCAACGAAACTGGTTTCGTCAAATTCCGACTCCGTATGCTCAAACAGTGTATTTTTAACCGTCAAAATATCGACTGTTTCTCACTCTAAAAATCCGTACGACCACACTGTGACTCTAAAAATCACGAAACTGGAAATCTAACAACTATTTGACATTTCACATCCAACAAAACTGGTTTCATCGAAAACGGAGGTCGTAGGAAAAACTGTTTATTTTTCAAGCGCTGAACTGACCTTTTAAATATTTAAATATATTTAAATATTATTAAATTAAATATTAATAAATTAATATTTTCGTATATATATCCACATATGATGTCGTACGGCTCCAAAATATCCTTCCAGAATTTATGACTTGATTTCCAGAATTCCGATTTGATCGATATTCAGTTCGTATCGAAAAATCGATTTATAACGTATATAAAGCGTCGCAAATTATAAAGGAATTCCACAGTGATTTTTCTGAAATTTGATTTGGACGTAAATCAAAATCTATACGACGAAATTTCGATTTTTCTCTTCCTCTAGAAAGATATACTCCACCAGCTCCACACGTTTCTTGTTTCACAGAAATCCGGCTTTAAACGAATCTTGTACATTCAGTTGAAGTTCGAATCGCCAAATCGCGAACTGCAGTGCCATTTCAAGCTCGATTTTAATTATAATAAAATTATACGTTCAAACTGTCGTCGATTGAATATATTCGTCAATATAATTCAACTCTAAGCTGAATTAAATCCAAGGGACGACCCCGTTCATCGAATATTGTGATTTCCAATATTTTTTATTATTTCGACATTATAATATTTTTTATTATATTATAATTATTAATTAAATATTCAATATTATTTAATTCACGTTCTCGATGTCGATAAATCGATCTTTAATAATTAAATAAATAAATTGTTCAACAGTTAAATGCGGATTACTACAATCTTCCCCCCTTAATAAAATTTCGTCCTCGAAATTGCTAAGCTAGGGGATGACCCTATCTTCTGGGTAAAAATTTATCTGTTTACCTCTTGTCTCTGGTTTCAACTGAACCAATTAATATCGACTAAAATATTAATTTATTCCGACTGACTAAATTTTCGAAAATTCTGAAAATTTTCTAACACCTTAACTTTTCGAAAAATTTCGCCGGTACTTCCTTTGTACTGGTCAATATCTCAAATTCCAACTCGCCTCTCTGGGCCATCTCCAACCCAAAAGAAAATCAAACAGCCAAGCGGCTTGCATATTCGGCTCATAAATCTCATATCCATATATAATATAAACTGGTACCTTTTTGTCGGGAATATCAACTCTATCACTTCCATATGCTATCAACTCAGCATATGCCAGTGTTATTTCCATCAAATTCCAATCAGTTCATATCCTCAAAACCAAATCGAATTTCATTCGAACCCGAATATCAAATTTCAAATTCTTAACTCATCAACCCAATTCCATAACAGATTATTCTCTAATCCAATTCAATTCTATTTAACTCAGTTCAAGTTAATATTTCAATTTATTTCTACTATCTTATTCTATTTAACTTCATAAGTTAAAATTAAATTCCGAAACTTAATTTCCTGGGTCTATTTCAAATCAATTTGAAATTACAATGCCAATTCAAAACCTTTGAATTTCTAAACAACTTGTTTTCTCAAAACAATTCAAAAACAAAACCTTTGGTAGTAGTCCGTCACTTAGAACTCGAAAATGAACACTGATGATGTCGCGATTCATCATCAGAATCTATTTTCCAGCTATCAAAGTGAGTTCAATACTATATCACTTTCAGTTTGAAAAACGTTTTCAAAATCTCCCAGGAACTTAAAATTTCCTTATTTTAATTCCAATCTGATTTAAATTCAGATTTTTCTTCATCTTATTTCATATACTTTACTTATATGAATTCTGATTAGTTATTTATAACCATTTCACTTTTTATAATCTTATTCGATTATAATATCAACCAACACAACCAATATATATTATAATTCCAATATATATATTTTGGGTAAAATAATTTCATTTACCCTTCTTTCAAAACATACCGTGTCTGTCTATCGTATTCGAGTGTTTAGTAACCCCTATCGATACAGTGGATCAAACTGATCGACAAGAGTTCATAAACAACTCAACCAATAAAAATCCACAATATAAAATCATTTTATATTAAATAACAAAAACGTTCACTCGTATATATACACTCAAATTCAGTCTAGGATATTACTAATCCCATCTCTACTGAATCACGCCACAGAGCCAAGGTAATACTTAACCTCACTCTGATACCAACTGTAGTAACCCGAAAATCCGAGGGAATTTGAGTTGACTAAATAACACAAGTCCAACACAAATCGCACTGGAAATTCAAGAAACTAATAAAAAGAAGACAGAGGGTGAGGATAGATAAGATAGAACTTATAGAATAGAAGAAGAAGAAGAACATCATTACCAGAGTAAACACGAATCTCACAACGGAACGAATAAAATATAACATAACATATCTTTGAAATAACATCAGTATATGTATACAATAACACTTATCAGAGTACAACACTTACAACAACAGCGGAAATAATAATAGCTATAGAATCCTGAAGCCTCCTGCTCCAAGCTCTCCCAGTGTATCTGTAAAATCCCGACTACTTGACTGCCCGTACAAATTTAGGCACCCAAGAGTTTAGGGAGAACAACAAAATAAACTCCGGGTCAGTCATGGGACTGGTGTGAATAAACTCAAATTATTTAAACAGGTATATGATATCTCATAAGACCACGCCGTGAATACGGAACGGGTTTTTCCCTTATGAGAATCCAAATAACTTTTCAAAGCAATATCATTCTGATATTATAATAATGTCTAAGTACAAATAAATATTAATCTAGCAGAAACGCTTGCATCTCACGTTATTACATATATAGTATACAATCAAAATCGCAAGCACGTATTGGATTATTGGATTTCCAACTATGACAAGGTATGAAACCACCTTCCGGTCAGTGTACTCTAGGAACGATACACTGGAGTTCAACAAGAACATCTTGCAACTCAGCCACACATGACCGACCACTCATTTCGCTTGAGTGTATCGAATGTACATCACCAACGGTTGGGATCAGCAACCGTTCCTATATATATATATATATGGGACAACATTGATAGATTAAAGAAGCAAATGAATATTCTCTAGATAGGTGATTATACACCCTACTTCGGTGCGACCGACTTAGCCATGCTGCCTGCCCGATTTCTGTCATTTACCGGATGTGAGGCTAGAAGCTACGCTCATCTCTTTCATATCATATCTTCATTTACTTGGAATACCACATCGTCATACCCGCCAAATCATTATCGATTTCCCTAACAGTATCACGGGTATGAAGCTAAGAGAAACGAATTTCTCCGCCACCAAACGTAATACGTTGAAGAGATCAACATATATGATTCGTTAGGAATACTATGTCAGACATTCGTCCATACAAGTTGTCCTGGGACTGGACAAACCGAAGGCACTATTATGTAAACAGGATAGCCCTTGCATTTTACTCCGTCTTCAATTATCTTTGGCATATATGATTCGCGACGCTTATGCCAATACAGAGTGGTTCTTTGGATAATAATCCAACCAGTCTCTCCATATTAACAATGTTAAAATGGTCAAAACTTCGATAGTCTGTGAGTTAACTATCAAAGAAAAACAAGTGTGCAAACAACGATATTATTTCCAGATGGAAATTTTATCGAACAAACATCATTTAACATTAATCTCTTTAGTTCATTTATTTACTTATCTCCTGTTTCCCTATATTCTAAATTCTTATATTCTTTTATCAGAAAACATTTCTGATTCTCGTTTGGAAAACATTTCCAAAACTCCTTTACGATCAAACCTTACCATTTCTTAGTTAAGAAGGAAGTCACTCAAGTTGGGGTATAATTACCTCTCAGACCTTAACTGAACAACGTTATAACTTCAAAATGGTCAAAGTTTATCTTTTAATCTTTAACAACTTCTTTACGCTTTTCTCGGATCCAATTTTACTAATCCACGTCTATATTTAAAACATTGGTTATAACGATAACGTTATAATCCCTCCTTTCGAATTATCTAACTTTAATTATAACTTCTATTCTTATTAGTGAATAATTAACCTAACACTTATTTATTTATAAATAAATAAATCTCTATTTAGACATTGGAAAGTATAAGTACTTTCCCGAATTCGATATAATCGAATTTGTCGATTAACTCTCTTCGAGAAATCTCTATCTGATTAACTCTTCCTCGAATAACCTATATTCGATTAACTTCTTCTCGAATAAACGATATTCGATAATCTCTCTTCGAATAACTAATATTCGATAACTCTTCCTTTTCAAATATCTCATATTTGAAAATCTCACTTCGATTAAACTATAATCGATAACTCCTTTCGATGAAACTAACATCGATAACTCCTTTCGATGAAACTAACAACTATAACTTTAACTCGACGAACTTAACTCGACTAACTTAACTTGACTCGACTAACTCGACTTACTTGGTTCGATCAATTCGATTCGATTAACTAGGCTCGACTAACTTGACTAACTTAACTTGACTTACTTGGTTTGACCAATTCGATTCGATTAACTTGGCTCGACTAACTTGACTAACTTAACTCGACTTACTTGGTTCGACCAATTCGATTCGATTAACTAGGCTCGACTAACTTGGTCGAACCACCCGATCAACTCAACTTATTTAACTTAACTTATTTCTCAACTCGATCAACTCGGTTTACTCCTATCGAATAACTAATATTCGATTAAACTCCATTCACTTGACTCTAGATCGCAGCGATCACAATGGTTACGCCTGACTCCCTCAGGAAACATCCGACCGCCGTAGGCTATTTACAGCCCTGCGAATTACGCTAGCAGTCGTACGAGATGGCTACTTATCCTGAATACTATGTTTGACTAACTCTGTCTCAAATAACTATATTTGATTAACTCTAGTTCGTTTTAACTCTAATCGATTTACTCTAACTAATTAACTCCAACTGGTTAACTCTAACTGATTAACTCTAATTGGTTAACTCTATTTGACTAACTCGACTTGACTAACCCCTTTCGAATAACATATTCGATTAACTAACTTGCGAATACCATATTCAATTAACTAACTTCGAATACCATATTCGATTAACTAACTTCGAATACCATATTCGATTAACTAACTTCGAATACCATATTCGATTTCTCCTTTCGAATGTCTATATTCGATTTCTTTATTCACTTTATAAAGATTTCCTTTATAACAACGTTTTATTCATTTGAAAAGATTTACTTTTAAATAACGGTTCTACACTTAAAAAAATGATTTCCTTTTTATAATGTTCCCTTTCCAATTCTATTTGTAAATGGTTTACAAATATTTCCTTTTCAAATTTATTCTTGAAATATTCCGACTCCTTAAATTTTCGGGAAAATTCGCCATAACCTCCTTTGTAACGGGAGCATCGGGAAAATCCCCAAACTCGCCACACAGGCCTTTCCATTCAAAAATAAATGTTTTGAATTTATTTTCCTTTTTTTTAATATCTCCTATTTATAAATATCCAAATTTATAAACATTTCTTATTTATAAATATTCCACTTTATAAATATCTCTTATTTATAAATATCCCATTTTATAAATATGTTGTTTTCAATATCATTTTGAAAATTCCCTTATCTACATTCTGGTATGTTATGGTATTCAATCATATCAAATCACGATGTTCAATATCGTCCACGCACATATAATTGCCCACGGATTTTATATCACATCATATAACAATATATGAAAAACAATAAAATAACTGTTGAGGAACCCAGTTGGATTCCTCCAACCTGTTTCCCTGCATCACAGATGTTAGACAATAGAACAACATTGATTTCACTTCACTGTTAAATATTCTGATAAATAGAATCGACATATAGATATTTAACAGTTTATATATATATATATATATATAATATTTCTACTAACTGACTAGCAGTTCAATAAATCAACCAACACACAGCAATCAGACAATTTTAACATTTCAAAAAAATACAACATGAAAATATAAACTGTTCAGAGTTGGTGAGTTTTACTCACTTTGGCGCGTTAACCGTTAAATACTCGGTTTGCATTATTTGACTCAGTTGGACAATTTATTTTGCCATAAATTGTAATGAGCTCTGTTTCTCTCCCGGTTAGTCTCATTGTGTTGCTCCCGTCCATACGGTCCCAATGCAACTTACGGTTCGTCAATCTGATATCGTATGGTCGGGATATTTAATTTACAAATTAAAGTACTATTTAAATTAAATTAAAACTTGAATTATAAGATTTTAGGCTCACCCCTTTCTCCCAAGGCCCATGCCCGTTTCTAAAGCCCATCAGCTATTTTTAAAAACACCAGACCCGATCTTATCCTTCTCCCTCAAAATAAATCGATCCCTCAGTATCCTATTTCCCCTTTTTGACCGCCCGTTGATCTCCACCATCCTCCACCTCGGCCGTCTGTTTGTGCCGCCGTCAACACCTCAGGATTCCTCGCCTCCTCCTCTACTCGACTAGACCCACAAACCCACGCTCAAAACCCCCCTTAGTGAATTGGCCTGCTGCCTTCTCCGTAGACTTCCGCCATCGGTTTTCGCTTGCCACCATCGGAGTCTCCTTCGACACTTCCAACCGCTGTGCCTCCCCACCCCAAGTCTTCCTATCACCTTGAATTTGCCTACACGCCACCATGTCGACGCTGGGCGTCAGCCCTAGCTCGCTGTCCCAAAAAGCCTGGTTCGAGAATGGTGATCGAACCCAATACTGATCATACCAAAGTGAAGAAAATTCACCCAGCAACTCAGAAATCATGGTTCCATGAATTTAGAGATTTTATTCGATTTGTTTGTGATTTTTGAGGATTAGAGAATGTTGCTGTGTATTTGTTTTGTGGCGGTTGATTTTTCTGTGAAGTGAGGGAGATAGAATTAGGGTTTAGTTAAGTTAGGGTATTTTATAGGTAGATTTAATAGTTTTTTTATTCGATTATTAAATTAATTTCTAAGCAAACGCTACTTTTCTGTGTCCTCTAAAATTCCTGTGATCACATACAATACCCAAAAATCACCAAATCGGACATGTAGCTAGAGTTCGACATTACGGTCCCAACGAAACTGGTTTCGTCAAATTCCGACTCCGTATGCTCAAACAGTGTATTTTTAACCGTCAAAATATCGACTGTTTCTCACTCTAAAAATCCGTACGACCACACAGTGACACTAAAAATCACGAAACTGGAAATCTAACAACTATTTGACATTTCGGATCCAACAAAACTGGTTTCGTCGAAAACGGAGGTCGTTGGAAAAACTGGCTATTTTTCAAGCGCTGAACTAACCTTTTAAATATTTAAATATTATTAAATTAAATATTAATAAATTAATATTTTCGTATATATCCACATATGATGTCGTACGGCTCCAGAATATCCTGCCAGAATTTATGACTTGATTACCAGAATTCCGATTTGATCGATATTCAGTTCGTATCGAAAAATCGATTTATAACGTATATAAAGCGTCGCAAATTATAAAGGAATTCCACAGCGACTTTTTCTGAAATTTGATTTGGACGTGAATCAAAATCTATACGACGAAATTCCGATTTTTCTCTTCCCCTAGAAAGATATACTCCACCAGCTCCACACGTTTCTTGTTTCACAGAAATCCGGCTTTAAACGAATCATGTACATTCAGTTGAAGTTCGAATCGCCAAATCGCGAACTGCAGCGCCATTTCAAGCTCGATTTTAATTATAGTAAAATTATACGTTCAAACTGTCGTCGATTGAATATATTCGTCAATATAATTCAACTCTAAGCTGAATTAAATCCAAGGGACGACCCCGTTCATCGAATATTGTGATTTCCAATATTTTTGATTATTTCGACATTGTAATATATTTTTGTTAGCCCACTTTGTGAACTGGGCAACACAAAGTCAAGATGTAAAATGTTTAAGAACTTGAAAAACTTGGGAAGTACTGAAGCAGGTCGGATCAGAGCAGCGCATCGGTTCGGATCGGATAAATTTTTCTGTTCGGATCGGTGAACTATTGCTGTGGAAATTAGAAAGGCACAGCTATTCGGATCGGAGGGCGATATAATCCCAATTGGATCCGAAAGCCACTTGATTGCTACAGAGATACATCGGAGCAGAGCGGAGTAGAATAAAGAGAAGAGAGAATTGTTTCCAAGTCAATCCGGGTCGGATCGGATACCCCGATCCGAACCCCTTGTACATATCCCTCCGACCCGAGCTTGTCTTCCACGTCACTCTCCTGCATGAGCGCCTGGTAATTCAGATCGGCAGTGACTAGTTCCTACCCTCAACGTCCACTACTCTGATGCGTTGTCAACATAGTAATTCATCCGAACCAGAGGCTGATGGGATGGATGACACGTGGCTCCGATCCGGATCGGATTCTGAGCAAATTCTCACCTATAAATACCCCGTCTAGAGACAAAGAAAAGGATTTTTTCTGAGACTTGGAGAGTTCAACCACCTTCATAACCCGAATTCCAGCACTCCCGGAAAATCCAAATCTTCTCTCATTATTTGTTTTTAGACAATTGAGTGGTTGTAAGTGAGTTGTGAGAGAAATCAAGTGAATATTTTATTGTACTTGCAACTAAATCAGTGAAGATAGTGAAAGACAAGTGGACGTAGGCATTTCTTCGTCGAACCACTATAAATCCTGTGTGTTCATTTTTATTTTTGATCTTATTTCATTCTGCTTTTAAACAATTTGGGTGTTAGAATCACTTTTTGGTCTAACATTTTGGTGCTTTCACTGAGAACTCATCTGAATTCTTTGTTTTTCGGGATTATCGTTCTACTTTTTGGACCGTTGAGTTCAAAGAAGTTAATCCTCAAGTTTCAACGCCCTTGGATATTTGTTGAAGCGGTTGTCGAAGAATCATGGCCAAAGGAAAAGGCAAAGAAGTTCAATCTGGTCGAGGAAATGGAGCTGGCGAAGATCAGCAAAATGCGGTTGTAACAAGGTCTCGTGGGCAGAGTTCAGCAGCAGGACGAACCAATGCAGGAAATCCGAACCGTCTTCAGGGGAAGAGCTCCGATCCGATCCGGGTAGGAGATTCTGAAGCAGTGCATTCCCCCATTCTGAACCGACCCGACCAAACTCCCCAGCTCCGAACCGACCCGACCAAACTCCCCAGCTCCGAACCGACCCGACCCGACCTCCCATCTCCGATCCAATCTGACTCTTGGTGATGTTGGAACCTCTACTCGAGTCCCTACAAATGCTCCGATTCCAGCCGCCAGGGTCAGTGATCAGGTCAATCCATCTGCGCCCATTACTCAAGGAGATTTCTCGCGCCTACTTGATATGCTTGAAAGTACTAGGGAGGCTATGAAAGTCCACGAGCGCACCAACCTCATGATGCAAGAAAATATGAGGCTCATGAGTAGGGAGATCAGCGAGCTCCGTCGACAGAGAACCCCATCACCGGTTCGTCACACACCAGTGGATCAGTCTTCATCTTCCGAGGAAGAGCGGGCCCGTGAACGAAGGCCGCTCGAGCGACCTCAGAATGTGGAGCTGCTGACATTCGGATCTTTGGGGTCTCGCGAGGATATTGCACGAGCACTAGGAAAAAATGATCCCACTCGGGGGCAAAGGCTCCAGTCCCCTCCTCCCGAGATCGACCGGGATCGTAGGGAACGGAATAGAGCAGAAGCAGCTCGAAGAAGAAGGGCATCTCCTGAACAAGAGCCCAGAAGGAACTCGGATACTAGAGCCATGGAACCTGAGCAGCCCCTAACTAATGCTGATGTACAGGCAATGGTGTGCCAGATCATGTCCGAGAGCCGGAACTATACAAATGAAGATTATGGCATTGAGCGAAGCCATACTCCTTTCATCGATGATATCCTCGACTTCCAATTTCCCCGGCATTTTAACCTGCCACAGATGGACAAGTACAACGGGAGAACTGATCCGGGACAGCATTTGATGCGATACTCGTGGCTCATGAATGCTGCTGCTACCCCTGATGAAGTGAAGTGTAAAGCATTCCCAATCTATTTAGAAGATGTTGCGCTGTTCTGGTTTACCCGACTTCCCCCTCGTTCGATTACGAATTACAGGGAACTGAGCGAACGTTTTATGAATCAGTTCCGACTCCATGCCCGAAAGTCCAAGAGTGTTATTGAATTGTCAAGAATTAAGCAGGCACCAGGAGAGTCTTTGAGGTCATATCTTGACCGTTTTAACTTAGCTGTGACTGAAGTTAGTGACCCGCATGAGCCTACCATTCTGATGGCATTAAAGGAAGGAATCGATTCTGAATCTGAGTTTGGGGATTACCTTTCTGGGAAGACACCCTCCACAAGAGAGATATTCTATGAAAAAGACGATATTTATTTAAGGCGAGAGGAGGCCAGGGCAAACAGAAAGAGAAAGTCTGAAGCGGCTTCAAAAGAAAATGTGCAGAGTAACGTCGTCGTGAAGCAGTCTGGGGAAAGTTCTGGCAAGGTTGAAGTAAATGTGGGAAACAAGGGTGGAAACAACAATGCTGGAAACGGGGGCAACAACAATAACCGTAATACGAACGGTAACAGAAGAAATAGAAATAGGGGAAGTGATCCTAACAAAAGACCCCGATTCCAGACCTACGAGAATTATACACCATTGAACGACACCCTGGAGAATATTTACCTGGATACGTACAACGTTTTGCAGTATAAAAGACCGCCACCTCGTGATTCGACCGAGAAAGAAATGGCAACTGGGAAGTTTTGTTTGTTCCATGGAACTCATGGACATTCAACCAATGAATGTCGGCATTTAAGAGATGTGATTGAGAAGCTGCTGCGCGAAGGGAAACTGGATGAATACAAGGTTGCCCCGAGGGACAGAGGGCAAGGAGAGCAAGCTCCAAAACAGATTCTACCTGCTCCTAAGCCTACAGCGCAACAGAAAGGCAAGGGAATTGTTATCAACTCCATAGTGGGCGGACCTCACCCAGCAATCCGTAGTTTTAGAGCAATGGATCAATATGTAAATGCTGCCAAGCATATAGATGTGAATGAAGGTGATGATCTGGAAGATATCACCCCCATAAAACAACAGAAGACCATGTTTGACGACTTAGTGTTCCGTAGCAGAGATAATACTGGGATCCAATCACCCACTGATGATCCGTTGGTTATTACTACCACCATGGGCCGGCCTTGGTTCATAAGGTATTAGTAGACAACGGAAGTTCCGTCAATATTTTGTTTAAAAAGTCATTTGATCAGATGAAGCTGGAATCTGAAGATTTGAAGCCATGTGAAGGATGGATCAGAGGCTTCAACGGGGCGTCAACAGCTCCCATGGGATACATAGAATTGCCCGTGACCTTGGGGCAAGGAGAACGCAGAAGAGTGTGGATGCTTCAGTTCGTAGTATTGGACGTAGATTCGCCTTATAATGCATTTTTGGGGAGGCCTGCCCTTGCTGAATTCAGAGTTTGTATCGCCCCCTGGTGTTTATTGCTTAAGTTCCCAACCGAAGTCGGAACTGGAGTAATGAGAGGGGATCAAGTTTCCATACGGGCCTGCTATGTGGCCGAACTAAAGATGCTGATGAAAGGACTTAACATCGAGAGTAAAGATGCCTCGCCTCCCCCAAAGGGGGGCTCGGCGTAGCAATTAGAGAAATCGGCCCCAAAGGAGTTGCTTAAAGGAACGCCTGAAGACCTGGATCCCAGAAAAGACGAGGAACCAGAGACTAAAAATGCAACTCCTAATGAAGCGACAGTGGAAAATCCCATTGATGACGCTGATCCGACAAGGGTCTTGAAGATTGGGTCTCAATTGGATCCACGTCAGGCCAAAGAACTAACAGACTTTTTGAAGGCGAACTTGGACGTGTTTGCCTGGACCCACGCTGACATGTGTGGGATATCGCCATCCATTATAAGTCACAAATTAAATGTAAACCCGAAGCATCCGCCTGTGAAGCAAAAGAGACGTATGCTGGGCCCAGAGAGGTTGGCTGCTCTCAAAGAGGAAGTGGAGAAGCTGAAGCAGAACGGATTTATTCGAGATTCGACATATCCCGACTGGATATCGAATCCCGTCTTGGTAAAGAAGCCAAATGGAAAGTGGCGGACTTGCATTGATTTTTCAGATTTGAACAAAGCCTGCCCAAAAGATAGTTTCCCACTTCCCAGAATTGACCAGCTTGTAGATTCGACAGCACGTCATGAACTTCTCTCTTTCATGGATACATATTCTGGGTACAACCAAATTCCTATGCATGTGCCAGACCAAGAACATACGAGCTTCATTACAAATTTGGGATTGTATTGTTATGTTGTAATGCCATTCGGATTGAAAAACGCTGGAGCCACTTATCAGCGCTTGGTGAATAGAATGTTTTATAATCAAATAGGGAAGACTATGGAAGTTTACGTGGATGATATGCTTGTCAAATCGAAGCAGTCCTCCAGCCACACACAAGACTTTGCGGAAATGTTTGGTATCCTGCGAAAGTATCAGATGAAGTTGAATCCTCTGAAATGCTCATTTGGAGTGGCGTCGGGAAAATTCCTAGGCTTCATTGTGAGCTCCCGAGGAATTGAAATCAATCCTAGCCAAATAGCAGCGATTAGAAACATTGAAGAGCCAAGAAGAATTAAAGATGCCCAAGGTCTTGCAGGGAAAGTAGCCGCGTTGAGTAGATTCATCTCCAAGGCTACAGACAAGTGCGTTCCGTTTTTTGATTTAATTAAAAGGGGAAAGAAAAACTTTGATTGGACTCCGGACTATGTTGAGGCCTTTCGAAATTTATTGGAACTGCTAGAGAAACCGCCGATTTTGTCAAAGCCAGTGGATCACGAAGAATTGTTTGTTTACTTGGCAGTCTCGGCTCACGCCGTTAGCACAGCCCTGGTTCGAGAAGAAGACAAAGTACAAAGGCCAGTATATTATGTAATCAAGAAATTAACAGCGGCAGAGCGCAACTACCCAAAGATTGAGAAGCTCGCTTACAGCCTCCTAATCGCATCCCGAAAGCTTCGTCACTACTTCCAAGCTCATCCAATAACCATATACACCGACCAGCCCTTGAGGCAGGTGTTACAGAGGCCCGAAGCATCGGGGAGGTTGATCAAATGGAATATAGAATTAAGCCAATTTGATTTAAATTTTCAACCACAAAAGTCGATCAGGGGGCAAGCTCTGGAAGACTTTATTGGGAAGTCCACCATCCCAGAGGAGGAAATAATCGATGACAGAATGGTCAAGTCCGAGAATGAGTTGAAGATAGATCCATGGAAGCTATACACCGACGGAGCTAAGAACGACCGAAGGTCCGGAGCTGGAATCCTCTTAGTCACTCCCGAAGGACGGTCGTTATATTACGCTCTACGATTAGAGTTCTCGGCGAGTAACAACGACTCTGAATACGAAGCCCTGATTGCCGGGTTAAAGCTTGCTAAAGACCTCGGAATAAAAATGTTGGACATACTCTGTGACTCTAAAGTCGTTGTTTGCCAAGTGCGAGAGGAATTTGTGGCTCGGGGACCTCGACTTATCGCCTACCTCAGGAAAGTGAGAGAGATATTGAGTAGCTTGGAGCGGTACGATATAACACACATCCCAAGAGCCGAAAACCAGAAGGTGGATAGGCTGGCAAAGCTGGCTAGTTCCGACAATCCATAAAAGACTGAAATAATTCCAATTGAAACGTTGGAATCGCCAAGCTTTGAGTCGATGGAAGTTGAGTTCGCTTTCGAAGCAGAACCGGAGAAGGAGTCGTGGATGACTCCAATTAAGAACTTCCTTAAGAGTGGGACACTCCCATCAAAGAAGAGTGAGAAAAGGGCTGTAGTTCGCAAGGCTACCAGATATGTCATACAAGATGATACTCTTCATAGGCAAGGATTTTCTATGCCCCTGTTACGATGTATAGCACACGACGACATCAAGTGTGTACTAAGAGAAGTACACGAAGGTGAGTGTGGAGATCATACAGGAGGTCAGACTTTAGCAAAAAAGATATTGCGATACGAATACTTCTGGCCTACAATTAATAAAGATGCAGCTGATTATTCACAACGCTGCGATAAGTTCCAGAGATTCACCAAAATCCCCAGAGCACCGTCGACCCAACTTAAATCAATGGTGAGTCCTTGGCCATTTGCCACATGGGGAATTGATATCATTGGAGTTCTACCGATTGCTAAAGGAGGAGCGAAATATGCAATAGTGGCCGTGGACTATTTTACGAAGTGGGTGGAAGCTGAGCCCTTGACCAAGATCACGGTAAGAAAGGTGATAAGTTTCGTGGTCAGAAATATTATATGCCGATTCGGGATCCCAAGGACGATTATAACTGACAACGGAACCCAATTTGATAGTACTGAATTCAGAAATTTCTGCCAGAAGTATAAGATTGACAAGCGATATACTGCAGTTGCCTATCCGCAGTCGAACGGGAAAGTATAGGCAATAAACAAAGTAATAAAATCCATCCTCAAGAAACGATTAGAGCGTGCAAAGGCAAAATGGGTTGACGAATTGCCCCTAGCTTTGTGGGCATATCGAACAACATTTAAGACGGCCACCGGTCACACCCCTTTCTCTCTCTCCTTTGGATCAGAAGCATTAATTCCAGTTGAACTGGAAGTTCCTTCCCATAGGGTGACATATTATGACCCGATGACGAATCGGGTGCTCTTACTTGAGTCTCTTGATGAAGTCGAAGAAAAAAGGGACGAAGCAGATTTGCGTGCGGCAAGACATCGACGTCAGATGGCACGCTATTACGACAAAAAAGTTCTCCTCAGGACTTTTGAACCAGGAGATTTGGTGCTAAAGAGAGTCTTTCCATCCCTTCCTCACCTCGGTCCAAAGTGGGAAGGACCCTTTGTCATCCAACGGAAACTTGAAAAAGGAACCTTCAAGTTAACGACCGTAGAGGGCGAAGAAGTCCCTAGAGCATGGAATGCCCAACACTTAATGCGATATTTGGATTAGAAATGCTGTACTCTTTGTTATTTTTCTTATGAACTCTGTAATAAGGCACGACTTGCCTTGGGAAAATCTGACGATATGAATAAAGGACTATAAAGTGGATGTAGGCTACGACTTAGCCGAACCACTATAAAAATATTGTGTGTTATTTACTTTTATGCATTACATATATACATTCATCTATTATTCTGTTGTGATTATGGAATACAGGATGATTCAAAACCTGAAAAGGTTAAAGACAGTTTAAACATAAGAAAAAGCAAAGCGACTATTTGTGCGACAAGACATAAAATAATGAGAAAACGACGTTCTTAACTCTAACTCTCCAGAGAGAGAGAGAGTATAAAAGCGTCTCCGACTGAGCGCTGAAAAAGAAATTCTTCCCCTAACTCTAACTCTCCAGAAAGAGAGAGAGAGAGTATAAAAGCATCTCCGACTGAGCACTGAGAAAGAAATCCTTCCCCGCTGAAAGACCGGGGAATGAATAGATTGCTGAGCTCGAACTCTAACTCTCAAGAGAAAGAGAGAGATTATAAAAGAAATGCAAGAAAAAACGACAGTTACTGACGACACAGGAAGTGCTATCCCGTCAGAAAATCGGGAGCATTCAGATTGCTTGATTAAGCATTAAATAATTTGTGGGAATTGACTGGGGGCATATATGTATACGCATATTTCCTCCCTCCGTAACTTCATTTCATAACTATAGTAAGACATGCATTTTTACATAAGTGCAGAACTACTGACAAACAGACATTGCAGAAAATGAGTTATTTTTTATTTACAAATGAATGAATTTGTACAGGAAAATAGCTAAAAAAGAAAGCGCAGGAGCCACTCTTGTAGCGGCAATTGTTGGTTCACTAAATGCTAAAACGATACAAGGCAATCCACTATTTAGGTTTCGAGTGAGCCTTGGACTTCTTGGCGGCTTTCTCCGCATCCTTTGCTTCTTTTTCAGCCTCTGTCAAGATTCGTTTAGATTTCTTCTTTCCTGAAAATGCGGTGCTGGAACCGGTTGACTTCTTCCCAGAGGGCGGAGCGCTGGAATCAAGAGAAGATTTTTTAGCGAGTTCCTCTGTAATAGATCTAGTTGAGAGCTTAACAACTAACCTTGATCCCGCATCCACAACTGCGAGGGGCTTGAGGGCTTCAGGGTCTAGTTCTTCGGCTTTTAATTGCAAGTGTTTGTCTTGATCAGCTTTCATTGCAGCCAAAGTAACATCATCAGCATTTTTTGACTCCCCGACTATTGCAACTTCTGGTTCCTCTTCATGACCTCCGTCACCGCCATCATCCTTTAAAGCTGCTATCATTTCTTCATCATGGGGAGTGTCGGCCTTAGTCGACTCACTTCTTTCTCCCAAGTCTATAGGAGCAGCCTTGTCCTCCCCTCCTTTTGCCTTTTCTGTAGGCTCTACCCCAGCGGTGGCTCCCTGAGTCACATCTGTCTTTCCGGATGGCTCAATACCTACAGAATGAGAAGCAACAGTTATCAACTCAGGCGAAAACAATGGGTTTTTCATCGATTGCTCAATCACGTGGCGAAAGGTAGAAATAGCCTTGACAAATTGAGGAGAAAAGGTAGGGATACCTTCCGAAGACTTCTCGGCAGGGGTGACTACTACCTCTGATGCTGTTTCAGGAATAGGGGATAGCAGAGTTGTTCGGGGAATTCCTGGATTTTTAGGATCATACCCCTCTACTTCAGAAGTCGCAGGGGCAGAAGAAGAGGAACCAGCTTCGAGAACATTCTTCTGTTTAGACTTCCGTCTCTCTTCTTCCATGGCCTCAACAATGAGGCGGCGCCCTTCAGCTAGGCGCTCCGGCTCATCATCCCTCAAGTATTTCTCCATTAGCTTATCTTCATCGATGGAATCGACCTTAAGTTCCTCTTTTTCCCACTCGACAATCTGATTCCATACTTGAACTAGAGTGGATGGATAATCCTCGATCCAAGAAATGTTTCGGCGACGGATGATATGTGTGAAGAATTCAATCATTAATTCGCCGAAACCCTGATTATCTGCCTCCGCCTCTGACAGTTGTTTGCGGGCTTCCTCCGCAGATTTGATAGCACACTCCACATTGCCCTCAGCCAGGGCAGCCCTGTTCTCTGCCTCCAATAGCTTTGAAGCCAAGTCAGCATTCTTCTTTTCTAGTTCAGCACTCCTCTTTGCTAACTCGGCATTTTTCCGTTCGAGGTCAGCATAAGCAAGGCGTGTCTTAGCAGCTTCTGACTTAGCTTCATCAGGTTGCTTTTTTAACTCAGAACGCTCTTGAGTGTGAGATTCAAGCAAGTCATGATAACGTTTTTGCATGTCCTCAAATTCTTTTTTGAAGTTAGAAGCGTCCCTTTGAGCGACAGCTAGCTGAGCTTGAGAGTCTTCCAAATCTTTTCCTAGAGCTTTTAAAGCCTTGGCATCCTCTTCCGTGGTCTTTTGCATTGAGTCGGTATTTGTGATTAGAGTACGGATGATTCTAGAAAGGTTGCGTGAATATTTAAACATCTCAGAATACTGTTTTTCCACCGCATCTATCTTTGCTTTGGCCTCATCTGCCCACATAGAATAAATAGGTTCAAGGGCAGGTAAAAAAGTCAAAGTCTCGAAGTAGTGTTCGGGAAATGGCTCCTCCAAATATGCCCGCTTTATTGCAGTTTCCGCATCTAGTGGGGGAGGAGCGGGGATTGTCAACTCGGTGTCCCTGTGTGAGGAGGATTCGGTAGTTTCTTTGTCTGTCCTAGGTCGTTTAGTAGCAGGGACCTTGTGGTT
The DNA here is from genome assembly GCA_030737875.1 of Allium sativum. Classification (NCBI taxonomy): domain Eukaryota; kingdom Viridiplantae; phylum Streptophyta; class Magnoliopsida; order Asparagales; family Amaryllidaceae; genus Allium; species Allium sativum. Next base: position 354,089,079 of record CM060916.1, on the reverse strand, counting down.
ACTTCGAGACCCGGTTTCTTTTGGAGGACTTCTCTCTCTACTGCGCTTTTCATGGGAAGAAGTGGAGTCTTTAGATTGTGGTCTGTCCTCTTCCCTACGGCTTTGATAACCTTTGTATTTCTCTTGTTCCGGCCGAACGGGTGAGCGAGAACGTGAGGGTCGAGAACGATAGGGATCATAAGGCCTTCTCTCCTCCCTACCACGATCATCAAGGCGATCATACTCGATATCATGAGGTGGATTAGACATGCTACGGCGAAGCTTCCTGATATCATAGTAGGATTGAGACATCGTACCTGCAAAATAAGACAAACGAAATTTAGAATCAATGGATTCATGGAGAAAGAGGTGCAATGAATGCTAATGCTGTTGTATAAAGTGTGTCCTAAGTGGTGTGTTTCCCCCCAACCAACCCGAGTCTGAAGCTAGACTAGTACGGGCAGGCTCTTTGGCCTTAGCAGGAGTGGTCTCTTCAGAAGAGGTGAAGACTAAAGGATCCTTCCTAAAATCCTCTGAAGTGTATATGGTTTCAGGTAAGGGGAGATCCCCCAAACCCTGAAATATTGGATCATCGGTACTAGGGACATCTCCCTCGGAAGCATTAAGTGGCGACTCTTGGGAGGACGTTGACTTTTCCAGAGAAGTAGCCTCCTCGGGGGCAATATATCCTTCACGATGCTTTTCGGCCAGGTTAGCCAATTCGTCATCCTGAGTAGAAGATGGAGAAGGTGAAGTTTGAAGAGGCACTGTAGGAACTCCTGAGCCTTCTCCTATCTCTGGGACTACCTCCACTGGAGGAATATATACGTATGCAGCCGTCCCATGACCAATACTACGAAAAACGGATAACAGCCCATGAAAGTGAAGATATTCGTCTTTAAGGACTTCATCGATAGTCAAGAATTTCTGATCGCCATTAAGAAGTTGGTGCATCCGGTCAAAGAACACCTGATCTGATATTTGTTTGGGATTGTCGACTGCAAACAAAATGGAAAACAAGTTAAGGTGATGATTCAGGTGTATAGAGCCCGGATTTAGAAAATTAGTGCTTTACTTGATTTTGTCCACCTCCTGGCACATCCAGGCTGTCGCTTCACGTAAAACCATTCCAGTCGGGAATCTCCAGCTTTACTGCTGAATGGTGCCGAGATTATCTTCCTTTTTGGAAATGACTCAAAATAGCAGAAAGATGGAGTCTCTCGAGTCCGATGCTTGAAGTTATAGAAGAAATGAACGTCATCGAACGTGAGCTCTATTCCTAAGATCTCACGGTATGCTATGTACAAAGTGTGCAAGAAGGCATAAGAGTTGGGATGCAGCTGCATGGGGGCAATCCGCATTTGTCTTAGAAAGTCAACAATGAAGGGAGAAAATGGAGGGATAGCGCCGACCATACACATCAACCGAGTGACCGCCATATATCCTTCTGGAGGGTTGTGGGGACGGTCAGAGCTTGAGGGCACTAGAGTGTCTCTTTTCATTATCCCGTATTTCAAGCAAATTCGGGTAAGTCGGTCGTTATCAATCGTTGATTCAACGGAATCTTGGGGCGATTCCAATATGATAGCCGATTCAAACTCATCAGGAGCCCGATCGTCGCCAACCCCTCCTTCTTCTTCAAACCCTAAAGAAACTTCATTCTCTGAAGACGCTTCGTCACTTTTACAATTTCCGACGTCGTAGTCTGAACCCTCGTTATCCCATTCTGGATCCGACGGAGAAGATATGTCCTCGAGAGTAATCTTGTTAGAGGTTTCCGGGGCTTCTTTCCTCTTGGCTAATCTGGAAGAGCGTCTGGGTCTCATGGTCATAAAACTAATGAAGAAGCAATAACACACATTAGAGCAAATTAGCCCGTATCCCCCCGTGCGTGTGTGCAAACTAAAGTGTAAACAGTGTATATGAAAAGTGAAAAGTAAATGTTTAAAAGTGCGGCGAAAAAGTTTGGCAAGATATAAAGAGTTGAAGTAATTCTTGATGTCCAGTTACGTTCGTAAGGCACTATCCTAACTGTCCATAAAATTGAAGATTATGCCGAAGTTTGATTGGGCTAGTTAGACGAGTTTTTATACGTTAAGGTAGACTGTGCTTCGGTTCGGTTCGGATGCATTCATTGGGGTCGGATCGGGGGCGTGACCTTAGGCTTGGAAATCTTATTGAAGCTCAGAAATCAAAATCGGATCGGATCGTAGGCAAAGTCCCCTAACGGTTCGGATCGGATCACGTAGTTATGTTTCTCCTCCATCATCTTACGATCCGACCCGATCTGATTAGGTAGGCTCCTTCCCTCCTATCTTAAGTGCTTGCTCCGACCCGATCCGATCTCCTGGATTTCTTTTCTTTTTTCTTTCTTTGCTCGCCCCGACCCGATCCGACCTCCTGAATTTCCTTCCTTCTTCTTTTGTTTTTTCAACTTCCATGTCTCTCCGAACCGAACTGATTCTCCATTATCTTCTTCTTCTCCTTCACCCTCTTTCTTCCTTATCCGACCCCAAGGCCAATCTCGTGCTAGTCCCTCAAGTCAAGACCAAGCAATTACATGCTGGTGCATTCAACTACGGATCCTCGTTCCCTCCGTTCCAACCTCAAGACGGCGACGAGTATATTGACAACGATGACGAGGGGGAGGGTCACGGCGGCAAGGTCATCAGAGTTTCATAGTTAGATTATCCTAATCGCTCACGAATCCGACTCGAAAATGATTAAAGAAGGAATCGATCGAAGTTTTATAACCTACCAGTGTGATTACTTCGAGAATTAAGAAGAATTTTGAAGGTTCACGAATTAAATTTTTCTCGTTTTGCAGAGCTCGAGCGGTAAAATAGTAAAAGTGAATGAAGGAAGGAGGCAGTGTTTATATAGAAGAAGAATGTGACTATTCGTCTCCCCATTCGGATCGGACCGATAGCCCAATAGCAGAATCCCCGTTCAGATCGGATGGACAGCCCAGAAGCGAAGCTTGGCCCAATAGTCCAGTGGAAAAAAGAAAGGAAAAGAGGTCTGTTCGGATCGGAATCCGAACCGAACCGAGTCCTTTAGCTCAGCAACGAACTGAATTGAAATTTGAAGAAAAAGAGGAAAACACAAGGAAAATCAAAAGAGAAGTTACCTCGAAGAGCGCTATGCATTGATAGTCAAAGCATGCTCCGTCTCCAACAGAAGCATCCTTTGAGGGGGCAAAATGTTAGCCCACTTTGTGAACTGGTTAACACAAAGTCAAGATGTAAAATGTTGAAGAACTTGGGAAGTACTGAAGCAGGTCGGATCAGAGCAGCGCATCGGTTCGGATCGGATAAAGTTTTCTGTTCGGATCGGCGAACTGTTGCCGTGGAAATTAGAAAGGCACAACTGTTCGGATCGGAGGGCGATATAATCCCAATTGGATCGGAAAGCCACTTGATTGCTACGGAGATAGATCGGAGTGGAGCAGAGCAGAATAAAGAGAAGAGAGAATTGTTTCCAAGTCAATCCGGGTCGGATCGGATACCCCGATCCGAACCCCTTGTAAATATCCCTCCGACCCGAGCTTGTCTTCCACGTCACTCTCCTGCATGAGCGCCTGGTAATTCGGATCGGCAGTGACCAGTTCCTACCCTCAACGTCCACTACTCTGATGCGTTGTCAACATAGTAATTCATCCGAACCCGAGGCTGATGGGATGGATGACACGTGGCTCCGATCCGGATCGGATTCTGAGCAAATTCTCACCTATAAATACCCCGTCTGGAGACAAAGAAAAGGATTTTTTTCTGAGACTTGGAGAGTTCAACCACCTTCATAACCCGAATTCCAGCACTCTCGGAAAATCCAAATCTTCTCTCATTATTTGTTTTTAGACAATTGAGTGTTTGTAAGTGAGTTGTGAGAGAAATCAAGTGAATATTTTATTGTACTTACAACTAAATCAGTGAAGATAGTGAAAGACAAGTGGACGTAGGCATTTCTTCGCCGAACCACTATAAATCCTGTGTGTTCATTTTTATTTTTGATCTTATTTCATTATGCTTTTAATCAATTTGGGTGTTAGAACCACTTTTTGGTCTAACAATTTTATTATATTATAATTATTAATTAAATATTCAATATTATTTAATTCACGTTCTCGATATCGATAAATCGATATTTAATAATTAAATAAATAAATTGTTCAACAACTAAAATGCGGTTTACTACACATGCTATATAAAATGACTAGGCATTTACGGCTGCTATTGTCACATACATCGGTTTTCCATGCAATTTGATATCATATAATAATTTAACGTTGCGGTTCTAATGAAACTAATTTCTTTGAAAACTGAGTCCGTTTGCAAAATCGATATTTTAAAGGCCTATAATAATAATATAAATAAATATTATTAAATTCCAGAATAATCAAATAAAATAATAATAAATTATTATTATCATAAATACCCAACTAGAAATACCAGATATCTTCAAATATAAATTATACAACTCAGTATCATCAATTTCGAGTGAAACGATGTCCAAATTATATTAGATCTCTTTTATATAAATTAATAAACGTTATATTTTAATAACGATTTCCATAGCGACTATTTTAAAATTTCATTTGGACATAGCTAACAATCTATAACACGAAATCTAGATTTTTCTGTTCCATATGAAAATTTTAATCAACTAGATTCGACCATTTCTTGTTTCTCAGAAATCCGACTTATATCGATTCTGTATAATCAATTGAAGTTCAAAATCAAATATTATGAACTATCGCGCCATTTCAAGCTCGATTTCAATTATATATAAATTAACGTTAAAACTTTGTTTTAAATAAATGAATTAAATATTAAAATTCATTAATATTCAAAATATAATATTAAAAATAATAAATTGAATTAAATATATGAATACAAAAAATATGGTACATTACAATCTTCCCCCCTTAATAGAATTTCGTCCACAATTACTAAGGTAAGGAAAATGATATGAACCCCATTATTATTAATTTAAATCGAAAATTGTTATGGTAAAATAAAATTTTCAAAAATATCGAAAATTTTCTAACACGTTAAATTCCCAGAAAAATTTGGTAGAGTCTCCCCTGTACGGAGTGACATCTGCGATATTGTAGGAACAAATAATATATATACATCAACCCAAACGGTCGACAATACAAAAACCAAGAACCAAAAAATTATATTTTCACGTAGGCGTACCTTTTACGAGAGCTATTGAGCATACTTGCTCAATTTACATGCAATTTGCGCAACTAAAATCGATCCTTAAGCCATCTGGCACCTGTACTTACTCAATTCAACATTTACGTGACAATTACAGGAAATTCTTTAATAATATTCATTAATCAACATGTATAACAACACGAATTCCAAAATCAAGTAGGTAGCATCAATTCATTTTCAAATACAGGGTTATATCATAAGTTTCAATTCATTTGCATTTTCATTTCAGTTTAATTATACTAGAATTTATTCTTTAGCTTTTAATTCATTGAACTCTTATTAAATCATTAATTATATATATTCAAACGATCTACCATCCAATAACAAACAATTCACAATCGACAACCAATACACAACTAAATCAATTGAATATACATTCAATATTAATATATTACTTTGGTTTCATTTACCCTATGTACAAAACAATAACGTGTCCATTACCAGTTCAATGCTTCTCAACACTTGAATCGATCATCCAACACAATACAAAACATTTGTTTATAAAATCCACAAATACACTCAACTCAATCTAGTGTATTACAAACTCTATCTCTATATAGTTACACCACAGAGTCAAGGTTATTACTGAACCAATAGCTCTGATACCACTGTAACGAACGCGGCTTTTCGACACCGGAAATCAACACAAAAACAACATGTCGAACATTCAAGCATCGAAAACACAGGAATTTTGGAGGAATATAGAGGGTGAGAAAAGAAAGAAAGAAATATTGGAATAAAGGAGGAGGAACAAACATATAATCAGAGTCTCGCACCACAGCGGAACAAAATATAATATAAAAATAGATATTTACTGAGAGCTTGAAATAAAAATTTACAATCATCAGAGTACATCAACATATCTAGACAGTTATAATATCATGTCCTCATATATAACATACAGCGGAATAAAAACCAAATATCATACATCCGGACTTCTCCAGCTCGTCTCTGTACTTCGTAGCATCCGATAACCTGAACCTGTACAACCCGGTCTAGCTCGAGAATTACAAACGCCGGATCAGCCTGGTGAACCAGAGTAAGAAAAACACACTAAGTTTATGGGTATCACACAACTTGATTTTAGAGTCAAAAACTTTTCGAAAGAAATGGAAAATCATAAGACCAAATCCACATATAAATACAGACGGTTTTTACCTTACGATAACCCAAAACGTTTTTGAAATCAATATCTTTTCTGATATTATAATAGTGTCTAAATACAAATAAATATCAACCTAGTAGAACGCTTGCATCTCACGCTCCACATATATAGTATAGAATCAAAACTGCGGGCTCTTATTGGAGAATCAATTTCCTGGCAAGTTATGGGACCATCTTCCTGACAATGTACCTCTAGAGATGAATACATTGGTGTTCGTCAAGAACATCTTGCAACCCAGACTAAACATGACAGGTCCCATACTTAGCTTGAGAGTACCAAATATATCATTACCACGGTTGGGGGCCAGCCAACTGAACCGATAGCATACATACATAAATAAAAAGGAGCAACCGAAGGCATTGATTTCACTAGATCAGGTAACGATATACCCTTTTGATGGGTGCGAGCTACATAGCCATGCGACATACCCGATTTTATGCCATTTCCTGGGTGATGAGGCTAGAGGTTAAGCTTATATACTTCAGAACAACACATCTCCATCCATTTTGAGTTCCATATCGTCAAATCCATCAAATCACTAATTGACGTACACAAAAATACTCTACAGCTGACAGAAGTATATTTCTAAAAAGCAATATACGTGATTCTTAAGAAATACTTTGTCAAACATTTGTCCATACACGCCATCCAGGAACAAGATGGACCGAAGGCACCCTCCTAACACACCTTTTATAGGTATCACCCCAAGGATCAATAACGAGTAGTCCTTGCAATCCGAAGATTCCAACCACGATAAAATCACTGCCAAAAAATCTCTAGGAGCTAACCATAGAAATTCAACAAGTAGTTCTTCTGCTTATAGAGATCAACGGTCTTCAATTACTCCATCTTCAATCTGCATCTTCATGTATTTGATATTCGGAATGGTTTTCGAATATAAATTCGATCTCGGTCTTTATGTACCAAAAATCATATTGGCCAGATTTGATAGTCGGTTATTTAACTATCAAGTAAATAATCATGCGAATAAAATGAGTTTACTGGTTCAATACTTAGCATTACTTGGCCTCTTTAATTAAACATCTATTTATTATATTATTAAAATCTCTCAATATTTGGAGTTTATCTTTTACTTCTTATTATAAATAAGAATATTCTTAAAAATCATTTCATTCACTTATAAACTTTTGGAATATAGTTTATAATATTATTTTCGAAAATCATAACTTATGTTTCCCTCAATTTCTCTCGTTTATAAACTAATATCATTCTGGGATAATCCTGACATCGTTCAAGTTGGGGTATTTTATTTACCTCTAAGACCTTGACCAACAACATTCATATCTTAGAATAGTTAGAAGTTTATTAGCCACACGTTTTCCTTTGAAAACCCTTTTTAAATCTCAAAAATGTTAATTAAATTAATTATTAAGTAAACTATTTTTATATTTCGCTATTAATCATTAATAATCCTTTATAATATTATATCCGAACTTCGATTTATTATAAATAGAATCCTTTATAAAATATTCTTTAACTTGTTTGCAACAACAATACTATATCATTTATAACTGTTTTAACTAATCTAATATAAATATCTTTACCAATCTTATATGAATATCTTTATAAATCTTACCTTTATATCTTTTACAACTCATATAATGACATCTTTTACGAATCCTTATATTTATTTTTATCAAAACAATTCACTTATCGTCTGTAACAATCGTTACAGATTTCATTTCAAACTTTTTATTCCATTACGACAACTTATGCATTGTCTAAAATCACATAGCGATCCTTTTTAAAGATCTTCAGTTTATAAATCAAATAGTCCAATTTATTATTTGTAACAATTATCACGAATGCATTTTTCTCAAAACTCTTACTTCATTTACAAATCCCATTTGTAAATTATTATCGACAAATAATATTTTGATTTCATTTCTAAACTCTTGACTTCCATTTACAAAATCGTTTGTAGATCTTTTACATTGACTTTACTTCTTTGCCATTTCAAAAATCTTTACTTAGTTTATACTCTCGACTTCGATTAACATTCCGAACTTCGGAATATCACATTCCGAACCTCGGAACAAATCTCACCTCGTTATTTCATACCATTTCCCAATTTCTAAATTCCCATTTCTAACTTCAAATATTTAGTAAATATTTGATTTAAGCTATCGGATTCGCTTAAAATTCTTTTTACAACTTTGTTATAAAAATTCGGTTTTTATATAAAACTCGTTCATAAAATCCTTTCACATTTTAATTCAATTTCATTTCAACTTCAATTACATTTAAATAAATTTCCATTAAAAAGTTATCCCTTAAAATATTATTACTTAAAATAATAATTTACTTCAAACGTCAACTGTAGTTGTTAACTTCTTAACTAACTAAAATAAATAGTAAAATTCTTTTTAAAATCCTATTAAAATTAAACAAATCTTTGTTAAACTATTTTATTAAATTAACTCAAGACAAATTAATTTAATAATCGATCCTTGTTAAAACGGTTGACTTAATCAACTCAATACATGATTAATCCGTTAACCGATTCCAATTAGTTCCCACTTTAAATTAATTAATAGTATAATTAATTTAAATAATTCCATTTTTTTAACAATTATTCAAAAATCTTAACCGCTAGTTTAATTTCTGCTCATTTGTTTATAATTCTGATTAACATCAGAATTTGCTTTATAAAATCAATTAATAATTAATTATAAACTTAATTAATAAATAATAAATATTTATTTTATTTTTAATAACTTTTATTCGAAATAATATATTTCAAAATTATCTTCAGTTATAAAATAAATTTTATTACTTCACTTCTATCGATTTACCTAACGGTAAATCAATATGTAGTAAATGATTTATATATAGGCCATATCCTGCCAATTACTCAACCAATATTACCCATTGGTTTAAACATAACAAATGTTGAATTCCAGTTCAACAGTCGACAACCAAATCAATTATCTCTTCAGAACAGTCCATATAATGATAATATGAAAATAAATATCACTAAATATATTTGAGGAATCCCGTTAGACCCCTCCAACCTGTTCTTCATTGCATCAAAATAGATTATCTCACATAAATTTATTAAATTCAATTTAACTAGTTGTTTCTATAATGGTAAATAATGATAATTTAACAACAAACACTTAACAAACAATTCAAACAATTAAATACGTTTATTTAATAAACGTGACCAACAAGGTAAGTTACCTTAAGTGGGACCAATCGTTAAAATAATGATTTGGTGTATCATTGAAATTAAACAATGTTCAATTTCAGTGGTTCAATCAACATATAAAATATATTTAACAGACACACAACAAACAAAAAGTCAACCATTAGCAACCATAGCACATAAAATAAAAACCCGACTCAGATAAAATATAAGTGGGATAACTGAGTGAGTTTAACTCACCTTAATCTAGTTTATCGTTAAAACCGTTGGTTTTAATTGAATTAAACCAGTGTTTAATTTAATTAGAAATCCTAGTTGATTCCAGTTCCATCCAATTCTATTCTAGAATGTAGTACTTGGAAATACGGTCCCAATGTAGTTCATCCCGTCCGATTTTAATAACACATAATAATGTTATAATTATTATAATTTATATGGTTATATGGTTAAATTAACTTAAACCAATTACTTAAATTAAAAATTAATTTTGGTAATTACTTCTAAATTTTAGGGCCAATAATGTTCCCTTTTTATGCAATTTTCCATCTCGCTGCTACTTCAACCCTTTTGCCACTTCCATCCCCATCTCATGAACCGCCATCCTACATCATTCAAACATGTTTTTAATTTAATGAATCTAATTAGAATACCTACTTCCTTAATTACAGTTAAGTAAATTTTAATTACTATAAACAATTTACGTTGTGTAAAAGTATACGATCTGCTCGTATTTCAGGTTCCAGACACTTTCCCAAAGCTTTGTTAACGTTTCAACCGGTAGCAAACCTTTTGCAGACAATATGGCCCCGATTATTTACTTCCTCCATCGTCTTCATTTCTCACAAATGCTATTCTCCTTACAACAGACTTCGCTGCTCTTCATAAAACCGTTGCCTTCCCTTTTTCAAACAGTCACGCACCCATCATTCAACATACGGTTGATGAACTACAGTCCAACCCAAAGTAAAACCAAGCGCTGCTACCTTCCCTAAACCACACACTAGCCACCGCCGCCTTCATCGATTTTAATGCCACCTGGGGTTCACCGAACCCTGATTAACCGACGTCGGAAACTGCGCCGTGAGCTGCTCCATCTACAGTCCAAACGCCGAGCCTCCCAACACTTCCCAGTCGCCGATAAAAGCTCCAAAACCACCGGGTTTTCAGAACCATTTCTGGTCAACATAACATCTCGTTTCCCAACTCTACCATTGGATAGCTAGTCCTCGCTGTCCTCAACATGTTTTTAGTTATAAGATTTTGGTTTCAATTTGTAATTTGGAAGAAAATTGGACGAAAGTTTGAGGAGTTTTCTGGCCGTCGAAATGGTAGAGGTGGCCCAGAAATTAAGTTGACCGCCTGGTATTGTTTGACTGAGAAATAGGTTTAGGCATTGGGTATATTTATAGTCTTATATAGAATGTGAAAAAAAATTAATATTTTATTATATATAACTTTGTAATGGAGAAATGTCTCAAAATAACTGCAATTCGACTCCTGTTTTTTCGATACAAATGCTAATCCTAGCATAAAAAATATTCTATATCCAATGGGATAGGTTTCATCAAATTCCGTCGTTTGTGAAAAGTCCTTTATAAATATCGATGAAAAATCAAGCATTTAAAATTCCTATAATTACAAAAAAATCATAAAAATTTGAAACCTTGATATTTTACTAGACCTCTTCCTAACTGATCCAATGAATCTAGTTTCACTAAATTTGGAGTTTGTTTGGCCAGTCGTTTATTCATTTAAAGTTACCCCTGTCGAAATTGACCAAAATAATATAAATGATTAAGGTGTTTATCGTTTCCACGATCAAACAGTAAGTCTGATTGACACGAAAATTGAAACACTACAATAATTAACTAATACGAATCCAACGGCACACAGTTCATCGCATTCCGAGACTGTTTCCCAGTACGCTATTTTTATACGCACCACAATGCTATTTTGGACACCAAATTACCTGGCCTTCAAAAATAACAAATTACAGACTCTAATCATCAATACGAATTCAATGGAATTGGTTTCGTGGCATAATTCGACCATCTGCTCAAGTTACACTCAAATATCTCTTTATTAAATTAAATTAATTTAATTTAATTGTGTGCTATATAAAATGAATGGGCATTTACGGCTGTCGTTGTCACATAAGACAATGGTTTGCCACGAAATTTGATACCGTACAATAATTTAAGGTTATGGGTCCAATGAAACTAATTTCATCGAAAACTGAGTCCATTTGCAAAATCGCTATTTTAAAGGACTATAATAATATAAATAAAATATTATTAAATTCCAGAATAATCAAATAAAATAATAATAAATTATTATTATTGTATATACCCAACTAAAAATATCAGATAGCTTCAAATATAAATTATACAAATCAGTATCATCAATTTCGAGTGGAACTATGTCCAAATTATATTAAAAATCTTTTATATAAATTAATAATCGTTATATTTTAATAACGATTTCCATAGCGACTATTTTAAAATTTGATTTGGACATAACTAACAATCTATAACACGAAGTCTGGATTTTTCTCTTCCATATGAAAATTATAATCAACTAGATTCCAAAGTTTCTTATTTCACAGAAATCCAACTTATATCGAATTCTATATAATCAATTGAAGTTCAAAACCCAAAATTACGAACTACCGCGCCATTTCAAGCTCGATTTGAATTATATATAAATTAACGTTAAAACTTTGTTTTAAATAAACGAATTAAATATTAAAATCCATTAATATTCCAAATATAATATTAAAAATAATAAATTAAATTAAATATATGACTACCAAAAATATGAGACATTACATAACCCATTTTGAATAACTGATACGATGGCTAAAAGTCGAAGATTTGAAGATGATGGTTGAACACCGGAGATCTTCACATCGTTTGAATGATTACTGATGTCTTGATTGGGATGTACACCCAAGACGAGGTAATAAGTGGTGATCTTCCAGACGTACTTGGAGATCGACCGGATATGCAACTCCTATATTGGACATATGGGACGAGGAATAAGGTGCCACTGGTTTCACCCAGAATGGACTTGCAAATGGATTGTATGTTTGACATTTTACTTTGCGCGGTATTCGTTGATCTCTGCTAAATATATATCTGTTTGGTAGTGGAGAATTTATTCTCTTACTTAACACCCTTCTCTGAGACATACGAGCTTAGAGTTTATGTATTGGTGGAAATTAATGGTATGGTATGGATTGACAATGTGGCATGCTGAGTTGCGTGGAACAAGGCCTGTGTTGAAAGATAGTGTCTTGTAGTTGATGATCAAATCACATCTTTAAGTAGCGCGGCTTTGTATAGAGTTAATTCGCGAACCTCACACCCCAATGTGAAATAAAAACAGGATATAGACTGTAGGGAAATGGACATACCTTGGCTTCTAGGTAGAAGTAATGTCATGGTATAGAGCCCAAACAATTTATTTATGTGGAAGTTGGATATTATTTGATGGAAGGCGAGGTACCTCGGATTTGATTTGGGTCTCGATGGCTCTTGATCGGTCTACGTATTGAACATTTTGGAGGTTCGATTGAAACAACTAACGTATTGTTTATGGTATTGCAAATTAGTGACGACTGACCGACCATAAAGATCCGACGGTTGCCCAGAGGCATGATCCTAAGGCATTTGCTAGAGTGTCTCGTAATTGGTGAGGAAATTCCCATTCCTCGGTTAGTAGATGGAAATCTAATTTCCAATGCGCGATTTTTCGGTTTAGCTATATACTTATATGGCGACATAGTAGGATGGGGTACTATGTCGTCTACGATTAATACATTAATATTTGAGGTTGATTCTTCACTTATAATAATAAAAAATAAAATTCGGGTATCAAGCATTTTTGTCCATTATAAGGTAAACTCTATCCTTTGGATTGTGTTGTATGTTGTATATAACGGTGTTGTATACACAATTATATGATTTTTGTTTGATGATAACAAACAAATATATTTTATTTTAAATGTGCTTGTTATTGTACTATTTTATATATATACATCTCACACAGGAGTATAATATTTATATTTAAATAGAATACGACTGTACATACATTCATACAGTATTTTATTTAAATTGAATATTATATTTTAATATTCAACAGTACAGATTTACAACTCCACTATTTGAACACATCACATTTCATATACATTCACAGAATATTGTACTTGTAAATAAACTGAAAAAAATAGACAAGTTTTTTGACAATAATAATATAATATTTTATTTCAAACAAATTTGTTTATTACAAACTTCAGTACAATTCATATATATATATATATACACATACATACAGCTTCTCACTATAACACTCTGTCTATACATCTCATGTATATATACAATCACTGTTTTTACTTTGTCATATCCATATACATTTACTGACACTGTCTCTTAATCTTCTTTTTTCAGTCTTCTGTCTTTACAGCATCCTCACAGTTAGTCCAGTCTTCATACCTGTCACATGAAAACAGAAACACACAGTACACTGCAATAGGAATTTAAACTGAATACATGCAAATATAAATTTTATTTTTAAAATTTTATTTGCCTCAGATTTATGGTGTGTTTCTCATCATTTTTCATGACTTGATCTGATTCATCTGTGTCTAGACAGACAGTTTGTAATTGTACAGGGACAGAAAATCTTCCGATGGCTGCATATACACACGTGTAAAAATATACACGTGTGCACTGCCTCGCCAATCAGTGAGCAACTGAGGAGTAGTTGTGTGGACCATCTCAACTCAGTGCACCACAATAATTATGTGTGGTTGAGCAGCTCATGTGTCAATCCATGCAAACTCAAGTCAAACCAGTAAGGAAATTGGTCGAGACAGTTTGACATGAAGCCCAAGATGGAGCAAGTAGCAAAAACATACAATTCAAGTGGAGCATACATGTTTAAATAGCCCAAACATGAATCTTTTACAAAGCAGCATAGTACAAATGATAGTTCAGCCATGGTCGAGCCCAAGACAGCAAATTTACAAAGCCAAGTGGAGCACATGTGCGCTCAAGTATTTAATTTCGACATAGCAAAATGCATGATGGCAAGATGATGTAACAGATGGTGATCAAGTCACATATATACTTGTACATGATCAAACAACAATGTTTAGCAATAATTCAGGCAGTTTCTAAGTTCAGATCTCAGTGTATACATGGATCAAAATTAAGGCAGATCAGTTCATATACAATGTGCAACTGCATTGGCATGGCAGTTTCAAAGGTGATCAAAACAGGAGCATGTTTCATTATAATATACAAAGCAGACTATTCAAAGCAGTGAGCACTGCATGCATGAAATGGAACAAATGTACACAGATGAATCAACATGATCAATTCAGTACAGGTGATCACAGCAAGCATGGTAGCTACAAACTGTGTACATAAGCATATATCAAAACAATTCAAGTCAAGGGTGCAAAAGTGTAGACATGGGAGAATAGGCAAAGACACACAACAATACCAAGTGCAGTATGGATCAAGTTATAACTCAAGCAACATGTGTATGTAAGTAAGAAAACACAATACAGAATGATCAAAGCAGTATTATTTAAAGGCATGGTAAAAGCAGTCTTATGTTCATATATAGGCAAGGCAGAATGGCACAGAGCATTACAAACTTTTTTGGCAAGGAGAAAATCAGCAGCTAATTTGAAAAGCAAAGAAATTGCTCAAGTCACATTTTGATATTTTTTGGCAAACATCATTTTCCAAGCTAAGTAAATCTTTTCAAGAAATACAATTGAGAATTCAATCATATTCTGTCTTTTGAAAGTGTTTCCAGAAAAGAAAATGACTTTCCAGATTTATACAGTTTTTTTTGGAAAGTTTTAAATTCCAAAAATTCATAGTATGTTTGAGAAATCACAATTCCAGTTTTTGGCAAGGGTTTAATTGATTTCAACAATGCAGTAAAATGTTTTTAGTATATTTTCAAGTTGTTCCCAGTTTTACTTCATGGAATAAAATCGGCAAGAAATTATTCTTAAATCATCCAAGAAATCAATGTCCAAATACACGCAAGGGGCCAGAAATTCAAAGAATATCTTTCCAGAAATGCTCAATTTTTTATGGCAACAAATTTCATCAGTAAAGCCAAGAAATAGTAGGACCAAATCAAAAGAGGAAAACAACACAAAAGGCCACAATAAAGTTCAGAATTCATCGAGGCAAACAAGGCAACATATTTCATCAAGTAAAGTCGATTTTATCTAGAATTTCAAAAAGGGAAAACCGCAATCTCAGATCAAGTCAATATTGGTGAAATCAGAGAGTAATTATAGGATTATATAATCCTATATAATATCACCAATCATCATAGGAACAATTAATCGAAACCAACAAACAACTCGCAAGCCTTTCAAAGCAATAAAATTCAAATTACTCACCGTTTCGATCTCGAGAGAGAGCAAAGCCCAAAATCAAAGCACCAGAAATCGACAGGGATTCAAGCATCAGAAGCTCCATCCAGATTTGAAGAAGCATCAAGCAATCGATCAATTTGGGGGCAAAAAGAAAAACCCTAGCCCGCCATATTTTTTCTCCAGAAAACAAAAGGGGATCGGGCAGTTGAATTAAAAAAAGGGGCCGGCCTATTCCTAATTTGACTAGGCTAAGTTTAAAAAGGGGATGACCCTTATATTCTTAAGCCCTAGGGTTTAAATTTGCTTTTGTTTTTATTGCTTTTGTTTTTCAATTTCTTTTGTAAACCAACAAAACAGTTTATAGATTCTATAAAAATCTAGGAAGATTCAGTCAGGGTGTTGATTGATAGTTGACAGAGTCTGTAAAATCTGGGTTACTGATTACGGGGTCGTAAACATGGAAATCTGATCGAGTGGATATTGGTCAGTCTAGGGTTTTGAGCGTAGGGTTAAAATAGGAGCGAGAGTCGTGAGTGAACATGGTCTTGTATGCGGGATCCGTTCTATCACCTAGTAGAATCCTATGAAATGCAGCAGTAGGCAGGGTTTTGCCGAAGTTGGGTATATCTGTGTGTGATTTATTTTCTGCATTTTTGTTTCTACTATATTCTGTGATCTGTTTATTATTATATATCTCATTACATTTTTAATTCAGTTAAAAACTGTGATAAACCCTATTCACCCCCCTCTAGGGTTAATCTAGATCCAACAAGTGGTATCAGAGCAGGTATTCTGTTAACTCTAGAGTAATGGTGTTTCCTAGTTGTCAATCGATAGAGAGTCAGCCCAGTTCATCTCCAACTATTTTCGATGGAATAGATATTTTAAACTGGAAATCCAAAATGGTATTTTACTTAAAATCTGTTAATATTAAATAATAGGATGTTGTTATCAATGGATTTGATAGTATAGATATTACTTTCAATACTCATGCTATGAAAATTATATTTGATTATCTTAGTACTGAACTGTTTAATCTTATCTGCCATTGTTTATCTGCACAGGAAATCTGGGATACTCTCAATACGAAGTATGGAAGATCTAACAACGGTAGCTCAAAACCCGAGAAAGTCAACTCAGATTAAAAGTTCTGTTTAAAAGGATTTACAAATGAAAATTCTGAAGGATTAAATAATGGAGAATCAACAGATGCTGAAACAGAAAATCACTCATATGAAGATTTAGTTTATATATGCGTGGATTTAACTAAATCTGTTGACAAACTCCATTCTAAAAATAAATCTTTGAAAATTGAAAATCGTGAGTTGACAAGCAAAATTCATTTTTTGGAATTAAAACTTGAAAATGTTGTGAAATTTGAAAATTCTAATTGTGAAAATTGTTTGAAATTAAAAACTGATCTCATTTATATCAATAATAACATTCAAAGGCTTGAAGAAGAAATTCTAATTTTAAAAGATAACGAGATTGAGCTGAAAGATGCAAACAATTGTTTACAAGAGGAATTTATAAATTTTAAGGCTACCCAAAATTCCAAACATGAAATTGCTGAAAATGATAGTTTGTTGAAAACAGATCTGATTTTGAAAGAGCTTAAAATCAAAATTGAAAATTTGAAGAAACTTGAATATGAAAGTCGAAAATATTTTGATTTTGAAATGGATGAGTCCCAAACCAAAATTAAATTGCTTAATGATGAAAATTTGGTTTTGAAATCTGAGTTTGAAAAATGTAAGATCACTAAAAAGCATTGTTCAGATTTAATTAAAGAAAATAGTGATCTTAAAACTGAAATCCAACAACTTGAAACAATTTGGTCTAAATTTTCAAATAGTGAAAAATCTTTGGATATGTTGTTGAAAAACCAATTTTCTGTTGGAAATAAACGTGGTCTTTGTTTTGGGAGAATAAATGGTTTTGAAAAAAGAAATTCAAGTGATTTTAAAAATCCATCAAACTCCTTTGAAAAGAATAGCTTTGGAAATTTTAACTCTGATAATTCCAAAAGGTTTTTAAATCACAAACGAAATGAGTATGTGTTTTATAACAAACCATTTAAACAATCTTGGATCTCAAAAGAAAATAATACGGGGTTTGTTAAATTCAAACAGATTTGGGTTCCCAAGGGTACGAAGATAAATTCAGATGGTTTGTTATATAGACAGGTTTGGGTACCGAAAGTTCGATACACAACTATAAGTGGTAAAACAATCTTTGTTAGACCACTTAACCCTCTCAACTGCTAGGTACCAGTGATGGCTGAGGAACTGCTTTAGAAAAGAACATTTTAATTCAAGCTATTCCACATCTTTTATTTATTTAAAGTTCCTTAGCTAAGTCTGTTGAGTTAGAGATTCTGTTTTAGATTGGATTCAGGTATGATCTCTAAACTCACCTTTGTATATTCTCTTTGTTTTTATTTTCTGTGTTTATTCCTTCCTCTATCCCCTTCTGTTTTTGTTTTTTATTTGACACTGCCATATTCTTCTTTGTCTGTACTTCTTAAACTTCCAGTTGAAGAATTCATGATTTTCAGAAAATTTGCTTTATTTGTATAAAACAATCGTGTGTTAATCATTTCCATATCCTGAATTTGAACTTGTATGTATCTGTAATTGTTTTGAAGTTTAGTTTTCTGATTATTTGAATTCTTAACGATGTTGGAGCGTTAATATCATATCTTGAACACTGTTATTTTGAATTCTAAATTTTTGAAGATTTGAATAATTAATGGAATTTCACACAACTCTGCTGTTTTGAGTTTCTTCTAATTCATTTTAGAAAAGCTTGAAATAATATACTCATTAAAGCACACAGCTACTTCTCAGTTGTGATAATTTCATTGATTTTCATATTGGCTTGGATATTTTTGATCTGTCTTGAATCATTGCGTATAACTTAGTATTCACTGTTATTCATGATCATCTGGTTTAGATTTTTCTTTGTTTGGGATCATTTGAAAATTCCGATATGTTGAATCACAAAGAGCTCTCAAATCTGAAATTATTAAATCTGTGCGATTGATTCATTGTATCTTATGATCTACATCGATTCAAGTGATTTCAAATTAATAATTTTTATTTTTTTTGGATCATGAGTATGTCATCGAATTTGATGTAAATATTCTGAAAAAATTTCTTGTGCTTGTAAGAAATACTTGTGAAAAATTATTTGAAAAAAAATGGTCGTAAATCTCTCTATTGTTTCGTGGTTATTTGATTTAAATATTTGTTTGTTTAAAATCATTTGAAATTATTGATTTATTGAATCTCACACATATCTTGATTTTGAAATTAATAATCTGGTGTGATTGATTCACTGAATCTAGAGAGTTTCATATTCCTCAAATGATTTCAAATAAACGGTATTTTTAACCATTGGATCGTGAATCATTTTATGTGACCATTATCTTGACAAGTCTGTTTTGAAACAATTTTTTGTGCTGCTCTGATACTGTCTTTGAAAAATGTTTTTCAAATAACTGCCTGTTTTGTGACTGCTGCTCTGATAGATGAAATTATTGGGTCTAATTTGTTATCGTGTCTGCTTGTTTTTTAAATTTCTATTGTTTGTGATATCTTGTTTTGTCTCCAGTATCCTGTTACAATCTTCATTAATAGAGACACCAATTGGTATCAGCTGTGCCAAATTTTTTGTATATATTTTAATCCCTCTTGTCTTGTATAGATCACCATATCCCTCTTGTAATTGATTCTCAATTTTAAAGTTATTTATTGATTATTCATTCAGAAATTGAAATCTATATCCAAATTAGACTGTACTTATAATTCATCAAAATTATCAATAGAATTTGAATATGTGATGAATTGCGACTGCAATATATTTCACAATAAGAGGAGATTTTATTTAGATTCTCATGATGGTTGAACCGTTATTATAATATCTTTGAATTTGTGATTATTTCATGACCATCTTCTTTATCTTCCACTATTCTGCCTTCCATGATAATTTTATATTAATGTGGAGAGTTAACATGTTTTAAAATCCTTTTGAATAAACATTGGAAATATTTTTGATAGAAATGGGACTATGTTATTATTCAGAATTAGTGATAATTGAACATTTTTAGTAATCCCGGTACAGTCGAGCATATTTCATAATATAGTTAATTAAAATTTATTTCACAGACCATTTCTGTACCTACCGCATTTCTATCATCCATTTATTGTTTTATATACTGAGGAGTTTTTCATTTTGAAGCTGAAAATGAAAAATATATAATTATTACATAAGTGTGTCTCTTACCTCATTTAAAAATCCAAGCTCTGGTCATGCATGGTTATGAGACAACTTATATTTTAAGCTGCGACTGACCTCATTTAAAAATCCAAGCTGTGGTTATGCGTGGTCAGTGTGCTCTTAATTAAAATAAAAAAATATTGTGATATAAATTGAAATTAATCTGAAATTCTCCTTGGCGTATAAAAAAAGGCCTATCAGTCCATCTTTCTAATCTGTGAAGTGTGTTAATATTTTATGATGTATTATGAATTGTTGATTGATAGCTATTGGGATTTGAGAGTATTTGATTTTGTCACTTAAATTGAATTATTAATTATAGTCCAAATCCGTCACTGTTTTTGATTTTTTTTTAAAATCCTTTGAAAATAATTGAAATTCATATTTATATAACTCTCCTCATTTTATAAAATTCATTGTAAATCCATCGTTCTACAATGTGAAATATGCCACCTGTTCTCAGTTTATTATAATTTTAGTTTGACTGATTGAGATTTATGATGATCCTTCTTCCTCTTATGCTGATATTATATTTTAGTCATTTTTCATCTATATTTTAATTTCTGTATCCTTTTGATGATAACAAAAGGGAGAGAATGGGTTAAGATTTTGATTTATGAGTGAATATTTTATAAATATTTTTGATTTTGAAAATTCATTCAATTTTCTTGTTTCTTCACTCATGCACAGTTATAGGGGGAGCCTTCAAATAGGGGGAGTTCAGTTCTTCACTCTCAAACACATTTATAATATTATTATATTCCAAATCCTCATATTTGTTTGTCATCATCAAAAGGGGGAGATTGTTGTATATAATGGTGTTGTGTACACAATTATATGATTTTTGTTTGATGATAACAAACAAATGTATTTTATTTTAAATGTGCTTGTTATTGTACTATTATATATATATACATCTTAGATAGGAATATAATATTTATATTTAAATAGAATACGTCCGTACAGACATTCATACAGTATTTTATTTAAATTGAATATTATATTTCAATATTCAACAATACAAATTTACAACTCCACTATTTGAACACATCACATTTCATATACATTCACAGAATATTGTACTTGTAAATAAACTGAATAAAATAGACAAGTCTTGTAACACCCCACGTCCATTAATGTCACTCGCAAAGGGAATGCATTAACTTCCATGGAGCATTTTAAGTGAATATAGAACAGAAAATCAAAACAAGACAAATATAAAGTAGTACTTGGAAATTTAAAACTTTATTTATTGCAGTAGAAGGTAAATATGTTTGGTTACATCATCAAAACTATAAACCAAAGTCAAGTACATCATATCCATCTTTATAAAACAAAGCACATAAACTGAAAGACATAATCCCCATCATCAAAATAGCCATAAATAAAGAGAAGCTGAACTTTACTTCAGCGATCCAAGCAGTCTTCTAAAAGTAGTCCAAAATCAAGCTCCATTGGTGCTAGTTCCAACCTGAGCACCTAGGTGAGGGGGGGGGGGGGGAAGGGAGAAAAGAGGAGGAAACAAGGGGGGTCAGACATAAAGTCAGGCGAGTGCGATAGCTTTAACAATATAATTAACAAAGTAACTAGGCTAAGACATAAGTTGGGAAAATAAGGAAATGATCATGAACCATTGAGTATGGCAGAGTAAATAAGGAAACAGGATGAACAACGATGTCGTTTAAGCACACCTAAACCACTATAGGATGATTACTAAACTACACCAACACTATAGGATAATTGCTATACTGCACCACCACTAGTCACCCTAAGGTTGATCCCGCCTACAGACTTAATAATGATATTGGTAGTTTCGTGCACCCCAAGCTGTCTTCATAGGTGCCGTCTGCCCCTATCTCCCCTAAGTGTACCCACTACCCCCAAGCGATCGGCTCCCTAACTCGTAGATACCCGTGCTGGCCCCACAGTGGGGTATATCACTCCCCAAAGTGATAACCTGATACAACCAAGAATGCACGGCTTATACCTACACGATGCAACAACGTCTTACCTACCAGCCCGAGTCCACACACGCATATGAACCCGTTGGACTTGCGTTGCCACCGCTAACCCGGTTTGGCCTCTTACAGTCAAGCCCAGTATGCGTGACCCGTCCTCGACTTGGGTCGAGCCCACAAAGATACGTATAGGTTACTGGCTGAAACGGGCCCCCATTACTTGACACAAGATATCCACCTAAGCTTGGTCCCCTCTAGTACATCCCACTTAACCGACTTCTTATTCATGTTTCAATTTTGGTTAAGTGTTTCTAATCGTATTTCCAAATGCCACCCAAGGCACCCACTAGATTCCACATGCCACCCATGGCACCCATTTAACCCCCTCATGTCCTACTACATGTTTATCTGGTTAAGTGTTTCTTAATTCATTAAGACCGTAACCTCATAAAGACCTCTCACATTAGACTGGCATTTGTGGCAACTGGATTTGCCGGGCGGGTCCGGGCAGTCTTACACCACAAAAGAACCTAACCTCGTGTCTTTACAATTGTTACGTATTTAGTTTATGCCTAAGACCTCTCACATTAGACTGGCATTTGTGGCAGCTCGATTTGCCGGGCGGGTCCGGGCAGTCTTACACCACAAAAGAGCCTAACCTCGTGTCTTAGACGATTAATTACTCCTAATTAATCATTCCCCAAATTTGAATTACTTTCCCTATTCAAATTATCAATCAATTCCAAATTTAACGATGTCCATAATTGACTCAATTATGTCCATCCATTTATGGTATGTAAAATCATACCAATTTTCACCACAATTATATTTTATTCCTTTTAAGGCATTTATGCCAATTAAATCTTTTTAATATTATCCCCTTTACCCCACGTTGTTCGTTTAACGTAAAATATACGTTAGACTCGAATAGTCTAACTCATGAAATAAAAGAAAACATCATAATATATAACATAATTAAAACATAGATCTAACATAGGGGTGAACTTGCATATGTGAATGATGTTCTACATTTAAAACTTGCATAGGCCAAAGTTACAACTAGCATAAACAACATATGTCATGGATTCAAATCTAAAGGTGTGAACTTGATGAGATAATGGCCACAAACTTGCATAAAAAACATATGTCATAGATCTATATCTAAAGGGGGTAAACTTACATAGGTAATAACATAACATGATTCATTTCCAACTCATAAACTCACATATGTGATTTATACATCGCAACAATGGTGTAAACTAGTATCTAACATGTAAAGTATCATGTAGAATTTAGCATATGTCATGGCCTAACTTTCAATTAAATTTTCACATAAACTAGGTGCCATAGCCATGTAAGGTCACATATAATTCTACCCTAACTTGTATATGGTTCATGTTTGAATCAACATCTAAACTTGCCTACATATGATTTATCATATGAATCAACATAACCAACTAGCATAAGAAACATGATGATTTTCTTGTATATAAAATTACAACATGGATGATAGCAACATAACTTTACATCATAAATGATAGCATCACAACATAATGTCATAGAGATTTCAATCACAATCCTACAATATAATTACAACATGCAATCAATACTTCACATCGCATCCATACAATCCGCATTATAACTTAATCCAATTAAATTACTAATTATTTTATTAAAACTATCGAACTCACAACTCAAAAGCAGTCCTGAGTTCTGAATTCTGATTTCTGTGTAAAATCCGAGTGTGTACGACTTGTGCAGGATCTATAATATGGCTATGCGGAATGTATGTGATAACTTAAGCTATTCAATAGTTACGCAGGTAAAAATTCACAAACAAGAAATATATCACTAACAAATATAAATGATGTAGATAAAGTAAAGTAGAGTAACGACACCAGGATTTTTATACTGGTTCGGACCTCCCGTCCTACGTCCAGTCCCGAAGCTCCTCTTCGGCTTTTCACTAAACAACACCCTCGCTTCACCCGGAGGAACAGGTTCACAACACTACTTGATTTGCGGGCTACAAGTTTACCCACTTGATTTCACGGGCTACAAGCTTACCCACTTGATTTCACGGGCTACAAGCTTACCCACAAGACGATTACAAGAGTTTGACCTTGAATGTGTTTTTTCTTCAACACTGATTAGTCAATGATTGAGTACAACTTTCCTATAATCTTATCCTCAAATATATACTGATGTTTGCAAAGATTTGGAAGTGGATTATCGAGTTGAATCACAAGTGTGTTAAATATGCTTGGAGATTCAAATGATAATTGAATGCTTTTGATTGCTTTTAGAATGCTAAGAATAATACAATATAGATAAGAGAATGGAGAGAAAATTCGGTTATTTGATTGATTGAAAAATGATGTATTTATAGTAATTGAGAAGTTGCAATTGTTGGTGAAAAGTTACAATCAAAAGAAATGATTTAAATAAAGAGAAATGGATGCAACTTTTCAAGAAAGAAGATGACTCTTCATGAAATTCAAAAATAGGTCGACAGGAAAAATTAATAGGTCGACAGGTTTTTGACCGTTATTTAAAAAAACCGTTGACCTGTTAATTTTAACAGGTTGACCTGTTAAGTTTAAAAAGCTGTTGACCTGTTAATTTTAACAGGTTGACCTGTTAGGTTTAAAAACTGTTGACCTGTTAATTTTAACAGGTTGACCTGTTAAGTTTAAAATGCTGTTGACCTGTTAATTTTAACAGGTTGACCTGTTAAGTTTAAAAAGCTGTTGACCTGTTAAATTTAACAGGTTGACAGGTTTTTGTTAACATATATAAAAAATGAGTTTTCATGTATATTTTTGAAGAGAATAAGAAGTATGATTATTTGAGGATAGATTTTAACATAAATAACTCTAAATAACCATCTTCTAACCTATAAAACATTGAGTCTTCTTTTTGTTGATCATGAAGCTCCTTCTTGTCATTAATCAAAATAAGCATTGAAACCGTTGACTCAACGTTCTCCCCCTTTTTGATTGATGACAATATAGCTTGATATTTTAATCTTCATTGCTATCTCCCCCTGTATATATGCTTCTCCCTGGAATATATATATATATATATATATATATATATATATAAAGTATCTGCAAGAGAGATTGTTAGTAACATTTTCTCCCCATTTGTCATCGACAAAAAGGGTACATATTATTAAAAAAAATGATAGTAACAACAATATTACTATAAGGTTTTCTTCCTTTGAATATAAAGCTCCCCCTGAATTTCTGTAACATTTGTTAGTTCATAATATAAATAATCTTACCTTTTGAATCCTGCATTAACAAATGTTAGCACACATATACATTTATCATGGTAAGCACATGATAGTATATGTAATATAAATGATATGCATTATCATAATAGAAAATATTTCTCCCCCTTTATATAAGCTCTGTCTCCCCCTGTATATATGATCTCCCTGAAAAATATAACTAAGTTTCTGCACAAAGAGAAGTTAGTAACTTTCTCCTCCTTTGTCATCGACAAAAAAGGGTATAATAAACAAGAGAGCAATTAAATAACATAGGACATCACATCCAGAGTATATTATACATTACAAACCATTCCAAAAACATAAAAGATGAACTAAGTTTTCGTAGCATACATAACACAAAACACATATAAAAGCTAATAGAGATGTTTTAAAGACGTAATATCATAACTATAGATAGAAATAACTACTAAGGAGGTGTATCAGAGTCGGTTTCGTCTCCTTCTTCTTCTGATGATCCTTTATCCTCATCTTTTTCTTCTTCTGAGTATTCCTCTTCCTCATCTCCTTCTACTTCCTGATCTTTATCCGTTCCTTCTTTTTCTCCTTCTTTGATTTTGGAGCCATTGAAGAGAAGGTAATGGAATTTGAGGAGTTAGGGTTTGAAGAAAAGTGTTGATTTGAGTAATGAAGAGGTTAAAAACGAAATAGTGTGTTGATATAGGAGGTTGAACCGACTATTGGATGTTTAAAAATAGTATAATCTGAAAATGGTCGACCTAAAATAGTATACCGGTCGACCTAATTAGTTTCTGGTTTGAAGAAAAAATGCTAAAATCGGTCGACATAAAATTGTAACCGGTCGACCGAATTCTATGGTTTTGAATTTCAAAACTTTAAAAGAACGGTCGACCTGTGCAAAAATTTCGGTCGACACTTTTTTTTTTATATTTTGCTGAAACTTTTTCGGTCGACATAAAATTTGTGACCGGTCGACCGTGAAAACTCTCTGGAAATTTTTGTATCATAAAATCGGTCGACCAAAATTTATTACCGGTCGACCTGTTCGTGTTTCAAGAGACCGGTCGACATCTTTTTTTCAACCGGTCGACCTAGATATTTCTCTGGAAATTAAAAGTGTACAAACCGGTCAAACTAAAATTATCTACCGGTCGACCTTTTTTTGATTGAAATGAATTTTCAGCCTTTTATTGATCGAATTCAAAGCCAAACAACGTATTATTATAAAAATATATAACAAATACATGAAGTAAGAAATAAAAACATTATTATTAAAAAACATTATAAAGCATCTCCTTTGATCCGATATAAAGAACTCATTTTCTTGGTTCCCACGGAGAGTATTTCCCACTAGCATCTTCATTTTTGTTGAGATTCCTAACCCATGAGTTTGGTGTTCTCGATGATGATGGCATATTTGTAGGCTCATGAACGTTGTGTCATCGATTAAACAGAATAATTATCATGATAGAACATAAAAATAAAGTACCTTCGGGAGATATTGTATTATGTGAAATTTGATAAACTGAATTTTGTTTTCAAATATATTTAGAGATATCGAATAACCTTCTCTTTGTTGTAGTGTACCTTCAAAAAATATGACATGTATACTTTGGGTACCCACTTTCTTCATTAGGGTCCAGAGGTTAGATGAAAGGTAACCATACCAAAGAGGGTTTAATGGAACCTTTAAAAATATAATTTTCATTATTAACTACTAAATCAAAATAATCATTGATATATTTTTCTTCGTTCTTCCAACTTATAGGAACCCAAATACTTATGCAATCTCTATTGATATTCCTTTTTGTACTTCTAGATTTATTATAAAATTTGCTAGTCATAGAAATATTCGAATTTCTACAATAATTGGGTCTTGGATGTGTATTAGTACTAGCAGTGATATTCTTATTGTACATGAAAGCATATCTAGTACTATTTCTAAGATTAGTATTATTAAATTTATTTCCAAAGTCGCTACTGACATTTTTCTTTTGAGATTTCACAACCGATTTTGGTTTGAAATATAAACTAAGATTTTCCTTAGCTTTGTTCTTTTGCTCTATTTTCTTCTTTCCATAACCAAGATGCTTCTTAATTTCTTGGTTTTTACATCCCAAACCTTGCTTATTTGAAGTAGATTGTGAATTCTCAATGATCTTTGTCAAATTTTCTCACCTTTGTTAAAGTTACAAACATTTTGAGTAATATTTTCTAACTTATTTTGTAAACTAACTTTTTCTAGGTCCATAATTTTGATCGTTGCTTTAAGCTCATGATTTTCAGTAGTGAGAGTATCATTTTTCTCTTTTTGAACTTCAATTTCTTGAGTCAAAAGAGATAGTTGAGAGTCAATATTAGATGATGATTCTTGAGCCTTTTCAAGTTCCTCTTCTAATATTTTCTTTTTATCTTTTAACATATCTCGTTCAAATTCTGCTCTACTTAAATCAGCTTGAGCTTGTTTGCATTGTCGTTTCATATCTTTGAACTTAAATATTAATTTAGCATTTATATCAAGAACTTCTTCAAAAGTAGGAATTTGTACCTCTTCTTCTGCTGCCATGAAACATACATTTGCTTGTTCGTTGTCTGAGTCACTTTCACTATCGGATGACGATGAGTCTGAATCATATCATGTTACCGAGAATGCTCTTTTCTTTGATTTGTCCATCTTGAATTTTCCGGATTTTCTCTTTTGCTCCGGACAATGTTTTTGCATATGTCCCTTTTTGTGACAATTAAAGCATTCCAGATTCGATGATGATGGTTTATTTGATTCGAACTTCTTTCTGTTATAACGACTAGCTTTTCGTTACTTTAAGAATTTCTTGAATCCTTTTGCAATGAATGCTAAATCTTCATCTTCGGAATCTGAGATGTCTTCATCTCTTTCAGCATGAAAAGCAACATTTTCTTTTCTTCTCTTTGTTCTCTTCTAGCCTGCAAGTTAGCTTCATAGGACATTAGATTTCCTATCAATTCATCTGGCTTCATGGTGGAAAGATCATTAGCTTCTTCTATTGCTAATAATTTTCCTTCACATTCATTCGTCAGAGAATGTAGGATTGTTGAAACAACATCAAAATCGGAACATTTTTGTCCTAGACCAATAAGAGCATGATAAATAGTTTGAAATCGTGAATACATTTCATTTATTGTTTCATTCGGCTTCATTTTAAAATTTTGAAATTTACTTTTCAACAAAGCTATTTTTGCTTGTTTAACCTTGTTAGTACCTTCATGAGTGGTCTTTAGTGTTTGCCAAATTTGATAAGCAGTGGTACAGATACTAACACGGTTATACTCATTTTGGTCTAATGCACAAAACAACATATTTATTGCTTTTACATTTACAGTTGCTGCTGTTTTCTCAACAGGAGTCCATTCTGCATACTCAGTTGTTGGATTAACTATTTCTTTCTGAGTAGCATTCCAAGCGTCATAACTTGTTGATTCCATATAAAAAGCCATACGTGTTGCCCAATAGCTATAGTTTAGGCCATTAAAGAAAGGAGGTCTTTGTGTCGATTGACCTTCAGTGTAAGTGGTGTTACTCGTACTTGCGTTATATGCCATATTACTAGAATATATCAAATAACCGTGTTACGGTTATATGATGACACAGCTCTGATACCAAATGTAAAATCCGAGTGTGTACGACTTGTGCAG
Source organism: Allium sativum (assembly GCA_030737875.1). Classification (NCBI taxonomy): domain Eukaryota; kingdom Viridiplantae; phylum Streptophyta; class Magnoliopsida; order Asparagales; family Amaryllidaceae; genus Allium; species Allium sativum. The sequence continues at coordinate 354,059,968 of CM060916.1, read as the reverse complement.
GATCTATAATATGGCTATGCGAAATGTATGTGATAACTTAAGCTATTCAATAGTTACGCAGGTAAAAATTCGCAAACAAGAAATATATCACAAACAAATATAAATGCTGTAGATAAAGTAAAGTAGAGTAACGACACCAGGATTTTTATACTGGTTCGGACCTCCCGTCCTACGTCCAGTCCCGAAGCTCCTCTTCGGCTTTTCACTAAACAGCACCCTCACTTCACCCGGAGGAACAGGTTCACAACACTACTTGATTTGCGGGCTACAAGTTTACCCACTTGATTTCACGGGCTACAAGCTCACCCACTTGATTTCACGAGCTACAAGCTTACCCACAAGACGATTACAAGAGTTTGACCTTGAATGTGTTCTTTCTTCAACACTGATTAGTCAATGATTGAGTACAACTTTCCTATAATCTTATCCTCAAATATATATTGATGTTTGCAAAGATTTGGAAGTGGATTATCGAGTTGAATCACAAGTGTGTTAAATATGCTTGGAGATTCAAACGATAATTGAATGCTTTTGAGTGCTTTTAGAATGCTAAGAATAATACAATATAGATCAGATAATGGAGAGAAAATTCGGTTATTTGATTGATTGAAAACTGATGTATTTATAGTAATTGAGAAGTTGCAATTGTTGGTGAAAAGTTACAATCAAAAGAAATGATTTAAATAAAGAGAAATGGATGCAACTTTTCAAGAAAGAAGATGACTCTTCATGAAATTCAAAAATAGGTCGACAGGAAAAATTAATAGGTCGACAGGTTTTTGACCGTTATTTAAAAAAACCGTTGACCTGTTAATTTTAACAGGTTGACCTGTTAAGTTTAAAAAGCTGTTGACCTGTTAATTTTAACAGGTTGACCTGTTAGGTTTAAAAACTGTTGACCTGTTAATTTTAACAGGTTGACCTGTTAAGTTTAAAATGCTGTTGACCTGTTAATTTTAACAGGTTGACCTGTTAAGTTTAAAAAGCTGTTGACCTGTTAAATTTAACAGGTTGACAGGTTTTTGTTAACATATATAAAAAATGAGTTTTCATGTATATTTTTGAAGAGAATAAGAAGTATGATTATTTGAGGATAGATTTTAACATAAATAACTCTAAATAACCATCTTCTAACCTATAAAACATTGAGTCTTCTTTTTGTTGATCATGAAGCTCCTTCTTGTCATTAATCAAAATAAGCATTGAAACCGTTGACTCAACGTTCTCCCCCTTTTCGATTGATGACAATATAGCTTGATATTTTAATCTTCATTGCTATCTCCCCCTGTATATATGCTTCTCCCTGGAATATATATATATATATATATATATATATATATATATATATATATAAAGTATCTGCAAGAGAGATTGTTAGTAACATTTTCTCCCTATTTGTCATCGACAAAAAGGGTACATATTATTAAAAAAAATGATAGTAACAACAATATTACTATAAGGTTTTCTTCCTTTGAATATAAAGCTCCCCCTGAATTTCTGTAACATTTGTTAGTTCATAATATAAATAATCTTACCTTTTGAATCCTGCATTAACAAATGTTAGCACACATATACATTTATCATGGTAAGCACATGATAGTATATGTAATATAAATGATATGCATTATCATAATAGAAAATATTTCTCCCCCTTTATATAAGCTCTGTCTCCCCCTGTATATATGATCTCCCTGAAAAATATAACTAAGTTTCTGCACAAAGAGAAGTTAGTAACTTTCTCCCCCTTTGTCATCGACAAAAAAGGGTATAATAAACAAGAGAGCAATTAAATAACATAGGACATCACATCCAGAGTATATTATACATTACAAACCATTCCAAAAACATAAAAGATGAACTAAGTTTTCGTAGCATACATAACACAAAACACATATAAAAGCTAATAGAGATGTTTTAAAGACGTAATATCATAACTATAGATAGAAATAACTACTAAGGAGGTGTATCAGAGTCGGTTTCGTCTCCTTCTTCTTCTGATGATCCTTTATCCTCATCTTTTTCTTCTTCTGAGTATTCCTCTTCCTCATCTCCTTCTACTTCCTGATCTTTATCCGTTCCTTCTTTTTCTCCTTCTTTGATTTTGGAGCCATTGAAGAGAAGGTAATGGAATTTGAGGAGTTAGGGTTTGAAGAAAAGTGTTGATTTGAGTAATGAAGAGGTTAAAAACGAAATAGTGTGTTGATATAGGAGGTTGAACCGACTATTGGATGTTTAAAAATAGTATAATCTGAAAATGGTCGACCTAAAATAGTATACCGGTCGACCTAATTAGTTTCTGGTTTGAAGAAAAAATGCTAAAATCGGTCGACATAAAATTGTAACCGGTCGACCGAATTCTATGGTTTTGAATTTCAAAACTTTAAAAGACCGGTCGACCTGTGCAAAAATTTCGGTCGACACTTTTTTTTATATTTTGCTGAAACTTTTTCGGTCGACATAAAATTTGTGACCGGTCGACCGTGAAAACTCTCTGGAAATTTTTGTATCATAAAATCGGTCGACCAAAATTTATTACCGGTCGACCTGTTCGTGTTTCAAGAGACCGGTCGACATCTTTTTTTCAACCGGTCGACCTAGATATTTCTCTGGAAATTAAAAGTGTACAAACCGGTCAAACTAAAATTATCTACCGGTCGACCGTTTTTTTGATTGAAATGAATTTTCAGCGTTTTGTTGATCGAATTCAAAGCCAAACAACGTATTATTATAAAAATATATAACAAATACATGAAGTAAGAAATAAAAACATTATTATTAAAAAACATTATAAAGCATCTCCTTTGATCCGATATAAAGAACTCATTTTCTTGGTTCCCACGGAGAGTATTTCCCACTAGCATCTTCATTTTTGTTGAGATTCCTAACCCATGAGTTTGGTGTTCTCGATGATGATGGCATATTTGTAGGCTCATGAACGTTGTGTCATCGATTAAACAGAATAATTATCATGATAGAACATAAAAATAAAGTACCTTCGGGAGATATTGTATTATGTGAAATTTGATAAACTGAATTTTGTTTTCAAATATATTTAGAGATATCGAATAACCTTCTCTTTGTTGTAGTGTACCTTCAAAAAATATGACATGTATACTTTGGGTACCCACTTTCTTCATTAGGGTCCAGAGGTTAGATGAAAGGTAACCATACCAAAGAGGGTCTAATGGAACCTTTAAAAATATAATTTTCATTATTAACTACTAAATCAAAATAATCATTGATATATTTTTCTTCGTTCTTCCAACTTATAGGAAACCAAATACTTATGCAATCTCTATTGATATTCCTTTTTGTACTTCTAGATTTATTATAAAATTTGCTAGTCATAGAAATATTCGAATTTCTACAATAATTGGGTCTTGGATGTGTATTAGTACTAGCAGTGATATTCTTATTGTACATGAAAGCATATCTAGTACTATTTCTAAGATTAGTATTATTAAATTTATTTCCAAAGTCGCTACTGACATTTTTCTTTTGAGATTTCACAACCGATTTTGGTTTGAAATATAAACTAAGATTTTCCTTAGCTTTGTTCTTTTGCTCTATTTTCTTCTTTCCATAACCAAGATGCTTCTTAATTTCTTGGTTTTTACATCCCAAACCTTGCTTGTTTGAAGTAGATTGTGAATTCTCAATGATCTTTGTCAAATTTTCTCACCTTTGTTAAAGTTACAAACATTTTGAGTAATATTTTCTAACTTATTTTGTAAACTAACTTTTTCTAGGTCCATAATTTTGATCGTTGCTTTAAGCTCATGATTTTCAGTAGTGAGAGTATCATTTTTCTCTTTTTGAACTTCAATTTCTTGATTCAAAAGAGATAGTTGAGAGTCAATATTAGATGATGATTCTTGAGCCTTTTCAAGTTCCTCTTCTAATATTTTCTTTTTATCTTTTAACATATTTCGTTCAAATTCTATTCTACTTAAATCAGCTTGAGCTTGTTTGCATTGTCGTTTCATATCTTTGAACTTAAATATTAATTTAGCATTTATATCAAGAACTTCTTCAAAAGTAGGAATTTGTACCTCTTCTTCTGCTGCCATGAAACATACATTTGCTTGTTCGTTGTCTGAGTCACTTTCACTATCGGATGACGATGAGTCTGAATCATATCATGTTACTGAGAATGCTCTTTTCTTTGATTTGTCCATCTTGAATTTTCCAGATTTTCTCTTTTGCTCCGGACAATGTTTTTGCATATGTCCCTTTTTGTGACAATTAAAGCATTCCAGATTCGATGATGATGGTTTATTTGATTCGAACTTCTTTCTGTTATAACGACTAGCTTTTCGTTGCTTTAAGAATTTCTTGAATCCTTTTGCAATGAATGCTAAATCTTCATCTTCGGAATCTGAGATGTCTTCATCTCTTTCAGCATGAAAAGCAACATTTTCTTTTCTTCTCTTTGTTCTCTTCTAGCCTGCAAGTTAGCTTCATAGGACATTAGATTTCCTATCAATTCATCTGGCTTCATGGTGGAAAGATCATTAGCTTCTTCTATTGCTAATAATTTTCCTTCACATTCATTCGTCAGAGAATGTAGGATTGTTGAAACAACATCAAAATCGGAACATTTTTGTCCTAGACCAATAAGAGCATGATGAATAGTTTGAAATCGTGAATACATTTCATTTATTGTTTCATTCGGCTTCATTTTAAAATTTTGAAATTGACTTTTCAACAAAGCTATTTTTGCTTGTTTAACCTTGTTAGTACCTTCATGAGTGGTCTTTAGTGTTTGCCAAATTTGATAAGCAGTGGTACAGATACTAACACGGTTATACTCATTTTGGTCTAATGCACAAAACAACATATTTATTGCTTTTACATTTACAGTTGCTGCTGTTTTCTCAGCAGGAGTCCATTCTGCATACTCAGTTGTTGGATTAACTATTTCTTTCTGAGTAGCATTCCAAGCGTCATAACTTGTTGATTCCATATAAAAAGCCATACGTGTTGCCCAATAGCTATAGTTTAGGCCATTAAAGAAAGGAGGTCTTTGTGTCGATTGACCTTCAGTGTAAGTGGTGTTACTCGTACTTGCGTTACATGCCATATTACTAGAATATATCAAATAACGGTGTTACAGTTATATGATGACACAGCTCTGATACCAAATGTAAAATCCGAGTGTGTACGACTTGTGCAGGATCTATAATATGGCTATGCGAAATATATGTGATAACTTAAGCTATTCAATAGTTACGCAGGTAAAAATTCGCAAACAAGAAATATATCACAAACAAATATAAATGCTGTAGATAAAGTAAAGTAGAGTAACGACACCAGGATTTTTATACTGGTTCGGACCTCCCGTCCTACGTCCAGTCCCGAAGCTCCTCTTCGGCTTTTCACTAAACAGCACCCTCGCTTCACCCGGAGGAACAGGTTCACAACACTACTTGATTTGCGGGCTACAAGTTTACCCACTTGATTTCACGGGCTACAAGCTTACCCACTTGATTTCACGGGCTACAAGCTTACCCACAAGACGATTACATGAGTTTGACCTTGAATGTGTTCTTTCTTCAACACTGATTAGTCAATGATTGAGTACAACTTTCCTATAATCTTATCCTCAAATATATATTGATGTTTGCAAAGATTTGGAAGTGGATTATCGAGTTGAATCACAAGTGTGTTAAATATGCTTGGAGATTCAAACGATAATTGAATGCTTTTGAGTGCTTTTAGAATGCTAAGAATAATACAATATAGATCAGAGAATGGAGAGAAAATTCGGTTATTTGATTGATTGAAAACTGATGTATTTATTGTAATTGAGAAGTTGCAATTGTTGGTGAAAAGTTGCAATCAAAAGAAATGATTTAAATGAAGAGAAATGGATGCTACTTTTCAAGAAAGAAGATGACTCTTCATGAAATTCAAAAATAGGTCGACAGGAAAAATTAATAGGTTGACAGGTTTTTGACCGTTATTTAAAAAAACTTTGACCTATTAATTTTAACAGGTTGACCTGTTAAGTTTAAAAAGCTGTTGACCTGTTAATTTTAACAGGTTGACCTGTTAGGTTTAAAAAGCTGTTGACCTATTAATTTTAACAGGTTGACCTGTTAAGTTTAAAAAGCTGTTGACCTGTTAATTTCAACAGGTTGACCTGTTAAGTTTAAAAAGCTGTTGACCTGTTAAATTTAACAAGTTGACAGGTTTTTGTTAACATATATAAAAAATGAGTTTTCATGTATATTTTTGAAGAGAATAAGAAGTATGATTATTTGACGATAGATTTTAACATAAATAACTCTAAATAACCATCTTCTAACCTATAAAACATTGAGTCTTCTTTTTGTCGATCATGAAGCTCCTTCTTGTCATTAATCAAAATAAGCATTGGAACCGTTGACTCAACATTCTGGAGTTGAATTAGCTCTCCTTTGATGAAGATTCGCTGTTAGGGTTGAGTAGTTCTGATTTGGTTCGCTGTTCTTCCTCTTTAATTTGGTGGCGGCTACTTTAGCGTTCAAGACAACAGCATGACGGCCATAGTTTTAGTTTTAATTCTGATTTAGGGTTTGAGTCTATTGGTCTTTTTGTAGAGTTATGAATTAATTTAAGCCGTCAGATGATCTTAGGGTTAATCGAAACCATTCAATCATGATAGGGTGACAAGTCAGCCCTAATGACTCAGCAAGGAGTCAGAAAGGACTCAGCAACATGGGTCAGTGATTAACATAGAAATTTGTTTATTTTATGCTCTTATATTTTATCTTTTTGTAAATAAATAAATGATACTTTGGGTACTTTTGTGTGTTTTTACAGGTTGTCAAGAAATGCCTCCTTCGTTTCAAATTAAAGGCCAACTACAGATAAAAAGCTACTTCCCCGTATTAAAGCCATCTCAATTACAAAAGACGTTGTAGCTCACTGGTAATTGCATAGAGATTTGTACTGAGAGACCTGAGTTCGATCCCCATCGAGCTCACTTTTTGCCAAAGAACGGAACTTTCACACTGCCCTTTTGCTATGAAGAATATATTAATTAGTGTTATATTATATATATATACATATTCATGTGTATGTATAATATTCACTAATGGACATTTCAAGAGTAGTCATGGAAATCAATTAAGAACATTCATTTTTCAATTTCCAATTAGAAGAATTTCTGATTGATTTATTGTCAAGAAAAGATCAATTTTGAAGATTTTATCCTTTGTTGCCTTTGGAGTCTAATGAGTATCCTTGTTTGGAAGAATTAATCACATGCACTCTGCTCGTCAATCAATCAATCAATTTGCCACATGGAAGATATTCGACGTGATTTGCTTTCCAATCAAGCTTGGTCAAGTAAGGCAAGAGATATATGGATGATGAGGCCCATTTATTAATAGACTTAATTAGGATTTTTCCTATCTCATCTATAAATATATGTTGTAACCATTGTAAGAGGATCCATTCTTCTGTACTCTCTTTTAGTTTTAATAAAGCTCTTCTTCGTTTAGTTTATTTGCTTTACTTTCATAACAATTTGTGTTCTAATCAATTAGTTTTGGTAGACAGAAATTGTTATTGTTATTTCTATTGCTTATTAGTGATTAGTCGTTTGATTAGTTTCAACGACAATCCTAATTTACTTTTTGTTGTTCTTCTTTTTTCTGCACTTTTATTTTCTGCATTGTTGTTCTTGTTTTGCAATTTACTTTCTTTAGTGATTAGTCGTTGATTAGATTCAACGATAATCCTGTGTTCACAATTTCAATTTGTTTTTATTTCAACAAAATCTCCAGGCTTCATCTAACTCGCCCAAGAACAAATAAATAATGATTTTTAATTACACCTCCCTGTGTTCGACCTGTATGCTACACACCTGTATGCTTGCAGAATTTAATTTAAATGTCGCGCTTTTCTAATTCATAGATTGGCGACGATCAAGTTTTTGGCGCCGTTGCCTCGGCCTGGGCGCACTTGGCAGGTGCGCCAGTGTTAATTTGTACTGGCGCACGTCCCAAGTGCGCCCGTGCATATTTTTTTATTTTTTTCTTCTTTTGCCACCAATCTTCGTTCGTCCATAACTCCTTCATCCAGTACCCGTTTCACGCAAACTCGGACTCTATTTCAACCAGAATTCCGAGACGAACACAATGGCGCAACCCAATCCCCATAATTCTCACGTCTGAGATTAATTATTATTTATTTTAGTTAATTTGATTATTCAAAAATTCGGGGTGTTACATTCTCCCCTCCTTAAAGGATTTCGTCCCCGAAATCTCCAAGTCAAGGAGAATGCATATCCTACCATCCAAACAACCATCTACTCAACCACCAAACACGGGCATCCATTGTCCTTATAAAATTTCTAATGTTGTATGAACATATGCAAGAAGTGTGTGTATATGTTCCTTATCTAATGCAAAATCAGGTGGTCTACTGATTCAGTTTACCTCCTTAATGCAAACCATGATAGTGTCATGCGTTCATTATGTATGCGAAAGAACCCTATCGATACATATTATTTCTACATGTGTGCACAACCATTCACCAAAATGCAACATCCATATGATGGTACAACCATTATACAACCATTACTTAAATATGTACACACATTTATATGCAATATGCAATATGAAGTGACTGAGCCGATCTAGTGCCTAAAGTGTATGTATATGCATCCACAAGAAACCACTAGCAAATACTTGCATCCACGTGCATCGATCATACAATAACATGTCTCAAACACATGTTTCAACCATAGGACTATCCTATCTAAAGGTCAAAGATACTAGCGAGAGGACATACTAAAGATAAGATAAGTACAAGGTAAGCGATAAAGGAGAAATTTAAAAGACCTACCCTAAAAAAGAAAAGGGTACAATGAACGCATCTTCGCTTCCATCTCCCAAGTAGCGTTGCTCTCATCATCTCCCCATTGCACTTTGACCAGTTTGACCTCTCGATTCCTCAACTTCCTAATCTCCGACCCAAGAATGCGCATAGTAGCTCGTCGAATCGTCGCATCACGCTCGATCTCCACCTCTCTAAGCAAGCTCGGCTCTACCACTTCCGCGGTCTCGTGCAAGCACTTCCCCAAATGTGATACATGGAATACGTCGTGTACACCACTAAGTCTCTCGGGCAACTCCAATCTGTACGCCATCTGCCCAATCCTTTCCTTAATAGGAAACGGCCCTACAAACCTTGGTGCTAACTTCCCAATGGATCCAAAGCGAACGACGTTCCATAATGGAGATACCTTGACAAAGACCATGTCCCTAATATCAAACTCGAGATATGTCCTCCTCTTGTCCGCATAAGATTTCTGCCTATCTTGCGCCGTCTTCATCCTCCTTCGAATCAAATCGATCTTTCCCGAAGTCTCTCTAATCATATCGGGTCCAAGCAAGATCTTATCTGTAGACTCCCACCAACATGTAGGCGAACGACATGGTCGTCCATAAAGAGCCTCGAACGGTGCCATGCCAATGCTAGACTGAAAACTGTTATTATATGCGAACTCCACCAACGGAAGATGTTCCTTCCATGTACCTCCGAAATCTAACACAAAACCTCAATAAGTCCTCTAGAATACGATTCACCCTCTCGGTCTGGCCATCCGTCTGAGGATGATATGCGGTGCTCAAACATAACTGAGTCCCTACTGCCTCTTGCAAGCTTCTCCAAAATTCGCTAGTGAAAATAGGATCGCGGTCGCTCACTATGATAGATGAAACACCATGCAAACGAACTATCTCTCGAATGTATACGGAGGTTAACCATAGAGCAGTCCTCTTACTCTTTACGGGAATGAAATGGGCGCTCTTAGTAAGTCTGTCTACCACGACCCAAATCCCCGTATTACCCTTCCTCGATCTTGGTAATCCGTCAACAAAGTCCATCGAAACACTTTCCCACTTCCATTGTGGGACCTCCAATGGGTGTAGCAATCCACCGTGCTTCTTTTGCTCTGCTTTTACTTGTTGGCACACCAAGCATCTAGCAACAAAATCAGCCATGTCCTTCTTCATACCGGCCCAAAAGTAAACTCGTCTCATGTCCATGTACATCTTATCCCCGCCTGGATGGATGGTCATCTTCGAACGATGGGCATCATCAAGAATGGTCTTCCTTAGGTCATCGTCTTTTGGTACACAAAGTCTACCGTCCCTACGTAACCAACCCTTATCATCTAGGGTATACCTACGGAGATGGCTCGATGACTCCCCTCTTTTGAGCTTTTCTACCAACTCAACCAACTGTGGGTCGTCTCGCTGTGCCTCGCCAATCCATCCCAAAAGCGTAGGTCTGACCTCTAAGGATGCTAGCAAACCAGGTACGAAGTCAATGGAAGGTGTAAAGTCAAACGTAGAGATGAACTCTAAACTTCGCCGCTCAACAAACAACGGACTCAAGGATAACCTTTTTATACTTAAGGCATCTGCCACCACGTTACCCTTTCCAGGGGTATATGCTATCTCAAAGTCGTAGGATGCTAAGAATTCCATCCACCTTTGCTGCCTTAAGTTCAAGTCCTTCTGAGAGAATAAGTATTTTAGCGATTTGTGGTCAGTGAATAATTCGAATTTTTCGCCAAGAAGATAATGACGCCAAGACTTAAGCACGAAGACAATAGCGGCTAACTCAAGGTCATGTGTAGGGTAATTTCTTTCATGCACTCTCAACTGCCTTCCACCATAGGCTATTACCCTTTCCTCTTGCATTATGACTACGCCTAGTCCTGTCCCACAAGCATCGGTATAAACGGTAAATGGCTTACTCCCATCTGGCAACACTAAGACTGGTGCTGTGGTCAAAGCTCTCTTCAAACGTTGGAATGCATCATCACAACCTACGTCCCACGTAAAAAATAGATTCTTCTTCATCAAGCGTGTTAATGGGGCTGATATTTTTGCGAAGTTTCTGATGAACTTCCTATAGTAGCCGGCCAACCCTAAGGAACTCCTCACCTCGGTAGCATTTTTAGGAACCTTCCAATCTTGGATGGTTACTATCTTCGCGGGATCCACAGCTATCCCTTCTTTGGAAACCACGTGGCCTAAAAATCACACTTCCTTCCTCCAAAAGTGACATTTAGAAAATTTTGCTTTAAAACTATGTGCTCGAAGAGTCCCCAACACTTCCCTAAGATGTAGGGCATGCTATTCTTCGCTTTTAGAAAAGATCAAGATATCGTCCACAAAGACCACCACGAATTTATTAAGGTACTCCCTAAACACCCTACTCATCAAGTCAACAAAGTATGCGAGGGCATTTGTCAAACCGAAGGGCATCACAAGCCACTCAAATAAACCGTCTGGAGTCCTAAAGGCAGTCTTGTCTATGCTATCCTCAGCCACTCTCAACTGATGGAAACCAGTGGCTAAGTCCAACTGCGAAAAAACTGAGGCTCCAACTAACTGATCGAAGAGATCGTCAATCCTCGGCAATGGGTGTCTATTCTTCTTAGTAAGCTTATAAAGTTCTCTATAGTCCACACAAAGTCTAAGGGACCCATCTGCCTTCGTGGCAAATACTACTGGAGCACCCCACTCCGATATACTACGTCTGATGAACCCCTTCTCGAGCAATTCCTTCACTTGCTTACTGAGTTCTCTCCTCTCTCTCGGAGCCATGTGGCGCACCGGCAATGCAACCGGCTTTGCATTATCTACTAGATATATTCGAAAGTCTATCTCACGTTCTGGGGGTAAACCCCTCACCTCATCGAAGACATCAACATATTCACGGACTATGGGAACATAATGTAAATCATCATCGGATGCGTCAAGGGATTCTAGGTAGCTAAGCATTACTGGACCTCTAGGGTCACAAGAAATATCAAGGGTCTTTCCAGAACGAGTCATCAATCTAACTACCCTTCTTTCACAATCTAGGATGGCCCCATATCCAGTTAGCCAATCCATACCTAGAATTAAACCGTAGCCGATGAAGCCAAGCACAAAATCGTTGCATTCAAACTCAACACCCAAGATAAACACTCTCAAATCCCGACAAATCATAGAAAGATGAGCCGAACCACCGATAGGATTTGAGACTACTAACGGATCAGTAAATAGACTAGTATCAAGGTGCAGTGTTTCAACTAATGATGTAGAAATAAACGAATGCGATGCGCAAGAATCGAATAAAGTACAGACAGGATGATCAAACAGAAAAACTAAACTTTCAACGGAAATTGCTCTACCTCGTTCTTGCAGCGGTGGGACCACGAGAGCCTGAACTTGTCCCCTTGCCTGCCCTAGTGCCATAAGAGCTTGCACCTGTCCTCCCGAGGTAGACCCTTCCCTCTGCCCTTTCTTTGGGCAGTCCTTAATAAGATGTCCCGCCTCGCCACAGTGGAAACAACCGGTCTTCTTTTTCTTCCTACAATCTTTGCTTAGATGGCCGGGTGTCCCACAGTTAAAGCATTTCTTCTTCCCCTTAGAATTATTGCCTTTGCCACCTTTATTGTTCTGTTGTTGCTGTTGCGACTTCTTTTGATCCCCTTTCTTCTCGGGTGCCTTATTAGCATTGGCGCCCTACTCCTCTTCATGCATAAGCGCCATGTCAACTAGTCTCTCGAAGGTAGCCCACATGGGAATGTGGGTCATAGCTAACCCATGAAGCGGCTCGTTTAAACCCTTAACAAATCTTAGAGCCTTCTTTTCTGGAGTATTCACCAAGTCCAAGCGAAACCTTGCCAATTGGTTGAATTTTTTGACGTACTCTTTCATCGATAGGTTCCCTTGCTTCAGCGCCAAAAACCTTTCCATGTATAGATTCTCTTCAGCCCGCGAGAGAAACTTCGCCTCAAACCTCTGCCTAAAATCTGGCCATGTATCGACTGGACGTCCCCCATTAGTGACCTCCCACCAAAACGAGGCCTCATCCTTCATTAGCCAGGCAGCCAACTGGACCTTTCTTCCATCATCCACTTCAAAGATTCCAAACAATTCTTCCACCTCCTTTAGCCAATTACGAGCTTCAACAAATGTCTCCGTCTTGTGAAAAGGTTTTCCACCCATTGCTCTAAATTCCTTACATATCTTAGCAAAAGTATCGACGCGAGGAGGAGGGGGAGGAGGAGGAGGAGCATTAGCTGGACCTGCAGTGGCGGCCCTAGCCTCAAGATATTGACGAAACCAACCGGGCACATGAACACCCTCTGGTATCTCAGATGCTTTAGACATGCTGAAACAAAAAAGGAAAGATTCAATACAAAAGAACCGAGGGAAAGATATATGGCTCTTGGGGTTATGCTTTCTAAAATATACTTTTCTCTTGAAAATACTTTCCTTAAAACATACTTTTGAAGGTACTTCTTTATAAAAATTGTTTTGAAAAATAGTTTTTCAAAATTCATATCTGTTCTGGTAACCTTCAGCTTTGAAACCACGTGTAACACCCCACGTCCATTAATGTCACTCGCGAAGGGAATGCATTAACTTCCGTGGAGCATTTTAAGTGAATATAGAACAGAAAATCACAACAAGACAGATATAAAGCAGTACTTGAAAATTTAAAACTTTATTTACTGCAGCAGAAGGTAAATATGTTTGGTTACATCATCAAAACCATAAACCAAAGTCAAGTACATCATATCCATCTTGATAAAACAAAGTACATAAACTGAAAGACATAACCCCCAACATCAAAATAGCCATAAATAAAGAGAAGCTAAACTTTACTTCAGAGATCCAAGCAGTCTTCTAAAAGTAGTCCAAAATCAAGCTCCACTAGTTCTAGTTCCAACTTGAGCACCTTGGGGGGGGGGGGAATGGAGAAAAGAGGAGGAAACAAGGGGGTCAGATATAATGTCTGGCGAGTGTGATAGCTTTAACAATATAATTAACAAAGTAACTAGGCTAAGGCACAAGTTGGGAAAATAAGGAAATTATCATGAACCATTGAGTATGGCAGAGTAAATAAGGAAACAGGATGAACAACGATGTCGTTTAAGCGCACCTAAACCACTATAGGATGATTACTAAACTACACCAACACTATAGGATAATTGCTATACTGCACCACCACTAGTATACTGCACCACCACTAGTTACCCTAAGGTTGATCTCGCCTACAGACTTAATAATGATATTGGTTGTTTCGTGCACCACTAGCTGCCTTCATAGGTGTCGTCTGCCCCTATCTCCCTTAGGTGTACCCACTACCCCCAAGCGATCGGCTCCCTAACTCGTTGATACCCGTGCTGGCCCCACAGTGGGGTGTATCACTCCCCATAGTGGCAACCCGATACAACCAATAATGCATGGCTTATACCTATATGATGCAACAACGTCTTACCTACCAGCCCGAGTCCACACACGCATATGATCACGTTGGACTTGCATTGCCACCGCTAACCCGGTTTGGCCCCTTACAGTCAAGCCCAGTATGAGTGTCCCGTCCTCGACTTGGGTCGAGCCCACAAAGATACGTATGGGTTACTGGTTGAAACGAGACCCCATTACTTGACACATGCTATCCACCTAAGCTTGGTCCCCTCTAGTACATCCCACTTTACCCACTTCTTATTCATGTTTCAATTACATGTTTCAATTTTGGTTAAGTGTTTCTAATCGTATTTCCAAATGCCACCTAAGGCACCCACTAGATTCCACATGCCACCTAAGGCACCCATTTAACCCCCTCATGTCCTACTACATGTTTATCTGGTTAAGTGTTTCTTAATTCATTAAGACCGTAACCTCATAAAGACCTCTCACATTAGACTGGCATTTGTGGCAGCTGGATTTGTTGGGCGGGTCCGGGCAGTCTTACACCACAAAAGAGCCTAACCTCGTGTCTTTACAATTGTTACGTATTTAGTTTATGCCTAAGACCTCTCACATTAGACAGGCATTTGTGGCAGCTGGATTTGCCGGGCGGGTCCGAGCAGTCTTACCCCACAAAAGAGCCAAACCTCGTGTCTTAGACGATTAATTACTCCTAATTAATCATTCCCCACATTTTAATTACTTTCCCTATTCAAATTATCAATAAATTCCAAATTTAACGATGTCCATAATTGACTCAATTATGTCCATCCATTTATGGTATGTAAAATCAAACCAATTTTCACCACAATTATATTTTATGCCTTTTAAGGCATTTATGCCAATTAAATCTTTTTAATATTATCCCCTTTACCCTCACATTGTATGTTTTTTCGTTTAACGTAAAATATACGTTAGACTCGAATAATCTAACTCATGAAATAAAAGAAAACATCACAATATACACACATAATTAAAACATAGATCTAACATAGGGGTGAACTTGCATATGTGAATGATGTTCTACATCTAAAACTTGCATAGGCCAAAGTTACAACTTGTATAAACAACATATGTCATGGATCCAAATCTAAAGGTGTGAACTTGATGAAATAATGGCCACAAACTTGCATAAACAACATATGTCATAGATCTATATCTAAAGGGGGTAAAATTACATAGGTAATAACATAACATGATTCATATCCAACTCATAAACTCACATATGTGATTTATACATCGTAACAATGGTGTAAACTAGTATCTAACATGTAAAGTATCATGTAGAATTTAGCATATGTCATGGCCTAACTTTCAATTAAATTTTCACATAAACTAGGTGTCATAGCCATGTAAGGTCACATATAATTCTACCCAAACTTGTATATGGTTCATGTTTGAATCAACATCTAAACTTGCCTACATATGATTTATCATATGAATCAACATATCCAACTAGCATAAGAAACATGATGATTTGCTTGTATATAAAATTACAACATGGATGATAGCAACATAACTTTACATCGTAAATGATAGCATCACAACATAACATCATAGATATTTCAATCACAATCCAACAATATAATTACAACACGCAATCAATACTTCACATCACATCCATACAATCCGCATTATAACTTAATCCAATTAAATTACTAATTATTTTATTAAAACTATCTAACTCACAACTCAAAAGCAGTCTTGAGTTCTGAATTCTGATTTCTGGAGTTGAAGTAGCTCTCCTTTGATGAAGATTCGCTGTTAGGGTTGAGTAGTTCTGATTTGGTTCGCTGTTCTTCATCTTTAATTTGGTGACGGCTGCTCTAGGGTTCAAGACAACAGCATGACGGCCATAGTTTTAGTTTTAATTCTGATTTAGGGTTTGAGTCTATGGGTCTTTTTATAGAGTTATAAATTAATTTAAGACATCGGATGATCTTAGGGTTAATCGAAACCATTCAATCACGATAGGGTGACAAGTCAGCCCTAATGACTCAGCAAGGAGTCAGAAAGGACTCAGCAACATGGGTCAGCCTGAAGCAAAAAGCTGTGCAGGCTCACTGCCTCGGCCTGGGCGCACTTGGCAGGTGCGCCAGTGTTAATTTGTACCGGCGCACTTCCCAAGTGCGCCAGTGCATATTTTTTTTCTTCCTTTGCCACCAATCTTCGTTCGTCCATAACTCCGTCATCCGGTACCCGTTTCCCGCAAACTCGGACTCTATTTCAACCAGAATTCCGAGACGAACACAATGGCGCAACCCAATCCCCATAATTCTCACGTCTGAGATTAATTATTCTTTATTTTAGTTAATTCGATTATTCAAAAATCCGGGGTGTTACAAGTCTGTTTGACAATAATAATATAATATTTTATTTCAAACAAATTTGTTTATTACAAACTTCAGTACAATTCATATATATGTATACAGCTTCTCACTATAACACTCTGTCTATACATCTCATATATATATACAATCACTGTTTTTACTTTGTCATATCCATATACATTTACTGACACTGTCTCTTAATCTTCTTTTTTCAGTCTTCTGTCTTTACAACATCCACACAATTAGTCCAGTCTTCATACCTGTCACATGAAAACAGAAACGCACAGTACACTGCAACAGGAATTTAGACTGAATACATGCAAATATAAATTTTATTTTTAAAATTTTATTTGCCTCATATTTATGGTGTGTTTCTCATCATATTTCATGACTTGATCTGATTCATCTGTGTCTAGACAGATAGTTTGTAACTGTACAGGGACAGAAAATCTTCCGATGGCTGCATATACACATGTGTATAAATATACACGTGTGCACTGCCTCGTCAATCAGTGAGCAACTGAGGAGTAGCTGCACAAACATACAATTCAAATGGAGCATCATGTTCAAATATCCCAAACATGAATCTTTTACAAAGCAGCATAGTACAAATGATAGTTCAGCCATGGTCGAGCCCAAGACAGCAAATTTACAAAGCCAAGTGGAGCACATGTGCGCTCAAGTACTTATTTTCAACATAGCAAAATGCATGATGGCAAGATGATGTAACAGATGGTGATCAATTCACATATATACTTGTACATGATCAAACAGCAATGTTCAGCAATAATTCAGGCAGTTTCTAAGTTCGGATCTTAGTGTATACATGGATCAAAATTAAGGCAGATCAGTTCATATACAATGTGCAATTGCATTGGCATGACAGTTTCAAAGGTGATCAAAACAGGAGCACGTTTCATTATAATATACAAAGCAGACTATTCAAAGCAGTGAGCACTGCATGCATGAAATGGAACAAATGTACATAGGTGAATCAACATGATCAACTCAGTACAGGTGATCACAGCAAGCATGGTAGCTACAAACTGTGTACATAAGCATATATCAAAACAGTTCAAGTCAAGGGTGCAAAAGTGTAGACATGGGAGCATAGGAAAAGACACACATTAATACCAAGTGCAGTATGGATCATGTTATAACTCAAGCAACATGTATATGTAAGTAAGAAAACACAATACAGAATGATCAAAGCAGTATTATTTCAGGGCATGGTACAAGCAATCTTATGTTCATATCAAGGCAAGGTAGAATGGCATAGAGCATTGCAAACTTTTTTGGCAAGGAGAAAATCAGCAGCTAATTTGAAAAGCAAAGAAATTGCTCAAGACACATTTTGATATTTTTTGGCAAACATCATTTTCTGAGCTAAGCAAATCTTTTCAAGAAATACAATTGAGAATTCAATCATATTCTGTCTTTTGAAAGTGTTTCCAGAAAAGAAAATGACTTTCCAGATTTATACAGTTTTTTTGGAAAGTTTTAAATTCCAAAAATTCATAGTATGTTTGAGAAATCACAATTCTAGTTTTTGGCAAGGGTTTAATTGATTTCAACAATGCAGTAAAATGTTTTTAGTATATTTTCAAGTTGTTCCTAGTTTTACTTCAAGGAATAAAATCGGCACGAAATTATTCTCAAATCATCCAAGAAATCAATGTCCAAATACACGCAAGGGGCCAGAAATTCAAAGAATATCTTTCCAGAAATGCTCAATTTTTTATGGCAACAAATTTCATCAGTAAAGCCAAGATATAGTAGGACCAAATCAAAAGAGGAAAACAACACAAAAGGCCACAATCAAGTTCAGAATTCATCGAGGCAAACAAGGCAACATATGTCATCAATTAAAGCCGATTTTATCAAGAATTTCAAAAATGGAAAGCCGCAATCTCAGATCAAGTCAATATTGGTGAAATCAGAGAGTAATTATAGGATTATATAATCCTATATAATATCACCAATCATCATAGGAACAATTAATCAAAACCAACAAACAACTCGCAAGCCTTTCAAAGTAATAAAATTCAAATTACTCACCGTTTCGATCTCGAGAGAGAGAGAGAGCAAAGCCCAAAATCAAAGCACCAAAAATCGACAGGGATTCGATCATCAGAAGCTCCATCCAGATTTGAAGAAGCATCAAGCAATCGATCGATTTGGGGGCAAAAAGAAAAACCCTAGGCCGCCATATTTTTTTCTCCAGAAAACAAAAGGGGATCGGGTAGTTGAATTAAAAAAAGGGGCCGGCCTATTCCTAATTTGACTAGGCTAAGTTTAAAAAGGGGATGACCCTTATATTCTTAAGTCCTAGGGTTTAAATTTGCTTTTGTTTTTATTGCTTTTGTTTTTCAATTTCTTTTGTAAACCAACAAAACAGTTTATAGGTTCTGTAAAAATCTAGGAAGATTCAGTCAGGGTGTTGACTGATAGTTGACAGAGTCTGTAAAATCTGGGTTACTGATTACGGGGTCGTAAACAGGGAATTCTAATCGAGTGGATATTGGTCAGTCTAGGGTTTTGAGCGTAGGGTTAGAATAGGAGCGAGAGTCGCGAGTGTACATGGTCTTGTATGCGGGATCTGTTCTATCACCTAGTAGAATCCTTAGAAATGCGGCAGTAGGCAGGGTTTTGCCGAAGCTGGGTATATCTGTGTGTGATTTATTTTCTGCATTTCTGTTTCTACTATATTCTGTGATCTGTTTATTATTATATATCTCGTTATATTATTAATTCAGTTAAAAACTGTGATAAACCCTATTCACCCCCCCTCTAGGGTTAATCTAGATCCAACATTGTATTGTATAATGGGACCTGAGTCTTATAATGGCTTTATTTTTCTTTTTTAGCATTGTGCGGTTTGTTTTATGGTATTCTTGGTAGAAAACCCATGTCATAGGGCATTGTAACACCCCGTATTTTTAACAATACCAAAAGAGGATAAATTAAATAATAATTAATTTAATATTCGGAAATAAGGGAAACGAACTACGCCATTGCGTCCGTCTCGAAATTCTGGTTAAGAAAGACCTTTGTTTTGCGTAAAACAGACACCGTATGAAGTTATGAGGATTTTAAGTTTGTATACGTGTAGAAGAATTATATATATACATATGAGTCAGATATGAGTCAGAAACTTGTGCAAAATCGTTCAAAAATCAAAATCTTGGAAGGCGGCAAATTTCCCGCTCTAGGGGGTCGAACCCCCTACAGGGGTGTCGACACCGGGGTCGAACCCCCTACAGGGGTGTTGACACCCCAGTGGCTGATGCGGTAGTCGGTTTTAGAGGTGTTGGAAGCTATAAATATATGTCCATTTCTCCTGTTTTCTTCATTGGAAATCATGGAGGCCAAACGCTACAGGTGTCTGAACAGAGACGGATACTATCTTCTACAACAATCAACTTAAGAAAATTAGTTAGAGATTCAAGATCCATTCTTTTTACATTTTCTAATCCAAACTCAGTGAGTTCCTAGTTTCTTTTAGATTTAAATATTTAAAAGGAAACGTGATATGACTATAGTTTGGCTTAGTTCATATGCCGATATTACACTGGATCCATTGTAAATTGTGAACATATGACATTCTATGATGTGGATCTTGACCTTATTTGTGTTAGATCTATTTTTAACTTTTGGATCTAAATCCCTATCTTGTTGGATCTATTGTAACTTCTACGACATGCTATGATGTGGATCTTGACCTTATTCGTGTTAGATATATTTTTAACTATTGGATTTGAATTATGTGGACATCTAAATTATTAATCAGATCTAGTTTATCACCTTATGCCTATCATATTAGATCTGAACCAGTTGGACATCTGAATTATTAATTTAGATCTTATTATGCTTATTATGACATCATAGTTACATTAGAATTAGTTAACTGCCACAAGTTCATCAAATTTATGCTCATATGTCCAACTTATCACTGTGATAGTTTATGTTTATGCCAGAACAATCACTATTGTCATTTTTCCCATCACCTTTCCCTTTTATTATTTATGGTTAGGCTACTTTCAAGCCTAGATGCCGCCAAATATATGCGAATGCGTTAGTTAGGAAGCAGGGGAAATAGGTTAGAATTGGCATAATTTAAATAATGTTTATATGAATTGGACATATAATTCAAAATAGGGAAAAGGGGGCATAATCACCTATAAAGACATAGATAAGAATTGGATAAGAATGAAATTTCTAATAATTAAAATTAGAAATTGTAATTGTAATTGCACTTATGACATGATGTTAGGTTGCATTAGTAGTGGAAGTTGCCCGGACGTGACCGACGTATCCAGCAACCACTAATTTGAACCTAATGTTAGAGGACTAAGTGCGTAAATATGAGACGGGCTAGGACATGAGGTTAGGCCAAACTTGTGGAAGAAGTCTGCCCGGACCCGACCAACATATCCAGCATCCATAAGTTTTAGGCCTAATGTGGGTGGTCTAGCCCATTATAAACCATAAATGGACATTGTAATAAATTGGACTACTTAACCTAATCTAATCCATGAGGGGTTGTATGAATATAAACTAAAGTTAGGGTTAAGTAAAATTGATTGGACAGTGGATGGGTTAAGCAAATCTGGAGGGGGTAGGTAATATTTACATATAGGCCTACAAACTTAATCGAATAAGGTTATGTAGTTAAAGACACCTCGTGGTATACATAATCGATAGAAATAACAATGATATGTTATTAAAGACACCTAGTGGTATATATAATCAAGTGGAAAACCTAGTGGGGGATATAAGATAAAAGGTATATCTTGTATCATACTGTGTGGGACCTGTTTCATCTAGTAACCCGGAGTAGGTATCAAAACATGTACTCTGTACTAGTCGGAGAAGGGGCATGCTTACTAGACTTATTGTAAGAGATCCAAACAAGGAGGACAGTGTGGGCGGTGCAAACCGACCAGGCCATGTACGTGCATGAGCCAGGCAGAAGGAGATAAGACGGTCGTGGCACCTGTAGATATGTGGCTGTGCATATCAGCGAGGGGTTGCCACTTTAGAACGTGATACATCCTACGGTGGGGCCGGCACAAAGTATCTACGCGGATTAGGGAGCCGATCGATTAGGGTATTAATTAGGGTACACTTGGAAGTTTGCCTAAGTGTACCACCTTATAGCGGAAGTGATCATCTCATTCTGGATATACTAGTAATAGTGCAGAGTAATCATATTAGGGAAACGTATACACCTTATCCTGCCTACCTTGACACACCTGTCTTTTATGTAGTAATCTCTCTTATCCACTTTATATGACTGTCATGCTACTTTTATTTATTTACTTGCTAAAAGTAACTAGACTCGCTAGGCTTTATGTCTGACCCTTTTTGTTTCTCTTTCTTTCTTCCGCCCCCGCCCCCCAAGTTCTCAGGGAAGAAACATTCAGACTTGACCGTGATTCTTCTTACTTTTGCTGGAGCTGCTGATATGTATGGCTCAAGCTCCTATCGTTGTTGCTATGGCCATATTTTGTTTTGGGGGAATTTTATTTCTTTTATGTACTCTGATATTTTTAAAGTACAAGACAGTAGCATTTATATTGTAATGGGCTTTTATGTTTCAGACATGCGATGTTTTTTTGGACCACGATATCTTATGATAAATAAAGTTTTTATTCCGCTATTATTATATATGTCTATCTTGTAATATTTCCGCTCTGTTTACTATAACGCTCCACGAAACTTAATGCATTCCCTTTGTGAGCGACATTAACGGACGTGGGGTGTCACACTTGGTATCAGAGCTGAAGGTTACTAGATTAGATAAAAGTTTTTAAAAGCTATTTTCAAAAAGGTTTTAAAAAGAATTTTCAAAAAGAAATGTCTGTTTTGGAAAACATTCCCCAAAAAGCCATAAGTAATATCTTTCGATCCCTTGTCTGAATCTCTTTCCTTCTCTTTCTCAGCATGTTTGGGGAACCCAACATTCCAGAGGGCTTTGTGATACCAGGATGGTTCCGTCGGTATCTGGAGGCCACGACGCCTGTCGAAGGCCAAGGAAACGTTCCTCCCCTAACTGCACACGTTGTTCCTCCTCCTCCTCCTCCGCGTGCAGACAACTTCTCAAAGATCTGCAAAGATTTCCATGCTATAGGAGGGAAGCCGTTTCACGGAACCGAGACATTTGTGGAAGCTAGGAACTGGCTCAAGGAGATTGAGGACTTATTTGTAATCTTTGAAGTAAAGGATCGAAAAAAGATTCAGTTAGCTGCTTTGCTACTGAAGGATGAAGCTTCATTTTGGTGGGAGGTAACCCAAGCATGCCATCCAATGGAAACATGGGATGACTTTAGACAGAGGTTTGAGATGAAACCCCTTTCCCAAGCATAAAAGTGCAAGCATATGGAGAGGTTCTTAGCACTTAAACAATGGAACTTGACGATTAAAGAGTATGTGAACAAATTTAACCAGCTAGCAAGATTTGGACTGGAACTGGTAGACACTCCGCATAAGAAGGCTTTGCGGTTTGCTAAAGGGCTAAATGAGCCCTTTCATGGGTTTGCCATGTCCCATATCCCAATGGTAGCCACCTTTGGAAGACTTGTTGATATGGCCTTGATGTATGAGGAAGAGAAAGGGGAAAAGAAGGAGGTTAAAGCTGAGGAAACAACGAAAAACAAGAAGACGTGGGAAAGGACAATAACAATAGCAATAGAAGAAAGGAGGAAAGAATGACAAGGGTAAGGAGAAAAGGAAGTGTCACAGTTGTGGGAAAGAAGGTCACTTGATCAAAGACTGTAAAAGAAGGAAGAACACTTGCTTCAACTATGGAGAGGTCAGACACTTTGCTATGGAGTGCCCGAAGAAACAGGGATCACAGGGACACGATCAAAGGGCAGGTACTTCTGGAGGGCAGGCGCATGCTCTCGTGATCAGTGTTCCTTATAGAGGTAGAAAAATTTCTGTGGAAGATTTAATTTCTCTCTCAAACCATCCTATAAGAACACTTTTTGATTCTGGCGCTTCACATTCATTTATATCTAGTTCTGTGGTTGAATTTCTACACTTAATTACTAGTATGGTAGTGGATCCCATAGTTGTTTCAAACCCCATTGGTGGTATGACCCATTTATCAATGATTTTTCGGTGTTTGAAAATATCTTTGTTAGGTATCGAGTTTGAGTGCGATGCGTATGTGCTCGGTTTTATGGGCTATGGGTTGATTCTAGGAATGGGTTGGCTTACCACCTATGGTGTCATTCTTGATTGTGAGAAGAGGGTTGCTAGGCTTCTGACTTGTCATGGGAGGACCCTCAAGATTTCTTGTAACCCCAACGGTCTGTTATGCTTAGCTTCCTACAGTCTCTTGATGCATCCGTAGATGTTTTGCATTGTGTTCCAGTAGTCCGAGATTATTCTGATGTTTTCGAGGAGGTTCGGGGATTACCTCTAAGGTGCAAGATCGACTTTTGTATATATCTGGTGGACAATGCAAAGCCAGTTGCATTACCAATGCGCCATACGGCTCCAAGGGAAAGTAGGGAGCTAAGTAAGCAAGTACGGGAGCTACTTTAGAAAGGATTTATCAGACGAAGCATATCTGAATTTGGTGCTCCAGTTGTATTCGCAAGTAAGGCAAATGATTCGCTTCGTTTGTGTGTAAACTAAAGAGAATTGAACAAACTCACAAAGAAGAATAGGCATCCACTTCCGAGGATAGACCACTTGTTTGACCAGCTTGTCGGGGCCTCGGTATTTTCTCAGTTAGACTTGGCCAACGGGTTTCATCAGTTGAGGGTGGCTGAGGACAGTATAGACAAGATTGCTTTTAGGACTTCAGATCGTTTCTTTGAATGGCTAGTTATGCCTTTTGGGCTGATGAATGCACCCTCCTATTTTGTTGATCTAATTAGTAGGGTGTTTCGGGAGTTCCTAAAGAAATTTGTTGTAGTCTTTGTTGATGACATTTTGATCTTCTCCAAGAGCGAAGAATAGCATGCCCATCATTTAGGAGAAGTTTTGAAAACTCTCTGTGACCATCAACTTAAGGCAAAGTTCTCCAAATGCCATTTTTGGAGAAAGGAGGTGAGATTCTTAGGGCATGTAGTCTATAAAGAAGGGATAACTGTGGATGCCGCGAAAGTAGCTGTGGTGCAAGATTGGCAGATTCCTAAATGCAACAGAGGTGAGAAGCTTTCTTGGGTTGGCAGTTATTATGGGAAGTTCATTAAGGACTTCGCAAAGATATCAGCCCCACTCACCAGGCTGACGAAGAAGAACTTGGCATTTTCATGGGATATATATTGTGATGATGCCTTCCAACATTTGAATAGGGCTCTTACAACTGCCCCAGTCTCGATTTTGCCCAATGGGAACAAAGTGTTTACAGTTTACACTGATGCATGTGGTACAAGGCTTGGTGCATTTCTGATGCAAGAAGGAAAGGTAGTGTGTTATGGCGGTTGATAGTTGAGAGTTCGTGAGAAGAACTACCCCGCCCATGATCTAGAGCTGGCTACCATAATATTTGTGCTAAAGAAGTGGCGTCATTATTTACTTGGAGAGAAGTTTGAGTTATACACTAGTCATAAATCTCTCAAATATCTGTTCTCACAGAAGGATCTTAATTTAAGACAGCAAAGGTGGATGGAGTTCTTTGCTTCTTATGATTTTGAGATTGCTTATACCCCTGGCAAGGGTAACGTGGTGATTGACACACTAAGTAGGCAGAGAATGGCCTTAAGTCCTCTGCTTGTGGAAAGGAAGGGCTTGGAGTTCATCTCAACTTTTAATTTTAATCCCTCCATCGATATTTTGCTTGATTTATTTTCATCGCTAGAAATACGAACAACTCTTATGGATCAGATAGGTGCTTCGCAGCAAGGTAACCCACAGATTTTAGACATCTTGAATAAGCTTGGAAAAGGGGAGACTTTTAGTTACCTCAGTCGGTATAACATAAATGAAAAGGGGTGGTTGCGATGGGATGGAAGGCTTTGTGTTCCTCAAACTGGAAGCTTGATAAAGCCAGTCCTAGAAGAAACCCACCATTCTAAGATGACTATTCATCCAAGCGGTGATAAGATGTACGGAGACATGAGGAGGGTTTTCTTTTGGACCGAGATGAAGAAAGATGCGGCCGAATTTGTTTCTCAATGTTTAGTTTGCCAGCAAGTTAAAGCTGATCAAAAGAAGCCCGGTGGTTTACTTCATCCTTTGGAGGTTCCGCAGTGGAAATGGGAGAGCGTCTCTATGGATTTCATAGATAGTTTGCCTGGATCGAAGAAAGGCAACACCAGTATCTGGATTGTGGTAGACAGACTCACTAAGAGCGCTCACTTTATCCCAGTTAAGAGTAAGAGGACGACATCATGGTTGGCATCAATCTACGTCTGAGAGATAGTTCATCTTCATGGGGTACCTTCCAACATCGTGAGCGATCATGACCCCATATTTACCAGTGAATTTTGGAGAAGCTTGCAAGAAGCATTTGGTACACAGTTGTGTTTGGGCACCGCTTATTATCCTTAGACCGATGGGCAGACGGAGAGGGTGAATAGAACTCTTGAAGATCTTTTTAGGCTGTGTATCCTAGACTTTGGGTGGAATGGGAAGATCACCTTCCTTTAGTAGAGTTTTCCTATAACAACAGCTATCAAGCTAGCATCGGCATGGCAAGCCTTCGAAGCATTGTAAGGACGACCCTGTAGATCACCAACTTGTTGGTGGGAATCTACAGAAAGATTATTACTTGGACCCGATATGGTTAGGGAAACGTCCGAGAAGATTGACCTTATTCGACGACGGATGAAGACATCCCAAGATAGGCAGAAATCCTATGCAGAAGAGAAGGACTGACATTGAATTTGAAGTGGGAGATTTAGTTTTTATTAAAGTGTCACCTTTAAGGAATGTGGTTCGCTTCGGATCGGTAGGGAAGTTGGCACCTAGGTTTGTGGGACCATTTCCCATAACCTAGAGGATTAGCCAAATGGCCTATAGAGTAAAGCTTCTGGAAAATTTATCCGATGTTCAAGACGTTTTCGACGTTTCTCATTTGTGGAAGTGTTTACATGACACCGCGGAAGTTGTTGAGCCAAGCATATTGGAAGAAGTGGAAGTAGAGCGGGAGGCGATAGTCAGATGAGTCCCTACTCGTATTCATGGATCAGAGGTTAAGAAGCTACACAATAAAGAGATCAAGCTGATAAAGGTTCAATGGGGAGATAACCCAGAGGATGCGACTTGGGAGACCGAAGACAAGATTCAGGCTTTGTACCCTTTTCTTTTCAAGGGTATGTTCTTAACTCCTTTTCCAAAATTTTATCTGTTCTTCTTTCATTTGAATATATCCTATCCATAGTATATTTGACATTTAGATAGGAATCCTATGGATGTAAACATGTGTTTGAGACATGTTATGTTTGATGGATGCAAGTGGATGCAGGTGTTTGCCAGTGGTTGCCTGTGGATGCATGTACACACATGTTAGGCACTAGATAGGCACAATCACTCTCGTAATGCATATCTATGCGTGTGCATCTTCTTTTCTTTTATGGATGGAAATGGATGTTGCACACATATAGAACTCACATGTTATAATAGGATTATTCGCATATATATTGGATACATGGCACCAACATACATTGCATTAAGGAGGTCAACTGAATCAGTAGACCGCCTGATCATCGCATTAGTATTGGGACATATACACACACCTTTGCATATATTCATATAAGCATTAGAAACCTTTAAGGACCATGATTGCCAGTGATTGATAGATGAGTAGATGGATGAGGAATGGTAGGATATGAATTCTTCTTAACTTAGAGATTTCGGGGACGAAATCCTTTGAGTAGGGAGGAATGTAATACCCTGCATTTTTAACAACACTAAAAGAGGATAAATTAAGTAATAATTTGTTTGATATCAGAACTATGGGAAACGAACTGCGCCATTGCGTCCGTCTCGAGATTCTGGTTAAGACAGACATTTGGTTTGCATAAAACAGACAACGTATGAAGGAGTTATGAGGATTTTAAGTCTGTATACGTGCAGAAGAATTACATATATACATATGAGTCTGATATAAGTCAGAACCTTATCCAAAATCATTCAAAAATCAAAATCTCGGAAGGCAGCAAAATTCCCGCTCTAGGGGGTCGACCCCTCTAGAGGGGTGTCGACACCAGGGTCGACCCCCCTACAGGGATGTTGACACCCCTAGGGATGACGGGGCAGTCGGTTTCAAAGGTGCTGGCAGCTATAAATATGTGTCCATTTCTCTAGTTTTCTTCATTGGAAATCAAGGAGGCCAAATGCTGCCGGTGTCTAAACTAAGATGGATCCTATCTTCTACAACAATCAACTTAAGCAATTCAGTTAGAGATTCAAGATCCATTCTTTTACTATTTTCTAATCCATACTCTATGAGTTCCTAGTTGATTTTAGTTTTAAATATTTAAAAGTAAACTTGATATGACTATAGTTTGGATTTGTTCATATGCCTATGTTATACTGGATCCATTGTAAATTGTGGACATATGACATTCTGTGATGTGGATCTTGACCTACTTTGTGTTAGATGTATTTTTAACTATTGGATCTAAATCCATATCTTGTCAGATCTATTGTAACTTCTGTGACATGCTAAGATGTGGATCTTGTCCTTGTTCGTGTTAGATCTATTTTTAACTATTGGATCTGAATTATGTGGACATCTAAATTATTAATCAGATCTAGTTTATCACCCTATGCCTATCATATTAGATCTAAACCAGTTGGACATCTAAATTGTTAATTTAGATCTTATTATGCTTATTATGATATCATAGTTATGTTAGAATTAGTTAACTGCCACAAATTCATCAGATTTATGCTCATATGTCCACTTTATCACCATGCTAGTTTATGTTTATGCCAGAACAATCACTATTATCATTTTTCCAACCAACTTTCCCTTTTATTGTTTATAGCTAGGCTACTTTCTAGCCTAGATGCCACCAAATATATGTGAATGTATTAGTTAGGAAATGGGGGGAAAAGGTTAGAATTGGCATAATTTAAATAACGCTTATATGAATTGGACATATAATTCAGAACGGGGAAAAAGGGGCATAATCACTTATAAAGATATAGGTAAGAATTGGATAAGAATGAAATGTCTAATAATTACAATTCGAAATTGTAATTGGACTTATGACATGAGGTTAGGTTGCATTAGTGGTGGAAGTCTGCCCGGACCCGACCGACATGTCCAACAACCACTAATGTTGAACCTAATGTGAGAGGTCTATGTGCGCAAATACGAGACAGGCTATAACACGAGGTTAGGCCCAACTTGTGGAAGAAGTATGCCCGGACCCGACCGACATATCCAGCATCCACAAGCTGTAGGCCTAATGTGGGAGGTCTAGCCCATTATAATCCATAAATGGACGTGGTAATAAATCAGACTACTTAACCTATTCTAATCCATGAGGGATTGTATGAATATGAACTAAAATTAGGGTTAAGTAAAATTGATTGGACAGTGGATGGGTTAAGAAAATATGGAGGGGGTGGGTAATATTTACATATAAGCCCACAAACTTAACCCGATAAGGTTATGTAAATAAAGATAACTAGTGGTATACATAACCGATGGAAATAATAAAGATATGCAATTAAAGACACCTAGTGATATACATAATCAAATGGAAAACCTTATGGGGGATACAAGACAAAGGGGAGAGCTAGTATTATATTGTGTGGGACCCGTTTCGTCCAGTAACCCGGAGTAGGTATCAAAACATGTACTCCATATTAGGTCGGAGAAGGGGCACGCTTACTGGACTGATTGTAAGAGATCCAAACGTGGAGGATGGTGTGGGCGGAACAAACCGATCGGCCATGTGCGTGCATGAGCTGGGCAGAAGGGGATAAGATGACCGTGACTCCTGTAGAAATGGGGTTGTGCATACCAGCGAGGGGCTGCCACTTTTGGATGTGATACATCCTACGTTGGGGCCAACACAAAGTATCTACGCGGATTAGGGAGCCGATCGATTAGGGTAGTAGTTAGGGTACACTTGGAAGTATGCCTAAGTCTACCACCTTATAGTGGAAGGGATCATCTCATTCTGGATATACTAGTATTACTGTAGAGTAATCATTTTAGGGAAGCGTATACACCTTACCCTGCCTACCTTGTCACACCTGTGTTTTATGTAGTAATCTCTCTTATCCACTTTATATGCCTGTCATGCTACTTTTATTTATTTACTTGCTAAAAGTAACTAGACTCGCCAGGCTTTATGTCTGACCCTTTTTGTTTCTCTTTCTTTCTTCTATTTCCCCCGCCTAGGTTATCAATGAGGAAACACTTAGGCTTGACCGTGATTCTGCTTACCTTTGCTGGAGCTGCTGATATCTATGGCTCAAGCTCCTATCCTTGTTGCTATGGACATATTTTGTTTTTGGGGAATTTTATTTCTTTTATGTACTCTGATATTTTTGAAGTACAAGACAGTAGCTTTTATGTTGTAATGGGCTTTTATGTTTCAGACATGTGATGTTTTTTTTGGACCATGGTATCTTATGATAAATAAAAATTTTATTCCGCTATTATTATATATGTCTGTCTTTTAATATTTCCGTTCTATTTACTATAACACTCCACGAAACTTAATGCATTCCCTTTGTGAGTGACATTAACGGTCGTGTGGTGTCACTGGCATGCTCCCTTGATTTACCCAACATTAAAATAAAACTAAAAGCTAATTTTAGTTCTCATATCAGTCCCATGACAGACTCGGGGTTTATTGTTTCTACCTAAACTCTGGGTGCCCATATTTTCCACATGGGCAGCTTGTAGTTTAGTTTTGCAGATATTTATTTCACAAGATCTTGGATTACGGTTGTAGCTATGTTCGGAATGCTTTGTATCCGTGCATTTCCTTCAACTGTGGTAGTTGATGTTTTCCGTTGCACATTATGTTTGTGTATATAAATGTAATTTAAATATCTAATTTACGCTGTAAATTATTTATTTGTATTCTGATATCTTGTACTCTGATGTAAATTGTTGTAATAGCAATGAAATGTTCTCATGTTTGTGTTCCGATGAGTTGTGTTCTCAAAGCAGTCCGCCTTCTTGTTCGGTTTAGTCCGACCAGGAAGTTCGGGTCGCTACAGGTGGTATTAGAGCTTTAGTTTACAAAGCTTGAGAACGAGAAACATTAAACCAAATGAAAGAATTTGTTCGAGATAGGATTAGCAGTATCCTATAAGAATAAATCGTTAGGGATAGGGTTAGTAATACCCTAGAATTAGTTTGAAGAGTGTTATTTATAAAAAAAATTGATGAATTTTGTTTTGGAAATATATCTTATTATATGTATTTGAGTATTTTATTTTATATTGAATTTGGACTATCGGGTATAAGAAGACTTTGCATATACGCCTTGCAAACGTGTATACGAAGTCTCGAATATACTAGGTAGATATAAAATCACACTCTAGTCACCCGGGGATGATTCTGGTGATTGAGATCTAATCATCAGTATTTATGTTCGAGTTTGGAAAGTGGGATGTCTATATATTTCCAATTGACTAGTGTGAGAACCAAAACTTAGTTAGAGTTTATTGTTTGTGATTTGACAATGAAACTATATTTTTAGTATATATAAAAGGTATACATTTGAAAATTTAATTAACAAATTGATTGCTAGTCGTGATGTTTGATAATTAGTTTAACTAATTAAAATATTAGAATAATTATAAAACAGATGTGAAAATGAAAGGGTAAAATTTAGCCAAATCGAATTTAATATTGAAGTGAATCGAAAACTAATTAGAATTAGATACATATTCATATATTCATTGAGCAATTTAATGGCTTAGCGTTAAGTAGAGAAATAAATTTGTGTGCCAGACAAAGAGGTGCACCTTAATGAGTTGGTTGCGCAATTTTATTATTATATTAAACTACTGTAAGTGATTTGGATGCGCTACGATGGTTGTTCTGCGTGAAATTACAACATACACTGTAGGATAGTAACAAATAAATTATGGATCACACCGCATAGCATACTACTAAAGACAGCATAGCTTATCATATTCCATATAAGTATTTGGTGCTTATGTGACGAGGTTTGGATTATCACATGAGCGAGGTGCTTGTATGGCGAGGGCTGAATTTCAGATTGAACTGAGGGTTGATTATGGACATAATAACCTATAATGGAAAATTGCAGGATTAAATAATAAACCCTAAACAGGTCAAGAGATGACAAATAAATGCACATCTCTCTTGTTTTTAGATACAACACATGGATTTATTCCCATTATTGGGTCAAGGAATGATTTTTTTCACATCTCCCTTGAGCATAGATAACTCACATTTGATTTATATGCGATACGTACATTTATTGGGTGCCTAATATGGCCCAATAAATTTGTTCAGATCAACCCGTACAAAGGAGATAATGACAAAAAAATTTAGAAATTTATGGTGTTAGCCAAATTTTTAGAGAAATTTGAAAGTTCTTAGAAATTGAAAAGTTGAAGAACGAAAGGCAGAATGAAAGTTGAGTTGGTTAGTTAAACAACTTTCAGCTCCGTTCTTTTTCGAGGACGAAAAAGTTTTAAGTTGGGGAGATTGTAACAACCTGTAGTTTTAGAACCAATTTAAAATTTATTTTTAACGAATTTTACATGGATTTGTAGTTGAATTAAAAAATTCGATAATTAAAAATGATTAATTTTGAGAATTAACGACATAATCAAATTATTTAAATTAAGTTTGAACGTATATATTTATATTTATTTTAAAACAAGCGTGAAATGGCGTAGTATTTTGAAAATTCGATCTCTAATTTAAATTGAGTACATAGAATTCATTATAAATCAGAATTTGATGAAATAAGAAACATTAGAATCATATTAACTATATCTTTCTAACGAATGTAAGAAATTGACATTTTTCTTTATAAATTGTAAGTTATGTCCAAATTAAAATTCCAAATAGTCGCAATGGAATATATATATATATATTAATATTATATATAGCCCTTAAAAATAATCATTTTGCAAATGACCTCAGTTTTTGATGAAAGTAATTTTGTTCGATCCGGAATATTAAACTATTGCTAGATTCCAAATTTCGTAATTTTTGGAGCTCGTATGTGGCCATGCACAATAAATTGTGAATTGATCAGCCATTTAACCCCGAAACAGTGCTTCTTAAGCAAATGGACTAAGAATTCGATGAAACTAGTTTCATTAGGTTCGTATCACCAATATGTAGCAGTGTGTCAATTTTCATCGCTAACGGTGTTCGTGTGCGCTCGGGGCATCGATAACTGTCGATTGGAGACTACGCTAACCAAAGAAATAAAAAAAATAAACCACATTTTATAAGATCTTTTCCTTTCCCCTTAACCCTAATTCTCCTTCTTCTTTATAAAAGGCATCCCGCCTTTTTTCCTCTAAAATTATTTTGCAAAAAGTCCCCGACCTAAATTAATTTATATCTTCCAATCCTTCAACAATTAGCCAAAACACATAAAGGAAAGGTTGTAGATCAAGATGAGATCTAGCTACCATGAAAATTTCATGACTTATCATTGCACAGATTCGCCGGGATCTCATTTTAAAGTCAAAAATTCAGTTTTGGATTTAGACGAATTGTGGACAAACGATCGAGTATTAAATGCTGGCACCCAAGGGAAAGTTGTCGAGGAAAGGATGAGCAACAACTTTGCTTTGTATTGTTTTTCCTGATATGGATCGAGGTGATCGGAAAATAAAGATGAACAGCAGCAATGTTTTGACCAAGCTGGGAATAAAGATGGCCAAAATCCGATAGCCACAAGCGACGTGGGGTGATGGAATTCGAAGGTGATTGTTAGCTGGTGGCGAGACGCGCCAATTTGGTGGAGTCCGTGACGCTGACATGGCGTGAGGAGGCAGTTTTTTGGCTCGAACGGAGTTGGATTGGAGGGTCATTTTCTGGTGCATGTGGTAGTAGGGTGGCGACGATTGGAGGTAGAGGTGTGCCATGTGTATGGGAAGGAGCTGCGGTGGTTGACCGGTCGTCAGGTGGCCTCTAGCGGCGGCGACGAGCATCCAGGGGGAGGAACGACATGAAATCGAATTGGGGGAAAATTTAGGGTTTTAATTATTTATTTAATTATTTAATTGTATATTCAAACTTTGAATGATTAAATCTTTCACATATGAACTCAGAATCGCACAGAAGAAGATCCGTTGCGTTCGTGGAGACGGGAGCTTCACAACAAGACTAATTTGGTCAGATTTGGGAGCAATTTGAATTTTTGAGCTAAATTAAATGTCCGTTTAATTTAGTTTAAAATTAAATTGTCAATTTAACACTGACGGAGTGGAAATCAAAGTGAGAACTCACTCACTCAAATTATTTTTATAGTTATTATATCTACGACTGAATGAAAATTGACTGCCTGCGATTGCATTATTTTTTTGGTGGATGATGGTTGTTTGCAGTTTTAATGTTATCATTATTAAACTGTGATTATAAATGTTTATAAATAAAACGTTTATATTATAAATTATTTCAGGAAGACAATTTACCCATCTGTCTCCCAAATACGTAGATATCTTCACATGGATTGTGATGTAAACACCACATAGGTATTGGGATGATAATTTTACACATTGCCCAAGTATGCAAATAATTATTGTTGATGGTTGAAAATGCCAAATGGGTTTGGGGATGAAAATTAATTCACATCTCCTTTGGATTTAACTGTATGTCAATCGATTGACTGACAGACTGTTATAAGTGTTATTTAATTATTTAATGCTTATACGGTTGTAAATTGCACTCTAGATGTGAGTTGAATGTTTAATAGTCGTTTATCACTATTTATGAATACATGCTATGTGAGGAATCCATATAAATAAAATTATATGGTTACTGATTGAGTCTGATTCCAATTCAGAAATAACGAATATTTTAAAATAATATTCTATGAGGAATCAAAATATGATTTTGATGTTCGATTTTGGATAGACACGAAAATGTTGAAACATTCATAACTGAAATGAATATGAAGTCAAGTTATGTAAATATACGCCATTTTAACTCGAATGGAATTATCTGTCGATTTTATTCATTTTATAATGAATATCGACAAGATTTGATTTCAAAATCTGATATTTTGAAAATATGGTCATTTTAATATTATAATGATATGGAATATTCGATTTTGATTTAAAATTAAAATGAAAGTCGGAATCGTTTTTAAAATGAATTTATAAATATTTTATAGAATATGTTTAAAATGCAAATCGACGAAATATATTATATACATTTAAAATGGCATGAATAGAATGTTTCGCCCAACAACCATTCGTGAATTCCGACCATTGACTTTGAATGGACGTAGTGGAATGATAGGAGTTTGGAAGATATTGATATTGTTATTCCAAAACGATATCAGTTAGTTTCAGAATTTGATATTGAATGTAAGTCGACAAGATTTCCATTTAAGATCTTATATTTAATACCAAATGGTATTTTGGGTTCGCTGTGAATGATATCTTAATTAATACTGTTTTTGAACCCACTTGTGAAAGTGATAAATCGTTTAATTAAAATTAATGAAGTTTTCGAATAAATACATGTAATCGGAACTAAATGGAAGTTGATTTTCGGTTTATCGTGAACTTTGTTTTAAATGACATTGGTTCTTTAACCCAGTTAAAGAAATGATTTATTTCCTAAAGTGGAATAATCATTAAGTAATGTTTTTTGAGATTAAAACCAAGTTGGAGTTTTAACGAATCTTTAATTAGATTGGAATGTTCATGAGGTAATTAAATTTACCGAATTCAAGAAATGATCAAGAATGGAGTACCACCAGTTTTACTCCATGCGATAGATAAATCTTTAAATAGATTTGAAACGTGAAATGGTAATTAATTTTACCGATAACATAGTGGGTGTAAGATAAGCAGTACTACCAGTTTTGCTCCATGGGATGAATAGGTAGGGATTGTGGTAATAAAATAAATGGTTACTTCAGTAAGACTCGATAATCCCGACAAGTTGGTAAACCTTAATTCGGTTTAAGTTGTGAAAAGATAAAACAAAATCCTTTGTAAATGATATCCAAAGTAAGATTAAAGAATAGGTTTAAATGAACTTGTCTTTGATAAAATTATTTGGAACTTTTCCCCTAAGATGTGAATATTTGAATAAAAGAATAATCTGAATTAGAATGAGGCGTATGATGTGTTATTATAGCACTTGATTATAAGATACGCGAGTTATTCGGAAAGACCAGGTTTAACCCATTCTGAATAACAGATATGACGACTAAAAGTCGAAGATTTGAAGATGGTGGTTGAAGACTGGAGATCTTCACATTGTTTGGATGATTACTAATTTCTTGATTGGGTTGTACACCCAAGACGAGGTAATAACTAATGATCATCCATACGTACTTGGAGATCGACTGGATATGCGAGGGCCTCCCTCCTATATTGGACATATGGGACGAGGAATAAGGTGCCTCCGGTTTCGTTCAGACACAGAACGAACTTGCAAATTGATTGTATGTTTGACATTGTACTTCATGCTGTATTCGTTGATCTCTGCTACATATATATGTAACAACCCGGAAAATCAGAATCAATTTAAAATTTTAATTTTAACTATTTTAATGAATTTTGAATATTAAAAATGATTTATTTTAAATAATAACGTTTTAAAATTTATTTAAATCAAAGTAAGAATGTATTTATTTATATTAGTTATAAAACGAGCCTAAAATGGCGTGGTAGTTTGAAAATTCAAATTCTAATTTCAAATGAATATACAGAATTCAAAATAAATCGGATTTTAGTAAAACTAGAAATATTTGAATCCGTTTAAATATATCTTTCTAACGAATGTGAAAAATCCAGATTTCACAACGAGAATTGAAAGTTATGTCCAATTAAAAATTTACAAGAGTCGCTATGGAATTTAAATATATATGGCCCTTAAAAATAGACATTTTACAAACGACCTCTGTTTTCGACGAAACCACTTTGTTTGGATCTGGAATGTCAATTTATTCCAGGGTTTAAAATTCCATAATTTTTGGAATTAATATGTGAGTGTGGTAAATTAAAACGCGTTTGGTAATTTCAGTTTGAATTGGATTGACGAGAAAATGGTCATTTTTCGAACGGTCTCCAAATTCGACGAAATTAAAATTTTTAGGACTGTATCATCCAAACAAAGCTAGATTTATTTTTCTGGAATTTTGGAATCCGTATGTGGCCCTGGTAAATTAAAATGTACGTTCAAAT
This sequence comes from Allium sativum, assembly GCA_030737875.1. Lineage (NCBI taxonomy): Eukaryota > Viridiplantae > Streptophyta > Magnoliopsida > Asparagales > Amaryllidaceae > Allium > Allium sativum. The sequence continues at coordinate 354,023,079 of CM060916.1, read as the reverse complement.
CTAAAATTGAATGTTTTATATTTTAATTTGAAGAGTAACTGACTGAAGCAGTCGAATGGGCTTACGAAACATATTCCATTGTGTCCGGAATTGGGGTATTTAGCTAGGGGCAATATTCGTTTGTTTTAATTTGGAGTTCTTACGGATTAATGGATATTTTTGGATTTAAAAGAAAATAAAATATATAAATATATAAACCAATAAAAAGGGGCGTTGACCAATTCATTCCGAGAAAACCCGATACCCTCTCTTACGAACAACGACGGCTGTTCCATCCTTTCTCCCCCTATAACTTCAGAGTTACTCAACCAAATAAAGTGATCCTTTTGAGGATTTTGTAGAAAATCTTCTGATCTACAAATCTAAAGTGGTCCGGACCTCTCTCGTTGCGTGCTCGTGGAGAATCGTGCCCAGGAAGTCGTGCCGCCTCGCCTAGGTTTTCGCCCCCTATACACCTTCGAACTGAACATGGTGCACATGCGCGGGAAGCCCTCTCCGAGCCCTATGACGTCATACCATCTAATCTTTGTCTCGTGCAATAGATTTGGAGAAAAATAAAAACCTAGTTTGGAACAAAAATGGAAGGTAACGGCAGTTGTAATTTTTAAAGGCTATAACAATTTAAAGCGTTGCGAAGTTCAATTTATTTATAAAAATCGTATCTTTTTCTTATGTTGTCGAAATCCAGTGAAAAAAGAGACATTGGGAGCATGACATCGTGCGCTACATTCTAGAAGTGACTGAAGAAATTTTAGAGCTATCTACAATTTTAGAAGGAGTGGAACCCAAGGTGAGCAATCTAAATTCAAAAATAAATGGATAAAAATATATTAGGTTGCAGACGGAGCTTAGTAGCTCCTGACACCATCGCCCACAGACCATGGATGATTTGTTTGATTGTATTGTGGTGTGAAATTGATTGTGAATGATTGATCGTGGTTGCAATAAAATTGATTATGATCGGTAAATCCATTGGGTTGTGAAAATGAATTGTATTGTGGAAATTATGGAAATGAAAGTATTGTAATGCTGCAAGGCCAAGGATAGCAGAGGAGTTGTGCTGGACACGGTGCCGATGCTACATACCCTGCCGTTGTAATGCCGAAATTTTCTGAAATGACTACATAAAATAGTTGTTGTGTTGAATATATTGCTTAAACAATAAAAATCATATTTTTATTGTATGCATGAACAAATAAAATTATTCATATGTTGAATAAATTCTTTGAATGATAAAAATAACATTTTTATCATTAACGTAAAGTTATAAAATATTCATATGTTGAATAAATTCTTTGAACGGTAAAAATAATATTTTTATCATAAATGTGAAGTCATAAAAATATTCATATGTTGAATAAATTGTTTGAATGATAAAAGTAACATTTTTATCATGAATGTGAAGTCATAAAAATATTCATGTGTTGAATAAATTCTTTGAATGATAAAAATAACATTTTTATCATGAATGTGAAGTTATAAAAATATTCATATGTTGACTAAATTCTTTGAATGATAAAAATAACATTTTTATCCTGAATGTGAAGTTATAAAAATATTCATATGTTGAATAAAATCTTTGAATGGTAAAAATAATATTTTTATCATGAATGTGAAGTTATAAAAATATTCATATGTTGAATAAATTCTTTGAACAGTAAAAATAACATTTTTATCATGGATGTGAAGTTATAAAAATATTCATATATTTAATAAATCGTTTGAACAATAAAAATAACATTTTTATCATGTATGTGAAATAATAAAAATATTCATGTTTGAAATAAATTGTTGGAACAATAAAAATCACATTTTTATTGTATGTATGAACCTTTAAAAATAGTCATTGGTTGAAATAAATGTTTGAACATAAAAAATAACATTTTTACTATGGTAACGAACTATATAAAATAGTCGTGTAGTGAAATAAATGTTTGTTCATTGAAAATAATATTTTAAGCATGTATATGAAGTGTTACAAATAATCGTGTGTTGAAATAAATGGTTGTTCACTGAAAATAATATTTTTAACATGTATATGGAGTGTTAAAAATAAACACGTTCGGAAACAAATCTTTATTCTCTAAATATATTATTTTTAGCGTAGATATGCATATTTATACATATGTTGATCATGAAAATAAATGTAAGGCTTAATGAGTTGGCTACGCAATTTTATTTATTATGTAAACTTTGGTGAATGCCATTGGATGCGATGTGCTGGTTGTTCTGTGTGAGATTATAAACAACACCATAGAATAGCAACAATTAATTTTGAACTATACTACATGACATACTTCGTGAAGACAGCATACTCTATCATATACCATATAAGCATTTGGAGCTTATGTGATGAGGTTGGGATTGCCATACGGGCAAGACGCTCGTATAGCGATGACTGAATTACAAGTTGAACTAAGGACTGATATAGACTAAATAAAATATAACGGTAAATTGCCAGATTTAATAAAAACCCCACACAGGTCTGGAGTTGACAATAATCACGTCTCTCTAGTTATTAGATACGACACATGGATTATTTGTTTTCCAACACTGGACAAGGTGACGAGAATTTGTTCTCTGGAGTTATGATTTTTACACACTCCCTTGGGCATAAAATAGGTCACTAAAAATTGTGTATGCTTATTCTAGATTTATTGGGTATCTAATACGGCCCAATAAATTTCCAAACCAAAGGAGGCTATGGCGAAATTTTTCTAAATTTAAAGGCGTTAGCGAAATTTTTGAAGTGAAAATGGTTCAGAAATCGTTGAATGAATTATATTTATATGTATATAAATATAAATTAAAATAAAACGAATCGCGCAGTTGTAGTTCGCGTTTGGAATTGTAACTTTAAACGATTATACCGGGAGATCCTACCGTCGGATTATCCCGAAACTGGAACCATTGGGTTCGCTTTGGAAAGATCTTCCCAACGGTATTAAATTTGTTAAGATCCAAAGGTTAGATTTTGAGAAATGTGTAAATCAAATCTGAAGAAAAACAGCGCCAGGGCCGCGTTATGATCTGAAGCTTTGTTTTATTAAATTGGGCTATTTTTAAATAAATAAAAATAGCGATAAATCGTTATAAAATATTAAAACGATATGGACTGGAAATAAATCAATTTTACTTAGTTTATTAGATATTATGATGGTTAGGTGTATTTGACATGAAATTATTATATTGAATTAAAACGTGAATGCCAAATAATTTAACCATGGAAAGAATTGATTTGAATTATATGTATTCATGAATTATTTGAAAAGGCCAAGTTAATTGTCGTTTCAAATAATTGATCGATGATCAAAAGTCGAAGATATGAAGACGGTGCAAGACGAGTGATCTTTACATCGAATGGATTACTACTGATGCTCTGGATCGGTTAGCTCCTAGGAGGGGTTACAGTGGTAGTAGTACGGACGAATTTGTTGAATGTCCAGATGTGCAAGGGCCTCTCTCCTATATTAGACATATGGGACGAGAAATAAGGTGCCTCCGGTTTCATTCAGACCCATAACGAACTAGTACATGGATGTGTGTCTGACATTGAATTTTATTCTATGCCGATTGATTTCTATTGAATATATATCTGTTTGGTGGTGGAGAATTTATTCTCTTGATTAACACCCTTCTCTAAGACGTACAAGCTTAGAGGTTATATATCGACAGACATCAGTCGCATGGCGTGGAATGTCAATGTGGCAAGATGAGGTGCAAGCGATCAAGGCTTTTGTTGAAAAGCAAAGCCTTGTGGTTAATGATCAAAGCACGACTTTAAATAGCATAGCTTTGTGTATAGTATTAATTCGTGAGCCTCACACCTCGGTATGAACTAGAAACAAGAGAGGATTGCAGGGAGGACATGCGTTTCTTTCTAGCTAGGAGTGGTATCATGGTATGGAGCCCAGACATTTTTACTTATGTGGATGATGGAAAGCAAGGCGCCTCGGATATATCGGTCACTACGGGGCCGATAGATGGATATGGTCGACGTATTGAACATTACACCCTATGGGGCGGGGAAATGCATTGTTCGGGGATTATTAATCCACTTAGTGTGGACGGGCCGTGAAGTTCCAAGGGTTGATGCATTATGATCCTCAGACATGGTAGGCTAGATTATCTCAAATTCGGTAAGGACGATCCCTTGCCTGGGTTCAGGATGGAAATCCAACTTCCAATACGACATTGTGCGGTTTTGATTGTAAAACTAGTATGGCGACATAGTAGGATGGGGTTCTATGTCGTCTATTATTGATATTATGATGGAAATTGTTTTTGAAACATATGTACACTAATAATAATATTAGATGATTTTTTTTATGCATATCAAGCATATTTTGCCATTATAAGGTAAAACTCTATCCTCCGGTTTGTGTAGCATTATGTGATGGGACTTGAGTCTTATAATGGCTTCATTTTCTGTAAAAAGCATTGCGATGTTTAAATGATTTACATGTTTTGTGCACTGGCAATCCAATGGAGTAAACCTGTTCCGCGTTAGTGGCGTGGTCCTGTGACTGACCTTATTATTAAATAGGTTAAGTAGATTTCTCATACCAGTCCCATGACTGACTCGTAGTTTGTTTCACTTTGCAAACTCGGGTGCCTCTATTTTCTACATGGGTAGCCTTGTATTCAGGTTTTAGCAGGCTCATTCTGGATAGCTATGGAGCTGGATTCTATCATTTCTATTGTGCTGTTCAGACTTTATTATGTATATTACGTTTGATTCGCTACATACATTTTATATATTAAGCTGAAACTGTATTCTGTACTAAGTATGATCCTGTTGTGTTGTGTAACTCTGATGACTATATTATTTCCTGTGTAATCTAATGTACATTATCTGGTGTAATGCTATATTTCTATTCTGCTGTTATTGTTTATGTGTTATATTCCACTGATTATCCTTGCTTCCGTGGCACGGGGGTTTTGGGTCATCACAATATATCTGTTTGCTGGCGGAGAATTTTTTCTCTTTCTTAACACCCTTCTCTAAGATGTACAATCTTAGAGGTTATATATTGGAGGAAATCAATGGTATGGTATGGACTGACAATGTGTCATGCTGAGTTGCATGAACAAGGCTTGTTTTGAAAAGTAGAGTCTTGTGGTTGATGATCAAAGTATAGCTTTAAGTAGCGCGGCTTTGTGTAGTGCTAATTCGCGAACTTCACACCCCGGCGTGAACCAAAAACGGGATAGAGACTGCAGGGAAATGGATATACGTTAGCTTCTAGCTAGAAGTGAGTCAAAGTATGGAGCCCAAACAATTTACTTATGTGGATGTTGAATATTATTTGATGGAGGGTGAGGTACCTCGAATTTGATTTGGGTCTCTAATGGCTCTTGATTGGTCGACGTGCCGACCATTTTGGAGGTTCGGTAGAACCGGTTAAAGTATTATGTATGGTATTGCCAATCAGTGACGACCGACTGACCCTGAAGATCCAAGGCTTGCCTAGAGGCGTGATCCTAAGGCATTTGCTAGAGTTTCTCGAAATCGGTAAGGAAGATCCCTTGCTTCGGTTCATAGATGGAAATCCAATTTCCAATATGGAATTTTTTCGGTTTTAGTTGTAAATCTATGTGGCGACATAGTAGGATGGGGCACTATGCCATCTATGATTGATACGATTATATTTGTAGTTGATTCTTCACTTATAATAATAAAAGATAAAATTCGCTTATCAAGCACTTTTTGCCATTGTAAGGTAAAACTCTATCCTCTGGTTTTTGTTCCATTGTGTGATGGGACCCGAGTCTTATAATGGCTTCATATTTCCTTTTTAGTATTGCGCTGTTTGTTTTATGGTATTCTTGGGAGAAAACCCGTTCCCTGTCGTACGATGTGGTCCCTTGATTTACCCAACATTAAAAAAAGCTAATAACTGTTTTTAGTTCTCACACCAGTCCCAGGACTAACTCAGAGTTTATTGTTTCTACCTAAACTCTGGGTGCCCATATTTTCCACAAGGGCAGCTAGTAGTTTGATTTTGCAGATATTTATTTTCATAGGATCCTAGATTACAGATGGAGCTATATTAAGAATGCTTTGTACCCGTGTATTTCCTTTAGCTGTGGTAGTTGATGTTTTTCGCTGCACATTATGTATATGTATTTAAATCTAATTTATATATCTAATATTTTCTGCTGTAAATTATTTATTTGTACTCTGATATCCTGTATTCTAATGTAAGTTGTTGTAATAGCAATGAAATGTTCTCATGTTTGTCTTCTAATGAGTCATTTTGCAAAGAAGTCCGCCTTCTTATCCGTTTAGTCCGAACGGGATGCTCGGGTAGCTACAACAACTGTCATCAGACGGGACATGTTGCTAGGTTTTGTAAGAAGCCAGCAGTGAAAAAGCCACAACAACCTCAGCAAAAACAACAACCTCAACAGCAACAACAAGGACCTGGTAATGCGATAATCATGGAGACTCTACGCTTTAATTGCCATCAACCTGGACAAATGGTTAAAAATTGTCCGCTTATAAAGAAGGCACAACAACCAAAGGTCTATGCTATTAAGAATGAACCATCAAATTCTCAGGATGTGAAAGGAAAAGGAGTTCTAGAAGGTACCTTACATTTAAATGGAATTGACATTCGTGTTTTATTCGATAATGGTGCCTCGCATAGTTTCATTTCTTGTAAAACATAAGGAAGATTCCATCTTATCCAAAAAAATTCCCCAAATCCGATTTGCATATCTAATTCCATTGGCATAAAAACTGAATTAAAAATATATTGCGATAATGTGGCCATCTCGTACCTTTCACATTTCTTCCTTTTCTATTTCTATGTTTTGGATTTTAAAGGATTTATTCTTATACTCGGGTTAGACTGGTTAAGTAAATTCCAAGGTAAGATTAAATGCGATAAAGGAATCATAACTCTAATAACCAGTATAGGGAGGAAAGCTAGGATACTGTGTGGAAAACCCTGTAGATTTCTCTGACGTATTTGTTGAAGTTAAAAGCATACCCCCACATCACGAGATAGAGTTCTGAATCGATCTTATTTCTGGAGCAGGATCGTTAGTTAAACCCAAAAGATGAATGGCGCTATAAGAAGTCATGGAATTCGAAAAGAAAACATAATATTTGTTGGTAGAAGGGTTGATCAGGCCAAGTTTTTCATGTTGGGGCTCAGCAGTAGTTTTTGTGGTTAAGTCTGATGGATCACTAAGATTGTGTGTTGACTATAGAGAGTTAAATAAAGTGACCATTAAAAATAATTATCCTTTACCTCGAATTAACGACCTTTTTGACCAATTGAATAGAGCTATGGTATTTTCTCAAATGGACCTAGCAACAGGTTTCCACCTGTTAAGGATTTATGAAGATCGTATTCCTTAACTGCTTTCAGGGGCCAGGATTTATTTTATGAATGGTTTGTTATGCCATTTGAACTAACCAACGTACCCGCATATTTTGTTGACTTGATGAACTGTGTTTTTAGGAAGATTCTGAACAAGTTTGTTCTAGTTTTCATTGACGATATCTTAATATTTTCGAAGATAGAACACTGATATCATCTTAAAGTGGTATTGGAGAATCAAAGGAAGAATGTATTGAAGGCAAAGTTTTCCAAATGTCATTTATGGTAATCTGAATTTAGATTCTTTGGGCACATTATGAATTGAGATGGTATCTCAATGGACCCAATTAATGTAGAAGTTGTGCAACAATGGAAGCAACCCCAAACGCTAACGGAAGTCCATTGTTTCCTAGGATTGGCAGGATACTAAAGAAGCTTTATATAAGAATATTCGAAGATATCTTCTCATCTAACTAAGCTAACTAAGAAGGGTGAGAAATTTGTATGTACCTCAAAATGTGAAGAAGCTTTCAAAGAATTGAAGAAGAAATTAATAGAAGCACCGGTTCTAGCTGTTCCCGATGGAAAGAATGGATATGCGGTATATACTGATGCTTGTAGAATTGGTCTTGGCGCAGTCTATATGCAAAATGGATGTGTGATTGCGTATGCTAGCAGACAATTGAAACTCCATGAAAAGAATTACGCTACACACAATTTAGAACTATTGGCATTTGCCTTTCATTGAAGTTGTGGAGACACAACCTGTTAGGAGAGAAATTTGAGCTCTTCGCCGACCACAAACCACTGAAATATCTTTTCACTGAGAAAGATCTCAATCTAAAGCAAGAAAGGTGGTTAGAATTCCTTGCATCATACGACCTCGATATTATCTATACGTCAGGAAAAGCTAACGCCGTGGCGGACGCTTCAAGTAGAATTGCAATCTTATCTCTTCGAGAAGCTACTCTAGCACTCCAAGAAAGAATAATGGGAAATCAAAGGAGAGATACTAATCTAGAGAAGTTAATTCAAGGAGTTATGAGGGGAAGGTAGTCAGATTTTGAATTGGATAGCCAAGGTATTCTCAGGATAAATGGGAGACTATGTGTTCTAGATATTGATGGGCTAAGACAAAAAGTTTTGATGGAATTCCATAAATCAAAGCTAAGTATTCACCCAAGAGTGCACAAAATGTATAGAGACATGAGACAAGTATTTTGGTGGCCCGAAATAAAGAGAGATATTCTGGCCTATATAAATAAGTGTTTATGCTGCCGGCAAATAAAGGGTGACCATCTGAAAGCAGCAGGATTACTGCAACCTTTGGATATTCCCAACTAGAAGTGTGAAATGATATCAATGGATTTCATCGATGGATTATCCTAGACTAGAAGAGTATATAAAGGAGTTTGGGTTATGGTAGATCGATCAACGAAGAGTGCGCATTTTATTCTGGTGAACCAACTCGGACTACAACTTCGTTAGCCGAGATTTTTATATGGGAGATTGTACGACTACATGGAGTCCCTATGAGCATTATAAGAGATAGAGATCCCATTTTTGCTAGTAAATTCTTGGAAGCTCTTCAAACAACATTGGGAACCAGGCTGAATCTAAGCACAACTATAAAGCTAGCACAGGTATGGCACCATATGAAGCTCTTTATGGAAGACCATGCAGATCGCCAACTAGTTGGACAGAGCCAGGAAATAAATTTGTTCTTGGTCCAGATGTGATCCGAGAAGCAACAGAGAAGGTTGGGTTAGTCGAGAGGAGGGTGAGGGAGGCCCAAGATCGTAAGATATGGTACAAAAACAAAAGATAAAGGGATCTTAATTTTTCTGTTGGAGATTTTGTGTTTGTAAAGATCTCACCAATTAAAGGAGCAGACAGATTTGGTAAAACGGGAAAGTTGGCTTCACGATATGTGGGACCTTTACGTGTTCTTGAGTAGGTTGGTCTCTTGCTTATAGGGTTGAATTACCGGAAAGACTGGCAGGGATTCCCAATGTTTTTCATGCATCTCATCTTCGGAAATGTGTTCACGAGCCGTCTTTGATTTTGGAAACATTCGTTTAAGAAGATCTTAAGAATGAGCCAGACTTGACTGTGATTCGATATCAGGTCTATGTTGTGGATAGGGAAGAGAAGCGAATGCGAAATAAGATTGTGAAGCTACTCAAGATACAATGAAGTGAGAATCCAAATGACTGTACTTGGGAAATAAAGAAGCATATCAAGGAAATCTATCCAGATTTTGTTATGAACTAAGTGTTAGCTTATCATATTTTTTGACCTGGAAGTTATCTTATGTTTGATGGTATTGTATGACTTGTTATGGATGTTATCCTATGTTTGGAAATGTAATTTTTGGTTTTTCATTTCTATGGATTATCCGTATTTGAGGACTCAGTTATTCTTAGGGCTTATGAACTCTTTCAGTTTATTATCATTTGTTCTAAGATTTGTCTTTTGTTTCTTTACTAGATGGAACCGAATTTCAAGAGGACAGCTAGTTAGCAATTGACGCCTCTTTAGATACTTAGGCTACATACAGGTATCAGTATACCTAAGGTGATAGACCCCCAGGACATGATCGAGCAAGCATAGCATTAGGAGAATGGGGGACGGTATGTCATCTCAGAGCAGTTTGGTATTTATCATGGAGAGCCTACAGTGATGAAGATAGTATGGATTTTCTGCAGGAGCCAAATGATTATGAGGAAGAGGAAGGGAAGGAAAAAGGCTATGTAGGAGATGGAGATGATAGCGGCAACAATAACGACGATGGAGATGACGACAGGGATGATCTTGAGGAGGTTGAGGAGGAAGAGGAGGAGCCTGAAGAGGAGGAGGAGATTATACCAGAGCAGGTACGGGCGACTCTTTGGTCGAAACCACACCAGTGCTACAGGATGGGCAGTTAGCCGTTTTGTGGGAGAAGATTTCACAGGATTTGTTTCCCTTCTAAGCAGCAGGAAGACATTTAGAGATATCGATGGACTTCAGATACCCAGATATGATGTTGTATCCACCTTCTCCAGTGGTGATCATAGACATTTCAGATGATAAAGACATCGAGGAAGATGAAAGCGTAGTGGAGGTGATCAACATTTCAGATGATGAGGAAGTGATAGAGATTAGCAGCAGCAGTTTGGAGTAGTATGGTCCGGTTAGGGTGTTATTGTACATATAGCAGTATTAGTAGTAGTATGGCAGATGTGTAGTATAGTAGTCTATAACTCGATGCTTATTATCATATTATCTGATATAGCTAGTTTGACAGGAAATAATGTATTATATTTGGCCTATATATATACATACATAAATATATATATATATACTGTTTACAAATTTCGAGGGCGAAGTTTTTATGAGGAGGTTAAATTGTAATGACCTGGGTTTTGACTAACATGTAAATACAAATTTGTCCATCGTAAATAACAAATTAATGAATACAAACTAAATTTCGTACTTTAAAACAAAATAAAATTTAATTCCTTTGCCTAAATAAAAGTATTTGTCTAGTGTGAACTCCTTTGACTAGTGTATGTTAAATAAAGTTAGAAGTTGGCTTTTTTATCTTCATTTGCACATAACCTGTTTCAACAAATCAAAAGAATGTAGCAGGTAAAGAAAAATATAGCCTGCTTATATAAGGATTTGACAAGAGGTATGCATCAACTAGGGACTAAAAACTAGGATAAGAATGATTTTACACTTTGGTCGACTTTTTTTTTTGTACTGAAGACTTCAGTTTGTTTTAAAAACTTGGTAGCAAAGTAAGCATTTTAAAACAAATTTTTGTAAACTAAAAAACCATGTGACCATCTGAAAACCCTCAGCCGTGAGGAGCATACAGCTTAGCATAAGCTAAGAGATTTTTGCCATTTCTTTTCACTAATCAAAACCGAGAGCAAGTGACAAAACATTTGGTATACAGGGAATTTAATGTGATATTGCTATAGCAGTCATTCCTTTATATGATCTGTACAAAATAATACCCTTTTGCATGTTCTTGCAGGACTGTAGCATTTCGGCAAAAGGGAAAATAACATTTGTCCATCATAACAGCTAGGAGAAAGCTAGCTTCTTTTCCTTTCAATCATTCGAGAATCAACCGGAATAATCTACTGATTTTTCTTTTCCTAGACATTCATTTATTGCCATGTTATTTTATGATTTTAATACACCTATATAAAGAGGCACATACACATGCACTTCCTCACCACAAACATTCTGTTCGAACAAACCAGTAGAAGGGAGAACTAAAGCCGAGAAAACCAAAACCTTGACAAGTGAGTAAACACCCATGTTTATCTTTACATTCTGGTGAAATCAGATACTAAATTGGTGATAATTTTATACTTGCACGCTACCTGACTGAGTGGTATTAAAACTCAATTTGGAACCATGTATGCTTGTATGATTAGTTGATTAACTCGGTGACCTTGCTTAGCTAAGAATTTACCGTAAAACCCATACCCATGTTGTAATGACCCGGATCCTTGTGGGTTAATTTTTGAATACTTAATATTTAATTTAAATATTGGGTGGATAATATAAATGGTATTTTATATTAAGTTATCAATTTAATAATCAATTTCGATTTAATATCGAATATATTAAATCATTGTAATACGAAAAATAATTCAGTTCGAGAGTTGAAACTAAATTAGAAACAATCCAGAAGATCAATACAAACTCCTGTTTAAATTAGAACGATAATATTAATTAATTATCGAAGAATATAATTGTCTGAAATAAATTTACATAGGTTTAAATAAATATCTTCCACAGACGATCGAATTGGACTTCGTGACCTATCCCAGTGTGTCCGGAACAGGGGTATTACCCTAAAAATGACAGTTGTTGGGTTTTGAAAGGAGTTCAGAATCAGTGTGTAATTTTAATTAAAAGATACCAATTTTAATTAAAATAAAAATAAAAATTTAATAAAATTAAAGGTAAAGAATTAGACACCTCCTTCTTTCATTTCACCACTCCTTTCCTGTTGATCAAAAGAAACCACATCTCCCACTTCAAATAGCCTTGCTGTTCGATTCAAATCGGCACCCTTCTTCATTATAAAACCACGAGCATACCTTCCCTTTAATTCCTTTTATTCTCGTTCCTCCTCAGACAAATCTAAAGCTCCAAATCAAAATCCGAATTCCCCTTTACTTCCTAAATAAATCGAAAATGGCCGCAACCCCTCTTCTGAAATAAAAATGAAATCACGATTCCCTTTATCACGAAGACAACCTGAAGCTCAACTTGACGACGCTCACAGACCAGGTATGATGGTGATTGCGTTCGAATAGGGTTATCGCTGACGTTGTGATTGACGAGTTTGATTTTGGCAAAATCGATTGGACGATGCGATGTTGGCAAGGGCTCAGGGACTCCGATGATGAAGTTTTCGCTGTGTCCCTCTGTAGCAGTAAGTGGATGCGCGGTCGCGAATCCAAATATGAGTTCGAGGAGTTGCTGATGAACGAACTGGGATGGAGTGAAGCCATTTTTGCGCTGTAAGCAGTTTTGGACATGGATGGGGAGGAGTCGAGCTTGTTGGGAGTGAAGAAGGGCTGTGTGTTCAAATACAAAGAGAAAAGGTGTATTATGGTATTACCAACATTTGGTTTGCAGTTTGGTCTGTGATTTCAGCTGTGGTGAAACTTGAGGATGGCGCTGGTACGGGTGATGTAAATGAGGAATTTCAAGTCTGTGGTAATGTGGATATGGGTGATAGAAGGAGTATATGGTGCTAGTCCGATATAGATGGTGGTGAAGGTTAAGAAGAAAGAAAAATGGAAAAGGTAATTAAATTAATTATTTAGTCAATAGTTAATTTATTTAGTATAGTAGTTAATTTAATTGAATAATCGTTTAATCGATAAATATAAAATCAAATAATCATAGGTGTATGATGAATTCATTTGAGATGATTCAAGTAAAGGCTAGCCGAGACGATACCAAATTTAAGATGGATATTCGGAAATGAAAAATCGATGTGAGTAAATTCTCACTCACCTGTTTAATTAGAATTTTTTTATTTCGTTAAAAATAATTGCGTGTTGCTTGTTTGAATGCCGTCTGATTGTTTTAAATATATTAGCTATTTAGGATTGGTTCACTATTATATATATATTGGCTTGATGGTTGAATTGGATTCCTGCAGTCTCATTAGCGGATGCCCGCAGTTTCATAGCGGATGATTTCCCTATGCTCCCCACAAATATATATTAGTGGATGACCTTCATACCGCGATATCCTGCCTCGAAGCAGGATGGGTATTACTATGTTAACTAACGTCTGTGGATGCAGGAAAACAGGTTGGAGGAATCTAACAGGATTCCTCAAAAATATATAATCTATTTGTTTATTTATTTGCATATATATTGTCATAAATGTGTTAGAAAAATAAATAATTGGTTGCTTTGTGTGCTTAAATATCACTGGCTTAAGTATTGATATTTAAAAATATCGAAAAAGGGTATTTGAGATTTAAAAAGGGGATTCTATTTTTATAAATAGAATTTGAATTTTTAATGAACTATAGAAAATATTAACTTGTTTTGGATATATATATATATAACAAGTATGGAATTTATAAACTTTGTTTATAAATCAAAATGTGGGATTAGAATGGAATTTATAAACTTTGTTTATAAATCAAAATGTGGGATTAGAATGGAATTTATAAACTTTGTTTATAAATATATAGTGTGGGATTTTAAGTGAAGTTATAAACGTTGTTTATAAATAATGCATAGAATTGAATTTGGAATTTGAATAAAGAGAATTCAAATAGATTTAGATATAGAATTTGAATAAAGGAAATTCAAACATGGAATTTGAATAAAGAAATTGAAAGGGGATATGAATATAGTATTCAAATAGGATTTGAAATATTTCAAGTGGATTTTAAACCATAAGATTTGAAGATAGTATTTCAAATGGAATTAAACCATAGGAATTGAATATCGAAAGTGAAATGAGATTGAATATAGAAAGTGAGAATGGGGTTAGAATACTTGGAATTCAAATAGAATTAAATGGAGTTTGAATATTTTGATTTTAAATAGAAATTCAAATGGAAATAGAATATAGAAAGTGAAATAGACCAAAGAGCCAATTAACAAATTTAGTTAAAACGATTGGTATAGTTAAAATAGATTGGACAGGTATAAATATATAGGAGACGGGTTTGGAATAAAGTGTTAGAAGAAATATAAATAAAAAGCCTGACAAAAAGGTACATATTTAATTCATATAAGAGATTTTATGCGCCGTATCGGCTAGCCGCTTGGCTTTTCTTTTTTCTTTTTGGATTGGTAAGGGCCATGGGAGGCTATTTGAAATATCCCGATGCTCCCGGTACAAAGGAGGTTATGGCGAATTTTTCCAAGAATTTAAGGAGTTAGAATATTTTTAAGATAATTTGATAGTTAGAAATCTACGTATCGATATATATAGAAGACGATAAGGAAACGAACTTAGAAATAGAATAGTATAATCAAAAAGGAAGACTAAGAATAAAATCTCGTAAGAATAGAAAGAGAAAGTGTATTTGTGTTTAAAAGTGAAGAATTAGTTGTATGGTATTGATTATTCGAGTAAGTAGTCTTATCTGTTTTGACGTTATAAATGTTATTCAGTCAAGGTCTGAGAGGTGGTTGTACCCCAACTTGATTGATTTCATTATTAACAAATAAATAGTAAGATTTCAGGCTCAAAGATCAATGTTGGATAAGAGTTAGTTGAATATAGTATTTGGGTTGTCGTAACGATGTTTTACACAACATCTGTTTTAACCCAAATAAGTGTAAGCTTGGAAATAGAATAGAATATTTCCAAAGTATAGAAATAAACGAGATCGGAAAAGAGATAAGTAATTGGAATATTTCCCAATTATAAATAGCATATATTTTCTAATGTTTAGAAAATAAAGGAAGGCGATATTCGGAAATGTTTTCCAAATAACGTAAAAAGCCAATATGGTTATTGAAAATATTTGGTTAACAAATATTGATAAAGAAATAGAGAAGTGATTTATTTAATGGAATATAAATTAAGGGCTCAGTGATTGTTTGATAATTGGATGAAGACTTGTTTTCTTCGATAGTTAAATCATCGACTATCGAAACACTTGTTTTTATTCGATAGTTAAATCACAAACTATCGAAGTTTTGACCATCGTTGTCAATATGGAGAGACCGGTTGGATTATTATCCAAAGAACCACTTTGTATTGGCAGTAACGTTGCGAATCAGATTATATGAAGATAATCGAAGACGGGGTAGAGTGCAAGGACTTTTTCTATTAATAGAAATTGTGCCTTCGGTTCATCCTGTTCCTGGGTGACTTGTATGGATGAATGTCTGACAGAGTATTTCCAAAAAGGTCACGTACATTGATTTTTTCAACCGTACCAAGAGTGGAAGCGGAGAAGAAAACTTCTTTTAGCTAACATGTAATATACTGTTGTAGACATCAATTAGTGATTTTTGATGGATCTGACAATGTAACATTCGAAGTGAATCTGGTGTGATGATAAAGCGTAGCTTCAAGCCTCATCATCCGGTAAATGAACAGAAATCGGGCAAGCAACATGGCTTTGTAGGTCGCACCTATTATGGTGTATAATCGCCTGATCTAGCGTTTCATTTACTTCCAAAAATCTATTGTCGATGCTGTCCCATTCGGGAAACGGTTGCTGATCCCAACCGTTGGTGATCCACATTCGATACACTCAAGCCAAATGAGTGGTCGGTCATGTGTGGCTGAGTTGCAAGATGTTTTTGTTAAACTCGGTGTATTCTCCTCTAGAGAAATACTAGCGGCAGGTGGTTCCATACCTTGTCATAGTTGGAAATCCATTACCCAATACGTGATTTGCGGTTTTGATTGTGTATTATATATGCGGAATGTGAGATGCAAACGTTCCACTAGATTGTATTTACTTGATTTAGACACTATTATAATATCAAATGAGTTTTGATATAAAGCTATCGTTCCTTTCAAAAGGGATTTTTGAAAGTTAAATCAAGTGTTTGGATTCTCATAAGGGAAAAACCCGTTCCGTGTTATACGGCATGGTCTGATGAGATATCATTTAGTTTTATGAAACTGTTTTGAACTGTTTACTCATACCAGTCCCATGACTAACCCGGAGTTTATTTTGTTTTGTTCTACCTAAACTCTTGGGTGGCTAAATTTGTACGGGCAGTCAAGTAGTTCAGGATTTTACAGATCTATCTAAAGGAGCTTGGAGCAGGAGGCTTCAGCGTTAGTTATATAGAGTTTTTGGTCCGTTGTGTTGTAAGTGTTGTACTCTGATAAGTATATGTTATACAATTGAGATTTTGTATTTCAAAGTTATGATATATTATATTTTGTTCGCTGCGATGTGAGATTCTGTGTTGTTGTTTCTGTTCTTCTTCTACTTTTTTCTTTTAAAAAAAATGTTTCGTATTTTCGTGATATTTGGGTTGGATGTATGATGTATATGGTCAACTCTGATGTTACAGAAATTTGGGTCATGGCAGTTTGTATCAGAGCTTAGGTTGAGCGAATACCTAGGCATTGTGGAATTGTGCTCATTAGAGATAGGATCAGTAGTATCCTTGAATGAGTTGAGTGTATATATATACGAGAGGGCGTATTTGTTATTTGATATAAAAACTGTTTTATATTGTGTTGACTAGTCTATTGAGTGAATTATGGATTCTAATCGAATCTTGGGACGCCACGATGTCGATAGGAGTTTATAAACACTGGAACAGAAGATTGGATACGATATTGTTTTAAATAGTTGAGTTGATTGTTAGGATTATAATCAAATTAGATTATAAAAACTGAAATAGTTATATATATAACCAATAGAATTTGTATATAAAATAATATATACAAGTGAGATGAATTAAAATTGAATTCAAACCAGAATTAAGAATTTAAAATCCTGGGAGTTTGGAAAATATTATTCTAAATGAATGTCAAGTAATATAGCACTGAACTCACTTCAGTGGCTGGGAAATAATTCTGATGATGGTCGCAACATCATCAGTGTTATTTGTCGAGTTTCTAAGTGATGAATTGCTGCCTTAGAAAAGTTTTTAATGAAAATTTGTTTGAAAAGAAACAAGTTGTTTGAAAATTCAAATGTTTTGAATTTGTGATTGATATAAATATATGTATATATTTATATTACTTCAAAGAAATTTTGAAATGGGAATTGGAATATAGAATTCAAATAGGAGTAAAATAAAGGAATTTGAATATATATATAATTCAAATAGAAGTGAAATAGAATTTGAATTCAAAGGAATTCAAATGAGTTTGAATAAAGAAATTCAAATGGAATTTGAATATTGAAAATATAAAGGAAATTCAAATATAGAGTTTGAATAAAGAAATTCAAATGGAATTTGAATATTGTAAATATATAGGATTTGAATATTAGAAGTGAAATAGATTGGAAATATTATGTTGAAATGGAAAAATGGATTTGATATATATTAAAAATATATCAGAATGGAGTTGAATTTATTATAAACAAAGTTAAACTGCTTATATTTATAAATATAATTAAAACGAGCTCGCTGTAGCACGACAGTTCATAAATTGGCGATTCGAACTTCAATTTAGTATACAGAACTCAGTTGAAGTCGGAATTCTGTGAAACAAGAATCATCGGGACCGGTTGAACAATAGTTTTCTAATGAAAGAGAAAAATCTAGATTTCGTCGTATAGGTTTTGAGTTATATCAAAATCAAATTTTTTGAAAAGCAGCACCAGAACCATTATAAAACCATAACGGTTAAATTAAATAAATAAAAGGATTTTTAGGAAATAAAATCAGAATTGGCATTAGAAAAATCCAGACTGGAGATATAAAATAAAAATGAACTCCAGTGAAGTAAGTGAAATAATTGTGATGGCAAAGAATTTCGCTCGGTCCGAACCAGTCGCTAAACCGACCCAGACCGTTCGAAACGCCCTATCGTTTGAGAACATGACAAAATAGAACACATACAGAAGAACGTTTCATTGTTATTACAACAATGCATCAGATTACAAGAATATACAGAGTATAAATGAATATTACACAGAAATATCAGAGATTTAAATTACATTTAAATACATCGCAGCGGAAAATAATACAATACACAACTAGAAGGAGATATACGGATACAAAGCTTTCCAGATATCGTTCCAGCTGTAAACCAGGATCCTGTGAATATAAATCTGCAAAACCAAAACTACTAGCTGCCCGTGTCGAAAATATGGGCACCCAGAGTATAGGTTAAAATAATAAACTCCAGGTCAGTTATGGGACTGGTGTGAGAACTAAAACAGTTGTAAATCTTTATTTTTAAAGTTAGGAAAATCAAGGGACCACGCCGTATAACACGGAACGGGTTTCCTCCCAAGAATACCAGTGCATATAAGTAAACAGCGCAATGCTTTTCTAAAAAATGAACTATTATAAGACCCAGGTCCCATCACACAATGCAACGCAGCCGAGGATAGGGTTTTCCCTTATAATACCCAAACATGCTAAGTACGTTTAAAACAAATCGTTTGATACTATTATATGTGCATAGTGTATAAAACAACTTCAAATCATAAGTATCAATCATAGGCGGCATGAGCGCCCCATCCCACTATGTCGCCATACTAGGTTCTACAAATAAAACCGCAAAATCACGTATTTGGAAATTGGGTTTCCATCTATGAACCGAGGCAAAAGATAGTCCTCAACCGATTCGAGACTGTCTAGCCTGAGCCTCAGGATCAGAGCTCGAGTGACCCTTGGATCCTCAGGGCCGGTCCACACGGAGTGGATTAAAATGCCTGAACATGCGTTTCCCCGCCCTATGGGGCGTAAACGAGCCAACTAAATGACTCCATCGGTTCAAGAACGACCGATCAATCCGAGGCGCCTCGCAACAGCAACAACCACATAAGTCAAACTCGTCAGGGCGTGTAAAACCACTGACGCCACTTCTAGCTAGAAAGAAACGCATGCCCTCCCTGACGTCCTCTCCCGTTTTTGGTTCATACCGGGTGTGAAGCTCGCGAATCAACGTTACACAAAGCTATGCCACAAAGGCCGTGCTTTGATCATCAACCACAAGACTTTGCTTTTCAACAGAAGCCTCGATCAATTGCCACTTAGGCATGCCACACAGGCAATTCACTCCATGCGTTTGATATCCATCAATATATAACCCCTGAGCTCGTACGTCTCAGAGAAGGGCGTTAAGCAAGAGAATAAATTCTCCGCCGCCAAACCGATATATATTTAATAGAGATCAATCACACAGACTAAAATCCAATGTCAGACACGCAGTCCATTTACAAGTCCGTTCTGGGTCTGAACGAAACCGGAGGCACCTAGTACCCCGCATATCCATCGATCTCCAAGTACGTCTGGACGATCACCAACTGTTTCCATCTTCTTGGGTGTACAGCCCAATCAAGATCATCAGTAATCACCCAAACGACGTGAAGACCTCCGGTCTTCGACCATCGTCTTCATCTTCGACTTATCGTCGTATCAGTTATTCAGAATGGGATAAACCCGGTCTTTCCGAATAACTCGCGTATATTTTAAGTAAGTGTTACACAAACACAACATACGCCTCATTCCAATTCATCAGTCACTAACCGTAAATTAATCAAGAGAATAATTCCCCAAATATTAACCCCGAAGGCCGAAACCAACATCAGATCAATATCCAGAAAACCATTCTGCTTAGCTAACCGACAGTTAGTTTCTAAATTTCACATTCATAGGGAAAGGTTCCCATTAATTTTATCCAAGATAAATTTCTTGAATTTATTCTTTAATCTATTTTTGAATATCAATTCAAACTAGTCGGGATTAACGAACCTTACCGAAGTAATCATTTGTTTTAATTTCCCAATCCCAACCTATTCATCCCATGAAGTAAAACTGGTTATACTTCATATCTAACACCATGGTGTTATCGGTAAATTCAATTACCATTTCACGTTCAAATCTAATTAAAGATTTAACTATCGCCTGGAGCAAAACTGGTGATACTCCATTCTCGATCATTTCAATCTAATTAAAGATTCATTAAAACTCCACTTAGTTTTAATCGCTAACGGGGTTAAAGAATCAGTGTCATTTAAAACACGGTTCACGATAAACCCAAAATCACATTCCATTAATTATTGGGTTAAAGAACGAGTGTTATTTAAAACACTGTTCACGATAAACCCAAAAATCAATTTATCAATTCAATTCCAATTAAATCTCATTTAATTGGTACACTTCATTAAATCTAAATAAAAAGATTTAATCTTTTCTCAACCGGGTTCAAGAACAGTGTTAGTGAAGACACCATTCACGACAAACCCAAATCACATTTGATATTCAATATAAGGCTCTGAATAGAAAATATATCGGCTTATATTTAATATCAAATTCTACGATTAACAAATGTTGTATTGGAAATAACGATATAAATATATATCTTTCAAATTTCCATAACAACATCCGTATAATCACGAATTCCAGCATCGAAATAATCCAAAGACAATTTCGATTCAAATCCATTCCAATATAATTATTGGAAATTCTGGTTATTTTCAAAACCCTTTCAAATTCAATTTATTTATAAAATAAATAGAATTATAATTCTAGTTCAAAACTAGTTCATTTCGATAAAATCTATTTTTATCTTTTCAAATGGAGTTTTTCATCCCGATTCTTTCTAAATCATTTCTTATGATTTCACACAAATTATTACTATTTTTAATAATTTTATCAAGGCCCGTACAGTCGATTTCCATCAACGGTCATCGAACTGCACTTACAACGACCTTTTTCAAATTTGATTTGGACATAATTCCAAATCCAACCGTTAGATTTCTAATTTCTAATATTCGTTAGAAAGCTCTTTTCGATACGAACCCAATGGTTCCGGTTTTAGGAGAATCCGACGGTCGGATCTCCCGTATTGTCCGTTTGAAATAAATGGTCGAAATTCGCGAACTGCCGCGGCGCGGCGCGTTCTATTCAGGCCATTATATTATATATAAAATATATATAATATATTTCGTCGATTTCTATTTAAAACGAATTATATAAATAGTTTTAAAATTCGTTTCAAAAGCAATTTCAACTTCCATTTCAATTCAAATCAAAATTGAATTCTTCTTTATAAATTCGTTTTAAAATTCATTTCTATTCAATTCAAATTTCAATTCAATTTGAATTCATTTCAATTTGCTTTCAATTCAATTTGAATTCGTTTTATATTCAATTCATTTCATTTCAAAATCGTTTTCAATTCATTTCATTTCGAAATCATTTTCAATTCATTTCATTTCGAAATTGTTTTCAATTCATTTCATTTCGAAATCGTTTTCAATTCATTTCATTTCGAAATCGTTTTCAATTCATTTCATTTCGAAATCGTTAAAATCGATATAAATATCGTTCACGTCAAAATGGCGTCAATCTATTAAACACGGCTTCATATATTTCTATTTTCAAATATTCTATTTCAAATATTTCTATTATTAAAATATTTCGTTCAACACATGACCAATCTCAATGGATGAGTACTGTCAACACATGAACCTTTATTTTATATTGATAAAGATGTAAATTTTATTACTAAAATATTTCGTTCAACACATGACCAATCTCAATGGATAAGTACTGTCAACACATGAACCTTTATTTTATATTGATAAAGATGTAAATTTTATTACTAAAATATTTCGTTCAACACATAACCAATCTCAATGGATGAGTACTGTCAACACATGAACCTTTATTTTATATTGATAAAAATGTAAATTTTATTACTAAAATATTTCGTTCAACACATGACCAATCTCAATGGATGAGTACTGTCAACACATGAACCTTTATTTTATATTGATAAAGATGTAAATTTTATTACTAAAATATTTCGTTCAACACATGACCAATCTCAATGGATGAGTACTGTCAACACATGAACCTTTATTTTATATTGATAAAGATGTAAATTTTATTACTAAAATATTTCGTTCAACACATGACCAATCTCAATGGATGAGTACTGTCAACACATGAACCTTTATTTTATATTGATAAAGATGTAAATTTTATTACTAAAATATTTCGTTCAACACATGACCAATCTCAATGGATGAGTACTGTCAACACATGAACCTTTATTTTATGTTGATAAAGATGTAAATTTTATTACTAAAATATTTCGTTCAACACATGACCAATCTCAATGGATGAGTACTGTCAACACATGAACCTTTATTTTATATTGATAAAGATGTAAATTTTATTACTAAAATATTTCGTTCAACACATGACCAATCTCAATGGATGAGTACTGTCAACACATGAACCTTTATTTTATATTGATAAAGATGTAAATTTTATTACTAAAATATTTCGTTCAATACATGACCAATCTCAATGGATGAGTACTGTCAACACATGAACCTTTATTTTATATTGATAAAGACGTAAATTTTATTACTAAAATATTTCGTTCAACACATGACCAATCTCAATGGATGAGTACTGTCAACACATGAACCTTTATTTTATATTGATAAAGATGTAAATTTTATTACTAAAATATTTCGTTCAACACATGACCAATCTCAATGGATGAGTATTGTCAACACATGAACCTTTATTTTATATTATTCCTTATTTTCTAAATTGGAATGAGGCCCAATCAGTCACCATATAATGTCAGTTATATGGATTTTCATACATTACACACATATAATAGCATTGAAAAATAATCAACCATCGACCAAAGTGCACTACACTGTATAAGCATCAAATATAGATATCTAACGCTTATAACAGCCTGTCAATCAATCGATCGACATATTTAATCAATCAGGATGAGTGAACTTCAAATTTCATCCCAACACCCGTGTGGGGTTTCAAACAATCAAACACAGATTTTATTTGTGCAGTTGGGCGATGTGTAAAATTTATCGTCCCAATCAATGTCATTCTAATAGGTGTACATAAACAAACCGTCCGGTTTGTAAATGAATATTTTACTTTATTCACTTCACGTTAAAAATTATATTTTTAACGATAAAACATTTTATTTTAACATATGAATTTCTATTCAGTTCTTTCTTTAAATAAAATGATATTCTTATTTTTCTAACATATTTTAGAAAATTTCGGCGGCATAGCGGCACGATACTAGAAACGGGACAAGGCCTAGCCTTATCCCCGGTCTAGTGAAGGCCCACGCCATTCACACATCAATCAAATCAATTTCAATTCACACAACAGTCAAATTCAGCTCAAATAATCTAACTAATCTATGCAACCAAACAAACAAGTCCATGGTCTGTGGACGATTGTGTCGGGTGCTGCTAAGCACCGTCTGCATCCTAGTATATATATATATATATATAACTAGAAAAAGAAATTGAAGAGTAAGGAATTCTCACCGACAGCTATCCTAACTCCACGGCACTTCAAATGCAGGAAATCTTCACTGTTCTCGTCTCTTATCACTTTCTACGCCCGTAGCCACTACATATATAAAAATCACATTTTTATATTTTGATGTCTTTAAAATAAAAATCACATTTTTATTTATTCACTTTCAATTTGAAAATCATATTTTTATAATCGCTTCATACATTTAAAAATCGAATTTTCACTTCGCTATTCAATATATAAAAATCGAATTTTTACTATGTTATTCAATATATAAAAATCGAATTTTTTACTTCGCTATTCAATATATAAAAATCGAATTTTTACTTCGCTACTATATAGATAAGAATTCTATTTTTACCACACTATTCTCTATATAAAGATTTCGCCTTTTCACATATAAAGATTTTGCCTTTTCACATATAAAGATTTCGCCTTTTCACATATAAAGATTTTTTAAAAATCTTATCTTTTCTATTTTTAAAATCTTATCTTTTCTGACATGAAAAATCATACTTTATAAATACAAAAATCGAACCTTTTTCCATTTCAACAATCTAGTCTTTACCACTTTGCTACATCTATAAAGATCTCATCTTTAACTTCATAAAAATATAAACTTTCCTTTTAAACCATAAAAATCATAGCTTTCGTATGAAATAAAGATCATACTTTTTATAAAAACCAAACAAATTTTTATACCGTGTTATATTCTTTAAAAACAATGTATTTTATACAAATTTCAGATTTTTAAACCATGTTATTAATAAAGAAAATAAATAAACAAAAGAAGGAAAAGCTTACAGTGGAAATGGGAGGATGGGGCCATTGCCAGAGGTCGGGGGGGGGTGTCAGGTGGTCGCGGATTCGTGAGGGAGGAGGGGGAGGCGCGGAGGCCATCTGCGGCGGGCGGCAGGCGTTTTGGGTGGCGTCGCGTTCGTGGATCTCGCGATGGAGGTGGGGGTGTTCAGGCGAGCTCGACTGAGAGGGTGAGGGAATGGGTGCGGTCGGATGATCGGTGGTGGAGCTCCCGCCTCCAGCGGCGGCGGATTAGGGCTCCGTCGCCCTATGCCTCTCCGTTTTTTTTTCTTTTTTTTCTTCTTATCGGGTTTCGAAATGAACTGATAAGGGGGGGGGGGTTTAAGTGAGAATAATTTTATATATTACTATTTTATTATTTTATTTTCAAAAGGGTTGACTTTTCATACGACCTCTAAACGAGGCCCACCGCCTGTCGTCCACAGTGTATTACCCCCATTCCAAACACAATGGGATATGTATCGTAAGCTGATTCGATCGTTTCGATCAGTTTCCGTTGAATTTACATTTAAATCATTTATTGAATTTTAAACGTACATTTCAAATTACCGGGGTCACATAACAACTCTATAAATTCCATAAAAATATTTTCTAGCTTCATATTGACGATACGGTCCTAACAAAACTAGTTTCGTCGAATTCTGAGACCGTTAGAAAAATGGCTAATTTCCAGTCGATTAAAATCAACTAAAACTGGTCAAACGCGTTTTCCTTTGCCACGCTCACATACTGATTCGAAAAATTATGAAATTTGGAATCTAGCAATAACCTTTCATCACGGACCCAACAAAAGTGGTTTCGTCGAAATCCGAGGTCGTTTGCAAAATGTCCATTTTTAAGGGCCTGAATTCCATAGCGACTATTCAGAATTTTCAACTGGACATATCTTTTGATTCCCGCTATGAAATTTCGATTATTCGAATTCGTTGGAAAGATATTATCAAATAGATCCTATCATTTTTGGTTTCACTAAAATCCGGATTGTTTTGCACCCGGTATGTTCAATTGAAGTTTGAAATCGAATTATCGAACTACCGCGCCATTTTCAATTCTATTTATAATTATATAGAATTATATATATTCTAACGACGACGTATATAATATATACGTTCGAATTATATTCAAAATAAATTTTTCGTCGATACTATTTAAAATAATTCATTTTAAATAATCAAAATTCGCTAAAATTGCCAAAATAAAAATTTTAAACTGGCCCAGATTTTCGGGTTGTTACAATAATTTTTAAGACAAAAATCATATTTTAAATGGTTAAATAGAATTAACTAAATTGGAGAATAATTAGTTAAAAGAAATTTGAATCGAAATTGGGTTTTTGGATAAGTGAAAGAGATTGATAATTTATATTCGAAATCGAATATATAAATCGAGTTGAAAATATAATTAGATTAGTTTATAATTAAGTTGACATATATTTGAACAAGTTATATTCAAATAAAAAAGGGTGAAATAGGCAAAACGGTTAATTAGCAACTAGTTAATGGAATTTGAATGATTGAAATTAAATATAACTTAAGTAAGTTAAATGGATCGAAATGAATAAATTGAGTAAAATCAATGTGAATGAAATATGAATTAGGAATGAATAAAGGAAAAACCAAAAGAGTTAAAAAGAAAAAAATATTGTAAAACAAATATAAAGGAAATATATTTGTAACACAAATACAAAGGAAGTTGTGTGCAAATAAATAGAAGGAGAAATATTTGTAAAAACATTTACAAATAGAATTTAAAAGGAAATATTTGTAAAGCATTTACAAATAGGTTAAATGGAAAAAATTATTTATAGAAAATAAATAGAATGTTATAAATGAGATATTTATTTGTTAAATAAATAGAATTTGATCAAAGGAATATTTAGAAGATGAATAGAAAATGGAAATCTGTTTTTAACAGATAAATAGAAAAGATTAATTTATAAATAATAGTTTATAAATTAATTTAAATATTTATCATTCGATAAATGGAATATATAAGTCTGAACTTATATAGAGAAGAGATATTGGTTTTTAACACCGATAGTTTAAATAGAAGGGGTACAGAACACTTGTATAAGTGAAGTAACATTATTAAAGAGAACATTTATAAAGTGAAGAACCGTTACTAAAAGTAAATCTTTATAAATGAATAAACGTTATCCAATAAGAGTTATTCAAATAGGAGAAGTCGATTAGAGTTAGAAATAATCGATTAGAGTTAGAATAAATCGATTAGAGTTAGAATTAACCAGTTAGAGTTAATCAGTTATGGTTAATCCGTAGAGTTAATCGAATATTAGTTATTCAATTAAAATTTATCGAATTTTTGTTATTCAAATTAAGAGCAAACCAAATAGAGTTAATTGAACATAGTTAATCGAATTAGGATTTAATTGAGTGTTAGTTATTCAATTAGAATTAATCGAATATAGTTTATTCAAATAGAGTTGAAGGAGTTATCGAATATAGCTTATTCGGAAAGAGTTAAGTGAAAAGATAAAATCAAATAGAGTTAATCGATAAGTGTAAATTGAATAGAGTAAATCGAATATAGTTTATTCGAAGGAGTTTTCGAATCTAGTTATTCGAAAGAGAGATTATCGGATATAGTTATTCGAAGGGAGGAGTTATCGAATAGAGATTTATTCGAAAGAGAGTTACGTAAGGAAGTTTGAAATGTTGAGTATCAACATAAGTAAGTTTTGAAAGGATAAATGGGTTTGTAGCACTTTTCCTACCTTAGCAATTTCGTGGACGAAATTATTTTAAGTGGGGAATGTAACACCCCGTATTTCTGTTAATACTAATATTCACAAATTAAAAGAATTAATATTGAGAATTTGCACGAAATAGCATGAAAAAGGCATATAACAAATTTGAGATATGTGAATTGCCTTAAAAGGCGAAAAATGGAATTAAGACATTAATTGGAAAATTAATGTGTAGAAATGGTCATAAGTTAATTATGGATTAATTTGAATTCATGAATAGGTGCGTGCGTGTATGTATGTATATATATATATATATATATATATGGGCAGTTAATGTAAACATGAATAAAAGTTTATTAATTTGCTGAGTGTTTGCTGAGTCACTTCTGACTCATTGCTGAGTCAATAAGATAAACCCCATCTTGTCTGAACGGCTGCGGTTATTTCTAGGTTAAATCTAATGGCCTAAATGAATCCTAAATTCTATAAATAAGTGGGTAGTCTCTCATTCTAATTCATATGAAAAATTGGAGAGCTACCGACATGCTGTTGCCATGGAGTTCAGCGTAGCCGTCACAAACTAAAGAAGAAGGAGAAAGCCTAGCCTACAACTAAATCTACTCAACAAACAAATTAAATCAAAGACTCTTTCTATTTCTCTTCTTTTTGTGAGTATGCTGATTCTCACAATGTTATTATAAAATAATTTGATTAAGTTATGAATGGATCACAAGAAAGTGATATGAATTGTTATGTATTTGTAAATTATGTTGTGGATCTCTTGTTATGCTATTATGTTGCTATGTTGTAGTGATTATGTTGTAAATAATCCTATGCTATGTCATATGTGATTAATCATGCTATGCTATGTTATAAATCATGTTATGCCATGTTGTAAATTATGCTATGCTATGTTGTAAATCATATCAAGCTATGTTGCAAATTATGATATGCTATGTTGTAAATCTTACATATGTTGTAGATCTCATATTATCACATATGTTGAAATAATTATGTTATATGATAATGATGTCATGTTAAGTTGTGTTGAATCATGCAAGTTGTAAAATCATGATGTTATCATTTATGCGAATTGGATCATGTTTAAAGTTTATGTTTTTTTTATAATAAATCTTGATTATGGGAATTTGCCTATTGAGTTAGGTGTACCCATATGCATGAATCTACAAATTAATTGGATCTTGAATATGGGAATTTGCCTATTAAGTTAGGTGTACCCATATACATGAATCTATGATTAAATGAATTTTGATTTTTGGAAATTTGCCTATTGAGTTAGGTGTACCCATATAAAACCATATTGTTAATGATGTTGATTCACACATGTCCAATACAAGTTTATGGAACTTGATCAAAATCATATTATGTGAATTATGAATAAGTTGACACCCTTAGACCCATGACATGTATAACCTTATGTAAGTTGTAATTTTGATATATGCAAGTTTCACCCTTTGTTAGGATTCATTTAGTCACATATATATGTTGTTGTTGTGAATATTTTCTTTTATGCTATGAGTTAGACTAATCGGGTCTAGCATACATTTTGCGAATAAACGTTCAAACGTGGGGTAGGGGTAATATTAGGAAATTATTAAATTGGGGTGCAATTGATATGATTTTGCATGCCTTAAATGGATGTCCATAATTGAGTCAATTATGGACATTGCTAAATTTGGAATTAATTAATAATTCAAATAGGGAATTATTAAAATTGGGGAAAGTGGATTATTAATAATAATCAATGCTTAGGACACGAGGTTGGACCCGTTTGTGACGTAAACCTGCCCGGACCCGCCCGGCAAATCCAGTAGTCACAAATGTCGGCCCAATGTGAGAGGTCCTAGGCCCAAACTAAAGCATAACAGTTGTAAAGACACGAGGTTAGACTCTTTTATGGTGTAAGACTACCCGGACCCGCCCGACAAATCCAGCTGCCATAAATGCCAGTCTAATGTGAGAGGTCTTTATGAGGTTATGGTCTTAATGAATTAAGAAATACTTAACCAGATAATCATGTAAGGTGGGACATGGGGGTTAAGTAGGTGCCTTGGGTGGCATGAGGAATCTAGTGGTTGCCTTTAGAGGCATTTGAAATACGATTAGACTTAACCAAACACACATGTAACGAACATGAATAGTGGGCTAAGTGGGATTGACTAAGGGGACAAGCTTAGGTGGAATGCTTGTAGGAGATAATGGGGGCCCATTTCAACCAGTATCCCAAAACGTATCTTTGTGGGCTCGACCCAAGTCGAGGACGGGACACGCATACTGGGTTTGACTATAAGAGGCCAAAACAGGGAGCGGTGGCAACGCAAGTCCAACGGGTTTCATATGCGTGTGTGGACCCGGGCTAGTAGGTAAGACGTTGTTGCATCGTGTAGGTATAAGTCGTGCATCTCCGTTATATCGGGTTGCCACTTTAGGGGAATGATACACCCCACTGTGGGGCCAGCACGGGTAACTACGAGTAGGGAGCCGATCGAAAAATAGAAAGTGGGGTACACCTAGTGGAGATAGGGGAAGGCGGCACCAATGTAGTCAGCTAGGAGTACGTAAAGCCATTAAGAATGTTTCTAAGTGAAGCTAAGTGGGATCAATCTTTAGGGTGACTGGTGTGGTGCAGTATAGTGTTTATCCTTTAGTATTTAGGAGCGTCTATAACGTTTCCTTTAGCGATTGTCTATGTCCTTATTCTGCTCTTTCATAGACATTTCCTTGTTTTCCAGCTTATGCCTTAGTCCAGTTATTTTGATAATAGTATTGTAGAATTATCATACTCGCCAGACTTTATGTCTGATCCCCCTCTTTTTCATCCTTTTCTCCCTTCAGGTCCTCAGGTTGGGCCAAGTTCCAGTGGAGTCTGATTGGATTGCTTATCTCTTGGAAAGCTTGGACTGCTGAAGTAAAGTCCAGCTTGTTATCTTTCTTTTTAATGGCTATTTATGTAATGGGATTATGTACTTGTTTTATCAAGATAGATATTGTACTTGACTTTGATTATGGTGTTATGATGTAATCAAACATGTTTTGACTTCTGTTGCAATTGAAATAAAGTTTTTAAATTTCCAAGTACTATTTTATATGTGTCTTGTTGAAATTTTACTATTCTATATTCACCTAAAACCTCCATAGAAGTTAATGCATTCCCTTTGTGAGTGACATTAATGGACGTGGGGTGTTACACGTGGTATCAGAGCATAAGGTTACCAGAACAGATAAAATTTTTAGAAAAATATTTTTCTAAAGTATTTTTGGAAGAAGTGCTTTCAAAAACATGTTATTTAGAGAAAGTTTTTATGAAAAACATAATCCCAAATAGCCATATCCTTATCTTTATATTTCGAATTCTCCATTTTGAATCTTTCCTTTTTCGTTTCAGCATGGCTGAAGATCTTAGTCTCCCAGAAGGTGTGACGATTCCAGGGTGGTTTTGGAGATATTTGGAGGCTAGGGCCACCACTGCAGGCCCAGCAGATGTTCCTCCACCCCCAGTTGCACCCATTCCTCCTCCTCCTCCTCGTGTTGACACTTTTGCAAAGACATGCAAGGAATTTAAGGCTATGGGAGGAAAAACTTTTCAAGGGACTGAGACGTTTGTGGAGGCCAGAGACTGGCTTAAGGAGACTGAGGAAATGTTGGATATCTTTGAAGTGGAAGATGGGAGGAAAGTCCGTTTAGCTGCTTGGTTAATGAAGGGAGAGGCCTCGTTTTGGTGGGAGGTCACTAACGGGGAACGTCCAGTTGATTCATGGGCGGATTTCAGACGAAGGTTTGAGGCAAAGTTTCTTTCAAGGGCAAAGGAGAATTTAAATATGGAAAAATTCCTGGCATTAAAGCAAGGGAGCTTATCAGTGAAGGAATATGTCAATAAATTTAATCAGTTAGCAAGGTTTGTCTTGGAGTTGGTGAACATGCCAGAGAAGAAAGCTTTGAGGTTCGTTAGAGGCTTGAATGAACCGTTGCAAGGGTTGGCTATGACCCACATCCCTATGGGAGCCACCTTTGAAAGGCTAGTAGAAATGGCACTTATGCATGAGGATAAGGCTGTTGAAAAGAAAGGGGATCAGGAGAAACCCCAACAGCAAAATAAGAAGGGTGGTAAAAACAATAATGGCAAAGGGAAGAAGAGATGCTTCAATTGTGGGACGCCTGGCCATCTCAGAAAAGATTGTAGAAAGAAAAAGAAGACTGGTTGTTTTCATTGTGGAGATGCGGGACATTTGGTGAAGGACTGCCCAAAGAAGGGGCAGAGGGCAGGGTCTACCTCGGGAGGACAGGTGTAGGCTCTTATGGCCCCAGGGCAGGCAAGGGGGCAAGTTCAGGCTATTGCGGCCCCACCGCTGCAAGAAAGAGGTAGAACAATTTCTGTTGAAAGCTTAGTTTTTCTGTTTGATCATCCTGTCCGTACCTTATTCGATTCTGGCGCATCTCATTCGTTTATCTCTGCATCATTAGTTAAATTACTGCACTTGAACACCAGTTTAGTAGAGGATCCCTTGGTTGTTTCAAATCCAATTGGGGGTTCGGCTCATTTGACCATGATATGTTTGGATTTGAAAATCTCTATACTTAGCGTTGAATTTAGATGTGATGCTTATGTATTGGGCTTCACGGGCTATGGGCTAATTTTAGGAATGGATTGGTTATCTAGAAATGAGGCCATTCTTGATTGTGAAAGGAGAGTAGTTAGGATTGTGACTCGCCTTGGTAATGCTCTCGACATCTTTTGTAATCACATAAATTCCGTTATGTTAAGTTATCTTGAATCGCTTGACGCATCTGTAGAGAATCTGCGATCGGTAGAGGTGGTCCGGGAATATCCGGATGTGTTTTAGGAGGTGAAGGGCTTACCTCCAAAGCCGGAGATAGACTTTCGAATTTATCTTGTGGATAATGCTAAACCCGTATCTTTGCTAGTGCGCCACATGGCTCCTCGTGAAAGGAGGGAACTCAATAAGCAAGTGAAGGAGTTGCTTGAGAAGGGGTTCATAAGACGTAGTATATCGGAGTGGGGTGCTCCAGTCGTATTTGCTACAAAGGCGGATGGGTCCCTTAGACTTTGTGTGGACAATAGAGAACTAAACAAGCTTAATAAAAAGAACCGACACCCACTGCCGAGGATTGACGATCTCTTTGATCAGTTAGTTGGAGCCTCAGTGTTTTCGCAGTTGGTCTTAGCCACTGGCTTTCATCAACTGAGAGTGGCTGAGGATAGTATAGATAAGACTGCTTTTAGGACTCCTGACGGATTCTATGAATGGCTAGTGATGCCCTTTTGTTTGACAAACGCCCCCGCATATTTTGTTGATTTGATGAGTAGGGTGTTTAGGGAGTACCTTAACAAATTCGTGGTAGTCTTTGTGGATGACATCTTAGTCTTTTCTAAGGATGAAGAAGAGCATGCCCTACATCTTAGGGAAGTGTTGGAAACCCTTCGAGCGCATAACCTTAAGGCAAAATTTTCTAAGTGTCACTTCTAGAGGAAAGAAGTACGGTTCTTAGGGCACGTGGTTTCCAAAGAAGGGATAGCAGTGGATCCCGCAAAGGTGGTGGCCATCCAAGATTGGAAGGTCCCTAAAAATGCAACCGAAGTAAGAAGTTTTTTGGGGTTGGCTGGCTATTATAGGAAGTTTATCAAAGACTTCGCAAAAATATCAGCTCCATTAACACGGTTATCGAAGAAGAACCTGGTCTTTACGTGGGACGAAGATTGTGATGATGCGTTCCAACGTTTAAAGAGAGCCTTAACTTCAGCCCCAGTCTTAGTGCTGCCAGACGGGAATAAACCGTTTACCGTCTATACTGATGCTTGTGGGACGGGACTTGGCGCGGTCCTCATGCAAGAGGGAAGAGTAATAGCCTATGGTGGAAGGCAGTTGACGGTTCATGAAAAGAATTACCCTGCGCATGACCTTGAGTTAGCCGCAATTGTTTTCGCGCTTAAGTCCTGTCGTCACTATCTTCTTGGTGAGAAATTTGAACTGTTCACTGACCACAAATCATTAAAATACTTATTCTCTCAGAAGGATTTGAATTTAAGGCAGCAACGGTGGATGGAATTCTTAGCCTCCTACGATTTTGAAATAGCATATACCCCGGGCAAGGGTAACGTGGTAGCAGACGCCTTAAGTAGGAAAAGGTTGTCCTTGAGTCCGTTGTTTGTTAAACGACGAAGCTTAGAATTCATCTCCATGTTTGACTTTAGACCCTCCGTTGACCGAGTACCTGGTTTGTTAGCATCCTTGGAGGTCAGACCTACACTTCTAGGACGAGTTGGTGAGGCACAACAAGACGACCCACAGTTGGTTGAGATAGTAGAAAAGCTCAAAAGAGGGGAGTCGTCTAGCCATCTTCGTAGGTATACCCTAGGCGATAAGGGTTGGTTACGAAGGGATAATAGACTTTGTGTACCACAAGACGAAGACTTAAGGAAGGCCATTCTTGATGATGCTCATCGCTCAAAGAGGACCATTCATCCCGGCGGAGATAAGATGTAGAAAGATATGAAGCGGGTTTTCTTTTGGGCCGGTATGAAGAAGGATGTGGCCGAGTACGTTGCTAGATGCTTGGTGTGCCAACGAGTAAAAGCGGAACAAAGGAAACCCGGTGGGTTGCTTCGCCCATTGGAAGTTCCACTATGGAAATGGGAAAGCGTCTCAATGGATTTTGTGGATGGATTACCAAGATCAAGGAAGGGTAATACGGGGATTTGGGTTATAGTAGATAGACTTACTAAGAGCGCCCATTTTATTCCCGTGAAAAGTAAGAGGACTGCTCCGTGGTTGGCTTCTGTATACATTAAAGAGATAGTTCGTTTGCACGGTATTCCTTCTAGTATAGTAAGCGACCGTGATCCCATCTTCACTAGCGAATTTTGGAAGAGTTTACAAGAGGCGGTAGGGACTCAGCTATGTTTGAGCACCGCATATCATCCTCAGACGGACGGCCAGACCGAGTGGGTGAATCGTATACTAGAGGATCTTTTAAGGCTTTGTATCCTAGACTTTGGGGGTACATGGGAAGAGCACCTTTCGTTGGTAGAATTCGCATATAATAATAGCTTTCAGTCTAGTATTGGCATGGCACCTTTCGAAGCTCTTTATGGAAGGCCTTGCCGTTCGCCTACATGTTGGTGGGAATCTACCGATAAAATCCTACTTGGGCCCGATATGGTTAGGGAAACCTCGGAGAAGATTGATTTGATTCGAAGGAGGATGAAAGCAGCACAAGATAGGCAGAAATCGTATGTTGATAAGAGGAGGACAGATCTTGAGTTTGACATTGGGGACATGGTTTTTATCAAAGTGTCTCCGTTACGGAATGTTGTTCGCTTTGGGTCCATTGGGAAATTAGCGCCAAGGTTTGTAGGGCCGTTCCCTATAAAAGACAGGATTGGGAAGATGGCGTATTGGGTGGAGTTGCCTGAGAAACTTAGTGGAGTACACGACGTATTCCATGTATCACATTTGAGGAAGTGTTTGCACAAGACCGCGGAGGTGGTAGAGCCGAGCTTGCTTAAAGAGGTGGAAATAGAGCGTGATGCAACAATTAGACGAGCTCCTACTGCATTCTTGGGTCGGAGATCAAAAAGTTGAGAAATCGAAAGGTCGGACTAGTTAAAGTGCAATGGGGAGATGATGAGAGCAACGCTACTTGGGAGACAGAAGGGAAGATGCGTTCGCTATACCCTTTTCTTTTTGAGGGTATGTCCTTTAATTTCTCCTTTATCGCTTAGCTTATCTTATCTTATCTTTAGTATGTCCTCTCATTAGTATCTTTGACCTTTAGTTAGGATAATCCTATGGTTGAAACATGTGTTTGAGACATGTTATGTATGATGGATGCAAAATGGATGCAAGTGGTTGCTAGTGGTTGCTCGTGGATGCATATATACACACATTTTAGGCACTAGATCGGCTCAGTCACTACATATTGCATATTGCATAAATGAATGTATTTAGTATAATGGATGTATAATGG
Source organism: Allium sativum (assembly GCA_030737875.1). Lineage (NCBI taxonomy): Eukaryota > Viridiplantae > Streptophyta > Magnoliopsida > Asparagales > Amaryllidaceae > Allium > Allium sativum. The sequence goes on along the minus strand of CM060916.1, from coordinate 353,987,734 downwards.
TTGTACCATCATATAGATGCTGCATTTGGTTGAATGGATGTGCACGCATATAAAGATAGTTTGTAAGCAATTAGGATCTTTTGCATACAAAATGGATGCATGGCACTATCATGAATTGCATCAAGGAGGTCAACTGAATCGGTGGACCGCCTGATTTTGCATTAGATACAGACATAGACACACACTGTGCATTTAAACATGAAAGCATTAGAAGTCTATAAGGACAATGGATGCCAGTGTTTGTTGATTGAGTAGATGGTTGATGATAGGATATAAACTTGAAGATTTCGGGGTCGAAATCCCTTAAGGAGGGGAGAATGTAACACCCCGTATTTCTGTTAATACTAATATTCACAAATTAAAAGAATTAATATTGAGAATTTGCACGAAATAGCCTTAAAAGGCATATAACAAATTTGAGATATGTGAATTGCCTTAAAAGGCGAAAAATGGAATTAAGAAATTAATTGGAAAATTAATGTGTAGAAATGGTCATAAGTTAATTATGGATTAATTTGAATTCATGAATAGGTGCGTGCGTGTGTGTGTATATATATATATATATATATATATATATATATATATATATATATATATGGGCAGTTAATGTAAACATGAATAGAAGTTTATTAATTTGTTGAGTGTTTGCTGAGTCACTTCTGACTCATTGCTGAGTCAATAAGATAAACCCCATCTTGTCTGAACGGCTGCGGTTATTTCTAGGTTAAATCTAATGGCCTAAATGAAACCTAAATTCTATAAATAAGTGGGTAGTCTCTCATTCTAATTCATATGAAAAATTGGAGAGCTACCGACATGCCGTTGCCATGGAGTTCAGCGTAGCCGTCACAAACTAAAGAAGAAGGAGAAAGCCTAGCCTACAACTAAATCTACTCAACAAACAAATTAAATCAAAGACTCTTTCTATTTCTCTTCTTTTTGTGAGTATGTTGATTCTCACAGTGTTATTATAAAATAATTTGATTAAGTTATGAATGGATCACAAGAAAGTGATATGAATTGTTATGTATTTGTAAATTATGTTGTGGGTCTCTTGTTATGCTATTATGTTGCTATGTTGTAGTGATTATGTTGTAAATAATCCTATGCTATGTCATATGTGATTAATCATGCTATGCTATGTTATAAATCATGTTATGCCATGTTGTAAATTATGCTATGCTATGTTGTAAATCATATCAAGCTATGTTGCAAATTATGATATGCTATGTTGTAAATCTTACATATGTTGTAGATCTCATATTATCACATATGTTGAAATACTTATGTTATATGATAATGATGTCATGTTAAGTTGTGTTGAATCATGCAAGTTGTAAAATCATGATGTTATCATTTATGCGAATTGGATCATGTTTAAAGTTTATGTTTTTTTTATAATAGATCTTGATTATGGGAATTTTCCTATTGAGTTAGGTGTACCCATATGCATGAATCTACAAATTAATTGGATCTTGAATATGGGAATTTGCCTATTAAGTTAGGTGTACCCATATACATGAATCTATGATTAAATGAATTTTGATTTTTGGGAATTTGCCTATTGAGTTAGGTGTACCCATATAAAACCATATTGTTAATGATGTTGATTCACACATGTCCAATACAAGTTTATGGAACTTGATCAAAATCATATTATGTGAATTATGAATAAGTTGACACCCTTAGACCCATGACATGTATAACCTTATGCAAGTTGTAATTTTGATATATGCAAGTTTCACCCCTTGTTAGGATTCATTTAGTCGCATATATATGTTGTTGTTGTGAATATTTTCTTTTATGCTATGAGTTAGACTAATCGGGTCTAGCATACATTTTGCGAATAAACGTTCAAACGTGGGGTAGGGGTAATATTAGGAAATTAATAAATTGGGGTGCAATTGATATGATTTTGCATGCCTTAAATGGATGTCCATAATTGAGTCAATTATGGACATTGCTAAATTTGGAATTAATTAATAATTCAAATAGGGAATTATTAAAATTGGGGAAAGTGGATTATTAATAATAATCAATGCTTAGGACACGAGGTTGGACCCGTTTGTGACGTAAACCTGCCCGGACCCGCCCGGCAAATCCAGTAGTCACAAATGTCGGCCCAATGTGAGAGGTCCTAGGCCCAAACTAAAGCATAACAGTTGTAAAGACACGAGGTTAGACTCTTTTATGGTGTAAGACTGCCCGGACCCGCCCGGCAAATCCAGCTGCCATAAATGCCAGTCTAATGTGAGAGGTCTTTATGAGGTTATGGTCTTAATGAATTAAGAAATACTTAACTAGATAATCATGTAAGGTGGGACATGGGGGTTAAGTAGGTGCCTTGGGTGGCATGAGGAATCTAGTGGTTGCCTTTAGAGGCATTTGAAATACGATTAGACTTAACCAAACACACATGTAACGAACATGAATAGTGGATTAAGTGGGATTGACTAAGGGGACAAGCTTAGGTGGAATGCTTGTGGGAGATAATGGGGGCCCATTTCAACCAGTATCCCAAAACGTATCATTGTGGGCTCGACCCAAGTCGAGGACGGGACACGCATACTGGGTTTGACTATAAGAGGCCAAAACAGGGAGCGGTGGCAACGCAAGTCCAACGGTTTTCATATGCGTGTGTGGACCCGGGCTGGTAGGAAAGACGTTGTTGCATCGTGTAGGTATAAGCCGTGCATCTCCGTTATATCGGGTTGCCACTTTAGGGGAATGATACACCCCACTGTGGGGCCAGCACGGGTATCTACGAGTAGGGAGCCGATCGAAAAATAGAAAGTGGGGTACACCTAGTGGAGATAGGGGCAGGCGACACCTATGTAGTCAGCTAGGAGTACGTAAAGCCATTAAGAATGTTTCTAAGTGAAGCTAAGTGGGATCAATCTTTAGGGTGACTAGTGTGGTGCAGTATAGTGTTTATCCTTTAGTATTTAGGAACGCCTATAACGTTTCTTTTAGCGATTGTCTATGTCCTTATTCTGCTCTTTCATAGACATTTCCTTGTTTTCCATCTTATGCCTTAGTCCAGTTATTTTGATAATAGTATTGTAGAATTATCATACTCGCCAGACTTTATGTCTGACCCCCCTCTTTTTCATCCTTTTCTCCCTTCAGGTCCTCAGGTTGGGCCAAGTTCCAGTAGAGTCTGATTGGATTGCTTATCTCTTGGAAAGCTTGGACAGCTGAAGTAAAGTCCAGCTTGTTATCTTTCTCTTTAATGGCTATTTATGTAATGGGATTATGTACTTGTTTTATCAAGATAGATATTGTACTTGACTTTGATTATGGTGTTATGATGTAATCAAACATGTTTTGACTTCTGCTGCAATTGAAATAAAGTTTTTAAATTTCCAAGTACTATTTTATATCTGTCTTATTGAAATTTTACTGTTCTATATTCACCTAAAACCTCCATAGAAGTTAATGCATTCCCTTTGTGAGTGACATTAATGGACGTGGGGTGTTACAGGGAATATTGTAATGACCTGGATCCTTATGGGTTAATTTTTGAATATTTAATATTTAATTTTAATATTGGGTGGATAATATAAATGGTATTTTATATTAAGTTATCAGTTTAATAATCAATTTCGATTCAATATCGAATATATTAAATCATTGTAATACGAAAAATAATTCAGTTCGAGAGTTGAAACTAAATTAGAAACAGTCCAGAAGATCAATACAAACTCCTGTTTAAATTAGAATGATAATATTAATTTATTATCGACGAATATAATTGTCTAAAATAAATTTACATAGGTTTAAATAAATATCTTCCACAGACGATCGAATTGGACTTCGTGACCTATCCCAGTGTGTCCGGAACAGGGGTATTACCCTAAAAATGACATTTGTTGGGTTTTAAAAGGAGTTCAGATTCATTGTGTATTTTTAATTAAAAGATACCAGTTTTAATTAAAATTAAAATAAAAAATTTAATAAAATTAAAGGTAAAGAATTAGACGCCTCCTTATTTCATTTCACCACTCCTTTCTTGTTGATTAAAAGAAACCACGTCTCCCACTTCAAATAGCCTTACTGTTCGATTCAAATCGGCACCCCTCTTCATTATAAAACCACGACCATACCTTCCCTTTAATTCCTTTTATTCTCGTTCCTCCTCAGACAAATCAAAAGCTCCAAATTAAAATCTGAATTCCCCTTTACTTTCTAAATAAATCGAAAATGGCCGCAACCCCTCTTCTGAAATAGAAATGAAATCGTGATTCCCTTTATCGCGAAGACAACCTAAAGCTCAACTCGACGACGCTCGCGGACCAGGTACGATGGTGATTGCGTTCGAATAGGGTTATCGTTGACGTTGTGATTTGGGGGTGAACCGACGAGTTCGATTTTGGCAAAATCGATTGGAGGATGCGATGTTGGCAAGGGTTCAGGGATTCCAATGATGAAGTTTTCGCTGTGTCCCTCTGTAGCAGTAAGTGGATGCGCGGTCGCGAATCCAAATAGGAGTTCGAGGATTTGCTGATGAAAAACTGGGATGGAGCGAAGCCATTGTTGCACTGTAAGCAGTTTTGGACATGGACGGGGAGGAGTCGAGCTTGTTGGGAGTGAAGAAGGGCTGTGTGTTCAAAGACAAAGAGAAGAGGTGTATTATGGTATTACCAACTTTTGGTTTGCAGTTTGGTCTGTGATTTTAGCTGTGGTGAAACTTGAGGATGGCGCTGGAATGGATGATGTGAATGAGGAAGTTCAAGTCTGTGGTAATGTGGATATGGGTGATAGAAGGAGTATAGGGTGCTAGTCCGATATAGATTGTGGTGAAGGTTAAGAAGAAAGAAAAATGGAAAAGGTAATTAAATAAATTATTTAGTCAATAGCTAATTTATTTAGTATGGTAGTTAATTTAATTGAATAATCGTTTAATCGATAAATATAAAATCAAATAATCATATGTGTGCGATGAATTCATTTGAGATGATTCAAGTAAAGGCTAGCCGAGACGATACCAATTTTAAGATGGATATTCGGAAACGAAAAATCGATGTGAGTAAATTCTCACTCACTTGTTTAATTAGAATTATTTTTATTTCGTTAAAAATAATTGTGTGTTGCTTGTTTGAATGCCGTCTGATTGTTTTAAATATATTAGCTATTTGGAATTGGTTGACTATTATATATATATTGGGTTGATGGTTGGATTGGATTCCCGGAGTCTCATTAGCGGATGTCCGTTGTTTCATAGCGGATGATTTCCCTATGCGCCCCACAAATATATATTAGTGGATGACCTTCATACTGCGATATCCTGCCTCGAAGCAGGATGGGTATTACTATGTTAATTAACGTCCGTGGATACAGGAAAACAGGTTGGAGGAATCCAACAGGATTCCTAAAAAATATATAATCTGTTTGTTTATTTATTTTCATATATACTGTTATAAATGTGTTAGAAAAATAAATAATTGGTTGCTTTGTGTGTTTAAATATCACTGGCCTAAGTATTGATATTTAAAAATATCGAAAAAGGGTATTTGAGATTTAAAAAGGGGATTCTATTTTTATAAATAGAATTTGAATTTTTAATGAACTATAGAAAATATTAACTTGTTTTGGATATATATATATATATAACAAGTATGGAATTTATAAACTTTGTTTATAAATCAAAATATTGGATTAGAATGGAATTTATAAACTTTGTTTATGAATCAAAATGTGGGATTTGAATTGAATTTATAAACTTTGTTTATAAATATATAGTATGGGATTTTAAGTGAAGTTATAAACGTTGTTTATAAATAATGCATAGAATTGAATTTGGAATTTGAATAAAGAGAATTCAAATAGATTTGGATATAGAATTTGAATAAAGGAAATTTAAACATGGAATTTGAATAAAGAAACTGAAAGGGAATTTGAATATAGTATTCAAATAGGATTTGAAGATAGTATTTCAAATGGAATTTAAACCATAGTATTTGAAGATAGTATTTCAAATGGAATTAAACCATAGGATTTGAATATCGAAAGTGAAATGAGATTGAATATAGAAAGTGAGAATGGTGTTAGAATATTTGGAATTCAAATAGAATTAAATGGAGTTTGAATATTTGGATTTTAAATAGAAATTCAAATGGAAATTGAATATAGGAAGTGAAATAGACCAAAGAGCCAATTAACAAATTTAGTTAAAACGATTGGTATAGTTAAAATAGATTGGACAGGTATAAATATACCAGAGACGGGTTTGGAATAAAGTGTTAGAAGAAATATAAATAGAATGCCCGATAAAAAGGTACGTATTTAATTCATATATGAGATTTTATGCGCCGTATCGGCTAGCCGCTTGGCTTTTCTTTTTTCTTTTTGGATTGGTAAGGGCCATGGGAGGCTATTTGAAATATCCCGATGCTCCCGGTACAAAGGAGGTTATGGCGAATTTTTCCGGGAATTTAAGGAGTTATAATATATTTAAGATAATTTGATAGTTAGAAATCTACGTATCGATATATATAGAAGACGATAAGGAAACGAACTTAGAAATATAATAGTATAATCAAAAAGGAAGACTAAGAATAAAATCTCGTAAGAATAGAAAGAGAAAGTGTATATGTGTTTAAAAGTAAGAATTAGTCGTATGGTATTGATTATACGAGTAAGTAGTCTTATCTGTTTTGACGTTATAAATGTTATTCAGTCAAGGTCTGAAAGGTGGTTATACGCCAACTTGATTGATTTCATTATTAACAAATAAATAGTAAGATTTCGGGCTCAAAGATCAATGTTGGATAAGAGTTAGTTGAATATAGTATTTGGGTTGTCGCAACGATGTTTTACACAACATCTGTTTTAACCCAAATAAGTGTAAGCTTGGAAATAGAATAGAATATTTCCATAGTATAGAAATAAACGAGATCGGAAAAGAGATAAGTAATTGGAATATTTTCCAATTATAAATAGCATATATTTTCTAAAGTTTAGAAAATAAAGGAAGGCGATATTCGGAAATGTTTTCCAAATAACGAAAAAAGCCAATATGGTTATTGAAAATATTTGGTTAACAAATATTGATAAAGAAATAGAGAAGTGATTTAATTAATGGAATATTAATTAAGGGCTCAGTGATTGTTTGATAATTGGATGAAGACTTGTTTTATTCGATAGTTAAATCATCGACTATCGAAACACTTGTTTTTATTCGATAGTTAAATCACAGACTATCGAAGTTTTGACCGTCGTTGTCAACATGGAGAGATCGGTTGGATTATTATCCAAAAAACCACTCTGTATTGGCAGTAGCGTTGCGAATTAGATTATATAAAGATAATCGAAGACGGGGTAGAGTGCAAGGACTTTTTCTATTAATAGAAATTGTGCCTTCGGTTCATCTTGTTCCTGGGTGACTTGTATGGATGAATGTCTAACAGAGTATTTCCAGAAAGGTCACATACATTGATTTCTTCAACCGTACCAAGAGTGAAAGCAGAGAAGGAAACTTATTTTAGCTAACACGTAATGTACTGTTGTAGACATCAATTAGTGATTTTTGATGGATCTGACAATGTAACATTCGAAGTGAATCTGGTGTGATGATAAAGCATAACTTCAAGCCTCATCATCCGGTAAATGACAGAAATCGGGCATGCAGCATGGCTATGTAGGTCGCACCTATTAGGGTTTATAATCGTCTGATCTAGAGTTTCATTTACTTCTAAAAACCTATTGTCGATGCTGTCCCATTCGGGAAACGGTTGCTGATCCCAACCGTTGGTGATATACATTCGATACACTCAAGCTGGTCGGTCATGTGTGGCTGAGTTGCAAGATGTTCTTGTTGAACTCAGTGTATTCTCCTCTAGAGATATACTAGCGGCAGGTGGTTCCATACCTTGTCATAGTTGGAAATCCATTACCCAATACGTGATTTGCGGTTTTGATTGTGTATTATATATGTGGAATGTGAGATGCAAACGTTCCGCTAGATTGTATTTACTTGATTTAGACACTATTATAATATCAAAGGCGTTTTGATATAAAGCTATCGTTCCTTTCAAAAGGGATTTTTGAAAGTTAAATCAAGTGTTTGGATTCTCATAAATGAAAAACCCGGTCCGTGTTATACGGCGTGGTCTTATGAGATATCATTTAGTTTTCTGAAACTGTTTTGAATTGTTTACTCATACCAGTCCCATGACTGACCCGGAGTTTTTTTTTTTGTTTTACCTAAACTCTTGGGTGCCTAAATTTGTGCGGGCAGTCAAGTAGTTCAGGATTTTACAGATCTGTCTAAAGGAGCTTGGAGCAGGAGGCTTCAGCGTTAGTTATATAGAGTTTTTGTTCCGCTGTGTTGTAAGTGTTGTACTCTGATAAGTATATGTTATACAATTGAGATTTTGTATTTCAAAGTTATGATATATTATATTTTGTTCCGCTGCGATGTGAGATTCTGTGTTGTTGTTTCTGTTCTTCTTCTACCTTTTTCTTTTAAAAAAATTGTTTCGTATTTTCGTGATATTTGGGTTGGACGTATGATCTATATGGTCAACTCGGATGTTACGGAAATTTGGGTCATTACACATGTTTACTTGTTACCTTAGAACCATACACTCTGTTTCAACTGTGGGATACATGTCTTTGTACTAATATAGATATAACATGGAATGCTTTCATTGAAACTTAGTTATTAAGGCCACTGGAAAAGTTTGTGTGTATGTATTTATATATATATATATATATATATATGTATGTATGTATGTATGTATGTATGTATGTATGTATGTATGTATACTACTTCAAAGTAAATGTGTATATACCAGTTAAAATTTTACACCATATAAATGTAGAATCCGAGTTAGCTAGCTAAGTTATTAATCTCTGGAGTATAAATATCATAGGGGTGTTGAAATATGCTTTCTTTGAACAAATGGATTTGAAATTTGGTTCGACACAAGTGATGGGAGTTTGCATGTTACCATGTTTTCGGAAATGAGCTAATGGAGTACCAGGTGTTGTGTTTTTTTTTGGGAAGACGATGTCATTGGTAACAGTACCCGAGGCCGAGATCTGGGGATGTTCAGGCTAATGGAAATGGCTACAAGCCATTTTTTGATCAATAGTCGTATGAGTTTTTGTTTCCAGTCAAGGGCAATACAATATTCTGATCCAGTTGATTGAAGGCGGGCTGAATAGGTTAGAATGGTTTTAGTATGGCTTGTACGTGTGTGTGGCTGGTGACAATCTCGGAGTACTGACCGATATGTGTGTTCATGTGCATACTGAGTTGCACACGAAACTGTTCTTGGGTACTGTAAAAAGAAGTAGTACATAACCAGAAGACTGGAAGGGTGGGAGACTTGGGAATTTGGGTCTGTAAACATCAAATCGATGTGTGGCAGAGGAGTAGGCTTCATTGCAGTAAGGGGTGGAGGAGATAAAGTGTAAACATGGAAGCAAGTATCAGGGAGTAAAAATTGAAAATAGGATAGAAAATAATTAGCATCAGGTCTCGACACTTTTAAAAAGGTTGTGTGAACTTCTGGAACATAGACGTGGAAGACCCATCACCAGAGATGGAGGTATGGCGAAGTAGTAATGGTTCACGGGAGGAGAAAGGAAGCATTGAAGTAGAGATTGGAAATGGGAAGTATCAGAGAATAGGGAAGTAAAAATAATTTAAGCAATTTTCAGTAGCAGGCCTCGACAGTTTTTTTGCATGAGCTCCTGAAGAGTAGGCTAGCAAAATGTTTGGACCACATGCACAAAAATCAAAGGGTTCATGGGCTCCTAGTTTGGCATATAAATGTTGGGACGCGCAGTATATGGTTAAGTGAAACATAAAGAAACATGAAAGGAAGCTTTGCAGGCTAAATAAAAGAGGAGGGTATTTGTTTTTTCGTGGATTTTAGGCCATTGGCGGTTTGGGATTGAATGTAAATGGGTGAGTGGGATTCTCAATGTGTGCATGTGAAATTTGGGCCACATGTGAATTAAAATGAGTGTGGTTTGTGTAGGTCGGTACATGAATTAGGGAAATAGTAAGGGGACGTTAGCTGCTTGTATAAAGCATGGTTTAGTAAAATAAAAGAGTTGGTTTTGGACCATCAATGTGTTTTTAAATAATAAGGAAAAATACTCGTATGTATTGCTTGTAGAACCGAAACTAATGCAAAGACAAATTATACATTTTTATATATAATCAAAGTTGATTTAAATTTAATTATTTCTTTATTGAATTTAAATAATAATTAAGCAAGAATTTATCTAATCATTCTTTTCAAGTAAGGTGTTTTTAAATTTGATGTGTTAAATAAATATTTTACCGTGACAATCAGAAGGTGGTTAACTATAAAAATGAAAATATTTTTAAATAAGCACTTGAGTTTTATTATTTAATCAACTTAGAGCGATGACCATTTTAAAATAGAGAAATGATTTCAAAATTTACGACTATAAAAATGAGTACAGGAATTCATTTTTGAATAAAATAATTTGTTCCATTTAAAGTATTACTTGTCCCTAAAAGATATTATCATTGATCGTTTCGAAGAGTCTGGAATCTATATTCCACTTCGATTCGGTTTTTACGTCACAAGTCAAAAATTATCAAAGAAAATAGAAGACAGCGTTATGCAAGGGCTATTCTAAAAATCTTAGGTAGAAATTGCCTAAGAATTGATTTATAGAATAATGCCTCCGGTTTGTACAGTCCCAGTATAACTTGTGTTTACACCAAAATTGGTCTAAACACGCAAGGTACTAAAGCTGTACTTCACCAATGTGGTAAGGAAATAAATGGAGCCATGTTTAACAACAATTGAAAATGAAAATGCAAGGAAGTTAAAACAGAGACGAGATTTAGAGTGGTTCAGCCGTAAACTAGGCCAACGTCCACTATGAAGATAACTTGCATTCTTATAATGAGGATTGCAAAATACATCAACTCTCTCTTTTCATACATCTTTATGTCCAACCAACATACTCTCATTCATACATTTCAACCTTAGAGTTTTGCAAGAGAATGATAGAATCTGCAGAGGAGAAGGATGGGTAAGTGATTGAGAATGTAGATGTTTTCGTTTCCCCTGATTATAAGATTATGCTTGACGCCATGGCTAGATGAGTGATGGAACTTCCAGGCATCCCAATGATGATTTCTTTTATGAATGTTTATGGAGCGATTGAGGGCAGATTTTAGCAGCACTTTGTGGTTTTCAAGATTGAATCCCCCGTATGTTGGCAGCTATGATGTATTTATAGGTTAGCTCCCCTCAGGAAATGATCTGAAATCTACATCTACAGACCGTGGGTTGCTCATCCCATTAACTGCGATCATACCCCTGCCTATCTGTAGCCAGCTATCCGTAGCTGTATCCAGTTGTCGTGTGCGAGCGGCTGCATAGGAGCAAGTGCTTCGGGTAGTTGAGCGGTTCCACAAGAGCGAGTGCTTCGGGTAGTTGAGCAGTTCCATAGGAGCGAGTGCTTCGGGTAGTTGAACGGTTCCACAAGAGCGAGTGCTTCGGGTAGTTGAGCGGGCGACTTTATAGGAGCGAACGCTTTGGGTAGCTTTATAAGAGCAGAATGTGGGACTGGAATCAATTCTCTTTGTACCCTGCGCGATCGACCTTCTTGGCTCAAGAGCGTTCGTCCTTCTACCGCCTTTGTATGGCGTCGTTCACCCGTGTGGCTATGTTGTGAGGCTGCTCCTGGATATGTCGAATGGGCGACTTGCTTTATCTTGGCATTTAGTCGATTGTCAAATATATTGTGTGACCTCGAGACCTTTGTTGAGTTGCACTACTCATAATGTATTGTTCCGCCCCTATCGATCGCGTTGGGCAATTGACTTGCCTTGAACTTGGTATTTGGGCCTTGTCCTGCGCGGTTGCTTCCTGTCATTTGTGAGTCGCTTAAATGCTTTGGTCAAAACTGTGCATGATCGACCCTGAAGATGTTCATTCTGTAGTTCCTGCTCAGATCTTATAACTCATTATGCATATGGATTTTCTTAGGGATTAACACTTGCCCCTCAAAGTCCGTGATTTCTCTTAGCAAGGAATTACTAGCTTCGACATGGTTGATTGCAATGTTGTTTTGCAGGTTTTACCTAGCTCATCAAAGGGTCGATCGTGCAGAGTTTAAGATTGCTTCATTGGAGTTGATTGGTGTCGTTTTCCTCGGGTGAGATGCTTGAACTATCTTGTCATCATTGCAAAGGGATAAATCATGGGGAAGTGATCACGCCAATTGGATTCTGATGGGACACTTATTTCTGTAATCGAGTATTGGGCTACGTGGAAAGAATTGCTTTTGATGTGTGTCCTTCTATCTTCCCCCTTATTTTTTATTCCTCATTCAATTTTGCTCTCATTTTCCTTCAACCAGGTTTCTCAACCTAAAAACTTCTTGTTTCCTTCTATTGCCATTTTGTATAACATAGGTTTGTCGATTCTTACTTTTGTTCGTTCTTCCTTTGGTCCTCATGGTTATTCCCTGATCCATTTGCAAGATGATTTCGTCTCCAGAGCGATATCGATGGGAAAAATTCTTTGATTTGGATGTCCCGACAGATGAGATTCAGTCAACTGGTCAACCGTCTGTAAATTCCCCCTCCAGTTCTTCTCATACATAGCTTCAAACTATCGTCAGTAGGTCGCACTATTCTCCTGGGCCATGCAGTCCTAGGCTTGGTAAGTAGTTCCGGGGGATGGAGCTTACAGGAAGTACCTTCTGATGAGGATATTTCTCCGTCTTACTCTCAGACTTTTTCTTGTGACATGATTGCTGCAAAAGGTCAGATGTTGGCCCGTCTCGAGACTGCTGTGCATCAATTTGAAAAACAGATGGATTTGCTGAAAAATCATTCTGCGAAGCAGATGAATGGCTGGCATACATTAGCCTGCGACCTCCAAAAGCTTCACATGGACAATCTCGAGCGCATCTCTACTCTAGAAGATGATAAGGCGAAGTTGATCCGTGCTCTTAGGTCCAAAAATATCGTGGTTTCTTCTTTCGCCCCAGGGGATGTCGAATCGGCGGCTCCTAAACATGCTGATGAACTTCTATCCTATTATGCTAAAGCTAAGAGGAAGGTAGGTAGGCGAAGGAAGGTCATAGACCGGTAATCTCCCTTTCCCATCTCTGGTTGTTTTTCTTTTTGAACTTTAAGACCGGTTGTGTAACCGGGTGCCAGTCCTCGCTTGTGATGTTATGCTGGTTTGTGACTTGTGTTGATCTTTGACACTTTCGATGTATGGTTGTTTTGCTGGCTTCGCGATGCTCTTTGTGTCTCTGTCTTTCACACCCAGTTTCTTTGCCATGCTCAACAACACTTTTTTTTTGGGCGATCGTACGTTAGTATCGTATTACGGGTCGATCGTATGTTAGTATCGTATTACGGGTTGATCGCACGTTATTACGATTGTTAGCGTTACCAATTGGTCTTATTAAGGTTTTATTTAGCTGGGATCATCCAATTTTTAGTATTTGTCTTGACTGGTGATTTTCTCGTTGTTTTTACCTTTTGCAATTAAGCCATTTAGATTCTTTATTAAATATCTATTTGTATGTATGTTATGGTAATTTCTGAATGCATTTTTATGCGTGCTCCCATGGGAGGACTTTGGTTTCAATGCTGCAATCCAATCTTGTCTTTGTTTGACTTGGTTAACAACAAAAAAGAATGGATACCCCCTTTTGGCTAGGAATAAGGCTTTATGCAGGTCCTTCCAGCATGTTTGATCCTTCCCCTTTTTTATGCTTCATCCTGAGGAGTGGACACTACATTATCTCATTGAGTTTGACTCAGAAGGAATAAAACTCGTGTCCTTCACCAAACAAAAAGCCCCCCGTTATTTTTGGATTGGCAATTTTCTTTTTCCTTTCTAGGACATGTCGGTTTTTTCGACTTCATGCCTCGTCCTGGGAAACAAACACTGGTTCACCTCATCGAGTGTTTTTTTTAATCGGAGAACCCATGTCCTACACCTAAGAAGGTGTTTCTTTTATGGGCTTGGCAATTTTAACCGTGGGACTTTTTGAGTTGCTTTTGCCCCAGCATTGACTTCTTTGATCTGGTACCAAGCCTTTCGTTGGTCGTGTGTCAAAAGATTCGGTATTTCGTAATGAAAGTCGACACTCCTTGGGTTGGTGCCTCCTAGTCGCTTGTTTTCCTACATAAAGAAATCACCTTTTAGTAGGAGCTTGTAATGAGTGATTTGTACATGTAAACATAACTCCATATTCATTCGTTTTATGTACATCATTCAAGTGCGAAATTCTTGTAAATTTTTACAACATTTTTGCGTATTCGAATAGCATGTTATAAAGAATAACGACGAATATGCTCGCTATTCCATGCTCGTGGAATCTGGTTTCCGTCTGTGGTAGTAAGTTTGAAGGTACCGTCCTGCAGTTTTTGACTTATAACATAAGGCCCTTCCCAATTGGGTCCAAAAACCCCAGTAACGGTCATTATCTTCTTCAGATCAAGGTCTCCAATTTCGAAAGTCCTATGTTTGACTTTTGAATTGAAATGCCTCGCCACCCTTCTTTGATGTGCGGCAACTCTAAGTTCCGCTTCCTTTCTTATTTCCTCAAGTATATCCTTCTATGGGTAGGGACTTCCATCTCCACTGGTATCATGGCTTCGAAGCCGTAAGATAAAGAAAAGTTAGTATGCCCTATTGCAGTTTTGTGCGTGGTGCGGTATGCCCATAATGCCAGCGGGAGTTCATTTACCAAACCACCTTTAGACTTTTCTAGTCGTTTCTTAATGGTCGTCTTGATGATTTTATTTACTGCTTCCACCTGCCCGTTCGCTTGAGAATGAGCGACTACTGAAAAGCTTTTCTGGATTTTATACTTGGCGCAAAAGTTTTGGAACTCTTCACTTTCAAATTGAGTCCCATTGTTTGTGATTATCTTTTGTGGTACCCCAAAACTGCATATGATATTTTGCAAGACAAAGTTAATAAATTTCTTCGAAGTTATATTGGCCAATGGTTCTACTTCAGCCATTTTGTAAAGTAATCAACGACGACAATTGCATATTTAAAACCAGATTTTGCAGTGGAAAGTGCTCCTATGTGGTCGATGCCCCAGATAGCGAATGGTCATGGGCTGACTATGTGGGTTATAGCTGTAGATGGCATCCTT
This sequence comes from Allium sativum, assembly GCA_030737875.1. Classification (NCBI taxonomy): domain Eukaryota; kingdom Viridiplantae; phylum Streptophyta; class Magnoliopsida; order Asparagales; family Amaryllidaceae; genus Allium; species Allium sativum. The sequence goes on along the minus strand of CM060916.1, from coordinate 353,972,599 downwards.
GGGATCTTGGCAAATCTTTGGCACCTGTCGTATTTTTTAGTGTAGGCCATGGAATCTTTATTGATATCTGGCCAAAAGTAACCATATCGTACGATTTTCTTAGCCAAAGTTTGTCCATCGGCATGACCTCCACATTCCCCGTCGTGTAATTCCACCATAATCGCCTTTGACTCCTTTTTTTGTAACACAATGAAGTAAAGGTGTAGAAAATCCACGTCTATACAGTTGTTCGTCCTGAATAAGGTAGAAAGAAGCTTTTTGCAAAAAAAAATTTACTGCTTGGCTTCAGTCGGGAGTGCCCCTGTGATTAGGTACTCTTTAATTGGCGACATCCATGAGTTTGGATCATCAGTTACTTCCATGGATCCAATCCATTTCATTCTGCTTTGTGCTTGGGCTGGAAAGGACTTCCACCGGGACTAACCCCATCAGTTGTGCATCTCCTGTGCTTGCGTATTTTGCCAATGAATCAACTTTGGTATTTTCTTCTCTATGAATGTGAGATATGGTGTAATGCTCGAAAGCTTCCAATAGTTCCAAGGCTTTGGAGAGATAATCCGGCAGGTTACCCATTTTGGCTTGGAATTCTCCCAGAATTTGGCATACTACGAGTTGAGAGTCATGGAAGATTTGTATTGTTTTTATTTGTAATTCTTTTGCTAGTTTTATTCCTGCGATAAGGGCTTCATACTCAGCTTTGTTGTTTGTTGACGGAAACTCTAGCCTTAGTGCATAGCATAAAGATCTTCTCTCGGGGGTTTCGAGAACTACCCCTGCTCCATAACAGTGATCGTTTGAGGGTCCATCAACAAATAATTTTCACTGGATAACGGCTTCAACATCATCTTCCTTCTTTATCTCACCTCAGTCAGTAAATTCTGCGATAAAGTCAGCAAGCGTTTGTCTGTTGATCGCTTTTCGAGGGTGAAACGTAATATCATATTGACTAAGCTCTATATTCCATTTTAATTACCTCCCGGATGTCTCTGGTCGGGACAAAACTTGCCTCAGAGGCTGGTCTGAGAGAACCTTGATGGGATGAGCCTGAAAGTAGGGCCGAAGTTTCTTTGATGCAATAATCAAACAGTAAGCGAGTTTTTCAAGCTTTGGGTAATTAAGCTCTGCTCCGGATAATCTCTTGCTGATGTAACAGACTGGTTTTTGTACCCTCAGATCTTCTCTGATCAATGATGCACTTAGGGCATGGGCAAAAACCGCCAGGTATAGAAACAAGTCTTCTCCGTCCGTAGGCTTTGATAGCATAGGAGGTGTTGCCAACTGTGGGATTAGTTCCTCGAACGCTTTTTGACATTCAGAGGTCCACTGTATTTCTTTCTTTCTTTTCCTAAGGGCATCGAAAAATGGAAGACATCTGTCAGTTGCCCTGGATATGAAGCGATTAAAAGTCGTAATCTTCCCATTCAAACACTTAAGTTCCTTCTTGGTTCCTGGGGCAGGCATTTCTCTCAAAGCCGATATCTTGGCTGGATTAACTTTTATACCTCTAGCGTTGACCATGCCCCCAAGGAACATGCCTGAACCAACTCCAAAAGAACATTTCAAGGGATTCAATTTCATACCATATTGGCGTAGGATATCGAGCATTCTGGCTAGGTCCTCCAAATGGTCTATTACTCTTTTTGTCTTTACCAATATATCATCGACATAGACTTCCATCGTTATGCCGATTTGTTTTTTGAACATGGAATTTACCAGTCGCTGATAAGTTGCCCCTATGTTTTTTTAGACCGAATGGCATTACCTTATAGCAGTATAGACCGAGATCAGTAATGAAACTTGTGTCTTCCTGGTCCGAGCCGTACATCATGATTTGATTGTAGCCAGAATATGCGTCCATGAAAGATAGCAACTCATGATCAGTCGTAGAATCCACCAATTGGTCGATTCTGGGAAGAGGGAAGCTATCTTTCAGACAAGCTTTATTCAGGTCTGAATAATATACATAGACTCGCCATCTACCATTTTATTTCTTTACGAGCACCTGGTTGGAGACCCATTTTGGATAGGTAGCTTCCCTGATAAAACCATTCTCCATTAATCTGTCGACTTCTTCTTTTAAGGCGCGCGACCTCTCCAGCCCATGGGTTCTCCTTTTTTGTTTAACAGCTGGAACGCACAGGTCAATCTTTAGCTTATGGACCGCAATGTCTAGAGATTTACCGCACATGTTAAAATGTTTCCATGTATACACATCTAAATTAGCTCATATAAAGACAATCAATTGATTTTTTATCCCAGGGCTTAATCGAGATCCTTTATTCAACACACGGTTTGGGTCCTTTGGAATTACAGCTATAGGAATTGTGTCTTCGGCCGATGTCGCCCTTTCGTCCTCTACACTAGCTTCCCTAGGAACGATCTCCTTTTGTATTCCACTATGCTAGCCAGTGCATGGACCCTTCTTTAATTGCTACAAAGGGGGTGTTTGGATGCAGGGAACAACCTCCGCATCCTTTCCTGAATCTTTTTTCTTAGCCACCCTCAGCTCTGTTACATAGCAGTCACTTGCAGCAATTTGGTCACCCTTAATTAGACCAATTCCCTTTTTGGTTGGAAACTTCATAGTCAAGCACCACGGAGCTAATGCAACCTTGAAACCCAAAAGAGTCGGTCTCCCAAGGAATGCATTGTAAGATGAAAAGTCATCTATCAGGACAAAAGTTTGTACCGTAGAAACCCTATGTTCCCCATCCGCCAATTCCACGGGCAAATCTATCGTTCCGATGGGTTGCGTAGGTTGTCCTGTTAAATCGTGGATCTTATTTGGGTAAGCGCTCACTTTCTCCATAGGGAGATTCATCTTTTGGAAAGTGTTTATAAAAATCACATTAACAGATGCCTCCGTGTCAACTACGACTCTTTTTACAACTGCAGGACCGAGACCAATTGTGATCACCATGGCATCAATGCTTGGTGTAATTAAGCCTTCTGCATCTTTATCTTTGAATATCACATCCTCGGTCGAGGTTTTGAGTATTTTCATTGGGAGATCGTTGTTCAATACCATGCATCCTTCCTCTTTCGAGGCATCCTTCAATTCGTTAGCGTATCATTCCATATCTGTCCAACTGTTCCCAGCCTGGTGGGGCCCTCCAAATATCATATTGATTACTGGCCTCGAATCGACTGGTATTTGGTCTTCCTCACACGAGTTGGGTTGGCTACCGCATTATTACATCCTTGCACAGCTGGACTACTTTGGGGATTTTTCACATACTGACGGAGTTGGTTCCTCCTGATGTGCTCTTCAATTAAACTCTTCAGGTGCCGACATTCGTTGGTGCTGTGTCCTGGTTGGTTTTGAAACCCACAGAATTTTCCTGAATTTGCTTGTTGCTCAGTTATCTTCTATGGCTTCATCTGAAGAAAGATACTTGAATCCTGTGTGGTGGCATAAATTCTTTCTGGGGTTTCGTTTAGGACGATTAGTTCGAATAGTTTATACAGCGCCGTCTTTTTATAAGCTTTGCTATCCGTCTCATCTCTTCCCTTCTTTTGTACTATGTCTTTCTTCTGCTCAACCCTGGACTCATTGCTTTTTCCTTCTCTGGTGGCGTTGCTTTTTATAGCCTTCTGGACACTTGGAGCTTCATCTTCCGCACTCATGTATTCCTCAGCTTTCTTATAAAACTTCTTCAAAGTTTTTGGTTTCTTCAACTTGAGCCACTTTCTAAATTCTGACTTCTTGTCGATAGCTCATTTCTGGGCTGCTAATAGGTACCAAGGCTCTGGTTCTATGACCTTTGCCGCTGCAGCACGGAAGCGTGTAAGGAAAGCTCTGATGGTTTCCCCATGCTTTTGTTCTATTTTGCACAGTGACATTACATGTCTTGCCTTGGTGGTTTGTAGTCAGAATTGATCTTGAAATCATCTTGCTAAATCGGCAAATTGGTCAATGCATTTAGGTGAAAGTCTGGTGAACCATAGTGAGGCCACACCTTCTAGGCACACAAGAAAGTATAAGCACTTGATTTCATCAGTTGCCCTAGCTCCATTCATGTGCTGGTCATATTTGAATAGAAAAATGGTTGGATCTCCAACTCCGCTATAAGGTGCTATTGTTGGGGGTATGAATTTCTTCGGGAATTTTGCTTGACGGATTTCCTCTATGAACGGATTTTTGCTGGGGGAAAACTTCCATTCTTTCTCTTTATCTTCTAGGATCACTTTCTCCTTCATTGTTCGCTGGATCATGTTTGTGATGCGCCTCTCGTCACCTGTTTGTTCATCAGGATCAGCACTGATGTTCTTATCAGTGCGATCACGGTTTGAGCTTCGGTGCCTTGCATCTTTTTTGGGGGATGTTATGTTGGTGGGGTTTGCGATAGCCCGAGTTGCACGTTTTTCTTTGCGCTGTGGAGATCTGGCCTTAGAATCTTCAATGACGGCCTCTCCCTTGTCTCCCAGTAGGTTTTGAGGTCGACTAGGGTCTGAGGCTGATGAGTCCTCTTTTTCACCAGCATTATTTACAGTGCTCGGCGGCAGCAAATTGGTTTGAGCATTAGTCAGGACATCAAACCTTTCCATTATCATCTTCGTCGCATTGTACATTTTTTCATTCAGGCCGGTTACAACCACATTCAACTCATCTAGTGTTATAGATGGCCTAGGGGTTTCTCCAGCCCCTTGGTTCAGAGATTGTGGTATGGTTTATCAAAATTACTATCCTCATTGATCGTAGTAACTTTCACAGATTTTCCACTTTTCTTTGATCCGACCATAGTTTCAAGGGAGAAAGCAATTTTGGGATTTTTTTTTTTTAGGTTGCTGAATTCAAAAGCAAGTAATTATGAAGATGGCCCCACAGTGGGCACCAAAATGTTTACACCAAAATTGGTCTAAACAACCAAGGTACTAAAGCTGTACTTCACCAATGTGGTAAGTAAATAAATGGAGCCGTGTTTAACAACAATTGAAAATGAAAATGCGAGGAAGTTAAAACAAAAATGAGATTTAGAATGGTTCAGCCGTAAACTAGGCCTACATCCACTATAAAGATAACTTGCATTCTTATAATGAGGATTACAAAATACATCAACTCTCTCTTTTCATACATCTTTATGTCCAACCAACATACTCTCGTTCAAACATTTCCACTGATTATAAGATTGTGCTTGACGCCATGTCCAGATGAGTTATGGAACATCCAGGCATCCCAATGATGATTTCTTTTAAGAATTTTTATGGAGTGATTGAGGATAGAGATTAGCAGCAATTTGTGATTTTCAAGATTGGATCCCCCGTATGTTGGCAGCTACGATGTATTTATAGGTGAGCTCCCCTCAGGAAACGATCTGAAATCTGCATTTGTAGGCCGCGGGTTGCTCATCCCATTAATCTCGATCATACCCATGCCTATCTATAGCTAGCTGTCCGTAACTGTATCCTGTTTTGTGTGCGAGCGGTTGCACAGGAGCGAGAGCTTCGGGTAGTTGAGCGGTTCCATAGGAGTAAATGCTTATAGGAGCGAGTGCTTCGGGTAGTTGAGCGGTTCCATAGGAGCGAGTGCTTCAGGTAGTTGAGCGGGCTACTTTATAGGAGCGAACTCTTTGGGTAGCTTTATAAGAGCAGAATGTGGGACAAGAATCAATTCTCCTTTGCACCCCGCGCGACCGACCTTCTTGGCTCAAGACCGTTCGTCCTTCTGCCACCTTTGTATGGCGCCGTTCACCCTTGTGGTTATGTTGTGAGGCCGCTCCTGCCTATGTTAAATGGGCGATTTGCTTTATCTTGGCGTTTTATCGATTGTCAAATATGTCATGTGACCTCGACACCTTTGTTGAGTCGCACTATTCATAATGTATTGTACCGCCCCTCTCGATTGCGTTGGGCAATTGACTTGCCTTGAACTTGGTATTTGGGCTATGTCCTACGTGGTTGCTTCCTGTCCTTTGTGAGTTGCTTAAACGCTTTGGTCAAAACTATGTACGATCGACCCTGAAGATGTTCATTTTGTAGTTCCTGCTCAGATCTTATAAATCATTATGCATATGGATTTTCTGGGGGAATAACAATATGTATGGACAAATGTCTGATAGAGTAATTCTAACTGATCACGTACGTTGATCTTTTCAAATGTATTTATATGGTGGTAAAGGAATTCGTTTCTCTTACTTTATACCTATAATATATTTTTGGAGAAGTCAATTAGTGGTTGGCGAGTTTTGACAATGCGGCATTTAAAGTAAATAAAGAAGTGATTGTCAAAGGTAAGTTTAACACCCCATATTTTAACAACACTAAAACATGATAAATTAAATAATAATTAATATAATATTTAGAAATAAGTGAAATGGATTGTGCCATTGCGTTCGTCTCGGAATTCTGGTCAAAATAGACAACTAGTTTACTTAAAACAGACACCGTATGAAGAAGTTATTAAGTTTTGAAGTTTGTATACGCATAAGAAGAATATACATGAACCAAATATAGCCAGAGAATTCAAAACAGTTCAAAATCACAGAAATTGGGGGAGCGGGAAAATTCGCGCCCAGGGGTGTCGACCCCATCAAGGGGGTGTCGACCCATGGGTCAACCTCATAAGGGGGTTGTCGACCCCATAAGGGGAGGTCGACCCCCCTAAGGCAGATCTAGGTAGATTCTTCCGACTGAAAGTGACTCCTTTCTTGACCTATTTTGTTGGCTTTAGGGTATAAATAAGACCCCATTTCTCTTGTTTCTCCGCACCAAAAATAACGGAGAACCAGATGATGCCTCTGCTAAGATTAAAATCAAGTCCTTTCTTCATTAGCAATCTACTATAGTTTAGAGATCTGTTATTCAATATCAGCAATTCTTTCTTCTATTTTTCTTGATCCAATCACAGTGAGTCTATGTTAATTTTAGATCTGAATATTTAAAATTAAAACTTGACATGACTATAATTTGGATCTATGCCTGTGACTATGTGAATCATATCAGATCTGCTATAACCTGTTTATCTATGTTATTGTGGCGTGACTATGAACTAAATCTGAACATATACCTATTTATCATGTCAGATCTGCTACTTTTTATAGATCTAATTCACTGTTTAGATCACCTCATGCTTGTTTCTATTATGTTTGTGGTTAAATAGGATCTGTTATTAGTTGGATACTTATTCACTGTTTAGATCACTTCATGCCTATCCTATTTTGTTGTGGCTAAATCAGATATTAGTTGGATATCTAATTCATTGTTTAGATCTCATCATGCCTGTTTATGATGTCCCTATTATGTTAGAATCAATTCTATTGTCACATGTTCATCAGATCTACCCTTATATTGCTGTCTTGTCATTATGCCACTACATGTTTATGCCTATTTCTGCCATTGTATGTCAATCTTATTAGTATGATCATTTCTGTCCTCTTCTCTTCATCTTTTCCCTTTTATTTTTATAGCCAGGATACTTCGAGCCTAGGCATGCCGCTGAAATATGCGAACGCGTCAAATTGGGAACGAGGGGAAAACGGTAAAATTTGGGCATAACTTGCAATTGGAAATTTGGGTATAACTTGAATGTAATATATGAATATGAATTTGGGGCATAAATCAAATTGTGATTAAAAACCTTAATTTTGGGCATATGGTTAATTACGAACATAACTTGGGAAAGGGGCATGAAAACCTATAATGACATAGGCATAATTGGTTGATAATGAAAATGCCTAGAATTACAATAATTAGAAACTGTAACCACATGTAGACACGAGGTTAGATTACACTTGTGGCAGAAGTCTGCCCGGAACCGATCGACATATCCAGCGACCACAAGTGTTGAATCTAATGTGAGGGGCCTAAGTGCATGAACACGAGACGTGCTAAGACACGAGGTTAAGTCCAACTTGTGGAAGAAGTCTGCCCGGAACTGATCGACATATCCAGCATCCATAAATGGTAGGCTTAATGTGGGAGGTCTAGCACTATATAACCTTAAATGAATGTGATAATAAATTGGAATACTTAAACTAGTTGAATCCATAGGGATTGTATGAACATATAACTTGAGTAGGGGTTAACTAAACTGGTTTCAAACAGTGGGCGGGTTAAGTAAATCTTGGGTGGGTGGGTAATATATATATATATATATATATATATATATGTATGTATATGTATGCCATAAACTTAACCTGTGGGGTTATGCAATCTTTTACTTTGGTATGGCATAACTTGTGGAAAACGTAATGGGGATACAAGCGTAGGGGGAAGATTGTATCATCTTGTGTGCGGGACCCATTTCAGATACTAACCCGTATATCGATATCAAACGAGTACTCTGAACTAGGTCAGAGTCGGGGAACGCTTACTGGGCCGATTGTAAGAGATCTAAATGTAGGGGACGTTGTGGGCGGTTCATTGCGACGGGGTCATGTGCGTGCATGGGTCCGGCAGAGGAGGTTTAGGCATCGTGACACCTGTAGATATGGTTGTGCACATCCTGAAAACAAAGGGTTCCCACTTTAGGGAGTGATACACCCTACTGTGGGGCCAGCACAGGGTATCTACTGATTAGGGAGCCGATCGATTATGGTAGTAATTAGGGTACATCTAGAACTCGGTATGTTGGGGGCCCCATTAATACCCTTAGAGGTAACTCTAGTGTGTTGTGCTGCTTGTTAATTGCATGGGGGTGAAAAGCTCTCACTAGAAGTACACCTAAGTCTACCATCTTATATTTGTTGGGGATCGTCTTGTTAATAAGACACCAGTATTTGTGTAGATAAATCAATAGAGAAGCGCGATATACTCTATCATGTTAGTCCTGTTTACCTCGTCATACTTGCCTTTTATGATGTTATCTCTCTTATCCACCTTATATGTGTATCATGATACTTTTACTTATTGATATGCTAAAAGTAACTGGACTCGCCAGACTCTATGTTTGACCCATTTTGTTTCCTCTTCTTTCTCTTTCGTTCCCCCCAGGTTCTCAGGGTGGGAATGCTCAAGGTTGACCAGGATTCTGCTTTCATTATGCTTAGAGCTGCTTACATGTATTGCTCGAGCTCTTATCTTTTCTACTATGGCTATGTTTTTGTTTGGGGAGTTATTCTTCTTTTATTATTGTACTATGATGTTTTAAGTACGAGACAGAAATTTTAAGATGATGTATTGGGTTTATGTATTTTTGGACTTATGATGTTTTGAACCATGATGTTATATTTTCTGCATTAATAAAATTTCAAATTCCGCTGCTATTTTAGATCTACCTTGTAATGTTTCTGTTTCTCTTTACCTATAACGCTTCACGAAACTTAATGCATTCTCTTAATGAGTGACACTAACGGATGAGGGGTGTCACAATAAATCTAGCCTCAAGCCTCATAACCAGGAATTGACAAAAATCGAGCAGAGAAGCATGGCTATGTGGGTTGCTCCTATTAGTGTGTAGCATCACCTATCTAGAGAAATTCCTTCTGTTTCTTATTCTATCGATTCTGTCCCGTTTGGGAAATGGTTGTCATATTCAACCATTGGTGATATACATTCGATACAGTCTAGAGAAATGAGTGGTCGATCATGTGTGGCCGGGTTGCAAGACGTTCTTGTTAAACCCAGTGTATTCCCCTCTAGAGATACACTATCGAAAGGTGGTTCCATACCTTGTCATAGTTGGAAATCCATTATCGATAAGCCCCTAGCGGTTTTGTTTGTATACTATATAGTGGAATGTGAGATGCAAGCATTCTTCTAGATTCCAAATTATTTGTGGAAAAACCTAGACACTATGATAATATCAGAATTATAGTATACAAAACGTTCGTTCTCATAAGGTAAAAACCCGCTTTGTATTTACGGTGTGGTCTTATGAGATTTTTATTTCCTTAACTTGTTTTAAAATCGTTTACTCATACTAGTCCCCTAACTGACCCAGAGTTTATTTTTCTGTGTTTTCCTTATACTCTTGGGTACTCATAACACTTGTTACGAGTAGACAAGTGAATCAAGTAATGGCTTAACTTGGAATAGATGGATGGAAAAGTTTCTGCATGCTGGTCTACCTAACACATCTATGTATAATTATAAAGCCTGCAAGTTGGGTTATCTATGACGTTTATGTATAATTAAAAGTTGTACTATGGAATGGCATGTATCCCTATGCATAATATACTCTGATGTACTATGCTTCTGATGTATAATATTATGTGGTATTATCTTTTGTTCAAATTTTGCTGTGAGATTCTGAGGTTTTCTATAATTCCTTCTTCTATCGATTTTTTCTTCTTATATAACGACACGACTTCCGATGCGTTCGAAAGTTGGGTCGTTGCACGTACGCTTAAGTAGTATGGCGATGGCGGTTCTATGCTAAACGTAGCGTTGTTATACAGAGAACCGTACATTGTTCCGGCATAGGATGAGATACTACGAATATTTCTATGGCGAGTGGGGTATCATGGGGTGTACCTTGATATTGGGGGTGACTACATATACTGATTAGGTTAATCTACTGGGGAGTAGATGGGTGCGATGTTGTATAAGTCTTGAGTGCTGTTAACCCAAGTAACCTAGTAAGTAAGATAATGTAACTGAACGATATACGTAGGGTTATCCAAAATGTGTAGTTTGAATCCAGTCACCAGAACTTGTGTTCTGACCCCTACTCATAACGTACCTGTAGGTTAGATTTGTGGCAGAGATATGATAGCATTGGATACTAGTTAGGCATTATAATTATTTGGGTAATGCTATATTTTGATAATATTATATTTTATTCCATTTCATTGTGAGATATTTTTTGAGCTCTGATATGTTTATTATCTCTTTCTTTTCTGCAAGATACCAGACAAACCAACACAGGTTTTGATAGATTGGAATTTTGAAAAAAAAATCGATCTGTCAGAATTCAGTTTGTTACATTTGGTATCAGAGCCTAGCTTTAGGATTCCTATTTAGATAGTGAGTGAATGTATTTGTATTTTTTTTTAAATATAAATATATTATATATATACTTCTAGATCCATAAGAGGAACCCACTAAATAGAAAGAGCAGAATATGGTAGGAATTGGGATATTTGATTTGTACAATAAAGGAATGAATATGGAAATCTAAGACCCTTAGGTAATTTGGGTGGGCGGTGTATAATATGCTTTGTATTGGGGAAAGATGGATCCCATATGTTTGTATTTCATATTAGTGGGTTTTTCAATAAAACCTTATAAATTGGAAAAAGGTTAAAATTAGAAAAATGATTAGGATAATATATAGTTGAGAGAATTGACTTTGTGGGAGTGTCTAGGAAAGCCTAGTTAACTGGGAAACCCACTTTCGTGTCTAACCCCATCGTTAGCTTTTAAGAACTTGAAATTGTAAAAACTTTTGGAAGATGGTTTATGATATTTTTAAGTTTTTATCTTAAAAATGTTTTCCACGTTTAAAATATGTAAAGAACATAATTGAAAAGTACATATTGAATTTTGACTTAAAATAGGGTATATTTTGGAAACAGTGATTTCTTGTGAAAATTTTGTCTAAAACGAAATTCTCTCAGTAAAAGGTGCACATTATAGAGCATGTATTGCTCGCTAATTTTCTTGTTATATTATATGAAAGGATTAAAAAGAATAACTTAGAAAATGCTGCATTTTGATGTTGAATTTTATCGAAAGCTAGAATTTTAAGTAAAGGAAGTTTTAAAATCTCTATTCTTTGGACAATCATTTTTGATAATTGTTTTGACATAAAATTTTGTTGGGTGCAAAAAACAAGTTATAGAAATTAAGAATAGAATGGATGCTTGCAGCTAGGTGTAAGTAACTGAAATGATAATGTAAGTAAGAACAATTGTAAACCAAGTTCGGAAAAAATAGTTACTCTTGTCTAATTAATTCAGTTTTTGTTATTTGAAAAAAATAAAACTATTTTGCTTTTTTATGAGAAGACATGTTTTTATGGTTTGGCAAAAATAAGTTTTCATGAGGAAAATAAAAGTTTTAACACTTTTAACTTTTGGAAGGAAAATAAAATGAGGAAGCCAAACCACGTTTTTGAAAATCATGGAGTAGGTAAGGATAAGTGCCTGGGGAAGACAGGAAAAGTTTTGAGGCTATGAAGTAGTTAATGAGAATTATCTTGGAATAATGGTAAGTTCCCGTAGAATGCATAAGCATTGAGAAGCCTAGGGTGTTGCTTGGAAATGACTGTTAGTACACAATCAGGACTAGGGGTGACTACTAGATAGTAAGGGCAAGTAAGTGTTTAGATCTTATTGCTAATTTTTACTATTGGGGGTAAAACCCGTTATTACATTTCTGTTGAGATCGTTCTATTATTTTGATGGGTAGTTAAGGTAAAACCTAAACCAGTCATTGATCACGTGGTTTGAACTTTTCTGTCTAAGGGGGACATAGTCCTGAGATTCTTGGCCCTTAGTAGTAGCTGTATAGATCATTTGTTTTCTTGATTTAGTTGTGTTGATCTCTTAAAAAAAACCATACGCACATTGAGCTACAAAATCTGAGCAAAAACTACTGGACGAGTGCCATCAGGATCGGTCATGCATATTATTGTCTAAGGTACTTAATAGACTTTACAGAGAATAGGAAGCAAACATACGGAACAAGATTCAGGTGTTTATCTCTTAAAGGACCGAGCCTGGGCTAGAATTACAAAGCAAGCACTTGCAACATTTTATGAGCCCATGTCTTTAACCAGAACCAGTTGCAAGTCGCAACTTGAGCACGGAAGCATAGGTCGGTCTTTTGTATCAGAACGAGGCCACTCGAATACCAAAATAAGACAAGTCGTCCATCTAATATAAGCGGGGGCGACCATATAGCACAGCCATACAGAAAAATGGCATGATAAAAAGATGGTGAAGGTCGAATGTCCTTGAGCCAAGGAGATCAGTCGTGCAAAATACAAAGGGGAATTGGTTCCAGTCTCGTGCTCCACTCCAGAGTCGCTCGACCATAAGTACAATCCTAGTCACCTGCTCATTTTACAACCAATCAAATCCGATAATCGCTCACCAATTACTGAAGATAGCCATGTCCGAAGAACACTAGCTAAAGTCACCCACATGACTATTTGAAACACTCACCCCTACAAAGTCGCCCGTGCATGACAACTGGATACAGCTGTCAACAGCTGGTTACAGTCAGATAATGGCATATATATAATTAATGGGATGAGCGACTCGTCGCCTTCGTATACAAACTTCAGCTCACTTCTCCAAGAAGACACACCTATAAATAGGCTGTGGCTGCCAACTTAAATGGGATATTTTTGGGAACCACGAAGAACGGCAAAATTCTATCCTCAATCATTCCTTAAGCAGATGGATCATCTTCTCCATTCAAAGGTTCATCACCAATTTGGCCATAGCGTCCAGTACAACCTTGTAATCGAAAAATCAAAGACATTCTCCTTCTCAATCATCCTTCTGTCATTCTCCTCCTCGAACTCTTCCATTTTCTCATGAAATCCCAGGATTGATATGTATGAATGAGAGTGTGTTGAGTGAATATAAAGATTTATGAGAAAAGGGAGTTGGTTTTCTTTGTAATTTCCATTTTAAGAATGCAAGTAATCTTCATAGTGGATGTAGGCCTGGCACAAGGCTGAACCACTCTAAATCTCATCTCTATTTTTCCTTATTCGCATTTTTACTTTCAATTGTTATTAAGAATGGCTAAATTTATTTTCTTACCATATCTGTGAAGTACAATTCTAGTAGCATTGTTGTTTGAGCCATTTTCTGGTGAAAACATTTGGCGCCCACCGTGGGGCCGTGTTCGAAATTTCTTGCCTCGTACCTCCTTTCAATCTCAGCAATAAAAAAAATCTTAAATCATTTTCTCCATCGAAGCCATGGCCGGATCTAAGAAGAGTGACAAATCTACTAAAGCTATCGCGACCAGTGAGGATAATGATGTTAATGGAGCTACACCGCAAACCTTGAACCAAGGGACTGGGGGAACCCCTAGGTTATCTGTAACACGAGATGAGTTGAATGTGGCTGTAATAGATCTGAATGAAAAAATGGACGCTACGACGAAGATGATGATGGAAAGGTTTGATATCCTGATTATTGCTCAAGCCAATCTTCAGCCGCCAAATTCTTCAAATAATGTTGATGAAGAAGAGGACTCATCAACCTCAGACCCTAGTCGATCCCACTTCTTAGTGGAAAACAAGGAAGAGGCCGACAGTGAGGACTCTAAGGCCAGGTCCCACCAAAAGAGGTGCAAGGCATCGAAGCACAAATCGTGATCGCACTGATAAGAACATCGATGCCGATCCTGTGGAACAAGCAACTGACAAGAGACACATCACATTCATGATTCAGCTAATAATGAAGGAGAAAGCGACCCGAGAGGATGAAGAGAGAGAATGGGAATTTTCACCCAGCAAAAATCCATTTGCAGAAAAGATCCATCAAGCAAAGTTCCCCAAGCAATTCATGCCACCAACAATAGCATCTTATGGCAGAGTTGGAGATCCGAATGTCTTTCTATTCAAATACGACCAACACATGAATGGAACTAGGGTAACCGACGAAGTAAAGTGCTTATACTTTCCTGTGAGCTTAGAAGGTGTGGCCTCGCTATGGTTCACCATACTTCCACCTAAATGTACCTATCAGTTCGCCGATTTGGCAAGAAGGTTTCAAGATCAATTATGATTACAAACCAACAAAGCAAGGAACGTGATGTCACTTAGAGATATGGAACAAATGCCTGGGGAAACCATCAAAGCTTTCCTTACACGCTTCCGTGCTGCAGCAGCAGAGGTCATAGAGCCAGTGCCCTGGTATTTGTTGGCAGCCTTGAAAGGAGCCATCGATAAGAAGTCAAAATTTGGGAAGTGGCTCAAGATGAAGAAACCAAAGACTCTAAAGAAATTCTACAAGAAAGCCGATGAATACGTGAGCATGGAAGATGATACCCTAGATATTCAGAAGGACACAAAAAGTAGCGCTGGTAAAGAAGGAAAGAGTAACGAGTCTCAAGTAATTCAAAAGGATGACTTTGGGCATAAGAGAGGGTCCTATGTGAAGGACAATGAAATATACAAGAAGTCATGATTTTTTAAGCAAATGGAATTGATTCCTTTAAATGAAACCCCAGATAAAATCTACTCTACTACAAAGGACTCAGGTATATTCCATCGGTAAAACCACAAAGAATTACGAAATAGCAGGCCAATTCCGGAAAGTTTTGTCGGTTTCATAATCAACCTGGGCACAACATGAATGAAAGTCGACACTTGAGAAGTCTTATCGAGGAACTCATCCGAAAAAATCAACTATAGCAATATGTCAAGAATACTCAAAATGCGTCAGAAAGTCAGGGGCAAGGTAAGGTTGCCAACCAGCCCGGGTCACATGAGATAGCCCAAGCACCCGAAGACCTATGGCCAATCATTGACTGACAACCACCAGTTGTGATTCAACATCCAAAACTAGAGATGTGCGACCCCTACTGTCTTTATTTTACTATTTTTGTACTGTGTTTTGCCCTTAGCTGTGTATCCATGAGACGATCTGTGATTCACCTGTACTGTGTTAAGCAAAAACTCTACAAGATAAAAGATATTTGCTCAAAGATCATAAGCTCATGTAGGACAAAAATTGTTTTCAAACTAATACTAAAAATTGGTATCCTAAATATAGGAAAAAATGATAAGCGGTCGCACAGGCACGGCCCGTCCGTAACCGGAAGTTTCCCAAGAGAATCTGGGACAGGACAATTCCAGTATCATGCGCCAAAAGCATTGGTCAAACCAGGTAGGACTAATCAAGCCCATCATCTTGCAAAACTCAAAAGCAAAGAATCATTCCAAATCAAGTCATGGAGAGCTCACCAAATTCAAGAGTCTGCACCCTTTGTTACACCAAAAAAAAATGTCCAATCCAGATATCCTAGCCGAAAGGAGGTAACAGAAATCATAGCCGAAAGGGGGTAATAGAAATCCTAACCGAAAGGGGGTATCCAATTGGGGTCTCTGTTTGATTGTAATAAATCAGATCAAACATGATCAAGATTGGGACGAAAATTTATAACCTAAGTCCTCCCATGGGGGCGCGTACTCAGAACCAAGCTCCGAAGGGCTTGGGTAACCGATTTAGTGAGACATAGGGTTGAGTACAAAAAAAAAACAATGCATATAGGCGAAGATGTATTTTATCAAGTCCCCGAAGGACTTGGGATGCCAAGTCAATGAGGAACACAATTAAATGTACAATATAGGACACATGCACTTTTCAGAAAATGTACATTCGAATATAAACTTCTAGAGGTTTGAACTACCAAGCCTTGGAAGAATACGAACAAACACGTAATAAGAACAAGGCTCCTCATAAAAGGGGCAAAAAAAAGGAACCAGCGATACTAACATTGCATATCGTAAAAACGTAACCATTTCACAACTAATAAAGCGTAACACGATGCAAATAAAAACTGTGACAGAAGTACGCATACCCATGCTTGTGAAAAAGGTAACAAACCGAAACACAAATTCATCAAAAAGATAAAAGGCTATAAAGTTGTCACGACAAACGTAAGATAGAAAGCGAGGACTGGCACTCGCATAAATAGCCAGTCTGGGAATCATCATTTTCCTTCACCATTCCCAGCCCATCATTCCACGATGTCTTCAGAAACAACATGATCATCAGCAGGAACCACGTTCTAAGCCTCTTTCTCAGGGGTTCGAGCTTGTTCATCTATTAGTATTCTCCTACCTTTTTCTAAAGCATCGCGATCTTTTGCCTCTAGGAGGGCTTCTTGGAGAGCACCGTCTCCATCACCCCTGGAATACTTGAGCACTTGCTCCGGACGAGAGCAAATGTGCGAGGGAAATCCGCGTTCAGAAAACTCAGACTCCCGCGGTTTATGACACTAAGAACGTTTTGATGGACGTACTTTGGGAAATAAGTCTTCCTTCAAGAGCCGCCTTCTCCTACTGATAAGAAATCACAGCCTGCTGTGCGGAAATCAATTAGGATTCGGCAGATTCACGATTGATTTGGCCATCATGAATTTGTTTTTTGATAGTTTCAATCTCCTCCTAAAGTTTCTCATTATCAGGTTTCTAAGCTGCTTATCCTACTATTCCCATCATTGAAGGATGCAATTTCGGTCGCTTGACTTTCAATTACACGGACCAATTCAGCCCTGTCATTCTCAAGAAGCTCAATGCGCTAAAGATGTCGAATATTAAGTCTCTAGAATTCAAAGCAGAATTTTTCCATGACTCATATCGACCTATGGGGGTATCCCTTGCCTCGTTTAGCTGAACTTCATGCTGATCCGTAACACTGGCCAGCTGGGTGGTCATATAATTTTTTATAGCGCTCAACTCCCCAACGGTACTCTGGTTATCATATGGAAACAAAATCTAAGTCGAAATCCATTCCCCATAAATCCCATCCTTCAAACCTATCCTTTAGTTTTGGGTTACCATGGGCAATTTCATAACAAGGCTTGTCGAGAATCATCTGAATCTAGCAGGGAGCGGATGTAATAGGCTTAGAGGTTGTTACCAATGGTTCCGAGGGAACCGTAGAACCAGGACCTAAGAGTTCGGCCGATTCAGGAAACCCACCAGGCTCTCCCTCATCTTGTTTATCATTGCCTTGTTCCCCTTAGCGTCTTGATCATTCTTAACTTCTCTTTCAGATACTTGAGAATGATTATGCTTCTTCTTCTTCCTTAAACTTGCCAACGGTGCCTCGAGAGCATGTTGAGTTAGGGGATCTGAAGAAGATCGGAGACGCTTGGAGCAACGAGAGATGCTGGACTGTAAAATATTCTACGGGCTGACAAGACCAACTTGTTGGAAAAAATTGTCTGATAAAGATGACCCCATTCTTGAATCTAAGAAGGAAAAGAAAATTTTAGCACCTGAATGCATAAAAAAGATATAAGCAGTCCCTGGCCCTGTGAGATATCTCTTTAGCCCAGAAAGAAGGTTTTTTTTTTGTAAACTCTTGGGTTGAGAGTTTGGAGCGTAAATGTCCGTGCAACAAGGTTACCTTGGATAATGTCTTTAGCTAAATCAAGGGGATCAAGACCTTTCAAAGTTTTTGAACTGCCCTCTTGTTGATTATCCTGAGTAGGGAAACTTTCACCTACTGCCAGAGTTTCTTTAGAAGTCACTGCAGTTTCATCAGGCTGCTCCTCTTCCCGCCATTGATCCGAGGTGGTTTTTGTAGAAGTCACGCTTGCATTCCCTTGGATGACTTCCTCTAAAGAAGGCCTTTCCTTTTCAGATGGGATTGCCGAAGTCACAAGACCTTTGTGCTTTGGACGCTTAGATACCACATTTTTGGCAGGAAACAATTTGCTTTTGAAAGACGCCCTACCGCTTTCTATAGAGCTGGAGCACTCCTTCCTCGAAGGCTTCTTAACGGGGGATTTATTGGTAGCATCCTTTTTTATCAAAAGTATCCACCACGAAGGTGCACAAGGGAGGAAGCAGATCATATTGCCGTAAGAATCCTTCGGTAATCAAAAATTTCCTATTTCTCTTGCTCTCATCAACATCTAATAGTGAATTGCATAAAACCTGTCGAAGGTTATGCTTTGATCAGGGAGCACTATAGTATAACCGAAAAATTTATTTTGAAGAAATAAAAAGGACAAGAAGAAGTATGAAAAGTAAACATACTCACTGCCTTCCATCCATAAGCCACAGAAATTGTTGGGACATCGGACAAAGAAATATTGATTGGGGAATCTTCGTACACTATCCACTAAGCCGGTGATTATTCTTGAGAAATGGCTTTCAACAAAGTTAAACGAAGGACGTTGGTTCCTTTTCATAAAAGCATATAATGAGAATATATCCTTAAATGTAGGATCCCGATGTTTTTCCCTCATAAAAAGGATATAAAGACTTATTAGAATCGCATAACCATTGGGGTGTAACTGGTATGGAGCAATAGCCAAGCTCCAAAGGATCATTTCTAGATAAGGATTAAAAGGAGGAATCGCTCTGCTTATCAGCATGCCACGATTAACAACAACATATCCTTTGAGAGGAATATCTGCGAACTCCTTCTCTCCAGGAAGCTTGGCCTCTTCTTTTTCCGAAATTCCGAACTGGTTGCACGGTTGTTGGAATGTGCTGAAAGGAAGCTCTGTCCCGCGCTTCTCACGAGGTACATCAGAAAATGCACGAGGCTGCGGGAAATCTTGTGCAACTTCTATTAAAGGAGGAATATTTGGTGTGGATACAGTGGCTCGATCATAACTTCCCGCTTGATCAGAACCTCTAGCTTGATCAGACATGGATTGGTTCCTGAAATTCTGGGTTTATAAGACAAATAGGAACCCTTCGTCCAAGCTCATATCAATTTTAAGAATAACTATTGCAAAAAAATACCTACTTGTAAATCCTGCAACAACTTAGTTATAATCTTAAGAACCTTTAAGAGATCCACTAAGGTCAATCTCATTTAATACTTGGGAATCCCAAAATCGCATTCAAAGGTATCAAATTCATACTTCAAATCGGGCCAAAATAAGATCAAAAAGAAAATTTTAATTACAGACGAGCGAACAACCTCAAATCCAGG
This sequence comes from Allium sativum, assembly GCA_030737875.1. NCBI lineage: Eukaryota > Viridiplantae > Streptophyta > Magnoliopsida > Asparagales > Amaryllidaceae > Allium > Allium sativum. The sequence continues at coordinate 353,953,067 of CM060916.1, read as the reverse complement.
AGAACAGGCTGACTAAACCAATCTCGATATTACAGAAGCTTTGGTGGGAGTACTGTACATGGGTGTGAATCAAAGCAACAAAAGAAATAGAATAATCGAAAGTTACGAGAGGAATCGAAATAGTGAAGGGGTTGCTTAGAATAATAATGCCATTAAAAAGGAAACTTTTGAGAAAAGGAGAAAATGGGAAAACAATATATAAGAGAAGGCCAAGAGGGTTAGCAAAGCAAGATAGTATGTCATTCCGGTCGCTCATAAGCAAACGAACGACCTTATGTTCAAGCCAACAAATTCGGCACTCAAGCAATTGGAGGGTCATTCAAACGTACACATACATATGAGCCTTGTAAAGACATTACCGCCATTTGACTTGGACTGCCAGATCATTTCGAAGTCCTATGCACTAATCTACAGATATTCATGATAAGCTAGTCAGTTGCATACAGATAAGTAAATAAAAGGTAAGATTAAAAGACACACACCTAGGGCATTCTCGCCATGTCAACTCAGTGCTCGATTGCACATAAAGTGTTCCATAGAGATCCAGCTAGCATCCCACAATTCGGCTGTTTGCAACAATGAAAAGATATATCAGGCGTCTCGCTCACGGAAAGGGACGACATCAATCCTCCACAACGGAACAATCTTAAGTTATGCACGAGCGACCCTTTGATGTGTCAGATCAAACCTACCAAACAATGTTGCGATCAATCATGTCGAAGCCAGTAACTTTCTGCCATAAAATTACAAGCTTCGAGGGGCAAGTGTTGATCCCTATAAAAAAAACCATACGCACATTAAGCTACAAAATCTAAGCAGAAACTACAGGACGAAGGCCATCAGGATCGGTCATGCATATTGTTGTCCAAGGTACTTAAACAACTTACAAAGAATAGGAAGCAACCATACAGAACAAGATTCGGGTGTTTATCTCTTAAAGGACCGAGCCTGGGCTAGAATTACAAAGCAAGCACTTACAACATTTTATGAGCCCATGTCTATAACCAGAGCCAGATGCCAGTCGTAACTTGAGCACCGAAGAACAGGTCGGTCGTTTGTATCAAAACGAGGCCACTCGAATAACATAAGACAAGTCGTCCATCTAACATAAGCGGGGGCGACCATATAGCACAACCATACAGAAAAATGGCACCATACAAAGATGGTGAAAGTCGAATGTCCTTGAGTCAAGGAGATCAGTAGTGCAAATTACAAAGAGGAATTGGTTCCAGTCCCGTGCTCCACTCCAGAGTCGCTCGACCACAAGTATAATCCTAGTCACCTGCTCATTTTACAATCAATCAAATCAGATAACCGCTCACCAATTACTGAAGATAGCCGCGCCCGAAGAACACTAGCTAAAGTCACCCACTTGACTATTTGAAACACTCGCTCCTACAAAGTCGCCCGCGCGTGACAACTGGATACAGCTGTCAATAGCTGGTTACAGTCGGGCAATGACATATTAGTAAATAATGGAATGAGCGACCCGTCGCATGTATATACAAACTTCAGCTCACTTCTCCAAGAAGACACACCTATAAATAGGACATGGCCGCCAACATAAAGGGGATCTTTTTGGGAACCATGAAGAATGGCAAAATTCTATCCTCAATCATTACAGATGGATCTTCTTCTCCATTCAAATGTTCATCACTGATTTAGCCATGACGTCCAGTACAACCTTGTAATCGAAAAATCAAAGACATCCTGCTTCTCAATCATCCGTCTGTCATTCTCCTCCTCGAACTCTACCATTTTCTCATGAAATCCCAAGATTGATATGTATGAATGAGAGTGTGTTGAGTGAATATAAAGATGTATGAGAAAAGCGAGTTAGTGTGCTTTGCAATTTCCATTTTTAGAATGCAAGTAATCTTCACAGTGGATGTAGGCCTGGCACAATGCTGAACCACTCAAAATCTCTTTTCTATTTTTCCTTATTCGCATTTTTACTTTCAATTGTTATTAAGCACGGCTCCATTTATTTTCTTACTGTATCTGTGAAGTACAATTTTAGTACATTTGGTGTTTGAGCCATTTTTTGGTGAAAAAAGTTGAAGGACTAGAAGGCATATATGAAACTAAACTTAGATCAGACGATTAAGTTAAATAAGCTAAGAAAAGAATAATGGCATAACTAAAAGGGAAGCAACAAATTTAGTAAAGTAACAGACATGACAGTTAAAATGGAAAATTCTGAGAAAAGGTGAATAAGAATAAATTTTTCCAAGATAAGTTGAAAAAGAAAATTGGTAACAAAGAAAGTTTTCTTATGTGGGTTGTGCTTGGATAGGAAAATAGGGAATCTTTATACAATAGTTACATAAAATCCAAGTATAGGTTGAAACGGTATATAAAAGAAAAATGGAAGGTGTGTAATTGTCACTTTTTCACCTTTTTGTAACATAAGAAATCAAATTTAGAAAATTAGTTTTTTCTGAAATTTGAAATATAAAGTTGCTCGGTTGGGTTTTGGATGCATAAATTGGATGAACTACGCTCTTTGCTCAGTAAGAGTGGGAAAATTTGGATGAAATTGTATTTTGATTTTTAAAATATAGAAGTCATATAGAATTGCTAGTACATTTAGGATGTATGCGTCATGTTTTTAAAGGATTTTTGAAAAATTTGAATACATGTAGGAGGTACCGCTTAGGCATACATGTATTACTATGTTGTATTAAACTTCGCACAAATGCACAGATGTGTGCAAAAGAATTGGATGCACACATGATGGATGTGTACTATGCGAGGGATTATTTAACTTTTACCCTTACAAAATTTCGAGGAAGAAATTTCCTAAGGGTTGGAGAATGTAACACCCCGCATTTTTAATTAAATAATAAAATAAAATTTGAAGAGCTTCTAGAATTGGGCATGGGATTAGCGTCATTGCATCCACAGTGGTTTTCTTGTCAATTTGGACATATGGATTGGAGAAAACTGATTTAAGATGAAAGAGATACCTTTAAATGAAGTATTGTAAAAAATATGAAAAGAAGGTATAAGAAAATGAACAATGACCACCATTGTTTTTAGACTTGTTTACAAAAGACTATGTAGTCCAGTTGGCAAGATCATGTGGCTTTGAAGAGAGAGGTGCAAGTTCGATTCCTGTGGGCACCATATTTTTATTTTAGAGTAACAACTAATGTTAACCCATAAAAAATGTGTGTTTAACATGTCGACAAACCATGCCGTTATTCGATATGTCGTGGGGCCTGACATGTAAATATCAGGTCGTTTTAAAGCCATGTCGTAGAGAAAGGAAGGAGCCATGTCGTCTTCAACTGTGGCGTGTCAGTCAGGTCATCATACTGCATACCAAATCATAAAGCTAAGTCATGTGCCCCTATGTCGCAACCAAGACTCTTCTAAATTGTATCGCAACTCGTCAAGTTGTTCCCTAGGTCAAGGCGGAATGTCGTAAGATAGGGCCCAGCTTCATGTCGGTCAGCGATATGAGGCTATGTCACTGTTATTCATATCATTCAGCGGCATGGTCTAAAAATAATTCACATCGGCCTTAAACCATGTCAAGTGAGCCAAGTCGGATTCAGGAAACATACCATGTCGTTCCAAGGAAACCATGTTGACCCCAAGTTGTGCTGCATTCCATCCATAACGTCAAAGATAAGTCGTCATGCGACATCGCTCCACGACATGCCATAAAGCTCAAGGCGCAAAAAAGCACAAGATCACACGACATGAGTCATGCCGCCATGCCTCCATATCGATATACAGCATGAAAGGTCAATCGCTACTTAAAGTCTGGAGTCAAACCATGCCGCGACCCACTCATATCGCTTCCAACAAGTATCGGACCACCAGGACGATATGAACCCTATTGAAGGGGGTCGTGTTGTATTGCAAGTGTAATGCGCCACGGGTTAATCCGCCAGACAATATGAATCATGTCGTTGGTCGAAATTATGTCGGCGACAACATGAGTTAAGGCGCTTTCTGAATATTTACAGAACTGCCACCTGGTCTGAAGATCTCCTATAAATACCCCCTCACTTCTTCATTTGAGGGGATCGAATCTGATGGCCACGAAGTGCTATCAAAAATATTTTTGATCAATCCTAACATCTATCCAACATCATAAATCAAAGATTAATCCATGGATCATAATCTCCATCAAAGATATCCAAACGATCGGAGAATTGAAGATTGATCAAGCAAGTTCATGAACAGGGAAGAAATTTTCTAATTCTATCACATTCACGTCATATCTCCTCGGATTGACGTGTTTTCCTCATTGACATCTAATGGATTTGAGTGTAATTCGTGTGATTTGTGAATAAGAGAGTGATAATATTGTAAGAGAGAATTCGATCTTGTAATCTTCCATATTGATAATGAAATTCCTTGTGTGAGTGGACGTAGATCCTCGTTGGATCGAACTACTATAAAACTTTGTACATTCAACTCGCATTTGGATTGTTTTGTGGCTCTACTATTTCATTTTTTATGAAATCTTCTTAGACACTTTTGGTTTTGCCCAATTTCGGGACAAACATTTGGCGCCTACCGTGGGGCCACGTTCTCACTTCACTCAATCCAAAGAACCTACCATTGAAGTTCTAAGCCTACTTCTACTATAGATTTCATAAATCTTTGATCCGGACTAATCGACCGGTTCTTTCTCAAATTCTAAAGGTTTCTACCAAAATTGGAAGGGTCGATCTCAAAATTATCACCACCCCACGGGCTAATCTTCTAAATATGAATCGATCTTTGGAAAGTGGATTTGGCATAACTCAAGATCAACTAGATATGGTGGTGGGCGACTTAAATCAGCAAATGGTAATTTCAAGCAGAGCTTTAATGGATAAACTTGACATGTTTCTGGCCACTATAAAGGATCTCATACCTGCGAAAGTTGGCTCGCAAAGATGTGACAAAGCCATAAAAAATATCACTGCCATTCCACAAACCAACAACCTGACCATAGACGAAACTCCAAGGGATTTTGTAACCCCAAAAGACTTCGTTATCGTTGTGACCAATTTGCACCAAAAATAGATGTTTCGAATAAGATATTGCTGAATCAAATACAGGCTCTTGAAGCCACTCAAGCCAGTCTCGCAGACCGTGTAGAACAACTTGGTGTGGAAAAGAGCATGTACCTTACTGTTTCAGACTTTCACATTAAGAACTATAGATATCATGATGATAAGGAAAATGGGAACAAGCATCCTTCCTCCCCTGCCTATCGAGTAAGCCGTGGGAAGGATGTCGGAAGGCGGAAGAGAACATACGGAGACAAAGAGGGAAAAGCGAATAAGAGATTTCACTTCTTCAAGTCTAAAGAATTAACTCTGCTAAATGAAACCTTGGAGAACATCTTCTTTGCCGCTAAAGGCGCAGGGTTCTTTCCAGAGCCACCATCAATATTAGGAATATCAAACAAAGAAGCGACATTTGAAAGTTTCTGCCATTATCACAACCAGCCTGGTCATGATACTAATGATTGCAGACATCTAAAGAGCACAATTAAGATGTTGGTTAGGAAGAGCAAGCTGCAAAAATATATCAGGAAATCGCGTACGACAGGTCCTCTTTCAACTCCTAAAAAACGAAGCATATCCATCAAACGATCAAGGCCAGGTGGGAAGGCTCCAACAAGAAACCATGCGAAGCCACTGTTTGGCACTATGACGAGTAATTTTTATTCATATAATAATAATTGGAGAAAGATGCAAAGCAATGTAAGTTCTCAAGAATACAACCCGACGGAAGCAATGATCCCAATGGAATTACAAGCTCATGTTCATCCAATGATTGCCCGACACTTCCGTACCGAAGCCTAGTAAAAGCCGGTGTTGAAAACATTTGAGTCTAATTGGCAAAGATATGTTGTCAGCCAAAAGCATCTAAATAGCATCAACAAACTATCGACCTTTGATGAAGTTCCAACACTGGGAATCCGGGATAACGACCGATTGTGTCAACATTCTGCATAAAAACATTACTTAGTTCTTATAAAAATTATTATGCTTTCCTTTGCAAATATTAACCCCCTATGGTAAAAATGAGAATTGTAATTGAGAAATTACTGTGTCGATTTTCATACAATGAGAAGTCTACATCTTCTTAACCTCGATTATTCCATTATATCAAAAGTCACTAAAATCAATTTAATATTGTAGGACGCTTACTAACTCGCGGTCTGATAAATTCTGGTGACCCCTGTTAACATACCCCGTTTGGGCAGTCTGGGTGTTGAGTACCAAGAGAATCATATGAAGCAAACCCGATGATGTGAAGTGCCATTTTACAAATCAAATGGAAAATTTATTCAGAACCAGACGATGAAAAGCATAGCAAATGGGCACTATGCCTAAAGCAACATATTTCATGAAAGGCGTACTACTTAAAGTAGAAAGTTGGAAACATCAAATCTCCAAATGCAAGTCACCCACCAAGCCAAGTACCATGTGGTTCAAGGAATTTATACTTCCTTGTAATTCCAAAAATCTGAGTGATATTTATAACACGCTTCGACAATGATGTTCCAAGCGTTCGGTGCAACGGGCCTCATTCCGCACGTAAAGTCGTAAGTATCGCATTAGCAAGAAGCTCACCAAGGCGAATCTGAACTGTCCTAAGTGGGAAAAGTCATCATATTGTCCGCTCTCCAGCTCGGGGAAGCTAAGGCCATACTTCCAAGCCCACTTTACCCAAGTTCCTACCAATCAGCCGCTAAAGTAAGTTTTCTTCCACCTATATGCTTCAGGAAGATTATTAAAGCTCGTACTACCTTATCCCTATAACCTAAGAAGGAAAAGAAGTGGAAGCACATACATAGCCATATAAAACCTGATGACCACTACAACACATCCTAACAAGGATAGCTCAAGCATCTGTTGCTTAATACTCAAACACCGTCCATAGTACATATGAAGGTGAGAAGTACAAAGCCGCAGAAAGGGGGCACCAGGAATTGAGAAATCAAATGATGTGACCCTCCGACTAGAAACAAAACTGTAAGCCTCAACGAGGGGCACCCGGTTCATCGCCGATGCCATTAAGATATGGCTGGATAGCGATACAAACACTGGGCTTCTAAACCAAAGACCTCCCCGAGGGTCACCCGGTTCATCGCCGATGCCATTAAGATATGGCCGGCTAGCGATACAAACACCGGGCTCTTAACCAAAGACATGCCCGAGGGGCACCCGGTTCATCGTCGATGCCATTAAGATATGGTCGGATAGCGATACAAACACCGGGCTTCTAAACCAAAGACCTCCCCGAGGGGCACCCGGTTCACCGCCGATGCCATTAAGATATGGCCGGATAGCGATACCAACACCGGGCTTCTAAACCAAAGACCTCCTGAGGGGCACCCGGTTCATCGCCGACGCCATTAAGATATGGTCAGATAGCGGTACAAACACCAGGCTCTTAACCAAAGACCTCCCTGAGGGGCACCCGGTTCATCGCCGACGCCATTAAGATATGGCCGGATAGCGATACAAACACCGGGCTCTTAACCGAAGACCTCCCCGAGGGGCACCCGGTTCATCGCCGATGCCATTAAGATATGGCCGGATAGCGATACAAACACCGGGCTCTTTAACCAAAGACCTCATTGGAGGCATCCGCTCAGATGCTGAATCTTCCAAATCCAGCTATTAATTCTGGGTCCTTCAAACCCAGTTACTGACGGACCCAAAGACCTCTCCGGAGGCGTCCGATAAGTACAATAAGTGTTTGAATTTTTCAGGCTGAACGAACAACGGATCAAAGACCCATTCGAGGGCATCCGATCATAGGCCGAATCTTCCAAACTCGGTTAGTGACAGAACTAAAGACTTTCTTCAAAGAGATCGGATAAATCCCACAAGTAACTAACCTGCTCAGTTACCAGGAATAACAGATTTCTCTATTTGATTATAAAAACCATGCCTAATTTTCAAGATATTTAAACCAATTGTGGTATGGGGGCATTATTATCGCATTAACAAAATCTAATGAACATCGTCTTAGTCAAAATCAGGAAAATGCAATAAAGTTGGCCGGTCATAACAAATAACTTGTAGTGCAGAATTTATATTGCAAATATAAAACAAACATGAAATGCAAAAATATAAAAGCACAGGGAAACTTAAAGCAAAATTTAAGGCATGAAAAGCAGGACACAATTTCCTGACAACAAAGCAGATCTATATCATAAAGCCACAGGTTAAAGTGAAAAATATCAGACAGCAGAGTGCACAAAGGTGACAAGTGCAAGAGTAATAAGCAGGGACCGGCACAGTCATATACAATCAGCCTGAATACAACACACCAAAGAAAGTAATTATCAACAAAGTTGAGCAACTACTGAGTATGATCATTTCTACTTGTCACTTGATCTCAAAGCTGCCTTTTTAAGTAGAGGCGGAGGAGTTTCTTCCACGTCACTCTGATTCTCTTGGGAAGAAAAAGCGGTAGCCTCCATCTCCTTCTCCTTCTTCCTCTTCTTCTTAGACAGTGAGGACTTGGAAAACTTCTTTCATTTCTCCTTGGTAGTAACCCAGGGACTCTCATCTGCGAGATCGTCACTAAGACCGTAGTCAACAACATCCAAATCTGAGAAGGCACCGATCTTCGTATCCTGCGACCCAGGAGCTGTAACAAGCAAGGGTGTGTTACTAGGAGGAGGGGGAGTAATGACATAAGTAAGAGGAAAAGTTGTCAATGGTGAATCAGCCCTAATAGCTCCTATTGTCGTTGCATTGCCTATGACAGGAGAAGACAAGGGTGAAATTGAATTCAAAGTATGGAAACATTGAGCATAATAAGCAAGGGACACAGGCGAATCGAAAATGGACTCTAAGCACGACAAGGTAAAGTTAGTTTCAATTTTACCTGTATCTAGAAGATTCTTAGAGGGATCCCTATGCTCAATTCTCCAGTGATCGGGATTGTCATTATCAGCCTCATCGTTTTCACCATGCTCATTAGCGATATTCTCTGTATTAACATCCCCCTCAATGGTGACATTTTTATCTTTAGGAGCATCAGTTGGGTTAGCTAATGTCTGTGAGCCAGAAGCTTCAAAGGACGAGGGATCAACAGGAAGGTTGGCATCTGGTTGAATGTGAATTTTGTCACCAGAAGTACCAGTCCTCTCGGTCATTAATTGTGCCTTTCCTTCTGCCAAAGCCTTTTTGGACCTGTCATCTAAGAGTTTGTTAATGAGCTCGTCCTCACTACAGTCGTCACCATTAATCTCAAGCACTCGCTCCCAAACAAGCGCTAAAGTACGTGGAAAACTATCCTCTAGGTAATGCAAGCTCCCATGGCTCATGACACTGAATACATAAAAGTGGAACATATCATCATCAGCTTCGTCCATAGCTTGTTTGTGAGTCTCTTCTTCAATTATCTTGTCTTTCTCAAGAGATTCGACCTTGGACATCAGTTTCTGGTTAGAAGCCTTCAGAGATTTTACTTCCTTACGAAGATTAGTGGCATCCTGTCGATATTGTTTGGAAAAATCTTTCTCAATGGCCAATTCGGCATCAGCATTGCGCTTGGCAGCTATGGCATCTTTCTCTTTTTGTTTGGAAGCCTCGAGTTCTTCCCCAAGCTTTTTAATCTCGTTGTCTAATGCCTCTAGCTCTGCGACTCTTTTATTAAGAACTGTGATAGTAGCATCACGGTCGTCTAAAACCTTCTCCCATTTGACTTTGTCATTCTCCAACTCAGCAATTTTTCTAAGATGAGAATCATGGCGCTTTTGGAAGTCATCACCAAGTTTCTCCCATCCACGCAACTTTTGATAAAAGATATCTCTTACGATGCTCCATTTGGTCTCAAGTTGACTCTTAGCAGTGTTGAGCTAGGTGTGTGTTTGACTTATAACCGCATCCACCTCTTTAAGAAAATCATCGGCATCGGTTATACTTACTCCACGATCAAAATAAAGCCCTTTCAAGTTCCAACCCGGGAGCTTTTCGGTAAGGGAGAAGTTCGTCGAGCCAGGAATATGGCGAGGTTTATTAATGATCGAATGGATCTCAGCTGGAGGACCAGGAGGGCCAGAGGATGAAGGGAGTCGAGGTTTAATAGGCAGCTTCCCAACCCAGGAGTGCTTACAAGAACCATCCCTTTCTCATTTCCTTCCATGTTCCCTTTCATTGGGAGTGTCTTCCCTTAGCCAACTACGTCTTCTAGCCTATTCTTCTTCCTCCTCGCGTATCTTATTTCTTTGTTCCTCAGTCAAAACGGACTCTGATACATGAAAAGACTTAGAAGAGGGCTTCGAAGGTGGAGGAGGATGAGGCTGCTCAGGGTGACGAGATGATTGCCGAGGTTCGGATTGTAGTAGGTGCTTCGGATCAATAACTTTTCTCCACTTACTGAAATCCAACCTGATTCGTGATGAGCATTCCCCGTACATGTCTAAACCTAAAATGAGGCATGCATTAGCTTTCGATACTTAAAACTAAGCAGTGTCTAAGAATGCTAAAGCAAGATACCAACACAGGAAAATAATTGAAATACAAAAGATGAATTTCTTTAAAAATACTGCTATTAACAGACCAGTCGTAGCCTTTGAGTTTAAGGGAATTCCTAAAGATTTAAGATGTTTTTCCGGCTCAGTTGAGGCTGCATCCCTAAGTCCGGTTTCTATGGTTTGAGAGTTGAGGGCCTGAGTAACCAAACATCCTGACTAAGATATTTAGCAGAGTTGAGATCACTCAAATTGTCAAAAGTACCTGCGGAATCTTCTATAACTACATTTTTAGTAAGAGAAAATCTAGTTGTAGTCTCAGTATTTGGGTCAGTTTCCAAAATAACTACGTCTTCACCATCATGTTCAATCCTACACTCAAGATCAGAAGGATTCACTTCATTATCACCTCTTTTAGCCTGTTTGGATTCTAATTCTAGCTCAGAAGGCAGGAGAATGTTTTCTTTCTCGATTAACTCAACCGACGTTGTGGTATCTTCGTCCCCATGATGGGTAGAGTCTTCACTCTTATTCAAAGTCTTCGATGAGGGTGATATTTTTCCACTAGCAGACCCAGAGCATCTTTTCAAGAAAGGGTTAACAGAAGGGTTCTGATCAGCTTGAGTTACACTCCTATCGTCTGGATTCACTAAATCTGATTTCGTAAGGTTAGGTTTAGGAGTGGAAGGTCCGGCCTTACATAAAAAATTTCTTAAGGGGGGGAGAAGTTCATGTTGGTGGAGTATGCTATCTGTAATTAAAATCTTTCTACTTCTCTTAGTTTCGTCAATAGCTTTTTGAGATTCATATGTGGCTTTAATAAGAGAGGGTGCTTTACTGTCTGTAATCAGGGTAGGGAGTACTGCATTTCAAAAGGGAATGATATAAGAACGAATAACCCAAAGAAAAGTAAAGTTAAAACCTCTGAATAAGATATGTATACCTCCATCTGTCCATTGTCCTTGAAATGGCTCGGGACATCTGATTTAGAGGAATTGGTTTAAAAATCCTGAAACACTGTCCGGTAATTCAAGAACCACCTTCCGGTTTCTAGCGCCTTCAACATGCATGATAGAGGGGGTGTCCTTCCTACTCTTGAAAGAACATAGTACCGAAGGTCCTGGAAAGTAGGCTCTTATTTTATCGTATCCATAAAGAGGACATAAAGGCCCAGCAGAATTGTGTAACCATTAGGGTGGAGTTGGAAAGGAGCAATGGTCTAAGATTCGTCCTAAAAAAGGATTAAATGGCGGAATAGCACCAGCTACTAGCATTTGTTTGCTTACAGCAACATATCCAACAGGGGGGTCATCAGCAAAAATGCCTTCCTTTGGTAATATTTCATCTATAAGAGGAATTCCGTATTGACCACACAACGACTCATATTGCTCTTGAGTTAGGGAGGTAGACTATCTCTCCTCTTCCCTAGCTTTAATCGGAAGAATGTCCAGAGGAAGGGGGCGAAAACATGGCTAGAGGTAGTAGTTGTTTCAGTCTCAGAAACCTTGTTTATAGAGAGATCAGTTTGTGTCGTGGAGGTCTCTTTACTTTGAGGGAAAGTTTGCTTTTTAGTAGTCATTCTACACAAATATACTTGAATATATTTCAGTTTTCCTTTTTTAGCGACAAGGTTCAAGGACTGGGGATGAGAAAACACATCAGAGAGTTAAAACAAAGATAATGAAAGCTAGAGCTAGGCATGTGTGGACATTAGAGTTAAGTCATTATGGCATGAGATTCATGTCGATTCACCACATGAGGTTCATGTCGGTTCGCGACATGATGTTCATGTCGGTGCACGACATAAGACTCATGTCGATTCACGATATGAAGCTCATGTTGGCCCACAGCTAGAAGCTCGTGCTCATCAACGACTTAAAACTCATAAAGGTCCACAACATGAGAACCGTGACAGTTTGCGACTCAATGTCGACACAAAGGTCCTAGCATTAAAAAGGAATGTTTAAACGTTATCACAAGTTAAGGTTCATACCGCTACTGTGACTTACGTCCTACGGCTCAAGTTATTATCACAACTTGAGATTCATGTTCTCATGTCGGTCTTCGACTTGAGTCAGCTTGATAGTTTAGGTGTCTCGTCAATTCATACGATTTGGGATCGAAAGTGGTCACCTAAACAATTTCATAAACCTACTTGAGTAACATAGAAAGAGATCATACAACAACTATGATAAAGCAATAAAGTTCATGGTTTAAGCATTCCCGTGAGCAACTGGTGTGCGATATAACAAAATATTCGAAAAACAGCTCATACGATCATCATTGTGTCAAAAACCAAAACGAAATATTCTATGACGTTAAAGTTATGTCGCTCGGGAACGGTTTGAAGCTCATGCCACAGAAACAAAATAAGAAACAAGTCATACGTATTACATAGAAATTGGTTTTTAAAAAGAATCAAGGAATTTCTAAGCCCATACAAACGTTATACCCATTCATATCTGACTCGTTTTTGATTCACAAACATAGTACAGTCAAAGTCGATTTACAAAACTACCGCTTTACCAAAAGTGAACAAAAAATCCTTGGATCATATATGAATCCTATCCTTCAGAAAAAATAAAGTTGAATTTAAAGCTAAAAATTACTTGTGAGAACTCCTGAATGGTCGACAAAAGAAGGATTCTTCAAAATCAAGAGTGTAGGAAACGAATCGGATTGATGGAACTTGCTGAAGTCGGACGGAATCTGGTCGAGATAACTTTGACGAGGGCGCCAACTTGTTTAAATCGCTAACGGACAACAAGAATCATGCTGTTGGTCAAAATTATGTCGGCGACAACATGAGTTAAGGCGCTTTCTGAATATTTACAGAACTGCCACCTGGTCTGAAGATCTCTCCTATAAATACCCCCTCACTTCTTCATTTGAGGGGATCGGATCTGATGGCCACGAAGTGCTATCAAAAATATTCTTGATCAATCCTAACATCTATCCAACATCATAAATCAAAGATTAATCCATGGATCATAATCTCCATCAAAGATATCCAAACGATTGGAGAATTGAAGATTGATCAAGCAAGTTCATGAACAAGGAAGAAACTTTCTAATTCTATCACATTCACGTCATATCTCCTCGGATTGACGTGTTTTCCTCATTGACCTCTAACGTATTTGAGTGTAATTCGTGTGATTTGTGAAGAAGAGAGTGATAATATTGTAAAAGAGAATTCGATCTTGTAATCTTCCATATTGATAATGAAATTCCTTGTGTGAGTGGACGTAGATCCTCATTGGATCGAACCACTATAAAACTTTGTACATTCAACTCGCATTTGGATTGTTTTGTGGCTCTACTATTTCATTTTTTGTGAAATCTTCGTAGACACTTTTGGTGTTTGCCCAATTTCGGGACAAACGACTAAAATAATACATGTTCTTAAGGGATAAATATGTATAAACGCACATATAAGGATGAACAAAAATGTATGTATACATGCATATGTAAATATATACATATATAATTGCAATATATATATATATATATATACAAAGGAGAAATTCAAAATAAGGCTGCAATCAAAGAAATCTGGTAAGAATTAAACAACAGCATAACGCCGCTTGAATTTTGAAAATGAAATAAAAGTAGTGCGTGTATATTCGTGTAAAATAGGCATTAGAAGTTTGGCATATATATAAAAATTTTATATGTAAATAAATTAAAGGTGGTATAATAAGCAACGTTTAATCAATAAACGTTAACATATAAACACCACGCCCCATTTCTTCTCGTTGGACCGAAGTGTGTCGACCCACGCTTGCCTGGGTCGACCCTAGGTTCAACCCAGTGGGGGATTGTGGGTTGACCTACCCCTAATCCGGGCAGATTCATTTGATGAATCTGGACTATTTTTCTAACCACATTCGTTGCTAACTCAACGCTGCGTGTACGATAAGATCTTGAACACCTATAAATAGGCTAGGAGAGCCTTGTCTAAATCTCACATTTTCTAAGAGGTTGTCTAGACTCTACAATCATTCTTCCTCCTCAAACCTCTTCAGAAAATATAATAATTAGTATTAGGAGATTCTAATTCAAATCTGGGGGAAAGGAATTATATTTACAAAAAAGGGTGTTCAGAATTCTATTTGAAATAAGGTAAATTCTTGGATTTGTTCAATTTAAATTTCTCCTCTTTCTTCTCTTTTTCTTTTAGTCTGAGAATTATGAATCCATGGTTACTTAGGTTCTAAATTATGTTGCGGGAGCCATGGAATGCTAGGTTTGGACCAGATTCATAAATTGGAAAGCTTTTATGTGAGTGGATTTAAGTTATGCCTTTTTCATAATGGTATATTTATCGTTTTGCATTCCACATTATTGTGTATATTAAATCTGCTGAAATGTATAAACCTATTAAAATATGTGGAAAGGATTACTGTTTTATATATACATGTTCTAATAACTTGTTAATTATAAAGTGTAAGTTATGTTATAGTGAAATTGGGAATAATTATAATGTTGTATAAGACCTGTTTTCCATTAATCATCTATCTAAGTTGGAATTTACTGTAAATGCTGTAATTATGGGATTTACAATGAACATGAATATTTATTAAGAATATTATTATGCCAAATGATTGTAAATAAGTATTACAGTGAAATTGATATGCCTAAATTTACAGTAAATAGAAAATTGTAACTTCACCTAGACACGAGGTTAAATTCAACTTGTGGTAGAAGTCTGCCCGGAAATGCCCGGCAAATCCAGGATCCACAAGTGGTTAATTTAATGTGAGGGGTCTAGTGCATAAATATACAAGTAACGGTGCTAAAACACGAGGTTTAGTCCAACTTGTGGTAGAAGTCCACCCGAAACCGCCCAGCAAATCCAGCATCCACAAGTGGTGGGCCTAATGTGAGGGGTCTGGTGCATAAATGCATATATGAGTATATGTATATAATAGGATAGAAATAAATGACATTAATTGTAATTAATGGAAATGAATGAAAGTTACAACAGTGAAAGAATTGGAATGAACGGAGAATGATAATAACCTATTGTAAATAAACCTAAAAAGGAAAGATAATAGGTAGGCTTGTCCTAGGGACAAGTGGAAATTATAACTTAGGTTATAATAAACGATAAAGGGAATGTGATAACTTATGTAATGAAATAAGTTGTAAATTAAGTAATCTGTAAATTTGGAAACCTGAAACTTGTTGTTTGTAATAAGTAGAGAAAAAGGGGGAAAACTTATGAAATGCAATAAGTTGTACTTAATTATAAATTAAGTAATCTGTAAACTTGAGAATCTAAATCCTGCTGATAAGAAGAACATGTGATCTGTAAACTTGAGAATATGAAATCAACTACTAAGAATAACATGTTAAAAGCTTATTAATGAACTTAAATGGGTTAAGTTATATAACTGAAATTAATAAGCAAGTGGAACTTGGTAACTTGAATAAGAAGTCAATATGACTTGAAATAACCAAGTTAACTGAATATCTGATGAGGTAGAGCAATCACGTAATTAAATGATTAGACATAGGGTCTAATAACACATTAACCCGAGGAGCTTGGACCAATCCGTACGTCTGGAGGTGAATAACCCAACGGGGTAGATCATCGTGGCGTCATGAGGCACAAAGGGAGCGCACGTCCATCTGATTATTCTGCCTGTTTTGCTTGTTGTTCTGATGATATTCTGCTGGCTCCGAAGGACTAAATGTGGAAGCATGCGACTTCCTGGGACGTGGAGGATACTCCTGGTTGACTGATGTGCGTTGGCAGCATTTAGGTTGTGCTTGCAGAGGTTGGGTTTGCGTGTTACTACCAATTTGGTTTACCATGATTGCCACAATAGTGGGCAGTCAAAAGGCTGTAGGGTAGATTAGGTGATTTAAGGAATTTGGTGCCTTGTGACTAGGCGTGTTACGACCATTTCATCTATTTTCCATAGGTGGATCTAACCATCTGTTTAATAGTAATTGTCGGGTACCGATAATCGACAGTTAGCGTGATGCGTGATGTAGAAAAATGGAAAGCTAAACTTACAAATCGTCGACCTTTCACTATCAAGGCTTTGGTTGTGGGACAGGTCAACTAGGATATTTTTTGTTGTTTTTCTAGACCACGTCACTAGCTCTAAATTCTGTTTGTCTTTCACTAGTTGAGGGAGGGTCTGGTGGGACCATAGCCACTGTGAAAATGCAGACCATAGAATTTGTGTATACAGATATCTAATAAGCTCCCGACTGAGTTGCGTGTTTCTTGTACAGCCCTGTTACGGAACTAGGTGCACAGTAGATAATACGTGCGGATACATGCATGCTTTTTTCGGATGGTGTATCGTAAAAGTTAAGGCATCGAGTACGATTGACGATATGTACATGAGAAAGTCTAGATACATGCATATATGCTCTGGGTGGTGTATCGTAGATTTTAGGGCAGTACTCTACGATGGAATCTAATTTGATCGAATAGTCAAAAGGTGGAAGTTCGTACGCTTACGTAGTATAACGATGGCATTTCTATGCGGAACGTAGCATTGTTATACAGAGATCCGTACATCATTCTGGCGTAGGATGAGGGACTGCGAATATTTCTATGGCGTTATGGCAGAGACCGTGCGAGTGGGGCACCATGGGGTGTACCTTGATATTGGGGGTAGCTTCATATATTGTAATAGGTTAATATACTAGGGAGTAGATGGGTACGACGTATGTGCAAGTCTTGATTTTTGTTAACCCAAGCAACCTAATAAATAAGATAATATAACTGAATGGTATATGTAGGGTTTTCCAAAATGTGTAGTTCAATTTCAGTCACCAGAACTTGTGTTCTGACCCCCTCCTCATAACATACTCATAGGTTAGATTTGTGGCAGAGATATGATAGCTTTGGATATTGGTTAGGCAGTATTACTATCTAGGTAAGGATATATTATGATTATATTATATTTTATTCCATTCTGCAATGAGACGTTTTCTGAGCTCTGATATGTTTACTATCTCTGTCTTTTCTACATGATACTAGATAAACCAACACTAGTTTCGATAGATTGGTATTTTGAAAAAAAATATCGGTTTGTCGGAATTCGGGCTGTTACATCGAATGTTCATTCTTTATTGGCATATCGATCTATGGGAACACTATTGAAGATCCTTGCTTTAATGTTGTTCATATCAAGTATAAATCAATGTTATTGTTCTTATTATTACTATACTCATTAAAATAACATTTTTCTTTTTTTCCTTTAAAGATAATTCTTTATTATGGCAGTCAACTTGAGGATCTCCATGGAGGGAGCCCAATGGTGGATTATAATTGCTAGCAGCAGCCGTCCATGACCATTCTTAGTTATTGTGACAAGCGAGGTTGCTCTTCCCTTTGGATATATCAAGTGGGTATTTGCCTCCTTGTAAGTATGCTTTTGTTCTATGCTCATAATTATCCAACTCATAAGTGTTTAATGTTGCTATTTTGGTTTTTGGACATTTTTAATGCTTTAATAAGGATGATATTGCATTCAGCTTCAATAAATCTCCAGAGTTGAAAACAGTCTTATCTTTTGCCATTGTAAAGCCTGTTGTTTTTGTCCTTTGACATATTTTTTTAGCAAAAGAAAATAGTATATAGCAAGCAAATGAAAAGGGCCTTTCTCCAATGGCGTACGTAAACAGACTTTGTAGCTAATAAATGTCTCCAAAATCTGTAAATAAATAAACAGAAATAGAAAGGAAAGGAGAACCCCTCTAAGCAAAGACTACAATAACATAAACATGAAGATAAACCTACAAGTACTCCAAGAGCCTATCCGAAGCCAAAGACGATATAGCTTCTAACTGAGCTAGCAATGTCTATGTAGAAAGCAACTGGTATTGTGTGTATATGTAGATCCAAAGCTAGTGCCCCAATGTCCAAGCCTAAAATCCTGGATGTCTGATCTGCCTGTTGCCAAATGGCCACTCGTCTAGTGGTCCAGATATAAAGCTGAACCACTAGTAAAGCAACAAAACAAGAAAAGATATCAACTCCATCCCTCAGCTCCAGATCTAGCTCCTAACTACATCTCTAGCATCCAATCCATCCTTAGCAGCCTGATCAAAAGATACCCTAAATCCAAGTCTTGCATTATTAGCAAACAACATAAGAAATTAGAGGGTGTTAGGTGAGAAAGTGTAGAAGAAGCGAGTGGGGGAACTGTCCACTCTCACAGATAACCGATTAATGCTTCAACCGATACCTACCCTAGAAGCAGGCGGTAATTTGGTAATAGCCAAGGTACCTGCAAGTCTCCTAGAATAGAGCCAATAGCTCCCTTAAACGGTCTACCTCGGAACACAAGGAAAACATCATTCTTTACTCACCGAATGATGATAGGAGTATTCATATGAAATTAATCAAGTATTGCATTATTCCGTGAGCACTAGATGTGCCGACAGATAAGGCAAGGAATAAGATGGAATAGGATAGAGCGAATAGATTTACCTGAGATATCATCCCACAAGTATCTTAGTAAATCATCTAGAGAGGTGGAATTACCTAGTAGACCCACCAAATTACCGAATTAATTCCAAACAACTCTAGCGGAGAAGCCATGGACAAACAAGCGAGCTAAGGTTTCCGAGTCACCTAACCAGCAACACTTGCACTGAGACATGATTAGGATACCAATTCTGTGACACCCACGTCCGTTAATGTCATTCACTAAGGGAATGCATTAAGTTTCGTGATGGGCTATAGGTAAATAGACACAAAATAATTATAAGACAGATATAAATAAGGCAGCAGCGGAAAATTTAATTTTTTATTTCAATTATAAAGCATAATACCGTGGTCCACAATTTCATAAGTCACAAAAACCATTACAATAAAATAACTTCTGTCTTGCATCATTAGAGTACATAAGAATATGAAAAACATAATTTTCCCCAAATTTAAAGAGTTAATCCATAGTAAAGACAAGAACTTCAGCCATACTTCAGAAGTAGCTCCTAGTAAGATGATATCTGATTCCTAATTAAGTTTGAGTGCTTCCTCCCTGGAGAACCTGTGTAGAGAGGAGGGGAATGGAAGTTAGAAGGAGAAACAACAGGGTCAGACATAAAGTCTGGTGAGTTTAGTTACTTGTAGCCAGTAGATAAATAAAAGCAACAAGATAGGCATAAAAAATTGTTAAGAGAGAGATTACTACATGAATGGCAGGTGTGGCAGGTTAAGCAAGATAAGGTGTATGTGCCTCACTAAAGATTACTCTGCATTATTACTAGTATAAATGAAATGAGATGATCCCTTCCACTATGAGTTGGTAGGCTTAGGTCATACGTCCAAGTATACCCTAACCTCTACCCTAATCGATCGGCTCCCTACCCTGTAGATATCCTGTGCTGGCCCCACAGTAAGAGGTATCACTTCTTAAAGTGGCAACCCATGTTGTGCACAACCATATCTACAGGTGTCACGGTCGTCATAACCCCTTTGCCCAACCCATGCACACACATGTCCCCAGTCGGTTTGCGCTGCCTACACAATCCGTCTCGTTTGGATCTCTAACAATCAATTAGTAAGCGTGCCCCTTCTCCGCCTAGTACGGAGTTCTTTACTTGATACCAACTCTGGGTTACTGACTGAAATGGGTCCCACACAATATGATACAAGCTCTCCCCTTGTCTTGTATCCCCACTAGGTTTTCCACTGACTATGTATACCCTTAAGTGTCTTTAATTACATAGCCCTATACCAGTTATGCTTACTCTAAAGGGTGTCTTTAATTACATAACTTCATTACATTATCTATTGAGTTATGTATACCACTATATGTCTTTAATTACATAACCTTATTATATTACCTACCAGTTATGTATACCCCTAGGTGTCTTTAATTACATAACCTTATTGGGCTAAGTTTGTGGGTCTATATGTAAATATTACCCACTCCTTCTAATTTACTTAACCCACCCACAACCTATCCAATTTTACTTAATCCTAACTTAAGTTCATAGTCATACAATCTTTATGGATTAAATTAGGTTAAGTAGTCCAATTGTTTTAGCATGTCCATTTATGGTTATATAATGGTCTAGACCTCCCACATTAGGCCTACAACATGTGGATGCTGGATATGTCAGTCGGGTCCGGGCAGTCTAATTCCACATTTGGGCCTAACCTCATGTCTTAGCCCAATTCGTATTTGCGTACTTAGATCTCGCACATTAGATTCAACAATAGTGGCTGCTGGATATGCCGGTCGGGTCCGGGCAGACTTCCACCAATAATGTAACCTAACCTCATGTCATAAGTATATTTTACAATTCCTAATTGTAAATTACTAAACATTCAAAATTAATCCAAATCTTCCTATGTCATTAAAGGTAAATATTTCTTTGTTTTCCCCATTTAAATTACATGTCCCATTTAATATAAATATTACATAAATTATGCCAATCATAATCCCTTTTTTCCCGTATTCATATGGAATTTGGCGGCATCTAGGCTATAAAGTAGCCTAGATACAACAATGAAAAGGGAATATGACGAAGGTGATAGTTTCAACATATCTTGGTATAAACATAAACTGGTATGATAACAAGGTGAATGTTCATGTAATCATCATGGCAAGGTAGGCATAAAAGTGATGAACTTGTAGCAACTATGATGTCAACGCAACATAATGATGTCTAAATTAACCATAAGGTGTCCAATTATTTTGATCTAGCATAGTTAGGGTAACATAGTAAAATTTTTGGATCTAAAGATGGATTCACATGTCAAGTTTACAACATATCTCAATGGATCACAATATGACAGGTTAAAGGTGACTAACATAAAGATCTAGATCTAAGTAATGTTACAACTGTCCAAATTAATAGATGTAAATCCACCATAACATGGTTACAAGTCAAGATCCACCTATGCAACATAATAGAATAAACACAATTTTATTAGATCTAGGAAAATAGATCTGTCTTGACATAGTATAGGATTTCACATTAACACAGAATCACACTTTACAACATATTCAATTCATAGTCTTTCAATATATACTTTTATTTGTCTAAACCTAAAAACAACTAGAACTCACATCATTAGGTTTAAAGAATTGAGGAAGAACGGATCAAGAATTTTTGAATTGGATTTGTAGAATATGTCATTGTAGAAAACGGTTCAGTACGCACTCCAGCAGCATATGACCTCCATGACTTCCAATGAAGAAAATATGAGAAATAGGACACGTAATATAGCTGCCAGACCCCCTAAAACCGAGTGCCAAATCAGCCCTAGTGGTGTCGACACCCCTGTGGGTGGGTCGACCCCTAGGTCGACACCCCTTCGGGGGTCGACCCTGTAGAGCGGGAATTTAGCCACCGAGAGGAATTTTTCGAATTTGAATCCTTTGGATAGAATTCTGACTGACCTCAGACTCATGCGTATGTATAAAATATTTCTATATGTATACAAACTTAAAACCTTCATAATTTATTCGTACGGTGTCAGTTTTACGCAAACCAAATGTCTTTCTTGACCAGAATTTCGGGACGGTCGCAATGGTACAGCCGGTTTCCTCTAATTCTGAATATTAAATTAATTATTATTCAATTTATCCTCTTTTAGTGTCGATATAAATTTGGGGTGTTGCATTCTCCCCTACTCAAAGGATTTCGTCCCAAAATTTCTAAGTTGAGGGGAATGTATATCCTACCATTCATCATCCATCCACCAATCACCGGCATCCATTGTCCTTAAGGATTTCTAATGCTTATATGAATATATGTGAAGGTGTGTGTATATGTCCCAGCACTAATGCGAAGATCAGGCGGTCTACTAATTCAGTTGACCTCCTTAATGCAATGTATAATAGTGTCATAAATCCAATATGTACGCAAATAAACCTATCATATCATATAAATTCTATATGTGTGCAATTCATTCATCCAAATGCAACATCCATATGCTAACTCATCCATTTCCATTCATAAAAGAAAATAAAATGCACACACATCCATATGCAGTATGAGAGTGATTGAGCCGATCTTAGTGCCTAATGTGTGTGTATATGCATCCACAGGCAACCACTAGCAAACACTTGCATCCACTTGCATCCATCAAACATAACATGTTTCAAACACATGTTTACATCCATAGGATTCTTATCTAAAGGTCGAAACATGACGGATAAGATATATTCTGTTGACAGAAACAAGCACTGATAAAACTTAGGAAAGGAGTCAAGAACATACCCTCGAAAAGAAAAGGGTACGAAGCATGAATCTTGTCTTCGGTCTCTCAAGTCACATCTTCTGGGTTATCTCCCCATTGAACCTTTAGCAACTTGATCTCCTTATTGCACAACTTCTCAACCTATGACCCAAGAATAAGGGTAGGGACTCATCTGACTGTCGCCTCCCATTCCACATCGACTTCTTCCAACATACTCAGCTCAACTACTTCCGTGGTGTCATGCAGGCACTTCCGTAGATGAGAGACATGGAAAACGTCATGAACACCAGATAGATTTTCTAGGAGCTTTACTCTGTAGGCCATTTGGCCAATCCTCTCGGTTATGGGGAATGGTCCCACAAACCTAGGTGCCAACTTCCCTACTGATCCAAAGCGAGCCACATTCCTCAGAGGTGATACTTTGATAAAAACTAAGTCTTCCACTTCGCATTCGATGTAAGTTCTTCTCTTGTCTACATAGGACTTCTACCTATATTGATCGGTCTTCATCTACCGTCAAATAAGGTCAATCTTTTCGAACGTTTCTCTAACCATATATGGTCCAAGTAATAATCTTTCTGAAGATTCCCATCAACAAGTTGGCGATCTACAGGGTCGTCCGTACAATGCTTTGAAGGGTGCCATGCCGATGCTAGCTTGAAAATTATTATTATAGGCAAACTCTACTAAAGGAATATGTTCTTCCCAAGTCCCTCCGAAGTCTAGGATACACAACTTTAAAAGATCTTCTAGAATCCTATTCACCCTCTCTTTCTTTCCGTCGATCTGAGGGAGATAATCGGTGCTCAAACACAACTGTGTACCTAATGCTTCTTGCAAGCTCCTCCAAAATTCACTGGTAAAGATGGCGTTACGATGACTCATGATGCTGGAAGGAACTCCGTGGAGACGAACTATCTCACGAACATAAATTGCTGCCAACCATGATATCATCCTCTTACTTTTAACTGGAATAAAGTGAGCACTCTTAGTGAGTCTATCCACCATCACCCAAATAATGTTATTACCTTTCTTTGATCTAGGCAAACCATCTATGAAATCCATAGAGATGCTCTCCCATTTTCTCTGCGGAACCTCCAACGGATGAACTAATCCACTGGGCTTCTTTTGCTCATCTTTGACTTGTTGGCAAACTAAACATTGAGAAACGAATTTGAACACATCCTTCTTCATCCCAGCCCAAAAGAAAACCCTCTTCATGTCTCTATACATCTTGTCACCACCTGGATGAATAGTCAACTTAGAATGGTGGGCATCTTTTAGGACTGCCTTTATCAAGCTTCCAGTTTAAGGAACACAAAGCCTTCCATCTCGTCGCAACCATCCCTTTTCATCTATTGCATATCTACTTAGGTGACTAGAAGTCTCACCTCTTCTGAGCTTGTCCATGATGTTTAGAATCTGTGGGTCACCTTGTTGCGAAGCTCCTATCTGATCCATAAGACTCGGTCGTATCTCCAAGTATGCAAATAAATCAGGCAAAACCTTGATGGAGGGTATAAAATCAAAAGCCGATATGAAATCCAAATTCTTTCTTTCCACAAACAGGGGACTCAGGGCTGCACTCTGCCTACTTAGTGCATCTTCCATTACATTAACCTTCCCAGGGGTTTAAGCAATTTCAAAATCATATGAAGCTAAGAACTCCATACACTGTTGTTGCCTTAAGTTGAGATCCTTATGTGAGAATGGATACTTGAGAGATTTATGATCGATGTATAACTCGAACTCTTCTCCAAGTAAATAATGATGCCACGTCTTTAGTGCGAATACTATGGTAGCCAGCTCTAGATCATGGGTGGGGTAGTTCTTATCAAGAACTCTTTACTGTCTACCCTCATAATATATTACTTTCCCTTCTTACATCAGAAACGCACCAAGCTCTGTACCGCACGCATCAGTGTAAACAGTAAACACTTTACTTCCATTAGGCAAGATTAAGACTGAGGCTGTTATCAGAGCCCTTTTTAGTCATTGGAAATCAACGTCACATCTATTTCCCCATGAAAATGCCAAATTCTTCTTTGTCAGCCCGGTAAGAGGGGCTGATATCTTCGCAAAGTCCATATTGAACTTCCCATAATAACCTACCAACCTAAGAAAGCTTCTCACCTCGTTTTGCATTTTTAGGAATTTCCAATCTTGTACTACAACCACCTTTGCGAGATCTACAGCTATACCTTCTTTGGAGACTACATGCCCCAATAATCTCACCTCCTTTCTCCAGGAATGGCATTTGGAGAACTTTTCTTTTAGCTAATGGTCACGGAGAGTTTTCAAAACATCTCCCAAATGTTGGGAATGCTCTTCTTCACTTTTGGAGAAGATCAAAATATCATCAATGAAGACTACGACGAATTTGTTTAGGAACTCCCGAAACACCCTACTCATCAAATCAACAAAATAGGTAGGTGCATTTGTCAAGCCAAAAGGCATAACTAGCCATTCAAAGAAACCATCTTGAGTTCTGAAAGCAGTCTTATCTATGCTGTCCTCAGCCACCCCCAACTAATGGAACTCCGTAGCCAAGTCCAATTGAGAAAATACCAAGGCACCAACAAGCTGATCAAATAAATCATCAATCCTCAAATGCGGGTGCCTATTCTTCTTGGTGAGCATATTTAACTCTCTATATTCAACACACAAATGAAGTGAACCATCTGCTTTAGTTACGAATACTAATGGAGCACCCCACTCAGATATGCTTCGTCTGATAAACCCTTTTTCAAGTAGCTCCCCTACTTGCTTACTCAGCTTCCTCCTTTCTCTTGGAGCCATGTGGCATACTGGTAATGCAACAGGCTTTGCATTGTCCACCAGATATATGCGTAAGTCTATCTCACGCCTTAGGAGTAAACCTCATACCTCATCAAAAACATCGGGAAAATCTCGGACCACCGGAACAGATTGCAAATCATCCATTGATGCATCTAGAGACTCTAGGAAGCTAAGCATAACAAACTCTTGAGGGTCACAAGAAACTTCAAGGGTCTCCCCATGACAAGTCAGGAGTCTAACAACTCTCCTCTCACAATCCAGAATAGCCTTATATGTGGTAAGCCAATCCATTGCTAGAATCAACTCATAGCCCCTAAACCCGAGCACATACACGTCGCATTCAAACTCGACGCCTAACACAGATAATTTCAAACCCCGACAAATCATCGATAAATGAGCCGAACCACCAATAGGGTTTGAAACAACTATGGGATCTACTACCATACTAGTAATTAAGTGTAGAGATTCAACCACAGAACTAGATATAAACGAGTGTGAAGCACCCGAATCAAATAGTGTTCTAACTAGATGGTTTGAAAGAGAAACTAAACTTTCTACGGAAATTTCTCTGCCTCTTTTAGGAGCACTGATCGTGAGAGCATGCACCTGCCCTCTAGAATTCCCTACTCTTTGACCTTGTACCTGCGATCCTTGTTTCTTTAGGCACTCTTTAGAGAAGTGCCCGGCCTCTCCGCAATTAAAGCAATTGGCCTTCCTTCTCTTACAATCTTTGATCGGGTAACCCTCCTTTCCATAGTTGTGATATTTTCTCTTATCCTTGCCTTTATCATCTTTCCCTCCTTTCTTCTGCTGTTGTTTCTGCCCCTTCTTGGGCCACACCTTCTTATTCTGTGATGTACCCTCAGCTTTTGTTTCCTTCTTTTCTCCCTTGCCCTCCTCATGCATTAGGGCCATATCAACAAGCTTTTCAAATGTGACACCCATTGGAATATGGGACATAACTAAACCATGGAGAGGCTCACTCAGTCCTTTAGCAAATCGCAAAGCCTTTTTCGTGCAATGTATCCACCATCTCAAACCCGAACCTTGCAAGCTGGTTGAATTTGTTCACATACTCTTTTACCATCAGATTTCCTTGTTTGAGAGTTAAGAACCTCTCCATCTGTATGCTTCTCTCCGCTTGGGAAAGAAAATTCATTTCGAACCTTTGTCTAAAGTCTTCCCAAGTTTCTACCGGACGTCCAACTTAGGTGACTTCCCATCAAAATGAGGCTTCGTCCTTTAACAGCCAAGCTGCTAATTGAATTTTCCTTCGGTCCTCCACTTCAAAGATTACGAATAAGTTCTCTGTCTCCTTAAGCCAATTCCGAGTTTCTACGAATGTCTCGTTCCCATGGAATGGCCTTCCTCCCATAGCATGGATGTCTTTGCAGATCTTGGCAAAGTTATCGGCTCTTGGAGGGGGAAGAGGAATGACTGGTGCAACTAGGGGAGGAACGTTTTCTTGGCCTTCGGCAGGCGCCGTGGCCTCCAAATACCTACGGAACCATTCGGGTATTGTGACACCCTCTGGGATATTAGAGATTTTTTGGTTCCCCGGACATGCAGAAAAAAGGGAAAAGGAAGAAATTTAGATAAGGACCGAAGGATACTACATATGGCTTTTTGGGGATTGTTTTTCAAAATAGACTTTTCTTTTGAAAATGCTTTTCTTTTAAAACTTTATTGAAAATAATTTCCAAAAACTTTTATCCAATATGGTAACCTTCAGCTCTGATACCAAGTGTGACACCCCACGTCCGTTAATGTCACTCGCTAAGGGAATGCATTAAGTTTCGTGAAGCGCTATATGTAAACAGACACAGAATAATTACAAGACAGATATAAATAAGGCAGCAACGGAAAATTTAAATTTTTATTTCAATTATAAAGCATAATATCGTGGTCTACAATTTCATAAGTCACAAAAACCATTACAAGAAAATAACTTCTGTCTTGCATCATCAGAGTACATAAGAATATGAAAAACATAATTTTCCCCAAATTGAAAGAGTTAAGTCATAATAGAGACAAGAACTTGAGCCATACTTCAGAAGTAGCTCCTAGCAAGATGATATCCGATTCCTGATTAATTCTGAGTGTTTCCTCCCTGAGAACCTGAGGGGAGGGGATGGAAGAAAGAAGGAGAAACCACAGGGTCAGACATAAAGTCTAGTGAGTCTAGTTACTTGTAGCTAGTAGATAAATAAAAGCAACATGAAAGGCATACAAAATGGATAAGAGAGAGATTACTACGTAAATGGCAGGTATGACAGAGTAAGCAAGATAAGGTGTATGTGCCTCACTAATGATTACTCTGCATTATTACTAGTATAACTGAAATGAGATGATCCCTTCCACAATGAGTTGGTAGGCTTAGGTCATACGCACAAGTATACCCTAACCATTACCCTAATCGATCGGCTCCCTACCCTATAGATATCCCATGCTGGCCCCACAGTAAGAGGTATCACTTCCTAAAGTGGAAACCCATGGTGTGCACAACCATATCTACTAATGTCACGGTCATCTTAGCCCCTTCTGCCCGGCCCATGCATGAACATGTCTGTAATAACCCGGAAAATCTGAGCCAGTTTAAAAATTTTATTTTGGCAACTTCGACGAATTTTGAATATTTAAAATATATTATTTTAAATAATATCGACGAGAAATTTATTTTGAATATATTTAGAACGTATATATTTATACGTGTCGTCGTTAGAATATAAATATTTATATATAATTATAAATAGAATTGAAAATGGCGCGGTAGTTCGATAATTCGATTTCAAACTTCAATTGAATGTACCGGGTGCAAACCAATCCGGATTTTAGTGAAACTGAAAACATTAGGATCTAATTAAGAATATCTTTCCAACGAATCCGAAAAATCGAAATTTCATAGCGGGAATCAAACGATATGTCCAGTTGAAAATTCTGAATAGTCGCTATGGAATTCGGGCCCTTAAAAATGAACATTTTGCAAACGACCTCGGATTTCGACGAAACCACTTTTGTTGGATCCGTGATGTCAAGTTATTGCTAGGTTTCAAATTTCATAATTTTTCGAATCAATATGTGAGCGTGGCAAAGGAAAACGCATTTGACCAATTTTAGTTGATTTTAATCGACTGGAAAATAACCATTTTTCTAACGGTCTCAGAATTCGACGAAAATAGTTTTGTTAGGACCGTATCGTCAGTACGAAGCTAGAAAATATTTTTCTGTAATTTTTCTAGTTAGTATGCGACCCCAGTAAATAGAAATGCGCGTTCAAATTCAATATATAGAGTTATATGTTGATTTTAACGGAAACCGAACGAAACAGTCGAATCAGCTTACGATACATATCCCATTGTGTTCGGAATGGGGGTAAAACGCTATGGACGACAGGCGGTTGGCCTTGTTTTGAGGTCGTATGTAAAAGTCAACTCTTTGCATTTAAAATAATAATAAAAATAAAAATTAACCTTTCTCTCTCCTTTCCTATTACCCTCTGCCCCCCCCCCACCCCGTTCGATTCATTTCGGATTCAAAACAAAAAAAAAAGAGAAAGGAGAAAAGAGGCGGAGGAGCCGCCGCCCCTCCCCTTAAACCGCCGCCGCCTCGAGAGGACCCCCCTGAAGCGAACGCCACCTCCGAAACCCTGCCCCTCCCCCGTCCAGACACGAGCGCCCCCCCTCCCCCGATGTCGACCGCAACGTCGCAGACCCTCCCCCCTTTTTTCCACCTCGACCTCGCGATGGCCCCCCACCTCGCACCCCATCCCGTCAGTCGGACGCGACACCCCCCCTCGAAGACCGCACCCAACCCACTTCCGATTGTCGCGCCGCCCAGTCGGAGTTTTCCCACCCATTCACTCCAGTCGATGGCGCTAGCACCACCCCCCTCTATTCGAAAAGTAAGTTCTCTCTTTTATATTTAATTTAAATCAGTTTTTGTGTGTATTTACATAGTAGGAAAATCAGTTTTTAGCAAGCAAAAGATTAGATTTTTAAAATGCAAAAGAT
The DNA here is from genome assembly GCA_030737875.1 of Allium sativum. NCBI lineage: Eukaryota > Viridiplantae > Streptophyta > Magnoliopsida > Asparagales > Amaryllidaceae > Allium > Allium sativum. The sequence continues at coordinate 353,923,612 of CM060916.1, read as the reverse complement.
TAAATTTTTATAGTTGAAAAGACGATATTTTTAAATATGAAAAGACGATATTTTTAGATATGAAAAGACGATATTTTGAGATGAGTAGTGAAGTAAAAATATGATTTTTACTTCGAGAAAAATATAAATTTTATATTTTTGAAAAGGCGAAATCTTTATTTTTGAAAAGGCGAAATCTTTATTTTTGAAAAGGCGAAATCTTCAGGTAGAGAATAACGGTGTAAAAATAGAATTTTTATCTATATAGCATGGAGGTAAAAATAGGATTTTTATTTATTGAACAACGAAGTAAAATTTTGATTTTTATATATTGAATAGTATAATAAAAATTCGATTTTTATATATTGAATAGTATAATAAAATTTTGATTTTTTATATATTGAATAGCGAAGTGAAAATTCTATTTTTACATATGTAGAGAAGACGGGCAAAGAAAGCGAAAAAGAGGCGAGAACGACGAAGATTTCTACTTAAGAAGTGTCGTGGAGTTGGGATAGCTTTCGATGAGAACTTCTCACTCTTCAATTTCTTTTTCTAGCTATATATATATATTAGGATGTAGACGGTGTTTAGTAGCACCCGACACCCGTCATCCACAGACCATGGATCAAGGCTTCTGTTGAAAAGCAAAGTCTTGTGGTTGATGATCAAAGCACGGCCTCTGTGGCGTAGCTTTGTGTATGACGTGAATTCGCGAGCCTCACCCCTCGGTATGAGTTAAAAACGTGATACGGGCCGTTGGGAGAACACGACGTTTCTTTCTAGCTTTGGTGGTGTCAGTGACTTACCAGCCCTGACATTTATATACTTTTCACATTTGTGGTTGTTGGAATGAGGCGCCTCGATTATAGGTCTGTAAGGGCCGGGAAACGTGTGTTCAGGAATTGCCAATCCTCTAACGTAAGTGAGGATCGGCCCAACCGATCCAAGGGTTACCCAGTGTGCGTAGTCCTGAGCATTTGCTAGAGTGTCTCGAAGCGGAGAGGAGCTTGCCCCTTGCCTCGACTCATGACGGAATCCAATTTCCAATACGTGTAATTAGGATTTAATTGTAGAACTAGTATGGCGACATAGTAGATGGTAGCTATGCCGCCTATGATTGATATTTATGATTGAAATGTTTTGACTCTATACACTTATTATAGTATCAAATGATTTGTTTTAAACGTATCAAGCATGCTTTGGCTGTTATAAGGGAAAACACTATCCTCGGCTTGCGTTGCATTATGTGATGGGACCTGGGTCATATAACAGCTTCATTTTTCTTTATTTAGCATTGCGCTGCTTGTTCTATGCACTGGTATTCTTGGGAGGAAACCCGTTCCGTGTTATACGGCGTGGTCCCTTGATTTACCTAACTTTAAAACCAATATTAATAACTGTTTTAGTTCTCATACCAGTCACATGACTGACCTGGAGTTTATTGTTTTAACCTAAACTCTGGGTGCCCCTATTTTCCGCACGGGCAGCTAGTAGTTTTGGTTTTGCAGATTTATATTCACAGGATCCTGGTTTACAGCTGGAATGATATCCGGAAAGCTCTGTATCCGTGTATCACCTTCAGTTGTGCTTTCTATTATTTTTCCGCTGCTATGTAATTTATTGTAATCTCTGATATTTATCGAACGTAATTTATTCATTTATACTCTGTATATTCTTGTATTCTGATGGAATTGTTGTAATAACAATGAAATGTTCTTTCGTCTGTGTTCAATTTGTCGTGTTCTCAAACGATCAGGGGTTTCGAATGGTCTAGATCGGTTTAACGACTAATTCAGATCGAGCGAAATTCCAGGTCGTCACATTTGGTATTAGAGCTTTGGTTTACAGAGCTCGAGAACAAGACACATTAGAACCATATGAAAGAACTCATCAGATATTGGATTAGTAATATCCAATTAGAATGACTCGTTAGAGATAGGATCAGTAGTATCCTAGAACGAGTGTGAAGAGTATATTTTTCAATTGAAAACAATTTTGTTTTGAAAATTTAAATCGCTTTATACGTATTTGATTATTTATTTATTTCGAATTTGGACAATCGAGTATATTTAGATTTCGCGTATATGCGTCATGAACGTATAGTCGAAGTTTTAATATACTGGATAGATATAGAATTACATTCTAGACACCCGGAGATGATTCTGATGATTGATATATCATCATCAGAATTTTTGTTCGTGTTTCGAAGGTGTGATTTCTATATATTTCCATTAGACTGGTGTGAGAACCAAAACTTATATATAGTTAGAACACATTGTTGTGAATTTGCATCAAAAACATGATTTTCTGTATATGTATCAAAATTATGAATTTGAAACTCTAATTCACTAATTGATTGATGATTGTGTTGTTTGTTTATTTGTTGATAATTTTGAACCATTATGCCTAATTGAACCAAATATTGAATTGTATTGAAAATTGGTTCCATTTGCTTGCATATACATATACTTACATTGAACAGGTCATTGCAAGGAGGCTAGAGCAGAGAATAAAATTTGTTTGCCCGACAAATAGGTACATGTTTACAATAATTTACCGTTTTGTTTGGGTGATGATGATTTTATGAGCCTATTGGCTAGCCGCTTGGCTTTTTCTTTTTCTTTTTGAGATCAGAAGGCCTATATGGCAATTTCGGCATTTTCCCGTGGCTCCCGGTGTAGGGGAGGTTATGGCGAAATTTTTCAAAAATTTAGGGTGTTAGCCAAATTTTTGAAAATTTGAAAATTCTCAGAAACTGAAAAGTTGGAGAATGGAAGCCAGATCGAACGTAGAGCTGATTAATCAAACCACTTCTGACTTTGTTCCTTTTCGGGGACGAAAAGTTTTAAGTGGGGGAGATTGTAATAACCCGGAAAATCTGAGCCAGTTTAAATTTTTTATTTTGGCAATGTGACGGCCGTGAATTTCGCTCGATCCGAATCAGTCGTTAAACCGATCTAAACCGTTCGAAATCCCTGATCGTTTGAGAACAGGACAAATCAGAACACAAACAGAAGAACATTTTATTGCTATTACAACAATTCCATCAGATACAAGAATATACAGAGTATAATTGAATAAATTACGTTCGATAAATATCAGAGATTACGATAAATTACATAGCAGCGGAAAATAATAAAAAGCACAACTGAAGGTGATATACGGATACAGAGCTTTCCGGATATCATTCCAGCTGTAAACCAGGATCCTGTGAATATAAATCTGCAAAACCGAAACTACTAGCTGCCCGTGCGGAAAATAGGGGCACCCAGAGTTTAGGTTAAAACAATAAACTCCAGGTCAGTCATGTGACTGGTGTGAGAACTAAAACAGTTATTTAAAGCTTTACTTTAAAAGAGTGTAATTCGAGGGACCACGCCGTATAACACGGAACGGGTTTTCTCCCAAGAATACCAGTGCATAGAATAAACAACGCAATGCTTTTTCGAAAAATGAAGCTATTATAAGACCCAGGTCCCATCACACAATGCAACGCAAGCCAGAGGATAGGGTTTTCCCTTATAATAGCCAAACATGCTTGGTACGTTTAAAACAAATCATTTGATACTATAATAAGTGTATAGTGTCAAAACAGTTTCAATCATAAATATAAATCATAGACGGCATGGGTACCATATATCATGTCGCCATACTAGTTCTACAATTAAAACCGAATTACACGTATTGGAAATTGGATTCCGTCATGAGTCGAGGCAAGGGGCAAGCTCCTCTCCGCATTCGAGACATTCTAGCAAATGCCTCTGGGCTACGCACTCTGGACAACCCCTTGATCTTCAGGGTCGGTTCTCACTTACGTTAGAGGATTAGTTATTCCTGAACACACGTTTCCCGGTCCTTACAGACCTATAATCAAGGCGCCTCATCCAACAACCACAAAGGTGAAAAGTATATATATGTCAGGGCTGGTAAGTCACTGACACCACCAAAGCTAGAAAGAAACGTCGTGCTCTCCCTGCAGTCCGTATCCCGTTTTTAACTCATACCGAGGTGTGAGGCTCGCGAATTCACGTTATACACAAAGCTGCCACGTAGGCCGTGCTTTGATCATCAACCACAAGACTCTGCTTTTCAACAAAAGCCTTGATCATTGCATCTTAGCGTGCCACACAGGCAATTCATGCCATGCGACTGATGTCCATCGATATACAACCTCTGAGCTCGTACGTCTCAGAGAAGGGCGTTAAGCAAAAGAATAAATTGTCCGCCGCCAAACAGATGTATATTTAATAGAAATCAATCAACACAGAATAAAATCCAGTGTCAGACACACAATCCATTTACAAGTCCGTTCTGGGTCTGAACGAAACCGGAGGCACTTTCCTCGCATATCCATCCATCTCCAGGTACGTCTGGACGACCACCAACTATTTCCATCCTCTAGGGTGTACTGCCCAATCAGGATCATCAGTAATTATCCAAACGATGTGAAGACTTCCGGTCTTCGACCACCGTCTTCGTTTTCGACATATCGTCGAATTGGTTATTCAGAATGGGTATAAACCCGGACTTTCCAAACAACCCGCGTATATTAAAACAAATGTTACATAAACACAACATACGCCTCATTCCATTTCAGAATATTCTTTTATTCACAAAATCACATTTTTAGGGAAAGGTTCCCATTAATTTTATCCAAGATAAATTCTTTAAAATTTATCCTTTAATCTTCCTTTGGATGTCATTTCAAACCAAATTATGGTTTTCTAAACTAGTCGAGATTAGCGAACCACAACGAAGTAATTATTTATTTTATTTCCCAATCCCAACCTATTCATCCCATGAAGCAAAACTGGTAATACTCCATATCTAATACTATGGTGTTATCGGTAAAATTAATTGCCATTTCACGTTCAAATCTAATTAAAGATTTAACTATCGCTTTGGAGCAAAACTAGCGATACTCCATTCTCGCTCATTTCTAAATTTGATAATTTAGATTGTAAATTCACATTTCAATCTAATTGCAGATTCGTTAAAACTCCTTTTATTGGGTTAAAGAACTAGGTGTTATTTAAAACACAGTTCACGACAAACCCAAATCACATTCTATTTATTTTCGGGTTAAAGAACTAGGTGTTATTTAAAACACAGTTCACGATAAACCCACAAATCAATTCTAGTTCAATTCAAATCAAATATATTTGGAATTCCGATTATTTAAAACCCCTTTTTAAATCTAATTTATTTATTTAACGATAAATCGGGTTTTAAATTTAGTTCAACTAGTTCATTTTGATAAAAATCTATTTTTATCATTTCCATCCTCTAGGGTGTACTGCCCAATCAGGATCGTCAGTAATTATCCAAACGATGTGAAGACTTCCGGTCTTCGACCACTGTCTTCGTCTTCGACATATCGTCGAATTGCGAGACCGTTAGAAAAATGGTCAATTTCCAGTTGATTAAAATCAACTGAAACTGGTCAAACGCGTTTTCCTTTGCCACGCTCACATATTGATTCGAAAAATTATGAAATTTGAAACCTAGCAATAATTTGATATCACGGACCCAACAAAACTGGTTTCGTCGAAATCCGAGGTCGTTTGCAAAATGTCTATTTTTAAGGGCTTGAATTCCATAACGACTATTCAGAATTTTCAACTGGACATATCTTTTGACTCCCGCTATGAAATTTTGATTTCTCGGATTCATTGGAAAGATATTCTCAAATGGATTCTAATATTTTTGGTTTCACTAAAATCCGGATTGGTTTGCACCCGGTACATTCAATTGAAGTTTGAAATCGAATTATCGAACTACCGCGCCATTTTCAATTCCTTTTATAATTATATATAAATATTTATATTCTAACGACGACGTATATAATATATACGTTCGAATTATATTCAAAATAAATTTCTCGTCGATTTTATTTAAAATAATCTATTTTAAATGTTCACAATTCGCTAAAATTGTCAAAATAAAATTTTTAAACTGGTTCAGAATTTCGGGTTATTACAATCTCCCCTACTTAAAACTTTTCGTCCCCGAAAAGGAACAAAAGTCGAAAGTGGTTTGATTAATTAACTCTACGTTCGATCTGGCTTCTATTCTCCAACTTTTCAGTTTCTGAGAATTTTCAAAATTTCAAAAATTTGGCTAACACCCTAAATTTTCGAAAAATTTCGCCATAACCTCCCCTGCACCGGGAGCATCGGGGAATTTCAAATAGCTTCCCCGGTCCTTCAGATCTCAAAAAGAAAAAGAAAAAGCGAAGCGGCTAGCCAATAGGCTCATAAAATCATCATCACCCAAACAAAACAGTAAATTATGTAGTAAACAGGTACCTATTTGTCGGGCAAACAAATTTTATTCTTCGGCTCTAGCCTCCTTGCTATGACCGGTTCAATGTAAGTATATGTATATGCAAGCAAATGCGACCAATTTTCAATACAGTTCAATATTTGGTTCAATTAGGCATAATGGTTCAAAATTAGCAAACAAATAAACAAACAACACAAACATCAATCAATTAGTGAATTAACATTTCAAATCCATAATTTTGATACATATACAAAAAATCATGTTTTTGATGCCAATTCACAACAATGTGTTCTAACTATATAAGTTTTGGTTCTCACACCAGTCTAATGGAAACATATAGAAAGCACACCTTCGAAACACGAAAATAAATTCTGATGATGTAGCTACAATCATCAGAATCATCTCCGGGCGTCTAGAATGTGATTCCATATCTATCCAATATATTAAAACTTTGAATATACGTTCATGACGCGTATATGCAAAATCTTTATATACTCGATTGTCCATATTCAAAATAAATAAGTATTCAAATACGTGTAAAACGGTTTAAATTTCAAAACAAAATTGTTTTCATTTGAAAAATATACTCTTCACACTCGTTCTAGGATACTACTGATCCTATCTCTAATGAGTCATTCTAATTGGATATAGCTAGTCCAATATCTGATGAATTCTTTCGTATGGTTCTAATGTGTCTTGTTCTCGAGTTCTGTAAACCAAAGCTCTGATACCAAATGTGACGGCCGTGAATTTCGCTCGATCCGAATTAGTCGTTAAACCGATCTAAACCGTTCGAAATCCCTGATCGTTTGAGAACAGGACAGATCAGAACACAAACAGAAGAACATTTTATTGCTATTACAACAATTCCATCAGATACAAGAATATACAGAGTATAATTGAATAAATTACATTCGATAAATATCAGAGATTACGATAAATTACATAGCAGCGGAAAATAATAAAAAGCACAACTGAAGGTGATATACGGATACAGAGCTTTCCGGATATCATTCCAGCTGTAAACCAGGATCCTATGAATATAAATCTGCAAAACCGAAACTACTAGCTGCCCGTGCGGAAAATAGGGGCACCCAGAGTTTAGGTTAAAACAATAAACTCCAGGTCAGTCATGCGACTGGTGTGAAAACTAAAACAGTTATTTAAAGCTTCACTTTAAAAGAGAGTAATTCGAGGGACCACGCCGTATAACACGGAAAGGGTTTTCTCCCAAGAATACCAGTGCATAGAATAAACAACGCAATGCTTTTTCGAAAAATGAAGCTATTATAAGACCCAGGTCCCATCACACAATGCAACGCAAGCCGGAGGATAGGGTTTTCCCTTATAATAGCCAAACATGCTTGGTACGTTTAAAACAAATCATTTGATACTATAATAAGTGTATAGTGTCAAAACAGTTTCAATCATAAATATAAATCATAGACGGCATGGGTACCATATATCATGTCGCCATACTAGTTCTACAATTAAAACCGAATTACACGTATTGGAAATTGGATTCCGTCATGAGTCGAGGCAAGGGGCAAGCTCCTCTCCGCATTCGAGACATTCTAGCAAATGCCTCAGGGCTACGCACTCTGGGCAACCCCTGGATCTTCAGGGCCGGTCCTCACTTACGTTAGAGGATTAGTTATTCCTGAACACACGTTTCCCGGTCCTTACAGACCTATAATCGAGGCGCCTCATCCAACAACCACAGAGGTGAAAAGTATATATATGTCAGGGCTGGTAAGTCACTGACACCACCAAAGCTAGAAAGAAACGTCATGCTCTCCCTGCAGTCCGTATCCTGTTTTTAACTCATACCGAGGTGTGAGGCTCGCGAATTCACGTTATACACAAAGCTGCCACGTAGGCCGTGCTTTGATCATCAACCACAAGACTCTGCTTTTCAACAAAAGCCTTGATCATTGCATCTTAGCGTGCTACACAGGCAATTCATGCCATGCGACTGATGTCCATCGATATACAACCTCTGAGCTCGTACGTCTCAGAGAAGGGTGTTAAGCAAAAGAATAAATTGTCCGCCGCCAAACAGATGTATATTTAATAGAAATCAATCAACACAGAATAAAATCCAGTGTCAGATACACAATCCATTTACAAGTCCGTTCTGGGTCTGAACGAAACCGGAGGCACTTTCCTCGCATATCCATCCATCTCCAGGTACGTCTGGACGACCACCAACTATTTCCATCCTCTAGGGTGTACTGCCCAATCAGGATCGTCAGTAATTATCCAAACAATGTGAAGACTTCCTGTCTTCGACCACCGTCTTCGTCTTCGACATATCGTCGAATTGGTTATTCAGAATGGGTATAAACCCGGACTTTCCAAACAACCCGCGTATATTAAATCAAATGTTACATAAACACAACATACGCCTCATTCCATTTCAGAATATTCTTTTATTCACAAAATCACATTTTTAGGGAAAGGTTCCCATTAATTTTATCCAAGATAAATTCTTTAAAATTTATTCTTTAATCTTCCTTTGGATGTCATTTCAAACCAAATTATGGTTTTCTAAACTAGTCGAGATTAGCGAACCACAACGAAGTAATTATTTATTTTATTATTTTAATCCCAACCTATTCATCCCATGAAGCAAAACTGGTAATACTCCAAATCTAATACTATGGTGTTATCGGTAAAATTAATTACCATTTCACGTTCAAATCTAATTAAAGATTTAACTATCGCTTTGGAGCAAAACTGGCGATACTCCATTCTCGCTCATTTCTAAATTTGATAATTTAGATTGTAAATTCACATTTCAATCTAATTGCAGATTCGTTAAAACTCCTTTTATTGGGTTAAAGAACTAGATGTTATTTAAAACACAGTTCACAACAAACCCAAATCACATTCTATTTATTTTCGGGTTAAAGAACTAGGTGTTATTTAAAACACAGTTCACGATAAACCCACAAATCAATTCTAGTTCAATTCAAATCAAATATATTTGGAATTCCGATTATTTAAAACCCCTTTTTAAATCTATTTTATTTATTTAACAATAAATCGGGTTTAAATTTAGATCAACTAGTTCATTTTGATAAAAATCTATTTTTATCATTTCCATCCTCTAGGGTGTACTGCCCAATCAGGATCGTCAGTAATTATCCAAACGATGTGAAGACTTCCGGTCTTCGACCACCGTCTTCGTCTTCGACATATCGTCGAATTGCGAGACCGTTAGAAAAATGGCCAATTTCCAGTTGATTAAAATCAACGGAAACTGGTCAAACGTCTTTTCCTTTGCCACGCTCACATATTGATTCGAAAAATTATGAAATTTGAAACCTAACAATAATTTGATATCACGGACCCAACAAAACTGGTTTCGACGAAATCCGAGGTCGTTTGCAAAATGTCTATTTTTAAGGGCTTGAATTCCATAGCGACTATTCAGAATTTTCAACTGGACATATCTTTTGACTCCCGCTATGAAATTTTGATTTCTCGGATTCATTGGAAAGATATTCTCAAATGGATTCTAATATTTTTGGTTTCACAAAAATCCGGATTGTTTTGCACCCGGTACATTCAATTGAAGTTTGAAATCGAATTATCGAACTACCGCGCCATTTTCAATTCCTTTTATAATTATATATAAATATTTATATTCTAACGACGACGTATATAATATATACGTTTGAATTATATTCAAAATAAATTTCTCGTCGATTTTATTTAAAATAATCTATTTTAAATGTTCACAATTCGCTAAAATTGTCAAAATAAAAATTTTAAACTGGTTCAGAATTTCGGGTTATTACAGGCGACTTCGACGAATTTTGAATATTTAAAATATATTATTTTAAATAATATCGACGAGAAATTTATTTTGAATATATTTAGAACATATATATTTATGCGTGTCGTCGTTAGAATATAAATATTTATATATAATTATTAATAGAATTGAAAATGGCGCGGTAGTTCGATAATTCGATTTCAAACTTCAATTGAATGTACCGGGTGCAAACCAATCCGGATTTTAGTGAAACTGAAAACATTAGGATCTAATTGAGAATATCTTTCCAACGAATCCGAAAAATCGAAATTTCACAGCGGGAATCAAAAGATATGTCCAGTTGAAAATTCTGAATAGTCGCTATGGAATTCGGGCCCTTAAAAATGAACATTTTGCAAACGACCTCGGATTTCGACGAAACCACTTTGTTGGATCCGTGATGTCAAGTTATTGCTAGGTTTCAAATTTCATAATTTTTCGAATCAATATGTGAGCGTGGCAAAGGAAAATGCGTTTGACCAATTTTAGTTGATTTTAATCGACTGGAAAATAGCCATTTTTCTAACGGTCTCAGAATTCGACGAAACTAGTTTTGTTAGGACCGTATCGTCAATACGAAGCTAGAAAATATTTTTCTGTAATTTTTCTAGTTAGTATGCGACCCCAGTAAATAGAAATGCGCGTTCAAATTCAATATATAGAGTTATATGTTGATTTTAACGGAAACCGAACGAAACAGTCGAATCAGCTTACGATATATATCCCATTGTGTTCGGAATGGGGGTAAAACGCTATGGACGATAGGCGGTGGGCCTCGTTTTGAGGTCGTATGTAAAAGTCCACTCTTTGCATTTAAAATAATAATAAAAATAAAAATTAACCTTTCTCTCTCCTTTCCTATTACCCTCTAGCCCCCCCCCCCCCCGTTCGATTCATTTCGGATTCAAAACAAAAAAAAAAAGAGAAACGAGAAAAGAGGCGGAGGAGCCGCCGCCCCTCCCCTTAAACCGCCGCCGCCTCGAGAGGACCCCCCCTGAAGCGAACGCCACCTCCGAAACCTTGCCCCTCCCCCGTCCAAACACGAGCCCCCCCCCCCCCCCCGATGTCGACCGCGACATCGCAGACCCCCCCTTTTTTTCCACCTCGACCTCGCGATGGCCCCCCACCTCGCACCCCCTCCCGTCAGTCGGACGCGACAATCCCCCCCCCCCTCGAAGACCGCACCCAACCCACTTCCGATTGTCGCGGCGCCCATTCGGAGTTTTCCCCACCCCTTCACTCCAGTCGATGGCGCTAGCACCACCCCCTCTCTTCGAAAAGTAAGTTCTTTCTTTTATATTTAATTTAAATCAGTTTTTGTGTGTATTTACATAGTAGGAAAATCAGTTTTTAGCAAGCAAAAGATTAGATTTTTAAAATGCAAAAGATTAAATTTTTATAGTTGAAAAGACGATATTTTTAAGTATGAAAAGACGATATTTTTAGATATGAAAAGACGATATTTTGAGATGAGTAGTGAAGTAAAAATATGATTTTTACTTCGAGAAAAATATAAATTTTATATTTTTGAAAAGGCGAAATCTTTATTTTTGAAAAGGCGAAATTTTTATTTTTGAAAAGGCGAAATCTTTATTTTTGAAAAGGCGAAATCTTTATTTTTGAAAAGGCGAAATCTTCAGGTAGAGAATAACGGTGTAAAAATAGAATTTTTATCTATATAGCATGGAGGTAAAAATAGGATTTTTATTTATTGAACAACGAAGTAAAAATTTGATTTTTATACATTGAATAGTATAATAAAAATTCGATTTTTATATATTGAATAGTACAATAAAAATTTGATTTTTTATATATTGAATAGCGAAGTGAAAATTCTATTTTTACATATGTAGAGAATACGGGCAACGAAAGCGACAAAGAGGCGAGAACGACGAAGATTTCTACTTAAGAAGTGTCGTGGTGTTGGGATAGCTTTTGGTGAGAACTTCTCTCTCTTCAATTTCTTTTTCTAGCTATATATATATATATACTAGGATGTAGACGGTGTTTAGTAGCACCCGACACCCGTCATCCACAGACCATGGATGACTTTTTGTTAAATTGTTTGGTTGAGTAGTTAGTTAGAATATTTGGTTTGAATTGAATTGTTTGGTGAATTGAAATTGATTTGATTGATGTGTGAATGGCATGGGTCTTCACTAGACCGGGGATAAGGCTAGACCTCATCCCGTTTCTAGTATCGTGCCGTTATGCCGCCGAAATTTTCTAAAATAAGTTAGAAAAATAAAAATATCAATTTATTTAAAGAATGAAATGAATAGAAATTTATATGTTAAAATAAAATGTTTTATCGTTAAAAATATAATTTTTAACGTGAATAAGAATATAGTGAATGTGAATAAATAAATATTCATATACAAACCAGACGGTTTGTTTATGTACACTGATTTGACTGACATTGATTAGGACGATAAATTTTACACATCGCCCAACTGCACAACTAAATCTGTGTTTGATTGTTTGAAACCCCACACGGGTGTTGGGATGAAATTTGAAATTCACTCATCCTGATTGATTAAACATGTCGATCGATTGATTGACAGGCTGTTATAAGTGTTAGATATTTATATTTGATGCTTATACAGTGTAGTGCACTTTTGTTGATGGTTGATTGTTTTTCAATGCTATTGTATACGTGTTATGTATGAAAATCCATATAATTAACATTATATGGTGATTGATTGGGCCTCATTCCCATTTAGAAAATAAAGAATAATATAAAATAAAGGTTCATGTGTTGACTGTACTCATTCGTGAGATTAGTCATGTGTTGAACGAAATATTTTAACAATAAAATGTATATCTTTATCACTATAAAATAAAGGTTCATGTGTTGACTGTACTCATTCATGAGATTAGTCATGTGTTGAACGAAATATTTTAACAACAAAATGTATATCTTTATCACTATAAAATAAAGGTTCATGTGTTGACTGTACTCATCCGTTGAGATTAGTCATGTGTTGAACGAAATAATTTAACAAAAATAGTCACACATGGACAATACTCATTCGTTGAGATTAGTCGTGTGTTGACAGAAATTAATAGTCATTTGTTGAAATAGAAATATTTAAAATAGAATATTTGAAAATAGAAATATTTGAAATAGAAATATTTGAATTAGAATATTTGAAAATAGAAATATTTGAAATAGAATATTTGAAAATAGAAATATATGAAGCCGTGTTGATTAGATTGACGCCATTTTGACACGAACGATATTTATATTGATTTATTCTTTTTGAAATGAATATTGAAAAGTGATTTCGAAATGAATATTGAAAAACGAATTAGAATTGAATTGAATATAAAACGAATTCGAAATGAATTGAATATAAAACGAATTCGAAATGAAATGAATATAAAACGAATTCGAATTGAAATGAATATTGAAAAACGAATTCGAATTGAAATGAATATTGAAAAACGAATTCGAATTGAATTGAATATAAAACGAATTCAAATTGAATTGAATATAAAACAATTTCGAAATGAAATGAATAGAAAACGAATTCGAAATGAATTGAATAGAAAACGAATTCGAAACGAATTGAATATAAAACGATTTCGAAATGAAATGAATATAAAACGAATTCAAATTGAATTGAATATAAAACGATTTCGAAATGAAATGAATAGAAAATGAATTCGAAACGAATTGAATATAAAACGATTTCGAAATGAAATGAATATAAAACGAATTCAAATTGAATTGAATATAAAACGATTTCGAAATGAAATGAATAGAAAACGAATTCGAAATGAATTGAATATAAAACGAATTCGAATCGAAATGAATATAAAAAGATTTCGAAATGAAATGAATAGAAAACGATTTCGAAACGAAATGAATATAAAACGATTTCGAAATGAAATGAATAGAAAACGATTTCGAAACGAAATGAATATAAAACGATTTCGAAATGAAATGAATTGAAAACGATTTTGAAATGAATATAAAACGATTTCGAAATGAATTGAATTGAAAAAGAATTCAAATTGAATTGAAAGCGAATTGAAATGAATTCAAATTGAATTGAAATTTGAATTGAATAGAAATGAATTTTAAAACGAATTTATAAAGAGAAATTCAATTTTGATTTGAATTGAAATGGAAGTTGAAATTGTTTTTGAAACGAATTTAAAACTATTTACAAAATTTGTTTTAAATAGAAATCGACGAAATATATATTGTATATATTATATATATAATATAATGGCCTGAGTGGAACGCGCCGCGCCGCGGCAGTTCGTGAATTTCGACCATTCATTTCAAACGGACATTACGGGAGATCCGACCGTCGGATTCTCCTAAAACCAGAACCGTTGGGTTCGTATTGAAAAGAGCTTTCTAACGAATATTAGAAATTCAAAATCTAACGGTTGGATTTGGAGATACGTCCAAATCAAATTTGGAAAAGGTCGCTGTAAGTGCAGTTCGATGGCCGTTGTTGGAAATCGACTGTACGTGCCTTGATAAAATTATTAAAAATATCAATAATTTGTGTAAAATCATAAGAAATGATTTGGGAAAAATTGGGGTGAAAAACTCCATATTTGAAAACATAAAAATAGATTTTTATCGAAATGAACTAGTTTTGAACTAAATTTAAAACCCAATTATTTTTAAATAAGTAAATTAGATTTAAAAAGGGGTTTTAAATAATCGGAATTTCTAATATATTTGATTGGATTTGAAATGGGTTTATCGTGAACCGTGTTTTAAATAACATTAGTTCTTTAACCCGATAATAAATAGAATGTGATTTGGGTTTGTCGTGAACTGTGTTTTAAATAACACCTAGTTCTTTAAACCAGTAAAAGGAGTTTTAATGAATCTTTAATTAGATTGAAATGTGAATTTATAATCTAAACTATCAAATTTAGAAATGAGCGAGAATGGAGTATCGCCTGTTTTGCTCCAAAGCGATAGTCAAATCTTTAATTAGATTTGAACGTGAGATGGTAATCAATTTTACCGATAACACCATGATGTTAGATATGGAGTATCACCAGTTTTGCTTCATGGGATGAATAGGTTGGGATTGGGAAATAAAATAAATAATTGCTTCGGTGTGGTTCGCTAATCTCGACTAGTTCAGAAAACCATAATTTGGTTTGAAACGACATCAAAAGGATGATTAAAGGATAAATTTTAAAGAATTTATCTTGGATAAAATTAATGGGAACCTTTCCCAAAAAAATATGTGATTTTATGAATAAAAGAATATTCTGAAAAGGAATGAGGCGTATGTTGAGTTTGTGTAACATTTGTTTTTAATATACGCAGGTTGTTCGGAAAGTCCGGGTTTAAACCCATTCTGAATAACCGATTCGACGATATGTCGAAGATGAAGACGGTGGTTGAAGACCGGAAGTCTTCACATCGTTTGGTTAATTACTGACGATCCTGATTGGGCTGTACACCCAAGAGGATGGAAATAGTTAGTGGCCGTCCAGACGTACTTGGAGATGAATGGATATGCGAGGAAAGTGCCTCCGGTTTCGTTCAGACCCAGAACGAACTTGTAAATGGATTGTTTGTTTGACATTGGATTTTATTCTGTGTTGATTGATTTCTGTTAAATATATATCTGTTTGGCGGCGGAGAATTTATTCTCTTGCTTAACGCCCTTCTCTGAGACATACGAGCTTAGAGGTTATATATCGATAGATATCAATTGCATGGCATGAATTGCCTGTGTGGCATACTGAGTTGCATGGATCAAGACTTCTGTTGAAAAGCAAAGTCTTGTGGTTGATGATCAAAGCACGGCCTCTGTGGCGTAGCTTTGTGTATGACGTGAATTCGCAAGCCTCACCCCTCGGTATGAGTTAAAAACGGGATACGGGTCATTGGGAGAACACGACATTTCTTTCTAGCTTTGGTGGTGTCAGTGACTTACCAGCCCTGACATTTATATACTTTTCACCTTTGTGGTTGTTGGAATGAGGCGCCTCGATTATAGGTCTGTAAGGGCCGGGAAACGTGTGTTCAGGAATTGCCAATCCTCTAACGTAAGTGAGGACCGGCCCAACCGATCCAAGGGTTACCCAGTGTGCGTAGTCCTGAGCATTTGCTAGAGTGTCTCGAAGCGGAGAGGAGCTTGCCCCTTGCCTCGACTCATGACGGAATCCAATTTCCAATACGTGTAATTCGGATTTAATTGTAGAACTAGTATGGCGACATAGTAGATGGTAGCTATGCCGCATATGATTGATATTTATGATTGAAATGTTTTGACTCTATGCACTTATTATAGTATCAAATGATTTGTTTTAAACGTATCAAGCATGCTTTGGCTGCTATAAGGGAAAACCCTATCCTCCGGCTTGCGTTGCATTGTGTGATGGGACCTGGGTCTTATAACAGCTTCATTTTTCTTTATTTAGCATTGCGCTGCTTGTTCTATGCACTGGTATTCTTGGGAGGAAACCCGTTCCGTGTTATACGGCGTGGTCCCTTGATTTACCTAACTTTAAAACCAATATTAATAACTGTTTTAGTTCTCATACAAGTCACATGACTGACCTGGAGTTTATTGTTTTAACCTAAACTCTGGGTGCCCCTATTTTCCGCACGGGAGCTAGTAGTTTTGGTTTTGCAGATTTATATTCACAGGATCCTAGGTTACAGCTGGAATGATATCCGGAAAGCTCTGTATCCGTGTATCACCTTCAATTGTGCTTTGTATTATTTTTCCGCTGCTATGTAATTTATTGTAATCTCTTATATTTATCGAATGTAATTTATTCATTTATACTCTGTATATTCTTGTATTCTGATGGAATTGTTGTAATAACAATGAAATGTTCTTTCGTCTGCGTTCTATTTGTCGTGTTCTCAAACGATCAGGGGTTTCGAACGGTCTAGATCGGTTTAACGACTGATTCAGATCGAGCGAAATACCAGGCCGTCACATTTGGTATTAGAGCTTTGGTTTACAGAGCTCGAGAACAAGACACATTAGAACCATACGAAATAATTCATCAGATATTGGATTAGTAATATCCAATTAGAATGACTCGTTAGAGATAGGATCAGTAGTATCCTAGAATGAGTGTGAAGAGTAAATTTTTCAATTGAAAACAATTTAGTTTTGAAAATTTAAATCGCTTTATACGTATTTGATTATTTATTTATTTTGAATTTGGACAATCGAGTATGTTTAGATTTCGCGTATACGCGTCATGAACGTATATTCAAAGTTTTAATATATTGGATAGATATGGAATCACATTCTAGACGCCCGGAGATGATTCTGATGATTGTAGCTACATCATCAGAATTTATGTTCGTGTTTCGAAGGTGTGCTTTCTATATGTTTCCATTAGACTGGTGTGAGAACCAAAACTTATATATAGTTAGAACACATTGTTGTCAATTGGCATCAAAAACATGATTTTCTGTATATGTATCAAAATTATAAATTTGAAACTCTAATTCACTAATTGGTTGATGATTGTGTTGTTTGTTTATTTGTTGATAATTTTGAACCATTATGCCTAATTGAACCAAATATTGAATTGTATTGAAAATTGGTTGCATTTGCTTGCATATACATATACTTACATTGAACAAGTCATTGCAAGGAGGCTAGAGCAGAGAATGAAATTTGTTTGCCCGACAAATAGGTACATGTTTACTATAATTTACCGTTTTGTTTGGGTGATGATGATTTTATGAGCCTATTGGCTAGCCGCTTGGCTTTTTCTTTTTCTTTTTGAGATCAGAAGGCCTATATGGCAATTTCGGGATTTTCCCGTGGCTCCCGGTGCAGGGGAGGTTATGGCGAAATTTTTCAAAAATTTAGGGTGTTAGCCAAATTTTTGAAAATTTGAAAATTCTCAGAAACCGAAAAGTTGGAAAATGGAAGCCAGATCGAACGTAGAGCTGATTAATCAAACCACTTCCGACTTTGTTCCTTTTCGGGGACAAAAAGTTTTAAGTGGGGGAGATTGTAACAACCCGGAAAATCTGAGCCAGTTTAAAATTTTTATTTTGGCAACTTCGACGAATTTTGAATATTTAAAATATATTATTTTAAATAATATCGGCGAGAAATTTATTTTGAATATATTTAGAACGTATATATTTGTACGTGTCGTCGTTAGAATATAAATATTTACATATAATTATAAATAGAATTGAAAATGGCGTGGTAGTTCGATAATTCGATTTCAAACTTCAATTGAATGTACCGGGTGCAAACCAATCCGGATTTTAGTGAAACTGAAAACATTAGGATCTAATTGAGAATATCTTTCAACGAATCTGAAAAATCGAAATTTCATAGCGGGAATCAAAAGATATGTCCAGTTGAAAATTCTGAATAGTCGCTATGGAATTCGGGCCCTTAAAAATGAACATTTTGCAAACGACCTCTGATTTCGACGAAACCACTTTTGTTGGATCCGTGATGTCAAGTTATTGCTAGATTTCAAATTTCATAATTTTTCGAATCAATATGTGAGTGTGGCAAAGGAAAACGCGTTTGACCAATTTTAGTTGGTTTTAATCGACTGGAAAATAGCCATTTTTCTAACGGTCTCAGAATTCGACGAAACTAGTTTTGTTAGGACCGTATCGTCAATACGAAGCTAGAAAATATTTTTCTGTAATCTTTCTAGTTAGTATGCGACCCCAGTAAATAGAAATGCGCGTTCAAATTCAATATATAGAGTTATATGTTGATTTTAACGGAAACCGAACGAATCAGCTGAATCAGCTTACGATACATATCCCATTGTGTTTGGAATGGGGGTAAAACGCTATGGACGACAGGCGGTGGGCCTCGTTTTGAGGTCGTATGTAAAAGTCAACTTTTTGCATTTAAAATAATAATAAAAATAAAAATTAACCTTTCTCTCTCCTTTCCTATTACCCTCTAGCCCCCCCCCCCCAACCCCCCCGTTCGATTCATTTCGGATTCAAAACAAAAAAAAAGAGAAAGGAGAAAAGAGGCGGGAGAGCCGCCGCCCCTCCCCTTAAACCGCCGCCGCCTCGAGAGGACCCCCCCTGAAGCGAACGCCACCTCCGAAACCTTGCCCCTCCCCCGTCAAGACACGAGCGCCCCCCCCCCCCCCCGATGTCGACCGCAACGTCGCAGACCCCCCCTTTTTTCCACCTCGACCTCGCGATGGCCCCCCACCTCGCACCCCCTCCCGTCAGTCGGACGCGACACCCCCCCTCGAAGACCGCACCCAACCCACTTCCGATTGTCGAGCCGCCCAGTCGGAGTTTTCCCCACCCCTTCACTCCAGTCGATGGCGCTAGTACCACCCCCTCTCTTCGAAAAGTAAGTTTTTTCTTTTATATTTAATTTAAATCAGTTTTTGTCTGTATTTACATAGTAGGAAAATCAGTTTTTAGCAAGCAAAAGATTAGATTTTTAAAATGCAAAAGATTAAATTTTTATAGTTGAAAAGACGATATTTTTAAATATGAAAAGACGATATTTTTAGATATGAAAAGACGATATTTTGAGATGAGTAGTGAAGTAAAAATATGATTTTTACTTCGAGAAAAATATAAATTTTATATTTTTGAAAAGGCGAAATCTTTATTTTTGAAAAGTCGAAATCTTTATTTTTGAAAAGGCGAAATCTTTATTTTTGAAAAGGTGAAATCTTTATTTTTGAAAAGGCGAAATTTTCAGGTAGAGAATAACGGTGTAAAAATAGAATTTTTATCTATATAGCATAGAGGTAAAAATAGGATTTTTATTTATTGAACAACGAAGTTAAAATTTGATTTTTATATATTGAATAGTATAATAAAAATTCGATTTTTATATATTGAAGAATTTTTATATATTGAATAGTATAATAAAAATTTGATTTTTTATATATTGAATAGCGAAGTGAAAATTCTATTTTTACATATGTAGAGAATACGGGCAGCGAAAGCGACAAAGAGGCGAGAACGACGAAGATTTCTACTTAAGAAGTGTCGTGGAGTTGGGATAGCTTTCGGTGAGAACTTCTCACTCTTCAATTTCTTTTTCTAGCTATATATATACTAGGATGTAGACGGTGTTTAGTAGCACCCGACACCCGTCATCCACAGACCATGGAAGACTTGTTTGTTAAATTATTTGGTTGAGTAGTTAGTTAGAATATTTGGTTTGAATTGAATTGTTTGGTGAATTGAAATTGATTTGATTGATGTGTGAATGGCGTGGACCTTCACTAGACCGGGGATAAGGCTAGACCTCATCCCGTTTCTAGTATCGTGCCGTTATGCCGCCGAAATTTTCTAAAATAAGTTAGAAAAATAAAAATATCATTTTATTTAAAGAATGAAATGAATAGAAATTCATATGTTAAAATAAAATGTTTTATCGTTAAAAATATAATTTTTAACGTGAATAAGAACATAGTGAATGTGAATAAATAAATATACATTTACAAACTAGACGGTTTGTTTGTGTACACTGATTTGACTGACATTGATTGGGACGATAAATTTTACACATCGCCCAACTGCATAACTAAATCTGTGTTTGATTGTTTGAAACCCCACACGGGTGTTGGGATGAAATTTGAAGTTCACTCATCCTGATTGATTAAACATGTCGATCGATTGATTGACAGGCTGTTATAAGCGTTAGATATTTATATTTGATGCTTATACAGTGTAGTGCACTTTGGTTGATGGTTGATTGTTTTTCAATGCTATTGTATACGTGTTATGTATGAAAATCCATATAATTAACATTATATGGTGATTGATTGGGCCTCATTCCCATTTTGAAAATAAAGAATAATATAAAATAAATGTTCATGTGTTGACTGTACTAATTCGTGAGATTAGTCATGTGTTGAACGAAATATTTTAACAATAAAATGTATATCTTTATCACTATAAAATAAAGTTCATGTGTTGACTGTACTCATTCGTGAGATTAGTCATGTGTTGAACGAAATATTTTAACAATAAAATGTATATCTTTATCACTATAAAATAAAGGTTCATGTGTTGACTGTACTCATCCGTTGAGATTAGTCATGTGTTGAACGAAATAATTTAACAAAAATAGTCACACGTGGACAGTCTCATTCGTTGAGATTAGTCGTGTGTTGACAGAAATTAATAGTCATTTGTTGAAATAGAAATATTTGAAATAGAATATTTGAAAATAGAAATATTTGAAATAGAAATATTTGAAATAGAATATTTGAAAATAGAAATATTTGAAATAGAATATTTGAAAATAGAAATATACGAAGCCGTGTTGATTAGATTGACGCCATTTTGACACGAACAATATTTATATCGATTTATTCTTTTTGAAATGAATATTGAAAAGTGATTTCGAAATGGATATTGAAAAACGAATTCGAATTGAATTGAATATAAAACGAATTCGAATTGAATTGAATATAAAACGAATTCGAAATGAAATGAATATAAAACGAATTCGAATTGAAATGAATATTGAAAAACGAATTCGAATTGAAATGAATATTGAAAAACGAATTCGAATTGAATTGAATATAAAACGAATTCAAATTGAATTGAATATAAAACGATTTCGAAATGAAATGAATTGAAAATGAATTCGAAATGAATTGAATAGAAAACGAATTCGAAACAAATTGAATATAAAACGATTTCGAAATGTAATGAATATAAAACGAATTCAAATTGAATTGAATATAAAACGATTTCGAAATGAAATGAATAGAAAACGAATTCGAAACGAATTGAATATAAAACGATTTCGAAATGAAATGAATATAAAACGAATTCAAATTGAATTGAATATAAAACGATTTCGAAATGAAATGAATAGAAAACGAATTCGAAATGAATTGAATATAAAACGAATTCGAATCGAAATGAATATAAAACGATTTCGAAATGAAATGAATAGAAAACGATTTCGAAATGAAATGAATATAAAAGGATTTCGAAATGAAATGAATAGAAAACGATTTCGAAACAAAATGAATATAAAACGATTTCGAAATGAAATGAATTGAAAACGATTTCGAAATGAATATAAAAAGATTTCGAAATGAATTGAATTGAAAAAGAATTCAAATTGAATTGAAAGCGAATTGAAATGACTTCAAATTGAATTGAAATTTGAATTGAATAGAAATGAATTTTAAAACGAATTTATAAAGAGAAATTCAATTTTGATTTGAATTGAAATGGAAGTTGAAATTGTTTTTGAAACGAATTTAAAACTATTTATAATTTTTTTTAAATAGAAATCGACGAAATATATATTATATATATTATATATATTATATAATGGCCTGAATGGAACGCGCCGCGCCGCGGCAGTTCGTGAATTTCGACCATTTATTTCAAACGGACATTACGGGAGATCCGACCGTCGGATTCTCCTAAAACCGGAACCATTGGGTTCGTATCGAAAGGAACTTTCTAACGAATATTAGAAATTCAAAATCTAACGGTTGGATTTGGAGATACGTCCAAATCAAATTTGGAAAAGGTCGCTGTAAGTGCAGTTCGATGGCCGTTGTTGGAAATCGACTGTACGGGCCTTGATAAAATTATTAAAAATATTAATAATTTGTGCAAAATCATAAGAAATGATTTGGGAAAAATTGGGGTGAAAAACTCCATATTTGAAAAAATGAAAATAGATTTTTATCGAAATGAACTAGTTTTGAACTAAATTTAAAACCCAATTATTTTTAAATAAATAAATTTGATTTAAAAAGGGGTTTTAAATAATTGGAATTTCTAATATATTTGATTGGATTTGAAATGGGTTTATCGTGAACGGTGTTTTAAATAACACTAGTTCTTTAACCCGATAATAAATAAAATGTGATTTGGGTTTGTCGTGAACTGTGTTTTAAATAACACCTAGTTCTTTAACCCAGTAAAAGGAGTTTTAATGAATCTGTAATTAGATTGAAATGTGAATTTATAATCTAAATTATCAAATTTAGAAATGAGCGAGAATGGAGTATCGCCTGTTTTGCTCCAAAGCGATAGTCAAATCTTTAATTAGATTTGAACGTGAGATGGTAATCAATTTTACCGATAACACCATGATGTTAGATATGGAGTATCACCAGTTTTGCTTCATGGGATGAATAGGTTGGGATTGGGAAATAAAATAAATAATTGCTTCGGTGTGGTTCGCTAATCTCGACTAGTTCAGAAAACCATAATTTGGTTTGAAACGATATCAAAAGGATGATTAAAGGATAAATTTTAAAGAATTTATCTTGGATAAAATTAATGGGAACCTTTCCCAAAAAAATATGTGATTTTATGAATAAAAGAATATTCTGAAAAGGAATGAGGCGTATGTTGAGTTTGTGTAACATTTGTTTTTAATATACGCAGGTTGTTCGGAAAGTCCGGGTTTAAACCCATTCTGAATAACCGATTCGACGATATGTCGAAGATGAAGACGGTGGTTGAAGACCGGAAGTCTTCACATCGTTTGGTTAATTACTGACGATCCTGATTGGGCTGTACACCCAAGAGGATGGAAATAGTTGGTGGTTGTCCAGACGTACTTGGAGATGAATGGATATGCGAGGAAAGTGCCTCCGGTTTCGTTTAGACCCTGAACGAACTTGTAAATGGATTGTGTGTCTGACATTGGATTTTATTCTGTGTTGATTGATTTCTGTTAAATATATATCTGTTTGGCAGCGGAGAATTTATTCTCTTGCTTAACGCCCTTCTCTGAGACATACGAGCTTAGAGGTTATATATCGATAGATATCAATCGCATGGCATGAATTGCCTGTGTGGCATACTGAGTTGCATGGATCAAGGCTTCTGTTGAAAAGCAAATTCTTGTGGTTGATGATCAAAGCACGGCCTCTGTGGCGTAGCTTTGTGTATGACGTGAATTCGCGAGCTTCACCCCTCGGTATGAGTTAAAAACGGGATACAGGCCGTTGGGAGAACACGACGTTTCTTTCTAGCTTTGGTGGTGTCCATGACTTACCAGCCCTGACATTTATATACTTTTCACCTTTGTGGTAGTTGGAATGAGGCGCCTCGATTATAGGTCTGTAAGGTCCGGGAAACGTGTGTTCAGGAATTGCCAATCCTCTAACGTAAGTGAGGACCGGCCCAACCGATCCAAGGGTTACCCAGTGTGTGTAGTCCTGAGCATTTGCTAGAGTGTCTCGAAGCGGAGAGGAGCTTGCCCCTTGCCTCGACTCATGACGGAATCCAATTTCCAATACGTGTAATTCGGATTTAATTGTAGAACTAGTATGGCGACATAGTAGATGGTAGCTATGCCGCCTATGATTGATATTTATGATTGAAATGTTTTGACTCTATAAACTTATTATAGTATCAAATGATTTGTTTTAAACGTATCAAGCATGCTTTGGCTGTTATAAGGGAAAACCCTATCCTCCGGCTTGCATTGCATTGTGTGATGGGACCTGGGTCTTATAACAGCTTCATTTTTCTTTATTTAGCATTGCGCTGCTTGTTCTATGCATTGGTATTCTTGGGAGGAAACCGTTCCGTGTTATACGGCGTGGTCCCTTGATTTACCTAACTTTAAAACCAATATTAATAACTGTTTTAGTTCTCATACCAGTCACATGACTGACCTGGAGTTTATTGTTTTAACCTAAACTCTGGGTGCCCCTATTTTCCGCACGGGCAGCTAGTAGTTTTGGTTTTGCAGATTTATATTCACAGGATCCTGGTTTACAGCTGGAATGATATCCGGAAAGCTCTGTATCCGTGTATCACCTTTAGTTGTGCTTTGTATTATTTTTCCGCTGCTATGTAATTTATTGTAATCTCTGATATTTATCGAATGTAATTTATTCATTTATACTCTGTATATTCTTGTATTCTGATGGAATTGTTGTAATAACAATGAAATGTTCTTTCGTCTGCGTTCTATTTGTCGTGTTCTCAAACGATCAGGGGTTTCAAACGGTCTAGATCGGTTTAACGACTGATTCGGATCGAGCGAAATTCCAGGCCGTCACAATGTCCCCGGTTGGTTTGTGCCGCGCACACCGTCCGTCTCGTTTGGATCTCTTACAATCAATCTGTAAGCGTACCCCTTCTGCGCCTAGTACGGAGTTATTTACTTGATACGAACTCCGGGTTACTGACTGAAATGGGTCCCACGCAATATGATACAAGCTCTCCCCCTTGTCTTGTATCCCCACTAGGCTTTCCACTGACTACGTATACCCTTAGGTGTCTTCAATTACATAGCCCTATACCGGTTATGCTAGCCCTAAAGGCTGTCTTTAATTAATAATTACGTAACTTCATTACATTATCCATCGGCTATGTATACCACTAGGTGTCTTTAATTACATTATCGACTAGTTATGTATACCACTAGGTGTCTTTAATTACATAACCTTATTGGGGTAAGTTCGTGGGCCTATATGTAAATATTACCCACTCCTAATTTACTTAACCCACCCACTACCCATCCAATTTTACTTAACCCTAACTTAAGTTCATAGTCATACAATCTTTATGGATTAAATTAGGTTAAGTAGTCCAATTCTTTTACCATGTCCATTTATGGTTTTATAATGGGCTAGACCTCCCACGTTAGGCCTACAACATGTGGATGCTGGATATGTCGGTCGGGTCCGGGCAGTCTTATTCCACATTTGGGCCTAACCTCGTATCTTAGCCCGATTCATATTTGCGTACTTAGATCTCCCACACTAGGTTCGACATTAGTGGCTGTTGATATGCCGGTCGGGTCCGAGCAGACTTCCACCACTAATGTAACATAACCTAGTGTCATAAGTACTATTTATAGTTCCTAATTGTAAATTACTAAACATTCCAAATTAATCCAAATCTACCTATGTCATTATAGGTAACTATTTCTATGTTTTCCCCATTTGAATTACATGTCCTATTTCATATAAATATTAAATAAATTACGCTAATTATAATCCCTTTTTCCCCGTTTCCTCTCCAACGTATTCGTACGTATTTTGGCGGCATTTAGGCTATAAAGTAGCCTAGCTACAACAATGAAAAAGGTGATAGTTTCAACATATCTTGGCATAAACATAAACATAAACCGGTATGAGAACAAGGTGAATGGTCATGTAATCAGCATGGCAAGGTAGGCATAAAAGTGATGAACTTGTAGCAACTATGATGTCAACACAACATAATGAGATCTAAATTAACCATAAGGTGTCCAATTATTTAGATCTATCATAGTTAGGGTGACATAGTAACACATTTGGATCTAAAGATGGATTCACATGTCAAGTTTACAACATATCTCAATGGATCACAATATAACAGGTGAAAGGTGACTAACATAAAGATCGAGATCTAAGTAATGTTACAACTGTCCAAATTAATAGATGTACATCCACCATAACATGGTTACAAGTCAAGATCCACCTAAGCAATATAATCTAATAACCACAATTTTATTAGATCTAGGAAAATAGATCTGTCATCACATAGTATAGGATTTCACATTAACACAGAATCACACTTTACAACATATACAATTCATAGTCTTTCAAAATATACTTTTATTTATCTAAACCTAAAAACTAATAGAACTCACAGCGTTAGGTTTAGAGAATTGAGGAAGAACGGATCTAGAATTTCTGAATTGGATTTGTAGAATATGTTGTTGTAGAAATTGGTTCAGTTCGAAATCCAGCAGCATATGACCTCCATGACTTCCAATGAAGAAAATATGAGAAATAGGACACGTATATATTGCTGCCAAACCACCTGAATCCGAGTGTCACGTCAGCCCTAGGGGTGTCGACACCCCTGTGGGTGGGTCGACCCTTAGGTCGACATCCCTTCAGGGGGGTCGCCCCCTAGGTCGACACCAATCTAGGGGGTCGACCCCCTAGAGCGAAAATTTTGCCACTCAGAGGAATTTTTCGAATTTGAGTCCTATGGATAGAATTCTGACTCATCTCTGACTCACCTCTGACTCATGCATATATATAAAATATATATGTGCGTATACAAACTTAGAACCTTCATAATTTCTTCATACAGCTTCTATTTTACGCAAACCAAATGTCTACCTTAACCATAATTTTGAGACGGTCACAATGGTGTAGTCCGTTTCCTCTAATTCTAAATATTAAATTAATTTATCCTCTTTTAGTGTCAGTACAAATTCGGGGTGTTACAAATTCTCTGCAAGTTTCCATCTAATAGCAACCCATCATGAAGGGTTCTCCACATAAATAGAGAAAATTTTGAAGGTAATTGGACAACCCATATGAAAGAGAAAAGATGGAGTCATGGAGTTGGGGTTCTCGTCGAACTCCACGCTGCATTAATCGAAAAAGGGCCGCCATCCCATTCGGATCCACCACCATGTGAGTCCGAGAAGGTCTTAAAAGATTGCATATGTTTCCACGTTTCACTAGATTATGACGGGACACCAGTGAAATTCGCGCCTGTGAGCCGATGGTACTTAACATGGAGGAATGTTGCACATAAGGAATAGATCGCTCTAGACCAAGCCAACCGACCCAAGCCGAACCAAATATAGTAAATAATATACTGAGTAACGTAGAAATCTATTTTCTTTCCATCGACATATAGCAAATAATAGCATTCAAAACTACACAGTCTTTGTAAAAATCCTCCTTGTTGCCTTTGTAGTTGTGCATAATATACTAAGTAATGTCTCTGATGCTCAGTAAAGGGATCTTTTGGTTCAACTTAACTTTGTTTTTATCAATAAACCAAATATGCATAGAGTAGGGTCAGTCAAACAAAATGTGATTTATATTTTCCAGCTCTTGTTTACATAACAAACATTTCATGTGGTACTATCGCTCCATTTAGAGCATTTGTCCCTTATTGGTAGCATGTTTGAAATAGCAAAGTAGGAGCACGAAAGCCATTTTGGGGCAGTTATTATTATTCCATATGACTTGATGTCAATGGACCTCGCTTTCATCATCCTTGATATTATTCCAGGCATTTTTGAAAGAAAAACTGTATTTAATGGAAAGTTTCCAAATCTAGCAATCATCCTTAAGATGCTTGTAAATTTCAATCCTATTTATGGCTGATTTGAAAATGTGAGCAACATGATGTTTTTTTGTTTTCTATGGATTATTATCTTTGATATAAGATACTTTTTTATCAGAACCTCCAAAAATGCATAAATTATTCTAGTCCAGTAAGTCTATGACTAATTGATTATTAATCCAAGTGTCGAACCACAAGCTTGTGTTCATCCCATCCTTAAATTGTCTAGTAATCAACTTTCTGCCTAATTTTCTATAACTCAAAATGCTCTTCCATATGTGAGAATGCTGATTTTCTATAGGCATAGTGTAACAGCTCACAATTTAATACACTAGAATTATATAATGAAGATAAAATATATGAATTAATAAAATATTTAGAATTAGGTAAAAGGACTTTACTGGTGCATTCGTTTCGAAATGTTGGTTTGGATATACTCTTGGTTTTTGTAAATCGGATTAAATATAAAGTAGTTGTGAGCTAAAGTAGACTAAACTAAAAAAACAGTGTATAGTACATATATAATATAAAAACTGAACGCAGATGCAATGTTAAGTAGGCGACCCAACTCCATATCTGGGTCGACGTAGGGGTTGACCTAGGTCTAAGGCAGGTCCGCTCATGTGTCGACCTAGGTAGTAGGTGGGTCGACCAACCTACATTTAGGACAGATTCCTGTAGTTGAATCTAGACTCTTTTATTTTCCAAATACATACACCGACTCATCTTGAGATGTACGGTTGGATTTTTTTTTGAGCAAACGGATATGTAGCGCGTGGCTACACAGCCGGTTAATTAATAGATAACAGTATATATCCAACGGACATACCCAGTTGGTGGTCCAAAATACTAACAACACAGAGTTTAAGATACATCATACAACATACATAGAGAGTACTGAGGATACCAGCACAAAAGCGATTAGAGCAAACTGTAAACCATCATAATTATACAAAGTATTATGCTAAGAGGTAAGGCGGCATCATCAGTCATCACACAAGTTCCATACTGGTCTCTGTATCATTGCTGTCAACCGAAGAAGCTGGTGAAGAAGCCGCCGGCAGAGCAAACCGGAATGTATCAGCATGGTTGGCACCAGAACCTGATGAGGATGAATAAATATGAATGATACGGTGACAGATAGATATGATCGAATTAGCCTTGTTGTTAAAAATTCTTGCGTTTCTTTCTTTCCAAATACACCAACTATAAGCAGCCATAAGGATATCAAGAGAAGGACTAGAATCAGCTTCCCAATAAGCAAAAAAAGAAGATATGATGGGGATGCAACCAATTAAATGTGAACTCACTGCAGCCCAGATTGGGAAGGAAAAATCGCAGGAGAAGAAGAGATGGTGAATGGATTCAGAATGAGAATTACAGAAAGGGCAATTGGGATCGGGAGCGACATTGCATTTGAAGAGTTTTTCTCTTGTATTGACCTTTTCATGAATTAAACACCATTAGAAGAAGAGGATTCTCGGAGCCAGCTTGCATTTCCATAGTCTTGAGAATTTAAACCGTCTACCCGAGAAATTCAGGTAATTGTAACATGAGGAAACAGAAAAACCTCTAGAAGGAGAGAGCACCCAAACATAGTGATCCTGTAAGTTATTTAACTGAGTGTTGCTAATGAGAGCAAAGATATTAAGCAACTGCCAAAGAATACTCCTGTCAAAAAGTGAACCTGGAACTAAGCTTACAAAATCATCATTAAAAGCATCAGCAACAGAAAGCGAAGGATTAGTTTGAAGAGAAAAGAGTGAAGAAAAGGAAAGAGAGAGAGGTAACTGGCCAGTCCAAATATCGTGCCAAAATAAACAGGATGAACCACATCCCAAAGAGACATGAAACAAGAATTTAGTACGAGGAAGACAGGATAGAATCCCATGCAAGAAGGGAGAGATTAAGGAGGAAGGACGATGATGCAAAACAAGATGGGGGTTAGAAGAAAAGTAGCGAGCTAAAATCCAATCTTTCCAAATGAAGTTCCCAGTGTAAAGGAGTCTCCAGACCCATTTGGCCAATAAAGCAGTATTGAAATTGTGAAGGTCAAGTACACCAAGCCCCCCTTGATCAGGGTGAAGACATACAGTCCTCCAGTTAATTAATTTCTTGATTTTTTGACCATTCCAAAGAAATGAACTACGAATTGAATCAATCTTGCAAATTACCCACTTGGGGAGTTTGTGAAAAGACATCCAATGTGTAGGGATAGCGGAAAGCACAGATTTAACTAGAGTTAAACGTCCCATAGATGATAATGAATTTGCCTTCCAAGATGCTAATCTAGATTCAATCTTATTGATAAGGGGGAACCAATCATTTTTATGAAGTTTAGAGGGTCTGAGAGGTAAACCGAGGTAGGTCAATGGGAATTTTGCTACTTTGCAGTTGAGAATAGAAGAAATTGAGTCTCCAAGATGATCAGACCTACCAAGCATGTAGATAACACTTTTATTAAAATTAATGGAAAGACCGGATATCGATTCGAATACATATAACAGGATTTTGAGACACTGGATATGGAAAGGATTAGCTGAAGAGAAAATAATTGTGTCATCTGCAAATTGCAAATTGTTGATGCATAGGGGAGAATTTGGAAGAGATATACCATTCAAGTAACCATGATAAGAAGCTTGTTTAACCATTTGGTTGAACACATCAGCGACAAGCACAAAAATCAAAGGGGAAAGAGGGTCGCCTTGTCTAAGCCCACATTTAGATTTGAAAAGGTTTCCAGAAGCACCATTTACTGAAACTTTTGAGCAGCTAGAGTTAAGTATATTATTAATCCATGAACACCATTTATCTGAAAAGCCTCTGTGTTTAAAAACATCCATGACAAAGGGCCAACTTACTGAGTCAAATGCTTTGGAAAAATCTAATTTTAGTATAACACCAGGGGTAGATGACTGATGACAGAAGGAGATTATTTCTTGAGTTGCGGCGATACAGTCATGAATGTTCCTCCCCAGAATGAAAGCAGACTGTTCTGGTCCAACAAGAGTGGCAATAACAGACTGAAGACGATTTGCTAACACCTTTGTAATGATTTTAAAAGTAGTGTTTAGCAGGCTGATAGGGCGGAAGGAAGATAAAGTGTTGGCCCCCGAATGCTTCGGGATGAGGATAATGTTGGCATAGTTTAGTCTGGCAATTGAGGTAGGATCGTTGTAAAATTCGTTGCACATGTCAATTATATCATATTTCACCAAGGCCCAAAAATGCTTAAAGAAAACTGGGCCAAACCCATCAGGCCCAGGGGCCTTATCATCAGACATGTCCTTCAATGCAGCCCAAATTTCTGATTCAGAGAAAGGATGATCAATATGAATAGGCGCGGGGTTCGGATAAAGAAGATGCCAATCTACTTCAGGTGCATTTGTATGAGAGCGACCAAACTGGGATCGGAAGTAATCAGAAAAGAGAGAGAGTATGACATTTTGGTCAGAAAAAGAGAGGCCATCTTTGATTAATTCCGATATGAATGTTGATCTCCGCCTTCCATTAGCCATTCGGTGAAAATATGATGTATTCCTATCTCCTTCCTCCAACCATTTGGCTTTGGATCTTTGCTTCCAACCAATTTCTTCTTGTTTCATCAATCTATCCAACTCGTCTTCTAAAGCATTTAATTTTTCACGTTCAGCTTCAAGAAGAGGGCGCTGTTCTTCTAAAATATTGAAGTCAATAATGTCATTTTGAATAGAGGAGATGCGGGAACGGATGGAACCCCATATGTTTTTAGCCCATGGTTTAATAAGTTTTCTAAGGGTTTTCAATTTTAGGACTATCCTTTGAGATGCTGATGTTACATTTAAGTTTTGAGACCAAATTGAATGAATAAAGTCATCAAACGAGGGTTCGAGTAGCCACAACCTTTCAAATCTGAAGGGACGATTAGTGCATACAGAAATGTCAGAATTTAGTAGAATGGGGCAATGATCTAATATAACTGAAGCCAAACATACGGTTGGATTTATAAACCTAAAATCTAATGGTTTAGATTTATCCAAGCTAGTTTATAAATAGGCTAGCAGCCTCACCATTTTCATACACACAAACATTCTTCGTTCTTCTTCCTTCAAACTATTTTCTAATTAAAAATAAGAAGATGCCGATATGCTTCCACAACATCGATTAAAGGGATAATTCTAGTTTTTCTACAATAATAAATCTAAAGAGACATTTTTCTGGACCTTAATCAAATCACTATGAGTTCTAGTTATTTCTAGACCTGCTATTTAAATATGTATTTTGATAGTAAATGAATGGATCTGAAAAGTAGCCCTGTCTATATGTGTATATGTTAATGTTTTGTTCTACTGTCAATTATCTATTCAGTTTACGGTTATTATATGCTCATTACACCTTTCTTGCTTACCCTTTTTCTGTCATTTATTTACTTATAATCTTTTCTATGCCTATTTATTCATCTTGGATTTGTTTTCTCCTTTCCTTTTTTATTTTACGCTGAGCCTTGGCCATCGAGAGCTTAGGCCATATCCGTTAGAATTGCGTATAAATTGGAATAACTTGAATTGAGAATGAGGAGAATTCGACATATTATAACTTGAGAACCTTTGACTGTAAATTTAGGGTAATTACAAAATGAGAAGAACATGTATATGGATGAGATGTAATTAAGTAAAACTGGTTACGGTAATATACATATAAATATACATATACATACATATATATATACACACACACACACACACATCTGAATAGGTGTTTGTCTTTTTTGGGGAAGGGGTTATACATAGAATAACATTTGTAGGAAATGTCATTTACAGCCATGCTTATTAATTAACCTAAACTTGCTAAGTTAAGCTTGATAATTTATAAGCTAAGAGGTCCCATGCCTGGGGTGGCTTGTTTCAATCTTTCCATGTGGAACCTGTATCAGTCAGTATCCCGGTTGGTATCATAGATGGGACTCGCACTAAGTAGGGGCTAAGGCATGATTTACTTATTTGGATTATAAGAGGTTCAAAGTTTAGAAGGTTGGTATAGACACATTCTGGCGGATTCATGAGCGTGCATGGGTCCGATGGGGGAAACTATGTCATTGTTAAACCAGCGAATATGTCTGTGTGTTATAAGTTGAAGGGTTAGGGACTGATATCCCGCTACTTCCGTAACTGGCACAAGATATTTGTGTAGTAAGGAGCCGATGGAATGGGTTGTAATTACGGTAACACCTAATCTTGATATTCTAGTATTTGGTGCAGAAACTTGTTCTTGGGATATGAATGACAAGCTTACATGATCATTAACTTGCCTTGTTATCTCGTTTACTTCGTACTTGTATATTTTACTGTATTTTCATATCCAGTACCATTTATCTATCTTGATACTTATTATCTTATGCTTATGCTGAAAATCAATTTAACTCTCCCAAATTTATGTCCAACCTATTTTTCTTTTCCTTCACCATCTTCCTTTCCCCCCTCAGGTTCTCAGAGTGGTGGCGGATAGTGGTAGCTACTTTGTGATTCTGTTCATCTTAGATTTGTATTAATTCTCTTTCCACGTATTACTTCAGTTTCTTCAATGTTTTATTTTTATGGCATAAGGGGGAATATTATTTTATGGTTTTGTACTCTGATGATTTATGAGATAGTTGTTTATGACTTCATGACATTGATGGTACATTACATAATGCATCCTCGTATGGGTAACGTTAAGGGACGGGGTGTCACAATTGGTATCAGAGCCTAAGGTTACAAGATCAGAGGAGAAGTTTTTGAAAAAGTATTTCTCAAAGTAAATATTTTCAAGTAAAACCAATTTTTAAAAACATTTACAATATTCCTACGATCACTTTCTGAATCCTTATTTCGTCTCTTTTTCAGCATGTCCGGAGCTCCTAATCTTCTCGAGGGCATTCCACTTCCGACATGGTTTTGTAGACATTTAGTGGCTACGACACCAACCGAAGTGTAATATAATGCCCCGCCCCCAACTACCACAGTAGTAGCTCTACCTCATCATGTAGTAAACTTTTCTAAGCTTTGTAAGGATTTCAGCATAATGGGAGGCAAGTCATTTCGTGCAACTGAGAGTTTCGTGGAGGCACGCAATAGGCTTAGGGAAATAGAGAATGTATTCGATTTGTTGGATCTCAATGATAGGAGAAAAAGTTTCAGTTGGCCGCTTGGCAACTAAAAGAGGAAGATTCATAATGGTGGGAGATGACTTAGGTGGGGTAGGCGGTAGCAACTTAGGATGAGTTTAAGCATAGATTTAAGATGAAATTCTTATCACAAGGTGAGGAAGGAATGCAAATGGAGAAGTTTTTGAATTTGAAACAAAGATATATGTCAGTAAAGGAATATGTCAATAGTTTCAATCAACAAGCAATATTCGGTTTAGATTTGGTGAACACTCCGCATAAGAAGGCTTTGAGGTTCGCGAAGGGGTTGAACCAAATGCTGCAAGGATTAGCAATGGCCTATATCCGAATAGGAGTGACTTTCAAGAGGCTAGTTGACATGGGTACAATGCACAAAGATGGTAAGAGGTGAAGAAAGAAGTTAAGTCCGAGGAGGAAAAGCCCAAGGCTGAGAAAAAGAAATGGTGGCCCAAGAAGGGGTGGCAAAAAAAAGGATGAAAACATGACAAGGCCCAGATCGAGAACAAGGTTAAGTGTCATGGTTGTGGAAATTTGGGGCACTTTGTGAGATATTTTAAGAAAGTTAAGAATGCTTGTTTCAACTGTAGTCAACTTGGACATTTTAATAGGTAATGCCCTAACAAGCAAGGTCAGAAAGGGGGATCATCAGGAGGACAAGTTAATGCTCGAGCGGCCTGTGGATCGAATCGAGGTAGAAAAGTCATATTCTAAGGTTTGATTTCTCTTTTTGGCCATCCAAGTAGGACTCTCTTTGATTCCGATGCTTCTCATTCATTCATATCCAATTTGGTGGTAGATAATCTGTACCTAGACACTAGTATTATTTATGATCATATTATAGTCTCAAACCCTATAGGAGGTACAAATCACTTGTCTATGATATGTTGGAGTTTGAGAATTTCTGTTTTGGGTGTTGAATTTGAATGAGACCCACATGTTCTTTGCTTTATGGGTTACAGACTAATTCTAGGAATAGAATGGCTAGCCATGTATAGTGCCATCCTAGATTATGAGAGGCAAGTTGTTAGAATTCTAATGTGCCATTGTAGAATTGTTGAGATTTCTTGTGACCCAAGGGGTCAGTTATGCTCAATTTCCTGGATTCTCTTGATGCTTCTGCTGACGATCTTCGACTAGTACCCATAGTTAGTGGTTTTCCGGACGTGTTTGATGAGGTTAGGGGGATTACCTCGAAGGCGAGAGATAGATTTCTAGATTTACTTGGCAGAGAATGCAAAGCCAATCACTTTACTGTTGTGCCAAATGGCTCCTAAGGAGGGGAGAAAGCTCAACGAAAAAGTAGGTGAGTTATTAGAGAAACGATTCATTAGACGGAGCATATCTGAGTAGAGAGCTCTGTTCATCTTTGCAACCAAGGCGGACGACTTTCTTCATCTATGAGTGGACAATAGAGAGTTAAATAAACTCAACAAGAAGAACTAGCACCCACTTCCAAGGATTGATGACTTGTTTGATTAGCTAGTAGGCGCTTCGATTTTCTCACAGTTGGATCTAGCCACGGGATTTCATCGGCTAAGGGAGCAGACTATTGTATCGATAAGACTCCTTTAAGGACTCTGGAAGGTTTCTTTGATTGGTTGGTTATGCCTTTTGGGCTAACCAATGCACGCATGTACTTTGTGCACCTTGATGAGTAGGGTGTTTAGGGAGTATTTGAACAAGCTGTTAGTAGTCTTTGTTGATGACATTCTTGTTTTCTCGAGGAGCGAGGAAGAGCATGCAAGACACTTAGAGGAGGTTCTCAGCACCCTTAGATCGCATCAGCTTAAGGCTAAATTTTCTGTGTGTCATTTCTGGAGAAAGGAAGTAAGATTCCTAGAGCATGTTGTCTCCAAGGATGGAATACCAGCGGACCCTGTTAAAGTGGGTGCAATTCAAGATTGGAAAGCCCCTAAGAATGTGACAAAAGTTAGGAGTTTTCTTGGATTGGCGGGTTATTACAGAATTTTCATTACAGGCTTTTCTCGGATATTAGCTCCATTCACCCGTCTGATGAAGAAGAATGGCTCTTGCTTGGAGCATAGATTGTAAGGATGCTTTCCAAAGGTTAAAGAGAGCTTTGACCTCAACCCCTGTTCTGGCTCTTCCCGATGGTAGCCAAGTGTTTACAGTTTATACGGTTGCTTGTGGCATGGTATTAGGTGCTATGTTGATGAAATAAGGTAGAGTAGTCTGCTATTGAAGTAGGCAATTAAGAGTTTAAAGAAGAACTACCCCACCCATGACTTAGAGTTGGCCGCAATAGTATCCGCACTTAAGTCTTGGCGACATATCTAGTTGAAGAGAGAATTGTGCTTTACAAGGACCAAAAGTCTCTCAAATATTTGTTCTCGTAGAAGGATCTCAATTTATGGCAACAACGATAGACGGAGTTCCATGCGTTCTATGATTTTGAGATAGCTTACACCCAAGACAAGGATAATGTGGTTGCAGACGCATTGAGTAGGCAAAGGATAATGTGATTTTGAGTCTAGCTTACTCTTATGGAGCGCATTTGATCCACACAGTGAGAGGATTAGCGTTGGTGGACATCGTTGATAGACTTAGTGGAGGAGAAACCTCTAGTCACCTAGCTAGGTACTCTATGGACGAGAAAGGGTGGAAAAGTTGAGATGGAAGACTTGTGTTTCCCAAGTTGAAGACTTGTTGATGACAGTCCTTGAGGAGGCTCATCGCTCTCGGATGACTATCTGTCCGGGCGGTGACAAGATGTACCGAGATATGAAGGGAGTTTTCCATTGGACTGTTATGAAGAAGAATGTTATAGAATTTGTAGCCCAATGTTTGACTTGCCAGCGAGTTAAGGCTAAACATAGGAAACCCAACAGAGACCTTCAGCACTTGGATATCCCACATTGGAAATGGGAAAGCGTCTGTATTGACTTTATTGATAGATTGCCAGATCAAGGAAGGGAAACTCGAGTATATGGGTAATAATAGATAGACTTACTAAGAGCGCTCACTTTGTTCCAATTAAGACCAAGAGGACGACAACCTGCTTAGCATAGGTCACCTTAGAGATATAGTCCGACTTCATGGATCTTCTAGTATAGTAAGTGACTGTGACCCAATCTTTATGAGTGAGTTCTAGAAGAGCTTGTAAGAGGCACTAGGTACCAAATTATGACTTAGCATAACTTATCATCCTCAGACTAATGTACAGACTGAGAGGGTCAATAGTGTTCTGGAAGATCTACTAAAACTGTGTATCCTTGACTTCAGAGGGACTTAGGAGGAGCATCTCCCATTGATTGAGTTTCCTACCATAATTATTATCAGTCAAGCAAAGGGATGACGCTCTTCGTGGCACTTCGTGGATGACCTTGCAGATCGCTGACATGTTAGTGGGAGTGTATAGACGGACTTCTACTTGGGGATAAGATGTGAGAGAGACTCCTTAGTAGATAGACCTTATTCGAAAGGGGATGAAATAAGTTCAAGATAGGCAGAAGTCAAAAACCGATAATAGGAGGACTGACATGGAATTTGAGTTAGGAGATATGGTCTTTATCAAGGTATTGCCTATAAGAAACGTTATTTGCTTTGACTCAGTAGGGAAGTTGGCACCAAGTTTTGTAGGGCCATTACTTGTAGATGAGAGGGTATGCTAAATGGCCTATAAATTTAGACTACCGTAGAGGCTGACTTGAGTTCACGACATGTTCCACGCTTCCCATTTGAGGAAATGTCCACATGATTCAGTAGAGGTAGTTAAGCCAAGTACGCTTAAGGATGTTGAAGTTGAGAAGAAGGCGTAAGTTAGGAAAGTTCCTACCCATATTCTTAGATCGGAAGTTAAGAGACTACGCAACAAGGAGATCAAGTTAGTGAAGGTGCAATGGGGAGAAGATCGATACAATATGACATAGGAACCCAAAGACAAGGTTCATGCTTATTACCCTTTCTCTTTGAGAGTACATTCTTAATTTAATTTCTAAGCTTTTGAATTTGTTATTTCTGTCATGTTCGAATCTCGATCCTTAGGTAGAAGCTTGTGGTTGGAAACATGTGTTTGAGACGCGTTATGTTTGATCGGTGCAAGTGGATGCAAGTGTTTGCTAGTCGTTGCCAGTGGATGCATACGCACACGTATTATGCACTATACCAGCTCAAGCACTTAAATACTAAATATGGATGTGTGCGCATTTTAATTTTTCAATGGATGAAAATGGTTGGATCATCACATGGATGTTGCATTTTGGTGGATAATTGTGCATAAATATAGAACTTATATGTATTGCATATATATTGAATACATAGCACATACATATATTGCATTAAGGAGGTCAACTGAATCAATCGACCGCCGGATTATCACATTAGTGTAGGGAGATATATACACAACACCTTTGCATATGTTTATAAAAGAATTAAATATTTTAAGTACAATGGATGCCAGTGGTTGATGGATGAGTAGATGAGTGTAGGTGGTTGTTAAATAATAAAAATTTTCTTAATGTGAAGATTTTGGGCACGAAATCCTTTAAGGATAGGAGAATGTAACACCCCATAATTTAATACAATATAGTTATATAATGAAGATAACAAAATATTAATTAAGAAAATATTTGGAATAAGATAAAACGCATCATCACATTATGTTCATTACGAAATTTTGGCTTAGATAAACTCTTGGTTTTCGTAAATCAGATTAAATATGAAGAAGTTATGAACTAAAGAAGATTGAACTGCAAAAAGTGTAAAATATAAATAATATATAAAAACTAAATGCAGAAGCAACTGTTTGGAGTAAAGAATATTATTCTCTACACATATGATAATGGCATCTGATATTGGCGATTCATGGCAATTTCTAACTCTTCTTCTTTTTCCTTCGATTCAATATCTTTTCCTCCCCTTCGAACGTCCTCCGCTCCACCTTCTCCCATTCCTTCTGTCTCTTCTCAAGGTATTAGTTCGAGAGCTATAAAATCGGGTGTTGATTCAGATTCAAGACCAAATACATCGTTGAATCCTCCTAAAGCTGGGCAATTCTCTGTTAAGTCGGACCATGCTTTGCTTTTTTGATCTCTTCCTAGGAATGTTGGTCACTATAAGCCGATTCAGTTTGAAATTGCAAAGGATGGATCCAATAAGCTTCTCGATTTGGTCAAGGTAGAGGGACTCAAATATTGGAGGAATCGTCTGGTAGGTTTCGTCCTCATTGGTTCACTTCCCTATCATGCTGTTGTTAATTTTTTGAAAACATGTTGGAAAATGTTGGGGGAATTTTGTGTAAAATCAGATGGTATAAATTTTTACTTCCAATTTTCTAATGAAATTGATAGAGCCAAGATCCTTCAATCAGATCCAATTTTCATTAGAGGCCACATATTTATCATTACTCAATAGGATCCAACAATTGGTTGTTTGCAAAGGCAGTTTAAAAAGGTTCCCATCTGGATCAATTTCTCAAATATCGCCTTTATTCTTTGGACTTTGGTTGGTATAAATGGGTTAGCATGTCATGTTGGTAGGTTAATTTTCTTTGATTATAGTACTGAGAAACTGCATAGATTCAGGTATGCTAAGGCCTTAGTGGAAATAACTCCCTATGCAGATTTTCCAAATGGTTTAGAATTGATTGAATTAAGTGATAGCCCCTTGGTTAAGCTTGCATATGATTAGAAACTGAATATTCGTGCCAACTATAAATGCTTTGGTCATTGTACCATTGATTCTGATAAAGGATGGGATTGGTGGGATGCAATGTGATGGCAATGATGAATTTAATAATGTTGATGTTTCTATGAATAACAAGCAGTTTAGGTGTAACATACAATATGATTTTGGTGAGAAGGGATGGACTAAAGTTATCTCTAAGAAGAAAATGATATGGCAAAAGAAGAATAAAATAGTAGAGAAGGATCCAATAGCGAATGTTACGGGTATGTCAAATAATGGGGAGGACTTGGATAAATCCTCTAGTGGTTTGGATAATGTAAACATGGAATCTAATACTCATATAGTTGATAAGTCAGATGGCAATGCTGGTATAATTAGAGATAAAGGAAAAGCAAGTGATCAAGTCAAAAGTGTTAGTGGTCTTGATCATTTTGGTGATTTTTGGTGATTTTTTCTTAAATTCTTTGTTCAATGAAGAAGCTAATGTTACAGAGGGTTCGAATGGTATGTCTTCATCTACAGTCAACTCTGCAGTAGTTAATTCTAAAGCCTCTTTGGCATGTGCATCTGCTCTCAGTTCAAAAGATACATCATCATCTCTATAACACCCTGCATTTTATAGCAATTAAATAATTAAATAATTCATATGTGCATGTATATATTCATTGACATAAATGTATATATGGAGAATAAAATAAATATTAATGCAAATAAAAATGTAATGCATGCATTAAAAGAAAGAAAGGATTGGTTGCATGCGGTGTAAACATGTTGCATGCACTGATTATGTGTTAACATTAAAAGAGGAATAAAAGAAAAAGATTCATGCAATGGTTTAATTAAAATATTGTAACGAATACGAAAAAGAGAAGTAAGAAGAAAACAATAATTAACATTGTTTTAGGCCTTGTTAACAATAGCCTTAGTAGTCAAGTTGGTTAGAGCATGTGGCTTGCATACAAGAGGTGCAGAGTTTGATCCCTGCCGCCGTCATATTTTGGTTTTCAGGGAACAACTAAAATAACACATGTTCACGAGAAAAAATATTTACAAACGCACATATAAGGAAAAATATACATATAAGGAAGTAAAGAAAATATATGTATATGAGAATATATGCATATATATATATATATATATATATATATATATATATATATATATGTGTGTGTGTGTGTGTGTGTGTGTGTAGGAATATATATATACATATATATATATATATATTTATATACAAGAGATAAAATTCAAGATAAGGTTGAAATCACTGAAATATGGCAAGAATCAAATAACTGTGCAATACTGTTTGAATTTTGAAAACGAAATGAGAGTTGTGCATATATATATATATATATATGCGTAGAATGATCATTACAAGTTTTGTATACATATAAGGGCCTTATATATGAACATAAATCAAATCTGTTCAAACTGAAGAACATACGCAGTAAAATTAAAAAATATAGTCGGGGTCGACCCAAGGGTCGACCCAGGCTTGGGGGTAGGGGGTCGACCCTAGGGTCGACCCCAGCACAGGTCTGAGTAGATTCATTAACGTAACTGGACTGTTTTCTTAACCAAGTTCAATACAGACTCAGCGCTGCATGTACGATAAGATCCCAAACACCTATAAATAGGCTAACAAAGCCTAGCTAAATCTCATATTTCTAAGACAAAGCAGAAGCTCTACCATTATTCTTCCTCCTCAAATCTCTTTAGAAAATTAAGATTATTAGTTTAGGAAAAATGCTAAATCAAGATCTGGAGGAAAAGAATCGATGTTAATAAAAAGGTGTTCAAAATCATATGCGAAGTGAGGTAATTTTCCACATCTGGTCTATTCAATTTTCTTCCTCTTTCTTCACTTTTTCTTTTAGTAAAAAAATTAAGAATCCATGGTTGTTAGGTTCTGAATCTAATTAGGGGAAAACCATGGAATGCTAGATCTGGACCAGATCCAAGATTTGGAAAGCAAATGATGTGAGTGGATTTAAGTTATATCATTTTGATAATTATATATTATCGTTTAACATTCCCCGTTATCGTACAATGTGAATTTGCTAGAATAATTAAAAGTATTGAAATGTTATTATGACATGTTGAAATGTTTAAAAATTTGTTAAAAGGATTAAAGTGACGAATATGACATGTTGGAATATTAATGTGCTAAGATATTAATATGTTGGAAAATTCATATGTTGAAATATAAACTTGTCAAAATAAGTGTGGCGATTACTGTTATTTCAATTCCACGTTAATTTGTGACATTTATGTACCTGGGCAATTAACGGTAGAAATTGAGAACATTACATGTTAGTTTGTTTGATTTGAACAATTACATGATTAAACGATGACATGTTAGAATAGAATTTATTGTATGTTAAAAAGAACATGCGATATAAAATCGGTTAGTCCGATGACATGTAAAATATAGGACTGATAGAATGGAAACTCTTAGATTATATAAAAACTTACGGTGAATAGGAAACTATAACCGTGCTTAGACATGATGTTAGATTACACTGGTGGTAGAAGTCTACCAAGAACCGCCCGACATATCCAGCATCAATAAGTGGTAAATCTAATGTGAGGGGTCTAAGTGCATAAATATAACATGTAATGGTGCTAAGACACGAGGTTAAGTCAACTTGCGGTAGAAGTCTGCTCGGAACCGCTCGGCAAATCCAACATCCACAAGTGTAGGCTTAATGTGAGAGGTCTAGTGCATATATATATATATATATAGCAAGACTGATAAACAACATTAATTGGAATTAATGGACATAAATGGAACTGAATGAAAGATACAACAGTAAAAGGATTGGAATAAACAGGGAATGATAACATTCTATTATAAATAAATTACATTAATGAGGATGTTGTATTATAGGTAGACTTGTCCTAGGGACAAGTGAAGATTATAACTTAGGTTATAATAAACTGGTAAGGAAATGAGATAACTGGTGAAATGAGATAAGTGACACATAATTGTAAATTAAGTAATCAGTAAATGGGGAAACCTGAAACTAGTTGTTCGTAATAAGTAGAGAAAAGGGGGAAATTTCTGAATTGCAAGAATTTGTATTTAATTATAAATAAAGTAATCTGTAAACTTGGAAATATGAAATCTGCTGATGACGATATCATGTTAAGACTTTTCCTAGGGATAAGTGGAAATTATAACATAGGTTATAATAAATGGAAAGGAGACTTACTAGTAAACCTTAGTTAACACAACTAAGTTAATAAGTAAATAATGGTAAGTTGTAATGACAGTATAAGATGTAATTATGATTAAATAAGAAAGAATGGGGCAAACTTATGAAATGAATTAGGTTATATTTAATCATAAATAATGACTGATATGTTAAATAGAAAACATGTAAATTAAGATATACTTAATTACATATTAAATAGAACATGATATTGTAACTTTGAAACCAATAAGAATATAAAGGGATTGTGGATTACAGACATTGAATCACAATCTTGAAATAACATGCTGTGGGCTTATTAATAAATTTAATGGATTAAGTTATATGGTTGAAATTAATAAACAAGAGGAACTTGGTAACTTGAATAAGAAATCAATGTAAATGAGAAAAACCAAGTGAAATGGAAACCTGATGAGGTAAAGCAAGCGCACAGAAGAATGTTTAGACATAGGGTCTAATAACATACTAAAATGAGGCTCTTGGACCAGTCCGCACGTTTGAGGGTGAATAACTCCAAGAGGTAGATCATCGTGGCGTCATGAGGCACAAGGGGAGCACAAGTTCATCGAGTTATTCTGCTGGCGCTAAAGGACTGGAAGGGGAAGCATGCGGCTTCCTAAGATACGTAAGGTTCTCCTTGTAGTCCTATGTGCGGTGGCAGATGTTTAGGCTGTGCTCGTAGAGGTTGGGTCTGCGCGTTACTACCAGGTGGGTGGGCCTTCACTGCAGAAGTAGTTTTGCAGTTAGAATGTTGTGATGTGGTGACACTAGGGTGATTCGGCGATCGCCTCAGCGGGAGGCGAGTTGAGGAACAGTAAAGATAGTAGATCGTTGTGTACCCGTCATCGACAGCCAGTAGG
The DNA here is from genome assembly GCA_030737875.1 of Allium sativum. Taxonomy (NCBI): domain Eukaryota; kingdom Viridiplantae; phylum Streptophyta; class Magnoliopsida; order Asparagales; family Amaryllidaceae; genus Allium; species Allium sativum. The sequence goes on along the minus strand of CM060916.1, from coordinate 353,879,646 downwards.
ATGCGAAAAGACCAGAGCTAATCCCTATAGACCATTCACCTTTCTCTATCGAGGTACGGTGGTTAAGGGGAGACGCCAACTGGATGTTTAGATTGTTCGTTAGGGGCAAGTCGCTCAACTCTTGTACTCTTTACTAGTTGAGGGAGGCGCCGAGGTAGGGCCATAACCGCCATGAAAAACAGACCCGAGGGATATCTGTATATTTGAGGCTCTTAAAGTCGGGCGTGTACAAGTATGGAAAAGCTCATGACCGAGTTTCGTGTTTTTTATATAGTCCTGCCACGGAACTCGGTGCACATTATGTGTGGTTAAGGCATCGAATATGATTGACGATACATACGTGGGAAAGTCTAGATACCTGCATATCTGCTCTGGGTAGTGTATCGTAGACTTGAGGGAATTACTCTTATATGGAATCTGATTCGATCAAACGTGGCGGTCTGTACACTTATGTAGCATAGTAATGACAGATATATGCAGAACATAACATTTGTTATGTAGGGATCCATACGTCACTCCGGCGTAGGATGAGGGACTGCGTTCATTTCTATGCCATTACGATGGAGACCGTGCAAGTGGGGTACCATGGGGTGTATTTCAGTATTGGGGGTAGCTACATATATACTGTATTAGGTTAAACCACTGGGAAGTAAATGGGTACGACATGTGTGTTAGCCTTGAGTGTTGTTAACCCAAGTAACCTAATAAATAAGAAAATGTGATTGAACGGTATACGTAGGATTATCCGAAGTGTATAGTTTAAATCTAGTCACCAGAAATTGTGTTCTGACCCCTTCCTCATTACATACTCGCAGGTTAGATTTGTTGTAAAGACCCGGGTTCTGCCCGGACTCAATCGATCGCAAAATCGACCAAGACCGTTCAAATCCCGAATACTTTAACTTTGGGAATACAACAACATCAGAACAAATCACAGCAGACTTTTATTACATCATAATAACATAACATCAGAGTACAGAATATCAGAGTACATCAAATAAACAAATACAGCGGAAGATAATTTTACATTAAATAAAACATTGCAGCGGAACAAAACTACTACAGCGGAAGACTTTTCTATGCTCTGGACACAGCTTTAAGCTTCAATCCAGAATCCTGCTCAAGAGATAAACCTGTAGACAAACTACTCGACTGCCCATGTGGAAAAGAGGGCACCTGAGTTTGCAAAGGTGGAAACAAACAACGGGTCAGTCATGGGACTGGTGTGAGAATTCTTAACTAATATAACTAATAGTAATAAGGAAAATCCAAGGACCACGCCGCTAACGCGGAACGGGTTTACTCCAATGGATTGTTGTGCTTACAGTAATGTAAATCGTCAAAACAACGCAATGCTTTTGGAAAAATGGAATAACCATAAGACTCAGGTCCCATCACACAATGCAACGCACACCAGATGATAGATTTTTACCTTATGGTGATTAAACATGCTTGGTACGATAAAAGCGATATTATTATTAGTGTATGTTTTAATAAAACAATTTCAATCATAATATCAATCTTAGGAAGCATAGCTACCATATACTATGCCTCCATACTAGTAATACAATCAAAACCGCATGGGGCGTATTGGAAATTGAGTTTCCATCATGAGTCAAGGCTAGGGAGGAGTTCCTTACCGATTCGAGACACTCTAGCTAATGTCTCAGGATTCCCCGCAGTTAACCCTTGGATCCTGCAGGGCCGGTCCACACATACAGCTTTGTGGATTGGCAATTCCTGAACACACGTTTCCCGGTCCTATAGGACCTATCATCCGAGGCCTCGTAATCCATCATCCACATAAGTAAATATCAGCCAGTTAAAGCACCGACACCACTTCTAGCTAGAAAGAAACGTGTTGCTCTCCCTGCGTTCTCTTCTCCCGTTTTAGACTCTACCGGTTTGTGAGGCTCGCGAAGCTACGTAATACACAAAGCTCTGCTTATTCAAGCTGTGCTTTGATCATCACCGCAAGGTTCTGCTTTTCAACAAGAAACCTTGATCATTGCATCTTAGTATGCCACACTGTCACTCCATACCGTACCATTGATCATCCATCAATATATAAACGGGTGTTAAGAAAAGAATAAATTCTTCACCACCATTCATTTATATATTAACAGGGAATCAATAACATGATATTTAACAGAGTACGATGTCGGACACACAATCCATTTATAAACTTATGCTCTGGGTCTGAGCGAAAGTCAAATCCGTACAAATCAACACTACGTCCGGACGGCCACCACTGTAGCCCCTTCAAGGTAGCTACTCCCATCACGGGCATCAGCAGTCGTCGTCCATTCGATGTGAAGATCGTCGGTCTTCAATCGCCGTCTTCAACTCATGAATTTTAAACGTCGTTCAAATTATTTGGAATGAGATAGATTCGGACTTTCCAAATAATTCTCGCGTATATATAAGTTGGAAATCATTTCATATCGTTTGATTTTAATCTTTATATATATAATTATATATAATTCCTTCATCCATTTCATTTTACTAAGTTTTGCTAACAACAAATCTTCTTATTTATATCCAATATTGATATATATCATCACACACAACAATGTTTTCTTTTATTTTCCAATTTCCAGATATATCCCATGCACAAAATGTATTTTTTGTGTATCATTCCAATTACAAAAAAAATGAATATCTTTTGTTTCTTAACTTCCATTCTACTTACATGAATATATTTTTGTGTTTCAACTTCAGTACAACAAAACGACTAACTTGATGTAAATCATCCCATGCAACAAAATTGATAATTTTGTGTTAATCTTTCATTACAAACAGCATATATTCTTGTGTGTTAACCTATCTGCATAAAAATGTAAATTTCTAACTTTATATTTTTTTTCTTTTATGAAAATCCAATTCCTTAAAATGTAAATTTCATCGTTAATCTTTACTTAAAATCCTTTTACATAAATATGTAAATTTCATACCGTTGTTCTTTTTAATGAAAATTCAATTTCTTAAAATGTAAACTTCCTTAAATTTTCTTTACATGAAAATGTAAATTTTCTTCTTTACATGGAAATGTGAATTTTCTTACTTTTTCTTATTTACATTTAACAAAAATGTTATTATTATTTTTTTTCTCTTTTTTTCTAGGATTTACATTAAACAAAAATGTAAATTTTTGTTCTTTTCTCTCCTCTTTGAACAAAAAGATGAATTTTTGTTCTTTTCTTTCCTTTAAAAAAATGTGAATTTTTGTTCTTTTCTAAATGACATTTAAACTACTACACTTTATATGCAAAAAGTATGATTTTAACTATGCACTTCATTTCATATGCCATATATGACAGTACAAATATATATATATATTTCATTTCATATGCAATGTATGACATTAACAAATAAATACTTTTTATTTCATATGCAATGTATGCTACATTAACAAATAAATACATTTTATTTCATATGCAATGTATGCAACATTAACAAATAAATACATTTTATTTTATATGCAATGTATGCAACATTAACACTATAATATATTTATTTCACTGTTTCAACTACACACTAAAAATATCGTTATGTTCATTTTATTTTAATCTACATTTTCTAATAAAATGTAACTTCATTCTAATGCATGTTTTTGTCATTCTTGTATATTTGTCACAGTGAATCTTTTGCCATTCTTATATTTTTTCCTTTACACTCTTCATATAAAAGTAATTTGTCATTCTTATATTTTATTTCATATTTGAAAAACTGAATCTTTTGTCATTCTTATACATTTGTAAAAATGAATCTTTTGTCATTCTTTTATCTTTCTTTTATATTTGACAAAATCTCTTCTTTATTATTCCATTAAATGTAATTTACATTTCAAGGTCTAAACCTCCTTTCTAATTATATTTAAAAATGTAATTTTAATATCGTCAATTCTTTTCTCATGATTCATATCAACATAAAAATATAATTTTTATTAACATCATTTCTAACATTTAATATTAACAGAAAAGTGATATATTTGTTTGTTGTCAATTCTAACTCAACGAACAAATAAACTTGATATTTTATATGTTAACAAATTCAATGTATTCTAATGTCATATAAAAAAATGATATTACGTATATTCACATTATCCTATTACTTCTAATGATATATAAAAAGTAAATTTTATATATTAACATTTTCTGTGAACTCTAATGAGATATAAGAAGTAAATTATATTTTCTTAACTTATCTAATGTTTCATGTCATAAATAGAAATGTGATTTTGTCGCTACTTCTTTACATTGACAAAAAATGTGGTTTTGTCATTCCTCTATTTTTCATATAAAAGTAATTCTTTTTTTTTTTTGGACAAACAAAAAAAGTGAATTTCATATGTTAACAGATTTTCCATTCCTAGTGACATATAAAAAGTGAATTTTATATGTTAACAAATTCATTTCATTACTAATGACATATAAAAGTGAATTTATATGTTAACAAATAAATGTTCATTACATATGTTAAGGGACTATGAATAAAAATGTTCATTCCATTTATTTCAAAGTAGCCAACAAAATGTCCTTTTTCATTTATTTCCAAGAAAAAATGAAAATAAACATGTTCTTTTTATATATCTAACAAAATGAATGAAAATATGATATTTGTCATTCTTTTTACTTTCAAAAGTGATGTCTTTCCTTTTAACAAAAATAATGTCTTTTTTTCTTTTAAACAAAATAATATCTTTTAATTTTACAATAAAAGGGTGACATCTTTATTTAACAAACAAAGGTGAAATCTTTTAATTAAAAAGAAGGGTAAATTTTTTTTTTTATATAAAAAAACCTACAATCTTTTTATGATAAGGTAAAATTACAATTTTTATATATATATATAAAACAATCGTACAATCTTTTCTTATAAACAAAGTTACAATCTTTTATTATATACAACAAAGTTACCATCTTTTAATTATACACAACAAAGTTACCATCTTTTAATTTATACACAACAAAGTTACCATCTTTTAATTATACACAACAAAGTTACCATCTTTTAATTTATACACAACAAAGTTACCATCTTTTAATTTATACACAACAAAGTTACTAACTTTTAATCATTGATTCAAAGATAGAGTTCAGACCTTCAATTTTACTCACTATCATCACGTACAATCAATTTTAAATTTCTAATCTATGAATCAAAAGGGGAATCACATACAATCATTCACTAACAATAACAAGTAAATCTGAATTACAACCATCACAGAAAAATCAACATGGAAATAATTATCTATGCAGCAACAACATGAATTTCATATAATATGAATATAGATTTTGTAGTGAATTAAATAAATAAATAAGTAATCATATTTTTAAAAATAGAATTCTCATCTTGAAACTAATCCTTCTTCTATATTTGTCTATAACCGTTCAAACCCATCAGCCCCATCTAGAATTGTCGTCCATCTCGCACGCCTCCTCCTTCTCAAAATCCGCACCCAACCGACCGTGTTTGAGCCACAATTTCGATCATCTCAGGCGATGGTTTTCGACCATGGCCGTAGGTGTTGCCAAGCTCGAAGAGTACACTACAAGGATCGGCTGAAACTGCAACGGGGGAGGGCGACGGCTTGCGACGGCTAAAAAAGCGGCCGTCGCAAGCCGTTGCACGGGGCGAGATAATTAACTGCTACTCTTTCTTCCCCAAATCAGATCTGCAACGAAATTAAAAAAAAAAACCTCTTCTCCGCCGTCGCTCCCCCTTGCTCCGATTTCAGCCCCTCCAATCCTCTCAATTCGTGCCGGTATGTCTTCTAAACTCTATTTCATGTTTAATTAGGGTTATTTAGAGTTATTTAGGGTTAATTTGTATGTTTAAATTGGGTTGTAAATTCAGTGTCTATGGACATGAAATTGGTTGTCTTGTGAGATGCATATGATGTTGCTTTTGTTATACATTGATTTGGGAATAAGTGGAATTGATTAGGAGGTTGAAATCATTGATTATCACATATGTACTTTGATTTAGGAGCATGAAAACGACGATTATCATGTATGTAAACGTGATTGGTTTGTTGTAGTAACTTGATTATGATTATCACATATTTATAACGTAACACCTTAAATTTAAATTGAAATTAAATAATTAACTTGAAAGCTTAGTTTGTATTTCAAAAATTGAAACTAATTTATTAAAATTAACTTCATAATTTATACATTAAACTAAAATTAACTAAAACTAATTTATACTTCATAATTTTCACTGTCATGTTATTTTACAAATTGAAATTAGGCAAAAATATTATATAAACGCTATGTAGTTAACGCGCGAGCGTAGACGGAAAAAGGCGCAAGGCGCAACTAAGGGGCTTTTTTGAAGTTTAAGGCGCACCTATTAACAAAGCGCAAAAAAGCCCAAAGCACATAAAGCGCGCTTTTTTCATTTGAATTGTTTTTTTGATTTAAACTTAGGTTAAATGTTTTTTGACTATTTATGTGAACCCCTTAGATAAATTTGGCCCCATCTGACATTTGTTGTATATGATCGTTATATGGGTATTCGTTTTTATACAAAACGGAAATCTATATTCATCTGATACAATATTGTTGGATTTGTCCTAGTATTTCGGACAAGTTACAAATATAATAACGTAAGCATATTTTATAAATCATTCCAGGTTAAACGGTTAACAAAATTTCGATGGCACTTCCTTTTTGTTCCCTGTGTACACGCATTTGTGTACGATACAGGGACCAAAGGGAAGTGCTGCCGAAATTTTGTAGAACCATTTAACCTAAAATGATTTATAAAATATACTTGCGTTATTATATTTGTAATGGGAAGTAGGTAGACTGGCCGTCAAAGCAAAAAGGTAATAAACGAAAACATGTAGTAGTTATAAATGAAATTTTACAAGATTTCAATTAATATAGTATTCGATCGAATTTTCAAACATATTTGTTGAAAATCAGGAAAATGTCCGATTATTTTCGTGATCGTAGTTGGATGTATCAACCCCGAACCGGTAAGAAACGGTCGATAAAGAAACATTTTTGTAATGGGGTCCAAGAATTTATTAGATTCGCTATATCTAACAATCGGGGCAACGTAGACGTTCGTTGTCCATGTAGTAAGTGCAAACATCTGAAGCATTGGAAGCCAGATGTAGTAGAAGTACATCTGTATAAATTCGGTTTTGTATCGAATTATTACTTTTGGGATCGTCGTGGAGAACTTGTTCAACCTACGTCAGACCCTGTAGTGGTAGAGGACGATAGTACAATGATGAACGATAATACAATGATGAATCCAATAAAAAATATGGTGCAAGATGCAGCACGATCAATGTTTCCTAACATTGGTCCACAAGGCGACGATGAGAATGAAAATGTTGAAGAACCAACGGCAGAAGCGAATTTTTTTTATGATTTATTGAATTCTGCTAAGAGGCCATTGTGGGAAGGATGTACAAGCGGAACCGAATTGTCTGTAACCGCCGAATTCATCACTATGAAATCAAAATTCAATCTTACAGAAGCTGCATTTACAGCAGTTGTACAAACTGCAAAAAAAACATATGCCGCCCAATAATTTGATGTGCGATAGTCATTATAAAGTGAAAACACTTATGTCTGCTTTTGGACTACCGTATCATAAGATAGATACATGTGTTAAAGGTTGCATGTTGTATTGGAAAGAAGACGCTCAATGTAAAAGATGCAAATATTGCAACGAAGAAAGATATAAACCAAGGAAAAAGAAAGGAAAAGAAGTTCCGTATAAAAGAATGCATTACCTACCCATAACTCCTAGACTTCAACGCCTATATGCATCTTCTGCTACAGCGTGTCATATGCGATGGCATAGCGTGAGAACAGCAGAAGAAGGAACTATGATACATCCGTCTGATGGTGAAGCATGGAAACACTTTGATAGGACTTATCCTGAATTTGCTGTAGAGAGCCGTAATGTTAGGCTCGGTTTATGCACGGATGGGTTTTCGCCATTTTCTCAGTTTGGTAGTAAATATTCATCATGGCCTATCATTGTTACTCCTTATAACTTACCTCCATGGATGTGTATGAAAAATCCATATATGTTTCAATTGTATATTTATTTGTCTCTATTAATAAAAAAGGTACGTAACACATATTTGCAGTATCTACGAATCACAATATCCATCTGGTGATCTCAGTAAAGACTTTGCTGGATGGTTCTCAGACTATGTTCATGATCCCAAAAACTCTGTTGTTAACGAAGGATTACGACATCTTGCTATCGGACCAAAAAGAAATGTCAAAACTTATCCAATATACTTTGTCAATGGTTTTAAATTCAATACCGATGACTACGGAGCTGAAAAATTAATGTATAACAGCGGTGTATTTGTCAAGGGTAGTGATGATCCAGAGGAGCATATAAAGGATTTTTACGGCATCTTAACGCAAGTTGTAGAGTTGACATATTATGTTCAGCCCGTAGAGAAAATTTATCTATTCAAATGCAACTGGTTTAGCACTGTTCCTGGTTCTGTAATTAACGTGCACAAAGATTATAAGCTAATCGAAATAAGGCATACGTCGCATTACTATAAATATGATCCTTTTGTGTTAGCTAAGAAAGCATTACAAGTCTATTTTGCTCCGTATCCGTCCTTAAAAAATGATAAAGCAGATTGGTGGGCTGTTTTTAAAACAAAGGCAAGATTTACATTTGATGGAAATAATATTCCAGACGAAGTGGCGTATCAAGAGGAACTAGATCCAAATACCGAAACAATAATAGCTGATTACATTGATGTAGGGCCGTTGATTGATGAAGCGAATGTATTAGTAGATGCATTTGTAAGTACTGAAGAAATTGATATAGAGTATGAAACTGAGTCTGAATCCGAACAAGATGAAGACTGATGTTATAAGTACTTATGTTATGTATTATTACGAGCTATGTATTATGTTATGTACTATTCTGAGCTATGTAATTAATAATGATGTTGATTGTCCTTAGCTAGGAATTTACTTACGTTATTTACTATTCTGATTTATGTAATGATAATGTTGACTATGTATGTTATGCAATATTGTTCTTCTTGTTTACGAATTATGTAATTATAGCGATGACTGATGTTAATAATTCAAGTTATTTTGTATGCACATTATATGATTGCAACAGATATATCGGATGATAGACAGCGACGACTATCGAGGAGTACATCTCAGCCTACTCCTTCACCATCTCCGCATACTCCTTCACCATCTCAGCATACTCCTTCGCCAGGAGCAGGTCCGAGCAGCTTTGTTCCAGATCAGCGTACTCCTGTGCAGATTGTTCCCAAAAGTGCCGGGTAAATGTCAATTTAATTTTATTTCAATTTGGATTATTCAAAATATATGATCAAATTTTTATATCAACATCTACGCAGAGGATTACAGTTTCAGCCAACACAGTTCGTATTAGATATATCGAGGAATTCTTACATAAGCAGGATGTCGGGGGCTTGGCCGCATTGGGATTCTATTCCACCCCATATTAAGAATGCCATTCTGGCTGATGTACTTGTAAGTAATTTTTTAAACGAGTGTTGAAAATTGATATACTGTAAATAATTGAAAATAAATCTAATATGCAGGCCGTTATCCGTGTTGAGGAGCATGACATGAACACTTTTTTGGATATTTTGAATACGAAGATGCGTAAAAATTATCGGGAGACAATTTCAAGGGCGAAGACAGGTGGAAAAAAGCCTTCGTTGATGAGTGATGATGTTTGGGCAGCATTTCAACAGTACTGGCAGACGGAAAAAGCTAAAGTAAGATATAATGAAAATATTTACATTTATATTGATTGCGGTATTTTACATAATCGTGTATCAAATGTAATAGGAGGTAGCATCCAGAAATAAAGCGAACAGAGAAAAGAATCCTGGTCTACACCGTGGTGGCTCTAAATCATTTCAAGATCATAGGAGAGAATTGGTATAAATTTTAAATATTTGTAGCTTATGTTCACGTTAAAATTTAGTGTATATCATTTATTCATATTTTCAATAATTTTATTACTGTATGTTTACTCAACATGCAAAGATCGGAAGAGAGCCTTCGATGGCAGAGGTATTCAGACGTACACATGCGGTGGAGCATACCGACGAGGAAGGAAATGTTACGTATGAATGGGCGGATTCGAAGAGTGCGGGTGTAATGGTAAATATGCTTATCCGTATGAATTAAAATGTTTCATATTCGTTCATATCACAATATATAAGTAAATTTTACAACATTGGTGTTAAAATTATATTGGTATGTAGGAGAGATACTACACAGAGTCTACTAGAGTGTTGCAGGTTAGTGGACAAGAGGAGCTTACAGTTGCGCAGTCTGATCGTATATGGGACTCTATCATAAAGCCGCCTTCTCGTAACAGGCGATATGGATACGGTAATCAGGAGGTAAGACTTAAATTACAAACTTAATAATTTAAAACGATGTGATGCAATAAATATATAAATTGTGGGTATTAATTAGTGCATTTTATATTAATGTTTTGAATTGGAAACAAAATGCGTTTTATTTTACAATCAAGAGCTAATAAATTTAATGTGAACTTAATTATTTCGCAGGCTACTCAGAGTGCTTTTAGGAGGTCAATGGAGGAGGAGACTATTGCTCGGATGCAGGAGCAGATGAACGAAATGATGGACTGGCGAAAAACCCAGATGCAACATGACGTAGATGAGCGCATTGCAGCTTACCTTCAGGAGTATGGGTTTATGCCTGGGCAGGGAGGAGATGCTACAAGTGCAGGAGGCGAAGACGACGACGACGAAAAGGCGGCGGAAGATTAGTTTGGATGACATATACTTTGGTTTATGCTTAGGTATGTACATATACTTTGCTTTCATGACGATATGGTATGTTTGACGATGTTATGGTGTGTTTTAGTGACGTTATGGTGTGTTTTCATGACGATATGGTATGTTTTGATGTGTATGACGACGATATATGATGATGGATATAGTGTTTTGGATGTTATGTGATTATATTTTATGATGGTGGTTTTAATTTTGGTTTCTTTTTCATTTGGTTTGAGTTGGCGACGGATTGATGGGATAATAGTGGTCTGATAGTGGCCAATGTGATGGTATTGGATTGGTTTATGATTGTGTGGCTTGAAGGAATGGAACTGCTGTTTGCAGTGCAAATTTATTTTCCAGAATTGCGACGGTTTGCGACGGCTTGTGATGCCAATTTGGTTGGTAAGTTGCGACGGATTGCGACGGCTTGCGACGGCCACATTGTAACGCTTAACAACGGTTTGCGATGGCTTGGCAGTAAAATCAACTACTTGCCACGTAAGCAATTTACCGTTGCCAGCCGTCGCTAAAATGGCAACGGAGCCGTCGCTCAAGCCGTTGCAATTTTGGCATCGCGACGACTAAAATTGCGACGGCACTTTGCAACGGCTTGCGACGGCCGCCAACGCCTATTAGCCTTCGCAATTCCCTGTGCGTTTTGTAGTGGTACTAACAATTTCGCTTTGTAATTCAATTTGTTTGAGGAGATTTTAGTGGATTTAGTTCGGAGCTTTGGGAGGAAAAAAAATTTGAGGAAGAAGAGAAAAAAAAAGAGTTGCGTGGAATGACAATATAAAGAGACGAATCACCGTAAAAAAATCAAGTCATGACTATCTTTTTAACGTTGATAATTTAGCTCAATCCCCAAAATAATGAGTTGATGTGTCATAAGCTCTTTTATGAAGTTAAGTTTTATTAGGAATGATATAATCAAATTTTAACCGTTATTAATGCTCCCTATATACCATTTTTCAAATTTTAATTCAAACACTAACAGATTTAAATGAAATAAATGTTCATAAAATTATAATTTCGAAGGAGAGTTATGGTAAAATTAAGGGTAATTTATAGGCAAGAAATTTCAATGGTTTAATTAGTGAAGAAAACATTCCATATTTTTTTTAGTATTCAACACTAATTAACATAAATAGATTAATTCTAATCCAAATTACGACTTATATAAATTATAGAAATAAAGTGCATATTTTGTAGATCTAGAATTCAACTTTCCACAATTTAAATTGAGCTATTATTTGTTTATTTATTTATTTGTTTATGCACACGAAACATTAATATCATTGCCATCATTCATTTTACACACACACACACACACACACACACACACACATATATATATATATATATATATATATATATATATATATATATATCATGAAACGCTTAGCAGCGTTAAGGGAGGAAAATAATAATAATAATAATATATTATGACAAAAATTTCTTTTAACACGAACATATATGCATGCATAAATTTCTATTTACTTGTTGCCTCTCTATCCATTTGTTTGGTCTCACACCTATATACAAAATATGTTACATACGTGCATGGCAATATGACAATAAATTTTGTGTATTAATTGCAACTTATTTCCAATTTATCACCAATGAATTAAATAGCAACTGATTTTCTACACTAGTCAATTAATCTATTGCAATCCTTATTTTAATATTAGTTAACATTCAATGTATTCTTAATTAATGTTATCATTTGTCTTACAATTTATACAAACAAAATTTCCAAATACATATATATTACAACGCAATGTAAAATACACATTAATTCATATATATATATATATATATATATATATATCCTATGCATTGATTATTCTACTTCTCATTTAATTAAAATATATTTGCAAAAATTTACAAAATTTGTTAATAACAAAATGTCAGTTACTGTCCAATAGCTTAACCACTACTTTACGTAATAAAATTTGTTAACTCATTGAAATTAAATGTGAATTTCAAATCATTAGTATATACGTATATATTTCTCAATTTCATTGTTCGTTGTTGCTATAGTTTATTTATCTAGAATATATATGTTATTTGAAATCAAACATTCAACAGAAGTCAATAAATTTCATTAATAAAATCATATTTATTTTTAGTAACTATTTTAAATTTAATAATACAATTTATTTCTTCAATTATCTTTATTGCAAATTATTTCCTCTTTATTTCAATACATTAAAATTAAGTTTTGCTATTTATGACTAGTTACAACTTCTAGTTAAATATTATATGTTTACTGTTGTAAACAAATAAATAAATGGATTCAATACAAGTTAATTATACTAACTTAATAAGTTGCAATTGACCACGTAAAATCTTACATAATATTTGGTTCAATTCTTCTTTTCCTTTTCAAACAAATAACCAAATCATGACTGTCTTTACAGTAAATGCATATAATTGCGTTTACAACAAGTTGAAATCTCATTGCACAAACAAATGGATATATTATTTCCATAAATTAGAATTATCAATGTAAAATAAATCTCAAAATTAGTTAATCCATTTCATATTGTTGATTCAATATAAAATTCAAATTCTATTATACATAGATTATCAAACATTGTCATTACCATGCATAGCCATTGAGAATCAAAGTTCAGATTCTAAAAATTCATGACATAAAACATAAATTTTTAGTCCCTATTATTTAAATTAAATCATTTTAAATATTCAAAATTCATTAAACTTTCTAAAATAAAAATTTTAAATAAGCCCCAAAATTCCGGGTTGTTACAGTAGTGACAGAGACATAATAGCTTTGGATACTGGTTAGGCAGTATGATTAATAAGGTAAGGCTATACTTTGATTATATTATATTTTATTCATTCCGCTATGAGATATTTTCTGAGCTTTGACATATTTTTTGTCTCTATATTTTCTGCAGGATGCCAAAGCAAACCAACACGAGTTTCGATAGATTAGAATTTTGAAAAAAAAATTCATTCTATCGGAATTCGGGTTATTACATCAGGTATCAGAGCTTAGGTTTAGGATTCCTGTATAATTAGTGAGTGAACGTGTTTGTATTTTTAAAAATATAAATATTATATATAGACACACACACACAAGTAGATCCATAGAGGAACCCACTAAATTGAAAGAGTATATTATGGAAAGAATCGGGATGACTATTTTGTACACTAAAGGAATAAATACGGAAACTTGAGACCCTTAGGTAATTTGAGTGGAAAGTGCACAATGTACTTTGTATGGAAGGAAGATGAATCCCATATGTTTATTATTTTGGGTTAGTTGGTTTAGCAGAAAAACCTTATAAGTTGGAAAAGGTTAAAAAGATAAAAATGGATTAGGAACATATATAGTTGAGAGAATTGACTTTGTGGAAGTGTCTAGGAAAGCCTAGAAAAAATTGGAAGCTCGCTTTGAGTCTAACCCCATTTTTAACTTTTAAGAACTTGAAGTTGTAAAAGTTTTGAGAAAGTAGTTTATGATGTTTTCAAGTTTTAATCTTAAAAGTTATAAGTACACATAATGAGTTTTAAATTAAAATGGGGTATATTTTGTAAATAGTGATTTCTTGCGAAAATTTTATCTAAAGTAAAACTCTCTCTCTCTCTCAAAATAAAAGGTGCACTTTATAAAGCATGTATAGCTCGCTAGTTTTCTTGTTATATTTCAAACAAGAATTTTTAATAAAGAAAGTTTAGAAGTCTCTATTCTTTTGACAAACATTTTTGACAAATTGTTTAAAAGAGAAAATTTTGTTGGGTGGACAAAATAAATTGTAGAAATTACGAATAGAGTTGATGTTTGCACCTTATAGTAAGAGACTAAACTGATGTTATTGTAACACCCTGCATTTTTAGTGAAATTAGAAATGTGGAAATATGTATATATATTATATACATAGATATTTTTAAGAGAAAAATTAAATAATGACAATAAAATTGCATGTAATAAGTTCATGTAGTGAAACGAAGGAAAAAGATTAATAAAAGAAATTAAATGTAATACATGAAATGCGAAGAAATGCATGCGAACAATTAAATAGAAATAAAAAGGAAAATTTGAGAAGATTCAGGAATTTGGTCATGAAATTAGTGTCATTGCGTTCATGGCGATTTTGTAGTCAATTTAGACCTATAATTTGTAGAAAACTGATTTAAAATGAAGAAGATATCTTTAAATTAAATATTGCAGCAAAATACGAAAAAGAGAAATGAGAGAATAATGTGTAGCTTTGTCCTAAGTCTTGTTAGCAAAAGACTTAGTAGATCATTTGGTTAGTACATGTGACTTGTACGCAAGAGGTTCTGAGTTCAATCCCCACCAATGCAATATTTTTGTTTTAGGGGAATGGCTAAAAAGTGGCCTAGTGTGAACGCAGTTCAATTAAAAAAGCAATTTAGTGTGAAAAGGGTTAATTGGAAAGATAGTTAAAAAGAAAAATAAATAAATAAATATAATATACATATATAATATATATAATAATATATAATATATATATATATATATGACATTTGGGTGTCAACACCCCTGCTGCTACGCATCATGTTGCACATATGGCGCATTTTTATTTGTTAATGACAATTTTTGAGTTTTAGGGCCAACGTGGCCTCTTCTGAGTGGATGGATGACGTGTCTTTGAGCTGTGTGGTTATGATAATCTTCAAGTTAATCTAAAGGCTCTAACTAAGCTAATGCATCTATATAAGCACATCTAATCTAACCCTAATCTAAACTAAATTCATTCATAAGCCTCTATGCTGCTGCATCGAAAACTAAACTAGTTTCTCTTCTTCAATGAATCAAAGCATAGCAATTGTGAAAAAGGGGAACGATTCTAGAATAACAACAAATGATTAATTCAGATCTATATTCTTTCTTCTTCTACCACTGTGAGTACAGTTACTTTCACAAGATAATTATTTAAAAATAATGGTGAAAAGTGTGAGTTGGACGGTATGACTATGCTTGTATCATATGCTATTAGATCTATTATGTTAAGATACGCCAGTTCTGTTATCATATGTTATTGGATCCATTTTGTAGATTCATATGCGTAATTAAATCTACTCTATTCTATGCTATGCAAGTTCATGTTAATTAGATCTATGCAAGTTTATGTTGATTAGATCTATCCTATTCTATGCAAGTTTATGTTAATTAGATCTATGCAAGTTTATGTTAATTAGTTCTATGCAAGTTTATGTTGATTAGATCTATTCTATTCTATGCAAGTTTATGTTAATTAGATCTATGTAAATTTATGTTAATTAGATCTATGCAAGTTTATGTTGATAGATCTATTCTATTCTATGCAAGTTTATGTTAATTAGATCTATGCAAGTTTATGTTAATTAGATCTATGCAAGTTTATGTTAATTAGATCTATGCAAGTTTATGTTGATTAGATCTATTCTATTTTATACAAGTTTATGTTAATTAGATCTATGCAAGTTTATGTTAATTAGATCTATGCAAGTTTATGTTAATTAGACCTATGCAAGTTTAACTTAATTAGATGTATTCTGTTCTATGCAAGTTTATGTTAATTAGATCTATGTAAGTTTATGTTGATTAGATCTACTCTATTCTATGCAAGTTTATATTTATTAGATCTATGCAAGTTTATGTTAGTTAGATGTATGCAAGTTTATGTTAATTAGATCTATGCAAGTTTATGTTGATTTGATCTATCCTATTCTATGCAAGTTTATGTTAATTAGATCTATGCAAGTTTATGTTAATTAGATCTATGCAAGTTTATGTTGATTAGATCTATCATATTCTATGCAAGTTCATATTCCATATGATTATTGGATCTATATTATGTGTGGATGATGCCTCTTTCCCTCTTCTTTTCCTTTTTCTTATGAGTTAGGCTAACGACGAGCCTAACATATTATGTGAATTATACATACGAATGACGTAGGAACGTTGGGAGAAAAGTTTGGGAGAAGCATTGAATATTATGTAATTGGCATAAATTAATTTGTAATCATGTAATTAACTTGGCGCTAAATTGGTATAATTTGTGTACATGGAATTATGGACATAACTAGAATGAGAATTATGGACATAATTAGAATGAGAATTATGAACATAGCCTAAATTGGGAATTATGGACAAAGTGGAATATGACTATTAATTTAAATTGGGTTTTGAATAATAGAATGAGATAATAAATGCCTAAGACACGGGGTTGGCTTTGTTTGCGGTATAAGTATACCGAACCTGCCCGACACATCCAGCAACCGCAAACGGCAGTCTAATGCAAGAGGTCAAAGCCATAAACTAGATGCGTAATAAGGCAAAGACACGATGTTAGATTCGGATTGCGGTATATGCTTGCCCGAACCCACCCGGCAAATCCAGCAACTGTAGAACGGAATCTAATGTAACACCCCACATCTGTTAAGGTCACTCACAAAAGGGAATGCCTTAACTTCAATGGAGTATTATGGGTACTGGAACAGAAATATTACAAGATAGACATATATAAAACAGCGGAAAATGAAGTGGAAGTACTTCAAATCATTTATTAAATATAAATGTTTACAAGAAAAGCCCATCAACTTCCAATACCCAATTTGAAATAAGTTAAAATATCTGTCTTGCTCTAAAACAAAGAAGCATAAAAACAAACTGCAGTATTCCCCAATAAAGCAAAGCAAGCCATAGCCAAGAGAAATCCAAGCCATACATGAAAGAGCCTTGGAGCTTGGTAAGATCCGAACTAAGCTGTATTCCCACCCTGTGAACCTGGGGGGGAAACGGAAGAAAAAGAGACGAAACAAAATGGGTCAGTCATAAAGACTGAGTAAGTTCTAGTGACTTTCAGCATAAAAATAGGTAAAGATAACATGGCATGAATAAACTGAAAGTAAACATAAGCATGATAACAAGGTAGGCAAGATAAACTAAGATAACAAGATAAACTAAGGTAACAAGATAAACTTCGGGCACGATGAAACAAGTATAACGTCCCATAATTCCTATCAAGTATCCCAACGCATGGTTTCTATCAAGAACAAGTGCAAACCCGTGCTTCGCACACGGCTGGAAATAAATTATGCATAAATTTATTGTTAAGAGAGAAAACAACTATTTGCAATTTAAGTGTAGTTTAAAATTATATGGAAATAGCTCCGGTTTTGCCCATATCAAATGTGCTCTTTTTTAATCGAAGGGAAATAATATGTAGGAGAGCGAAGCCGTGGTATGGGCATGGGTATCGGTATAGGATATTATGATAAAAAAGATCTACCCAATAATTGGTGTTATAAGAGAAGTTATGCATTTAAATTCGGTAATAACACGAAAGGAAATGTTAATATTATGCACATAGTTTGGAACGTTGACTAATGAAGCATAGGTTGTTAATACTAAATAAGGTTTATTTATCATTTAAGCACTGAAATGTAACGTGAATAAATACAACTAAAGTTTTGAACTCCATAGAATGCAATATTTATACTTATGGAATATTTCTACAATTACAGTGCTCACTACCAATACTTATTAAACAATATTCAAATATTTCTTTACACTATCTAATTGATCATTACATCATTCCATACGAAAGCGAGAAACTACACAACTTATTATTTTATCTTTCCGAATTGAAGCAGAAAACACTGAGTACACTGTCCAGTTTGAAAAGCACAAATGGTACAAATGAATATTTAAATACCGCCAAATGAATACTATCAACCTAAGCAAACTGAAATATGTCATTGCAATTAAGGAAACAAACAATATTTGCTCACTGAAATTCATTTATTTGTTCAGCCTGTCTTTACATATCTTGTAATTACAAAAAACATTAAGGGGATTGTTTATACAATTTAATACTGACTGTGTATTTCTAGGGTTATAACTTATAACCATGGTTTAATAAGTTTACTATTTGCATTAAACCGTCGACTAACATGCATTACTCAAATTGATCTAACAATAAATGACAGGGGATAATCCAGAGAAAAATTATTAATGGGCAAAAATACGAATGGATGCAAAGATTTCTGAATGTGAAAATGATTTCTTCATCATTGAAGTAAAATCGGTAGGAATGGTTAATTTAGCAAACATACAACAACTACAACAAAATATTAGAATCATTTTGAACATCATAACAGCAAATAATATGTACCATGACACTAAATAAATGGAAGACATCTCGTTGGATACGATAAAGATCAGGTTAAATAAGCATAAAATTGAAACGTTCAAAAAAAAAAAAAAAAGGAAAAAAAAAAGCCGTAAGGCCAAGCACAAAAGATCGCGATTCGATTTGCAAGAAAATAAAAAAGATAGCTCACCTTCCATTTAAAAAGAGTCTCCCCCATAATGAAAATTTCTTTCAATTATATTTTTGAAATGCTGTAAAATCTTAGATTAAGTCAAGTAATAGAAGAAATGAAAAATAGCAATCCATCAAGAGGTCGGAAAATTAGGAGATGAAGCAAGAACTAACAACTGACTCAAAAAGAAAATCTTTTTCAATAAAAAAGTGAATGCAATACCATGATTACCTAGATTGATTATATCTATTTTGTAGTGAGACATGTAATATTTGGCATCTCAAATAAACAACTACAGACAAACAAAGTCCCCTAAATGCTTAATGAAGACGTTTGGGATCTCACAAAAGTTCGGTGCATTGAGGGAAATTTATAGCTTTCGACAATAATATGTTTTCTTAAGACAAATCAGATATAACCACATATAATTTGTAAAGTGGTTCGGTATCTTCATACTATGGAGACATATAACATGCTTCGTTTGTAAAGGTAATCAAACGAACACACACACTTAGTATTTCTACTTATGAAAAACATGAACATGACAATTTTCCATAAAAATGGCTATATTTGCAAAAATTATATACAGTGACAGGGAAAAATGTAGCAAAATAATTGTCATATTTGATATTTAATGTTATAAAAGTGACCAGTCACTCCAATAGTTGGATTTTTTTCTAAAATATGTAGCGCGGTACCAACAATTAATGAAGGTTTAATTTTATCTTGCTATCCTATTGCTATTGAAATCCAGGCAGACAATTGTGATATTTATATAGCAGCAGAGTAGAGCCTGAAGATTTTGACATGCATTTTACTTTGCCCATAATAAGCAATATATAGTAATCATATGCCATTAATAAGGATGCCACGTTATATGTGTAGCTGAATAGACAATCACATATATTTGTATCAGAACTAACATATCATGTTGCACACCTTTGACCTCTTGTAAGTTGTTAAACTACTATTCTATTCTTCTACGATGACATGTATTTTACTACTATTGACCTCTTGTAAGTTGAAGTGGCCAAATTACAGTAAAAAAATAAATAAAAGCTTACACAAACACACACACACACACACACACACACACACACACGCACACACACCCCGTGTGTTTTGCTATGCTTGAATCTATATATAATTACTATGTGTTTTTTCTATGCTTTAGTCTATACTTTTATGTCAAATCTGTAAATCATTAGAAGCAAACGGTGTTATAGTAATTTGATTAATATCAATGTTTGTAAATAAAATTTAACATGTATTTTAATTGGACAAATCGTTTTAAAAATTCGTAAAGTGTGAAAATCATAATTAAAAACATACTTTTTGATTACTATCATTGTTTGTAAATAAAATTTAACATGTATTTTAATTGGACAAATCATTTAAAAAAAATCCTAAAGTGGGAAAATCATAATTAAAACATATTTATACGTCGACACTGTTGAGTCACAGGGATTGGATGATTGACAATCGATGTAAAATCACTTTAACAACTCCATTATCTTAAACAAAGAAGCTTGTGGTAAAAAAATATTTCTTGTACGTCCACTATAAAAACGGCTTGCCTTGCCCAACAAAAAAAAAAAAAAAACTTACAGATAAAATAATGCATGATGAAAGTGTCCTCTTAGTTTTCACCTCTTAACATTCAAAATTATTTTTCAAATTTAAGATTAACCTAAGACCATCAAATTGTTGCTAAACTCAAAAGTCAAAATTTTAAGTAAATTTGTGAGGAAAAAACAATTCATCAAATGTATGAAAATCAATAATAAAAATTATTGACAGTAGGTGCTTGGTTTTGATTTTAAAGATAAGACGTACAAAAATTTCAAAGTCAAACAACATAATTAATCCAAAATGTTACTAAACAAATAAAATTCATGACATTTACGTGAAACTGAATTCAAATTAGGCTTCTTTTCAATGAGTTACAATTTTTTGATAAGTATATTAAATTTTAACAAACGGGGAATAAATGATGAAAAGGATGAGGTTGCTACGTTGTGGATAAGTGTAGTTTTAACTATAAGCAGGAACACGAGAATTTTTGTAGAGTTTTGATGTAATTTGGTTTTCAATGTCTATAGCGTGTGGTTCAAATTTTAAATATCACATACATTCTTTGTAGAAAGCGATAAATGAAGAGACTTCGTACTCGTCTTTCTTTTCGTACTAACGAACATCAATGGGCAGTTTTTGCTGAATTCATTTTCTACATTTAATTTTTATTTTATTTTTACCCTAGAGATAATCAAAATCACCAAGCTTATGCTGATCGTTGTGATTCATTAGCTTCATTATAGCAAATGGAATAAAAATAATTCAATATATTACAGTTTGGGTTGAGAAAACAATACAGATTGTATTGAGAAAACATACTCATTGCCTATTAAGTATGGAGAAAAGGGCTATGAAGTTCCTGATGGTATCAGTCAAACTTAATATGCTATCTATTTATATGGATAAAAACAACGAATAAATCATTTGGTAAAGCTTTCATGCATCATTAAGCAACTTTGATTGCTAAGGTATGAGATAATAAACAAAAAATAAATGGACAACAAACAATTTTGTTGAGAACTAAAAACATAAAGGTATGAGATATTTGATTTAATTAGAGAAAGAAAGAGACACCATGAATTATCCAATCAATGAAAATGAACTGCAAAATGCTAACATGGAAAAAAAACATAGAAAGAAAATCCAGGATAAAAGAACATTTATTTCGAAAGGAATTTTTTTTAATCTGTAGAACCAGAGCTTGTAAAAGGTTAAGATTATACATGTTACGTATTTAATATGAGAAACGAATATTTGCAAAAATAATGCATGTATGATTTATTACAATAAAGATAACTATACACAATGGAGTAAAAAAGGTATTTGTTGAATTAAGGAGAATGAGGTATTTAGGGAAAGGTAAAAGGAGAGAAGGACAAATAAGTTAGAATATTTTATCTAACAGAATAATTTAATAATAATAACTAACTGATATCTAGTGATAAAATAGGATGCAAGGAACAAAAAATACAAATAAAGCAACATGAATTTATGAAATAGAGCAAATATGATCCTTCAATTCGTTGACTTGAATTGTGCAAAAACTGATGCCCAGAATATTAACTATCTTTGTAATTGCAGTCCGCTATCATGTTAAGACAATTTTGGACATAGCTATCTCTTTTTCAGTTTCGTACAGAGGCAGTCTATTATCACTGTAAATCAATGTCAAAGCAGATTTCTCAAAAACTTTTAAATGACATTTAAATATATTTTAATCTACTGTCATATAAATTATAATTCAAAGTTTTATACTCTTTAACTTGCTTAATAACTCTGGTTAGTTAACTAAATCCAAGTTAATTGGCTGTTGTTAATTAAATTTTCAATTAAAATTTAATACCATGTATGTTAATAAGAAAAACTCAAGCATGAAGTGAATTCTGTAATTTTTGTTCATATTGCGATATTCAGTTATTGGAAAACCATTTTACATTTTAATTGTTTGAGGATATTTACCCTTTTTTGGTAAATTAAAAAATCAACGTCTACATATAATGTCCAGAATAAAAACAAAGAAAAGAAAGACAAAGGAGTTAATTGCTAATTAATCCATTCATGGTAGCCATCTATATTAAAGAAAACCCCATCACTTCTCCATTTCCATTTTCTCTCTTATATAATGAACTTTGAGGTACTCATTCTTCTCTTACTATCTACTCATTCATCTCCATGATTTTCTAACGTAAACATCTACCATCTCTTCTTCTTCCTCTTTGTTTTTTTTCCTCTTTTGTTCTCTATTTTTGTTTATATATATATATATATATATATATATATATATATATATATATATATATATATATATATATATATAGACACACACACACACACACACAAACACACACACACACACACACACACACATAGATACATACATACATATATAGTTTATTACGGTTACAGGGTAAAAGTAAAAATTAGCAGAGGAAACAATTATGGAGCAGGATAGAAACCAAACCTGAACCCGAAACGGAACTTGTCGCTGTCTAGAATTCAAATCCGAGAGAACGCATCAAGAATGCAAACAGATAATGAAGAAGTAACAACGAATAATTCATCGCCAGGCTCGTACGTTTCATCTGAATATGCAAGCAGTCCAGAAGCAACTTCCATGGTGCTAGCAGCATGTGCTCAATGTCTTGACGTATGTAATGCTAGCTGAAAATGACCCCAAATGCCCGAAATGTAAAAATGATGTTTTGCTGGACTTCGTGATAATAGTAAGAAAAGCAGCAAAAGTTGAAGATATTATAAGCATTTTCAAGTTTCATATGTCTGAAATTTACCTTTTCTACCTACCTATGAGTTGTTTTACAGTGTTATGGAAAAAATCAAGTTGGTATGGAAAAGTTTTTTTTCATTCACTTCTCTGCATTTTAGTGTTCATTTAGGCTTTCTCCTAGTCTTTGTAGATCATATTTCCTCTTGATTTGGGGAAACCAGTCTAAGTATCCTTGTTTGTCTTTTTAGTTTCATGACAATGTAAGGTGGGCCTTATTTTGACTCATAATGTGTCTTAATATGATATTTCATTCACATCCAGTAATATATAACCGTTTTAGTATTTCATAATTCTCATAAACAGAAATGAGAGAAACCATATGACGGAAGAAGTGCAAAATACACGAATGTATTGCAGACTATGTCAGCTTCAAAAATATGTTCTTTCACATGTAAAAAGTTTTAATTAAATGCAGCAACCTGCGCTTTGACAGTCTGTGCTCTTCTCTATTATGCCTTTTTTTCATCTTTTGGTGCAAAAGAAAAATCAGCTAAAATGAAGGACATCTATGTAGATACTATTTTGTACACGAACAATATAACTCCTTAGCATGTAAGCAAATGCAACGATATAACATATAAAAATGGTGCATGTCATAAGTCAGCCTAGAAAAAAGGTAACGCATTCAAAGAGCAGACTATTTTCAAAGATAAATGCATCAGATTATTAAAAATGAAATATGACTGCAATGAGTTATTAAGGCATTTGAGGATAATCAAAGAAGTTTATGTCATATAAATAAATACAAAATTCAATTTCAACTCTTCCACCACACCACCATCACTGTTGGATTTAATTTAAATTTGTTTCTGCCATTAAATTTCTTTGCCTTTTGCTTTGAATACATAGGACTCAAGTTATTTGCCCTACTAAATGCAAAAGCAAGACTATTACTCTTGCCATCAAAGCAACATCATATCTCATCTCATGCATGCATCACACTTCAAGTATCTTTAAAACAAATAATAAATTAAATCACATCAAAGAAACGTTAGTTAATGCTCTTATATTTTATGTTAGCTGTTTTTGCAGCTAATTTTGGTATGATGAAACAATAGGCCAAATAATGCATGTTAAGGCATCAAATCTATGTCAGTCTCTTGTTCATTTTCTATTAACACTTGAAAGATACACGATAGCGCGAGTTTGTGCATCAAAAAAATGATTTGGAAAATGTTAAAGCTGCAATATATGGAATAAGATATAGAATTACATGGAATAGAAATATCCCTACCAAGTTATAATTTACGCCAAACTACAACAGTCAAAGGGTGATTAAGTACCTAGTGCAAGAAAACAAATTATTTCGTAACAGATGAATAATTCTTTCATAAAAGTAAAAAAAAAAAAAAACCATAACAAACTTCCATAAATAAGATGGCTCCAAATGCTTGAAATCGCATATGATGTTAAAGTCCGCAAGAACATATCAAATGTGAAGGAATTCTTAGCATAAAAAGTAGCAAAGACTCAAGAAATTTATGAATTCGTGATTAATATGCTTAATTATCATGATATTAATATTTACTATTATAAAAGGATGTTAAATTACATTGCCATTATTCCTGATGTGGTAACTTCATGGTTAACACAGTTAGAGTCTTCTTCCCTCAAATCTATGGATGATTCAATGAGAAAAAACATAAGTTGTTTTATTTCATACAGAATAAAGATTTAACTTCTTATAAATTAAAATCAATACTCATTCACCTCAAATCTATAGAAAAGATACAACGAGAAAAAACATAAGTTTTCTTATTTCATAATACAGAATGAAGATTTTACTTCTTGTAAATTAAAATCAGTACCCATTCAATTTGAAATTTCAACTCAAACTTCAAAGATGCAAAAAATTGTGAAATTTCAACTCTATTTTTTTTAATCAAAGCATGTAAAAAAATGATATTCAAATCAAACTCACATAGCTAGGATTCTTCTAACACCAAACTGCCCAAATTAGGTTTCATTATTTAACAAAAAATATAGGAAAAGTTGCATAGGAAAAGGGAACAACATAATTAGTGATAAATCAAGAAATAATAATAAATCATACAAACATGTTTTAGTAAGAACTTTGAATTACCTGCATGGAAATGAAAACAGACGAAGTATAATCAAGGAAAACCTATCGATCTGCGAGCAAATGGTTGGGTAAGATACGAAGAATGGGCTTCGATGTCTAGATACATGAAAGTGAGGATGTCATTCTAGGGTTGAGGCTCACAAGTTTCAGAGAAAAGCGACAGCCGCCATTGGCCTGGTGAGGAAGAAAAATAAAAGGAATTGTCCGACGTTCGGTTAGAGGAAATTGAGATCGATTTAGGGCCGAGGAGGAGGAAAGGCGAAAGTAGGAGGTAAATAGGGAAATAATAAAAAGATGAGAGTAGAAAAGCGGAATACGTGAAAGAAAAGGACGGTTCAGTTTCAATTAAGTGGGAGAGGCTCTCAGCGCTCCAATGTTAACTCAGTAATTATAATAAAGTATAGATAACATTGCACGGTTTCTAAGCTTTACCATTAAAACGATATCTATTTGCTCTGCACCACCTAACTAGCATCCTCATAAGTTTCTTACATTGAATGATCTGTATTCCTACTAGTGTCCCAACTAGTGTCCTGTGTAATAAGGATCCGTACCCCCTACTAGTGTCCCAACTAGTAGCCCGTGTTATATAATAATTACAATGTGATCCCAATCCCCGCAATTATGGTAGCCTTCAGGTGTACATCGATTATGAGGATTCTACCTCGATCACCCCAATGGCCATGTATATATTCGATGCACCCTTACTACCTTATTGATCGGCTCCCTACTTGACCTAGTTCTCGTTTGTGTCACGCGGCCCCTACTTGTAGATACCTGTGCTGGTCCCACCATGGGGTGTATCAAGTCCCATGGTGGCAACCCTGACACAATCAAGATGCACAGCTTTATACCTACTGATGCCCAGTGGCTAAATTTTCTGCGCCGAAGTGTGTGCACACCCGCACTCCGTTAGAACCTGCACTGCTGCACCAACCGCCGCTAATTTGACCTCTTATAATCAGCCCAGTAATCATGCCCCACCCTGCCTAGCTTAGGGTTCCGTTGATACCTAATGTGGGTTACTGCTGAAATGGGTCCCGTTACTAGGTTTTTCTAATGGTTAAGTCCGTGGGCCTATATTCTCTGATATTACCCACCAACCCCGATGTGTACTTAACCCCGCAACTGATTCAAGCCTGTGTATTTAATGGTTAAGTGTATGTGGGCCTATATTTACTAAAATTACCCACCAACCCGATATGTACTTAACCCTTCTACTCGTTATGTTACCATGGTTAAGTGTTTACCTTAGTTAACTTAACCTTTCTCGCTTAATATGTTTGATTGGATAAGTGTGGTTTATTAACTTAACCCTGTTCGTCTATCTGGTTACATTGGTTAAGAATTTTCTTGTTAACTTAACCCCATGTGTTACTTAACCCTACCACGCCTCACATCAGATTGGTTAAGTGCATGTTAGCTTAACCCCATCCACTAGTCATATTATAATGGTTAAGTGTTATCAACTTATTCCAGTTAACTTAACCCATCCGCTTGTCCTATTGTGTTGGTTAAGTATTATTACTTAACCGCAACCACTTGTCTAATTAGCCCGTTGTATTAGTTAAGTGTTCTCACTTTACTTAACTCAACCCACTTATCTAATTAACGTGTTATATCAGTTAAGTGTTCTCTATTTACTTAACCCCACCTACTTGTTTGATTAACACGTTATCTTGGTTAAACATTCTTAGTTTACTTAACCCTACCCACTGGTCTAATTACCATGTTATGTTGGTTAAGTATTACTATTCGTATTCCCACATGTCACCCACATGTCACCCACTTAACCCCCATGTCCCACCACATGTTTTTCTTTGGTTAAGTGTTACTTAATTTATTACTACCGCACCCCTGTAGGACCTCTCACATTAGGCCACCCTTTTGTGGTTGCTGGATTTGCCGGGCAGGTCCGGGCAGTCTTACACCACAAACGGGCCTAACCTCGTGTCCATATAGTTGTCACGCATTTAAATTTCAAATTAGATTTTTAAGATAACCATCCCGTCCGTCGGATCAGTCAGGGATAGCCAGGGAGGGCAGGAAACTTGTATTTTCCAAACCCAAGCCTAGTCACTATCCTCTCTGTCACCCTAGGACATTCTGGTGTATGTGTTATTACGAGAAAATGTCATTAATATATATAACATTTTCACCCCATATTTGGATTAATTATCCCTAGTCAAATATGTCAAAATATTCCAATTATCTTTATGTCCATAATTTATATTAATTATGTCCATATATGAACATTTATTATTTATATTAATTATGTCCATTTATCAACATTTATTATGGCCCACTTTCCCATTTAAATCATGTTTATAATTTTTGGTATGTAAATTATACCAAATTAATTGTCACTAACCATGATAATGCTAAACATGACAATTACATGTAATTTCAAATTATCAATCAAAATATGTTGTACCCAAAATTATATGTATACCATGTTTACACCAATTTACCTATAACAAGTTCTAGATTTTCACATATATCATGATCCATGTCAAATTACCTATACTAATTTATATATGTCTAATCCTAGCCAATTTACATATGTTCAACTTATGCCAATTTACATATTTACCAAGTTTCATGCCATTTTACATATGTCAAGATTCATGATGTAGTTATCCCAAACTATAATCTTTTTATTTAATTTACATAGGCCCGAACTCATGATTTAATTTACATGCCAATTCATGTATGCGACTTCATGCCAAATTATTTATGCCAATACCCCAAACTTGCAATTTCAATCATATTGACAATACCCAAATTTCTAATTTCATGTTATGCCATCAATTCCACCCAACACATATATCCAAATAGGCAATATTCCCATATTTTTCCCCGTATTCAATCGTACGCAAATCGCAGTTTAGGCCTAGATCCGAAATTGATCTAGGTTCATCAAAAGAAAATAAATAGGGAAAGGTAGAATTTGCATCAAGATAAGATTGGAGGGCAAAACCTCATCTCAGGCATGAAGAATAGATCTTGATAATAATATCAACATAAATCAAGAAAACTAATTTACAACAGGCTGAATAGATCATGAACTAGACATGAACAAGTATAAAAACTCAAGGTTCAAGAATCAACTGGAATAGATCGATAAACATACTTAAATCCAAATTCACTTTATTTCATGGCCATATTATAATTAAATATTTAAACCTGAAAATAACTAGACCTTACAGAGAACGGCTAATGAATTAGGAAGTGAATTTGTCGTAGAAAGTTGCAGTGTCATTGATCTATCCTCTTGAATTTGTTGTAGAAGTATTGATCTTTGATTTGATTTGGGTTTGAACGCTTAAGCTTTAATTTGGAGACGGCGGCCATGGCTCAAGAGAGATTCCAGCAGCATTTAGATGTCATATGAATTTGTGTGAGTTAGGCTAGGTCTAGGTGTTCTTTTATAGGTGTAGCACTTCATTTCAGCCATCAGATTAACCCTAAAACCCATCCGGACCATCAAAACTCGTCCCGGGCCTCAAAAATGGGTTCTGGACCACCCCAGGTCGACCTGTACAGGGGGGAGTCGACACTACAGTCGACACAAGGGGGGGGGGGGGGGCAGGTCGACTTGGGTGTCGACACTACAGTCGACACGGGTAGTCTGCCAAAAAGTCTGCCGAAATCTTGTTTTGGCCATATCTTGGTCATACGGACTCCGATTTTTGAAAACTCGGACTCTATTTCACGTATTTTTTCGAGAGGAACGCAATGGTGATGTCCATTTTACCTAATTCCTGATTCTTGAATTAGTTATCCTTATTTTTCTATCTTTTCTATTACATACGCCGTTATCGAACTAATTTTTCTTCTCTTCCATATATTAATTAATTCTCCTTATGCATCACCATTATTTACCTATCATAAGCATATTTTTATATATTTTATTTTATTTTTAATTATATTAAAAATACGGGGTATTACATCTAATGTGGGAGGTCTTGCAAGATTACGGTTATAATGAATTAAATAACACTAAACCAAGATAAGACATGTAGTGGGACATGGGTTAAGTGGGGACATGGGTGACACGTGAAGTATAATTAGAAACACTTAACCAAGTTGAAACGTGTAAGAAGACATGAATAAGAAGGGATTAAATGGGAAATCCTAGTGGGGACCAAGCATAGACGGGAAGCTTATGTAAAGTACGGGGACCCTTTTCAACCAGTAACCCATTTAGTATCGATGTGAGCTCGAACTAGGTCGAGGACGGGACACACTTACTGGGATTGATTGTAAGAGGACAAACAGGTTAGCGGTGGCAACGCAAGTCCAACGGAGCCATGTGCGTGCATGGATCTGGGTTGGTAGGTAAGACATTATTGCATCGTGTAGATATAAGTCGTGCCTATGACAACACGGGTATCTATGAGTTAGCGAGTCGATCGAATAGGGAGGGTAGTGGGTACAACTAGTGGAGAAAGGCGCAGGCGGTACCTATAACAACAGCTAGAAGTACATGAAACTACCATTATCATTATTATTATTATGATTAGTAGGGAGGGTAGTGAGTACAACCAGTGGGGGTAGGAGCAAGGGGGCACCTACGAGAGCAGCTAGGAGTACACGAAGCTACCGTTATTACGATTAGTAAGAGGGAACAACTTTCAGTATGGGACTAGTAAGGGTGTGGTGTAATTAGCATTGGTGTGTTGTAAGAATTATCTTATATTGATTAGAATTGCAATCAACGTTTATCTTTTCCATCTTGCTTACCTTATCATACCTGTTTACGTTATAGTCATTTCATATATCCAGTTTATGTTCTTATCTAGTTACTTTAATGATTATATTGTTAAAGTCACTGGACTCGCCAGACTTTATGTCTAACCTCGTTTGTTTCGCCTCTTTTCGTTTCTTTTCCCCCTCCAGGTTCTCAGGTGGGACTAGTGGAGCTTGACTTTGATCTCTTTCTCTCTCTTTTGGATGTGCTTGGAATTGCTGAAATTAATGTTCAGCTTTATCTTTTTTTATTATGGCTACTTGTAACGGGATTATGCTTTTGGTTTTTATGTAATAATTTGACTAAGATGGATATTTATGTACATGGTTTTACAAGTTGGTTTTGATGTTGTAACCAAACTATGTTCCGTTTTCGCTGCAATGAAGTTATTTTAAATTTTGAAGTACTATTTTTATATATCTGTCTTGTGATGTTCTGTTCTATACACTTATAATGCTCCATGAAAGTTGATGCATTCCCTTTGTGAGTGATATTAATGGACGTGGGGTGTTACACGTGGTATCAGAGCTGAAGGTTACAGGAACAGATAAAAGATTTTGAAAGCCGTTTTCAAAAGCATTTTTTTAAGAAGTATTTTCAAAAACATGTTTTAAAGAAAGTGTTTTCAAGAGAAAAGTTTACTATAAAAAACATAATCCCAAGAGCCATATATCTTTCTTCCGATTCTCCATTTTGAATCTCTTCCTTTTTCCTTTCTGAATCTCTTCCTTCGCGTTCAGATGCTTTTCCTAAGATTTGTAAGGACTTCTATGCGATAGGCGGAAAACCGTTTCATAGGACCGATGTAACACCCCGTGTTTCGTGTGACGACCCGTATTTCGATAACATGTTAAAACGAGAATCAAGATAGAATTAAATTATAAATTCTGAATCAAATGAAACGGTCTGTGCCATTGCGTTCGTCTCGGAAAAATACGCGAAATAGAGTCCGAGTTTTCGAGAATCGGAGTCCGTATGACCCGTTAAAGGCCCAAAGAAGATTTCTAGAAATTTGAATTTCGGAAACAGATTTTGGTAATCAGATCTGGGGCTAGGCGGGGAGTTTCCCGCCTAGGCCATGTCGACAGGGCTGTCGACAGGCCTGTCGACTTGGGCCCAGACCAAGTCGACAGCCCTGTCGACTTGCCTGTCGACAGGGGGTGGCCGGGGCATATAGCCTGGCGCACCTGTTTGTCTCACCTAGTCTTGTTCTTGGGCTGGGTCTGGAAGCTTCCGAGATCTGATGGTCCTAATCTATCCTAGGGTTAATCTAAGGGCCTAAAACTATCCTAATCTCTATAAAAAGGCCCTAAACCTAGCCTAAATCCCTAAAAATCAAACCTAGCAAGTAAGTGCTGCCAAAATCTATCTTGATCATGGCCTCCATCTCAAATCCCTAGAGCCTATGCATCCAAATCAAGTTCAAATCAAAAGGTGCAAGCTTGCTACATCAAATCAAGGCCAAATCAACATTTCTATGCGAGTTTCATGGCGGATCTTCATCAAAGGAGCCACCTTTCTTCGCCAAAACGATTCATGCTCCTAGTCCTCTTGCCATGCTATGTAAGTTCTAGCTACTTTTGGATCAAAACGGTATTTTTAATGTTGACATGGGATAAAATGAGGCTAAACATGCTTATGCGAATCTATATGAACCTTACCATGCCTCTTGTGTTCATATTTATGATCTTAGGCCATGTGAGTGACTTAATCATGCCTCTCATGCTATGCATAACCTAGTTTAACTTGCAAGTTTGGATCTTTATGCATGAAATACTAGCATGAACCTTTAGGAACCACTTTACTTACGAAACATTGGCTAAGGCAAGATTTTGGGGCTTATGCATGTTTATGAACCCAAACCCCTTACGCTAACATGCAAGTTTGTGGCCAAATCCTTTATGAGATTATGCATGCTCGTGGCCAATCCCCTCTTTTTAAGTTGTGCATGTTTATGACCAAATCCCTTTTGATAATATGCATGTTTGTGGCCAAATTACCTTATGACACTATGCATGTTTATGGCCAATCCCTTTATGATGTTATGCATGTGGAAGCCAAGCCCTTTTTGGCATCATGCATGTTTTGAGACTAATATGTGACATAGTATCCTTACTATGTTGACTCGCTTTGCTTGCGTTGGGAAAACACGATTTTGGGTAGTTAGATAAACATGAACATGTCGCAAAGTCTTAACTTGAATATGACATGCGTTTATACTTGGAAATATGACTTGAAAGATAACATGGAAGATGACATGTAAGTATGCATAAAAATAAACATGAGCTTGGGAATTTACCTATTAAGTTAGGTCTACCCTTTGGGAATTTACCTATTAAGTTAGGTCTACCCAAATGCTCGAAAAACTTGTAACATGTTTTGGAAACATGATAAACTTAGATAATATAAGTATGGCCAACTCGAGGTTGGGTTGAGTTTGCAACGTAAAACTACCCGGAACCGACCGGCCTAACTAGTAGTTGCAAACAATAGGACCCAATGTGAGAAGTTGGTCATGTCGCGCTTAAGACCCGAGGTTAGACTAGGTTGTGGTGTAAATCTACCCGGACCCGCCCGGCTTAACTAGTAACCACAACAAGGTCTAATGTGAGAGGTTGAGGGTGCATTAATTAAATTAATGCCACATAATAGGGTTAAGTTAATTTGATTAATGAGGCTTAACCAAATATGATATGGACCAATGGGTTAAGTAATTCGATTAGGCTAATGATACTTAACAAAACATGATAAGCTTGGGTAGGTTAAGTAACTTGATTTGCCTAATGACACTTGACCATTTTTATACGACTAGTAGACGGGATTAAGTTAACCAACACTTAATCAATCCAACACGATAACGTGATAAGGTTAAGTAAATTTTCTTAATGACACTTAACCGTATAATACAATTAATGGATGGGGTTAAGATTAGGCTTAACTAATCTAAACATGGTAATCGGATAGGGTTAAGTTAGCCTAGACTTAATTAATCCCACTTGGTAATTTAATGGGGTTAAGTTAAACACTTAACTAATTTAACACGATGATTTGATGAGTTTAAGTGACCCATACTTAACCAATCGAACTCGTTAATTTGATGAGGTTAAGTTAATCTAAACTTAACCAATCTAACGTAAAAACATGATAAGGCTAGGTCACGAATCACTTGAATACGCTTGACCGATTTGACTCGGTAATTTGACAAGGTCAAGTTAATTTATATAATTAACCAATCTAAAATGATAATTAGACAAGGTTAAGTTATGGATTGCTTGGATACTTAGCCAATTTTGACATGGTTTGTAGACGGGCTAAGTTATGAACTTAAGTGACACTTAACCCATTAGATAAACCCTAATTCGGAGGATTAGGTAAATAACCATAGTTAACAAGGGTAATGGAAATAAGGCTAAGTGGTAAACCTTAGTCAAGGGAACTAAGTAATAATTCTTAGTCAAGGAAATCTGGACCACTTCTTAGATAGGCGAGTAACCCGATACGGTAGGTCATCGTTTAAGTATACGCGTAGGAGCAGGCTATCTGATTTAGATAAAGGCTCCAACGAACTGGGTAACGAAGCAGCGGCTTCGGGGGACGTGAGGATATTCTTGGGATCCCTCTGTGAGCTGCCAGGTCATTATATTAGGCTCACGAGAGGTTGAGGTCTGCGGTAGAAGAACCAAGAATATGCCTTGGTTGCTATGCGAGCGACCTAAAGACTGGGGTGGATAGCAGTGAGTCGGCGGATACATACGGTGCCCGAGATAGCAAGTTCGTCGATCATCTGCCATCTTAAGTCAAGCGTGTACGTACGGAAAGGCAGGGGACACCCAACAGACCATAATTTGCTATCTAATTATGGGTGAGGTAGGTCGTAGGATGTGGGCTGACCGGAGTGTAGTTCTCATGCAAGATTTTCTCTTGTGTTGCCTTTCACTAGTTGAGGGAGGGGTCTCGTGGGACCATAGCCATGTGTAGAAAAGCAGACCTTAGTATCTGCATCGGCAGATAAATCTAAAGCTCCCGACCGAGTCCTGTATT
Source organism: Allium sativum (assembly GCA_030737875.1). Lineage (NCBI taxonomy): Eukaryota > Viridiplantae > Streptophyta > Magnoliopsida > Asparagales > Amaryllidaceae > Allium > Allium sativum. The sequence goes on along the minus strand of CM060916.1, from coordinate 353,845,289 downwards.
TCTTGGTTTGCCCTGTGACAGGACTCGGATGGCACGATGTGATACGTGTGCATACAGTTATAGAAAAACGATTCACGATGAATGCGTGGGAAAAAGGGCGCGGTTGAGGGTTAGCGTAAGCCCTAGTGGCCTAGGTGGTTTAACCCAAACCGAAATACGAAAGCGTGCAATAGGTAAGCGTAATCCCTAGTGGTGCTAGGTGGCGTAAGTCCTAGTAGTTCAAACGATGATTCATACGGAAGAGCCTAGCTAGAACAAGGGTGACAGTCCAAACGATTTCAAGGATAATACGACATGAGAAAGCCCGTACGAGGTACGGCAAAGGACTGAACTTATATAAATGGAAAGAAACATATGATTTGAGTAACCTATATATGCGATATTAGGTTGACATGGACCATTACACGACTTTGAGCACAGGACGTTCATGGTTAACACATGACGCGGGTAGGGATACTAGTACGAGAGGTGCAGAGCAAATATACATGTTAGAACTAGGTAGAATATACATAATAGATACCGTGGGATGTTAGACGGGGTAGATACCTTGGGATAATGTACTCGATAGAAATATGACGATGTGATACCTTGACTTATCATAACACCGCAGTTTATCATGACACCTTGGTTTACCTGGCCACAGTAGTTCAACCGGCTATCCTGGTTTATCTATCTTGTAGTTTTCCTTATGTTTACTTTCAGTTTGTGCATGTCATGTTACCTTTACCTATTTTTATACTGGAAGTAGATAGGACTTACTCAGTCTTTTTGACTGACCCGTTTTGTTTCGCCTCTTTTCTTCCGTCCCCCCTCCCAGGTTACAGGGAGGAAACAATGTTGTTTAGTTCGGACTTCTTCTGCCTGAAGGTCATCATGGATGGCTTGGGCTTCTCTTGGCTATGGCTACTTTACTGTTTTTACTTGGGGAATAATTTATGAAAAGGTTTTTATGCTTCTTTATTTTTGCAAGACAGGTTTTGATGTACTCTGATGTAAAAGGCTTTAGACCTTATTTATTCACTTTATGAAAGTTTGATTTTACTTCCGCTATTTATATATGTTCTGTCTTGTGATATTTCTGTGCATGTTTACCAATAATGCCCCTCTAAAGCTAGTGCATTCCTTTGCGAGTGACCCTAGCGGAGGTGGGGTGTTACAACCGAGACGTTTGTCGAGGGTAGAAATTGGCTCAAGGAAGTAGAGGACTAGTTTGGTATCTTTGAAATAGACGATTGAAGGAAGGTTCAACTTGCTGCTTGGTCAATAAAGGATGAAGCTCCATCTTGGTTGGGGGTCACGAATGGAGAACGTGCAATGGAGGCATGTATATGACACATGATAAGGAAGTAGAACCTAAGAAGGGTAGAAAGAATAATAAACTCCGTGACAAGAGAAAGACGGGTGGTTGTTTCCAATATGGTGAAGCAAGGACCAGGATAGAGGGTAGGATCTTCTGGAGGGCAGGTTGTTCTCGTGGTCAGTATACCGGAAAGAGATGGGAAGTTTCTGTTGAAGATTTGATTTCTTTTTTCCTAGAACTCTTTTTGACTCTTGCGCTTCACATTCGTTTATATCTGCTTCATTAGTTGAAACACTGCACCTAAATACTAGTTTAGTTATGGATCCCATTGTAGTCTCAAATCCTATTGGTGGTTCCGCTCATTTATCTATGGTTTGTCAGGATTTGAGAGTGTCTATCTAGGGCGTTGGGTTTGAATGCAATGCCTATGTTCTTGGTTTCACGGCCTATGGTTTGATTCTAGGAATGGATTGGCTAGCCAGATATGGTGCCATCCTAGACTATGAACGGAGGGTAGTTAGACTGTTGACTTGTTGTGGAAAGACCCTTGATGTTTCTTGTGATCCTAGAGGTTCGGTGATGCTTAGCTAACTAGAATCTCTTGATACATCCATTGATTATTTTCAATCTATTCGAGTAGTTCGTGAGTATGAAGTTGTCTTTGAGGAGGTTAGGTGCTTACCTCCAAAATGTGAGATAGATTTTCATATCTACTTAGTGGACAATGCAAAGCCAGCTGCATTTCCTGTGCGCCACATGGCTCCAAGAGAAAGGAGGGAGCTTAGTAAACAAGTGAAAGAGCTACCCGAGAAAGGGTTCATAAGAAGAAGTATTTCGGGATGGGGTGCTCCAGTTGTTTTTGCTACAAAGGCTGATGGTTCACTTAGATTGTGTATGGACTCTAGGGAGCTAAATAAAATCACAAAGAAAATAGACACCCATTACCAAGGATAGATGATTTGTTCGATCAGTTGGTTAGTGCTTCGGTTTTCTCACAGTGGGACTTAGCTATAGGATTTCATCAGTTGAGGGTAGCTGAGGAGAGTATAGATAAGACTGCTTTTAGGACTCCCGATGGTTTCTTCGAATGGATCGTCATGCCTTTTTGTTTGATGAATGCACCTGCATATTTCGTAGACTTGATGAGTAGTGTGTTTAGGGAGTTTCTAAATAAGTTCGTAGTAGTCTTTGTGGATGACATTTTGATATTCTCTACAAGCGAGGAAGAACATTCCCTACATCTTAGGGAATTCTTAGAGACCATTCGAGCACATCAACTCAAGGCTAAGTTCTCCAAATGCCATTTTTGGAGGAAGAAAGTGAGGTTCTTAGGACACGTGGTCTCTAAGGAGGGGATAACAGTGGATCCCGCGAAGGTGGTCGCAATCCAAGATTGGAAGATTCCTAGAAATGCAACAGAAGTAAGAAGTTTCCTAAGGTTGGCGGGCTATTATAGGAAGTTCATTAAAGACTTTGCATTTCAGGAGACGAGAGCTTGAGAAAGACAATTCTTGAAGATGGCACAGGGCTGGCAAAAGTCATATGCTGATAAGAGAAGGACCGATCTTGAGTTCGGTGTTAGGGACATGGTTTTTATTCGTTTTAGATCTGTAGGGAAGTTGGCACCGAGATTCGTAGGGTCATTCCGCATTTCAGAGAGGATTGGACAGAGGGCGTACAGAGTGAAGTTGCTGGAGAAGATTAGTGGTATTCATGACGTATTTCACGTGTCGCATTTGCGGAAGTGTTTACATGATATCGCGAAAGTAGTGGAGCCGAGCATGCTTAGGGAAGTGGGGCGAGATGCCATGATTAGACGATCTCCTACATGCATCTTTGGATTAGAGGTCAAGAAGTTATGCAACCGAGAGGTCAAGTTGGTTGAAGTCCAATGGGAAGATGATCAAGGAAACATGACTTGGAAAATGGAAGACAAGATACGTGCGTTGTACCCTTTCCTTTTTGAGGGTATGATCTTAACTTCTTATTTTTCTACCGCTTTGTTTATACTTGTTCTATCGTTTAGTATATCCTCTTGATTACATCTTCGATCTTTAGGTAGGAAAATCCTATGGTTGTAAACATGTGTTTGAGACATGTTATGTTTGGTGGATGCAAGTGGATGCAAGTGTTTGTTAATGGTTGCTCGTGGATGCATTTACACACACATTAGGCACTAGATCGACTCAATCACTTTCATATTGCATATGAATGAGTGTGCATATTTAAATTAATGGGTGTATATTGAATGTGTTATCATATGGATGTTGCATTTGAATAAATGGTTGTGCACTCATATAGAAATGATATGTATCATTAGGATTCCTTTGCATACATGTTGGACTCCTGGCACTGACATAATTGCATTGAGGAGGTCAACTGAATCTGTAGATCGCCTGATCATTGCATAAGATAAGGAACATATACACACATCTTTGCATATGTTCATATAGCATTAGAAATCTTTTAAGGACAATGGATGCTTGTGGATGATGGATGAGTAGATGGATGATGGATGGTAGGATATATTGTTCTTAACTTGAAGATTTCGGGGACGAAATCCTTTGAGTAGGGGAGAATGTAACACCCCGCATTTTTAATGAAATTTTAAATGTAGAAATATGTATATATATTATATACCTTGATATATTTAAGAGAAAAATTAAATAATGACAATAAAATTGCATGTAATAAGTTCATGCAGTGAAATGAATGAAAAAGATTAGTAAAAGAAATTAAATGCAATACATATAATGCTAAGAAATGCATGCGAACAATTAAATAGAATTAAAAATGAAAATTTTAGAAGCTTCAGGAATTTGGTCATGAAATTAGCGTCATTGCGTTCGTGGCGATTTTCTAGTCAATATAGACCTATAGTTTGTTGAAAACTGATTTAAAATGAAGAAGATATCTTTAAATTAAATATTGCAGCAGAAAATGAAAAAATGGAACGAGAGAATAATGCGTAGCTTTGTCCTAAGTTTTGTTAGCTAAAGTCTTAGTTGCTCATTTGGTTAGTACATGTGACTTGTACGCAAGAGGTTCCGAGACCAATCCCCGCCAGTGCCATATTTTTGTTTTAAGGGAATGGCTAAAAAGTGGCCTAGTGTGAATGCAGTTCAATTAAAAAAAGTGGTTTAGTGTGAAATGGATTAATTGGAAAGATACTTAAAAAGAAAAATAAATAAATATATAATATATATATATATATATGACATGTGGGTGTCAACACCCTTGCTGATGTGCATCATGTTGCACACATGGCGCATTTTTATTTGTTAATGACGATTTTTGAGTTTTAGGGATGACGTGACCTCTCCTGATTGGCTGGATAACGTGTCTTTGAGCTGTGTGGTTCTGATGATCTCCTAGTTAATATAAAGGCTCTAACTAAGCTAATACATCTATATAAATACATCTGATCTAACCCTATTCTAAACTAAATTCATTCATAAGCCTCCATGTTGCTGCATCCAAAACTAAACTAGTTTCACTTCATCAACGAATCAAAGCATAGGAATTGTGAAAAAGGGGAACGATTCTAGAACAACAACAAACAATTAATTCAGATCTATATTCTTTCTTCTTCTACCACTGTGAGTATAGTTACTTTCACAAGATAATTATTTAAAAATAATGGTGAAAAGTGTGAGTTGGCCTGTATGACTATGCCTGTATCATATGCTATTAGATCTATTAAATTGAGATATGCCAATTCTGTTATCATATGTTATTGGATCTATTTTGTAGATTCATATGCGTAATTAAATCTAATCTATTCTATGCTATGCAAGTTAATGTTAATTAGATCTATGCAAGTTTATGTTAATTAGATCTATAAAGTTTATGTTGATTAGATCTTTCCTATTCTATGCAAGTTTATGTTAATTAGATCTATGCAAGTTTATGTTGATTAGATCTATTCTATTCTATGCAAGTTTATGTTAATTAGATCTACGCAAGTTTATGTTAATTAGATCTATGCAATCTTATGTTGATCAGATCTATTCTATTCTATGCAAGTTTATGTTAATTAGATCTATGCAAGTTCATGTTAATTAGATCTATGCAAGTTTATGTTAATTAGATCTATGAAAGTTTATGTTGATTAGATCTATTCTATTCTATGCAAATTTATGTTAATTAGATCTGTGCAAGTTTATGTTAATTAGATCAACGCAAGTTTATTTTAATTAGATCTATGCAAGTTTATGTTGATTAGATCTTTCCTATTCTATGCAAGTTTATGTTGATTAGATCTTTCCTATTCTATGCAAGTTTATGTTAATTAGATCTATGCAAGTTTATGTTAATTAGATCTATGCAAGTTTATGTTCATTAGATCAAACATATTCTATGCAAGTTTATGTTAATTAGATCTATGCAAGTTTATGTTTATTAGATCTATCCTATTCTATACAAGTTCATATTCCATATGATTATTGGATCTATATTATGTGTGGATGATGCCTCTTTCCCTCTTCTTTTCCTTTTTCTTATGAGTTAGGCTAACGACGAGCCAAACGTATTATATGAATTATACGTACGAATGACGTAGGAACATTGAGGGAAAGTTTAGGAGAAACACTGAATATTATGTAATTGGCATAAATTGGTTTGTAATCATGTAATTAACTTTGGGCATGAATTGGTATAATTTATGTACATGGAATTATGGACATAATTAGAAAGAGAATTATGAACATAGCCTAAATTGGGAAGTAAGGACAAATTGGAATATGGATATTAATTCAATTTGGGTTTTGAATAATAGAATGAGATAATGAACACCTAAGACACGAGGTTAGACTTAGTTTGCGGTATAAGCCTTCCCGGACCTGCCTGACACATCCAGCAACCGCAAATGGCAGTCTAATGTGAGAGGTCAAAGGCATAAACTAGATGCGAAATAAGGCAAAGACATGAGGTTAGATTCGGATTGTGGTATAAGCCTTCCCGGACCCACCCGGCAAATCAAGCAACCACAAAACGGAATCTAATGTGGGAGGTCTTGTAAGATTATGGTTGTAATGAATTAAATAGCACTTAACAAAGATAATACATGTAGTGGGACATGGGGTTAAGTGGGTGTCATGAGTGACATGTGAAATATAATTAGAAACACTTAACCAAGTTGAAACATGTAAGAAGACATGAATAAGAAGGGGTTAAGTGAGAAATCCTGGTGGGGACCAAGCATAGACGGGAAGCTTATGTCAAGTGTGGGGACACTTTTCAACTAGTAACCCATTTAGTATCTTTGTGATCTCGAACTAGGTCGAGGACGGGACACGCTTACTGGGATTGATTGTAAGAGGTCACAAGGGATAACAGTGGCAACGCAAGTCCAACGGAGTCATGAGCGTGCATAGGTCCGGGCTGGTAGGTAAGACGTTGTTGCATCGTGTAGATATAAGTCTGTCTTTTTAGTAGTATCGGGTTTCCACTTTAGGGAGTGATACACCCAACTGTGGCGCCGGCACGGGAATTTACGAGTTATGGAGCCGATCGAATGGGGAGGGTAGTGGGTACAACTAGTGGAGATAGGAGCAGGCGGCACCTATGACAGCAACTAGAAGTACACAAAACTACCATTATCATTATGATTAGTAGCGAGGGTAGTGGGTACTACCAGCGGGGGTAGGAGCAAGGGGACACCTACGAGAGCAGCTAGGAGTACACGAAGCTACCATTATTATGATTAGTAAGAGGATCAACTTCCAGTATGGGACTATTAAGGGTGCGGTGTAATTACCATTGGTACGGTGTAGGAATTATCTTATAATGATTAGAAGTGCAATCAACGTTTATCTTGTCCATCTTGCTTAACTTGTCATACCTGTTTATGTTATAGTCATTTCTTATATCCAGTTTATGTTCTTATCCTGTTACTTTAATGATTATATTGTTAAATTCGCTAGGCTCGCCAGACTTTATGTCTGACCGTTTGTTATGCCTCTTTTCTTTCCTTTTCCACCCTTCAGGTTCTCTGGGTAGGACTAGTGGAGCTTGACTTGGATCTCTTTCTCTGTCTTTTGGAAGTACTTGGAGTTGCTGAAAGTAATGTTCATCTTTATCTTTTTTTATTATGGCTATTTGTAACGGGATTATGCTTTTGCTTTTCATGTAATAATTTGACCAAGATGGATATTTGTGTACTTGGTTTTACAAGTGGGTTTTGATGTTATAACCAAACTATGTTCCATTTTTGCTGCAATGAAGTTATTTTAAATTTTGAAGTACCATTTTTATATATATGTCTTGTGATGTTCTGTTCTATACACTTATAATGCTCCATGAAAGTTGATGCATTCCCTTTGTGAGTGACATTAATGGACGTGGGGTGTTACACTTATAGTCAAGAACAAGTGATAAACCCGGTTAAGAAATAGTTGTCCTTATCAACTCCAGTTCTTGTGATTTGAAAAAAATATTAATTTACATTTTTATATATGACATGTTTTATGGTTTGGAAAAAGTAAGTTTTCATGAGGAAAATAAAGTTTTGATACTCATAAATTTTTGGAAGAAAATTTAAATGAAAAGGGCCTAACCATGTTTTAAAAAATATGGAGTAGGTAAGGATTAATGCCTATGGATGACGAGAAAAGTTTTAAGGCTATGAAGTAAATAGCGAGAATTATCTTGGAATAATGGTAAGTTCCCGTAGAATGCATAAGCATTGAAATGCCTAGGGTGTTGCTTGAAATAATTGTTGGTATATAGCTAGGACTAGTGTTGACTACTAGATAGAAAAAAGGCAAGTAAGTGCTTAGATCCTGTTGCTAATTTTCATGTTACGGGTACAACCCATTATTGCACTTTTGTTGGATCGTTCTGTTAATTTGTCCTATTGGGTAGTTAGGGTAACACCTAAATCTGTCGTGGATCCCATAGTTTGGACTTTTCTGTCCGAGGGTGACATAGTCCTTAGATTCTTGTACCTTAGTACTAGATGTGTAGAGCATCAGTTTTCCTGTTTTAGTTGAAAGACTAGAAGCCTTATTTGAAAACTAAACTTAGATCAGATGATTTAATAAGCTAAGAAAAGAGAAATGGTACAACTAAAAAGGAAAGAACAAATTTGGTAAAGCAACAAACATGACAGTTAAAGAAAAATGGAAAATCATGAGAAAAGATGAACAAGAATAAAAATTTCCAAGACAAGATGAAAAAGAAAATCAGTAACAGAGAAAATTTTCTTATGTGGGCTATGTTTGGATAGGAAAATAGGGAATCTTTATAATAAAATCCAAGTACGATCGGAAGAAGGTACACAAAAGAAAAACGGAAGATGTGAAATTTTCCGTTTTCCACCATTTTGTAACATAAGAAATCGAATTTAGAAAATTAGATTTTTCTGAAATTCAAAAAATAAAGTTGGTTGGTAGGATTTTGGATGCAAAAATTAGATGAACTACGCTCGTACTCAGTAAGAGTTTAGGAAAATTAGGATGAAAAACCAATTTTGATTTTTAAAACATAGCATCCATGTAGAACTGCCAGTATATTTAGGATGTGAGCATCATGTTTTTAAAGAATTTATGAAAAACTTGCATACACATAGGGGTACCACTTAGGCATACATGTATTATTATTTTATATTTCGCTTTGCACAAGTGCACAATGTTCCCAAAAATTGGATGCACACATGATGGATCTATATTATGCGAGGGGTTAATTGATTTTATTTACCCTTATCAAATTTCGAGGACGAAATTTCCTAAGGATTGGAGAATGTAACACCCCATATTTTATAGCAATTAAGTAATTAAATAATGCATATGTGTATATATATGCATTGACAAAAATGTATATATGAAGAATAAAATAAACATTAATGGAAATAAAAATGTAATGCATGCATTAAAAGAAAGAAAGGATTGGTTGCATGCGGTATAAACATGCTGCATGCACTGATTATGCATTAATAATAAAAGAGGAATAAAAGAAAAAGATTCCTGTAATGGTTTAATTAAAATATTGCAACAATTATGAAAAAGAGAAGTAAGAAGAGAACAATAATTACCATGGTTTTAGGCCTTGTTAACAACAGCCTTAGTAGTCCAGATGGTTAGAACATGTGGCTTGCATGAGGTGTAGAGTTCGATCCCCACCGCCATCATATTTTTGTTTTAAGAGAACGACTAAAATAACAAATGTTCATGAGGAAAAATATTTACAAACGCACATAAATGGAAAATATACATATATGGAAGTAAAAAAAATATATGTATATATGTATATGAGAATATACACATATATCTGTGTATGAATTTTAGATATATATACACACACACAAGAGATAAAATTCAAGACAACACTGAAATCGTAGAAATACATTAAGAATCAAATAACAATGCAATATCGTTTGAATTTTGAAAATGAAACGAAAGTTGTGCGTTTATATATATATATATATATATATATATATGCGTAAATGATCATTACACATTTTGTATACATATAAGGGCCTTATATATGAACATAATTCAAATCAATTCAAATTGAAGAGTATACGCAGCAAAAGAAAAAAAGTAAAAGAAATATATAGCCGGGGTTGACCTAGGGCTCGACCCAGGCACAAGGGGGTCGACCCCAGCATAGATCTGGGTTGATTCGTTAACGTACCTTGATTGTTTTCTTAGCTAAGTTCAATGTTGACTCAGCGCTGTGTGTACGATAAGATCCTGAACACCTATAAATAGGCGAGAAGAGCCTAGCTAAATCTCATATTTCTGAGACAACGCAGAAGATCTGCTATTCTTCTTCTTCCTCAAATCTCTTTAGAAAATTAAGATTATTAGTTTAGGAAAAATGCTAAATCAAGATCTGGAGTAAAAGAATCGAAGTTAATAAAAAGGTGTTCAAAATCATATCCGAAGTGAGGTAATTTTCTACATCTGGTCTATTCAATTTTCTTCCTCTTTCTTCCCTTTTTCTTTTAGTAAAAAAATTATGAATCCATGGTTGTTAGGTTCTGAATCCAATTACGGCAAAACCATGAAATGCTAGATCTGGACAACATACAGGATTTGGAAAGCAAATGAGGTGAGTGGATTTAAGTTATATCATTTTTGATAATGATATATTATCTTTTAACATTCCCTGTTATCGTACAATGTGAATTTGCTAGAATAATTAAATGTATTGAAATGTTATTATGACATGTTGAAATATGATATGTTGAAATGTTTAAACATATGTTAAAAGGATTAAAGTGAAGAATATGACATGTTGGAATATTAATATGCCAAGTTATTAAAATGTTGGAAAATTCATATATTGAAATATAAACTTGTCAAAATATGTGTAGCGATTACTGTTGTTTCAATTCCATGTTAATTTGTGACATTTATGTACCTGGACCGTTAACGGTAGAAATTGAGAACATTACATGTTAGTTTTTTTAATTTGAACAATTACATGATTAAACGATTACATGTTAGAATAAAATTTATTGTATGTTAAAAAGAACATGCGATATAAAATCTTTTAATATGATGACATGTAAAATATAGACTTGAAAGAATGGAAACGCCTAGATTATATAGAAAATTTACAGTGAATAGGAAATTGTAACCACACGTAGACATGAGGTTAGATTACACTTGTGGTAGAAATCTGCTTGGAACCGCCCGGCATATCCAGCATCCACAAGTGGCAAATCAAATGTGAGGGGTCTAAGTGCATAAATAAAACATGTAATGGTGTTAAGACACGAGGTTAAGTCAACTTGTGGTAGAAGTTTGTCTGGAACCGCCCGACAAATCCAGCATCCAAAAGTGTAGCCTTAATATGAGAGGTCTAGTGCATAAATATATACATATATATAAATATAGGTAAATAGTAGGCCTGCTAAACAGCATTAATTGGAATTAATAGAAATAAATGGAACTGAATGAAAGATACAACAATAAAAGGATTGGAATAAATAGGGAATGATAACAACCTATTATAAATAAATTACATTAATGAGAATGTTGTATAATAGGTAGACTTGTCCTAGGGACAAGTGAAGATTATAACATAAGTTATAATAAACCAGCAAGGAAATGAAATAACGGGTGAAATGAGATAAGTGGCACTTAATTGTAAATTAAGTAATCAGTAAATGGGGAAACCTGAAACCAGTTGTTTGTAATAAGTAGAGAAAATGGGGAGAATTTATGAATTGCAAGAAATTGTGCTTAATTATAAATTAAGTAATCTGTAAACTTGGAAATATTAAATTTGCTGATGAGGATAACATGTTAAGGCTTGTCCTAGGGATAAGTGGATATTATAACACAGGTTATAATAAATGGAAAGGAGACTTATTAGTAAACCTTAGTTAAGAGAAATAAGTTAATAAGTAAACAATTATAAGTTGTAGTGACACTATAAGATGGAATCATAACTAAATAAGAAAGAATGAGGCAAACTTATGAAATGAAATAGGTTATATTCAGTCATAAATAATGACTGACATGTTAAATAGAAATCATGTGAATTGAGATTTACTTAATTACATATTAAGTAGAACATGATATTTTAACTTTGAAACCTACAAGAATATAAAGGGATTGTGGATCACAGACCTTGGATCACAATTTAGAGAATAACATGTTGGTGGTTTATTAATAAACTTAAATGGGTTAAGTTAGTTGACTGAAATTAATAAGCAAGAGGAACTTGTGACTTGAATAAGAAGTCAATGTGAATGGGAATAACCAAGTTAAATGGAAACCTGATGAGGTAAAACAAGCGCAAAAAAGAATGTTTAGACATAGGGTCTAATAACATATTAAAATGAGGCGCTTGGACCATTCCACACTTTTGAGGGTGAATAACCCATTGGGGTATATCATCATGGTGTCATGAGGTACGAAGGGAGCACACGTTCAACTGATTATTCTGTCAGCTCTGAAGAACTGGAAAGGGAAGCACGCGGCTTCCTCAGAAACGTAAGGTGCTCCTGGTAGTCTTATGTGCAGTGACAGATGTTTAGGCTGTGCTCATAGAGGTTGGGTCTGCGCATTACTACAAGGTGGGTGGGCCTTGACTGCAAAGGTAACTTTGCAGACAGAATGCTGTGACGTGGTGACACTAGGGTGATTCGGCAATCGCCTCAACGGGAGGCGAGGTCAGGACAACAAGGATAGTAGATTGTTGGGTACTCGTCATCGGAAGCCAGTGGGTTGTGAAAAGACTAGAGATAAACTAGATAGACCATTCACCTTTCACTATCGAGGTATAGTTGTTGTGGGGAGACACTAACTGGATGTTTAGATTGTTTGTTAGGGGAAAGTCGCTTAGCTCTCGTAGTCTTTACTAGTTGAGGGAGGGGCGGAGGTGGGGCCATAGCCACCATGAAAAACAGACCTGAAGGATATCTGTATATTTGAGCCTCTTAAAGGCGGGCCTGTATAGGTACGGAAAAGCTCCCGGCCGAGTTCCACATTTCTTTTATAGCCCATCTATGGTATTCAGTGCACATTTTGTACGGTTAATATGTTGAATACGATTGACGATACGTATGTAAGAAAGTCTAGATACATGCAGATCTGCTCAGGGTGGTGTATCGTAGACTTGAGGGCATTACCCTGGTATGGAATCTGATTCGATCAAAGGTGGCAGTCTGTATGCTTACATAGCATAGTAATGATAGATATATGCAGAACGTAACATTTTTATGTTGAGATCCGTACGTCACTCCGGCGTAGGATGAGGGACTGCATTCATTTCTGTAGCATTACGGTGAAGACCATACGTTTTGAGTATCATGGCGTGTACCTCAATATTGGTGGTAGCTACATATATACTGTATTAGGTTAAACCACTGGGAAGTAAGTGGGTACGACGTGTGTGTTATCCTTGAGTATTGTTAACCCAAGTAACCTAATAAATAAGAAAATGCAACTGAATGGTATATGTAGTGTTAGTCCCCAAAAATCCATACGCACATTGGGTAAAGAGTACAAGGCGGATATCACCTGGGTCATATGTGCATGATGCAATCACATAGAGCAAGACCCAAATATCGCACCCAGGGCAGGTCAAGTCAACCAATGCAACATAAGATAACGGCATAACATGTTATGAGAAGTGCGACCCAATAAAGATAAATGTCGCATATCCTGAGAACCGCTCAAACACCGAAGTAAAGAAAGTCGCCCATTCAACGTAAGCGGGAGCAACCTCATAACATAGCCGTAAAGCCTAAACAACGCCATACAAAGGCAGCAAGAAGACGAGCGCCCATGGACCAAGAAGGACAGTCGCGCAAGGAACGAAGGAGAATCAACTCCAGACCCACATTCCGCTCTCACAAAATCTCCCAAAATGCTCACAGGATGCTCGCTTACATCTTACCCGCTCAGCTATTCAAGATACTCATTCCAACGAGCCGTCCGCACATGATAACTTGATACAGCTACGGACAGCTGGCTACAGCTAACTGGTGGCAAAGTTGTAATTAACAGAATGAACGATCCACAGCCTGGATAAACAGATTCCAGATCATTTACCAAGGGAAGTTCACCAATAAATACACCATGGCTACTAACATAAAGGAGGGCTTGGAAAAACCACGAGGTGCTGCTGAATTTCATCCTCAACCACAGATTCAACCATGGCGTCAAGGAAAATCTTACGGTGAAGGAAATCGAAGACATCCTTCTTCTTAATCATTCATCCATCCTTCTTCTCCTCAAATTCTACTACTCTCTTGTATAATTCCTTAGATTGAAATATATAAACGAGGGTATATTGAGTGGATATAGAAATGTATGAAAAGAGAGAGTGAATGTACTTTGTAATTCTCATTATAAGGCAGCAAAACACCTTCATAGTGGACGTAGGCCTTGTTAATGGCTAAACCACTCTAATCTCGTCTATACTTTAATTTTCTCGCATTTTACACTTTTTATTGCTGATTAAACACTGTTGCATTTATTTCTTCCCAAATTGGTGAAGTTCAATTTAGTGCCTTTGGTGCTTAGAACATTTTTGGTGTGAACATTTTGGCGCCCACCGTGGGTCCGTGTTCATAAATTCCTTTTGTAGTTCAGCAGTAAAAACATCCCAAAATTTTTCTCTCTTTTGGGAATCATGGTTGGATCGAAGAAAAGCGGTAAATCAACTAAAGTCATTGCAATCAATGAGGGTGATAATGCTTACAAAGCTACACCTCAAATCTTGAATCGACGGGCCGGGGAAACCCCTGGACCATCTGTGACGCGAGATGAATTGAATGTGGTCGTAATCGGCTTGAACGAGAAAATGGATAATACAGCGAAGATGATAATGGAATGGTTTAATGTCTTGACCAATGGTCAAACAAATTTATTACTGCCAAATACTGTGGCTAATGCTGATGGAAAAGAGAACTCATCAGCCTCAGACCCTGGAGGACCTCACAGCCCACTGAGAGACAGGGGATAGGCCAGCGTTGAGGATCCTAAGGTTAGATCTCCACAGCACAAAGAAGAACGTGCGACAAGTCGTACCAACATAACCTCCCTCAAGAAGGATGCAAGGCGCCGAAGCTTAAACCATGGTCGCGCTGATAAGAACATCAACATCGATCCTGATGAACAAGCAAGCGACGAAAGGCACATCACAGACCTAATCCAGCGAGTAATGAAGGAGAAGGCGATTCGAGAGGATGAGCAGAAAGAATGGGAGTGTTCTCCCAACAAAAATCCGTTCACAGAGGAGATCCTTCAAGCAAAATTCCCGAAGAAATTTTACCACCAGCAATAGCGCCTTGTAGCGGAGTTGGAGATCCAACCATTTTCCTGTTCAAGTACGGTCAGCACATGAATGAAGCTAGGGCCACTGACAAAATCAAGTGCTTATACTTTCCCGTGTGCCTAGAAGGCGTGGCCTCGCTATGGTTCTCCAGACTACCACCTAGGTGTATCGATCAGTTTGCTGATCTAACAAGGAGGTTTTAGGATCAATTCCGACTACAGACCACCAAGGTAAGGGATGTGATGTCACTTAGCGAAATGGAACATAAGTATGGGGAAACCATCAGAGCTTTCCTTACATGCTTCAATGCTGCGCCAACGGAGGTCATAGAACCATAACCATGGTATTTGCTGGCAGCCCAGAGAGGGGCCATCGATAAGAAGTCAGAATTTGGAAAGTGGCTTAAGATGAAGTAACCAAAGACTTTAAAGAATTTCTACCGGAAATCTGAGGAATACATGAGTGCTGTAGATGAAGCTCCAGGTGTCCAGAAGACTATAGAAAATAACGCAACCAGAGAAGGAAAGAGAGATGAGCCCAAGGTTGAGCAGAAGAGCGATGTAGGACAAAAGAGGGGAAACGATGAGAGGGATAGCAAAGCTTATAAGAAGACGCAGATGTACAAACCATCTGAGGTAACCCTCCTGAACGAAACCACAGAGAAGATTTACCAAGCCGCGAAGGACTCGGGGTTTTCCCTCGGATGAAGCCAGAAGGTAACTGAACAGTAGGCAAATTCCTAGAAATTCTGCCATTTCCATAGCCAACCAGGGACCGACTCCAGCATTATGTGAAAAATCCCCAAAGCACTCCAGCCGTGCAAGGGCATACCAATGCAGCTAGCCAGCCTAACTCGAGTGAAGAGGACCAAATGTCAGTTGACCCGAGACAAGTAATCAATATGATATTTAGGGGTCCCTACCTAGCCAGGAACAGTTTGGCAGATACGGAAAGATACGCTAGTGAATTGAAGGATGTCACGAAATAGGAAGGGTGCATGATCTTGAACAATGAGCTTCGAACGAAAATGCACAAAACTTTGACCGAGGATGTGATATTCAGAGATAAGGATGTAGAAGGCTTAATTACGCCGACTATTGATGCCATGGTGATCACAATTGGTCTCGGGCCTGCAGTGGTAAAAAGGGTCCTAGTTGACACCGGGGCATCAGTCAATGTGATCTTTATTAAAAATTTCCAAAAGATGAATCTCTCCATGGCCAAGGTGCACGCGTACCCACATAAGATCCACGGTTTTATAGGTCAACCTACGCAACCCATCGGAATGATAGATTTGCTTGTCGAATTAGAAGATGGGGAGCGTCGAGTTTCCATGGTACAGAACTTTTTCATAATAGACGAGTTCTCGTCTTACAATGCATTCCTTGGGAGGCCGACTCTTTCGGGTTTCAAGATTTCTTTAGCTACTTGGTGTTTGACCATGAAATTTCCAACCGAAAGGCGAATCGGTATAATCAAGGGCAATCAAATTGCCGCAAGGGACTGCTATGTGACAGGACTGAAAGAGGCCAAGAAAAAAGAATTAGGAAAGGATGCAGAGGTTCTCCCTTGCATCCAAAACTCCCCTTATAGCAACTAAAGAAAGGTCCGTGCACTGGTGAGCATAGCGGAATGCAAAAAGGGATCGATCCTAGAGAAGCCAGTGTAGAGGACGAAAGGGCGACCTCGGCCGAAGACACGATTCCTATAGCTATAAATCCAAAGGACCCAAACCGTGTGTTGAATATAGGGTCTCGGCTGAGCCCTGAATTGAAAAATCAATTGATTGCCTTTTTGAGAGCTAACTTAGATGCATTCGCATGGAACCACTCCGACAGGTGCAGAATATCTCCGGATGTTGCAGTCTATAAGCTAAACATTGACCCGCGTATTCCGGCTGTCAAACAAAAAAGGAGAGCCCAGGGGCCGGAGAGATCGCGCACCTTAAAAGAAGAAATCGACAAGCTAAGGGAAAATGGTTTTATTAGAGAGTCTACATATCTGAAATGGGTATCCAACCCGGTGCTCGTAAAGAAATCAAACGGCAAATGGCGGGTCTGTGTGGATTATTCAGACCTAAATAAAGCTTGTCCGAAAGATAGTTTCCCTCTCCCAAGAATCGACCACGTGGTGGTTTTCACGGCCAGCCATGAATTGTTATCTTTCACGGACGCATATTCCGGTTACAATCAAATTATGATATATGGCCCAAATCAGGAAAACACCAGCTTTATTAATGATCTCGGCCTATATTGCTATAAGGTAATGCCATTTGGTCTAAAAAACGCAGGAGCGACTTACCAACGACTGGTAAATGCTATGTTCAAGAAACAAATTGGTAGGACGATGGAAGTCTTTGTCAATGACATGTTGGTTAAGTCAAAGAAAACAATAGACCATTTGGAGGACCTAGCCCGAATGTTCGACATCTTACGACAATATGGCATGAAGTTGAACCCTTTGAAATGTAGTTTTGGTGTTGGCTTAGGCAAGTTCCTTGGGTACATGGTCAACGCTAGAGGTATAGAAGCTAATCCAGCCAAAATATCAGCTCTAAGAGAAATGCGTGCCCCAGGAACCTAGAAGGAGCTTCAATGTTTAAATGGAAAGATCGCGGCCTTGAATCGCTTCATATCCAGGGCAACGGACAGATGTCTTCCATTCTTTGATGCCCTCAGAAACGGAAGAAAGGAGATACAGTGCATCCTTGAGTGCTAGAGAGCCTTCGAAGAACTGATGCAACATCTGGAAACACCACCTATGCTGTCAAAGCCTAGTGACGGGGAAGAATTGTTTCTATACCTGGCGGTCTCTGCCCATGCTCTAAGCGCAGCACTAATCAGAGAAGATTTGAAGATACAAAAACCGGTCTATTACATCAGTAAGAGGTTATCTGTAGCGGAGCTTAATTATCCAAGACTTGAAAAACTTGCTTATTGTTTGCTCACTACATCAAAGAAGCTTCGCCCCTACTTCCAAGCTCATCCCATCAAGGTGCTCACAGACCAACCTCTGACGCAAGTCCTGTCCCGACCAGAAACCTCCAGAAGGTTATTAAAATGGAATATATAACTTAGCCAGTACGACTTTAGTGACCCGCATTTTTAATCGACTTTGGTTATCGACGTAAGCTCGACATCGATAACCAAAACATCGAAAAATCCCGGTAATTAATGAAAAAAATTAGAAGGTGAGAATAGATAAGATAGAACTTATAGAATAGAAGAAGAAGAAGAACATCATCATCAGAGTAAACACGAATCTCACAGCGGAACGAATAAAATATAACATAACATATCTTTGAAATAACATCAGTTATGTATTCAATAGCACTTATCAGAGTACAACACTTACAACATAGCGGAAATAACTATAGCTATATGATCCAGAAGCCTCCTGCTCCAGCTCTTCAAGTATACCTGTAAATCCTGACTACTTGACTGCCCGTACAAATTTAGGCACCCAAGAGTTTAGGGAAACAAAATAAACTCCGGGTCAGTCATGTGACTGGTGTGAATAAACTCAAATCATTTAAACAAGTATATGATATCTCATAAGACCACGCTGTGAATACGGAACGGGCTTTTCCCTTATGAGAATCCAAATAACTTTTCAAAGCAATATCATTCTGATATTATAATAATGTCTAAGTACAAATAAATATCAATCTAGCAGAAACGCTTGCATCTCACGTTACTACATATATAGTATACAATCAAAATCGCAAGCTCCTATTGGATGATTGGATTCCCAACTATGACAAGGTATGGAACCACCTTCCGATCAGTGTACTCTAGGAACGATACACTGGAGTTCAACAAGAACATCTTGCAACTCAGCCACACATGACCGACCACTCATTTCGCTTGAGTGTATCGAATGTACATCACCAACGGTTGGGATCAGCAACCGTTCCCGTATACATATGGGACAACATTGATAGATTTAAGAAACAAATGAATATTCACTAGATAGGCGATTATACACCCTACTTCGGTGCGACCGACTTAGCCATGCTGCCTGCCCGATTTCTGTCATTTACCGGTTGATGAGGCTAGAAGCTACGCTTTATCATCACATCAGATTCAATTCGAATGCCACATTGTCAGATCCATCAAAAATCACTAATTGACGTCTACAACAGTACATTACGTGTCAGCTAAAAGAAGTTTCCTTCTCCGCTTCCACTCTTGAAACGGTTGAAGAAATCAATGTACGTGACCTTTCTGGAAATACTCTGTCAGACATCCATTTTCATTTACTTAAAATGTCACATCATCATACCCGCCAAATCACAAATTGACTTATCCAAAAATAACACGGGTATACAGCTAAGAGAAACGAATTCCTCCGCCACCAAACGTGAATACGTTTGAACAGATCAACTTACGCGATCCATTGGATATACTCTGTCAGACCTTCGTCCATACAAGTTGTCCTGGGACTGGACAAACCGAAGGCACTATTCTGTAAACAAGATAGCCCTTGCATTTTACTCCGTCTTCAATTATCTTTGACATATATGATTCGCGACGCTTATGCCAATACAGAGTGGTTCTTTGGATAATAATCCAACCGGTCTCTCCATATTAACAACGTTAAAATGGTCAAAACTTCGATAGTCTGTGATTTAACTATCAAAGAAAAACAAGTGTGCAAACAACGATATTATTTCCAAATGGAAATTATATCGAACAAACATCATTTAACATAAATCTCTTTAGTTCATTTACTTACTTATCTCCTGTTTCCCTATATTCTAAATTCTTATTTTCTTTTATCAGAAAACATTTTTGATTCTCGTTTGGAAACCATTTCCAAAACTCCTTTTCGATCAAACCTTGCCATTTCTTAGTTAAGAAGGAAGTCACTCAAGTTAGGGTATAATTACCTCTCAGACCTTAACTGAACAACGTTATAACTTCAAAATGGTCAAAGTTTATCTTTTAATCTTTAACAACTTCTTTACACCTTTCTCGGATTCAATTTTACTAGTCCATTTCTATATTTAAAACTTTGGTTATAACGATAACATTATAATCCCTACTTTCGAATTATCTAACTTTAATTATAACTTCTATTCTTATTAGTGAATAATTAACCTAACACTTATTTATTTATAAATAAATAAATCTCTATTTAAACATTGGAAAGTATAAGTACTTTCCCGAATTCGATATAATCGAATTTTGTCGATTAACTCTCTTCGAGAAATCTCTACTTGATTAACTCTTCTCCGAATAACCTATATTCGATTAACTCCTTCTCGAATAAACGATATTCGATAATCTCTCTTCGAATAACTAATATTCGATAACTCTTCCTTTTCAAATATCTCATATTCGAAAATCTCACTTCGATTAAACTATAATCGATAACTCCCTTCGATGAAACTAACATCGATAACTCCTTTCGATGAAACTAACATCGATTACTCCTTTCGATGAAACTAACATCGATTTATTTAACTCGACGAACTTAACTCGACTAACTTAACTTGACTCGACTAACTCGACTTACTTGGTTCGACCAAATTCGATTCGATTAACTAGGCTCGACTAACTTGACTAACTTAACTCGACTTACTTTGTTCGACCAATTCGATTCGATTAACTAGGCTCGACTAACTTGACTAACTTAACTCGACTTACTTGGTTCGACCAATTCGATTCGATTAACTAGGCTCGACTAACTTGACTAACTTAACTCGACTTACTTGGTTCGACCGACCAGGTTTGACTAACCTGACCCATTTGGTTTGACTGACCAGGTTTTGGCTAACCTGACCCATTTGGTTTGACCACTGGGCTTGACTACTTGGTTTGACCACTTGGTTTGACCATTTGGTTCGAATACCATATTCGACTAACTCCTCTCGATTCATTAAAACCGATTAACTCATCTCGATTGACTAAATCAATTAACTCCTATCGATTAACTAAATCGATAAACTCCTTTCGATTAACTAAGTTTGATTTACTCGACTCGACTGACCAGGTTCGACTAACTTGACCAGCTTGGTTGTACTGACCAGGTTCGACTAACTTGACCAACTTGACTCGATTGGTTCGACTCGACCAGCTTGACTCGGTTGGTTTGACTCGACCATTTGGCTCGATTTGGTTCGACTAGCTTGACTAGTTTGGTTCGACTAGCTTGGTTTGACCACTTAACTAACTTGATTCGAATATTTATATCCGACTAACTAACTTTTCTTTTATTTCTATTTATTTTAACTTCTATTTATTTCCTAAATAGATTTCCTTTTGTATAATCTATTTATTTTCCTAAATAGATTTTCCTTTATAATTCTAATTATTTAATCCCTAATTAAATATCCTTTATTCTATTTATTTAATCTAAATAAACATTCCTTTATTTTATTTATTTATTTCTAAATAAATATCCTTTTATAAAATCCTTCGATTTTATAAATAGATTCATTTTCAATATAAATATTGAAAATCCCCTTTTCTACATTTTCTGTGTTTTCTATTGTTTTTAAACAACCAACTGTCAATGATCAATATCATCCAAACATATACAATCAACAACAGATTATATATCACAGTATATATCACAATATACAAATAACAGTAAAATAAATGTTGAGGAATCCAGTCGGATTCCTCCAACCTGTTTCCCTGCATCCATCGATGTTAAACAACGTATATAACATCACTTGCATTTCTAATGAAATACACTGATAACAAAATCACCGTTTAATAACGATATATATATATATATATATATATGTAGATATATATATATATATATATATATATATCCATACTGTTTTCAATCATTATTTAACAGTCCAATCTACAGTCCAATTTAACAATACAACTTAACAGTCCAAATTAACAGTACATAACTAGCAGTCAAATACAGAAATAAAATACAATTTATATTAAAATATAAATTGAGGAGAGTTATTTAGTTTTTACTCACATTTTGACGATCATCGTCAATGACGATAACCATCGCTTGGTTCAGACAATTTGTTTTGCTACAATTTGTGACGAGCACCGATCCACTCCCGGTCAGTTCCATTGTGACGCTCCCGTCCATACGATCCCGGCAGATCTTGTTTCATCTGATTCGATACCATATGATAAAGTTATCCCTTTTCAAACTTTGTAAACTATTAATTAAATTCAAATTAAAAACTTAACTTCCTAAATAAAAGAATTTGGGCTCCCTCTTTGACTTAAGGCCCATCCACTTAAAAGAAGACCCGCTCACTTCATTTACTACCTTCTTCCCCGTTGAAATCTCGAACTCCTGCTCCTCCTTTATCTCGCGTTTCCTATTTCTGAGCTTCCCAACCCTCTCGTTCTTCAACCGAACTCAAGAAAAAGATCACCAACAAACTCCTCTGTTAAAACTCCATCACCTCATTACCACGGACCCCAACTCGCACCTCCAAATCTCCTTCCGTCGAACCCTCCAGTACACTGTCGATCGACAGTTATCACCACGAAATTTGCCAATTCCAGCACACTAGGTGTGGATTTCCTCGTTGACCCCAAAACTGAACTCAGATGTCCACATCGATAACTCATCGACAAAACAAATCCAACCATAACTCTACTGCTACCTTTCGCGTGCGCAGCAATGTTCGTCGAACCCACTACAACGAACACAGGGACGCAGAGAAGATTACAGGAACTCAAATACTCTGGTGTGATGATTTTACGATTTTGTTTGGAATTCTTTTTGAATTTTGAAAGAGGATTTTCCTGTTTGAAGAATTCTGTGACGGCCAGAATTTAGTTTGACTGAAGTGAAAAATGGTTTAGGATTATGAAGATAAGTTAGTGTATTTATACGAATTTTATAATATTTATTTATTCGAATATTATATAAAATTATAACCAACCGCTATCTGTATTCTGCTTTAAAAATCCCTACGATCCCATACAATACCCAAAAATCATGAAAATGGGCATGTAGCTACAGTTCGACATTACGGTCCCAACGAAACTTGTTTCGTCGAATTCCGACTTCGTATGCTCACACAGCGTATTTTAAACTATCAAAATACTGACTGTTTTTCACTCTAAAAATCCGTATGGTCACACAGTGACTCTAAAAATCACGAAACTGGAAATCTAACAATTATTTGACATTTCGGATCCAACAAAATTAGTTTCGTCAAATTCCGACTTCGTTTGCAAAAGTGGCTATTTTTAAAGCGCTTAATAGACCATTTAAATATATGAATATATTTAAATATAATTAAATTAAATATTTATAAATAAATATTATCGTATATATCCACATACGATATCGTTCAGCTCTAGAATATCACATCAGATTTTATACCACGATATTTCAGAATTCCAGATTATCCCGATATTCAAATTATATTGAAAATCGATTTATAACGTATTTAAAGCGTCGCAAATTATTAAGGAATTCAACAGCGACTTTTCTGAAATTTTATTTGGACGTACATCGAAATCTATACGACGAAATCCCGATTTTTCTCTTCCACTAGAAAGATATACTCCACCAGCTCCACACGTTTCTTGTTTCACAGAAATCCGGCTTAAAACGAATCCTGTACATCCAGTTGAAGTTCGAATCGCCAAATAGCGAACTGCACCGCCATTTCAAGCTCTATTTTAATTATATTATAATTCTACGTTCAAACTGTCGTCGATTCAATATAATCGTTATTATATTTCGAATCGAAACTCCACCAAATCTCGTATGCTATTCAATTCACATGATATTGTGAATTTCACTATTTCTGACTATTTCGACATTATAATATATTTTATTATATTATAATTATTAATTAAATATTTAATATTATTTAATTCACGTTCTCGATATCGATAAATTGATATTTAATAATTAAATAAATAAATTATTCAACAGCTAAAATGCGGGTTACTACAATCTTCCCCCCTTATATAAAATTTCGTCCTCGAAATTGCTAAGTTAGGGGATGACCCTATCTTCTGGGTAAAAATTTATCTGTTTACCTCTTGTCTCCGATTTCAACTGAACCAATTAATATCGACTAAAATATTAATTGATTCCGGCTAACTAAATTTTCAAAAATTCTGAAAATTTTCTAACACCTTCACTTTTCGAAAAAAATTTGCCAGCACCTCCTTTGTACTGGTCAATATCTCAAACTCCAACTCGCCTCTCTAGGCCTTCTTTAACCCAAAAGAAAATCAAACAGCCAAGCGGCTTGCCAATTCGGCTCATAAATCTCATATCCATATTTAATATAAACTGGTACCTTTTTGTCGGGAATATCAACTCTATCACTTCCATATGCTATCAACTCAGCATATACCAGTGTTATTTCCATCAAATTCCAATCAGTTCATATCCTCAAAACCATATCGAATTTCATTCGAACCCCAATATCAAATTCCAAATTATTGACTTATCAATTTGGTTCCATTCTAGATTATCTTTAATCCAATTCAATTTTATTTAACTCAGTTCAAGTTAATATTTCAATTTATTTCTACTATCTTATTCTATTTAACTTCATAAGTTAAAATTAAATTCCGAAACTTAATTTCCTGGGTCTATTTCAAATCAATTTGAAATTACAATGCCAATTCAAAACCTTTGAATTTCTAAACAACTTGTTTTCTCAAAACAATTCAAAAACAAAACCTTTGGTAGTAGTCCGTCACTTAGAACTCGAAAATGAACACCGATGATGTCGCGATTCATCATCAGAATTTATTTTCCAGCTATCGAAGTGAGTTCAATACTATATCACCTTCAGTTTGAAAAACGTTTTCAAAATCTCCCAGGAACTTAAAATTTTCTTATTT
Organism: Allium sativum; assembly: GCA_030737875.1. Lineage (NCBI taxonomy): Eukaryota > Viridiplantae > Streptophyta > Magnoliopsida > Asparagales > Amaryllidaceae > Allium > Allium sativum. The sequence goes on along the minus strand of CM060916.1, from coordinate 353,820,434 downwards.
TAATTCCAATCTGATTTAAATTCAGATTTTTCTTCATTTTATTTGATATACTTTACTTATATGAATTATGATTAGTCATTTATAATCATTTTACCTTTTTATAATCTTACTCGATTATAATAACAACCAACACAACCAATATACTATATCAAATATATTCGGGTAAAATTATTCCATTTACCCTCTTTCAAAACATACCATGCCGGTTCATTGTATTCGAGTGTTTAGTAACCCCTATCGATACAGTGGATCAAACCGATCGACCAGAATTCACAAACAACTCAACCAATAAAACTCCACAATGTAAAATCATTTTATATTAACTAACAAATACGTTCACTCGTATATATACACTCAAACTCAGTCTAGGATATTACTAATCCCATCTCTACTGAATCACGCCACAGAGCCAAGGTAATAACTAAACCAATGCTCTGATACCAACTGTAGTGACCCGGATTTTTAATCGACTTTGGTTATCGACGTAAGCTCGACGTCGATAACCAAAACATCGAAAAATCCCGGTAATTAATGAAAAAAATTAGAAGGTGAGAATAGATAAGATAGAACTTATAGAATAGAAGAAGAATAAGAACATCATCATCAGAGTAAACACAAATCTCACAGCGGAACGAATAAAATATAACATAACATATCTTTGAAATAACATCAGTTATGTATACAATAGCACTTATCAGAGTACAACACTTACAACAAAGCGGAAATAACTATAGCTATATGATCCAGAAGCCTCCTGCTCCAGCTCTTCAAGTATACCTATAAATCCTGACTACTTGACTGCCCGTACAAATTTAGGCACCCAAGAGTTTAGGGAAAACAAAATAAACTCCGGGTCAGTCATGTGACTGGTGTGAATAAACTCAAATCAATTAAACAGGTATATGGTATCTCATAAGACCACGCCGTGAATACGGAACGGGCTTTTTCCCTTATGAGAATCCAAATAACTTTTCAAAGCAATATCATTCTGATATTATAATAATGTCTAAGTACAAATAAATATCAATCTAGCAGAAACGCTTGCATCTCACGTTACTACATATAAAGTATACAATCAAAATCACAAGCTCGTATTGGATGATTGGATTCCCAACTATGACAAGGTATGGAACCACCTTCCGATCAGTGTACTCTAGGAACGATACACTGGAGTTCAACAAGAACATCTTGCAACTCAGCCACACATGACCGACCACTCATTTCGCTTGAGTGTATCGAATGTACATCACCAACGGTTGGGATCAACAACTGTTCCCGTATATATATAGGACAGCATTGATAGATTTAAGAAACAAATGAATATTCACTAGATAGGTGATTATACACCCTACTTCGGTGCAACCGACTTAACCATGCTGCCTGCCCGATTTCTATCATTTACCGGTTGATGAGGCTAGAAGCTATGCTTTATCATCACATTAGATTCAATTCGAATGCCACATTGTCAGATCCATCGAAAATCACTAATTGACGTCTACAACAGTACATTACGTGTCAGCTAAAAGAAGTTTCCTTCTCCGCTTCCACTCTTGATACGGTTGAAGAAATCAATGTACGTGACCTTTCTGGAAATACTCTGTCAGACATCCATCTTCATTTACTTAAAATGTCACATAGTCATACCCGCCAAATCACAAATTGACTTATCAAAAAATAACACGGGTATACAGCTAAGAGAAACGAATTCCTCCACCACCAAACGTGAATACGTTTGAACAGATCAACTTACGCGATCCATTGGATATACTCTATCAGACCTTCGTCCATACAAGTTGTCCTGGGACTGGACAAACCGAAGGCACTATTCTGTAAACAGGATAGCCCTTGCATTTTACTCCGTCTTCAATTATCTTTGACATATATGATTCGCGACGCATATGCCAATACGGAGTGGTTCTTTGGATAATAATCCAACCGGTCTCTCCATGTTAACAACGTTAAAATGGTCAAAACTTCGATAGTCTGTGATTTAACTATCAAAGAAAAACAAGTGTGCAAACAATGATATTATTTCCAAATGGAAATTATATCGAACAAACATCATTTAACATAAATCTCTTTAGTTCATTTATTTACTTATCTCCTGTTTCCCTATATTCTAAATTCTTATTTTCTTTTATCAGAAAACATTTTTGATTCTCGTTTGGAAAACATTTCCAAAACTCCTTTTCGATCAAACCTTACCATTTCTTAGTTAAGAAGGAAGTCACTCAAGTTGGGGTATAATTACCTCTCAGACCTTAACTGAACAACGTTATAACTTCAAAATGGTCAAAGTTTATCTTTTAATCTTTAACAACTTCTTTACGCCTTTCTCAGATTCAATTTTACTAGTCCATTTCTATATTTAAAACATTGGTTATAACGATAACGTTATAATCCCTACTTTCGAATTATCTAACTTTAATTATAACTTCTATTCTTATTAGTGAATAATTAACCTAACACTTATTTATTTATAAATAAATAAATCTCTATTTAAACACTGGAAAGTATAAGTACTTTCCCGAATTCGATATAATCGAATTTTGTCGATTAACTCTCTTCGAGAAATCTCTACTTGATTAACTCTTCTCCGAATAACCTATATTCGATTAACTCCTTCTCGAATAAACGATATTCGATAATCTCTCTTCGAATAACTAATATTCGATAACTCTTCCTTTTCAAATATCTCAAATTTGTAAATCTCACTTCGATTAAACTATAATCGATAACTCCCTTAGATGAAACTAACATCGATAACTCCTTTCGATGAAACTAACATCGATTACTCCATTCGATGAAACTAACATCGATTTATTTAACTCGACGAACTTAACTCGCCTAACTTAACTTGACTCGACTAACTCGACTTACTTGGTTCGACCAAATTCGATTCGATTAACTAGGCTCGACTAACTTGACTAACTTAGCTCGACTTACTTGGTTCGACCAATTCGATTCGATTAGCTAGGCTCGACTAACTTGACTAACTTAACTCGACTTACTTGGTTCGACCAATTCGATTCGATTAACTAGGCTCGACTAACTTGACTAACTTAACTCGACTTACTTGGTTCGACCGACCAGGTTTGACTAACCTGGCCCATTTGGTTTGACTGACCAGGTTTTGGCTAACCTGACCCATTTGGTTTGACCACTGGGCTTGACTACTTGGTTCGACCACTTGGTTTGACCATTTGGTTCGAATACCATATTCGACTAACTCCTCTCGATTCATTAAAACCGATTAACTCATCTCGATTGACTAAATCAATTAACTCCTATCGATTAATTAAATCGATAAACTCCTTTCGATTAACTAAGTTTGATTTACTCGACACGACTGACCAATTTCGACTAACTTGACCAGTTTGGTTGTACTGACCAGGTTCGACTAACTTGACCAGCTTGACTCGATTGGTTCGACTCGACCAGCTTGACTCGGTTGGTTTGACTCGACCATTTGGCTCGATTTGGTTCGACTAACTTGACTAGTTTGGTTTGACTAGCTTGGTTTGACCACTTAACTAACTTGATTCGAATATTTATATCCGACTAACTAACTTTTCTTTTATTTCTATTTATTTTAACTTCTATTTATTTCCTAAATAGATTTCCTTTTGTATAATCTATTTATTTTCCTAAATAGATTTTCTTTTATAATTCTAATTATTTAATCCCTAATTAAATATCCTTTATTCTATTTATTTAATCTAAATAAACATTCATTTATTTTATTTATTTATTTCTAAATAAATATCCTTTTATAAAATCCTTCGATTTTATAAATAGATTCATTTTCAATATAAATATTGAAAATCCCCTTTTCTACATTTTCAGTGTTTTCTATTGTTTTTAAACAACCAACTGTCAATGGTCAATATCATTCAAACATATACAATCAACAACAGATTATATATCATAGTATATATCACAATATACAAATAACAGTAAAATAAATGTTGAGGAATCCAGTCGGATTCCTCCATCCTGTTTCCCTGCATCCATCGATGTTAAACAACGTATATAACATCACTTGCATTTCTAATGAAATACACTGATAACAAAATCACCGTTTAATAACGATATATATATATATACCCATACTGTTTTCAATCAATTATTTAACAGTCCAATCTACAGTCCAATTTAACAATACAACTTAACAGTCCAAATTAACAGTTCATAACTAGCAGTCAAATACAGAAATAAAATACAATTTATATTAAAATATAAATTGAGGAGAGTTAGTGAGTTTTTACTCACATTTTGATGATCATCGTCAATGACGATAACCATCGCTTGGTTCAGACAATTTGTTTTGCTATAATTTGTGACGAGCACCGATCCACTCCCGGTCAGTTCCATTGTGACGCTCCCGTCCATACGATCCCGGCGGATCTTGTTTCATCTGATTCGATACCATATGATAAAGTTATCCCTTTTCAAACTTTTTAAACTATTAATTAAATTCAAATTAAAAACTTAACTTCCTAAATAAAAGAATTTGGGCTCCCTCTTTGACTTAAGGCCCATCCACTTAAAAGAAGACCCGCTCACTTCATTTACTACCTTCTTCCCCGTTGAAATCTCGAATTCCTGCTCCTCCTTTATCTCGCGTTTCCTATTTCTGAGCTTCCCAAGTCTCTCGTTCTTCAACCGAACTCAAGAAAAAGATCACCAACAAACTCCTCTGTTAAAACTCCATCACCTCATTACCACGGACCCCAACTCACACCTCCAAATCTCCTTCCGTCGAACCCTCTAGTACACTGTCGATCGACAGTTATCACCACGAAATTCGCCAATTCCAGCACACTAGGTGTGGATTTCCTCGTTGACCCCAAAACTGAACTCAGATGTCCACATCGATAAACCATCGACAAAACAAATCCAACCCTAACTCTACTGCTACCTTTTGTGTGCGCAGCAATGTTCGTCGAACCCACTAAAACGAACACAGGGACGCAGAGAAGATTACAGGAACTCAAATACTCTAGTGTGATGATTTTAGGATTTTGTTTGGAATTCTTTTTGAATTTTGAAAGAGGATTTTCCTGTTTGAAGAATTCTGTGACGGCCAGAATTTAGTTTGACTGAAGTGAAAAATGGTTTAGGGTTATGAAGATAAGTTGGTGTATTTATACGAATTTTATAACATTTATTTATTCGAATATTATATAAAATTATAACCAACCGCTATCTGTATTCTGCTTTAAAAATCCCTACGATCCCATACAATACCCAAAAATCATGAAAATGGGCATGTAGCTATAGTTCGACATTACGGTCCTAACGAAACTTGTTTCGTCGAATTCCGACTTCGTATGCTCACACAGCGTATTTTTAACTATCAAAATACTGACTGTTTTTCACTCTAAAAATCCGTACGGTCACACAGTGACTCTAAAAATCACGAAACTGGAAATCTAACAATTATTTGACATTTCGGATCCAACAAAATTAGTTTCGTCGAATTCCGACTTCGTTTGCAAAAGTGGCTATTTTTAAAGCGCTGAATAGACCATTTAAATATATGAATATATTTAAATATAATTAAATTAAATATTTATAAATAAATATTATCGTATATATCCACATACGATATCGTTTAGCTCTAGAATATCACATCAGATTTTATACCACGATATTTCAGAATTCCAGATTATCCCGATATTCAAATTATATTGAAAATCGATTTATAACGTATTTAAAGCGTCGCAAATTATTAAGGAATTCTACAGCGACTTTTCTGAAATTTTATTTGGACGTACATCGAAATCTATATGACGAAATCCCAATTTTTCTCTTCCACTAGAAAGATATACTCCACCAGCTCCACACGTTTCTTGTTTCACAGAAATCCGGCTTAAAACGAATCCTGTACATCCAGTTGAAGTTCGAATCGCCAAATAGCGAACTGCAGCGCCATTTCAAGCTCTATTTTAATTATATTATAATTCTACGTTCAAACTGTCGTCAATTCAATATAATCGTTATTATATTTCGAATCGAAACTCCACCAAATCTCGTATGCTATTCAATTCACATGATATTGTGAATTTCACTATTTCTGACTATTTCGACATTATAATATATTTTATTATATTATAATTATTAATTAAATATTTAATATTATTTAATTCACGTTCTCGATATCGATAAATTGATATTTAATAATTAAATAAATAAATTATTCAACAGCTAAAATGCAGGTTACTATAACGACATTACGTATCACCCTCGGAAAGCGATCAATGGACAAGCGCTTGCTGATTTCATTGCAGAATTTACCGACCGAGGGGAAGTAAAGTAGCAAGATGATATCGAAACTAATATCCAGTGGAAGCTATTTGTAGATGGGGCGTCGAATGACCGCTGTTTGGGGGCAGGGGTAGTTCTCGAAACCCCTGAGGTAAGATCCTTATGCTATGCACTAAGTTTAGAATTCACTACAACTAACAATGAGGCCGAGTACAAGGCCCTTATCGTAGGAATAAAGCTAGCGAAAGAGTTGCAAATAAAAATTATACAGATCTTCAGCGACTCCCAGCTCGTAGTATGCCTGATTCTGGGAGAATTCCAAGCAAAAATGGGTAACTTGCCAGATTATCTTACAAAAGCCTTGGAATTATTGGAAGCTTTCGAGCAGTACACCATATCTCATATTTGCGGAGAAGAAAATAGTAAAGCTGATTCATTAGCCAAATACGCGAGTACAGGAGATGCACAGTTAATGGGGTTAGTCGCAGTGGAAGTCCTTTCAAATCCAACTACAAAGCAGATCGAAATGGATTGGATCATGCAAACAACTGATGAATCAAATTCATGGATGTTGCCAATTAAAGAATACCTCGCAACTGGGGAACTCCCGGCTGAAACCAAACTCCGAAGAAAGATCTTACAAAAAGCTCCTTTATACCTTATTCAAGATAGACGATTATATAGATGTGGATTTTCTACACCTTTACTTCGCTTTGTTACAGAGAAGGAGTCAAAGGCAATTATGGCGGAACTGCATGAAGGGGAATGCGGAGGTCGTAGGAGGACAAACTTTGGCCAAGAAGATCCTACGATATGGTTACTTCTGGCCAGATATCAATAAAGATTCCACGGCCTACACTAAAAAATATGACAGGTGCCAAAGATTTTCCAAAATCCCAAGTATGTCATCCACAACTATAACCCACATGGTCAGCCCATAGCCGCTTTCTGTCTGGGGCATCGACCTCATAAGAGCCCTTACCATTGTAAAATCTGGTTTCAAATACGCAATTGTTGCCATTGACTACTTTACGAAATGGGCTGAAGCAGAACCATTGGCCACTATAACTTCAAAGAAGGTTATTAACTTTGTCTAAAAAATATCATATGCAGGTTCTGTAACACCCCGTAATTTTAAATATTAAAATTTAAAAATTTAAGAATACTTAGTTGTTAAAGTGAGAATTAAGGGAAACGGGTTACGCCCTTGCGTTCGTCTCAAAATTCTGCTTGATATAGAGTCCAAGTTTTCGTAAATCGGACTATGAATGAGGAAGTTATGGCCCTCGGAAGTTTCAGCAAATTTATATAAATTAAAACAGTTTAGATTAATAAATTCGAAATTCAAATTCAAACAGTGAAACAGACAGGGCGGGAATTATCCTTCCCAAAGGCCAGGTCGACCAGGGGGTCGACCTCCCCTATACAGGTCGACCTGAGGGTCGACATACCCCCCGCGGCAGACCAGAGATCAGACGATCCTGACTTGTTGCTGAGTCTTACATGACCTATTGCTGAGTCACTAGGGCAGAGGTGGCAATTCTAGATAAATCTATCTAGTCTGGATGGTTGTGATTGCTCCTATGATAATTTAATGGCTTAGGTTGATTTAAACTTCTATAAAAGAGCGCCTAGACTCAAACCCTAAACCTAAACCTAAACTAAATTTGTCTCTTAGACACCATGGTGCTGCTAGGATAGTTCTCCTTCCTAAAGCTTAGGGATTAGCAAGTCAGAATTCTAATTCAAAAGAAGAACAAATCATTCTCTTCTCTAACCCGTCTTTGTGAGTACAATTTCTTTCACAAAATAATTAATAAATTAATTGTGATGAGTTATAATTTGGATTATGAGAACATGACTGTTGAATCATGTGATGTTATTTAACTTTGTTATCTTATGTTGGTAGGTCTATTTCATATGTCCAATTATACATATTTAACTTGATTCATTTTATGCAAGTTTGGGATGTAAATCATATGCTTGTTCGTATGTGAAACCTTATGCAAGTTTGGGATGTTAAATCATATGCTAGTTCGTATGTGAATCTTATGCAAGTCTCTGTTTACATATGCTAGTTCGTATGTGAAATCTTATGCAAGTTTGGGATGTTAAATCAAATGCTAGTTTGTACATGAATCTTATGCAAGCCTATATGCGGATTATACACAAATTTATATGTGAATCAAGTACATACATATGCTAGTTTATATGCAAAACATGTGATAAATTCATATGCAAGTTGTAGGAATCCATATGCAAGTTTAGGTGAAAACTATATTCACATTTTTAGGTGAAAAACTATGAAATCATTTGCAAGTTTAGGTGAAAAACCATATTCACACATGCAAGTTCACAATTTCATGTATAGATCTATATTTAAATCCACGGTAGTACATAGTTTGTGCAAATTTATGTCATGTATGTTCTTTGCCTATGCAAGTTATTGGCTATGCAAACTTATGTTATAATTCTTATTTGCATGTTACATCTATTTTATGTGTTATGCAAGTTGTGATGTTTTTTCTTTATAAGTTAGACTATATGCTAGTCTAACATATTTATGTAAATTGTGAATAGCGTGGGGTTAATGGGAAAATATTAATTATGTAAATTGTGAATTGGCATAAAATGGCTTTAAAAGCATATAATTAAATTGAGACATTAATTAGTATAATTTATTTACCTAAAAAGTATGGACATAATTTAGGTGACAATTATGGACATAGTTAATTTGGAAAATTATTGACAATTTGAATAAGGATAATTAATTCATATTGGGGTGAAATAATTATGTGTAATAATAAACGCCTAATACACGAGGTTAGACTCGTTTGTGGTGTAAGACTGCCCGAACCCTCCCGGCAAATCCCGCAATCACAAATGGTAGTCTAATATGAGAGGTCGAAGGCATAAATTAAATGCGTAACAATTGTAAAGACACAAGGTCAGACATGTTTGCGGTATAAGACTGCCCGGAGCTGCCCGACAAATCCAGCAACCACAAACGGGAGTCTAATGTGGAAGGTCTTACAAGGTTACAGTTATAATGAATTAAGTAACACTTAACCAAGATAAACATGTGGTGGGACATGGGGGTTAAGTGGGTGACATGGGTGACATGTGAAATACGATTAGAAACACTTAACCAAATTGAAACATGTAAGAAGACATGAATAAAAAGGGGTTAAGTGGAAAATTCTAGTGGGGACCAAGCATAGGTGGAAAGCTTGTGTCAAGTATGGGGACCCTTTTCAAACCAATAACCCATCTTTGTGAGCTCAAGTTAGATCGAGGATGGGATACGCTTACTGGGTTTGATTATAAGAGGTCAAAACGGGTTAACGGTGGCAATGCAAGTCCAACGGGGTCATGTGCGTGCGTGGGTCAGGGCTGCTAGGTAAGACGTTGTTGCATCGTGTAGATATAAGTCATGCATCTTCAGTGGTATCGGGTTGCCACTTTGGAGAGTGATACACCCCACTGTGGGACCAACACGGGTATCTATGAGTTAGGGAGCTGATCGCATAAGGGTAGTGGGTACAACTAGTGGAGATAGGAGCAGGCAGCGCCTATGGAGACAGCTAGGGGTACACGAAACTACCATTTTGATTATTATGTTCTGCAGGCGGGATCAACTTTTGGGGTGACTAGTAATGGTGCAGTATAGTAATTATCCTATAGTGATTAAGAACGAGATTAACACCAGAATATTTCTCTTGTTTGTTTGGTCTTGCCCACTTGTTTCACAGTCATTCCTTGTTTTACCAGTTTATGCCTTATCCTAATTACTTTAATAGTTATATTGTTAAAGTTATTGGACTCGCCAGACTTTATGTCTGGCCCCTTTGTTTTCTCCTCTTTTCTTCCCTTCCCCCCAAGGTTCTCAGGGTGGGACTAGTGCTAGTGGAGCTTGATTTGGATCTTTCTCTCTCTTTTGGAAGTGCTTGGATTGCTGAAACTAATGTTCAACTCATCTCTTTTATGGCTACCTGTGTTGGGGTCATTCTTTTTTTACTTTATATACTCAGAAAACAATTTGTCAAGATGTATACTAAGTGTACGTGGTTTTATTGTTGGTTTATGATGTTGTTGTAATCAAACTATTTCTCCGCTGCAATAAAAGTTGTTTAAAAATTTTCAAGTATCAATATATGTATCTTTCTTGTTATATTCTGTTCTATTCACCAATAATACTCCATGAAAGTTAATGCATTCCCTTTGAGAGTGACATTAATGGACGTGGGGTGTTACACATGGTATCAAAGCTGAAGGTTAACAGAATAGATAAGAGATTTTGAAAAATTGTTTTTCAAAAGCATTTTATAAAGAAATACTTTCAAAAGTATGTTTTAAGGAGAGTATTTTCAAGAGAAAAGTTTGTTTTAAAAAATAACCCCAAGAGCCATATATCTTTCTTTCGATTCTCCGTTTTGAATCTCTTCCTTTTTCTTTTCAGCATGTATGGGTTACCCGAGATACCCTAGGGAATACCAATACTGACCTGGTTCAGAAGGTATCTGGAGGCTAGGGCCACCGCTGTAGGCCCAACAGACATCCCTCCTCCCCCAGCTGCAGCCACTTCTCCTCCTCCCCCTCCCCGCGTTGATACTTTTTCAAAGATATGTAAAGACTTTAGAGCATTGGGCGGAAAACCTTTTCACGGATCTAAGACGTTTGTTGAAGCTCGAAATTGGCTTAAGGAGGTGGAAGATTTTTTTGGTATCTTCGAGATAGAAGATGGAAGGAAGGTCCAGTTGGCTGGTTGGTTAATAAAGGATGAACCCTCGTTTTGGTGGGAGGTCACAAATAGAGAGCGAGACGTGGATGGATTTCAGACATTGGTTCGAGATGAAATTTCTCTCACGAGCAGAAGAGAATTTATACATGGAAAGGTTCTTGGCATTGAAGCTGCAGAATTTATCAGTAAAGGAGTACGTCAACAAGTTCAATCAGTTGGCAAGATTTGGCTTAGACTTGGTGAATACACCTGAAAAGAAGGTCGTGAGATTCGTTAAAGGTTTGAATGAGCCTCTACATGGGTTAGCTATGACCAACATTCCTATGGGGCTACCTTTGAGAAACCGGTTGACATGGCGCTTATGCCTGAAGAGGAGAAAGGCATTAATGCTAATAAGGCACCGGAAAAGAAAGGAGATCAAAAGAAGTCACAGCAACAACCTAACACTACACCAAAACAGTGGATTCCCAACAGGTATATGTATTACAAATCATTTCTGTAACACTTTTATGTGTCACCAACGGCGTGTGAGGAATTTCCTGTAATACATATAAGTGTTAAGAACAGAGTAACTGCTAACACTTATAAGTGTTACAAACAGAGTAACTGCTAACACTTATAAGTGTTACAAACGTATTCATTGCTAACACTTATAAATGTTGGAACCATAAGATATGGTAACATTTATAAGAGTTACAAACATATTCATTGCTAACACTTACAAATGTTGAAACTATAAGATATGGTAACACTTATAAATGTCAGTATCATAATCCTACTAACTCTTATAAATGTTGGTATACATAAATTGCTAACACTTATATGCATCACAGTACGAAATTAAGTTCTTCTCTATTTTTTACACGATTAATATTAAAACTCTCAAAACAAATGAATATAACATATCTTTGTGATTTTCAATACACATATATAATTCAGCATATCAATTTAATATAAGATTTAGTACACTTCCATATCTCAAATTCAACAATGTCACATTTTCATAATACTCAAATTTGAGCTACATGCTTCCGATTTCAAAATACCATAATATCATGTCCAAAATGTAAAATATAAATGCACTCATCACATTCCAAAAACTTTAGAGATAAAATCATTGTCAAGGTCACACGTGTTTGCTTTCTTTATGTTTTATCCCTCCTCCACGAGTGCCTGCAAAATATAAATGCACACATTTTTAGAAGAAGAAGAAAATGACAAGTTGCAATGGAACATTTTTCACTAAGGTGATACATGCATCAACAATCAAAAACCAATCCTTACAACATCATATCCACCAATCAAGTAAATAGCTTAAAGATCACACATAAATAGATATGCTCCTGCTGAGTACAAACATAAATAGGAAAATATACATCACACATAATAGATATGCTTTTGCTGAGTACAAACATAAATAGGAAAACATACAGCTTACGAATTTGAAATAACATGATATCTTTCTATCGTAAACAGAGAGGTCTTAAGGAAGTTAAACGTAAACTTCAGCGGGAGATAAGGTGTAAGATGTGTTAATATTTAATGGTCAGTAATTAATAGATAAAATTTATACCTGATAGAAAGTGAAGCCTGTTTTCAGCTTGAGTGTAATCCTCTTTCCTCCGTAATTTTTATTTCAAAATAAACCTGAAAAACCACTTAGAGATACAAATCAAATAACACAGATAGAAACCTACTTATGAAACAAATAAAAACCACTGAAATTGCAGACAATAAAGAAAAAGAAATTTCATATTATAACTATAGACAAAGGCACCATTTAGTCAAATCTAAATCTATGGCAAACTGTTGTACAATGCTCACTCAAAATAATTGATCTCAGATAATCCACAAACAATTGCAAGAAAAATAAAATTCAGTAAAAGACGTGTTTAATTCGAGAACTGAAAGCACATTCAATAGCTACTTACAAATCATTAAGGCTTGTGAGATTGCTAATGCTAGAAGGGACCATACCAGTATAGATTTGATAGCTTACCCAATGAAGAAGGAATTTCACTATTAAGTTTGTTTGAATTTGGAGCCCTGAAATCAGTTTCATGTGAAGAATTTCACTATGAATTTCAGATATTGAGTATTTTTAATACAGGAAATGCCATAAGGTGTACATACAGAAACGAGAGCAGTGGTAAATTCCCTATTTCTTCTGGAATGCTGCCTGAAAAGCTACAACCAGATAAAATTCTACAAAAGGAGATAAATTATTTTATCTATGATAGTTTTCAAGACCTTAAAGTACTATCACTGGAAAGTTGCAAATTTTTTTAAGAAATATGTTCAAACTTTAGCCACATCCACATTTTTCCAGTATTTTTCACTGGAAAAAACAATATAATATATACATAGTTCTCTGTATCATTTCCAACTATGGTCATATATGAATATCCATGCACGCATAATATAAACCAAAGCCTGCGGTGCAACCAAACGAAAATTATGTGAAGTTGAAGAGAAATTCTTCAGACTTACAGAGTGGTTAGTTGAACCAAATTTCCAATACTCTCAGGAAGTGCACCAGCAAGCGCTTCGTTGGATGACAAATCCCTGTGCAAGATGAATCAAAGTTATTTTCAGAGGAACCAAAAAACATTTATTTAGGAAACTTGACATGTACAAACTTCAAGTATTATTATACAGGTGCATGTTTATATGTTTAAGACGAGGAATCTTACAAGGATTGTAGTTCGGTAAGTTGTCCAATATCACCACTTAATGTACCTTTAATTCCCATGCTTGATAATTTCCTGATGCAGAGATAGCTATTCATTATAGGAATCATTAAGCGACTTAAAATTAAGTATCTAATTCCACTCGCAATGCAACTACTCGAGATTTTGGGTTACATATAATTCCTGCCCATTCACATGGATTACTGGAACTTCCCTAACTTGATGGCATATTTTGCCAGTGCCTCATCAGGGATGTTAGAGCATAAGCTGATTTCATCATTTAGTTCACTATAAGCATTAAACTTCTATGAACTATTCTTTTTTCCATAATTGTGATAAATAGAGTCTACTTGATATTTACTTAAAAGAGAAAAAGGAACAATTTTTGGCACCCAGACTCAGTACTTAGGCCGTGGGTATGCTGGCTGAGAAGCACACAACAATATAAAATCAACCGAATTAATGTCTTTATGTTCAACTACATACGCGATACATCTTGATAACTGTGGCTCGAGGGAAAGAAAATTGATGGCTGGCCGAAAGAATTAGTAAATATCTTGTAGACTCAACATCCGCAAATTGATAACTATGGCTCAAGTGTAAGGTGTATGTGTATAATATTTTAGCTTATAAATAAACATGGCAATGAAACCTCACAATCACCAAAATCTGTAGCGCCAAAACAGACTTGAATCTCTACAATAAGCACTGAAAGGAGTACAAGACTTATGATAATCTTCATCTTTGCTTCAAATCATAGCTTGATCTCAAATTATATTACAACCTATGTATATATGGGTCGTAAAAAGGTCAACTGCATTGTTCTTATCGTTGTCAGAAGAAATGTTGAAATTAACGATTATGCAACCATCACCTCAATAACAACGCACAAAGTGAAAAATGAGAAATTAAGTAATTATGCAACTTTAACAATTTGTTGACTAAATTGTACGGGGATGTAATGTGCTTAAATTAATTTTACTTCCTAATTGTATACATTATAATAATAATAATTTTGCTAAAATGAAAGGAAAGCGGGTGCTGCAAACATAGAAGCCGACAAGTATATTTTATTTTGCCTTCAACCCACTTACAGGCTTCCTTAAACTGAAAATACGGCAGTTGCAAGTAGCGAAAAAACTGATATTTTGAAAAATACCCTAATTTTACCTGTAATGATATGTTATACGAGATATATATTGTAAATGGGCCTGTTTACTTTCTCAACCCAATATGCAGGGTGTTGCATATATAACTGCCTATACACTATAAAAAAATTATCAATTCAGTAGTAAATCATATCTCATTCAATTCAATATAAAAGTCAATACTCTCTGTAGTTCTTCAAACTTGAATTCCTGAAGGCAACATGACAATCATATATCTAGACAGTCCAGCCAGTCAAACTATGCATAAATATGACTAGTTGACCAGCCATAACCAAAGCAAGAAAAACCTACGCTATAGTTTGAAAAACTGCAAATATCAAGCATTTATTCATTTTTACGATTTTATTTTTGAACTGAAATGGTTTCCGTTTTAGTTTGCCATAATTTTGTGATTAGAAACCTAAGCAAAAGCGATTCAGTATGGGATCGTGAGTTAAAATAAGCAGTCAAAAGGAAAAATAAATAAGGTAGCGATAGGCACTTACAGCAAATCAAGACACCGTAGTTTGATTCCATCTCCCTCTCGACTCCATCTCCCTCTCTGATTCCATCTTTATCTTTGAATTGAGACACCGTAGTTTGATTTTCCCCCATTTTAATTTTCTTGGGTTATGTTGCCATCATCGTTTCTTTTTATTTGAACGAGTTTTAATTGGTCGTGGATTGAGAAACGAGTTGAGAAGCGAAGTCCATTTTTCTTTTTAATTGCTAAAGACGCGGCCGTCAGAGGAACAAGCGTTGGGTGAAAAAGAATTGAGGCAACATTTAGGTTATGGCTGAGAACTTACCCTTTTGCCCTTAGAAAATAAGAGTTGACTAAGCATAACAACACATAAAAGTGTTGGCACATTTTTGGTGACACATTTTTCCTACCACAACACATATTAGTGTCACTACTCTACAACACATATAAGTGTTGGCAGTTGAAAAAAATAAGATTTTCCAATTGGCCATTAGGGTGTAGTGTAAGAAAGGTGGTAAGGACAACAATAGCAAAGGAAATAAAAGATGCTTTAATTATGGAACACCAGGCCATCTGAGCAAGGATTGTAGGAAGAAGAAGAAGACTAGCTGCTTCAACTGTGGTGAGGCAGGACATTTGATCAAAGACTACCCAAGAAGACAAGGGCAAGGGCAATGGCAGAGGACAGGGTCTACTTCTGGAGGGCAGGTTCAGGCTCTCATGGCACCAGGGCAAGCAAGTGGGCAGGTTCATGCTCTCATGGCACCAGGAAAGGAGAGTGGTAGAAACATTTCTGTTGAAAGTTTGGTTTTTCTATTTGATCATCATGTTCGTACTTTGTTTGATTCTGGCGCTTCACACTCGTTTGTATCTGCTTTGTTAGTTGAAACACTGCACCTAAATACTTGTCTAGTTACGGATCCCATAGTAGTCTCAAATCCTATTGGTGGTTCGGCTCATCTTTCAATGATTTGTCGGGATTTGAGAGTGTCTATCTTGAGCGTTGAGTTTCAATGCAACGCCTTCGTTCTTAGCTTCACGGGCTATGGGTTGATTATAGGCCTGGATTGGTTATCCAATAATGGTGCCATCCTCGATTGTGAAAAGAGAGTGGTTAGACTTATGACTCACCTAGGCAACACTCTTGAAATCTCTTGTAATCCCACACATTCTGTTTTGCTTAGCTACCTAGAATCGGTTGATGCGTCTGTTGAAAACTTGCAGTTTGTTAGAGTAGTCCGTGAATACTCAGATGTATTTGAAGAGGTGAAGGGCTGACCTCCAAAGCGGGAGATACACTTCCACATATACCTTGTTGATAATGAAAAACCCTTAGTTCTACCTGTTAGACACATCGCTCCAAGGGAGAGAAAAGAGCTCAGCAAGCAAGTCAAAGACTTGCTCGAAAAAGGGTTTATAAGGCGGAGTATTTCTGAATATGGTGCCCCAGTTGTATTCGCGACCAAAGCAGATGGTTCACTTCGCCTATGCATTGAATATAGGGAGCTAAAAAAGACGACCAAGAAAAATAGGAACCCACTTCCAAGAATAGACTGCTTGTTGATCAGCTTGTAGGTGCGTCAGTTTTCTCCTAATTGGATTTAGCTACCGGGTTCCATCAGCTAAGAGTGGCTGAAGACAACATTGATAAGACTGCGTTCAGAACCCCGGATGGTTTTTTCGAATGGCTTGTCATGCCTTTCGAGTTGACAACCGCATCCGCTTACTTCACTGACTTGATGAGCACGGTGTTTTGGGAGTTCCTTAATAAGTTTGTAGTGGTCTTCGTAGACGACATTTTGATTTTCTCGAAGAATGAAGAAGAGCATGCTTTGCATTTAAGGGAAGTCATGGATACCCTTCGTGCACATCAGCTAAAATTCAAATTCTACAAATGCCATTTATGGAGAGAAGAAGTGAGGTTTCTTGGGCATGTGGTGTCCAAAGAAGGGTTAGCTGTGGACCCTGCAAAAGTAGTTGCAATGCAAGATTGGAAGGTTCTACGGAATGCAACCGAAGTCCGAAGCTTTCTCGAGCTAGCGGGCTTTTACCGAAAGTTCATTAAAGACTTTGCAAAAATCTTAGCTCCACTCACAAGATTGACAAAGAAGAACCTAACTTTCGCTTGGGATTTGGATTGTGATATTGCTTTCCAGCGTTTGAAAAGGTCTCTAACAACAGCCCCAGTTCTAACATTGCCGGATGGGAGCAAGTTGTTTACCATATACACGGATGCATGTGGTACGGGACTAGGTGCTGTCTTGATGCAAGAAGGGAAGGTAGTAGCTTATGGAGGCAGACAGTTGAAAGTACATGAGAAAAACTACCCAACCCACGATCTAGAGTTGGCTTCCATCGTTTTTCCGCTTAAGCCTTGGCGCCATTATCTCTTAGGTGAGAAGTTTGAATTGTATACTGACCATAAATCGTTGAAGTACCTTTTCTCGCAGAAAGATCTTAACTTGAGGTAACAAAGGTGGATGGAGTTCTTGGCATCCTACGATTTCGAGATTTCCTATACTCCTGGCAAGGGCAATGTAGTAGCAGACTCCTTGAGTAGAAAGAAGCTGACTTTAAGTCCTCTCTTTGCAAAAAGGCAGAGCTTGGAGTACATAGCCAACTTTGACTTTAGACCCTCTGTCGATCATGCGACTGGTTTGTTAGCATCGCTAGAGGTGCGACCTACTCTTTTGGACTCAATAGGAACTGCGCAATGTGAAAACCCTCAGCTAGTTGATGTGATGGATAAGCTAATTAGGGGTGTGACTTCTAGTCACCTCAATAGATACTCCATCGATGATAAGGGTTGGTTGAGGTGGGATGGAAGGCTATGCATCCCACAAGCAAGGGATTTGGTGAAGAAGGTTCTCGAAGAGGCACACCATTCCAATTTGACCATACACCCAGGCGGAGACAAGATGTATAAGGATATAAAAAGGGTTTTCTTTTGGAATGGCATAAAGAGTGATGTACCTGAGTTCGTCATTAAGTGTTTGATATGTCAGTAAGTCAAAGCGGAGCAGAATAAGCCTGGTGGTCTGCTTCATCCTCTAGAGGTCCCACAGTGGAAGTGGGATAGCATTTTGATGGACTTTGTTGATGGGTTGCCTAGGTCAAGAAGGGGCAATACCAGTATTTGGTAATAGTGGACAGGCTCACTAAAAGCACTCACTTTATACCTGTTAAGAGTAGAAGGACTGCCTCGTCCCTAGCATCCATTTGCCTTAAAGAGATAGTTCGAATCCATGGGGTACCCTCCAACATGGTGAGTGATCGAGATCCTATCTTTACGAGCGAGTTTTGGAAAAGTTTGCAAGAGGCTATAGGCACACAATTATGCTTAAGCACGGCCTATCACCCCCAAACTGATGGTCAGACGGAAAGGGTGAACAGATTAATGGAAGACCTTTTGAGATTGTGCATTCTTGACTTTGGAGGGACATGGGAGGATCATCTTCCTTTGGTGGAATTCGCTTACAACAATATCCACGAAGCTACCATAGGCATGGCGCCCTTCGATGCTTTATATGGAAGGCCATGTCGATCGCCAACTTGTTAGTGGGAGTCTACAGACAAGCTCGTACTTGGGCCAGACATGATTAGAGAGACCTCAGAAAAGGTGGACTTGATAAGAAGACGGATGAAGGCTCCACAAGATAGACAGAAGTCCTACGCAGACAAATGAAGGACCGACCTTGAGTTTAGGGTTGGAGATAGGGTGTTCCTTAAAGTAACTCCTTTGAGGAATGTCATTCGCTTTGGGTCCGTAAGAAAGCTAGCATAAAGATTTGTGGGACCATTTCCTATCATTGAAAGGATTGGGACGATGGCTTACAGAGTACAGCTAACCGAGAGACTGGCTGGAGTTCATAATGTTTTTCATGTTTCTCAACTAGGAAAGTGCTTACATGAATCTGCGGAAGTGGTGGAGCCAAGTATACTAGAGGAAGTAGAAGTGGAACGAGAAGCGACTGTGAGAAGAGTTCCAACTCGTATCTTGGGCACGGAAGTCAAAAAGCTATGCAACCGTGAAGTCAATCTTGTTAAAGTTCAATGGAATGACGCTGAGGAAGAAGCGACTTGGGAAACGGAGAGGAAAATACGCGCAGCCTACCCTTTTCTTTTTTAGGGTACCTCCTTGATCTCTTTTTCCAAAAGTTTATTCATGCTTTTATCTATCTTTTAAGTATATCTCCTCGGTCCTACTCTATCCTTAGGTAGAAACCAATGGATATAAACATGTATTTGAAACATGTTATGATTGATGGTTGCGAGTGGTTGCTAGTGGTTGCTAGTGGTTGCTCATGGATGCATGTACACACACATTAGGCACCAGATCGGCTCAATCTCTTTCATATTGCATACAAATGTGTGTGCATATTTAAATTAATGGATGTATAATGGTTGTGTTATCATATGGATGCTGCATTTTGATGAATGGTTGTGCACACATGTAGAAGTAATATGTATTGTTAGGATTCTTTTGCATGCATAATGGACGCATGGCACTATCATGATTTGCATTAAGGAGGTCAACTGAATCAGTGGACCGCCTGATTTTGCATTAGATAAGAAACATATCTGTGTTTGGTGGTTGAGTAGATGGATGATTGGATGTTAGGATATACATTCTCCTTAAATTGGAGATTTCAGGGGCAAAATCCTTTTAAGGAGGGGAGAATGTAACACCCCGTAATTTTAAATATTAAAATTTACAATTTTAAGAATACTTAGTTGTTAAAGTGAGAATTAAGGGAAACAGGTTACGCCATTGTGTTCGTCTCGAAATTTTGCTTGGGATAGAGTCCAAGTTTTCGTAAATCGGACTTCGTATGAGGAAGTTATGGCCCTCGGAAGTTTCAATAATTTTATATAAATTAAAATAGTTTAGAATAATAAATTCGAAATTCAAATTCAAACAAGGAAGCGGGCTGGGAGGGAATTATCCCGCCCACGGGCCAGGTCGACCAGGAGGTCGACCTCACCTATACAGGTCGACCTGGGGGTCGACCTAGGGGTCGACCTACCCCCCGAGGAAGATCTGAAATCAGACAATCCTGACTTGTTGCTGAGTCTTACCTGACCTGTTGATGAGTCACTAGGGTAGAGGTGGCATTTCCAGAAAACTTTATCTAGTCTGGAAGGTTGTGATTGCTTCTATGATAATCTAACGGCCTAGGTCGATTTAAACTTCTGTAAAAGAGTGCCTAGACTCAAACCCTAAACCTAAACTAAATTTGTCTCTTAGCCACCATGCTGCTTTTAGGATAGTTCTCCTTCCTAAAGCATAGGGATTAGCAAGTCAGAATTCTAATTCAAAAGACGAACAAATCATTCTCTTCTCTAACCCGTCTTTGTGAGTACAATTTCTTTCACAAAATAATTAATAAATTAATTGTTATGAGTTACAATTTGTATTATGAGAACATGACTATTGAATCATGTGATGTTATTTAATTTTGTTATCTTATGTTGGTAGATCTATTTCGTATGTCCAATTATACATGTTTAACTTGATTCATTTTATGCAAGTTTGGGATGTAAATCATATGCTAGTTCATATGTGAAACCTTATGCAAGTTTGGGATGTTAGATCATATGCTATTTCGTATGTGAAACTTATGCAAGTCTGTGTTTACATATGCTAGTTCGTATGTGAAATCTTATGCAAGTTTGGGATGTTAAATCATATGCTAGTTTGTATGTGAATCTTATGCAAGTCTATATGCGGATTATACACAAGTTTATATGTGAATCAAATATATACATATGCTAGTTTATATGCAAAACATGTGACAAATTCATACGCAAATTGTAGGAATCCATATGCCAGTTTAGGTGAAAACTGTATTCACATTTTTGGTGAAAAATTATGAATTCATTTGCAAGTTTAAGTGAAAAACCATATTCACACATGCAAGTTCACAATTTCATGTATAGATCTATATTTAGATCCATGGCAGTACATAGTTTGTGCAAATTTATGTTATGTATGTTCGTTGCCTATGCAAGTTATTGGCTATGCAAACTTATGTTATAATTCTTATTTGCAAGTTACATCTATTTTTTTGTGTTATGCAAGTTGTGATGTTTTTTTTATAAGTTACACTATTTGCGAGTCTGACATATTTCATATTAAAACGTACGAATAGCGTGGGGACAAAAGGAATATATTAATTATGTAAATTGTGAATTGGAATAAAATGGCTTTAAAAGCATATAATTAAATTGATACATTAATTAGTATAATTTATATACCTAAAAAGTATGGACATAATTTAGGTGACAATTATGGACATAGTTAATTTGGAAAATTATTGACAATCTGAAAAGGGATAATTAATTAATATTTGGGTGAAATAATTACGTGCAATAATAAACGCCTAAGACACGAGGTTAGATTCGTTTGTGGTGTAAGACTGCCCGGACCCGCCCGGCAAATCCAGCAAACACAAACGGTAGTCTAATGTGAGAGGTCAAAGGCATAAATTAAATGCGTAACAGTTATAAAGACACAAGGTAAGATACGTTTGCGGTATAAGACTGCCCGGAACCGCCCGACAAATCCAGCAATCGCAAACGGGAGTCTAATGTGGGAGGTCTTACAAGGTTACGGTTATAACGAATTAAGTAACACTTAACCAAGATAAACATGTGGTGGGACATGTGGGTTAAGTGGGTGACATGGGTGACAAGTGAAATACAATTGGAAACACTTAACCAAATTGAAACATTTAAGAATACATGAATAAGAAGGTGTTAAGTGGAAAATTCTAGTGGGGACCAAGCATAGGTGGAAAGCTTGTGTCAAGCATGGGGACCCTTTTCAAACAAGTAACCCATCTTGGTGAGCTCGAGTTAGATCGAGGATGGGATACGCTTACTGGGTTTGATTGTAAGAGGTCAAAACGGGTTAACGGTGGCAACGCAAGTCCAACGGGGTCATGTGCGTGCGTGGTCCCGGGCTCGTAGGTAAGACGTTGTTGCATCGTGTATATATAAGTCGTGCATCTTTAGTGGTATCGGGTTGCCACTTTGGGGAGTGATACAGCCCACTGTGGGACCAGCACGGGTATTTATGAGTTAGGCAGCCGATCGCATGGGGTAGTGGGTACAACTAGTGGAGATAGGGGCAGGCGGCACCTATGGAGATAGCTAGGGGTACACGAAACTGCCATTATGATTATTATGTTCTGTAGGCGGGATCAACTTTTGGGGTGACTAGTAATGGTGCAGTATAGTAATTAACATATAGTGATTAGGAACAAGATTAACGCCAGAATATTCCTCTTGTTTGTTTTGTCTTGCCCACTTGTTTCATAGTCATTGCTTGTTTTACCAGTTTATGCCTTATCCTAATTACTTTAATAATTATATTGTTAAAGTTATTGGACTCGCCATACTTTATGTTTGACCCCCATTGTTTTCGCCTCTTTTCTTCCCTCCCCCCCAGGTTCTCAGGGTGGGACTAGTGCTAGTGGAGCTTGATTTGGATCTTTCTCTCTCTTTTGGAAGTGCTTGGATTGCTGGAAGTAAAGTTCAGCTCATCTTGTTTGTGGCTACTTGTGTTGGGGTCATGATTTTTACTTTATGTTCTCAGAAAACAATTTGTCGAGATGGATACTAAGTGTACTTGGTTTTACTATTGGTTTATGATGTTGTTGTAATCGAACTATTTCTCGACTGCAATAAAAGTTGTTTTAAAATTTTCAAGTATCAATATATGTATCTGTTTTGTTATATTCTGTTCTATTCACCAATAATACTCCATGAAAGTAAATGCATTCCCTTTGAGAGTGACAACTCAAATCCCTCGACCAACTCGAAGAAAGAAGAAAAGAAGCGGAACTCAGAGTAGCCGCGCACCAAAGGAGGATGGCCAGGCACTTCAATTCAAAAGTCAAGCATAGAACTTTTGAAATCGGAGACCTCGTTCTGAAAATGATTATGACCGGTACAGGAGTCTTCGGTCCCAATTGGGAAGGACCTTATGTTATAAGTCAGAAACTCCAGGGCGGAACCTTCAAATTGGCCACCACAGATGGGAACCAGATTCCACGAGCATGGAATAACGAGCATTTCCGTCGTTATTTCTAATAGCATGCTATTCAAATACATAGATAATGCTGTAAAGATTCATGAAATTTTTGCATTCTTAATGATGTACATGAAGTGACTGAATATGGAATCCTAATTACATGTCCAGGGCACTCATTCACGATCCTCTACTAAATGTTGACTTCCTTGTGTAGGAAAACGAGCGACCAGGGAGCACCAACTCGAGGAATTCCAACTTCCATCAGGAAACACCGGACCTCTC
Source organism: Allium sativum (assembly GCA_030737875.1). NCBI lineage: Eukaryota > Viridiplantae > Streptophyta > Magnoliopsida > Asparagales > Amaryllidaceae > Allium > Allium sativum. The sequence goes on along the minus strand of CM060916.1, from coordinate 353,796,781 downwards.
AATATAGGACCAATAAAAGCTTGGTGCCAGATTAAAAGAGTCAATGCCAGAGTAAAAGAAACTCAAAAGTCCCACGGATAAAATTGCTAAGCCCACCGAAGAAGCACCTTCTTATGTCACCTTCTTAGGTGCTGGACACGGGTTTTCCAAATTGAGAAAAAAAAACTCAATGAGGCGAACCAACGTCTGTGTCCTAGGTCAAAGCACAAAGTTGGAAAAACCGACATGTCCGAAAACGGAAAATTGCCAATTTCATGTGGCACCTACCTTGGTAGGTAAAAGACACAAAATTTTCCCTTCTGAGTTAAAGCTTGATGAGATGAATTAGTGTCTGCTCCTCGGATGAAGCATAAAATGAGGAAGGATTAAACATGCTAGAAAGACCAGCGCAAAAACAGAAACCCGACCGAAAGGAGGTGGCCATGCTTGTTCTTTGTTGTTAACCAAGTCAAACAAATCCAAGGATAGATTACAACAGCAGAAATCCTAGCCGTATGGGGGTGCCCACTCTTGTTCTTTGTTGTTAACCAAGTCAAACAAAGCCAAGGTTGGATTACAAAAGCAGAAATCCTAGCCATATGGGGGTGTCCGTTCTTTTTCTTTGTTGTTAACCAAGTCAAATGAAGCCAAGATCGGATTCTACATTGGAGTCCAAGTCCTCCCACGGGGGCATGCATAAAAATGCATCACGAAAATACCCCAAACAAATAAAGTAGGATATTGAATAAAAATCTAAATGGCTAACTTGCCAAACTTAAAACAACTAAAGACTCACCAATAAAGCCAAATACTGAAAGCTGGATAATCACAGCCTAATAAGAACAATACGAGACTAACCGTAATACGATATTGACGTACGAATGAACGCCTCGTGATACGATATTAACGTACGAACGCCTCGTGATACGACGCTAACGCATGGTCGCTGCGAGAAACTTTTAAGAAAAATGTGTATGTATTGTCAAAACAGGGCAAAGATACATGGCATAGCACAGAAATGGAAAGCATCGCAAAACCAGCCAAGTAACCATTCATCAGGAGCACAGAAAGTGTCACAAGTCAAACACAAAGTCACAAACAACAACCAGCATGATGTCATAGGCGAGGACCGGCACCCGCTTACACGACCGGTCTTAAAATTTAAAAACCAAAACAACCAAGAGAGAGGAGGTTACAAATCTCTAACCTTCCTTGGCCTACCTACTTCCCTCTTCACCAGAGCAAAACAAGATGAAGGCCCTTCGACATGTGCAGAAATCACCGACTCAACATCCCCAGGGGCGACGGAAGCGACTATGTTATCCTTGGACCTAAGGGCCTGGATTAACTTCGCCTTATCGTTTTCTAAAACAGAAATACACTCAAGGTTGTCCTTGTGAAGTTTATGGAGGTCAGAGGCAAAATTATGCCAAGCAATCATCCGCTTTGCAGAACGATTCTTCCGCAAATCCATCTGTTTTCCAAATTGGTGCACAACAGTCTCGAGGCGAGCTAATATTTGACCTTTTGTTGTTGTCATATCGTAAGTGAAATTCAAAGAGTCAGTCAAAGATACATCCACATTCAAAGGGACCCCTGTAAGCTCCGTCCTCGAAATTGCTTAGCAAACCTGGGACTACAAGGCCCAGGAGCATGACGAGGTCTGTGGATGATAGTTTGAAGTTCCGTATAAAAAGGGCCAGGAGGAGAATTTACGCACGGTTGACCAACCGACTGAATCTCATCCCTTGAAATGCTCAAGTTGAAAAAAGTCCCCTTTTGGCGTTGTTCTGGAGATGAGACCATCCTGCAAACGGACCAGGGAATAGCTGTAAGGCTTAAAGGAAGAATGAGCACGAGAAAGAATCAACAAACCTGAGTAGCAGTGGAAAGAGATACAAAGTTTTTCTTCCAAATTTAAGAGACCTTCCTGAAAGATAGATGGAAGCAAAATTGAATGAAAAATAAGAGAATGAAGGGGAGATTAAAAGGCACACCTCAAAGGTACTCTTCGCCACGTCAACATAACACTTGAGTACTGAAATAGGTGTCCCATCAGAAGATTAGTTGGCGTATTCACTTCCCCATAATTTAGCTATTTACAATAAGGACAGAGCAGTCCAAAAATCTCGCCCAATTGTAATGATGCCAATCAACTACAACAAAGCAATCTCAGTCCATGCACAAACGACTCATCAACAAGTCAGGAAAAACCCACCAACCAATGTGCGATGAAATATTTCAAAGCCAGTGATTCCATACAAAAAGAAATCACGGACTTCGAGGGGCAAGTGTTAATCCCAAAAAATCCATACGCACATTGGGTAAAGGGTACAAGGCGGATATCACCTGGGTCGTCCGTGCATGATGCAACCGCACAGAGCAAGACCCAAATATCGGACCCAGGGCAGGTCAAGTCAACCAATGCAACCTAAGATAATGGCATAACATATTATGAGAAGTGCGACCCGATAAAGATAATGGTCGCATATCATGAGAACCGCTCAAACACCGAAGTAAAGCAAGTCGCCCATTCAACATAAGCGGGAGGGACCTCATAACATAGCCGTAAAGCCTAAATAGCGCCATACAAAGGCAGTAATAAGACGAGCGCCCTTGGACCAAGAAGGATGGTCGCACAAGAACGAAGGAGAATCAACTCCAGACCCGCATTCTGCTCTCACAAAATCTACCAAAACGCTCACATGACGCTCGCTTACATCTTACCCGCTCAGTTATTCAAGATACTCATTCCAACAAGCCGTCCGCATGATAACTAGATACAACTACGGACAGCTTGCTACAGCTAGCCGGTGGCATAGTTGTAATTAACAAAATGAATGATCCACAGCCTGGATAAATGGATTCCAGATCATTTACCAAGGGAAGTTCACCTATAAATACACCATGGCTACCAACATGAAGGGAGGCTTGGAAAAACCATGAGGTGCTACTGAATTTCAACCTCAACCACAGATTCAACCATGGCGTCAAGGACAATCTTACGGTAAAGGAAAACGAAGACATCCTTCTTCTTAATCATTCATCCATCCTTCTTCTCCTCAAATTCTACTACTCTCTTGTATAATTCCTTCAATTGAACTATATAAACGAGGGTATATTGAGTGGATATATAAATGTATGAAAAGAGAGAGTGGATGTACTTTGTAATTCTCATTATAAGGTAGGAAATCACCTTCATAGTGGACGTAGGCCACGTTAACGGCTGAACCGCTCTAAATCTCGTCTCTACTTTACTTTTCTCGCATTTTCCACTTTTTATTGCTGATTAAGCACGGTTCCATTTATTTCTTACCAAATTGGTGAAGTACGGTTTAGTACCTTGGGTGTTTAGACCATTTTTGGTGTAAACATGTAGGATTATCCAAAGTGTATAGTTTAAGTCCAGTGACCATAAATTGTGTTCTGACCCCCTCCTCATAACGTACTCGCAGGTGAGATTTGTGGTCGAGACGTAATATCTTTGGATACGGGTTAGGCAGTATGATTAATACGGTAAGGCTACTTTGATTATATTATATTATATTTTATCCATTCCGTTGTGGGATATTTTCTGAGCTCTGACATATTCCATGTTTCAGTCTTTTCTGCAGGATACCAGAGCAAACCAACCAAGTTTCGATAGATTAGAATTTTGAAGAAAAAATGGTCTATTGGAATTAGAGTTGTTACAGTCTCCTTATAGCAAGTTATCTCCACCTCCCAACGTAATCTTACCTCCTACTATTAAGTCAGCTTCCACATATATTTTCTTGGCCTCATCACTTGTTACAGGGTTTGGCTTTACCTTTCCTGTTTTTAGATCATCCTTATTATCTTCAGCAGTCCCTGCTAGTTCGACTCCCTCGTCTAAGGCTAGAAGTAACAAATTAAAGGTCAAATTTTGGGAGGATTTAGATGACGGATTTGATTACGACATGGAAGATGTAATGCCATCGAATAGTAATTTGAAAGAAAATAAGAGGCATACTAGTCGGAATCCAGTTTGATATGGTTTTGCTTTGCTTCCACTTTGTTGAACTCTGCATAATGTAACCTACTTTGGGATTTACACTGTTGAGTTTGTTTTTGGACGATCTATTGAAATTTGGTAATGCCTGCTGGATTTGCAGTTGATTTCAGTTATCAAAAGAGATTTAATGGATAATTTCAGTGTTCAGTTAGTTTTCAACAGTTCTGGATGTAATATTTGCAGAATTTAGATTGGAGTTTCATCTCGCAAATTCAGTGATCAAATGGAGTTTATTTTTACGATTTTTAGGCTTGTTATTTCTAATGTTGTGTACTTGATATTTTCATGAGGTTGGTTTTGTATTTTGTTTATTGAGACAGACTATATTGTAATCGATTCATATAGAGAAATAAAATTTTGTGCTTAACTTAAAAAAAAAAAAAAGAATGCAAAAGCAATGTTAAGTGGACGACCCAGTGCCATATCTGGGTCGACACAGGAATCAACCCAGGTCTAAGGTGGGTTGACCCATGAGCCGACCCAGGTAGTAGGTAAGTGACACACCTACATGGAGGACAAATTCTGAAGTTGAATCTGGACTCTTTTATTTGCCAAATACATACGCTGACTCGGCTTGAGGTGTACAGTTGGATTTATAAACTTAAATCTAAAGGTTTAGAGTTATCCTAGCTAATCTATAAATATAGGCTAGAAGCCTCACCATTTTCATACACACAAACATTCTACATTCTTCTTCCTCCAAATTATTTTCAAAATAAAAATAAGAAGATGACTAGGTGCTGTCAAAACATAGATTAAAGGAGATAATTCTAGTTTTTCAACAATAATAAATCTAAAGAATCATTTTTCTAGACCTTAATCTAATCATTGTGGGTTCTAGTTATTTTTAGATCTGCTATTTAAATGAGTATTTTGACAGTAAATGATTGTCTCTGAAAAGTAGCCCTGTATATATGTGTATACGTTATTGTTTTATCATCAACTATTTATTCAGTTTACAGTTATTATATGTTCATGTATACACCATTCTCCTTATCCCCTTTTCTATCTTTTATTTATTTTATATCTTTTCTATGTCTATTTATCCAGTTTGAATCTGTTTTCTCCTTTTTCTTTTTATTTTACGCTGAGCCTAGGTCATATCCGTTAGAATTGCATATAAATGGGATAAACTGGAATAACTTAAACTGAAAATGAGGAGAATTGGGCATATTATAACTTGAGAAACTTTGATTGTAAATTCGAGGTAATTACAAAAAGGGATGTATATGCAAACATGTTAATCTAAATAAATCGAACTTAATTTAATATTAAGTAAAACATGTTAAGGAAAAATATGTTAATAAGATGTAATTAATTAAAACCTCTTACTGTATATATATATATATACACACACACATATAATTAGACACACACATCTGAGCAGCTGTTTGTTTGTTTTGGGGAAGGGGTTGTACATAGAATGACATTTGTAGGAAATGTCATTTACAACCATGATTATTAAAGAACTTAAACCTGCTAAGTTAAACCTGGTAATTAATAAGCTAAGGGGTCCCACGTCTTGCGGTTTATATCTAGTTTGAGGACTCTTAAAATCCTAGTTATTTGGGGGCACAAGCCTAGGGGTGGTTTATGTCAATCCTGATGTGTGGAACCCGTACTACTCAATACCCCTATTGGTATCATAGAGGAGCCTCGCACTAGGTCAGGGCCAGGGCATGCTTTACTGATCTGGATTGAAAGAGGTTCAAAAGTTGGAAGGTGGGTATGGGTGCGTTCTGGCTAAGTCATGAGTGTGCATATGTCCAATGGGCGAAACTAAGACATTGTAACACCAGCGAATATGTTTGTATCTTATAAGTTGACGGGATGTGGTTTGTTATCCCGTCCTCACTACTACAAAAGTGGGCATATTCGACACTAGTTTTATGTGGCCATAGAACAAAAATGTGTTGCCGTAGGCCATTTTTTCAAATAGGCAACACCAGAGGGGCATGGCATCTGCGGCCATTGCATTAGCCCTCTAATGCAACACTTTTGCCCATTTACTGCCACGAAAAGAAAGTGTTACATTATAACCCTAATGCAACAGTACATTCAAGTAATGCAACAACATATAGCGTTGCCTTAAGCATTATTTTGAGCTTGGCTGTCAAGTCATGATAGTAGAGCCACGTAAGCTTTCCACGTAAGCTGTCTACGTGTCAAATGACACGTCAGCTCTCCATGTCAACTACATACGTGCCACATGCCACGTCAGCTGTGGGGCCCACGAGCCATGTGGAATTAATAATATTTTATTTAGTGCAACACCACTATATTATGTAATGCAACATAAAAAAGAAGCAAACACAACAGTAGAAGAAAGCAAATACAACGCTTTAATTAAAATTTTTGCAATACCATATAATCATTTTTAATGGAACCATATAATCATTTTCATATACACACACACACATACATATATACACACACACACGTACATAAATAAACATATGAAAAACGTGAACATAAGCACCTTCTAATAATACAAAAAATAAAATAAAAAATCTATCTCCAACCGCGATAGTTTCCGCATCTCCAACCGCGACAGTTTTTTGCAATTCTGAAAAGGTAGATCATCAAAATTAGTTAAGAAGCATTGCCAGATAGGAACATCATCATATATGAATATATTTGTTCAACAGATCCTAAGGCAAATCATCATATATGAATTAAAAGTAAACTAAAAATAATAATTCAATAACTAACATTAGCAAAATTCAGTGCTCAAACAGCATTAGACGAAATTGCAAAGTACAACACCTTGTAAACTACTCAGTTCAAACATATGAATTCAATTAACTAAATAGCACATAAAATGCATAACAAAAACATACCAGACTGAACCATGATTCCTCAAATGCAGACCTTGCACTATGAAACTCCTGTTACGTTCATTTTTAATTCATTATATGTTAATTAGCTAATAACAAAGCTAGCTGATAACATATGGCAGTTAACAGCTGCAACACTCGTCGGACTTCAAAGTGTCCCTGGTTTAATGATTCTCTATGGCAGTATCGTCAAAAAGAAGTGGGCAGTAAACTTCGCATTAATGGCCCTTTATGCCTTTGCTTCTGTTTTGTTACGTTGGGTGGTGTGGGGCTTTGAAATGTTGTTTGGCGAAAAACTGTCTTCTACCAAGAAATCCAAATGAAAGCACCAGTCCTAAAACAATAAGAATATACCTTCGCCATATGGTATTCCATGATCTGTCTTCTACCATCCACATCTAGATTGGGAACAACAATGTGGCAATCGAAGCGTCTAGGTCGTACAAGTGCTTTGTCTAACGACTCCGCAAAATTGGTAGCAACAATGACGATAATACCCTCATTTTGCTTAAAACCGTCAAGCTCCAACAGTAATTGATTAAGTGTCATCTTCTTGTACTGCTGGTCTTTTGGATTGCGGCTTCCACTGACAGCATCAATTTCATCAATAAAAATGATGCAAGGAGGTCATTTTTTAGTAGTAGAAAATAGATCCCTCAATCTTCTAGCTCCAAGCCCCACAAACATTTCTTCAAATTCACGACCACTGCATGAAAAGAAAGGGACACTGCCTTCTCCTGTTATAGCTCTTGCCAACGTAGTTTTCCCTGTGCCAGGTGGGCCTATTAACAACACACCCTTTGGAAGCTTTCCACCCAATTGAGTGAACCGCTGAAGGAACAGTATAATAAACACATAAATTAGGTACAACAACAACAATAATGATAGCAAAAAGAAGGTTCAGTCACTTGATACATTATTTTGATGCAATATAAACGCATATAAGACAGATGAACACAAAGTAGCACTCAAAAATCAAGACAGTATCACAAACACATTAAAAATTAACAGGAAAGTGGTAATACAATAGGTAATCACAACATCCTCAAACTTGATCAGCTTAGGAATCATACTTTGCAGTATGGACACTGTACTTAATGACCCAAACAAATCTAGAAACGAATCATTTACCTTAGGATCACGAAGGTAGTGAACAATTTCTTCCAACTCAGCTTTAGCCTCGTCCACACCTTTAATGTCATTGAATTTGGTATTGGATTCCATAGTAGGTTGCACCTCTTCTTGAATACCAAGAACTGACATGGTAAAACAAATGAAAATCGGTCACTTTTAAGTGGATGTTAGCATTTTATAGTAAAGGGATTATTCAAAAAACATTTATTTGTTCCTTTGACCTTAATAAGTGCACGGACAACAAATATAACTAGCAAGGCAAGTGAAGAAAAGCGGAGAGTTCTCCACACATGCTCCTTGAAATCATTCAATATAAACTTCTTGAAACTAGTAGTTTCAGCCATAACCATGTGAATAGGAGAATTTGCAGTCCCAAGAGGTTCATCATTCATCACTAGGACCATGTTTTTTAAAGCTGGGAACCTGTACATAATATCATGCAAGTGTTTGGGAACCAAACTTAAAAAATAAGGATTTAAACAATGGAAGGGTTCCACTACACCTCATCTACACCTATGTTTTTATTTTACCTACGAAATTGGAAATCTAACTTAAATATGTTCTTGCATAACTCAAGATAAGCTCTACAAAATTTGGATTAATTTGAATAATCATAACATGTCCAAAATCATATTTCAAACCAATGGTTAAAATAAGTGTTTAACCGTTAATATTTGATATAACATTTCAAACATGTTAAGGGTTTTGAAATGATCTCATTTTTTATGTAAGTGGCATTCATAGAGCACATTGAACATCCCTAAAGTTTCAATTAATTTCGAATAGTGTGGCACTTAAAACCATAGAAGTGTAGAATGAGATGCCGTGAAATAGCAGATCCTTACCCTTTAAAATAATATGCGACCAAACAAAATATGCAAGCACAAATGGAAATAGGATTTCTCCGACATAGTATTGTTCGTGGAAAAAAACCTCTAAAAGTCCAAAGATGTTCTACTAATTAGTCACCAATATCCTTAACAAATTTAGCTCTGTAAAGCAAAAAATCATCTTGCAACGCATCTCACATATAAATAGGTACTTACATATAATATTATCATTCCACCAATGGTACAAAGAATAGAAAATTTTTGTTCGTCTTAATATTATGTAAATATCAAACAACAACATAAACTCTATTAGCAGTGCACAAAATAGTATTAATGAACAATGTAAAACAACAAAATCCATGATTCAATTCTCTAATTCTGCAAGTAATGAATTATACTTACAGTTTAATGGAGTTCGCTGCCGTCTGCCTTGCCCTTGCTATTAGATGCCTAGGTCGATCCGAGATTAGAACAAATTTCGATTAGATGCCTTGCCCTTGCGTATGGACTTGGTGCCCTAGATTTTGTACGATGCTATGCGGCTGCTTTTCTTGCTCCGGTAAAGGGTCAACCATGGGCGCTTGGAGTGGAAGCTGACATGAATTTAGGTGCTTATGTGAATTTAGGTTTACAATTTGGTCAATAGAAAAAAGGGGAAAGTTAAGAGAAGGATGTCAGAGAAGATAACGATGATATTATTTTTAGATATTTAGCAAGGGGGGAACATCGCGCAAAATTTCACATGGCGGAGGAATTTCATCCGGTGGATGTTCTTGATTGGATGATAGGGTAAGGTTTAGATAGGAAACATAGATTGTTTTCAACTGTTGGATTAATCATCATCTACGGTTATTTATTTGTTTATTTCGATAATGTGGAACGCTGGCCTGGATACTATTTATGTAAAGCTACGCTTTGAACTGGTGTTGCACGTCACAGCACTACAATTCTAACCGCAACAGTGCATTCAGGTCTAATGCACAGACATATGACTATTGTTGCAGAAGATCAACGAAAGTATAGCTTTCGCACACTTTTCGTGCTACACACACAAATTAGTGTCGAATATGCCCATTTTTGTAGTAGTGCCTGTAGTAGTTGGCGCATGATATTTGCATAGTAGGGTGCCGATCCCATGGGTCATAATTAAGGTAACACCTAAGCCTGAAATTCTAGTAATTGGTGTAGAAACTTGTTCTTGGGATATGAATGAGAAGCTTACTTGATCATTACCTTGCCTTGTTATCTCGTTTACTTCGTACTTGTATATTTTACTGTATTTTCGAACCCAGTACCATTTATTTGTCATGATACTTCTTATCTTATGTTGAAAATCGCTTGAACTCGCTAGACTTTATGTATGACCTATTTAATTTTCCTTTTCCCTCTTCTTTTCCACCCATCAGGTTCTCACAGTTCTGGCGGATAGTAGCTGTGTTCGTGATTCTGTTCAGCCTGGATTTGTATTACTTCTCTTTCTATGTATTAATTCAATTTCTTGTATGTATTATTGTTATGGCATGAGAGAGAATACAATTTTATGGTGTTGTACTCTGATGATTTGTGAGATAGATGTTTATGACTTTATGACATTGATGGTTCATTTTAAAATGTAATGTTGAATTTGGTTTGAAATGAATGTTTAAAGTTCTTCTGTTGTTGTTTTACATTCTGTCCTATTGCAATTAGTCTATGTATTATTATTGTGCTTCATAGAACTTAATGCATCCTCGTATGGGTGACGTTAGGGGATGCAGGGTGTCACACAATGTCCAATTTTTGTTTCTTTCATATATTTGGCCTTCCTCCACCTAGACCAAAATGATTTCCCTTCAATAAATTTCCAGAAAAGCTTAAGGTTAGATGCTTCATTAATGTCTCTAAAATTTCTAATACCTAAACCTCCATATTTGTTTTGTTTTGTCATAACATTCCATGCAACTTTGTGATATTTCTCATTCCAAATTAAATTGGCACAAATCCTCTATTTTTTCAATAGTTTTGATCGGAATATTACGTGACTGCATTCAGTACATAAATATAGCAGCGATTTTTTTTTTTTTTTGACTGAGTTCTATTCCATATGCTACGGATAAGAACTTGCTCGACCGATTTTCTATTTTATTTTGAATAATGTCTTGAAGCTTTGTGCATTCCTTGTCTTTAATCTGATTAGAACTTCGAGGAAGCAATAAATATTTTACAGGCAAAGAACCTTCTTGGAAAGTAAGAAAATTTAGAATATCCTCCTTCTAATTGCATTTGTTACAGAAATATATCTTCCTCTTATCGTCATTGATTTGTAGGCCAACATATTTTTCCATATTCCTGAAAATGTTCTTGATTGTCATAGCATTTTTCATATTTGCATTTAGAAAAATAAGTCATCGGCATATAATAAGTGAGAAACACATGGATTATTCCTATTAAAAGGTTTTATATTATTTGCAAGGATATCCATGTTAGTATGATAACAAATATTCCATGGCTAGAGTGAAAAAAACATGGAAAAGTGGGTCTCCTTGCCTAATACCTCAACTACTTTTAATAAAACCACATGGGGAGCCATTTATAAGGATAAAGAAAGATACATTATTTATGCATTCTTTTAGTAAAGTACAAAAATTTTCATCAAACCCAGATTGTTTCATAATGTAGATATTAAAATTCTTGTTGATTCCATCAAATGCCTTGTGAAGATCAATTTTAATGCACATTTTATTTTTAGCCAACTGATTGAAATTTCTAAACATTTCCTGAGCTAAAAGATGGTTTTCACTAATAAGCCTTTTGGGAATAAAAGCATCTTGATTTTTAGAAATAATATATTTCAGAAAGACTCTAATTCTATTGCTTAAAACGTAGGAAAAATTTATATATATATATATATATAATTGCAGCAAGCAACAGACCTGTAATCACTTAAGCAATTTGGAATTTTAACTTTGGGAATTAAAGTAATAAACGTATGATTTAAATATTTTTTGAATCCTACCAAAGTTACAAATATCATTAACAACTTCACAAATCATATTTGAGATATTCCCCATACATTTTAAAGAATTTGGCCCCAAATCCGTTAGGGTTAGGACTTTTATCATCTTTAGCATTAAAAAAATATATTCTTAATGCCCTATATGTTTATTTAAGCATGAGGAATTTCAATACTTCTATTTTGCAGTATATATTTAGTATATATTTTAGGAAAACTGATGTGGTTGTCCTCTGAGTTATACAAATCAGTAATGTAATAAATAGCTTCCTTTTTTGAGCTGAGCTGCATGTAACACCCCACACCCACTACGGTCACTCACTAAGGGAATGCCATAGCATCGGTGGAGTATCTTAAGTGAATATAGAACAGAAAAGTTACAACAAGACAGATATAAGTAATACTTGAGAATTTAAAAGATCATTTCATTGCAGCGGAAAGTAAAACATGTTCGGTTACATCACAAAACCATAAACAAGAGTCAAGTACATAATATCCATCTTGATAAAACAAAAGTACATAATCCCACTACATGAACTAATAGCAATAAAAGAAAAGATAAACTGAGCTTTACATCAATGGTCCAAGCTCCAAAAGACAGATAAAGCGATCTGATCAAAGTCCACTAGCACTAGGCCCACTCTGAGAACCTGTGGGTTGGGGAAAAAAAATAAAAACAACGGGGTCAGACATAAGTCTGAGCGAGTCCAATAACCTTAACAATACAATCATTAAAGTAATTAAGGTATGATATAAACCTGGTACGGTACAACTGGGGATAAATGACTACACTAAGCAGCCAACTAGACTTAGGACGAACTAAGATAACGGTAAAGACGCGTCTACCCACCCAAGGGTAATACTACATTGCACCACACCAGATCTAACCACCCAAGGGTAATTCCTACACTGCATCACAACAGATCTACCCACCCAAGGGTAATTTCCAACTTAAAGATTGATCCCACTAAGTGTGCTTAGTAATCTTAATAGTAGTCTCGTGTAACCCTAGCTGACTACATAGGTTGCGTCTGCCCCTATCTCCACTAGGTGTACCCACTACTCCCATTCGATCGGCTCCCTAACGTAGATACCCGTGCTGGCCCCACAGTGGGGTGTATCACTCCCTAAAGTGGCAACCCGATACAACCAATGGTGCGCGGCTTATACCTACACGATGCAACAACGTCTTACCTACCAGCCCGGGTCCACACACGCATATGAAACCCGTTGGACTTGCGTTGCCATCGCTAACCCGTTTTGGCCTCTTATAGTCAAGCCCAGTACGCGTGTCCTGTCCTCGACATGGGTCGAGCCCAATAAGATACATATGGGTTACTGGTTGAAATGGGCCCCCACAAGCTACCCACCTAAGCTTGTCCCTTTAACTAGTGTATCACACTTAACCCTTTTTAATAATCATGTCCACTTATATGTTCAAAGTTTGGTTAAGTCATCTAATCATATTTTGATTGCCACTCAAGGCACCCACTAGATTTCCACATGCCACCCAAGGCACTTACTTGATTTCCACATGCCACCCAAGGCACTTACTTGATTTCCACATGCCACCCAAGGCACTTACTTAACCCTTTAATCATGTTTAATTACATGTTCCACTTTGGTTAAGTACTCTAATCGTATTTTCTATTGCCACCCAAGGCAACCACTAGATTTTCCCCATGCCACCCAAGGCACTTACTTGATTTCCTCATGCCACCCAAGGCACTTACTTAACCCTTTAATCATGTTTAATTACATGTTCCACTTTGGTTAAGTATTCTAATCGTATTTTCTATTGCCACCCAAGGCAACCACTATATTTTTCCACATGCCACCCAAGGCACCCACTTAACCCCTCATGTCCCTCTAAATGCTAATATGGTTAAGTGTTTCTTAATTGATTAAGAACGTAACCATTGTAAAGACCTCTCACATTAGACTATCTTTTATGGCAGCTGGATTTGCCGGTCGGGTCCGGGCAGCCTTACGCCATAACCTAGTCTAACATCGTGTCTTTACACTTGTCACGTATTTAGTTTGTGCCTAAGACCTCTCACATTGGGCCAATCATTTGTAGCCGCTGGATTTGTCGGTCGGTTCCGGGCAGTCTTATGATACAAAAGGGTCCAACCTCGTGTCTTAGTCGATTAATTACACCTAATTAATCACCCCCATAATTTGTATTAATTATCCCTAATTAATTACAAATTTTACGATGTACATAATTGACTCAATTATGTCCATCCACTTTATGGTATGCATAATCATACCAACTTCACACCACTTTATTATCATGAATATTAACCCCATCGTTCCCCACGTAATACGTTGACATGACATACTTAAAAGGGAAGATTCATCACAAGCACCATGGGTTCAACTTGCATAACATTAGCATCAACATGGGTTTTAAATGTGTCAACTTGCATATATGACCATGGCATCAAACCCAACTAGCATAAATAATCAACCCAAACTTGCATGAATCACATATGTCATAAAAAGCTTAACTTGCATAAGCTACTTATGTCATACAAAGGGGTAAACTTGCATATGTATGTATGACATACAAAGGGGTTAACTTGCATATGTATGCATCTCATACAAAGGTGTAAACTTGCACATGTTACTTGCATATAATCAAACACCAAACTTGCATAACATGTCATATATGAACTTGCATATAATCATACACCAAACTTGCATAACATATCATATATGAACTTGCATATAATCAAATACCAAACTTGCATAACATGGTGTCATAATGGATCAATGTTTATCATAGCGATTTGCATAACTAGCATCATGAACACATAGCCTAAAACTTGCATAACTTGCATAACATCATGATCACCTAGCATATGACTTGCATAACTTGCATAACATCATGATCACATAGCATATGACTTGCATAACTTGCATAACACATAGCATATGACTTGCATAACTTGCATAACACATAGCATATGACTTGCATAACTTGCATAACACATAGCATATGACTTGCATAACATCATAAACACATAGCATATAACTTGCATTGATCCACATTCATAGCCATAACCTCATTATATCCTATCATAATCATTTCAACAATTGGTCATTAAGGCTATAGAAACTCACAACTTGTTGATTAGCACTCCTATGAAGAAGATTAAGTTGCTAGAGTTGATTAGAAGTTGATTTGAGAAGCTATCTTCCTCTTACAAATTATGGAGGCTCCTTCAAGTTGCATTTTGACGGCATAATGACGTTGTATCTATTTTTAGTATGGATTAGGGTAGTCTTAGGGTGTATTTATAGATTTAGGATGTAATTTAGGCCCTTAGATTAACCCTAGATTAGGTTAGAGCCGTCAGATTTCGTCACAAGCCCTAAAACATAGCCCAAACCCCATCAGATTGCACCCAGGTCACACAAACCGACTGGGGGGGGTCGACCCCTGTGTCGACCCCTAGGTCGACCCATGGGTCAACCCCTAGGGAGGGGGTCGACACCCATGTCGACCCTAGGGTCGACTCCCTCTGCCTGGCGGGAATTTTCCCGCCTCTTCTACTCAAACCATCAAACACTAACATCCATTGTCCTTAAAGTTTCTAAAGCTGTATGAACATATGCAAAAAGTGTGTGTATATGTTCCCTGTCTAATGCAAAATCAGGCGGTCTACTGATTTAGTTGACCTCCTTAATGCAAACCATGATAGTGCCATGCATCCAATATGTATGCGAAAGAACCCTATCGACACATACTATTTCTACATGAGTGCACAATCATTCACCAAAATGCATCATCCATATGATAACACAACCATTATACATCCATTAATATAGCTACCTACACACAATTTTATGCAATATGCAATATGAAGTGATTGAGCCGATCTAGTGTCTAAAGTGTGTGTATATGCATCCACGAGCAACCACTAGCAACCACTTGCATCCACACGCATCCATCAATCATAACATGTCTCAAACACATGTTTCAACCATAGGTTTACCCTATCTAAAGGTCAAGGTACTAATGAGAGGACATACTAAAGATAAGATAAGTACTAGGCAAACGATAAAGGAGAAGTTAAAAGACATACCCTAAAAAAGGAATGGGTACAATGAACGCATCTTCGCTTCTGTCTCCCAAGTAGCATTGCTCTCATCTTCTCCCCATTGCACTTTGACTAGTCAAACCTCTCTATTTCCAAACTTCCTAATCTCTGACCCAAGGATGCGGGTAGGAACACGTCGAATAGTAGCATCACGCTCTACCTCCACTTCTCTAAGCAAGCTCGGCTCTACCACCTCCGCGGTCCCATGTAGGTACTTCCTCAAATGTGACACATGGAATACGTCATGTACCCCACTAAGTCTCTCGGGTAAATCCACTCTATATGCCATCCGTCCAATCCTTTCCTTAATAGGAAACGGTCCTACGAATCTTGGTGCTAACTTCCCAATGGACCCAAAGCGAACAACATTCCGTAATGGAGATACTTTGACAAAGACCATGTCCCCAACATCAAACTCAAGATACGTCCTCCTCTTATCCGCGTAAGATTTCTGCCTATCTTGCGCTGCTTTCATCCTTCTTCGAATCAAATCAATCTTTTCCGAAGTATCTCTAACCATATCAGACCCAAGCAGGATCTTATCCGTAGATTCCCACCAACATGTAGGTGATCGACAAGGCCTTCCATAAAGAGCTTCAAAAGGAGCCATACCAATACTAGACTGAAAGCTGTTATTATACGCGAACTCCACCAATGGAAGATGCTCTTTCCAAGTACCTCCAAAATTTAGGATACAAAGCCTCAAAAGGTCTTCCAGAACATGATTCACCCTCTCGGTCTGGCCGTCCGTCTGAGGATGATATGCGGTGCTCTGACACAACTGAGTCCCTACTGCTTCTTGCAAACTTATCCAAAACTCGCTAGTGAATATAGGATCTCGATCACTCACTATGCTAGAAGGTACCCCATGCAATCGAACTATCTCTCGAAGATAAACCGAAGCTAGCCATGGAGCAGTCCACTTGCTCTTCACGGGTATGAAATGGGCACTCTTAGTAAGTCTATCTACCACAACCCAAATTCCCGTATTACCCTTCCTCGACCTAGGTAGCCCATCAATAAAATCGATCGAGACGCTATCCCTCTACCATTGCGGAACTTCCAATGGGTGAAGCAACCCACCAGGTTTCTTTTGCTCCGCTTTCACTTGTTGGCACACCAAGCATCTAGCGACATACTCGGTCACATCTTTCTTCATACCGGCCCAAAAGAAAACTCGCTTCACGCCTTGGTACATCTTGTCCCCACCGGGATGAATGGTCACCTTCGAACGATGCGCATCATCAAGAATAGCCTTCCTCAAACTCTCGTCTTGCGGTACACAAAGTCTACCGTCTCTACGCCAGCACCCCCTATCGTCTAGGGTGTACCTACTCAAATGGCTGGATGACTCCCCCCTTATGAGCCTCTCTACCAACTCAACCAACTGTGGGTCGTCCCGCTGTGCCTCGCCAATCCGTCCCAAAAGAGTAGGTCTGACCTCTAGGGATGCTAGCAAAACGGGTACAAAGTCAACGGAAGGTCTAAAATCAAACATCGAGATAAATTCCAAGCTTCGTCGTTCCACGAACAATGGACTCAAGGACAACCTTTTTCTGCTCAAGGCGTCCGCCACCACGTTACCCTTGCCAGGGGTATACGCTATCTCGAAATCATAGGATGCTAAGAACTCCATCCACCTTTGTTGTATCAAGACTATGCGCTCGAAGAGTCTCCAACACTTTCCTAAGATGTAGGGCATACTTTTGTCTACTTCTAGAGAAAACCAGGATATTCTCCCATGCAAAATCGTCACAACTATCCATCTCTCATGCAGACCATCCTAGTCGAACTCGACATCCCCCAAATGCAAGCCCCAAAGGCCTAAACCAATATCAGACAGACACCTAAGGGATACCTCTTTCGAATTCAGACGACCTACATGAGATGATACTAGTAAAAACGGCTAAATGATTAAGCACTTGTCCAACTCTGGATGTCCTTGCCAGTCTCGCTCCAAAACCACCGTTGATCAAATACTGGCTTTGCTTAACCTATTAAGCACATATGAAAACATATTTCGCTCTTAGAAAAGACCAAGATGTCATCCACAAAGACCACTACGAAGTTATTTAGGTACTCCCTGAACACCCTACTCATCAAATCAACAAAGCATGCAGGGTCGTTCGTCAAACCAAATGGCATCACAAGCCACTCATAGAAACCATCCGGAGTCCTAAAGGCAGTCTTCTCTATACTATCCTCAGCCACTCCCAGCTGATGAAACCCCGTGGCTAAGTCCAACTGCGAAAACACTGAGGCGCCAACCAACTGATCAAAGAGATCATTAATCCTCGGCAATGGTTGTCTATTCTTCTTTGTGAGCTTGTTGAGTTCTCTATAGTCTACACAAAGTCTGAGGGAACCATCCGCCTTCGTGGCAAAAACTACTGGAGCACCCCACTCCGATATACTTCGTCTTATGAACCCCTTCTCAAGCAACTCCCCTACTTGCTTATGGAGTTCCCTCCTCTCACGAGGAGCCATGTGGCGCACTGGTAAAGACACTAGTTTAGCATTGTCCACCAGATATATTCGGAAGTCTATCTCCCGCTTCGGAGGTAAGCCCTTCACCTCCTCAAACACATCCGAGTATTCCCGGACCACTCTAACAGATCGCAAACTCTCGACCGAAGCATCAAGCGATTCAAGATAACTTAGCATAACAGAATCCATGAGATTACAAGAGATCTCGAGAGTGTTACCCAAGCGAGTTATGAGCCTAACAACTCTCCTTTCACAATCAAGAACGGCACCATTACTGGATAACCAGTCCATGCCCAAAATCAACCCATAGCCCGTGAAGCCCAAACAAAAGCATCACATCTAAACTCAATGCTAAGTATGGAAATCTTCAAACCCAAACATATCATGGACAAATAAGTGGAGCCCCCAATTGGGTTTGAAACAACCAAGGGATCATCTACTAAACTGGTGTCTAGGTGTATTGACTCAACTAATGATGATGAGATAAACGAATGTGATGCGCCAGAGTCGAATAAAGTTCGAACAGGATAATCGAGAAAACCAAATTTCAACCTCGACGGTCCTACCCCCATCAGGTATACCCGTCGTGAGGGAATACATCTACCCTCCAGAAGATCCTGTACTTTGTCCTTACCTCTTTGGACAATCCTAATAAGGTGTCCTATTTCTCCAAAACAACTAGCCTTCTCCTTCACATTCTCCTTTCGTGGCCTTCTTACAACGATGAGGTTTCGTCCTTTATTTACCTAACAGCTATTTGAACCTTCCTCCCTCGTCCATCTTAAAGGTAACCACAAGCCCTCCACCTCCTTGGACTAACTTCTTAGCCCCACAAACGTCATAGTCCCTTGAAGTGGTTCTTCCGTCCTTCATACGGAAGTCCTTATTTATCTTAAAAAGACATCTATACGCGGAGGGGAAATTCAAAAAGAGAAAGAGGAAGAGATTAAAAACGGAGAATCGAAGGAAGGATATATGGCTCTTGGGGATTATGTTCTTTTCTTTCAAAAACTTTTCTCTTAAAAGACATGTTTTTGAAAATACTTCTTCCAAAAATGTTTTTAGAAAAATAGTTTTTCTAAAAGTTTTATCTGTTCTGGTAACCTTAAGCTTTGATACCACGTGTAACACCCCACACCCGCTACGGTCACTCACTAAGGGAATGCCATAGCATCGGTGGAGTATCTTAAGTGAATATAGAACAGAAAAGTTACAACAAGACAGATATAAGTAATACTTGAGAATTTAAAAGATCATTTCATTGCAGCGGAAAGTAAAACATGTTCGGTTACAACACAAAACCATAAACAAGAGTCAAGTACATAATATCCATCTTGATAAAACAAAAGTACATAATCCCACTACATGAACTAATAGCCATAAAAGAAAAGATAAACTGAGCTTTACATCAATGGTCCAAGCTCCAAAAGACAGATAAAGCGATCTGATCAAAATCCACTAGCACTAGACCCACTCTGAGAACCTGAGAGTTGGGGAAAAAAAAAACAACGGGGTCAGACATAAGTCTGAGCGAGTCCTATAACCTTAACAATACAATCATTAAAGTAATTAGGGTATGATATAAACCTGGTATGGTACAACTGGGGATAAATGACTAAACTAAGCAACCAACTAGACTTAGGACGAACTAAGATAACGGTAAAGACGCGTCTACCCACCCAAGGGTAATACTACACTACACCACACCAGATCTACCCACCCAAGGGTAATTCCTACACTGCACCACACCAGATCTACCCACCCAAGGGTAATTTCCAACTTAAAGATTGATCCCACAAAGTGTACTTAGTAATCTTAATAGTAGTCTCGTGTACCCCTAGTTGACTACATAGGTGCCGTCTGCCCCTATCTCCACTAGGTGTACCCACTACTCCCGTTCGATCGGCTCCCTAACGTAGATACTCATGCTGGCCCCACAGTGGGGTGTATCACTCCCCAAAGTGGCAACCCGATACAACCAATGGTGCGCGACTTATACCTACACGATGCAACAACGTCTTACCTACCAGCCCGGGTCCACACACGCATATGAAACCCGTTGGACTTGCGTTGCCACCACTAACCCGTTTTGGCCTCTTATAGTCAAGCCCAGTACGCGTGTCCTGTCCTCGACATGGGTCGAGCCCAATAAGATACATATGGGTTACTGGTTGAAATGGGCCCCCACAAGCTACCCACCTAAGCTTGTCCCTTTTTCTAGTGTATCCCACTTAACCCTTTTTAATAATCATGTCCACTTATATGTTCAAAGTTTGGTTAAGTCATCTAATCATATTTTGATTGCCACTCAAGGCACCCACTAGATTTCCACATGCCACCCAAGGCACTTACTTGATTTCCACATGCCACCCAAGGCACTTACTTGATTTCCACATGCCACCCAAGGCACTTACTTAACCCTTTAATCATGTTTAATTACATGTTCCACTTTGGTTAAGTATTCTAATCGTATTTTCTATTGCCACCCAAGGCAACCACTAGATTTTTTCCCCATGCCACCCAAGGCACTTACTTGATTTCCACATGCCACCCAAGGCACTTACTTAACCCTTTAATCATGTTTAATTACATGTTCCACTTTGGTTAAGTATTCTAATCGTATTTTCTATTGCCACCCAAGGCAACCACTATATTTTTCCACATGCCACCCAAGGCACCCACTTAACCCCTCATGTCCCTCTACATGCTAATATGGTTAAGTGTTTCTTAATTGATTAAGAACGTAACCGTTGTAAAGACCTCTCACATTAGACTATCTTTTTATGGCAGCTGGATTTGCCGGTCGGGTCCGGGCAGCCTTACGCCATAACCGAGTCTAACCTCGTGTCTTTACACTTGTCACGTATTTAGTTTGTGCCTAAGACCTCTCACATTGGGCCAATCATTTGTAGCTGTTGGATTTGTCGGTCGGTTCCGGGCAGTCTTATGCTACAAAAGGGTCTAACCTCGTGTCTTAGTCGATTAATTACACCTAATTAATCACCCCCATAATTTGTATTAATTATCCCTAATTAATTACAAATTTAACGATGTACATAATTGAATCAATTATGTCCATCCACTTTATGGTATGCATAATCATACCAACTTCACACCACTTTATTATCATGAATATTAACCCCATCGTTCCCCACGTAATACATTGACATGACATACTTAAAAGGGAAGATTCATCACAAGCACCATGGGTTCAACTTGCATAACATTAGCATCAACATGGGTTTTAAAGGTGTCAACTTGCATGTATGACCATGGCATCAAACCCAACTAGCATAAATAATCAACCCAAACTTGCATGAATCACATATGTCATAAAAAGGTTAACTTGCATAAGCTACTTATGTCATACAAAGGGGTAAACTTGCATATGTATGTATGACATACAAAGGGGTTAACTTGCATATGTATGCATCTCATACAAAGGTGTAAACTTGCACATGTTACTTGCATATAATCAAACACCAAACTTGCATAACATGTCATATATGAACTTGCATATAATCATACACCAAACTTGCATAACATATCATATATGAACTTGAATATAATCAAACACCAAACTTGCATAACATGGTGTCATAATGGATCAATGTTTATCATAGCGATTTGCATAACTAGCATCATGAACACATAGCCTAAAACTTGCATAACTTGCATAACATCATGATCACATAGCATATGACTTGCATAACTTGCATAACATCATGATCACATAGCATATGACTTGCATGACTTGCATAACACATAGCATATGACTTGCATAACTTGCGTAACATATAGCATATGACTTGCATAACTTGCATAACACATAGCATATGACTTGCATAACTTGCATAACACATAGCATATGACTTGCATAACTTGCATAACATCATAAACACATAGCATATTACATGCATTGATCCACATTCATAGCCATAACCTCATTATATCCTATCATAATCATTTCAACAATTGGTCATTAAGGCTATAGAAACTCACAACTTGTTGATTAGCACTCCTGTGAAGAAGATTAAGTTGCTAGAGTTGATTAGAAGTTGATTTGAGAAGCTATCTTCCTCTTACAAATTATGGAGGCTCCTTCAAGTTGCATTTTGACGGCATAACGACGTTGTATCTATTTTTAGTATGGATTAGGATAGTCTTAGGATGTATTTATAGATTTAGGATGTAATTTAGGCCCTTAGATTAACCCTAGATTAGGTTAGAGCCGTCAGATTTCGTCACAAGCCCTAAAACATAGCCCAAACCCCATCAGGTTGCACCCAGGTCACACAGACCGACAGGGGGGGTCGACCCCTGTGTCGACCCCTGGGTCGACCCCTGGGTCGACCCCTAGGGAGGGGGTCGAAACCCATGTCGACCCTAGGGTCGACGCCCTCTGCCTGTCGGGAATTTTCCCGCCTCTTCTGAAATGTGAAATTTTTGTATTTAAATCTGTTTTGAATTTCTGAAAACTTCTTCGGGCCTTAACTGGGTCATACGGACTCCGATTTTCGAAAACTCGGACTCTATTTCACGTATTTTTCCGAGACGAACGCAATGGCATAGCCCGTTTCCCCTGATTCAGATTTTAAAATTTAGTTCTGCCCTGTTTTATATTATAGCAAGTTATTCAACATACGGGGTGTTACACTACATCATTCAGGATTTTGCTATTGTTATTAATGATTTTCCCAATATCATTTATGTGTTTTCTATTAGATATTTTAGCATAGAAAAATTTGCTGCAATTATCCCCACTAGTAAGCCAATCGAGTTTTTATTTTTGAAGTTTAGCAAATTCTATATGAAGCTCATCAATCAGATTTTTGTGCATTTGGAAAAATTCATTCACCAAATCACTATCAGAACTATCAAAATCAATTTAATATTTTGAAGTTTTTCACATTCAAGTCTGATAGTGTTAGGATTATAATTTTTCCTATTAGTATTCCAAATTTTCAACTTGTCTTTAGTACTAGAAAGAATTTGCCTAAATTTATCTTGAGTGGTACCGTGAACACTATTTGAATTGAAACTATTTTGGACAACAGTCTTATAATCCTTATCATAATCCCATCCATTTTTAAATATAAATGGGAAATTAGTATTATCATTGAGCTTTTTCTCAAAAATAAGTTGAATGGAGTATGATCACTAGTAGCCTGAGGTAGAGTATAGCAAGAAAAATAAGAAAAAATTGATAAAATGGCGATTAACCAAAAACCTATCAAGCTTACAGTGAATGTTTCTAAATTCCCCTGATTTCCAGGTGAATTTATTTCCTTTTAAAATGGGCTCAACAAGCCTAGTTTTAAACATAAAGTTAGAGAAAATTTCTAACTTCTAAAAAAGAATATGATTGCCTACTTTTTTTTCAGAGGCACGAATTATAGTATTGAAATCATCTACTAAAACCCTAGGAATATTAATAGATCTATTGAATATCTTAAGATGGTTCCAAATATTATGCCTATTCTTTTCAGAATTATAAGAATATATATATATATATGTACACATATATAAAAGTTATGTTAATGAGCAAGCCCTACTTATTAGTAAATTTGCAATGAATATATTTGGTATTAATAAAATGATTAAAGAGGTTCCGAACAATAGGATCCCAAATCACAATAATTCTACCCTTACTATCAGTGACATTGTTATCTATGGTACCCGGTTGGACATGTATCTGTTATGAAACTCCCTTATATTTAAATCATTCATTTTATGCTGTAATATACCAACTATACTTGGTTTTTTACTGGCAATGAGATTTGAGAAATATAATTTTCATTTAGGGGGATAAAAACCCCATACAATCCATGCAATGATATTCATTATAAAAAAATTAATTAAAAATAAAGGATATTATAAAGGATCACACTACATTTGTCTTATTAAGTCAGGAATACTGTCTTCTTCCATTGACTTTGTGTCTTCAGAATCATCATTAACTTCTATATGATCCGAAAATTTGACTCCCTTTTTTTGCACTGTTTTCTGTTTTTAATCTTGAGGTGATCATTCCAATCAGGATTTCTGATGATATATATTTTTTCAAATGATTTATGTGATGTGCTATTTTCATTTTCATTCCCAATTATATCCTACAGACTCTCTTCTTTTCTTTAATCTTTTAACATCCCGTATTTCTGGTAGTCAGATATTTAAATATATATTTTTACATTAAATATTGATTTGGGATTATAAATGAATTTATAAAATAGAGTTCGTTTATAAAACAAAGTTTGTTAACATATAATTTATATTTAATTATATATCGAGCTCGTAACGTTGCGGTAGTTCGTAATTTACGATTTTAACTTCAATTGAATATACATGATCCGATATAAGTTGAAATTCTGTGAAACAAGAAACGCTTGAGTCTATTTTATTATATTATTCTAATGTAAGAGAAAAACGGAGATTTCATATTATAGATTGTGAGTTATGTCCGACTCATAATTTCGAATAGTCGCTATGGAATTAATTAATAAACAATAACTTTATTAAATAAAATATTAATGGTTTATATATATATATATATATATATATTTGAATATCGCTTATCCGGAATCTTTAATGTTAAGCTTAAAATTTATAACGGGTTATTTTGAAGCTGTATAAGGTTTCATTTGGAGATATACGATAATAATGCCTTATTATTTAATTTGAATATTTTTGGATATAAATATTTTTTACCAATATTATATCGGCCTTAAAAATAGCTTTCTTTTCGAATAACCTCCGTTTTCGATATAACCAATTTTATTGGGATACATATAGCTAGTTGTTGCTAGGTTTTCAGTTTGAAGCCAATGAGAGTTGTTTTATTCATGCGTGCAATTTAAGGGTGAACCGATGAATAAATTGAAATTAAAATAATGTCGTTGTACAGAGGGAGTCAGTGACACCCCACATCCGTTAATGTCACTTGTTAAGAGAATGCACTAAGTTTCATGAAGCATTATAGGTAAATAGAAACAGAAACATTACAAGACATATATAAAATAGCAGCAGAATTTAAAACTTTTATTAAGCAGAAAACATCGTGGTTTAAAACAAAGTTACATCATGAGTTTGAAATGCATAAAACCTAATACATCAATTTTGAACTTTTTTCTTGTACTAAAATCATCAGTGTACAATAAACATCAAAAGAGCATAATCCCCAAAAACATTGCCATAATATAGAGGACCCAAAATCAAGTAGTACATCTAAGAAGCTCCAAGTAAAAGGAAAGAAGAATACTGATCAAGCTTGAGTATTCCCACCCCTAGAACCTTGGGGGGGGGGGGGAGGGGGAGGGGACGGAAGAGAAACAGGAGGAAACAAAATAGGTCAGACATAAAGTCTAGCGAGTCCAGTTACTTTTAGCATAAAAATAAGTAAAAGCATCATGATAGGCATATAAACTGGATAAGAGGTATAAAGCATGCAGGGAAGGTATGACAAGTTAAACAGAATAAACAAGATAAAATAAATAGTGCTTCTCTAACACCTTTCCTTCTCTGCACCAATACTAGTATACTGGACAAGATGATCCCCAATAAGTATAAGATGGTAAACCTAGGCGTACTTCTAGTGAGAGGTTTAACCCTATACAATAACAGGTAGCCCTACTGAACATACCGAAGTTACCCATAAGGATAATAACAGGCTCCTAAACATACCAAAGTCTAGATGTATCCTAGCTACTACCCCAATCGATTGGCTCTCTACTGCGTAGATACCCTGTGTTGGCCCCACAGTAGGATGTATCACTTCCTAAAGTGGTAACCTTTATTTTCAGGATGTGCACAACCATATCTATCGATGTCATGGCGTCTTAGCCACTTGTTGTCCGGACCCACGCACGCAGATGACATCATCAGAAAGCATCACCCACACCACCCCCTTCATTTTGGATCTCTTATAATCAGACTAGTAAGCGTGACCCAACTCTGACCTAGTTCAGAGTACTCATTTGATACCTATATGGGTTACTAACTGAATTGGGCTCCACGCACAAGATGATACAAGCTTCCCCCTAAGCTTGCATCCCCACTACTGGGATTTCCACAGGTCATGCCATGCAAGAGTGTTAAAATTGCATAACCCCAACAGGTTAAGTTTGTGGGCCAATATATAAATATTACCCACCATTCCAAGATTTACTTAACCTTCCCACTATTTTGAGAAAGTTTACTTAACCCCTACTCAAGTTACCATGTTCATGTAATCCCTATGGATTCAACCAAGTTAAGTATTCAAGTTCATTACCATTAATTCATTTATAGTTATAATGCGCTAGACCACCCACATTAAGCCTACAACTTATGGATGTTGGGTATGCCGGGCGGGGCCGGGCAGACTTCTACTACAAGTCGGACTTAACCAATTATCTTAGCACGTCACGTGTTTATGCACTTAGACCCCTCACATTAGATTCATCACTTGTGGTCACTGATATGCCGGGAGGGTCCGGGAAGACTTCCACCAAAAGTGTAATCTAATCTCGTGCCTAAGCGCGGTTACAGTTTCTAATTACTGTAATTCTAGGCATTTCACTATTAATCAATTATCCCTATTTCATTATAGGTTTTCATGCCCCTTTACCAAGTCATGTTCATTATGTACAATATGCCCCAAATTAAGATATAAATCACAGTTTGATTTATGCCCCAAATCCATATTCATGTATTTAATTCAAGTTATGCCCAAATTTTCCAATAGGAGTTGTGCCCCAATTTTAACGATTTCCCCCTCGTTCCAAATTTAACACGTTCGCATATTTCAGTGGTAACCCTAGTCTTGAAGGTAGCCTGGCTATAAAATAAAAAGGGAAAAGAAGAAGGGAAAAGAACATGAATAATCAAAATTGACATATGATGGCAGGAATAGGCACTGCAACTAATAAACATATAGTGACATAATTGGGCATAATTACAAGATAGGCATATAGCAATAAATCTGATGAACATGTGATAATATAACCGATTCTAATATAATAGGGACATCATAAACAGGCAATATTAGATCTAAACTGTGAATTAGATCTACAAATAATGGTAGATCTAGCATGATAAATAGGCATAGGCTCAGATCCAATTCATGGTCATGTCAAAATAACTTAGATACATAGGTTATGGTAGATTTGATATGATTCAATTAGTCACAAGCTTAGACTCAATTCATAAATATGTTTAGATTAATTTTTAAGTATTCATATCTAAAAATAACATAGACTCAAAGTGACTAGATCTAAGAAAACTGAGGAAAGCATGTTGATGTTGAATCAGAGGTCTTTGAATACGTATGAATCGCTGTTGATGAAGAAAATGCTATTTTAATCTGAGCTGGATTAGCATCTCACCATCGCCATTAATTTAGATGAATTAAACAATGGGTATAGGGTCTTATTTGTAGCCATCAATCAACGAATCTAGACCGGAAATTAGTCCACGTTCATGCACAAGAATCATCCCAGATCTGCGGTGGCGGTCGACCCCCCTTGGTTTGTCGGTCCGGGGGTCGACGCCTCCTTGATCGGGTCGATCCATGGGTAAACACCGGCATTATGGGGTTGACACCCATGGGTGGGATTTTTCCCGCTCCCCTCTCTGCTATTCGATTTTGGATTTATTTGAATTCCGAACTTATTTTATTCAGATGTATTTCTCTAATGCGTATACAAACTTCTAACCTTAATATCTTCTTCATACGATGTCCATTTCATGCAAACTCAAAGTCTGTCTTAAGTAGAATTCCGAGAGGAACTCATTAGCATAGCCTATTTCACTCAATTCTGAATATTTAATTAAGTATTCCTTAATTTATCATCTTAATATGTTATAAAATTACGGGGTGTTACAGGGTCGGTTTCCAAAAAAAATTCATTGAGACTGGAACGTTGAGACATAGCAATGTATCCATTTTCCCATTTTCATTACGTTTGGAGTTAGTGTGTGGCGGCACATATATTTAATGGTTAGCGATAAACAATGGTTAACGGTAAAATTTTGTACTGTATTAAATTTAAGTAAGATAAAAACTTAAATCGGAAGAAAGACAAGTACCAACTTTTCTAATCAAATAAATGACTGGCCTATCCTAATATACATATGCTTCGCGCCTAAACAAAAGATGTAACAACTACCTTATTTTATTTGTCTATACTCATGTTTTCTATATCATTACCCAACTATATATTTTCTTTCACACTGATGTCTCCTTGTGCTTGCCTACACCCTACCATGTACCAATGTATATGTACACGCAACGCATATATTTTGATGAAGCAAGGTGACCTATTACAACCGAGTACACCCCTACCCAGACTGCACTATCTCTTAACATCTAAGTAATGTAAGTGAATACAACACCTACCCTGTTTTGCATACACCTACCTCCCCTTGTCTTCGTCACTATAACCCAGACATGAAAATTCTTGCAGTAGAAGCACCTACCCTAACCGTTTGTGGACCTACGTTGAACTTGTTTTGATGAACACTCTTCTTATCTTCGCCACCTCCTTCTATAAATAGCTGCTACCATTCCTTTGTTTTCTAACATCCCGAAACCATTTAAAACCATGAGACTTTAGTCTTTTCTCATTTAGCAAACAACAAACAAACGAGAAGATAGATATATATATATATATATAATAAGACACAAGAAGCAGTTGTGAACTGCTTGAGACCTACAAAAAAACATAGCCAAGTTTAATAGCATGGCTTATAACCAAGTGAGGGTAGATGGTCAGACGCGGGGAGGTTCGCCGGGTGGTGGGGTAATGAAGCGGCAGTAAACATCGGGGAGGAGGGCGATGCTTGTAACACCCTGTATTTTAACAACACTAAAAGATGAAAAATTAAGGAGTAGTTAATTTATTATTCAGAATTAAGTGAAACGGACTGTACCATTGCGTTCGTCTCAGAATTCTGGTTAAAATAGACACCTAGTTTGATTAAAACGGACACTGTGTGAAGGAGTGATTAAAGTTTGAAGCTTGCATACACAAAAGAAGAATATATATGAATAAAATAAGCCCAGAAAGTTCAAAACAGATCAAAATCACAGAAATCAGGGGAACGGGAAATTTTCCGCCCAGGGGTGTCGACCCTATAAGGGGGGTGTCTACCCATGTATCGTCCCCAGAACGGGGTCGAACCCCCTACGGCAGATCTGGACAGATTATTCTGGCTGAATGTGGACTCCTTTCTTGAACTGGTTTGTTGGCTTTAAGCTGTAAATAATTTTTCTTGTTTCTCCACACAGAAAATAATGGGGAACTAGATGCTGCCTCTGCCCAGATTAAGTAAATCCTTTTCTTCTTTAGTAATCAACTAGAGTTTTAGAGATCTATGATTCAACATCAGCAATTCTTTCTTCTGTTTTTCTAAATCCAATCACTATGAGTTTAATTTACTTTTAGATCTAAATGTTTAAAAGTAAATCTTGACATAAATATAACTTGGATCTACGCCTGTGATTATTTGAATCTTATCAGATCTATTATAACCTGTTTGTCTAAGTTATTCTAACATGACTATGAACCAGATCTGAACCTATACCTATTTATCAAGTCAGATCTGCCATTGTTTGTAGGTCAATTCACTGTTTAGAACACCTCTTACCTGTTCCTATTATGTTTTTGGCTAAGTTAGATTTGTTATTAGTTGGTTATCCAATTCATTATTTAGATCTCATCATGCCTGCTTATGATGTCCATATTATGTTAGAATCGGTTCTATTGTCACATGTTCATCAGATCTATTCCTATATGCCTATCTTTTCATTATACCACTATATGTTTATGCCAATTTCTGCCATTATATGTCAAACTTATTAGTATAATCATTTTCCACTTCTCTTAATCTTTTCCCTTTTATTTTTATAGTCACGCTACCTTCAAGCTTACGCGTACCGCTGAAATATGCGAACGCGTTAAATTGGGAACGAGGGGAAAACGTTAAAATTGGGGCATAGCTTGTAATTGGAAATTGGGAATAACTTGAATGAAATATATGAACATGAATTTGGGGCATAAATCATCTTGTGATTAAAGACCTTAATTTGGGTTATATGGTTCATTATGAACATAAATTGGGAAAGGGGAATGAAAACCTATAACAACATAGAAACAGTTGATTAATAATGGAATTGCCTTGAATTACAGTAATTAGAAACTATAACCGCGCTTAGAAACGAGGGTAGACAACACTTTTGGTGGAAGTCTGCTCGGAACCGACTGGCATATGTAGTGACCACAAGTGTTGAATCTAATGTTAGATTCTAAGTGCATAAACACAAGACGTGCTAAGACATGAGATTAAGTCCGACTTATGGTTGAAGTCTACATGGACTAGACCGGCATATCCAGCATCCACAAGTGTTAGGCTTAATATAGGAGGTCTAGCAAAGTATAACTACAAATGAATATAGTAATGAATTGGAATACTTAACCTAGTTGAATTCATGGTGATTTTATGAACATATAACTTGAGTAGGGTTAAGTAAACTTGTTGAAACAGTGGGTAGGTTAAGAAAATCTTGGGTGGGTGGGTAATATTTATATATATAGGCCCACAAACTTAACCTATGGGTAGGTCGGAGTCGAGGCATGCTTACTGGACTTATTGTAATAGATCCAAACGTGAGGGACGGTGTGGGCGACACATTCCGATGGGGTCATGTGCATGCATGGGTTCAGCAGAGGAGGTTTAGATGTCGTGACCCCTATAGATATGGTTGTGCACATCTTGAAAACGAAGGGTTGCCACTTTAAGAAGTGATACATCCTACTATGGGGCCAGCATAGGATATCTACGGAGTAGGGAGCCGATCGATTAGGGTAGTAAGTAGGGTACATCCAGACTCCGGTATGTTGGGGAACCCGTTGATATTCTTAGGGTAACTCCGGTATGTTGGGCTGCCTATTGATTGTATGAGGCGAAAACCTCTCACTAGAAATACACCTAAGTCTACCATCTTATACTTGTTGGGGATCTTCTTGTTAATAAGACACTAGTATTAGTGCAGAGAAATCATTAGTGAAGCACGATATACTCTATCATGTTTGTCCTGTTTACCTTGTCAAAACTACCTATTATGTTGTTGTCTCTCTTATCCACTTTATATTTTTGTCATGATACTTTTACTTATTTATATGCTAAAATTAACTGGACTCGCCAGATTTTATGTGTGACGCATTTTGTTTCCTCTTCTTTCTCTTTTGCCCCCCCCCCCCCCCCCCCGAGGTTCTCAGGGTGGGAATACTCAAGCGCGACCAGGATTCTGCTTTCATTCTGCTTGGAGCTGCTTAGATATATTGCTTGAGCTTTTATCCTTTCTACCATGGCTATGTTTTGTTTGGGGAATTATGCTTCTTTTATTATTGTACTCTGATGTTTTAAGTATAAGACATAAATTTTAAGATGATGTACTAGGTTTATGTATTTTAAGACTTATGATGTTTTGAACCATGATGCTATGTTTTCTGAATTAATAGAATTTTAAATTCCGATGCTATATCATATCTGTCTTGTAATGTTTGTGTTTACCTATAACGCTTAACGAAACTTAATTCATTCTCTTAGTGAGTGACATTAATGGACGTGGGGTGTCACACTTGGTATCAGAGATGAATGTTACTAGATCAAATAAAAGATTATAAAAATTATTTTCGAAAAGGTTTTAAAAGACAGCATTTTCAAAAAGAAAAGTCTGTTTTAAAAAACATATTCCCCAAAGCCATATGTATTGTCTTTCGATACTTTGTCTGAATCCCTTTCCTTTTCTTTTCAGCATATCTGTGGAACCTAATATTTTTGAGGGCGTTACGATACGAGGCTAGTTCCGTAGGTATCTAGAGGCCACGACGCCTATCGATGATCAAGCTGACGTTCTTCCCCAGCTGCACCCGTCGTTCCTCCTCCTCCTCCGCATACCAATAATTTCTCTAAGATCTGCAAAGATTTCTATGATATGGGAGGAAAGCCATTCCGTGGAACCGAGACGTTCGTAGAGGTAAGGAATTGTCTTAAAGAGACGAAGGATCTGTTTGGAGTTTTTGAAGTGGACGATTGTAGGAAGATTCAGTTAGCCGCCTGGCTGCTGAAAGATGAAGCTTCATACTGGTGGGAAATTACACAAGCAGGGCGTCCAGTGGAGACTTGGAATGATTTTCGGCAAAGATTTGAAATGAAGTTTCTTTCTCAAGCTAAGAAAAGTATGCAAATGGGAAGATTTCTGTCACTCAAGCAAGAAGGCATGACTATCAACGAGTATGTTCATAAATTCAACCAACTAGCTAGTTTTGGATTGGAGCTAGTGGATACTCCGCATAAGAAAGATTTATAGTTTGCTAGAGGACTGAATGAACCACTCCATGGGTTAGATATGTTTCATATTCCAATGGGAGAAACTTTTGAAAGGCTCGTTGATATTGCCTTGGTGAATGAGGAAGCTAAAGATGAAAAGAAAGAAGTTAAGGTCGAGGAAACAGAAAATAAGAAAGTATGACCCAAGAAGGGACAACAGCAACAACAACAAAAGAAAGGAAGAAAGAACGACAAGGCTAATGATAAGAGGAAGTGTAATAATTAAGGACGGGAGGTTCATTTGATCAAGGACTGCAAAAGAAAGAAGAATGCCTGCTTCAGTTATGGAGAGTTCAGACAATTTTCTAAGGAGTGCCCAAGAAGCAAGGACAAGGTCAAAGGTCAAGAGCTTCTGGAGGGCAAGTGCATGCTCTCGCGATCAGTCTCCAGATCGAGGTAGGAAAGTTTCTGTAGAAGGTTTGATTTCTCTTTCCAGTAATCCTATTAGAACTTTTTTTGATTCTGGCACTTCGCATTCATTTATATCTGATTCTGTAGTTGAGTCTGTGCACCTTAATACTAGTATGGTAGTGGATCCCATTGATATCTCAAACCCCATTGGTGGTGTGGCTCATTTGTCCATGATTTTTCGCTGTTTGAGAATATCAGTGCTAGGTGTCGAGTTTGAGTGCGACGCATATGTTCTCGGTTTTATGGGCTATGGTTTGATTCTTGGGACGGATTGGCTAGCCATGTATGGTGCCATTCTTGATTGTGAGAGGAGGGTTGTTAGACTTTTGACTTGCCGTGAGAGGACCCTTGAGATTTCTTGTGACCCTAAGGGGTCTGTCATGCTCAGTTTCCTAGAGTCTCTTCATGCATCTATCGATGACCTCCGATCTGTACCAGTAGTCCGTGAGTATTCAGATGTTATTGAGGAGGTTCGGTGCTTACCTCCAAGGCGCAAGATAGATTTTCATATATACTTGGTAGACAATGCAAAGCCAGTTGCATTACCTGTGTGCCATATGGCTCCAAGCGAAAGGAGGGAGCTTAGTAAGCAAGTAGGGGAGCTACTTGAGAAAGGGTTTATTAGGCGAAACATATCTAAGTGGGGTGATCCGGTGGTATTCGCAACTAAGGCGGATGGTTCGCTTCGCTTATCTGTAGACTATAGAGAGTTGAATAAAGTCACAAAGAAGAACAGGCACCCACTCCCAAGGATAGATGATTTGGTTGAGCAGCTTGTTGGTGCATCAGTACTCTCTCGGTTAGACTTGGCCACGGGGTTTCATCAATTGAGGGTGGCTGAGGACAATATAGACAGGCACCCACTCCCAAGGATAGATGATTTGTTTGAGCAGCTTGTTGGTGCATCAGTACTCTCTCAGTTAGACTTGGCCACGGGGTTTCATCAGTTGAGGGTGGCTGAGGACAATATAGACAAGACATTTTTTAGGACTCCAGACGGTTTCTTTGAATGGCTCGTTATGCCTTTTGGGTTGACGAATGCACCTGTCTATTTTGTTGATCTAATGAGTAGGGTGTTTTAGGAGTTTCTAAATAAATTCGTTGTGGTCTTTGTTGATGATATCATGATCTTCTCAAAGAGCAAGGAAGAGCATGCCCAACATTTGAGAGAGGTTTTTAAAAACCTGTGTGCACATAAACTTAAGGCAAAATTCACCAAATGCCATTTTCGGAGAAAAGAGGTGAGATTTCTAGGGTATGTGGTCTCTAAAGATGGGATAACGGTAGATCCCGCAAAGGTAGTTGCAGTTCAAGATTGGCAAATCCCAAAGAATGAAACGGAGGTGAGAAGTTTTCATGGATTGGTAGGCTATTATATGAAGTTCATTAAGGACTTCGCAAAGATATCAGTCCCACTAACCAGGCTGACGAAGAAGAATTGGACATTTTCATGTGATATGGATTGTGATATGGCTTTCAAACGATTGAAGATGGCTATGACAACAGCCTTAGTCTTGACCTTGCCCGACAAGAACAAAGTGTTCACAGTTTACATTGATGCATGTGGTATAGGGCTTGGTGTGGTTCTGATGCAAGAGGGAAGGGTATATGCTATGGGGGTAGAGAGCTAAGAGTTCATACCCTAACCATGACTTCGAGCTAGCTTCCATAGTATTCGCGCTTAAGACATGGCGTCATTATTTGCTTGGAGAGAAGTTCGAGCTGTACACCATTCATAAATCTCCCAAGTATTTGTTCTCGCAGAAGGATCTTAATAAAAGGCAATAAAGGTGGATGGAGTTCCTAACATCTTGTGGCTTTGATATTGCTTATACCCCTGACAAGGGTAATGTGGTGGCGGACGCACTGAGTAGGCAGTGGATGTCCTTAAGTCCTCAGTTTGTGGAAAGAAAAAGCTTGGAGTTTATATCTCCTTTTGACTTTAGACCATTCATCGACTTTTTTCCTGGTTTGTTTGCATCACTGAAGGTGCGACCTACTCTTATAGATTAAATAGGAGCTTCGCAATGAAAGGATCCACATATTTTAGACATCTTGGATAGGCTCAGTAAAGGGGAGACTTCTAATCACCTCAGTAGATATTCAACAGACGATAGAGGGTGGTTGCGATGAGAAGAAAGGCTTTGTGTTCCCCAAACTGGAGTCTTTTGAAGACAGTCCTAGAGGAAGCCCATCGTTCTAAGATGACTATTCATCCAGGTGGCGATAAGATGTATAGGGTTATGAAGAGGGTTTTCTTTTGGGCTAGGATGAAGAAAGATGTGGCGGAGTTTGTTTCTCGATGTTTGGTTTGCCAGCAAGTCAAAGTTGAGCAAAATAAGCCAAGTAGTTTACTTCATCCTTTGGAGGTCTCATAGTGGAAGTGGGAGAGCATCTCTATGGATATCATATATGGTTGCCTAGATAGAACAAAGGGTCCGTTTGTCACAGGTCCCTATTAAGTTTCAAAATTAGGCTCACATCTTGTCCAACTTTTCATGTAAATTATGTTCCTATTTTTCGAAAATATATATAAAAAATTTTGTAAAAAAATCATAAAAATTCATTATTAAATAAAACAAGCCCAAGCCAAAAAATTCATGTGTTAAAATAATCGAAAACCACGTCAAAACACAAAAATACACAAAAACAGCAAAACAATAGGTTTACGCATCAAAAGATGCACATATTCGTACATAGTTGCATACATTCATGCTTATATTTCAGTGTTGCGTCCTACTGCGTTATAAATGCATACATGTATGCAGTCAAACACCATTATATGCATCCTTTTGTGCATATAATCAAATCTGGATTGTTTTTTCAAGCATTCTCCGTTTTCAGACATTGTTGCACGCATCTATGCTCTAATACAGAATACACGCATACATTCTTGCGCATATTCAAAAGCCGTCGTCCCTTTTAAATTTGTTGCACACATGCATGCATATATATTTAATAGTTGCGTTCATGTATGCAACCATTCATAACACATGAATCTCAATTAAACTTTGTATGCATACGTGTATGCGACTTTGTGTAATAGTTGCATACATGCATGCGTATATTGGTCCAGATTTTCAACATAAAAACACTGTACGAATATACGCATGTATGTATGCTACTATTAGCAATAGTTGCACAGAAGTATGCAACTTTTTTTTGTCTTTTTTCAAATGTGTCTGGGAATATTTCCTATTTTTTGATTTTTTTTAGTGAGTGGCGCAATTTTTTTGCTTAAAACTGGAAAAAGGCGGAAGTGGCAAAGCAGCAGGCGAATGGATAAAAAAAAGAAGCAGCAGCTTAATTCTAGGGACTGGGTTTACATTAATTCTTTGGGGGGGACGTGCACTAGATTTGAAACTTAAATAGGGACCTTAGCCTAATTTCCACTAGAAGAAAGGCAACACCAGTATTTGGGTTGTAGTGACAGAGTTAATAAGAGCGCTCATTTCATTTCAATTAAGAGTAAGAGGACGACAGCATGGTTGGCAGTAGTTTACGTTCGTGAGATAGTTCGTCCTCATGGATTACCTTCCAGCATCGTAAGAGATTGTGACCCCATTTTCACTAGTGAATTTTGGAGGAGCATGCAAGAAGCGTTAGGTACATAGTTGTTTTTGAGTACCACTTATCACCCAGAGACTGATGGACATGCAGAAAGGGTGAATAAAGTTCTTGAGGATCTTTTAAGACTGTGTATCCTAGACTTCGGAGGGACTTGGGAAGAGCACCTTCCTTTAGTGGAGTTCGCCTACAATAATAGTTATCAAGCTAGCATTGGCATGGCACCCTTCGAAGCATTGTACGAACGACCCTGTAGATCACCAACTTGTTGGTGGGAATCTACAGAAAGACTTCTACTTGGACCAGATATTGTTAGAGAGACGTCTGAAAAGATTGATCTTATTTGCAGATGAATGAAGACAGGTCAGGATAGGAAGAAGTCCTACGTAGAGAAGAGAAGGACTGACATTGAGTTTAAGGTGGGAGACATGGTTTTCATTAAGATGTCACCTTTGAGGGATGGGGTTCACTTTGGATCTGTAGGGAAATTGGCACCAAGATTCGTATGGACATTAACCATAACATAAAGGACTTGCAAAATGGCCTATAGAGTAAAGCTACCTGAAAGACTATCTGGTGTTCATGATGGTTTCCATGTTTCTCATTTGCGGAAGTGCTTGAATGACACTGTAGAAATAGTTGAGCCGAGTATATTGGAGGAAGTAGAGGTGGAACGGGAAGCGACAATTAGTTGAGTTCCTACCCGTATTCTTGGATCAGAAGTTAAGAAGCTATGCAACCAAGAAGTCAAATTAATGAAGGTTCAGTGGGGAGATAACCCAGAGGATGCAACATGGGAGACCGAAGAAAAGATTCGTGCTTCGTACCCTTTTCTTTTCGAGGGTGTGTTCTTAACTACCTTTCCAAAGCTTTTATTTATGATTATTTCTATCATTTGAGTATGTTCTATCGATCAAATCTTCAAATTTTAGGTAGGAAACCTATGGATGTACACATGCGTTTGAAACATGTTATTTTCAAAAGATAATAGTGGATGCAAGTGTTTGCTAGCGGTTGCTTGTGGATGCATATACACACACATTAGGCACTAGATCGGCTCAATCACTCTCATACTGCTTATGGATGTGTGTGCATTTTTTTATGGATAGAAATGGATGTATCATCATATGGATGTTGCATTTGGACAGATGATTGTGCATGCATATAGAACTTACAAGTTATAATAAGATTATTTGCATACATGTTGGATTCATGGCACTAACAAACATCACATTAAGGAGGTCAACTGAATCAATAGACCGCCTGATCATCGAATTAGTATAGGGACATATACACATGCCTTTTCATATGTTCATATAAGCATTAGAAGCCTTTAAGGACAATGGGCGCTTGTGATTGGTGGATGATGGATAGTAGGATATACATTCTTTTTAACTTGGAGATTTCGGGACAAATTCCTTTGAGTAGGGGAGAATGCAACACCCTGTATTTTAACAACACTAAAAGATGATAAATTAAAGAATAATTAATTTAACATTTAGAATTCAGTGAAACGGACTGTGTCATCGCGTTTGTCTCGGAATTCTAGTCAAAATTGACACCTGGTTTGAGTAAAACAGACACAGTATGAAGAAGTTATTATGGTTTGAAGTTTGTATATGCACAAGAAGAATATATATGAATAATATAGGTCTAGAAAGTTCAAAACAGTTCAACATTGCAGAAATCAGCGGAGCGGGAAAACTCCCACCTAAGGGTGTCGACCCCTAGGTCGACCCCATAAGGGAGTGTCGACCCATGGGTTGACCCCATAAGGGGGCTCGACCCCCCTACGATAGATCAGGGCAGATTCTTCTGGCTGATGTGGACTCCATTCCTGGCCTGATTCGTTGGATTTAGGCTATAAATAAGACCTCATTTCTCTTATTTCTCCACACCAAAAATAATGGAGAGCTAGATGCTACCTCTGCCTAGATTAAATCAAGCCTTTTCTTCTTCAGCAATCAACTAGAGTTTTAAAGATCTGCGATTCAACATCAGCAATTCTTTCTTCTATTTTTCTAGATCCAATCAGCATGAGTTTAAGTTACTTATAGATCTAAATGTTTAAAAGTAAATCTTGACATGACTATAACTTTGATCTATGCCTCTTATTACTTGAATCATATCAGATCTTCTATAACCTATTTATCTAAGTTATTCTGACATGACTATGAACCAGATCTGAACCAATACCTATTTATCATGTCAGATTTTCCATTGTTCGTAGATCTATTTCACTGTTTATATCACCTCTTACCTGTTCCTATTATGTTTTTGGCTAAGTAAAATCTGTTACTAGTTGGATATCTAATTCATTGTTTAGATCTCATCATGCCTGTTTATGATGTCCCTAATATGTTAGAATCAGTTCTATTGTCACATGTTCATCAGATCTGTTCCTATATTCCTATCTTGTCATTATGAAACTATATGTTTATGCGTATTTCTTCCATTATATGTCAAACTTATTAGTATAATCATTTTTGTCCTCTTCCCTTAATCTTTTCCCTTTTATTTTTATAGCTGGGCTACATTCGAGCCTAGGCATACCGCTGAAATATGCGAACACGTTAAATTGGGAACGAGGGGGAAACATTAAAATTGGGGCATAACTTGTAATTGGAAATTAGGCATAACTTGAACGAAATATATGAACATGAATTTGGAGCATAAATCAACTTGTGATTAAAGACCTGAATTTGGGGTATATGGTTCATTATGAACATAACTTGGGAAAAGGGCATGAAAATCTATGACGACATAGGAATAGTTGATTAATGACAGAAATGCCTAGAATTACAGTATTTAGAAAATGTAACCGAGTTTAGACACGAGGTTAGATTACAGTTGTGGTGGAAGTCTGACCGGAACCGATTGGCATATCCAGTGGCCACAAGTGTTGAATCTAATATGAGGGGTCTAAGTGCATAAACACGAGACGTGCTAAGACACGAGACGTGCTAAGACACGCGGTTAAGTCCGACTTGTGGTGGAAGTCTGACCAGAATCGACCGACATATCCAGCATCCACAAGTGGTAGGCTTAATATAGGAGGTTTAGCACAGTATAACCATATAGGCTTAATATAGGCGGAGTCCGGACGTATAAACATCTATTCCGCTGTGTGTTGTATATAAGGACAGATTGTTATAACTGTCCATATGTATTCGTACTTTGATGATTTGTAAGTTTATTTCAATCTCTCAATAAAGTTGTTTCTATATTTTATTTTGTTTCACTGCAATGTGAGATTGATTATATATGTTGTTTTCCTTCTTCTTTTTCTTCTCTTCTAGTATTTCTTTCTATCTTATCTCACCCTCTAATTTCTTTCTATTAACTATCTAGTTTTTTTATACTTGGATTTTGGCAATTAGTACCGGTTTTATGTATTGTTGTCGAAATATGGGCAACGAACCTGCTGGGTCGTTACAAATCTTTTTGTCACTTATAGTGAAGAGGGAGAAGAGAGAAGAAGTGCAAAATCTTCAATAAGCTTTTCTATATTGACTGGCGAGGCTTTAATCAGGCTAATTCTTTCCATGCATACAACGTTTGGGTTCATTGATATATTATGAGATGAACTATCTCTACTTAAAATTGAATCTTCCATCAAAGAGGGTTGATTCAAGATCTAAACATTATAATCCTCTGTATTTGTCTGTTAAGCTGAATTTTCTTTATTTTCACTACTAGAAGACTCTATAGGATGTGCATAATTATCTTTCTGCATATATGAGTTCATTGCAACATCACTTCAAATTTCAATGGAAGTGTTGTTGCGTTGGGCATTCCCCATGTTTTCAACTCCACTAGTTTCGAAAGAATCAGAATTGACCTACTTTCAACATTTTTATAACTTTCGAAAAAGTTAATCTTCTCTAAAATGTTACCTTTTTTTTTGAATACCCTGAGATGCTTCTGGAACTGTTTCTTGCCTTTTTTGTTAGGTTTCTTTAACTGTTTCTTGAACTAGATCTGCCCTACATTGGGTAGTCATATTTTAGAAGCATTTGCAATTTCATTTGTCTGACCGACATTTGTTTCTGTTTTTCTTTCCATACTTGTTGTGTTGAACATTTATCCATGGAATGCCCAAAACACATACATTTCGAACATCTTGGGGGAATCCACTCATACATTATTGGTTGAATTATAGAATCACCATCATGTAGTGAAATGAAGGCTCCATTAAGTAGAGTTGAGTCTGCTTTTATTTCTACAAGAAATGCAAGCATAACATAGCCTGGTTTCTCTGGTGATTAGCTCGTTAAGTTTTAGTAGAATGCCTTCAAAACATGCAATAGCACTAAAAGTATCTCTGTCCTAAAGCTGAAGGTTCAGTGCTTGTAATTTGATCCAAACCAGAAAAATTGAGATTTCATCCATGTCAAGAATTATCTTTTTGATCATCTTTTAAGAATTATTAATTTGTCGCCCATGAATAAGGGCCCCCACTTAAAAACTTTCACAATCTAATTGATTTGCAAAATGAATATTAAAACAACCATTATCTCTTGTGAAAATTACAAAGGTACCAGTTGGGTTCTAGGTTTTCATCATGAAATTTCTGAACTGATGATAATACGGCCTTGGACCAAACACATATGCAACTATTGAGTTGCTCCATTTTGCAATGGTTCTTTGATTAACCTCTTTTGTCATTACTATGGTGTTCATTTCTTTTTATTTCATGGGAAAATGAATTCAAGATCAAAGCTTGAGGACATTCTACCATTCTTGACTATATCAATCCATTTAGAAGATGCTCTTTGTACATTTGAATCCATAACAGAGTCCGAACTGATGGTTTTTGATGTCTGTTGTCCTTGAAAAGCTCTGTGTGCTCCGAAAGTTTCTATTCCAAACCATGGATTTCCAATTCTAGCCATTATTGGATTGGAATCTATTAGAAAATGAGGCTGGTCTATTTGTTTTGGCATAAGGAGGGTTTCTCTTTCAGAACTTGACTACATGGAAACCCTCTAAATCTATGTGAGCAAGTTTATCCTTAAAATTGAGAGAAGAAAGATGGAGATTAGAAGAGAAATCAGAGGGCCGATTAGAGGCCTTGAGATTCTGATCAAAAATAGGGGTAGCCATAGAATTTTTTTTTGAGCTCTCAAGATATCACTCAACTAAATGTTTCCTAATTAATTATAAAAGAGATAGATGTTAGTTTTCCAACTAAATAAACCATTATTTATTGTACTCGACTAAATAAGCTATTATTAATTGTAAGATAACCTCATGTACAAGGACTGTAAATTTTGTATGAATGCCCGATGCTCGTTTGTGCCCGTGATCGAAATATGTCCGTTCAAGTTCGTTCGATTTTCATTTAGGACATGAGTTAAGACAACAAAATTTATACGAGAAAAAATCTCATCTAGTCTGTGTTCATTCGAATTCATCCGAATTCCACATAACTCGGTATATAGCTAAAACAATTCTAATGAGAAGTATATAATTTGACATAAATAGCAATGTTCGACCAGGACCGTTCGTGTTCGAGTCTGAAAATCACATGTGCATATCCGATCAGTTCATTTAGGACATGAGTTAGGACAAAAAAATTGTATGAGAAAAAAAAATTGTTTGATCTGTGTCCGATTTTATTTAGGATAGAAAATGAACACACCTCCGTCCAATCCGGTCCAACCGATGTGGAACATGTTAGAAATCATAATAGTATTCTTACATGCCTGTGCACTGTTGATATTACTACGTAAGAACTTGTAGAATGATATGACATTAGCTGACGCTGTCAATGTCAGCATAAGTAAATTAACGGATACAATCATTTAATTCCAACGCTTATTTTACTATGGAAATGGTTAATAGAACATGTTAGTACGTCGGTTAAAGTGAATAAATGAGATGCACGACAACTTAGTTAAGGATGCATTTGCGGCAATTGTGAATGGTATATATAATGTGAAACGTTAGTAAATGAGGTATGCGTTTACAACTACAAACAACCGACACATTTAAATAAGGTATTGAACTGATTTGATTAGTTAATTGTTTGTTTTATAATATAATTTGTGTTTGATAATTGCAAATAATAAAATCAAAAATTACTAGATTTTCTATTAAAAACTGCAATCACTAAATTTTTAAATATAGATAAATAAAGTAAAATAATTAACTACGACAAAAAAATAAACTGAAATTCTAAATCATATATGTCACCATATCCAAAATAGATAGATCCCTGCGACAAATCTTCATAACACTACAAGAATGGCTTTGGTTAGCAACAACTGTAACACAATGATGACCGTATATAGCCGTCTCCAACCATTCCAATTATAAAATAACCTTTTCAACAAGTTGTGTAAGAACCCAAAATCCGATAGACCGAATTTTTTTCAAAATTCCAATCTATCGAAACTTGGATTGGTTTGCTCTGGTATCCTATAGAAAAAGATAGAGACGTAAAATATGTCAAAGCTTAGAAAATATCTCATAGCGGAATGGATAAAATATAACATAATTAGAATATAGCCTTACCATATTAATAATACTGCCTAACCCGTTTCCAAAGCTATCATGTCTCTGCCACAAAACCAACCCGCGAGTATGTTATGAGGAGTGGGTCAGAACACAAGTTCTCGTGACTGGATTTAAATTATACACTTTGAATAATCCTACATATACCGTTCAATCATATTTTATTTATGTATTAGGTTACTTGGGTTAACAACACTAAAGGCTTACACACACATCGTACCCATTTACTTCCCAGTAGATTAACCTAATATAGTATATATGTAGCTACCCCTCAATACTGAGATACACCCCGTGGTACCCCACTCGCA
This sequence comes from Allium sativum, assembly GCA_030737875.1. Taxonomy (NCBI): domain Eukaryota; kingdom Viridiplantae; phylum Streptophyta; class Magnoliopsida; order Asparagales; family Amaryllidaceae; genus Allium; species Allium sativum. The sequence goes on along the minus strand of CM060916.1, from coordinate 353,753,205 downwards.
CGGTCTCCACCGTAATGCCACGGAAAGGAACGCAGTCCCTTATCCTATGCCGGAGTGACGTACGGATCTCTACATATTAATGTTACGTTTCGCATATATATGTCATTACTACGCTACGTAAGCTTACAGACTGCCATCGTCGATCGAATGAGATTCCATGCTGGAATAATGCCCTCAAGTCTACGATACACCACCCAGAGCCGACATGCATGTATCTAGACTGTCCCATATACGTATCACCAATTGTAGCTCGATGCCTTAACTACACGTCCTCTAATGTGCACCGAGTACTACCGTGGCAGGGCGGCACAAGAAACACGGAACGCGGTTGGGAGCTTTTCCATATCTATACAGGCTTGTCTTTAAGAGCCTCTATACACAAATATATCTAGGGTCTGATTTCACTGTGGCTATGGCCCTACCCCAGCCCCTCCCTCAACTAGTGAAGACAACAAGAGCTAAATGAATGCCCCTAAAGAAAAAAAACATAAACATCCATTTGGCGTCTTCCCTCAACCACCGTACCTCGATAGTGAAAGGTGGATGGTATGTTGGTTATAGCTCTAGTCCTTTCGCATCCCACTGACTGCCGATGATGGGTATCCAATTATATACTATCCTTATTGGTTGTGACACTTCGCCTCCTTGTTTGGGCGACCGCCGAATCACCCTGGTATCACCACGTCACAACATTCTGACTGCATAGCCACCTTTGCAGTCAAGGCCCACCCACCTAGTAGTTACGCGCAGACACAGCCTCTTTGAGCACATCCTAAACATCTGTCATTGAACAGAGGACTACGAGTAGCACCTTACGTATCTCAAGAAGCCGCGTGCTTCCCCTTCCAGTCCTTTGGAGCTACCGGAATAATCAAATAAATGTACGCTCCCCTCGTGCCCTATACCACCACGATGATCTACCCCATTGGGTTATTCACCCTCAAACGTGCAGAATGGTCCAAGTGCCTCACTTTAATATGTTGTTAGACCCTATGTCTAAACATTCTTTTATGCTCTTGCCTTACCTCATCAGGTTTAAATTTAACTTGGTTATTCTCATTCATATTGAATTCTTAATCAAGTTACCAAGTTCCTCTTGCTTATTAATTTCAGTTATATAACTTAAGCTATTTAAGTTCATTAATAAGCCCATAACATGTTGTTCTCTATATTGTGGCCCAAGGTTTGTAATCCACAATCTCTTTTATAATCTTGATTGATTTCATCATTACAATAACATATTCTACTTAATATGTAATTAAGTATATCTCAATTGACATGTTTTCTTGTTTAACATGTCAGTCATTATTTATGATTAAATATAGCTTATTTCATAAGTTTTCCTCGTTCTTTCTCATTTAATCTTAATTCCATTTTACACCATTACTATAATTATCGTTGTTTACTTATTAACTTAGTTCTCTTAACTAAGGCTCATTAATAAGTTTCACTACCCATTTATTATAACCTATGTTTTAATTTCCTATTGTCCATAGGACAAGTCTAAACTTGTTATTCTTGTCGGCGGGTTTCAGACTTTCGAGTTTACAGATTACTTAATTTACAATTAACTATAACTTCTTGTATTTTACAAAATTTCCCCCTTTTCTCAACTGGTTTCCGGTTTTCCCCATTTACTGATTACTTAATTTATAACTAAGTGTCCCTTATATCATTTCATCGGTCATCCCATGTAACACCCTACGTCCGTTAATGTCACTCACAAAGGGAATGCATTAAGTTTCGTGGAGCGTTCTAAGTAAACAGAACAGAATATTACAAGACAGATACATAAAATAGTACTTGAAAATTTTATAACTTTCTTGCAGCGGAAACAGAAATAAGTTTGGTTACACCTTTAAACCCATTGCATCAAAGCCAAATACGTAATATCAGTCTTGTACAAAAGTCATCAGAGTACATAATTTTTAAAACCATAATCCCCAATCCAAAATGCCATATTAAAGAGAAACAAAGCTAAGCATTGCTTTCAGCACTTCAAGCAGGAAAGTACGAATCAAGCTTCAACGTGCCCACCCTGAGAACCTGAGGGGGGTGGGGGGGGGGGGGAAGGAAAGAAAAGAGTCGAAACGAAAAGGGTTAGGCATAAAGTCTGGCGAGTCCAGTGACTTTAACAATATAATTAGTAAAGCAACATGATAAGAACATAAACTGGATATAAGAGATGACTGTAACATAAGAAAATATGATAAGGTAACAAGACAGACATGATGTAATATTGATTGCGCTTCTAACCACTATAAGATATTCTCTGCACCGCACCGATACTAGTTTCATACTAAAAGATGATCCCTCTTGGCTAAATAGAATGATGATAGTTTCGTATATTTCTAGCTGCCATCATAGGTAACCTTTTTGCACCTATCACCACTAGATGTACCCACTATCCTCCTTGTTCGATTATGTACTCCTAGCTACTCTTGTAGGCGCCCCCACTTGCTCCCACCACCACTGGTTGTACCCTCCCCACTAATAATATTAATAATAATAATGGTAGTTTCGTGTACTCCTAGCTGCTGTCATAGGTGTCGCCTACTCCTATATCAATTAGTTGTACCCCCTTACTAAACTTAATAATAATAATAATAATAATAATAATAATAATGGTAGTTTCGTGTACTCCTAGCTGCTGTCATAGGCGCCGCCTGCTCCTATCTCCACTAGTTGTACCCACTACCTTCCCCATTCGATCGGCTCCCTAACTCGTAGATACCTGTGCTGGTCCCACAGTAGGGAGTATCACTCCCTAAAGTGGCAACCCGATACTACTAAAATGCACGGCTTATATCTACACGATGCATCAATGTCTTACCTGCCAGTCCGGACCTACGCACGCACATGACTCCGTTGAACTTGCGTTGCCACCGCTCTTCACTCTTTTAACCTCTTACAATCAAACCAGTAAGCGTGTCCCATCCTCGACCTAGTTCGAGCTCACATATATACTAAATGGGTTACTGGTTGAAAAGGGTCCACCCATTTGTCATAAGCTTCCCTCCTAAGCTTGGTCCCCACTAGGAATTCCCACTTAACCCCTCTTTATCCCCACGTCTAATCACATGTCTCATCTTGGTTAAGTGCTTTTATTATGTTTCACATGCTACCCATGTTACCTACTTAACCCTTTATGTCTTACCACATGTCTTATCTTGGTTAAGTGCTTATTATTTATGTTATACATGCTACCCATGCAATACATGTTTCCCATGTCACCCATTTAAACCTTTTACTGTTCCCATGTCTTCCTGCATGTCTTATTTTAGTTAAGTGTTTTTAATTGTGTTTCACATGTTATCCATGTCACCCACTTAACCCCTTTTACTATTCCCATGTCGTACTACATGTCTCAGCTTGGTTAATTGTTCATTAATTCATTATAATCGTAATCTTGCAAGACCTCCCACATTAGATTGTCGTTTTGTGGTTGCTGGATATGCCGGGCGGTTCCGGGCAGTCTTATACTGCAATCCGAATCTAACCTCGTGTCTTTGCATTAATACGTATCTAATTTCTTCCTTTGAACTCCTACATTAGATTACCAAATTGCGGTTGCTGGATGTGCCGGGCGGTTCCGAGAAGTCTTATAACGCAATTCGAATCTAACCTCATGTCTTAGGCGTTCATTATCACTTTCTTGATTCAAGTCCCAATTTTAAATCTTGGATTAAAATATATTCCAATTACCCATAATTTCCAATCTAAATTGTGTTCATCATTTTAATCCAAAATTATGTCCATAATCTCATGTAAACAATTTGTACCAATTCATGCCCCAAATCAATTACATGATTTCAAGTCTTTTTATGCCCAACTGCATACTATTCAATAATTTCCCCAAACTTTTCCCACAACGTTCCCATGTCATTCGTACATATAATAATATATTAGGCTCGCGGTTAGCCTAATCCCATAAAAAGGAAAAGAAGATAAGAGGGGAAGAGAACCATGACATCAAAACTGGCATAAAAATACACATAAGAAGTATGAACTGGCATAGAGCAACAAAATAGATCTAATTAGGTATGTGAACTAGCATAGAGTAACAAAATAGATCAAATTAGCATATGGAGCATAAACTGACATAGGACAATAAGATAGATCTAATAAGGCATATGGAACATGAACTTTAGGTATGAATCTAAAAGATAAGAATTCACCAAACATGATATGATTCATCTTACAGCCATGTTCACGTAATCCAATTCACAAACTTATCACAATTACTTTTAATTAATTATAAGTGAATGTAACGTGCACTAATAACGGTATAAGAGAAAGTAGATCTGAACTCTGTATTCTGAATTTGATTAGCTAAACTGTTGTTGTAGAATTTGATTCTTATGTTCCAATATGAATACTCTATTCCGATTTGCTTTAGTGTAGAAGAAAGACTGGTTTAGGTTGTGGCAGCATGGAGACATATGAATTAGTGTAATGAAATTAGCGTTAGGTCTAGGTGTGTTTATATAGGTGTATTAGGTGAATTAGGGCCTTTAGATTAGGTTAGGATCCATCTAAACCATCCAAACAAGAAAAACACATCACTTAGCTAATCAGAGAACGCCGCATATGCCCTAATTCTCCAAAATTCGTCACTGCTTAGATCTGGCCGATGGGGTCGACCCCTATAGGGGGTTGACACCTATGTCGACTCCCTTAGGAGGCTCGACACCGTAGAGCGGGATAATTCCCGCCCATCTCACTTCTTGCTGATTTGAATTTTGAAGTTGATTTTAATTATTATTTTAATTCTGGTTTAAACTGAAATCTTCTAAGCTCCATAACTTCTTCATACTTTATCCGTTTTTTGCAAACTAAGACTCTATCTCAAGCAGAATTCCGAGACAAACGCAATGGCGCAACCCGTTTCCCTTAATTCTTCTTATAAAATTAAGTATTCTTTAATTTTTCGATTTTAATATTATAAAATTATGTGGTGTTACATCCGATTTACTTTCTAGTTTATTATAACCTATGTTATAATCTTCACTTATCCATCGGACAATTCTACCTATTGTACAAGATTCTCATTAATGTTAATTATTTATAGTAGGTTATTATCATTCCCCATTTAAACCATTTTCTTTTACTATTGTATTCCAGTATTCTTCATTCACTGTAATATAGGTTCCTTATTTTAATTAAGGAAAACTCTTCATGCACCTTATCAGTTCGATGTATAGAAGGAATCAATGATTTATTTTCATAATGTATTCCCATCTAAATCCATGGTGGCGAGTAATTTCTTTTTTTTTCTTACTTTATTCATTGTGGCTTACTTACAACCACGTTCTCAGAAATAGTCATTTAGGGAAATACATCACTTTTCCTTCGCATAACACTAACTCAGCCCATTTCATCCCTTACTTTCTTATTTTCTGAGTTAGACATTTAATTACCATCATTGCCATTTATTCATATCTTGTTATATATATATATATATATATATATATATATATATATATATGCACTACACCTCTCACATTAAACCAACACTTGTGGACGTTGGATTTGCCGGGCGGATCCGGGCAGACTTCTAACACAAGTTGACTTAACCTCGTGTCTTAGTACCATTGCATGTTTTAATTATGCACTTAGACCCTTCATATTAGACTTACCACTTGTGAATGCTGGATATACCGGCCGGTTCCGGGCAGACTTCTATCACAAGTGTAGTCTAACCTCGTGTCTAAGAGCGTTACAGTGTCAAATTACTGTGTATCTTGGCATGTTTGTTCTTTAACAATTATTCCTACTTCATGTAAATTTTATGATATTATCCTTTTTACTATAATTTAGTTCATAGTAATATAATTTACATGTCGTCCAATTACGCCTATATTTTGTCGCATGTCCTTTTTAACATATGTTTAATTCTATTTTGACATGTAAACATTCAATAGGGTAATTATTCAAATCCAACAAGTTAAACATGTCGTTTACTCAACAATATGTCATAAGTGAATCATATAATTATAACAACAGTAGTCATTGCCCATATTCTAACAAGTTATTCAACATGTAATCATTCCAACACTTTAACTGATTCAACATATGAATTATTCATATTAACATCTCAACTTGTTATAACAATAATTCTTAATTATTCTGGCAAATTCAATTATACAAAATGGGGAATGGTAAACGATAACATATTATTATCTAAAATTCTATAGCTTAAACCCACACACCTCGTAAGCTTTCCAAATCCTGGATTTGGTCTAGATCTAATCTTCCATGGTTTTCCCCTAATAGGATTCAGAACCTAACAACCATGGATTGACTATTTTTTTACTAAAATAGAAATAAAAAGAAAGAGGAGGAAAATTGAATAAATCGGATCTAGAATGTTACCTTCCTTTGATTGAATCTAAGAAATAGAAGAGTTATTGCAGAGGTCGAATCACAGATCTCTGAATCAGTCTTACTCTTGATTGTTGAAGAATAAAAAGGCTAGATCAAACTACGTGTGAGCAGCACCTTGTCGTCGCCATAGATTTAGATCAATAAAACAGTGGGTCTAGGGTCCTATTTATAGTCTAGAATCAACGAATTTAGTCAAGAAAGGTGTCCACGTTCAGAAAAATGTATTTTGCCTCTGATCTAGCAAGGGGTCGACCCCCTTAGGGAGTCGACCCATGGGTCGACCCACCCCTTAGAGGGTCGACCTGGTGGTCTACACCCCTTTAAGGGGTTGACACCCCTAGGCGGGAAATCTGCCACCTTCCCATAATTCGAATTTTGAACCGATTTCTGAATTTATGAACCTACTTTTTTGAATTTCTGGTCCTAATATATAAATATATATACGTATATGTATATATATTCTTCCTACGCGTATACAAACTTCAAACCATAATAACTTCTTTATACAATGTCCGTTTTGCACAAACCAGGTGTCTATCTTGACCATAATTTCAAGACGGATGCAATGGAGCAGTCCGTTTTACTTAATTCTGAGTATTTAATTAATTTATTCTTATTTTATTATCTTGGGTTAAAAATGCGGGGTGTTACAAGTTGTACATAATATGTCAATTCTAAAACATGCGTTAAGACGATGTAAAAGGCACAAAACTTTGATTTATTAGTATATTTGTTGTTATTATTTTTATTTTTGAACTAATTTGAAATCGGTCCTAGTGAAGTATTTTCTACTGTTATAATCATTTCGATTTTTTAAGAATTTTTTTAATAGGATATTTTTTCTTATTGAATTCATTTCTAAAAATTAAAGAAAACATATTTCAATATAGTATGTCATTGTTAAATTCATTTCTAACTTATCAACAAAATCAATTAAAGTTTAATATTTCTTAATATTTTTCTACTAACTTATAAACTTTAAAATGTATTTTAAAATTTATAATTGTTAACTTTTTTGGGTAAACTATGACAAACATTATTTAGCGCCTAACAATCGCCTAAACTTATCGATAAGCATATTAATCAATAATTATACTCTAATATTTGGAATTGACATCAACTAGTTTTTATTTACATATTAGAAAAATAAAATAACTAATTATCATCTATAAATTAACTCACACACAATATTATCATTAACTAATTCACAACATATATTAACCGATTTCTAATCGGTAATCAACTAAATTCCAAAATTAGGTTTAATCATATTCCAGAATTAAGTACTAATCCATGATTAACATTTAATAAGGTTCATTAACTTATACATACACACAACATTAACTAATGCACGATATTCAATGATTTCTAATGATTATCAACTAATTTCATAATATAAGATTTTATCATATTGCTATATGTACTAAAAATGTAATATTATCGTTTAATAACAGTAAACCAATATGATAAAACTTAATAACTGTAAACCAATATGATAAAGCAAACAAACATAAATTTTAACAAAATATGTATTAAAAAAATTATGCCCAAAACATGAAATTGAAAGAGAAGAAAGGTTGGAGAAAGTAGAAGGATGGTGTCGGTTAATGGTAGTGACGTTGTAAGTGGTGGGCATTAACTGAATAGAGGTGGAGCTGGAGGTAGAGGTTGACGGAGGGCTTACGGTTATGGGGTTGGGGATTTCACTCATGAATTTGGATTATGGGAAAATCAATTGTAATTCTGGTTGGTTCGTGAATTATGCTGATTTTGATGATGGCTAGCATTGTCCGCTTATTTATACTAACGCTAGCTGTCGCTAGGTCAATTACAATTCAGAGATTTCCTAGTTATGTAATCCTTGATCTCTCAATAGGAATAATAATATATGAAAAAAGAAAAGACAACATCCTACGCTAATTGTGACTCGCCGGTCACTCTTAAGAAATGGCCGTCCAGACACAAGCTTGCCCAAGTTGCCACGATGGTCTTCCTGCAATGAATAGTTCATGTGGCCTCAGTTATCTAATCATTGTACGAAGTTGCATAGGAAGTTTTGAATAGCTAGGATAGTGGAGTTACTAACAAGTTATACTTGCACGTGTTTTTTGTTATGCGAACTCTAAATAACCGATCCGGTTCTTTGAACAACTTCAAAGAATTTCTCCTATATTTTTTGTGTTTGTAAGTTGCACAAACTCATTATTCTCCAGAGACCTCAAGAAAATTGTAATGTCCTACCTTTATACTCCCATTAGCCAAGGACAGTTCAAGTAATGATGTCAGCTAACCCGATGAATAAGGCTATTGTGGAGTCACCATATGTATAGTAGCTTTAAATGAGTGTTAAACATGTCGAATAATGTGTTCTTACTTTTTGAAATCTCATAAGGAAATCCAACACATCTAATTCAAGTTCAAATCTACTACACAATGGCTATATATAATTCGAAACTAATATAAAATACATAACAATGTAATTAGAATCAGACGCAGATATTCACATCACTGAGGCAAAAATAGATATGAACGTAGTACATAAGGAGTGGACACCATATAAGTGTCCATGTAATATCCACTATATCATAAAATAATAGATACATGTACAATACAAAAGAATATGTACATATGTGAGTTTCTATCTTAAATACATGAAAGGTAAAACTACCAAATAATCTCAATTAACTAAAGGGAGAAGCTAGTCCGTGCTATAGTCAAGGAGGAGTACCTACAATACCTTTGTCTAACCCGAGTATTAATTATGAGAAAATAAACAGTGGATCAGTTTAGCTGTACTTATCATAATAAACCAATATAGAAATAGAGATACAAACAGAAAAATGACATATAGGTAACAACAACAATGTTCGCATTTAAATTATGAAGGCTCAAAATGCCCATTTAAAATGTCAAAAAAATCTCATTGCTATATTAGGGTGTCTCATCCTAACCCATAATGTTACTCCTAAGATAATGTAACAGCCCGCATTTTACGTATCGGAAGATCGTAAAATATTTTTATTTTATTCCCTGAGGGTTGGATCATTCTCATCTTTTGGTATGTTGCTTATGGGGTTGTGTGACATGTCCATAATTTTTACCGATTTTGTTTGTGACCATTTTGCCCCAGTCAGTCTTGTACTGGGCATAATTTTTAACTCAGGTCGAATCAGAGGGTGAGACCTGTGCCATTGGAAAGGAATTGATGATTCCCTTTCCGTAGAGTGGTTACATTAAGGATTTGGTTCAGCGGTTTGGGAAAAATCGCTGTTTTAAGGTTTTTCAGTTGGCTGTTTAGGTTTTGGAAGGCTAATGGGCTGATTTGGAGAAGGCCCATTAGAGGGTGGGTGGAGACTATAAATAGGGGGTAAGGGGTATGGAGAAATGTTGGCATTTTCCATTCTCTTATGGGGAGGCTTTGATCTCCTTCTTCCTCTAACATCTTTCCACCATTAAAATTCCAAAATCCAAGGAGGGAAATCGAAGATCTACACCATAAGAGGCTAGATCTACATCGTCTCAAGGGCGAATTCATCGGATTGAAGAGATTGATTCGAAGTGTTCGCTATCCGGATTGCGTTTTCATTGCTTTTGCTTAGATTTGGATAATTGGTGAGTGATTTACATCTCTCATTCGGATGCATGCAAGTATATGGGTCTTATGTTGTTAATTTCATCATTTCCAGGTTATTTTCCTTAGATCTACACCATGCTAAGTTTATTTTACATGTGAATCACTTTAGGATCTGATCTAGATAATTTAAATGGTAAGTTTCATGTTATTTCATGAGTTTATGCAAGTTAGATCTATATTTGTGTTCATATGTTCAATTATCATGTTTTTGGGAAATTTATGTGTTTTGATGGAAATTGTTAGATTGGTGATATTGTTGGTTGCATAACATGTTTGTGGTTGCGTTTAGATGAATTGGATGAGCCGGTTTCGTCGGATTCGTCGTTTGGCGAAGTTTTGGTCGAAATCGAAGTCGAAATGGAGCTGTGCAGGTTTCTGGTCGGTTTTGGAGCTAGTCGGGTCGGTTGAGGCGGTCTGATGGCTCTGGTCGGTCCAGAAGGGTCTGGACTGAGGTGGTCGGTCACGTTATGGCTTGGGGAGCAAGTCAGGGAGCTGGTTGGTTGGAATGGAGGCATCGGGGTCGGTTTTGACTGGTCGTTCTGGAGCAATGCTGGTCGGTTTTGATTGGTCATTCTGGAGCAATGCTGGTCGGTTTTGACTGGTCGTTCTGGAGCAATGCTGGTCGGTTTTGACTGGGTCTTGGAGCTGGTCGGTTTGATCGGTCCAGAAGGATGAGGAGGGAGTCTGGTCGGCTCAGGAGGGTCCTGGTCGGTCCAGGAGGAGCAAAGGGAGGTCTGGTCGGTCCAGGGGGTCTGATCGGTCCAGAAGTACCGGAAGAGGTCTGGTCGGTCCATAATGGGTCTGGTCGGCATTTCTAGTGGAAATTTCTGATCGGACACTTCTATTGATGACGTAACTTCGAGGTGGTTCAAGTAGGAAGGCTCGAAGTGGTGAATGTGCTCGTTGATCAAGGTGGAACAACGAATGCGGTGACAACTCAAAGGTCGTGAGTTGGTGGATAATGGTTGCTTGAGAAGTTTGCTTAAGCTAAGAAAAGTCGTCAAGTTTGGATGACTAGAGATGCGGAGGCTGAGAAGTTATCATTGTCGTAAGTTCTAGCAGGCTCAAAGCAGGGGTACGATGGGTATCGTTGAAAGGCCTAAAAGACCAGTTGTAGGTCGAGTACCCTGGGTCTTGGGGAGAGGCCTAGCGTCAAGTTGGACATTGCCAAGGTCGGGCATATGGAGTTCATGCTAGAACTGGGGTTACCATTAGCCCTTGACATGTGGCAAGTTTGGCCGTCATACGATAATGATGATTTCGAAGCAGGATTGGCAGTGATAGCCAGAGTCGGTTATGGATGATTGTTTGTTCTATTTGTGCTATCTCACATAGATTATCCAAAGTCGAGGGAGATGTTCTTTGAGTGCTTAAGTGATATTGGTTTAGGCCTCTAGCGAGGGTACTTGAGGAATGTTAAACTCGATTAGGGTTGTCTGTGTGAGACTTATATAATCTGGATGTTATGTGTGTTCTCTATGATTGAATGGGTGTTCTGGTTTCTATGGATGAATGGTTGAAATGCTTGGTGTAAAGGCTATCACTGTCCGATGTGGGGAAGATAAGGTTGAGTTCTTCTCTGGTGATGTGGGTAGATAAGTTGTACATTTACCCATTCTCATATGCTTTCTTGTTGTAGTTTGTTAGCTGTATTATCGCTCACTAAGACTATTGTCTGACTCAAGGTTTTATGTCTCCTCTTATTACCTTGGGTTGTTCATCCGGTTGTGGATGGGCAGACTAAGTAGCAGGTTACAGGTAATGGAGCTTAGTGATACGAGGAAGCTGAGCGATGACGAGCAGGAGGCTGGCGTACCAGTTTTATTCTATTCAGTATTTCTGTTTCCGCTGTTTGAGTTGCTTGAGAGTTGTAGTGAGGCCTTATGTACAAACTTGGATATCAGTTGGATAATCTTTCTGGATGTTGAAAGAGTTTCAAAACTTTGCTATATGATACCTCATTACTATCACCTGTTGTATATGTTCTATTATATTTTATCCTTGTGCTGTGAGTTCTACGACAGGTTTCGATGTGTTCACTTACTATGATGATCGTCCATAGCAGCCTGGCACGCCTTTCAGTGCATTATTCCTCTTGTTTAGTGCGGGGGTTATGGGCGGTCGTCACATTTGGTATCAGAGCTCTGGTCAACGATTTTGGCCAAAGTTCAAAGACGTAATTGCGTATGAGGGACGTATTTGTAGATTTCAGTTGGATGTTACTATATATATTAGCATATATAGTAGTAGCAGTTGTATTCTTTTAGCAGTTTTCTTGGAAGTGGCTAACTATTCTAAATTTCAGATTTAGAATGAGTAGACGACCATCAAGGCACGCTGCAAGGAGAGCAAATACTGGAGGGGGAAATGGTGGGGAGCCAGATTACCCGGCCATGTTTGAAGCCATGGCAGAAGCAATTATGCAAAGGGTACCCGCTCCAGTGGCGGCCAAGGTAGATGTAGGGGTGCGAGTTCCTAGAATAAATTTTGCAAAGATGTGCAAGGACTTTATATCTCTAGGAGGGAAACCATTCAAGGGAACTGAACCAGCTGAAGAGGCTCAGAGGTGGATGGATTCATGTGTTCGAATCTTTGGAGACTTGGGTATTGAAGATGCAATGAAGAGAAAGCTTGCATCAAGGCAGCTGCAAAGCAGGGCCATGGAATGGTGGAATTCTGTTATTCTCGAGACTCCAGAAGAGGAGATTTCATGGGAGCAATTCCAAGCTAAGTTTGAAGCAAAGTTTATCTCCACTGCTCAAAAGTCAGTTCTCTTCAAGAAGTTCGTAGAGTTGAAGCAGAATGGCAGATCAGTTCTTGACTATATTTCTGATTTTGAGGCTTTGTCTATATATGCTCGTTCATACATTGATACGCCCTATCAGAAGAACGAGAAGTTTGTCTTGGGTTTGGATGCACATATTGGGAAGCCACTTGTGGACCATCTTGATGATTCATTTGAAAAGATTGTGGAAAAAGCTATTCGCCATGAGAGCTTGTTTCCCAAGGAAGCAAATGTTGTCGCTGCAACCAAGAAAGCTCAGAAACCACAGCAGAGTGGTAATAAAAAGTGGAAGCAGCAACAACAGAAAGGAAAGGATGGCCAAAAGAAACCCAAGAGTGAGGCAGTTTGCTTTAACTGCCAACAGAAGGGACATTTTTCGAATGAGTGTAAGAATCCCAAAGCTGAGAAGAAGTGCTTCAAGTGTGGAAAGCCTGGGCATAAGAAGAAAGATTGTCCGGAATCAGCTAAGGGTAAGCAGATTGTTAAGGCATATGCTTTGGATGCTGTGCCATTTTCTTCAAGAGCTCCTACTGCAGAGGAGAAGGGAAAGGGTGTCATGGTGCAAGGTACTTTTTCCGTTAACGGTGTTTCAGTTCGAGTGTTGTTTGATACTGGAGCATCACATTCATTCATCTGCAATGAGCTTGTGTGTCGCTTGGGATTGGAGCCCGAGATTTGTGATAGACCATTGATCGTGACTAATCCAGTTGGGGGTTCGTCCAGTTTTTGCATGATTTGCCGGGGTCTAGTATTATCGAGTCATGGTTGCTCTTTTATGTGTGATTTCTTTGTTCTTAACTTCGCTGGGTATGGGATCATCTTGGGCATGGATTGGCTCAAGAAGTATGCGGCAAGGGTGAATTGCGAGAAGCTAGAGGTGAGGGTCGGGGATGTGGAAGGGCGAAAGGTGTTGATTAGATGTAAGCGCGAAGACGGGGTCTTCGTGAGTTATCTATATTCGCTTGGGATTCCACAGGAAGACCTATCATCAGTGCTGATCGCTAATGAGTTTGTAGATGTCTTTGACGAGGTCAAAGGGTTGCCGCCGCATCGCGAGATCGAGTTTTGGATCGATTTGGTCGAGGGTGCGAGACCAATTGTTATGCCACTTAGGCGGATGGCGCCTAAGGAACAACGAGAGTTGGAGGTGCAAGTTAGAGACCTTTTGGGAAAAGGTTTCATTCGGAGGAGTGTTTCCGAGTGGGGTGCAACAGTCGTGTTTGCAACTAAAGCAGATGGCTCGTTAAGGTTGTGTGTGGACTATCGTGAGCTGAACAAGGTGACTAAGAAGAACAAGTATCTGTTGCCAAGGATTGATGACTTGTTCGATCAGCTTCACGAAGCCAAAGTGTTTTCTTAGATGGATTTGGCAATGGGATTTCACCAGTTGAGAGTAGCTAAGGATAGTGTGCCAAAGACTGCTTTTAGGACACCGTCCGGATTTTTCGAGTGGTTGGTGATGCCATTCGGGTTGACTAACGCGCCAGTGTATTTTGTGGATCTTATGAATAGAGTGTTCAGAGATCAGTTGAATAAGTCCGTGCTTGTGTTCGTGGATGATATACTGGTTTACTCCAGAAATGTGGAAGAACATAAGACGCACTTGAGAGTTGTGTTAGAGATCTTGCGAAAGCATCAGCTTAAAGCTAAGTTCTCAAAGTGTCACTTCTGGAAGGATGAAGTGAGGTTCTTAGGTCATGTTGTTTCTGGAAATGGTATAGCGGTTGACCCCGCTAAAGTTGCAGCAATCCAGGACAGGGATAGACCTAAGAATGCAACGGATGTTCGGAGTTTCCTTGGATTGGCTGGTTATTACCGAAGGCTTATCAAGGATTTCTCTAAGATGGCTGCACCATTAACAGGATTGACGAAGAAGAACCAAGTGTTCGCATGGAATGCGAAGTGTGAACAAGCGTTCGAAATCTTGAAGGAGAGATTGACGAGTGCACCTATTTTGACCATTCCAAGTGGGAATGAAGAGATGGTGGTATATACTGATGCATGTGGTACTGGACTTGGAGCAGTGCTAATGCAGAAGGATAAAGTAGTGGCTTACGCAAGTCGACAGCTAAAGCCACATGAGAGAAACTATCCAACTCATGATTTGGAGTTGGCAGCGATTGTGTTTGCTCTGAAGATGTGGAGACATTACCTGTTGGGAGTACGATTCGAGTTGTTTACGGATCACAAGTCGTTGAAGTATCTTTTCTCCCAAAAGGATTTGAATCTTCGGCAGCAACGATGGTTAGAGCTTCTGGCATCGTATGATTTTGGGATAGCCTATACTCCTGGCAAAGGCAATGCAGTTGCAGATGCATTGAGTCGAAGACACGCAAGTTTGGGAGTGATGTTTTCGGAATGGAAGTGCCTCGAGTATTTGACAAGGTTCGATTTCTGGCCAAGGTGTGAGTTGGAACCTGAAATATTGGCAAGCTTGTCAATAAGGCCTACTCTTATCGAAAGGATTGGTGAGGGCCAAAAGAAAGATGCGAAGCTTGTCGAGTCTATTCAGAAACTGAAACCAGAGGATAAGGAGTTCGAGGTCGACCGAGAAGGCTGGCTTCGAAAGCAAGGACGATTAGTTGTTCCTGATGTCGACGGATTGAGGGATGAGGTTCTGAGAGAATGTCATCACTCGAAGCTAACGATTCATCCCGGTGGTAATAAAATCTATCAGGACATGAAGCGAGTCTACTACTGGGAAGGGATGAAAAGAGATATTGGAAAATTCATTTCCAAGTGTATGAACTGTTAGTTAGTGAAAGCTGAACAGAAGAAGCCGAGTGGTTTACTTCAGCCATTAGAGGTTCCTACGTGGAAGTGGGAGCAGATATCGATGGATTTTATCGATGGACTACCTAGAACTAGGGCAGGGAATGAAGGGATTTGGGTCATTGTGGATCGTTTGACCAAAAGTGCGAGATTTATTCCTGTCAAGACGACTAGGACAGCGTCAAAATTGGCTGAGCTTTATGTGAAATGGATAGTTCGATTCCATGGTGTCCCAAAGAATACAGTAAGTGACCGGGATCCATTGTTCACGAGTGGATTTTGGAAAAGTTTGCAAGAAGCTTTGGGAACCGAATTGTGCTTAAGTACGGCATATCATCCCCAAACTGATGGTCAGACCGAGAGAGTCAACCGAGTTTTAGAAGATCTCCTGAGGGCTGTGTGATAGACTTCGGAGGATCATGGAAGACCATCTGCATCTGGTTGAGTTTGCGTATAATAATAGCTACCAGTCGAGTATTGGGATGGTACCATACGAGGCGTTGTATGGAAGGCCGTGCAATTCTCCAGCTTGTTGGTTGGAAACTGGAGATAAGTTGGTACTTGGGCCCGAGATGATTAGAGAAACCTCGGGTTGTATCAAAATTGTTCGGCAACGAATGAAAGCGGCCCAAGATCGTCAAAAGAGTTACGCCGATAAGCGTCGTAAGGATTTAGAATTCGACGTAGGTGATATGTTTTTTGTGAAGATTTCACCGTTAAAGCATATGGTTCGATTCGGAAGTAAAGGGAAGTTGGCTCCTAGGTTTGTTGGACCATTTCCGATAGTCGAGCGAATAGGAAAGCTCGCATATAGGTTGGAGTTACCCGAGAAGATGTCGAGTATGCATAATGTTTTCCATGTGTCGTTTCTACGGAAGTTTTTGCATGACTCGAATGTGGTGGTATCTCCAGAACAGTATGAAGATTTAGAAGTCGAGACCGCAGTTGCGAAACCTCGTAGGCCACTTCGTGTTGTGGGAAATGATACGAAACAGCTTAGGAGGAAGACGGTTAAGCTAGTCAAGGTACAATGGAGTGAAGATGGCGACGATTGTACATGGGAGACGGAAGAGGGCATGAGGGTGACTCATCCATAATTCTTCGTCGGTAGGACCCTTTGATATCTTATCTTCGTTGTGTCCTTGTATCTTGTTGTTGTGTGGTAGAATTCCGCGTGCTAGGATAAGGCTATGGATGCATGGCTTGATGGTTGCTAGTTTGGATGATAGAATTGGCTTCACATGGATGATAGGCATGCGGAATTGTTGTGGTTGCTTGTGTTTGATTGGAATTTCGGGGGCGAAATTCTTAAGGGGGGGGGGGGGGGGGGGGGAGAATGTAACAGCCCGCATTTTACGTATCGGAAGATCGTAAAATATTTTTATTTTATTCCCTGAGGGTTGGATCATTCTCATCTTTTGGTATGTTGCTTATGGGGATGTGTGACATGTCCATAATTTTTACCGATTTTGTTTGCGACCATTTTGCCCCTGTCAGTCTTGTACTGGGCATAATTTTTGACTCAGGTCGAATCAGAGGGTGAGACCTGTGCCATTGGAAAGGAATTGATGATTCCCTTTCCGTAGAGTGGTTACATTAAGGATTTGGTTCAGCGGTTTGGTAGAAATCGCTGTTTTAAGGTTTTCAGTTGGCTGTTTAGGTTTTGGAAGGCTAATGGGCTGATTTGGAGAAGGCCAATTAGAGGGTGGGTGGAGACTATAAATAGGGGGTAAGGGGTATGGAGAAAGGTTGGCATTTTCCATTCTCTTATGGGGAGGCTTTGATCTCCTTCTTCCTCTAACATCTTTCCACCAATTAAATTCCAAAATCCAAGGAGGGAAATCGAAGATCTACACCATAAGAGGCTAGATGTACATCGTCTCAAGGGCGAATTCATCGGATTGAAGAGTTTGATTTGAAGTGTTCGCTGTCCGGATTGCGTTTTCATTGCTTTTGCTTAGATTTGGATAATTGGTGAGTGATTTACATCTCTCATTCGGATGCATGCAAGTATATGGGTCTTATGTTGTTAATTTCATCATTTCCATGTTATTTTCCTTAGATCTACACCATGCTAAGTTTATTTTACATGTGAATCACTTTAGGATCTGATCTAGATAATTTAAATGGTAAGTTTCATGTTATTTCATGAGTTTATGCAAGTTAGATCTATATTTGTGTTCATATGTTCAATTATCATGTTTTTGGGAAATTTATGTGTTTTAATGGAAATTGTTAGATTGGTGATATTGTTGGTTGCATAACATGTCTGTGGTTGCATTTGGATGAATTGGATGAGCCGGTTTCGTCGGATTCGTCGTTTGGCGAAGTTTTGGTTGAAATCGAAGTCGAAATGGAGCTGTGCAGGTTTCTGGTCGGTTTTGGAGCTAGTCGGGTCGATTGAGGCGGTCTGATGGCTCTGGTCGGTCCAGAAGGGTCTGGACTGAGGTGGTCGGTCACGTTATGGCTTGGGGAGCAAGTCAGGGAGCTGGTTGGTTGGAATGGAGGCATTGGGGTCGGTTTTGACTGGTCGTTCTGGAGCAATGCTGGTCGGTTTTGATTAGTCGTTCTGGAGCAATGCTGGTCGGTTTTGACTGGTCGTTCTGGAGCAATGCTGGTCGGTTTTGACTGGGTCTTGGAGCTGGTCGGTTTGATCGGTCTAGAAGACTGAGGAGGGAGTCTGGTCGGCTCAGGAGGGTCCTGGTCGGTCCAGGAGGAGCAAAGGGAGGTCTGGTCGGTCCAGGGGGTCTGATCGGTCCAGAAGTACCGGAAGAGGTCTGGTCTGTCCAGAATGGGTCTGGTCGGCATTTCTAGTGGAAATTTCTGATCGGACACTTCTAGTGATGACGTAACTTCGAGGTGGTTCAAGTAGGAAGGCTCGAAGTGGTGAATGTGTTCGTTGATCAAGGTGGAACAATGAATGCGGTGACAACTCAAAGGTCGTGAGTTGGTGGATAATGGTTGCTTGAGAAGTTTGCTTAAGCTAAGAAAAGTCGTCAAGTTTGGATGACTAGAGATGCGGAGGCTGAGAAGTTATCATTGTCGTAAGTTCTAGCAGGCTCAAAGCAGGGGTATGATGGGTATCGTTGAAAGGCCCAAAAGACCAGTTGTAGGTCGAGTACCCTGGGTCTCGGGGAGAGGCCTAGCGTCAAGTTGGACATTGCCAAGGTCGGGCATATGGAGTTCATGCTAGAACTGGGGTTACCATTAGCCCTTGACATGTGGCAAGTTTGGCCGTCATACGATAATGATGATTTTGAAGCAGGATTGGCAGTGATAGCCAGAGTCGGTTATGGATGATTGTTTGTTCTGTTTGTACTATCTCACATAGATTATCCAAAGTCGAGGGAGATGTTCTTTGAGTGCTTAAGTGATATTGGTTTAGGCCTCTGGCGAGGGTACTTGAGGAATGTTAAACTCGATTAGGGTTGTCTGTGTGAGACTTATATAATCTGGATGTTATGTGTGTTCTCTATGATTGAATGGGTGTTCTGGTTTCTATGGATGAATGGTTGAAATGCTTGGTGTAAAGGCTATCACTGTCCGATGTGGGGAAGATAAGGTTGAGTTCTTCTCTGGTGATGTGGGTAGATAAGTTGTTCATTTACCCATTCTCATATGCTTTCTTGTTGAAGTTTGTTAGCTGTATTATCGCTCACTAAGACTATTGTCTGACTCAAGGTTTTATGTCTCCTCTTATTACCTTGGGTTGTTCATCCGGTTGTGGATGGGCAGACTAAGTAGCAGGTTACAGGTAATGGAGCTTAGTGATACGAGGAAGCTGAGCGATGACGAGCAGGAGGCTTGCGTACCAGTTTTATTCTATCTAGAATTTCTGTTTCCGCTGTTTGAGTTGCTTGAGAGTTGTAGTGAGGCCTTATGTACAAACTAGTATATCAGTTGGATAATCTTTCTGGATGTTGAAAGAGTTTCAAAAGTTTGCTATATGATACCTGATTACTATCACCTGTTGTATATGTTCTATTATATTTTATCCTTGCGCCGTGAGTTCTACGACAGGTTTCGATGTGTTCACTTACTATGATGATCGTCCATAGCAGCCTGACACGCCTTTCAGCGCATTATTCCTCTTGTTTAGTGCGGGGGTTATGGGCGGTTGTCACAGATAAGATATCACATATTGCGTCAATACGAAATGATCCGAAGATCATTAATATAATCAAATGAATCAAAGTTCCTGGGGATGATTCAAAGATCATCGATATAGTGAAATCAACTGAAGTTCCAAAAATGATCTGAAGATCCTCCAGAACCGAATTTTCTAAAATGATCCAAAGATCCTCCAGAAGCGTATTTCCTAAAATGATCCAAAGATCCTCCAAAATCAAAGTTCCAAAATGATCCAAAGATCGTCAAAGTTACCCGAAGGTCGGAATGATCACAATTGATCAAGTATAGTGTAAACTATGTCAAGCTAGTAAATATAAGATTCAAGCTACGAGTCCCATAACTACTTGCTCTATTCGAATATTTACGAACAAGTTGCATATTGCACTAGAACTACAAAACGAACATTGCCACAGTTTTCAATCGAACAAGTCCAAGAATTAACCATCAAAGCAAATGCTTGGGGTTCATAGTGCTTATATTTACAAGGGGTTTTAATTGAATTTCTCATACGGGTGAGGAAAAGGTATATATAAATATATATGAGTAGATTGGAAGACAATTTATAAAATACCTTCATATAATGAAGTAGGATTAAAAACCATACCAGTAAAAGATCTGGTATCTACTAATAATATAAAACACTTTTATAGTGTGAAATGTTAAATCTCATAAAATATTAATTGAAGTAATAATTGATCTCAAAATTTGCATTTTATTAACCTAAATCTAATCCTTAGAATACCGATTATAAATTCATTTATCACGAATGAATCAAAAGCCCATCAAAGGTTGATATAATCAAGTTATTCAAATTCACAAATGAGAGCAACTGAAAAGTCAGAGAAAAAGAGCAAACAGCTAGAAACTCGGCCGAGGATAAGCTTGGATCAAACTAAAACAAGATTCAGCCGGTTGGATGTATGATTCAGCCGGATGGATTTGTTTACCAGAAACTCATTTATGTTTCTTTAACTTCAGATGGCTGGGTGGCCTAATCAGCCGGCTAAATTGTTATTCAGCCGGTTGATTTAAGCCATTCAACAAGCTAAAATATAGTGTGCACTTTTTATATATATCAGCTATAGGTCAGCCGATTGAATCCCCAATTCAGTCGGCTGAATACTGACTTGAGCATTGGTTTGCCTAGGCCGGGTATATACAAAGGATTTCAAATGAACACAAACTATTGGTGAAGGATTATAATGTTTTCTAAGTGTACATAAAGGTTCTAAGGCTTGACGAAACAACCAATATCATGAGAATTAAATGTATACATGATTTACACTAGAAATCATTGAAATGAGATCAAAACATCATAAATCTAAAAGTTCACAAACAAACAATACAAATCATACAATTCATAGATAAATAAATGTGCCAAAGACACACTAGCCAAGCCTATAGGCTTGATTCATAGATAAGAGTTCGCAAGAACTCAACTTTGATCTTAAAGATGTAGAGGCTCCAAAACCAAGCAGTATTGGCTTCTCTTCAAACAATACTCAAGAATCTTCAATATAATATCATATAAATAGAATTCCTAATAGTTAGGTTGTAAGAATCCTTATAAATAGAAGAGAGAACAAGATGGAGGAGATGGAGATGGATTTACCCAAGCTTCTTCTTAGGTTTTGCACTTGATTTCTGCAAGAAGAGGGATTCCTAAGATCAAACTAGGTTTAGGAATTTCAATTTCCCTTTCCTTTCCCAAATTTTATTTTCTTTGAGTGTTGGAATGAAGTGAGGAGGAGAGGGGGCTGTGGGGGTAATAAGGAAGCGGGCTAGGTTTACTAACCCAATACCCAATCAAAGTCTAAAATTTCACTATACCCAAACATATCGATGTTTACACTTTTTATTATCGTAAGCAACATTTTGAACTCAGTGGAATTGGTCTCAGGTCCAAATTGTTCTATATTCAAAAAGTGACTTTTCGGACATATACACGATTATTGATATTATATTTAAATATATTATCGTGAAATAACCGGGTTTTTACACATATTATACTCTACTTTCCATTATCCGCCTTTGATCATTAGCAGTTTGTTCCCATTAATCTATTCGTGCTTCATATTGTCTCATTTGTTTTTCCTTTAGACTTGAGACAAATAGAGATAAAATTGCCCGTTGAAATCTGCATTATGATGAAATGATCTATGTTCTGAAGATACCAAAAATAAGGATCAAACGAAATTGCATTAAGTCGATCTGCGAATAAAGATATGAGCTACGAGAAAGCAGAAGACGTAAAAAACTGTAAGTTTGCGCCATAATAATGAAAAATGAAAAGTCAAAGCATTCCAAAAAATATGTTATGGAAATAAAGAAATTAAGTTGAATATTAGAGAAAATAACCTAAATCGATGCTTGAACGGATCAAAAAGTACGAGAAGGAGGTATCATTTAGAGTTTGTTCCCTATATGCAATCCATTTGATGTGATTGAATAACATTATTAATGTTATGTTTTATTTTCGAATAATTGATTTTATTATGTTGTATTTACTGCGTAATATAAATACTAACATAATAGAGTCCTTAGAATAATAATACGGAATTATATAGTTTCAAGTAAGTGATTTCGACATGAGATAATATAATATGATAATTATTGTGATTCTTAAAAGTCACTAATTAAGTATTGTTGTAAATAAGACAATAGTCAAGCATTGGGACTAGTATGTTGATTGACTGATGACTTTATTGTTAACCCGGTTATGGACACACGATTCAGAAGATAATGCATCGACCGATGATAATGGATTTGCATAAATACGTGAATCACGACCAATATATTTGAAATGGTTCGTACATTTAACATTATGGATCCCGCAACATGTCGAGCAAGAAATGTACATACACTATATAATTCATATACAATGCTGCAATGAGCACGTGCACGCCAGAATATGATAATGTGTGTACATCATAGAATGTATGTTGTGGATATATGGACCGCAAGCCCTCAATATGAAAAAATATCAAACTGATAGAGATTCTACATGCAATGGGTTTCTTACACCCATAAGTGTGGTGAAGATCATTCAATAAGATGTTATTTATGTTCAATATGAGGCATAATCCCATTTATATTGAGAACATATGGCTCTCATGCATAGTTAAAGCTTAACAGAAGGATTGACACGCAAGCACAACAGTGTTGAACTGCATCCATGTTACTAGAAAATATGACGTACATTTGAAGCTATAAGACATGTACAACAGTTCATCTAAACAATACGTCAAATAGTATAAGTGCATATATCAATATTTCATATATGCAAAGTAATGGAAGTCATGAGAATATAAGGAAGCATCACCATATCACCTGGTCGAGCAAAGCATGTCATGAGGTCAGTCGAACTCCATATAGCACTCTGGTCGTGCACTCCAATAGCGCCAAGTTGAAAGGGGGTCGTGCATTACATCTCCAGGTCGAGCAGTGCGAGCCGAGGGTCGAGCACCAACCTCTGTCAAACATCATGCGAGAGGTCATGCAACTCATTTAGTGTAACAACCCGTATTTTTGAATAACATGTTATAACATAAATCGAGGCAGAATTAAATTGCAAAATCTGAATCAAGGGAAACGGGATGTTCCATTGCGTTCGTCTCGGAAAAATACGCGAAATATAGTCCGAGTTTTCGAAAATCGGAGTCCGTATGACCAAGATATGGCCTCATGAAGTTTCACGAAAAATTCAAATTCAAAACAGATTCAAATTTCTGAAAATCAGAAGTGGCGGGAAAATTCCCGCCAGACCCAGGGGGGTCGACCTGGGGGTCGCCTGGGGAGTCGACCTCCCCCCCCCCCCAGGTCGACTGGGGAGTCGACCCCAGGGTCGACCTGGGAGTCGGCCTGCCTGGTCGGCCCAGACAACCTGGTGCACCCATTTTGGCTGTTTTGACCTGTTTTGGAGGCTTGTGACGGGATTTGATGGCTTGGATTGAATCTAGGGTTAATCCTATGGCTAATATTACCCTAATCTTCTATAAAAAGGACCTAACACCTAGCCTAAATCACCATTATTCAATCCTACAACTAAACTATGCCAAAATTGTTCCTCTCATGGCCTCCACTCTCATGCTAAAATTCCTAAGTTTATTTCTATGAGAGATTGCGAGTTCATACAGGTGTTTTCAAGCTTGTATGAGTGTTCTTAGCTTGCATTCAAGTCTAGTTGCAACATTTCTATTTCAAAGCAAGGATTTTTTTATTGATTTGGCTCAAGGGTTTTTCATTTGGAGCTTGCATATTTGGGTTTCTTGGTGACTGCATAAGGGCTTCGTCTCAATCTTTTAATAACTATTTATTTGTGTCTTCATAGCATTGTAAGCCCTTTTCTACTTTCATTCTTTGAACTCTAAAGTTAAATGAATGATGCAAGTTTGGTTGATCATTATGATATGCAAGTTTGGTTGATCATGTTATGCAAGTTTGGGTTGATCATGTTATCATGTTATGCAAGTTTGGGTTGATCATGTTATCATGTTATGCAAGTTTGGGTTGATCATGTTATCATGTTATGAAGTTAAACTTGAGTTTGTGAAGCATAAAGCTTCAAGCTTTATGTTAAAGGTTGCATTTTGGCAACATGGAAGTTATCATATCCCTTATGATAACTTGCATGTGAGGCTAAATGCGAACTTCTAGCAACTTCTACATGTCATTTATCACCATGTATGACTTATATGCTAAGTTTGGTTTTATGCATGCTTTTGAAGCCTAATAATGCAATATGCAAGTATATGAACATATGTACATTTCATATGCCACCATGTTAAACTTGTGGCTTCAACACCTTTTTTTCATGATTATGCCAAGTTCCCTATTTTATCCTTTATGCGTTGTTGCGATTATGTAAATGATGGGATTACGTTGGGGTTGGGTAACATTATGACAAAAACATGGTTTTTATAACATGACGTGATATGTAATTATGTTTTGGAAACATAATGGACATGACACTTAGAAAAGATGAGTGTGGCCAACTCGAGGTTGGGTTGAGTTTGTAGCATAAATCTACCCGGACCCGCCCGGCTTAACTAGTGGCTACAAACAATAGGACCCAATGTGAGAAGTTGGTCATGTTGTGCTCGAACCCGAGGTTAGACCTAGTTGTGGTGTAAAGCTACCCGGACCCGCCCGGCTTAACTAGTAACCACAACAAAGTCTAATGTGAGAGGTTAAAGCGCATTAAGTTAATTAATGCCTCCTGATTAGGGTTAAGTCATGGTCCACTTAATACTTAACCAATTTGGGCTTGATGGGTTAATCGGGGTTAAGTCAGGAACCTTGGGTACGCTTAACCAAGTTAATCCACGTTTGGATCGGGTTAACCACATTTAACCCGTTAAGAAACCCTAGTTGCGTGGTCCTTTTCAGCAGTAACCTTCTAGATAGTATCATAAGACCCTAGGACTAGGCTAGGGTGGGGCACGATTACTGGGCTGATTGTAAGAGACCAAAAGAGACGGCTGAATGATGCACCGGTTGTTCAGGCGGACCATGGTCGTGCACATTAAGTCCGGAGTTAAACACGGTGGCCGGTAGGTTTATACTGTGCATCATGGAATGGTGTCTGAGGGTTACACCGTAGGGCCTGATGCACCCTAGGGGTGGACCCTGCACAGTCAACTACATTACATGATTAAGCCGTATGACACCGATACACGACGAGTTAGGCTTATAGGGAGCCGATCGACTAGACCGTGTAGTTGGACCTTGATTTAGGTCACCTCATGATATTGGGCCATGCTTGGGCCAAGGGATCAATTCTTGTTTTTACTTGACATGTTGGAATGCTAGTACACCCGTGGTGCAAAACTTAACCTTGATTATGCGGTGACACCTTTACCTATCTGGTTAATTATTCATCATGCCAGTATGTTGTTATCCTTATGTTCATCTCAGCTTCTCATGCCAGTTAACGTTACTAGTTCATGGACAGATAGTAGTAGGGCTTACCTGTCTTTTTGACTGACCTGTTTTCTTTCGCCTCTTTTCTTCCGTTCCCCCCCCCCCCTCAGGTCCTCAGGGTGGGAACATTGGAGCTTAGCTTGGATCTTTACATCTTGCATACTGGATTCGCTCATGTACGGTTTTGGACATTGAGCTAGCTATGGTTTATCACTTCATTTTGGGGATAGTACTTTATGTATTTCAGTTTTTTCAGTTATGCTTTTCTCTAGACTTTGTTTGTTGGAAAATAATGATCAAGTACTTTGTTGTAACTTAACTATGGTTTTGAAATGCTAGTTTTATCCGCTGCTTTACTACTCTGTTTTACTTATATGTTCTGTCTTGTGATATCTGCATGCATGTTTACCTTGTTTAAATGCCCCTCCGAAGCTAGTGTGCTTGCAAGAGTTACCCTGGCGGAGGTGGGGACTATGGTTTTGAAATGCTAGTTTTATCCGCTGCTTTACTACTCTGTTTTACTTATATGTTCTGTCTTGTGATATCTGCATGCATGTTTACCTTGTTTAAACGCCCCTCCGAAGCTAGTGTGCTTGCAAGAGTTACCATGGCGGAGGTGGGGACGTACATTTGAAGCTATAAGACATCTACAACAGTTCATCTAAACAATACGTCAAATAGTATAAGTGCATATATCAATATTTCATATATGCAAAGTAATGGAAGTCATGAGAATATAAGGAAGCATCACCATATCACCTGGTCGAGCAAAGCATGTCATGAGGTCAGTCGAACTCCATATAGCACTCTGGTCGTGCACTCCAATAGCGCCAAGTTGAAAGGGGGTCGTGCATCACATCTCCCGGTCGAGCAGTGCGAGCCGAGGGTCGAGCACCAACCTCTGTCAAACATCATGTGAGAGGTCAAGCAACTCATTTAGTCATGCTCGAGCATACCAGCTCGAGCACCATCAGTCCAATAGTCGAGCAGATCATGTCTCGTGGTCGAGCATCATATGCAAAAGGGGTCGAGCATCCAAGATCAAGCACCCCAGGTCGGGCATGGTTCACATCGAGAGGTCGAGTAACGCTTGCTGTTGTAAGGGTGGAGCACATATCTGTGATTGGCTCAAACGGGTCAGCAGGCTAAAATATAAAAGAAGTAGATGGCAAAGCCGTTATTTCCGTACCTATATCTGCAAAAGCAACAACACTCTTGTAATTGTTGTTCCCACAAAAAAGTAATGTGTTCAACTTTGCAAAATATAAAGAGGGTCGGTCACGTGGCCTTGTAAGGCTCACGCATGCATTACATATCCAAGTCGCTCGTGCATGGGACTTTGGGACTCACTCGCGCATGTATTGGACATGCAAATTCCTGGATGTGCAAGCTGGCGGTAGGTTGGCGCCAGTTATAATGCAAATGTGGCTAGCTGTACCCTCTTATTTACAACTTCGACACTCCACACAAACTCCACTTATAAATAATCCATTCCACCACCATTCAAGGGACCAATTTTTCCCCTGCCAAAGGGCTGTCATTTTCGGTTTTCCACCATTCTCAAGCTCCCCAAGCTCACTCCGTCTTCCTCCAATATCAAGTGGATCACATCTTCTCCAAACACCATTAATTCTTGCTCAAGTTCAATCCAAGTGATCTCCAACCAGCATTTCTTCTCTTTAAAGCTCGGATCTAACACTAATTTCATTATGGAATCAACGAAGATCATCAAAGTGCCAAAGCGATCGAAGATCTACAAGATAAATATCACAATTCACGAGATCTAATCCATTCCTTCCCGAATTCAAGTGAGATCTAAAGCCGGAAGAGAGTAAAAAGTTGAAAATCACTATAAAGAGAGTGAACAAGTGATATAAGTGAGATGTATGAGACGATGCACTATGTAAATTTCTTCATGATAATGAAAATCACTTCCAAAGTGGATGTAGATCTATTTTAGATTGAACTACTATAAAATTATTTTGTTTTTTTACTTTCGTTTATTTTTCATGGCTCCATTTTCTACAACCTACCATTTGGTGAAGTACGGTTTGCGTACCTTTGGTTTTTGGACCAATTTTGGTTTAAACATTTAGCGCCCACCGTGGGTCCACGTTCGCACTTCTCCCATTCTTAAGAGCCTATAGTTGAAGTTCTGAGTCTACTTCTACCATAGTTACTACAAGTCGAAGATCTAGGCCAATCGACAAACTCTCTTCCAAATTCAAAGCCTTGTTTGAAATCATGGCTAAATCTAAGAAAATCACAAGCAAAACCATTGGAGAAACCGACAACATTGCCAACATCGAAGTTACACTGCTTGTTAACCATTTGAAGTTGGCGAAAACTCGGTAGTTGGAGCCGGTGTGACTAGAAATGGGTTGGACGGTGTTATTGCCAATATTAACCAACGGGTGGATAGCTCTACCAAGGAGATGATGGAAAAACTTAACGCCATCCTTAACGCTCAACCAAATCCACCACCTCAAAAGGTCCATGTCGGTCTTAATGAAAATCCCAATTCATCTGCTTCTAACCATGATCACAACGACAACATGGAAGATGATAATGAATAGTTCAGCGACAAAGATAGGCTAACGTCGAAGTCTCGAAGTCAAAAGCTAAGATTCATTTCGAGATGAAAGCTCGAAGGGTTACCAGTCCCGTCACGAGGGCACCTCCTCGTTTGGAAGGTAAAGGACCTAAGCTCTGTGATACCCCATGTCCGTTAATGTCACTCTTTATTAGAATGCATCAAGTTTCGTGAAGCGTTATAGGTAAACGTAAACATTACAAGACAGAAATAAAATAGCAGCGTAATTTAAAACTTTATTTAAGCTGAAAACATCATGATTCAAAACATAGTTACATCATAAGTCTGAAATGCATAAAACCCAGCACATCAATTTAAAACTTCTATCTTGTACTAAAATCATCAGAGTACAATAAACATGAAAAGAGCATAATCCCCAAAACATTAGCCATAGTAGAGAAGATACGAAATCAAGTAGTACATCTAGCAGCTCTAAGCAGAATGAAAGAAGAGTCCTGATCAAGCTTGAGTATTCCCACCCCGAGAAACTGGGGGAGGGGGGAACAGAAGAGAAAAAGGAGGAAATAAAATAGGTCAGATATAAGTCTGGTGAGTCCGGTTACTTTAAACATATAAATAAGTAAAAGCATCATGACATGCATATAAACTGGATAAGAGAGATACAACATATAATGCATGTTTGAGGAGGTAAACAGGATAAACAGGATAGAATAAATAGTGCTTCCCTAAAACATTTCTTTCTCTGCACCAATACTAGTATCACAAGAATAAGATGATCCCCAAAAAGTGTAAGATGGTAGACTTGGGCATACTTCCAGTGAGAGGTTTTACCCTATACAATAATAGAAAGCCCAATAGAACATACCGGTGTTAACCTTAAGGATAATAACGGGCTCTTAAACAAGCGAACCAAGATGTACCCTGATTACTACCCCAATCAATCGGTTCCCTATTATGCAGATACCCTGTGCAGGCCCCACAACAGGATGTTTCACTACCTAAAGTGGAAACCCTTTATTTTCAGAATGTGCACAACCATATCTCCCGATGTCATGCCGTCTTAGCCTCCCTAGTACGGACCCATGCATGCAAATAACCCCGTCATAATGTGCCGCCCAAATCATTTCCTCTTTTGGATCTCTTACAATCTGCTAAGTAAGCATGCCCCGACTTCAACCTAGTTTGGAGTACTCGTTTGATACCTATATGGGTTACTGACTGAGACGGGTTCCACACACAAGATGATACAAGCTTGCCCCTAGGCTTGCATCCCCACTACTAGGATTTCCACAGTTTATGCCTACCAGTGTAATAAGATTGCATAACCCCAACAGGTTAAGTTTGTGGGCCTATATATATAAACATTACCCACCACCCCAAGATATACTTAACCCTCCCACTTTTTCAAGCAGGTTTACATAACCCCTACGGAAGTTAAAATGTTCATGTAATCCCTATGGATTCAAACAGGTTAAGTATTCAAGTTCATTACCATTTATTTATTTAGGGTTATAATGCGCTAGACCTCCCACATTAAGCCTACGACTTGTGGATGCTGGATATGCAGGGTGGTTCTGGGCAGACTTCTTCAACAAGTCGGGCTTAACCCCATGTCTTAGAATGTTACCTATTTATGTACTTTAGACCCCTCACATTAGATTCACCATTTGTGGTCGCTGGATATGCCGGTCGGTTCCGGGCAGATTTCTACCACAAGTGTAATATAACCTCATGTCTAAGCGCACTTATAGTTTCTAATTAATGTAAATCGATGCATGTTCATTCTTTAACAATTATTCCAATTTCATTATAGATTTTCATGCCCCTTTCCCAAGTCATGTTTATTGTGTACCATATGCCCCTAATTAAGATCTTCAATCACACTTTGATTTATGCCCCAAATCCATATTCATGTATTCAATTCAAGTTATGCCCAAATTTCCCAATACAAGTTATGCCCCAATTTTAACGTTTTCCCCTCGTTCCCAATTTCACGCTTCTGCATATTTCAGCGGTATGCCTAGGCTCGAAGGTAGACTGGCTATAAAATGAAAAGCGAAAAAGAAGAAAGGAAGAGAACATAAATAAGCATAATAGCAAGATAGACATATGATGGCAGAAATAGGCATAGCAACTAATAAGCATATAGTGACAAAATTGGGCATAATGACATGGTAGGCATATAAGAACAGTTCTGATGAACATGGGATAATAGAACTGATTAGGCAACCTAACTTAATGGCCATATCATGAATAGACGTATGAGATCGAAACAGTAAATTAGATTCATAAGTTATGGCAAATCTGGCATGATTCAAATAGTCATATGCTTAGATCCAATTCATAGACATGTCAAAATAACTTTTAAGTGTTTATATCTAAAAATAATGTAGACTCATAGAGAATGGATCAAAGAAAACTAAGAAAAGTGTGTTGGTAATGAATCAGCAATCTTTGAATATATATGAATCATCGTTGCTAAAGAAAAGTTAATCTAATATATGTTGGAGCAGCATCCCGTTGTCGCCATTGTTTTTGGAAGAATAAAACAATGAGAATGAGGTCTTATTTATAGTCATCACCCAAAGAATCTAGGCAAGAAATCAGTCCATGTTCGGAGGCAGGGATCTGCCTAGATCCGTATGGGGGTCGACCCCCCCTTAGTGTGTCGACCCAGGGGTCAACATAGGGGTCGACACCCCCTTGATCAGGTCGTCCCATGGGCCGGCACCCATCGAGGGAAATTTCACGCTTCGCTTCCACTATTTCATTTTGAATTATTTTAAGCTATTTTGATTGGTTTTATACTTATATAATTCTCTTGTGCATATATAAACTTCAAACCTTAATATCTTCTTCATACGATGTATATTCTAACATCCACATCCATCTACACATCCATATCCATCTACTCACACACCAATCACGGGCATCTCGATGTTAAGAAGAATGTATATCCTAACATCCACATCCATCTACTCATCCACCATTCACAGGCATCCATTGTCCTTAAAGATTTCCAATGCTTATATGAACATATGCAAATGTGTGTGTGTATGTCCCTATACTAATGCGAAAGATCAGGCGGTCTACTGATTAACTCGACCTCCTTAATGCAATGTATTTTAGTGCCATGAATCCAACATGCATGCAGATAATCCTATTATAACATGTAAGTTCTATTTGTGTGCACAATCATTCATCAAATGCAACATCGATATGATGATACACCCACTTTCACCCATCAAAAAGAAGAAAATGCACATACATCCATATACAGTATGAGAGTTATTGAGCCGATCTAGTGCCTAATGTGTGTGTGTATATGCATCCACGATCAACCACGAGCAACCACTTGCATCCACTCACATCCATCAAACACAACATGTCTCAAACACATGTTTACATCCATGGCATTCCTAACTAAAGGTAGAAGATTTGATCGATAGGATATACTTAAATGATAGAAAAAAGTATGAATAAAATCTTTGGAAAGGAAGTTAAGAACATACCCTAGAAAAGAAAAGGGTACGAAGTGCGAATCTTGTCTTCAGTCACCCAAGTAGCATCCTCTTAGTTATCTCCCCACCATACTTTCATCAACTTGACTTCTCTGTAGCGTAGCTTCTTAGCTTTTGATCCAAGAATACGGGTAGGAACTCGTCTAACTATCACCTCTCGTTCCACCTCTACTTCGTCAAGCATACTCGGCTCAACTACTTCTGTGGTATTATGCAAGTACTTCCGTAAATGAGAGACGTGGAAAACATCATGAATGCCAGAAATTCTCTCTGGTAGCTTTACTCTATAGGCCATTTGGCCAATCCTTTCTATTATGGGAAATGGCCCTACAAACCTTGGTGCCAATTTCCCTACAGATCCAAAACGAACCACATTCCTTAAAGGTGATACCTTGATGAAAAACATATCTCCTACTTCGAACTCAATGTCATTTCTTCTCCAATCTGCGTAGGACTTCTTTCTATCCTGAGCTATCTTCATGCATCTGCGGATAAGGTCAAACTTTTCTGAAGTTTCTCTAACCATCTCAGGTCCAAATAGAAGCCTTTCTGTAGACTCCCACTAACAATTAGTGATCTACAAGGTTGCCCGTACAATGCTTCGAATGGTGCCATGCCAATACTAGATTGATAATTGTTGTTGTAGGCAAACTCTACTAAAGGAAGATGCTCTTCCTAAGTCCCTTCGAAGTCTAGTATATACAGTCTTAAAATATCCTCAAGAACTCTATTCAACCTTTTCGTCTGTCCATCGGTCTAAGGGTGACAAGCGTTGCTCAGACACAATTGTGTACCAAATGCTTCTGGCAAGCTCCTCCAAAACTCACTGGTGTAAATGGGGTCACGTCACTCACAATAGTGGAAGGTACTCCATGCAGACGGATTATCTCATGAAGATACACAGCTGCTAACCATGTTGCTGTCCTCTTACGCTTAATAGGAATGCAATGAGCGCTCTTAGTAAGTCTGTCTACTATAACCCAAATCGTGGTGTTTCCTTTCCTTGATCTAGGCAAACCATTGATGAAATCCATAGAGACACTCTCCCACTTCAACTGTGGGACCTCCAAAGGATGAAGCAAACCACCAGGTTTCATTTGCTCATCTTTGACTTGCTGGCATATCAAATATCGAGAAACAAACTCCGCTACATCTTTCTTCGTTCCAGCCCAAAAGAAAACCCTCTTCACATCTCGATACATTTTATCACTGCCTGGATGAATAGTCATCTTAGAATGATGGGCTCCCTCTTGGATTATCTTAAACAAACTCCCAACTCGGGGAATGCAATGCCTTCCATCTCGTCGCAACCACCCTCTATCATCTGTGGAATATCTACTGAGGTGACTAAAAGTCTCTCTTCTGCTAGGCCTATCCAAGTTGTCTAAAATCTGTGGATCCTCTTGCTATGAAGTTCCTATCTACCGAAAAGAGTATGTCGCATTTCTAGTGATGCCAATAAACCAGGTATAAACTCAGTGGAGGGTCTAAAATCAAAAGCCGATATAAACTCCAAGCTTCTCCTCTCCACAAACTTAGGAATAAACGTCATCCTCTGCCTACTCAATGCGTCTGCCTCCACATTATCCTTTCCATGGCTATTAGCAATCTCAAAGTCATAGGATTCTAGGAACTCCGTCCATCTTTGTTGCCTCAAATTGAGATCCTTTTGCAAGAACAAGTATTGAGAGATTTATGATCGGTGTACAACTCGAACTTCTCTGGAAGTGGATAATGGCGCCCCGTCTTAAGCGCGAATACTATGGAAGCTATCTCTAAGTCATGGGTAAGGTAGTTCTTCTAATGAACTCTTAGCTGTCTACCGCCGTAACATACTACTTTCCCTCTTGCATTAGGACCGCACCAAGCCCTGTACACATGCATCAGTGTATACTATGAACACTTTGTTCCCATCGGGCAAGGTCAAGACTGGGGTTGTTGTCAGAGCCCTTTTCAATTGCTGGAAACCATCATCACAATCTATATCCTATGTAAATGTCAGATTCGTCTACGTCGGCCTGGTAAGTGGGGCTGATATCTTTGCGAAGTCCTTAATGAACATCCTATAATAGCTTGCTAACCCCAGAAAACTTCTCACCTCTGTTGCATTCTTTGGGATCTGCCAATCTTGAACTGCAACTACCTTTGCCGGATTTATGGCTATTCCATCTTTAGAGACAACATGCCTTAGTAGTCTCACATCTTTTCTCCAAAAATGACATTTGGAGAAATTCACCTTAAGCTGGTGCGCACGGAGAGTTTCAAAACCTCCCTTAAATGTAAGGCATGCTCTTCCTCACTCTTGAAGAAAATCAGGATGTCATCAGCAAAGATCAGAACAAACTTATTTAGGAACTCCCGAAACACCCTACTCATCAGATCAATAAAATAGGCAGGTGCGTTTGTCAACCCAAAAGGCATAACGAGCCACTCAAAGGAACCATCTGGAGTTCTAAGAGGGGTCCTGTTTATTCTGTTCTCGGCCACCAACAATTGATGAAACCTTGTGGCCAAGTCTAACTAAGAGAAAGTAGATCCACCAACAAGCTGGTCAAACATATCATCTAACCTCGTGAGTGGGTGCACATTTTTCTTAGTGAGTTTATTCAATTCGCTATAATCCACACATAAGCGAAGAAAACTGTAACGACCCGCATTCTACGCATCAAAGGATCATAGAATATTTATTTCTTTTTCATATGTGGTCGTAGGGTCGTGTAACTTTGGGGAACGACTATTGGGGTCATTTCCCATGTTCACGATTTTTGCCGATTTTTAAATGACTATTTTGCCCTTGGTTGATCTTGTTTTGGCCATAACTTTTGATTGGTAAGGAGTTTTGACCTAAAACCTCTTCCATTGGATTCAGACGATGGTTTACAATTCCTTAGAGTGGTCACATTAGCCAAACAGACTCACCGTTTGGGAGATATGGCTAAAACAAGGTTTAGAAGATGAAAAACAGCTTAACCGGGCATAATTCGGGTGATTAGCAGCTAGGCCCATAACCCATTTTGGGATTAGGGTTATGAAGAGGCTGAAATCGGTTAGGAAACGATCTATTTTCATTTTCTCAACCGCCTAAAACATTTCTCTAATCCTAGCCATGACCTCCACCTTCTAAAATCATTCCAAATCACCTTCTAATCACTAATTAGAAAGATCTACATCAAATCAAGGCAAATCAACATCAAATTAGTGGCAGAGGCTACTGTGTGCATTGGAATTCTTTCCATTTAAAGAATCATTTCAGATCTGAGTTTATATTGTGGCTAAGGTGAGTGATTTGCATTGTTTTTCACTAATTACGGCTAATTAGGGGTGATTAGTGAAAATTAGCGAAATTATAACTCAGAAAAATCAGGAAAAATTTGTAAAATTGTAAAATATTATTTTAGGGCTTCGATAGAAATTTGGGCTAATTTGGATAAGTTTTGCTAATAGTATGTTTAAACATGATTAAGGGGGATTAAGGGGAAAACATGGGTTTTGGGTATGTTTGATTCATATTGACATGCTAAAATTGTTGTTTTAGTGTTTGTGGTTGATTTCATATGTTTCTATGACTGTA
This sequence comes from Allium sativum, assembly GCA_030737875.1. Taxonomy (NCBI): domain Eukaryota; kingdom Viridiplantae; phylum Streptophyta; class Magnoliopsida; order Asparagales; family Amaryllidaceae; genus Allium; species Allium sativum. The sequence continues at coordinate 353,717,928 of CM060916.1, read as the reverse complement.
TGGTATGCTTGGTGATTATTCAGAAAAGTTAGAGTGGTCGAAAACGCCGTCGTATGGCATAAAACAACAGCTGGGAAAGTTACAGGAAACAGTGCAGGAAAAAGGGGATCGGATCGGATTGCCATATGGGGTCGTGGATCACCATCACGAAATGAACTGAACTGCTCGCACAAGAAGTCCCTGACCCGGATGTTCTCCACGAAGATGAATCATGAAATTAACTGACCAGGACCTTGGAGCTCAAGATCCGAATTGCTGAAGAGGGATACCACGACTCGAACTGGTGGAGGAGCTCGACCCGACCCGGAGTGTATGCCACGAACCGATCTGGATGGGGGAAGTCGACCCGCCCTGGATGACCTATCATGAGCTGAACTGGTGTCCCACAAACCAGACTGGATGTTGCCACAAGCCTGAGCCAGTGTGTGCCACGAGCCGAACCGAAGAGATACCCGAACCGAACCCAGGTGATGATCACAAACCAAATGGAGATCGAAGCCGGAGGAGACCAAAACCCGAGATTCAAAGGTAGTTCAAATAGAAAGTAGAACTCAGGATCCAGTTGGGACCAACGAGTTGACTTCATGAGTTGGCTTTGCTGCGGGACATGTGCTAAGGGTTTATCGACGTCCATAGCTTTGACTCACCACCAAGACAGATGTGAGGCTACGGATCTGTGCAGTGGGGTAGCTATTACTCCATGGGGCAGAGTGATCGTAGCATGGCTATGAGCCAGTGCAGTAAAGTCTTCATGACTTCCTGGGGTAGAGTCGACATAGCAAGGACTAGTGGTTGTGGATCAGTGCAGTGGAGTCGCCACGACTCCACGGGGCAGAGTGATCATAGCAAGGATTTGGGTGATCAAAGCAGTAGATATCGTATGCTTTAAGCATTGAGTGAGAGATGTGAGGATGGATGCTATGCTTGATTGTTTGATATCACTATGACATGCACACCTCGACCCCTATATCTTTACACGATATGTTAGTGTCACCTTAGAGTATTTTACATCTTATTGCGATAACTCTTTGGTTGCAGGTCCAGGTTCAGGTATGGTTTAGTATACCTGTTATTGTTCTGTTTTGCTGCTTATCGCTTATGCCAGATGTAACACCCCGTATTTTCTATGAATATTAAAATTAACATATTTAAGAACACTTAATTTTCAGAATAAGAATTAGGTGTAACGGGATATGCCATTGCGTTCGTCTAAGAATTCAGCTTGAGGTAGAGTCCGAGTTTGCGTGAATCGGATTCCGTATGAAGAAGTTATGGTGGTTAGAATATTTCGAGTGTAAGCAGAAATTAAATTAAAATAATAATTAAATAATCAAAACAGATTCGAAATTCAAAATTCAGGAAATCAGCTGAGCGGGAAATCTCCCGCTAAGGGGTGTCGACCCCCCACGGGTTGTCGACATGAGAGTCGACCCCTTTGTAGGGGTGTCAACATGGGTGTCGACCCCCTTGTAGGGGTCAACCTCTGCTGACTGTTCTGGACAGTGATGATTTTATGGGTCATAGGGCTACATGGCGAATTCTGATTGTCCTGATGACACATTTTCTTGGACTGAACAGCTCTGATGACTCCTAGGTTGATCAAAAGGCTCATATTAATCCTATACTCCTATATAAACACATCAAACCTCAACCCTAAACCTCACAATCCTATTCTATCATGCCACCATGTTGTCCCACTCTAAACTAGCCTAGCCTCCATCTTCCCCAAACTAGAAATCAAATTAGAAAGAGAACTTCAAATCAAAGTAAAGGTTTTCTTCTTCAATCAACAAAGAAAGATTAGAATCGCTACATCGTCAACTAATTCATTTTCTAATCCTTTCGCTGTAAGTTCAGTTATTATTCAGATTTGAACGCCTAACAGAAATCATGACTGTAATAAGCGGATCTAGAACTATGCCTAATTGTGAGATAATCAATCATGATTCATGCTTACCAATGCTTATCAGACTGTTGTGATTGGAACAATGGATCCTATCATGTTGTACACACTATGCCTAATTGTGAGATAATCAATTATGATTCATGTTTATCCTTTTGTCAAATCAGAACTACCTATGCGTATGAGACCGTTGTGATTGAAACAATGGAATCTATAATGTTGTACACCACTATGCCTAATTGTGAGATAATCAATTCTGATTCATGTTTATCCTTTTTTCAAATCTGATTCACCTATTCTTATAAGACCGCTGTGATTGAAACAATGGAACCTATCATGTTGCAAACCAAACTGGTGATTCCCTTGTATTCAATTCTATTGAATCTTTATGCCTATGATGTAGCATGCTCAATTTGGCCATACTTATTGTTAATGTACAACATGCTTGTTGTAAACATGATTCTTTGATTTGGGTACACCTTTACATGCCTATTTTGTTTCTTATGCCAACTCTTGTGTTCCTTCTTTATTCCCTTTTTTCTTTTATTTTATGAATACTAGGTTCATTCGGAACCTAGATTGAATCTTTTTATACGTACGATTGAAATGCGGGGAATTGGGTATAACTTAATCGAGTAATTTTGGGCATAACAAGTAAGTGTGGCATAACTTGAATTGACTACAACTGTGGGTAATTGGAATATAAAAATCTAGTTTTGGGCATGTAAGGTAAATATATAATTTGGCTAAAAGATGAACATGCCTAACACGAGGTTAGATTGAGTTGCGGTGTAAGATTGCCCGGAACCGCCTAGCACATCCAGCGACCTCAACAACAGATCTAACGTGAGAGGTTAACGCGTTAAGCCTAAAACCCGAGGTTAGAATGAGTTTGCGGTAGAAGTCTGCCCGGACCACACGACACATCAAGCAACCGCAACCAACAGTTCTAATGTGAGAGGTTGAGGCATTAATGAATGAGTTAATGCTAATGAACGGACATGCTAAGAATGGTAGGGCTAAGTTAACTCATTCAACACTTAACCAATACAACATGTTAATTAAACAGATGGGTGGGGTTAGGTTGCATGGAGAACACTTAACCATTATAACATGTTGATTAGGAAACCCTAGTAAAGGGGACCCATTTCAGCAGTAACCCACAAAGATGTATCATGGTACCCTGAACTAGGTAGGGTGGGGCACGATTACTGGGATGATTATAAGCGGTCAAAATAGCGGCGAGTGGTGCCTCAGTGTAGGTTCCGACGGAGTACGAGCGCGCACGTACTCCGGAGTGGAAAAATCAGGCATTGGGCATCAGTAGTTATACACTGTGCATCTTGAATTGTGTTGGGTTGCCACCATAGGGATTGATACACCCCATGGTGGGACCAACACAGGTATCTACAAACAAGCGGGGTCGAATGACACAAGTAATAAATGCATGCGAGTAGGAGCCGATTGATAAAGGGATCATTTTATTATGAACACATAATGCTAGTTGAAACATTAGTTGGTAGGTGCAGAGAAATGGAAATGAGTGCGATATCATTTTCAGTTTACCTTGCCTTATCTTGCCTTATGTTATCTTGTCACTACGGTTTTGTCCTATATTCAGTTTATTCATGTCATGATCCTTTTTCTTGTTTACATGCTAAAAAATCACTGGACTTACCAGAATTATGTCTGAACCGTTTTCTTTCATCTTCTTTTCTTCCGTTTCCCCCTGGTCTGCAGGGAGGGAATACTTCAACTTAGTTCAGATCTTTTCCAACTTGAAGAGAGTAGATGTATTGCTTGGATTCTCTTTTCTTGGGCTATGGCTGTGGTTACACTTTTATTGGGGATTTATGTCGCTTTACTATTTCTTTATGAATTTTGAGTTTTTAATCAAGATAGAAGTTTTGTTGTAATAACTTCGAAGTTGGGTTTTGAGACAATAGTTGTAATGTTTTGACTAGACCACGTTGCTTATGAAATAATTCCAGTTTTCCGCTGTTTATATGTCTGTCTTGTAAATTATCTGTATCTTTTACCTATAGTGCTTCACCGAAGTTAATGCATTCCCTTTGTGAGTGACCATAACGGAGGTGGGGTGTTTCACTTGGTATCCGAGCTGATGGTTACCAGATCAGATTAAAATTCTTCAAAACTATTTTTCAAAAAGAAGATTTAAAGAAGCATTTTCAAGAAAAGTGTTGTTTTATTTTAAAGGCATATTACCGAAATCCATACACACTATCTTTCTATACTATGTTTTGAAACTTTTCTTTTCGTTTCATCATGTCTGGGAATCTTAATCTTCCCGAGGGCGTACAGATACCCGGCTAGTGCAGAAGGTATCTGGAGGCTAGTGCTGATGCCGCAGGCCCAACAGACGTTCCTCCTCCCCCAGTTGGAGCCATTCCTCCTTCTCCTCCGCGTGTGAATGCTTTCTCGAAGATATGTAGAGATTTCAAGCTATGGGCGGAAAGAACTTTAATGAGACTAAATCATTCGTGGAAGTAAAAAATTCGCTCAAGGAAACAGAAGATTTGTTTGATATCTCCGAAGTGGATGATAGGTAGCAGATACAATTGGTTGTATGGTTACTTAAGGACGAAGCCTCTTTCTGGTGGGAAGTTACTAATGCTGAAAGACCAGTTGAGACTTGGGAGGATTTCAGAATGAGGTTTGAAATGAAGTTCCTCTCGCAAGCTGAACGAAGACTATATATGGAGAAGTTCTTAGCACTCAAACAGGGAAGCTTATCGTTTAAGGAATACTTCAACCAATTCAACCAGCTGGCTAGATTCGGACCGGAGTTGGTAAACACTCCACATAAAAAGGCTCTCCGTTTCATTAAAGGGTTGAATGAGCCACTGCATAGCCTAGCTATGTCCCATATACCTATGGGTGCGACTTATGAGAGACTGGTGGATATGACAATGTTATAGGAGGAAGACAAGGATGGGAAGAAGGAGACAAAGGTGGAAAGACCTCTAGACAAGAAAGTGTAGGGATCGTAGAAGAAGAAGACGAAATCTAAGAAGGGCGGGAAGAATAACAAACCCCGTGACAAGAGGAAGTGTAACTTTTGTGGCATACCTGGACATCTGCTTAAGGACTTCAGAAAGTAGAAGAGGAAGATGGGTGGTTGTTTTCAATGCAGCGAGATAGGACATACGGCTAAGGATTTCCCAAGAAGGCAAGGGCAAGGGCAGAGGACTGGATCAACTTCTGGGGGGCAGATTCACGCTCTCATTGCACCTCCGCAAGAAAGAGGTAGAAATGTTTCTGTTGGGAGTTTAGTTTATCTTTCTGATCATCCAGTTCGTACTCTTTTTGATTCTGGCGAATCACACTCTTTTATATCTAATGCTTTAGTTAAATCTCTGCACCTAGATACTAGTGTAGTAGAGGATTCCATGGTTGTTTCAAATCCAATTGGGGGTTTGGCTTATTTGTCAATGATTTGTTTGGATTTAGGAATTTCTATACTAAGCGTTGGGTTAAGATGTAATGCTTATGTTTTGGGTTTCACGAGCTATAGGTTGATTCTAGGAATGGATTGGTTATCCAGTAATGGTGCCATCCTCGATTGTGAAAAGAGAGTGGTTAGACTTATGACTCGCTTCGGTAATACACTCGAAATCTCTTGTAATCCCATGAATTCTGTTATGCTTAGCTACCTAGAATCTCTTGATGCGTCTGTTGAAAACTTGCAATCTGTTAGAGTAGTCCGTGAATACTCGGATGTCTTTGAAAAGGTGAAGGGTTTACCTCCAAAGTGAGAGACAGACTTCCGCATATACCCGGTTGATAATGCAAAACCAGTTGCTTTACCCGTTCGACCATGGCTCCAAGGGAAAGGAAGGAGCTCAACAAGCAAGTTAAAGAGCTGCTCGAAAAGGGGTTCATAAGGCAGAGTATTTCTGAATGGGGTGCTCCAGTAGTGTTCGCAACCAAAGCGGATGGTTCACTTCGGTTATGCGTGGATTATATGGAGTTAAACAAGTTGACCAAGAAGAATGGGCACCCACTTCCAAGAATAGACGACTTGTTCGACCAGCTTGTAGTTGCATCAGTTTTCTCCCAACTAGATCTAGTCACTGGATTCCATCGGCTAAGAGTGGCTAAAGACAGAATGGATAAGACCGCATTTAGGACCCCGAATGGTTTCTTCGAATGGCTTGTCATGCCTTTCGGCTTGACAAACGCACCCGCCTATTTTGTGGAATTGATGAGTAGGGTGTTCAGGGAGTTCCTTAATAAATTTGTAGTGGTCTTCGTGGACGACATTTTGATTTTCTCAAAAAGGGTGGAAGAACATGCTTTGCATTTGAGGGAACTTACGAATACTTTTCGAGCACATTGGCTGAAGGCAAAATTCTCCAAATGCCATTTTTGGAGAAAAGAAGTAAGGTTTCTTGGACATGTGGTGTCTAAAGAGGGGATAGCTGTGGATCCCACAAAAGTAGTCGCGGTACAAGATTGGAAGATTCCACGTAGTGCAACTGAGGTATGAAGTTTTCTCTGACTAGTGGGCTATTACAGAAAGTTCATTAAAGACTTTGCGAAGATCTCATCCCCAATTACAAGATTGACGAAGAAGAACCTAACTTTTTCCTGGGATTTGGATTTCGATGTTGCTTTCCAAAGATTGAAAAGAGCTCTGACAACAGCCCCAGTCCTGACATTGCCTGATGGGAGTAAGATGTTTACAATATACACAGACGCATGCGATACAGGATTAGGCGTTGTCTTGATGCAAGAAGGCAAGGTAGTTTGCTATGGGGGAAGGCAGTTGTAGGTACATGAAAAGAACCACCCAACTCATGATTTAGAGTTAGTTGCCATTGCTTTTGCTCTTAAGTCATGGCATCATTACCTACTAGGAGAAAGGTTTGAATTGTTTACTGACCAAAAATCATTAAAGTACCTTTTCTCACAAAAATATCTTAACTTAAGACAACAAAGGTGGTTGGAGTTTCTTGCCTCATACGATTTTGAGATTGCTTATATACCTGGTAAGGGCAATGTGGTAGCGGACGCCTTAAGTAGGAAAAAGTTGACCTTAAGTCCTCTCTTTGTGGAAAGGCGAAGTTTGGAGCACGTAGCAACCTTTGACTTTAGACCCTCTTTCGAGTTTGTGCCTGGCTTGTTAGCAACACTAGAGGTGCAGCCTACGCTTTTGGACTCAATAGGAACCGCGTAACGTGAAGACCCTCAGATTGTTGATATGATGGATAAGTTCATTAGAGGTGAGACTTCTAGTCACCTCAATAGATACTCCATAGATGCCAAGGGTAGGTTGATACATGATGGAAGACTATGTGTCCCACAAACAAGGGATTTGGTGAAGACAGTTCTCGAAGAAGCACACCATTCTAAGTTGGCCATACACCCAGGTGGAGAAAAGATGTATAAAGACATAAAAAGGGTTTTCTTTTGGAATGGCATGAAGAAGGATGTAGATGAATTTGTCTCTAAATGCTTGATATGCCAGCAAGTCAAGGCAAGGCAGAAGAAGCTTGGTGGTCTGCTTCATCCTCTAGAGGTCCCATAGTGGAAATGGGATGGCATATCGATGGACTTTATAGATGGGTTCCCTAGGTCAAGAAGGGGCAATACCAGTGTTTGGGTAATAGTTGATAGGCTCACTAAAAGAGCTCACTTTATACTTGCTAAAATTAGGAGGACCGCCTCATCGTTGGCATCCATTTATCTTCAAGAGGTAGGTCGACTGCATGGGATACCCTCTAACATAGTAAGTGATCGAGATCCTATCTTTACGAGTGAGTTTGTAAAGAGTTTGCAAGAGGCTTTAGGTACACAACAATTCTTAAGCACTGCCTATCACCCTCAAACCGATGGTCAGACAGAAAGGGTGAATAGAGTGTTAGAAGATCTCTTAAGATTGTGCATTCTTGATTTTGGAAGAACATGGGAGGATCATCATCCTTTGGTGGAGTTTGCCTACAACAATAGCTACCAAGCCACCATAGGAATGGCACCCTCTGAGGCTATATATGGAAGACCATGCCGATCAGCAACTTGTTGGTGGGAGTCTACAGACAAGCTTATACTTGGGCCCGACATGATTAGAGAAACTTCAGAGAAGGTGGACTTGATACAAAGACGAATAGAGACCGCACAAGATAGATAGAAGTCCTATGCGGATAAAAGAAGGACCGACCTTGAGTTTGAGGTTGGAGACAGGGTTTTCCTTAAAGTATCTCCTTTGAGGAATGTCATTCGCTTTGGATCCATAGGGAAATTGGCACCAAGGTTTGTAGGGCCATTTCCTATCATTGATAGGATTGGGACGATGCTTATAGAGTAAAGTTGCCTGAAAGATTGGCTGCAATTCATAATGTTTTTCATGTTCTCATCTACGAAAGTGCTTACATGAGTCTGCAGAAGCTGTGGAGCCAAGCATACTAGAGGAAGTAGAAATGGAACGAGAAGCGATGGTGAGAAGAGTTCCAACTCATATCTTGGGAACAGAAGTTAAAAAGCTACGTAATCATGAGGTCATGCTAGTAAAAGTACAATGAGTGACGCTGAAGAAGACGCGACTTGGGAGACTGAAGACAAGATATGCGCAGTCTACCCTTATCTTTTTTAGGGTACATCCTTGATCTCTTTTTCCATAAGTTTATGCATGCTTGTATCTATCGTTTAAGTTCATCTCCTCGGTCCTATTCTTAATCCTTAGGTAGAAACCAATGGATGTAAACATGTATTTCAAACATGTTATGATTGATGGTTGCAAGTGGTTGGTAGTGGTTCCAAGGGGATGCATATACACACACATTAGGTACTAGATCGACTCAGTCACTTTCATATTGCATATGCATATATGTATTTATATATGGATTGATACTTGATGTATTATCATATGGATTTTGCATTTGTATGAATGATTGTGCACTCATGAAGGCGTTATAAGGTACGATTAGGAATAATTGCATACATAATGGACTCATGGCACTAACATAATTCGCATTAAGGAGATCAACTGAATCAGTAGACCGCCTTATTTTGCATTAGATAAGGACATATACACACGCTATGCGTACGATCAGGAAAGAATTAGAAACCTTTTTAAGGACAATCGATGCTAGTGATTGAATGGTTAAATAGATGGATGTTGGTTGGTAGGATGTACATTCTTCTTGACTTAGAGATTTCGGGGATGAATTCCTTTAAGGAGGGGAGAATGTAACACCCCGTATTTTCTATGAATGTTAAAATTAACATATTTAAGAACACTTAATTTTTAGAAGAAGAATTAGGTGAAACGGGATACGCCATTGCGTTGTCTTGGAATTATGCTTTAGAGTCCGAGTTTGCGTGAGTCAGATTCCTCATGAAGAAGTTATGGAGGTTAGAAGATTTCAAGTGTAAGCAGAAATTAAATTAAAATAATAATTAAATAATCAAAACAGATTTGAAATTCAAAATCCAGGAAATCGACTGAGCGGGAAATCTCCCGCTCAGGGGTGTCGACCACCCTAGGGGGTGTCAACTTGGGAGTCGACCCCCCTATAGACATGGGAGTCGACCCCCCAATAGGGGTGTCGACATTGGTGTCGACCACCCCGCAGGGGTCGACCCCTGCTAACTGCACTGGATTGTGATGATTTTCTGAGTCATAGGGCTACGTGGCGACTTCTGATTGGCCTGATGACGCATTTTCTTGGACTGGATGGCTCTGAAGACTCCTAGCTTGATTTAAAGGCTCATATTAATCCTATACTCCTATATAAACACATCAAACCTTAACCCTAAACCTCACAATCCTATTCTATCGTGCCACCATGTTGTCCCTCTCTAAACTATCCTAGCCTCCATCTTCTCCAAATTAGAAATCAAATTAGAAAGAGAACTTCAAATCAAAGTATAGGTTTTCTTCTTCAATCAATAAAGAAACATTAGAATCGCTACAATGTCAACTAATTCACTTTTCTAATCCTTTCACTGTAAGTTCAGTAATTATTCAGATTTGAACACCTAATAGAAATCATGACTGTAATAAGCGGATCTAGAACTATGCCTAATTGTGATATATTCAATTCTGATTCATGTTTACCTATGCTTATGAGGCTGTTGTGATTGAAACAATGGAACCTATCATCTTATACACCACTATGCCTAATTGTGAGATAGTCAATTCTGATTCATGTTTATCCTTTTGTCAAATCTGAATTACCTATGCTTATGAAACCGTTGTGATTGAAACAATGGAACCTATCATGTTGTACACCACTATGCCTAATTGTGAGATAATCAATTCTGATTCATGTTTCTCCTTTTGTCAAATCTGAATCACCTATGCTTATGAGACCGTTGTGATTGAAACAATGGAACCTATCATGTTGTACACCAAATTGGTGATTCCCTTATATTCAATTCTATTGAATCTTTATGCCAAAGATGTAACTTGCTCAGTTTGGCCATACTTTTTGTTAATGTGCAACATGCCTATTGGAAACATGATTCTTGGATTTCGGTACACCTTTACATGCCTATTTTGTTTCTTATGTCAACTCTTATGTTCCTTCTCTATTCCTCTTTTTGTTTTATTTTATGAATACTAGGTTCATTCAGAACCTAGATTGAATCTTGTTATATGTACGATTGAAACGCGGGGAATTGGGTATAACTTAATTGAGTAACTTTGGGCATAACAAGTAAGTGTGGCATAACTTGAATTGACTACAATTGTGGGTAATTGGCATATAAAAATCTAGATTTGGGCATGTATGGTAAATATGTAATTTGGCTAAAATATGAACCTGCCTAACACGAGGTTAGATTGAGTTGCCGCGTAAGACTGCCCGGAACCACCCGGCACATCCAGCGACCGCAACAAAAGATCTAATGTGAGATGTTAGCGCATTAAGCGTAAAACCCGAGGTTAGAATGAGTTTGCGGTAGAAGTCTGCTCGGAACCGCCCGCCATATCCAGCAACCGTAAACAACAGTTCTAATGTGAGAGGTTGAGGCATTAATGAATGAATTAATGCTAACGAACGAACATGCTGAAAATGGTAGGTTTAAGTTAACTCAGTCAAAACTTAACCAATACAACATGTTAATTAAACAGTTGGGTGGGGTTAGGTTACATGGAGAACACTTAACCATTATAACATGTTGATTAGGAAACCCTAGTAACGGGGACCCGTTTCAGCAGTAACCCACATAGATGTATCATGGTACCCTGAACTAGGTAGAGTGGGGCACGATTACTGGGTTAATTATAAGCGGTCAAAATTGCAGCGGGTGGGGCGTCAGTGTAGATTCTGACGGAGTATGGGTGCGCACGTACTCCGGAGTGGAAAAATCAGGCACTGGGCATCAGTAGTTATACACTGTGCATCTTGAATTGTGTCGGGTTGCTACCATAGGGATTGATACACCGCATGGTGGGACCAGCACACATATCTACAAACAAGCAGGGCCGAATGACACAAGTAATAAACGCATGCGAGGAGGAGCCGATTGATAAAGGGATCATTTTATTATGAACACATGATTCTAGTTGAAACATTAGTTGGTAGGTGCAGAGAAATGGAAATGACTGCGATAGTATATTCAGTTTATCTTGCCTTATCTTGCCTTATGTTATCTTGCCACTACAGTATTGTCCTATATTCAGTTTATTCATGTCATGATCTTTTTTCTTGTTTACATGCTAAAAAATCACTGGACTTACTAGACTTATGTCTGACCCAATTTTTTTTGTCCACTTTTCTTCCATTTCCCCCCTAGGTTCGTAGGGAGGGAATACTTCAGCTTTGTTTAGACATTTTCCAACTTGAAGAGAGTAGATGTATTGCTTGGATTCTCTTTTCTTGGGCTATGGCTGTGGTTACACTTTAATTGGGGATTTATGCCGCTTTACTGTTGCTTTATGCTTCTTTATTTATTTTGAGTTTTTAATCAAGATAAAAGTTTTATTGTAATAACTTGGAAGTTGGGTTTTGAGACAATGGTTGTAATGTTTTGACTAGACCACCTTGCTTATGAAATAATTCCAGTTTTTCCGTTGTTTATATGTCTATCTTGTAAATTATCTGTATCTTTTACCTATAATGCTTCACAGAAGTTAATGCATTCCCTTTGTGAGTGACCTTAACGGAGGTGGAGTGTTTCACCAGAATTTTCTCTGACCCAGAGTTTTATGTCTCTTCTTATTACTCTGGGTGCTCTTAAACGGGCAGACTAGTGACATGTTAGGTGGTATGCACGAGTAGTTGTACCGGAGACGAGCAGAAGGCTTCCACGTATGATATATATATTCTCCCTATGTCGCTGTTGGTCACTACTTTGGGCATTAGTAGTGTACTTTTCTTATTTTGCTTTAGAGACAGTTTTAAAAGTTGTAATAATGATGATGTGGAACATAAGCTGTATTTTGAATTTCCGCTGCTATGATGATTATGGTTTAGTTCTCAGCTTATGCACTGTCTCGCCTATTTTATATCAAGTATGTTATTATTATATTTTATTCCATGCGCTGTGAGACATTCTATATGTTCCTTGTTAGTTCAACTTCCCTTCTTTCCTTTCTTTGATGACCTTCCCGGGTTGGTTGGACATCGGCACAACGCACTTTCATTGGAAATGTCGGCTGGTGCGGGGCGGGCCGTCACACTTGGTATCGGAGCTCTAGATTGTGTAGTTAACCTAGAGAAAGACACTAGGGAGAGATAGTATACGTATATAAGAGCGCATATTTGTTATATTTTGGTTTTCAAAAGCTATATATATACTATTAATATATTTAAGGATGATGTCGCACCGCACTGGCACCACGGAAGGGATGGTAAATAGTTTCCTCCTTATAGACTGAAAGATGAGCCGACATACGAGGGGTACTGGTAGAGGAGCCAATAATGGGAATGCTCCTGATATGATTACTATGTTCACTAACTTTATGAGAGAGATGCTTAGGATGTTCAGAGGGCAGCTCCCAATGCTGCTAATAGTGGTGGTGCAGCGGTGCAGGCGCCTAAGGACGATTTCGCCAAGCTCTGTAAGGATTACACTAGCCTTGGTGGGAAGCTGTTCCACAGAACGGAGTCGGCTATGGATGTTCAGGATTGGTTGGATAGCTGCGAGCATATCTTTGAAGTCTTAGGCATCAAGGATACGATGAAGAGAAGGTTAGCATCTCGTCAGTTGCAAGGACGGGCTATGAATTGGTGGAATGCTATTAAGGAAGCTACCCCTGAGGATCAAGTTACTTGGGATCTGTTTAAAGCCCGATTCAGTGATAAGTTTATCCCAGCTGCTCAGAAATTTAAATTGTTTAGGAAGTTCTTGGAGCTTAAGCAGAATGGTAGGGCAGTCTCAGAATATATTGCTTAGTTCGATACTTTATCAAAATATGGATTATCTCTTATTGACACTGCCGAGAAGAAGAACGAGAAGTTCATAACAAGCTTAGATCCGTACTTGGGGGAAAGGCTTATAAATCATATTGATGAGACTTTTGAATCGATTTTTGGGAAAGCATTGAGGTCAGAGAGCCTTTATCCTAAGCCCAAGACTGACGTCGTTGTTGCTTCTGCAGAGAGGCCAAAGCCGTAGGCAAGCGGTGGAGGCAAGAATAATTCTCAGAATAAGAGGAAGCAGAACCAAGCTAAGGATGGTCAGAAAAAGAGCAAGAAAGATGTTGAGCGCTTTAGCTGTGGCAAGAAGGGCCATCATGCTAAAGAATGTCGAGCAAAGCCCGCGGATAGGAAGTGCTTCAACTGCGTCCAAGTGGGACATCACAAAGATATATGTCCGCAACCCCCTAAAGAGAAGCAGATTGTGAAAGCATATGCTTTTAGTGTTGTTCCTTCTTTGTCGAATGCCCCAACTGCGGCGGAGAAAGGAAAGAATGTCATCATTCAAGGTATGCTTTCTGTTTATGATGTTCCTATTAGAGTATTGTTTGATACCGGAGCTTCCCGTTCCTTCATATCTAGTGACCTGGTAGATAGGTTGGGATTGGAACCCGAGATAGTCGATAGACCTTTAGTGGTGATGAGCCGATTGGTGGTTCGACTATCCTTAGTATGATTTATCGTAATGTGGCCTTATTGAGTGATGGATGTATGTTTGCTTGTGATTTCTTTGTTTTGGGCTTTACTACGTTTGGCATTATTTTGGGAGTCGATTGGCTCTAAAGGTACGGGGTGGTGGTAGACTGTGAGGTCTTTTTGGTGACAGTTAGAGCGGATGATGTGCGGAGGGTAATGTTTGGTGGTCTACCTAGTGATGGGGTAATGGCCAGTTTTCTAAATTCCCTCGACATCCCGCATGATGAGTTGTCAGATGTGCCAGTGGCTGGCCAGTATCCGGATGTCTTCGAGGAAGTGACCGGACTTCCACCACACTGAGAGATTGAGTTTTGGATTGATTTAGTGAAAGATGTCAGACCTATAGTGATGCCACTTCGTCGTATGGCACGAAGGGAGTAGGGAGAGCTTGGGGTGCAAGTGAGCGATCTTTTGAAGAAGGAATTTATCAGAAGAAGTGTTTCTGAGTAGGGAGCACCAGTTGTGTTTGCTACCAAGGCGGATGGTTCCCTTTGATTCTGTGCGGACTACCGCTTGTTGAATAAGGTGATGAGGAAGAATAAGTATCCTCTACCACGGATAGATGATTTGTTTGATAAGTTGAGTGGCGCGAGAGTGTTCTCCCAGTTGGATCTCGCGACAAGTTTTCATCAGCTTAGGGTGGAAGCTGAGAGTATAGCTAAAACGGCCTTTCGGACGACGTCTGGATTCCGTTAGTGGTTGGTCATGCCATTCGGGTTGACCAATGCACCAGCATATTTTGTGGATCTTATGAATAGGGTATTCAGAGATCAATTGAATAAGTTTGTTCTTGTGTTCATAGATGATATCTTGGTTTATTCGAGGACAGAGGAAGAACACAAGGAACATTTGAAAGTAGTGATGGAGGTGTTAAGAAAACACCAATTGAAAGCGAAGTTTTTTAAGTGTCACTTCTGGAGGAGAGAAGTGAGATTCTTGGGCCATGTTATTTCAAAAAATGGTATTACCGTGGACCCTGCAAAGGTGGCTACGGTACAAGATTGGTCTACACCCAAGAATGCAACAGACGTAAGAAGTTTCTTAGGATTAGCTGGATATTATCGGAAGTTTATCCAAGACTTCTCCAAGACGGGGGCACCGTTGACTCAGTTGACCAAGAAGAATCAAGCTTTCGTCTGGGATGAAAAGTGCGAGAATGCATTCAAGAATCTAAAGGAAAAGTTGACATGTGATCCTGAGGAGAATGTAGAGATGACAGTATATACAGATGCATGTGGTACCGGACTAGGTGTTGTATTGATGCAAGGAGATAGGGTTGTAGCTTATGCTAGTCGACAAATAGAACCGCATGCGAAAAGATATCCTACCCACAATTTGGAATTGGTAGCGATCGTGTTCGCATTGAACATGTGGAGAGATTATCTCTTGGGAGAAAGATTCGAGTTGTTTACTGATCATAAATCGTTAAAGTACCTTTTTCCCAGAAGGATCTAAAATTTTGACAGCAAAGATGGTTAGAATTTTCAGCTTCCTATGATTTCGATATCGCATATACACCAAGAAAAGGCAATGTAGTAGCTGATGCATTGAGTAGAAGACATGCCAATTTAGCGGCTATGTTTCTTGAATGGAAGCAACTGGAGTACAATTGCTCGGTATAATTCCAGACCAAAGTGCGAATTAGATCCAGAAATGTTAGCAAGTTTAACGATCTGACCCACTTTGATTGGGCGGATTGGTTCCTGTCAAAGGGACGATCCTAACATATTGGACATCATCTCAAAGTTAGAGATGGGTATCGATGAGGAGATGGACAAGTACGGGCTTGATCGAGATGGATGGCTTAGAAAGAATGCAAGACTAGTTGTACCCAATGTCAATGGATTGAGAGATGAAGTGCTTAGAGAATGTCATCACTCGAAACTGACTATATACCCCGGTGGTAATAAAATGTAACAAGACATGAAGCAAACCTACTACTAGGAAGGGATGAAAAGAGACGTTGGGAAGTTTATATCCAAGTGCATGAATTGCCAATTAGTTAAAGTCGAGCAAAAGAAATCTAGTGGTTTGTTGCAACCATTAGAAATTCCAGAATGGAAATGGGAACTAGTCTCAATGGATTTCATTGATGGGTTACCGAGGACTAGATCGGGCCATGATAGTATTTGGGTGATTGTGGACCGATTGACCAAGAGTGCAAGGTTTATACCCGTCAAGTTGAATAGAACAGCAGCTAAGTTAGCAGAATTGTATATAAAGTGGGTAGTGAGATTTCATGGAGTACCCAAAGGTATTGTGAGTGACCGAGATCCGTTGTTTACTAGTGGATTTTGGAAGAGCTTCCAAGAGGCATTAGGATCAGATTTACATCTCAGTACCGTGTACCATCCTCAAACCGACGGTCAGACATAGAGGGTGAATCGAGTATCAGAAGACCTCTTAAGAGCTTGCATATTATAATTTGGTGGATCATGGGATGACCATTTGCATCTAGTAGAGTTTGCATATAATAATAGTTTTCAGTCTTGTATTGGTATGGCTCCATATAAAGCTTTGTATGGAAGACCGTGCAACTCACCGTCATGTTGGTTAGAAATCGGGGAGAAATTTGTGCTCGGGCCAGATGTGATAAGAGAAACCTCAGACAAGATCAAGGTAATCCAACAGCGAATGAAAGCTGCCCAAGATAGGAAGAAGAGTTATGCTGATAAAAGGCGAAGAGATTTAAAATTCTCCGTTGGCGACTTGGTGTTTGTCATGATTTCTCCGTTAAAGACCGTGATACGATTTGGTAGGAGAGGCAAGTTAACCCCAAGATTTATTGGTCCTTTCCCACTTCTCGAACAAGTTGGGAATTTAGCATATAAAGTTGAGTTGCTGGACAACCCCAATGTGCCTATCTCACCTGATCAGTTAGATGTTATTGAAGTAGAACCCGAGGCGGTTGGGAACCACAAGCCGATTCGTATTGACGAGCACGATACGAAGAAACTTCGAAGGAAAGCGGTGAATCTAGTCAAGGTTCAGTGGGGCGAAGATGAGAATTACTGTACTTGGGAGACAGAGGAGAGCATTAAGGAGACTATCCAGAACTCTTTGCTTGGTAAAATTTTCATTTCAATTTAGTCTTTCCGCATGCTAGGATAGGTTTGGTTTTTTTTTTTTTTGTGTCTGATTGTTTGTGAATGACTGATAGGCATGCAGAACACCTTTGTATGTTTTTGGTTAAGGAATTTCGAGGGCGAAATTTCTTAAGGGGGGAAAGTGTAACGACCCGCATTCTATGCATCTAAGGATCATAAAATATTTATTTCTTTTTATATGAGGTCGTATGGTCGTGTAACTTTGGGGAACGACTATTGGGGTCATTTCCCATGTTCACGATTTTTGCCGATTTTTAAATGATCGTTTTTCCCCTAGTTGGTCTTGTTTTGGCCATAACTTTTGATTCGTAAGGAGTTTTGAGCTGAAATCACGTCCACTGGATTCATATGATTGTTTACAATTCCGTAGAGTGGTCATATTAGCCAAACGGACTCACCGTTTGGGAGATATGGCTAAAACTAGCTTTAGAAGGTGAAAAACAGCTTAACCGGGCCTAATTTGGGTGATTAGCAGCTAGACCCATAACCCATTTCGGGATTAGGGTTATGAGGAGGCTAAAATCAGTTAGGAAACGATCTATTTTTATTTTCTAAGCCGCCTAAAACATTTATCTAACCCTAGCCGTGGCCTCCACCTTCTAAAATCATTCGAAATCACCTTCTAATCACAAATTAAGAAGATCTACATCAAATCAAGGCAAATCAACATCAAATTAGAGGCAGAGGCTGCTATGTGCATTAGAATTCTTGCCATTTAAAGAATCATTTCAGATATGAGTTTATATTGTGGCTATGGTGAGTGATTTGCATTGTTTTTCACTAATTACTTCTAATTTGGGGTGATTAGTGATAATTAGCGAAATTGTAACTCAAAAATATATGGACGAATTTGTAAAATTCTAAAATATTATTTTAGGGCTTTGATAGAAATTAGGGCTAATTTGAATAAGTTTTGCTAATTGTTGATTTAAACATGATTAAGGGGGATTAAGGGAAAAACATGGGTTTTTGGTATGTTTGGTCCACATTAACATGCTAAAATTGTTGTTTTAGTGTTTGTGGTTGATTTCATATGTTGCTATGACTGTATGGTATGGTTGGCGATTATTTAGAGAAGTTAGAGTGGTTAAAAACGACGTCGTATGGCATAAAACAGTCGTTGGAAAAGTTGTCGGAAACAGTGTAGAAAAAGGGGATCGAATCGCCCTATGGGGTCGTGGAGCACCATCAAGATTCGAACCAAACTTCTCCCATAGGAAGACCCCGACCCGGATGTTCTCCACGAAGAGGAATCACGAACTTAACTGACCAGGACCTTGGAGCTCACGATCCGAATTGCTAAAGAGGGACACCACGACCCGAACTGGTGGAGGAGCTCGACCCGACCCTGAGTGTGTGCCACGAACCGATCTGTATGGGAGAAGTCGGCCTTAACCGGATGACCTAACATGAGCTGAACTGGTGTCCCACGAACCCGACTGGATGTTGCCATGAGCCTGAGCCATGGTGTGCCATGAGCAGAACCGAAGAGATACCCGAACTGAACCCAGTGATGATCACGAACCAAATGGAGATCGAAGCCGGAGGAGAACAAAACCCGAGATGTAAAGGTAGTACATGTAGGAAGTAGAACTCAGGATCCAGTTGGGACAAACAAGTTGACTTCATGAGTTGGGCTTTGCTGCGGGATGTGTGCTAAAGGGTTATCGACGTCCATAGCTTTGACTCACCACCAAGACGGATATGAGGATACAGATCAGTGCAGTGGGGTAGCTACTACTCCATGGGGCAGAGTGATCCTAGCATGGCTATGTGCCAGTGCAGTGAAGTCGTCATGACTTCATGGGGCAGAGTTGACATAGCAAGGAATAATGGCTGTGGATCAGAGCAGTGGAGTAGCCACAACTCCATGGAGCAGAGTGATCATAGTAAGGATTTGGGTGATCAAAGCGGTATATTATATGCTTTACGCACTGAGTGAGAGATGTGAGGATGGATGCTATGCTTGATTGTTTGATGTAACTATGACATTCACACCCCCACCCCCATATCTTTACACCATATGTTAGTGTCATCTTGGAGTATTGTACATCATGTTGTGCTAACTCTTTGGTTGCAGTTCCAGATTCAGGTATGGTTTAGTATACCTGTTATTGTTCTGTTTTGCTGCTTATCGCTCATACCAGACTTTTGTATGACCCAGAGTTTTATGTCTCTTCTTATTACTCTGGGTACTCTTAAACGAGCAGACTAGAGACAGGTTAGGTGGTATGCATGAGTAGCTGTACCGGAGACGAGTAGGAGGCTTCCGCGTAATACACACACACACACACACACACACACACACACACACACACACACATATATATATATATATTCTCCTTGTGTCGCTGTTGGTCACTAATTTGGGAATTAGTAGTGTACCTTTCTTATTTTTCTTTAGAGACAGTTTTAAAAGTTGTAATAATGATGATGTGGAACATAAGCTGTATTCTGAATTTCCGTTGCTATGATGATTATGGTTTAGTTCTCAGCTTATGCACTGTCTTACCTGTTTTATGTTAAGCATGTTATTATTATATTATATTCCATGCGCTGTGAGACATTCTACATGTTCCTTTTTAGTTCAACTTCCCTTCTTTCCTTTCTTTGACAGCCGTCCCGTATTGGTTGGACATCGGCATAGCGCACTTTCGTTGGAAATGTCGGTTGGTGCGGGGCGGGCCGTTACAAAACCATTCTCTTTAGTTGTGAATACTACCGGAGCGCCCCATTTATATATGCTTCGCCTGGTAAAATCTTTCTCAAGTAGCTCCCTACTTGCTTGCTAAGCTCCCTTATTTCTCTCGGAGCCTTATGGCGCACTGGCAATGCAACTGGCTTTACATTGTCCACCAAGTATATACGGAAATCAATTTCGCGCCTCGTAGTTAAGCCCCAAACCTCATCAATAACATCAGGATACTCATAAACTATTGGTACAGATCGCAGATCATCGATAGATGCATCAAGTGACTCTAAGAAACTAAGCATGACAGACCCCTTCGGGTCACAAGAAATCTCCTGGGTCCTCTCTTGTCAAATCAAGAGTCTAACGACCCACCTCTCACAATCCAGAATGGCATCATACATGGCTAGCCAATCTATCCCCAGAATCAAACCATAGCCCATGAAACCAAGCACATACGCATCACATTCAAACTCGACGCCCAACACAGATATTATCAAACCCCAAAAAATCATAGACAGATGAGTCGTACCATGAATGAGGTTTGAGACAAAAATGGGATCCACAACCGTGCTAGTACTAAGGTGCAGAGACTCAACCACAAAATCAGATATAAATGAATGCAATGCGCCAAAATCGAAAAGAGTTCTAACAAGATGATTGGAAAGGGAAATAAAACCTTCAATGGAGACTTTCCTACCTCTATCTGGTGCACTAGCCACGAGAGCATGCACCTTCCCTCCAGAAGATCCTGCCATTCGACCTTGTCCTTGCTCCTTCGGACACTCCTTAGAAAATTGTCCGACCTTTCCATAATTGCAATAAGCATTCTTCTTTCTTTTTCAGTTCTTGATCAATTGACCCTTGCATCCGCAATTATGACACTTCCTCTTATCTCTAGCCTTGTTGTTTTTTCCTCCCTTCTTTTGTTTTTGTTTCCATTCTTTGACCACACTTTCTTATTTTGTGTTTCCTCAACTTTAGCTTCTTTCTTTTCACCTTTATCTTCCTTGTGCATTAATGCCATATCGACGACTTTCTTAAAAGTTGCACCCATCGGAATATGAGACATAGCCAGTCCATGAAGGGGTTCATTTAATCCTCTAGCAAACCGCAAAGCCTTTTTATGCGAGGTATCTATTAGATCTAAATCAAACCTCACCAATTGATTGAACTTACTAACATATTACTTGACAGTCATGCTTCCTTGCTTGAGCGCCAAAAACCTTTCCATTTGCATACTTTTATCGGCTTGGGAAAGAAACTTCATTTCGAATCTCTGTCGGAAATCATCACAAGTCACCACTGGATGCCCTACTTGCGTCACTTCCCACCAAAATGAAGCCTCATCTTTCAGTAGCCAAGTGGCCAACTGAATCTTTCTACGATCGTCAACTTTGAAAATTCCAAACAAATCCTCCATCTCTTTAACCCAATTCCTTGCGTCTGTAACACCCCACACCCGCTACGGTCGCTCACTAAGGGAATGCCATAGCATCGGTGGAGTATCTTAAGTGAATATAGAACAGAAAAGTTACAACAAGACAGATAAAAGTAATACTTGAGAATTTAAAACATCATTTCATTGCAACGGAAAGTAAAACATGTTTGGTTACATCATTAAACCATAAACAAGAGTCAAATACATAATATCCATCTTGATAAAACAAAAGTACATAATCCCACTACATGAACTATTAGCCATAAAAGAAAAGATAAACTGAGCTTTACATCAATGGTCCAAGCTCCAAAAGACAGATAAAGCAATCTGATCAAAGCCCACTAGTGCTAGGCCCACTCTGAGAACCTGAGGGTTGGGGAAAAAGATAAAAACAACGGGGTCAGACATAAGTCTGAGTGAGCCCTATAACTTTAACAACACAATCATTAAAGTAATTAGGGTATGATATAAAACTGGTACGGTACGACTGGGGATAAATTACTACACTAAGCAGCCAACTAGACTTAGGATAAACTAAGATAACGGTAAAGACGCGCCTATCCACCCAATGATAAATACTACACTGCACCACACCAGATCTACCCACCCAAGGGTAATTCCTACACTGCACCACACCAGATCTACCCACCCAGGAGTAATTCCTACTTAAAGGTTGATCCCACTAAGTGTACTTAGAAATTTTTAATATTAGTTTCGTGTACCCCTAGCTGACTACATAGGTGCCGTCTGCCCCTATCTCCACTAGGTGTACCCACAACTAAATAATTTTAATAGTAGTCTCGTGTACCCCTAGCTGACTACATAGGTGCCGTCTGCCCTTATCTCCACTAGGTGTACCCACTACTCCCATTCGATCGGCTCCCTAACGTAGATAACCGTGCTGGCCCCACAGTGGGGTGTATCACTCCCCAAAGTGGCAACCCGATAATCAATGGTGCACGGCTTGTACCTACACGATGCAACAACGTCTTACCTACCAGCCCGGGTCCACACACGCATATGAAACCCGTTGGACTCGTGTTGCCACCGCTAACCCGTTTTTGGCCTCTTATAGTCAAGCCCAGTACGTGTGTCCCGTCCTCGACATGGGTCGAGCCCAATAAGATACATATGGGTTACTGGTTGAAATGGCCCCCCACAAGCTACCCACCTAAGCTTGTCATTTTTTCTAGTGCATCCCACTTAACCCTTTTTAATAATCATGTACACTTACATGTTTAAAGTTTGGTTAAGTCGTCTAATCATATTTCAATTGCCACTCAAGGCACCCACTAGATTTCCCCATGCCACCCAATGCACTTACTTGATTTCCACATGCCACCCAAGGCACTTACTTAACCCTTTAATCATGTTTAATTACATGTTCCACTTTGATTAAGTATTCTAATCTTATCTTCCATTGCCACCCAAGGCAACCACTAGATTTTCCGCAGGCCACCCAAGGCACTTACTTAACCCTTTAATCATGTTTAATTACATGTTCCACTTTGGTTAAGTATTCTAATCGTATCTTCTATTGCCACCCAAGGCAACCACTAGATTTTCCCCATGCCACCCAAGGCACTTACTTAACCCTTTAATCATGTTTAATTACATGTTCCACTTTGGTTAAGTATTCTAATCGTATTTTCCATTGCCACCCAAGGCAACCACTAGATTTTCCCCATGCCACCCAAGGCACTTACTTAACCCTTTAATCATGTTTAATTACATGTTCCACTTTGGTTAAGTATTCTAATCGTATTTTCTATTGCCACCCAAGGCACTTACTTAACCCTTTAATCTTGTTTAATTACATGTTCCACTTTGGTTAAGTATTCTAATCGTATTTTCTATTGCCACCCAAGGCAACCACTAGATTTTCCCCATGCCACCCAAGGCACTTACTTAACCCTTTAATCATGTTTAATTACATGTTCCACTTTGGTTAAGTATTCTAATCGTATTTTCTATTGCCACCCAAGGCAACCACTAGATTTTTCCACATGCCACCCAAGGCACCCACTTAACCCCTCATGTCCCTCTACATGCTAATATGGTTAAGTGTTTCTTAATTGATTAAGAACGTAACCGTTGTAAAGACCTCTCATATTAGACTATCTTTTATGGCAGCTGGATTTGCCGGTCGGGTCCGGGCAGCCTTATGCCATAATCGAGTCTAACCTCGTGTCTATACACTTGTCACGTATTTAGTTTGTGCCTAAGACCTCTCACATTGGGCCAATCATTTGTAGCCGCTAGATTTGCCAGTCGGTTCCGGGAAGTCTTATGCTACAAAAGGGTCCAACCTCGTGTCTTAGTCGATTAATTACACCTAATTAATCACCCCCATATTTCGAATTAATTTTCCCTAATTAATTCCAATTTTAATGATGTACATAATTGACTCAATTATGTCCATCCACTTTATGGTATGCATAATCATACCAACTTCACACCATTTCATTAACATGTATATTAACCCCATCGTTCCCCACGTAATTCGCTAACATGACATAAAAGGGAAGATTCATCACAAATACAATGGGTTCAACTTGCATAACATTAACATCAACATGGGTTTTAAAGGTGTCAACATGCATATAGCATTAAACCCAACTAGCATAAATAATCAACCCAAACTTGCATGAATCACATATGTCATAAAGGGGTAACTTGCATAAGCTACTTGTGTCATTAAAAGGGGTAAACTAGCATATGTATGTATGACATACAAAGGGGTTAACTTGCATATGTATGCATATCATACAAAGGTATAAACTTGCACATGTTACTTGCATATAATCAAACACCATACTTGCATAACATGTCATATGTGAACTTGCATATAATCATACACCAAACTTGCATACAAATCATATATGAACTTGCATATAATCATACAGCAAACTTGCATAATCATGGTGTCATAATGGATCAATGTTTATCATAGCAATTTGCATACTAGCATCATGAACACATAGCCTAAAACTTGCATAACTTGCATAACATCATGATCACCTAGCATATGAGTTGCATAACTTGCATAACATCATGATCATATATCATATGACTTGCATAACTTGCATAACATCATGATCACATAGCATATGACTTGCATAACTTGCATAACATCATAATCACATAGCATATGACTTGCATAACTTGCATAACATCATGAACCCATAGCACATAACTTGCATAGCTTGCATAACATCACAAACACATAGCATATGATAACATAATCTTGCATTGATCCACATTCATAGCCATAACCTCATTATATCCTATCATAATCATTTCAACAATTGGTCATTAAGGCTATAGAAACTCACAACTTGTTGATTAGCACTCCTAAGAAGAAGAATAAGTTGCTAGAGTTTATTAGAAGTTGATTTGAGAAGCTATCTTCCTCTTTAATTTGATGGAGGCTCCTTCAAGTTGCATTTTGACGGCATAACGACGTTGTCTCCAATTTTAGTATGAATTAGGGTAGTCTTAGGGTGTATTTATAGATTAGTTAGGTGTTTTAGGCCATTAGATTAACCCTAAATCAGTTTAGAGCTGTCAGATCTCGTCCTAGCCGCCAAAACACAGCCCAAAAAGCCAAACTGGTGCACCCAGGTCACCTGGGCTCGACCAGGGAGGTCGACCCCCAGGTCGACACTAGGGTTGACACCCTAGTCGACCTGGTGGGCAGGTCGACACCCCTATTGACCCCAAGGTCGACTCCCTGAGTCTGGCAGGAATTTTCCCGCCACTTCTGAAATGTGAAATTTTCGTAATTTAAATCTGTTTTGAATTTCTGAAAACTTCTTCGGGCCTTAACTGGGTCATACGAACTCCGATTTTCGAAAACTCGAACTCTATTTCGTGTATTTTTCCGAGACGAACGCAATGGCATAGCCCGTTTCCCCTGATTCAGATTTTAAAATTTAATTCTGCCCTGATTTATATTATAGCAAGTTATTCAACATACGCGGTGTTACAGCGTCTACGAAAGTTTTTGTTCCTCAGAAAGGCTTTCCAGCCATAACACAGAAATCTTTACATATCTTAGAGAAATTATCAGTACGCGGTGAAGGAGGAGGAACAACGGGTGTAGTTGGGGGGGACGTCTGCTTGAGCACCGGTGTGACGACTGCCCACAGTCCTTCACTGACAAGATAAATAATGCGCTAAAAGGTGTGCCGGGCAGCTATGGACGATCATCAAAGTATGTTAACACAAGCGAAACTTGTCATAAAACTCACAGCGTAAGGATAAAATATAATAGAACATATACAACAGGTAATAGTAGTGAAGCATCATATAGCAAAATTTTCAAACTTTCACAACATCCTGAAAGATTATCCTAACCTCATAGGAAACATCAAGTATGTACATAAGGCCTCACTACAACACTCATAAAACAACTCAAACAGCGGAAACAGAAATACTAGAAAGTAGTAAAAGTAATATGCCAACCTCCTACTCGCCTTCGCACACCAACATCGTCCTCACTAATCACCTATCAGCTGCTACTAATTCTACCCATCCACAACCGGATGAATAGCCCAAGGTAATAAGAGGAAACATAAAACCTCGAGTAAGACAACAATCTTAGTGAGCGATGAAATAGCTAACAAACTTCAACAATAAAGTATATGAGCATGGATAGAAAAACATACCAATCTACTTACAACACCAGAGAAGAACTCAATCTTATCTTTCCCACATCGGACAGGGATAGCCTTTACAATAAACAAGTCAACCAATCGTCCATGGAAACCAGAACACATATTCAATCAAGGTAAGCACCCATAACATCCAGATTATATATATATATATATATATATCATGTGAACCATCCTAATTGGATTCAACATCCCTCAAGAACAAGCCCCAGAGGCCTAAACCAATATCAGACAAGCACTAAAGGAACATCTCCTTAGACATTGGACGACCAATCATCCATGACTGACTCTGGCTATCACTGCTAATTCTGCTTTGAAACCATCGTTAATCGTATGACAGCCAACCATGCGATACGTCAGGGCCTAATGATAACCCCTGTTCTAGCACACCCATATTCCTTTCAACGATAAGTATGTATGTCCAACCTTGACAACTAGGCCTTTCAACGATACCCAAGGTACTTGACCTACAATCTATCTTTAAGGTGCCCCTATCGTATGCCTGCTTTGAGCCTGCTAGAACTTACAACAACGAAAATCTCTTGGCCTTCGCATCTCTATCATCTGTCCCGACAAATTTTCATACCTCCAGTAACCTTCTCAAAAAACCATTATCCACCAACTCACAACCATTGAGTTGTCACCTCATTCGCCGGTCTACACCGAACAGTTGTCCCCGAATTATTTTTTCCAGGCCCTCTGGCTCAAATCTGGATCATACCCAAAAAAATTAAATTTCCCAAACTGACCATGTTATGCACGACCGACCCCTTCCTCCCATGGGGTGACCAACCCAAACCTTGCACAACCAAGCCATGACCGACCACACTTCAAGTTCGATCCACACCACTCGATCGACCACTACTTGACTGAACCCACTGCTCGATTGACCCACAGCTCGACCGACCATTAATCGACCGAACCCACTTCTCTATGCGCGTCCGGCCAGACTCGCTCGAGCCCAAGCTATGCTCGACTAGGAACATGACCGACCCTTTTCCAGATGCTCAACCTAGGCCTGCTCGACTCGGCCCCAAACATGGATGATCGACCACCTTTTTCTGACTAACCAGGAAACTTGCTCAACCACATGCATACGTCCGACCCTAGTTCCCTAGGCTCGCTCGCTCGGCCGACCATACCTATCTCGTTCCCCGAGAAAACCATATTTGGAGCGACTGACACCATACGTACGAGCCAAGTCTGCACCACTCCAACGCAACTCCAATTTCGATGAAACTTCGCCAATCGATAAAATTGATGAAACCAATTCAACCAATTCACCAAATACCACCATAAACATGTCATAAGACTACTAACAACATGAATATAATCATTATCACTAAAATGATTTAAATTTCACCACAACCATAAAAATGAACATATGATCAAAACGATGGATCTAATAGACATAAGCATGTGAAATGTCATAGAAATAACCTGTTTAAACTTGCTAAATTGGATCCTATGGTGATTCATGTGAAAATGGACGTATAGTGGTATAGATCTATGGTTAAACACTTGAATATGATGAAAAGCATGATCAAACATTCATATACTTCATTGAATCCATGTGAGAGATGTAAATCAATCACCGATTCTCCCAAACAAGCAAAAATCAATGCAATAAGATTCCAGATAGCAAGCAAATCGAACCAAACCCCCTGATCCGATGAATTCCCGCTTCAATTGATGTAGATCTAGCCTCCAATGGTGTAGATCTTCAATTTCCCTCCTTTAAAGGTTGATTTGAATGGTGGAAAAGTTTTAGAGGAAGGAGGAACAACTACCGCCGAATGAGAGAGTAGGTAAACTAAACCATTTCTCAAACCTCCCACCCCCTATTTAAACCATTCCACTATCCCACTAATGGGCCTTCCCAAATCAGCCCATTGTGGCTCTCCAAACCTGAATAGCCAACTGAAAAACCTTAGAATAACGATTTCTCCCAAATTACTGAGCCAAATCTTTAATGTAACCACTCTATGGGAAGGCAATCATCATTTCCTTTAGAATGGCAGAAGTCTCACCACTTGATTCGACTTGAGACAAAAGTTATGCCTTATAAAAGACTGACAGGGGTAAAATGGTCACAAACAAAATTGGTAAAAATTATGGAAATGTCTCACATCCCTATAAGCAACATATCAAAGCATGAGAATGATCCAATCCTCAGGGAGTAAAGTAAAAGTATTTTTCAATCTTCTGATACGTAAAATGCGGGCTGTTACATTCTTTCCCCTTAAGGATTTCACCCCGGAAATTCTAAGTAAACATAAGCAACCACAATAATTCCATATGCCTATCATCCGTGAGAAGCCAATTCTATCACCCAAACTAGAAACCACCAAGCGATGCACCCATAGCCTTATCCTAGCACGAGGAATTCTGTCAAGCAACAACAAGATACAACGATATAATAATGATACGATATCAAAGGGTCCTACCATCGAAGAGTTCTAGATGAGTCACTCTCATGCTCTCTTCCTTCTCCCATGTACAATCGTCTTTATCTTCACTCCACTGTACCTTGACTAGCTTAACTTTCTTCCTCCTAAGTTGTTTCGTGTCATTCCCGACAACACGAAGTGGCTTACGAGATTTCTCAACTGTAGTTTCTTCCTCTAAGTCTTCTTACTGCTTTGGAGATACTCCACATTCGAATCATGCATGAACTTTCGTAGAAACAACACATGAAACACATTATGCACACTCAACATTTTGTCGGGTAACTCCAATCTATATGCGAGCCTTCCAATTCGCTCAACACCTAGAAACGGTCCAACAAACCTTGGAGCTAACTTCCCTTTACTTCCAAATCGAACCACATCCTTTAATGGAGAAATCTTCACAAAAACCATATCACCAACATAGAATTCCAAATCTTTTTGATGTTTATCACCAAAATTCTTCTAACGATCTTTGGCCGCCTTCATTCGTTGTTGAACGATCTCGATACAATCCGAGGTCTCTCTAATCATCTCTGGCCCAAGTACCAACTTATCTCCAGTTTCTAACCAACATGCCGGAGAATTACACGGTCTCCTATACAAAGCCTAGTATGGTGCCATCACAATGCTAGACTGATAGCTATTATTATATGCAACTCAACTAGATGCAGATGGTCCTCCCTTGATCCCCCAAAAATCCAACACACAATCTCTTAGGAGATCTTCCAGAACTCGCTTGACCCTCTCGGTTTGACCATCAGTTTGGGGATGGTAAGCTGTACTTAAACACAACTCGGTTCCCAAAGCTTCTTGCAAACTCTTTAAAAATCCACTCATAAATAATGGATTTCGGTCACTCACTATGCTCTTTGGGATACCATAGAATCGAACTATCCATTTCACATAAAGTTCTGACAAATCCAATGTCGTCCTAGTCAACTTGATAGGAATGAACCTTGCACTTTTGGTCAAGCAATCCATGATGACCCAAATCCCTTCGTTTCCTGCCCTAGTTCTAGGTAGTCCATCGATATCTGCTCCCTCTTCCATGTAGGAACTTCCAATGGCTGAAGTAATCTATTCATCTTTCACTAACTAACAATTCATGCACTTGGAAATGAACTTTCCAATATCCCGCTTCATCCCTTCCTAGTAGTAGGTTCACTTCATTTCCTGATACATCCTATTACCACCAGGATGAATCGTCAACTTCTAGTGATGAAATTCCTCTAGAACCTTATCTCTCAATCCATCAATATCAGGAATAGCTATTCTCCCTTGCTTTCGAAGCCAACCTTCTTGATTTACTTCGAACTCTTTATCTTCTAGTTCTAGCTTCTGGACAAACTCGACAAGCTTCGCATCTCTCTTTTGACTTTCACCAATCCTTTCAATAAGATTAGGTCTTATCGATAAGCCTGCCAACATTCTAGGTTCCAATTCACACCTTGGCTTCAAATCGAACGTTGCCAAATACTCAAAGCTCTTCCATTCTGAAAACATCACCCCCAAACTTACGTGTCTTTAACTCAACGCATCTACAATTGCGCTACGTTTTCCAGGAGTATAAGAAATACCAAAATCATATGATGACAGAAACTCTAGCCACCTTTGCTGCCGAAGATTCAAATCCTTTTGGGAGAAAAGTTACTTTAACGGCTTGTGATCGATAAACAATTTGAATCAAACTCCAAAATGGTAATGTCTCCATATCTTTAGAGCAAACACAATCATTGCCAACTCCATATCATGAGTTTGGTAATTCTTCTCATGCGGCTTCAGCTATCGACTTACGTAGGCCACAACCTGATCCTTCTGCATTAGCACTGCTCCAAACCCAGTGCCACCATGATTGGTATATACAACCATCTCTTCATTCTCACTTGGAATGGTCAACATAGGAGCACTCGTTAGTCTTTCTTTCTGGATCCTGAATGCTTGTTCACACTTTGCATCCCATGTGAAGACTTGGTTCTTTTTCGTCAGTTCGGCAAACGATGCAACTACCTTGGGGAAATCCTTGATAAACCATCGCTAATAACCAGCCAACCCAAGGGAACTCCGAATTTTTGTCGCATTCTTAGGCCTATCCCAGTTTTGGATTGCTGCCAGTTTAACGAGGTCAACCGCTATCCTATTTCCAGAAACAATGTGGCCTAAGAATCACACTTCGCTCTTCCAGAAGTGACCCTTTGAAAACTTAGCTCTCATATGATGCTTTCACAAGATTTCCAGCACAACCCTCAAGTGTGTCTTGTGTTCTTTCTCATTCCGGGAATAAACCAGAATATCATCCACGAAAACAAGCATGAACTTGTTCAACTGATCCCTGAAAACTCTATTCATAAGATCCACAAAGTACGCTGGTGTGTTAGTCAACCCGAATGGCATCACCAATAATTCGAAGAAACCGGATGGTGCCCTAAAAGCAGTCTTTGGCACACTATACTTCGCCACCCTCAACTGGTGAAATCCCGTTGCCAAATCCATTTTAGAAAACAGTTTGTCCTCGTGAAGCTGATCGAAAAAGTCATCAATCCTTGGCAACAGATACTTGTTCTTCTTAGTCACCTTGTTTAGCTCACGATAGTCCACACACAACCTTAACGAGCCATCTGCCTTGGTTGCAAACACGACCGGTGCACCCCATTCAGATACACATCACCGAATGAATCCCTTCCTCAGAAGGTCACAAACTTGCACCTCCAACTCTCGCTATTCCTTAGGCGGTATCCACCTAAGAGGAATAACAATTGGTCTAGCACTCTCGACCAAATCGATCCCAAACTCGATCTCATGATGCGGTGGCAACCCTTTAACCTCGTCAAAGACATCCTCGTACTCATTAGCGATCAACACAGATGAAAAGTCTTCCTGTGGAATCCCAAGCGAATATAGATAGCTCACGAAGACACACTCTTCGCACTTACATCTAATCAACACCTTTCTCCCTTCCACATCCCCGACCCTGAGCTCTAGCTTCTCGCAATTCACCCTTGCCACATACCTCTTGAGCCACTCCATGCCCAAGATGATCCCAAACCCAGCGAAGTTAGGAAAAAAGAAATCACACACAAAAGAGCAACCATGACTCGACAAAACTAGACCACGACAAATCATGCAAAGATTGGATGAACTCCCAACTGGATTAGTTACAATCAATGGTCTATCACAAATTTTGTGTTCCAAACCCAAGCGGCACACAAGCTCATTGCAAATGAATGAATCAGATGCTCTAGTATCGAACAAAACTCGAACTGAAACATCTCGGACTGAAAGAGTACCTTGCACGACGACAAACTTTCCCTTTTCCTCTACAGTAGGAGCTCTTGAAGAAGTTGGCATGGCTTCCAAAGCATATGCCTTCACAACATGCTTGCCCTTAGTTGATTCTGGACAGTCTTTCTTCTCATGCCCAGGGTTCCCACACTTAAAGCACTTCTTCTCAGCTTTGGGATTCTTGCACTCATTAGCAAAATGGGCTTTCTGTTGGTTGTTAAAGCAAACTACCTCACTCTTAGGCTTCTTTTGGCCATCCTTTCCTTGCTGTTATTGTTGCTTCCTCTTCTTATTATTACCACCTTGTTGTAGTTTCCGAACCTCTTTGGTTATAGCGACAATATTTGATTCCTTTGGAAACAAGCTCTCATGGCGAATAGCTTTTTCCATAATCTTCTCCAATGAATCGTCAAGATGATCCACTAACGGCCTTCCAACATAGATATGCAAACCAATAACAAATTTCTCGTTCTTCTGATAAGGTATATCAATGTATGAACGGTCGTATTTGGACAAGGCCTCGAAATGAGAAATGTAATCTAGCACTTATCTTCCATTCTGCTTCATCTCTACAAACTTCTTGAAAAGAATGGATTAGCTGTGGAAATGAATTTTGCTTCAAATTTATCTTGGAATTTCTCCCATAAAATCTCTTCCTCTCAAATTTCAAGTGTAACTGAGTTCCACCATTCCATGGCCCTGCGTTGCAGTTGCCTTGATGCAAGCTTTCTCGTTGTTGCACCAACCAATCCGAAGTCTCCAAAGATATAAACACAAGAATCCATCCACCGCTGAACCGCTTCAGCTGGCTCAGTTCCTTTGAATGGTTTCTCTCCTAGAGATGTATAATCTTTGCACTGCTTTGCAAAATCCACAATCCTTGGCAGCTAAACTCCTACGTCTACCGTAGCTACCACTGGAGCGGGGACCCTTCGTAAGAATGCCTCCATCATTGTTTCAAAGAACATGGTAGGGTAGTCTGGTTCGCAGCTATTTCCCCCTGCAGTATTAACTCCCCTAGCAGCATGTCTTGATGATCGTCTACTCATTCTAAATCTGTAATTTAGAATAATTAGCCACTTCCAAGAAAGACCGCTAAAGGAATTCAATCGCTACTACTATATACGCTAATATATATAGAAAAACCGAAATCTACAACTACGTCTCTCATACGTAATTACGTCTTAGAACTTTGGCTAAAATTGTTAACCAGAGCTCAGATACTAAATGTGACGACTGCCCACAGCTCTCGCACTAACAAGAGGAATAATGCATTGGAAGGTGTGTGCCAGGCAGCTATGGACGATCATCAGAGTAGGTAAACACAAGCGGAACCTGCCGTAAAACCCACAGCACAAGGATAAAATATAACAGAACATATACAATAGGTAATAGTAGTGAAGCATCATATATTAAATTTTTCAAATTTTCACAACATCCTGAATGATTATCCCAACCTCATAGGAAATATCATGTACATAAGGCTCATTGCAACACTCATAGAGCAACTCAAACAGCGGAAACAAAAATACTAGATAGTAGTAAAAGTAATACACCATCCTCCTTCTCGCCTTCGCACGTCAGCATTGTCCTCACTAATCACCTGTCACCTACAACTTAGTCTGCCCATCCACAACCGAATGAACAACCTAAGGTAATAAGAGGAAACATAAAAACTTGAGTTAGAAAATAGTCATAGTGAGTGATAAAATAGCTAACAAACTTCAACAATAAAGTATATGAGCATGGATAGATAAACGTACTAATCTACCTACAACACCAGAGAAGAATTCAACCTTAACTTTCCCACAACGGACAGTGATAGTCTTTACAATAAACAAGTTAACCATTCATCCATGGAAACCAGAACACCCATTCAGTAATGGTAAGCACTCATAACATCCAGATTATATATATATATATATATATATCATGCAAACCATCCTAATTGGATTCAACATCCCTCAAGTGCAAGCCCCAGAGGCCTAAACCAATATCAGACAAGCACTAAAGGAACAACTCCTTTGACGTTGGATGACCTACATGAGATGGTACAAACTGAACAACCAATCGTCCATGACTGACTCTGGCTATCACCACCAATCCTGCTTTGAAATCATCGTTAATAGTATGACGGCCAACCTTGCCATATGTCAATAGCTAATGATTACCCCAGTTCTAGCATAAACTCCATATGCCTTTTAATGATACCTATGTATGTCCAACCTTGAAAACCAGGCCTTTCAACGATACCCTTGGTACTCGACCTACAACCGATCTTTAAGGTGCCTCAATCGTACCCCTGCTTTGAGCCTGCTAGAACTTACGACAATGAAAATCTCTTGGACTTCGCATCTCTAATCATCCATCCCGACAGCTTTTCATAGCTCAAGCAACCATTATCCACTAACTCACGACCTTTGAGTTGTCACCTCATTCGCCGGTCTACACCAATCAGTTGCCTCCGAATTTTTTTTTCCAGGCCCTCTGGCTCAAATCTGGATCATACCTGAAAAAAATCCAGAAATGACCCTATTATGCACGACCGACCGACCTTGTGCGACCGACCCAAGCCTTGCACAACCAAGCCATGACAGACCACACTTCAAGTTCGACCCGCATCGCTTAACCTACCACTGCTCGACCAAACCCACCGCTCGACCGACCATTACTCGACCGAACCCACTTCTATATACACGTCTGGTCAGGCTTGCTCGAGCCCAAGCTATTCTTGAACCGCAACATGACCGACCCTTTTTTAGTTGCTCAACCCAGGCCTACTCGACCCGGCCTCAAACATGCACGACCGACAACCTTTTTCTGACCGACCAGGACGCTTGCTTGACCACATGCATGTGACCGACCCTGCTACCCTAGGCCCGCTTGCTCGGCTAACCCTTCTTGTCTTGTTCCCTAAGAAAACCATATTTGGAGTGACCGACCCCATACGTGCGACCCAAAACATGCACCACTCCAGTGCAACTCCAATTTCGACCAAACTTCGCCAATTAATACAATCGACGGAACAACTCAACCAATTCATCAAATACCACCATAAACATGTCATAAGATTGCTAGCAACATAAATATGAAGATTATCACTGAAATGATGTAAATTTCACCACAACCATTAAAATGAACATATGATCAAAACTATGGATCTAATAGACATAAGCACATGAAATGTCATAGAAATAACCGGTTTAAACTTGCTAAATTGGATTCTATGGTGATTCATATGAAAATGGACTTATAATGGTATAGATATATGGTTAAACACTTCAACGTGATGAAATGCATGATCAAACATTCATATACTTCATTGAATCCATGTGAGAGATGTAAATCACTCACCAATTCTCCCAAACAAGCAAAAACCAATGAAATAAGATTCTAGACAGCAAGCAATTCGAACCAAACCCCTTGATCTAATAAATTCCCGCTTCAATTGATGTAGATCTAGCCTCCAATGGTGTAGATCTTCAATTTCCCTCCTTTAAAGGTTGATTTTAATGGTGGAAAGGTGTTAGAGGTATGAGGAACATAGGCCACCTAGTGAGAGAATAGAGAAACTAAATCATTTCTCATACCTCTCACCCCTTGTTTATACATTCCACTAGCCCACTAATGGGCCTTCCCAAATCATCCCATTGTGGCTCTCCAAACCTGAACAACCAAATGAAAAACCCTAAAGCAGCGATTCCTCCCAAACTACTGAGCCAAATTGTTAATGTAACCACTCTATAGAAAGACAATCATCATTTTTGTTCCAATGGCACATGTCTCACCACCTGATTCAACCTGAGTCAAAAGTTATGCCTTGTACAAGACTGGCAAGGGCAAAATGGTCATAAACAAAATCGGTAAAAATTATGGACATGTCTCACATCCCCATAAGCAACATATCAAAACATTAGAATGATCCAACCCTCAGGGAATAAAATAAAAATATTCTACGTTCTTCTGATACGTAAAATGCAGGTTGTTGCAACTGGTAGGCGCCGTGGCCTCAAGATACCTATGGAACCAGCCTGGTATCGTAACGCCCTCACGATTATTAGATTTCCCAGACATGATGAAAAGAAAAGGGAAAAGGGATTCAAACAGAGAATCAAAAGATGTTACATATGGCTTCGGGGAACATGCTTTTCAAAATAGACTTTTCTTTTGAAAATGCTTTCTTTTAAATCCTTTTTGAAAACAATTTTCAAAATATTTTTATCCGAACTGGTAACCTTCAGCTTTGATATGACACCCGACGTCCATTATTGTCACTTTTTATTAGAATGCATTAAGTTTCGTGAAGCATTATAGGTAAAAAGAAACAGAAACATTACAAGAAAGATATAAAATAGCAGCGGAATTTAAAACTTTATTTAAGTAGAAAATAACATGGTTCAAAACACAAATACATCACAAGTCTGTAATGCATAAAACCCAGTACATCAATTTAAAACTTCTATCTTGTACTAAAATCATCAGAGTACTATAAATATGAAAAGAGCATAATCCCCAAAGCATTAGACATAGTAGAGAAGATACGAAATCAAGCAGTACATCTAGCAGCTCCAAGCAGAATGAAAGAAGAGTCCTGATCAAGCTTGAGTATTCCCACCCTGAGAACCTGAGGGGAGGGGGAAATGGAAGAGAAAGAAAAGGAAACAAAATAGGTCAGACATAAATATGGCGAATCCATTTACTTTTAACATATAAATAAGTAAAAGCATGATGATAAAATAAGTAAAGCATGGTGATAAGCATATAAACTAGATAGAATAAATAGCACTTTCCGAACACTTTTCTTTCTCTGCACCAATACTATTACCACAAGAATAAGATGATCCCCAACAAGTACAAGATGGTAGACTTAGGTGTACTTCTACTGAGAGGTTTACCCCATCCAATAAGATGCAGCCCAACTGAACATACCAGTGTTACCCCTAAGGATAATAACGGGCTCCTAAACAAGCGAGAGTAGATGTACCCTAATTACTTCCCCAATCGATCGGCTGCCTACTCCGTAGATACCCTGTGCTGGCCCCGCAGTAGGATGTATCATTCCTTAAAGTAGCAACCCTTTATTTTCAGTATGTGCGTAGCCATATCTACCGATGTCACGACGTTTTAGCCTCCCTAGTCCGGACCCATGCACAAACACGACCCCGTCGGAATGTGCCACCCACATCGTCCCTTCTTTTGTATCTCTTACAATCAGCTCAGTAAGCATGCCCCAACTCTGACCTAGTTCGGTGTACTCGTTTGATACCTATATGGGTTATTGAGTGAAACGGGTCCCACACACAAGATGATACAAGCTTCCCTATGGCTTGCATCCCTACTACTAGGATTTCCAAAGGTTATGCCTACCAATGTAACAAGATTGCATAACCCAATAGGTTAAGTTAGTGGGCCTATATATATAAATATTACCCACCACCCCAAGACATACTTAACCCTCCCACTGTTTCAAGCAAGTTTACTTAACCCCTGCTCAAGTTAACATGATGATGTAATCCCTGTGGATTCAAACAGGTTAAGTATTCAAGTTCATTACCATTTGTTCATTTAGGGTTATAATGTGCTAGACCTCCAACATTAAGCCTACGAATTATGGATGCTGGATATGTCGTGCGGTTCCGGGCAGGATTCTTCCACAAGTCGGGGTTAACCTCGTGTTTTAGCACGTTATGTGTTTATGCACTTTAGACCACTCACATTAGATTCACCACTTGTGGTCGCTGGATATGTCTGTCAGTACCGAGCAGACTTCTACCCCAAGTGTAGTCTAACCTCGTGTCTAAGCGCAGTTATAGTTTCTAATTAATGTAAATCGAGGCATGTTCATTCTTTAACAATTATTCCTATTTCATTATAGGTTTTCATGCCCCATTCCCAAGTCATGTTCATTGTGTACCATATGCCCCAAACTAAGATATTTAATCACACTTTGATTTATGCCCTAAATCCATATCAAGTATTCAGCTTAAGTTATGCCCATATTTCCGGATACAAGTTATGCCCCAAATTTGACGTTTTCCCCTCGTTCCTAATTTTACATGTTCGCATATTTCAGTGGTATGCCTAGGCTCGATGGTAGCCTGGCTATAAAATAAAAAGGGAAAAGGAGAAGGGAAGAGAACAGAAATAAGCATAATAGCAAGATAGATATATGATGGCAGAAATAGTCATAGCAACTAATAAGCATATAGTGATAAATTGGGCATAATGACAAGAAAACATATAAGAACGGATCTGATGAACATGGGATAATAGAATTGATTAGGCTACCCAACATAATAGGCATATCATGAACAGACATTTGAGATCTAAACAGTAAATTAGATGCACAAGTTATGGCAGATCTGATGTGATTTAAATAGTCATAAGCTTAGATCCATTTCATAGACATGTCAGAATAACTTTTATGTGTTTATATCTAAAAATAGCGTAGACTCACAGAGAATGGATCTAAGAAAACTGGGAAAAGCGTGTTGATGTTGAATCCACAATCTTTAAAAATGTATGAATCGTTGTTGCCAAAGAAAATAATAATTTAATTTGAGTTGGAGCAGCATCTTGTTGTCGCCATTGTTTTTGGATGAATAAAACAATGAGAATGAGGTCTTATTTATAGTCATCAACCAAAGAATCTAGGCCAGAAATTGGTCCAAGTTCGGAGGTAGGGATCTACAAAGATCCGTATGGGGGTCGATCCCCCCTTAGTGTGTCGACATAGGTGTCGACACCCCCATGATGGGGTCGACCCGTTGTTCGACACCCATAGTGGGAAATTTCCCATTCCCCTTCCGCTGTTTGATTTTGAATTATTTTGAACTATTTTGATTGGTTTTATATTTATATAATTCTCTTGTTCATATATAAACTTTAAACCTTAATATCTTCTTTATACGATGTCCGTTTTACACAAACTCGGAGTCTATCCTAACCAAAATTCCGAGACAAACACAATGGCGCAACCCGTTTTACTTAATTCCCAATATTTAATTAAGTATTATTTAGTTTGCCATTTTGGTGTGTTAAAAAATTATGGGGTGTTACAAGCTCTCTAATTAGGATGGCATGTCAAGACGAACATTTAGTAAAGAGCTCAGCTTCGTAGAGCAGCATACCGCTGAAGAGTACATATAAGATATGATAGAACAAATCATGAAGAACAAATAAGCTTTCAATGACGATGATAGGGAATGAGATTTCTCTCCCGACAGGGCTTCGTTTACCAAGAGAATCCGAGAAACATAGTGTTTAAAGAAATTCAATCCTCCAACTTTGCCTCCGTACAACGGTCTTGTTGATCCTAACTACTATCTGTTCAAGTACGAATGGCAAATGAGTGCGGCAAAGGCAATAAACGAGATGAGATGCTTATATGTCCCTCTCTACCTAGAAGCTGTTGCGTCACTATGGTTCACAAAGCTGCCACCCAAATTTGTAGACCTGTTCTCCGACTTGGCCAAAAAGTTCAAGAAGCAATTTCGCTTGTATACTACCAAAGGCAAGGATGCTATAACACTTTTAGCAATGAAGCAGAATCCAGGGGAATCTGTTAAGGCATTTCTCAGCTGATTTAATGTTGCCTTGTCCGAAGTGAGGAATCCATAGCCTTGCACAATCCTTTTATCTCTAATCGGCACCATAGATGAGAAGAGCGAATTTGGTAGATGGATAAAAATTAAAGAACCAAACACACTTGAAAATTTCTATAAAAAAGCCGAGGGATATACGAGAGTCGACAATAATTCTATGACTCTTCAAATTATTGATGTTAATCAACTTCTTGAAGCTCCTAAAAATTTTGCTACTCAATACAATCTGAAGAATCCCGGGGTGGTAAAAAAGGGGAAATGGCAGAAGGGATGACCGGAACAGTAAGAAGCCCCGCTTTTTCAAAAATTTCGAATTAACTCCTTTGACAAAAATTCCTGAAAACATCTTTGTTGCGACTAAAGACACCAAAGATTATCCAATACCAAAACCTCAGAGAGTAGGTGACGATCAAGCCAACTTTGAAAAATTCTGTTGCATCCACAATCAGCCAGGCCACAATACCAACGAATGTAGGCATCTGAAATCATTAATCGAAGAGCTGATTAGGAAGAATCGTCTGCAACTATATGTGAAAAATCCACAATCCTTAAACACTGCTCCAAATCCCCAGGGGCAAGGGGAACAAAGCAACGAAGGTCCTGCTCCAACCAAACCAAAGGCAATCATTTACTAACAGCCAGTGGTGCTCTAATTTCAATGGCTTAGAATAAGCAATGACTATCGCCATTATTTTGCTTCAAGTTTTACTTACTGCTATATTCAGAGATCTTGTAAACAATCTATGATATTTTACAAACACTGTACTGAACATTAGCTCTATGACTAAGAGCATATCAACTTGAATGAATTCCTTACCTACATAATTTTGTGTCAAATCAAAACTTGATTAAAAGTTAATTTCATATTGCGGGATATTTGTCGAGTGCTTGTTCCTTTAGAATCTGACGAAACATAGCGACCCCAACACCACTAGTTCAAGTGGCAAAGGTTGTAAATATCATCATGCATAAGTGCAAAAATTCAAAAGGACTGCCTTGGAAACTGAATGGGAAAAGTCGCTAAGATTCAAACAAAGAACAAGCACCATGACAAAAAAATAAGAAGGTTATAACTTTTGTCGAAGAGGAACTTCCTAAGTGAGAGATTCAAAGACCCAGTTCCTATGCGGAGAAAGCTCGCCAAGTCAAGCTTTCGACAAAGGAATTGGTGCCAGTCCCATGAAACGATACAACTGCCATCCAATCAATTTGCATAGCGTCTGAATATATCAGATGCGACATGTGATTGATCTTAACCAATCAACTTGCATAGTGTCTGAATATATCAGATGCCACAAGTGTTGGATCTTAACCAATCAACTTGCGTAGTGTCTAAATATATCTGATGTGACAAGTATTCGATCTTAACTAATCAACTTGCATAGTGTCTGAATATATCAGATGCGACAAGTGTTGGACCTTAACCGATTAACTTGTGTAGTGTCTGAATATCTCAGATGCGACAAGTGTTGGATCTTAACCAATCAACTTGCGTAGTGTCTGAATATATCAAATGCGATAGGTGTTGGATCTTAACCAATTGACGTGCATAGTATCTGAATATATCCGGTGCGACAAGTGTTGGACCTTAACTAATGAACTTGCGTAGCGTCTGAATATCTCAGATGCGACAAGTATTGGATCTTAACCAATCAACTTGCGTAGTGTCTGAATATATCAGATGAGACAAGTTTTGGATCTTAACCAATTAACTAGCATATTGTCTGATTATATCAGATGCAACATGTGTTGGTTCTTAATGAATCAACTTACTTAGTGCCTGACTATATCAGATGCAATAAGTGTTGGATCTTAACCAATCAACTTGCGTAGTGTCTGAATATATCAAATGCAACAAATGTTGGATCTTAACCAATCAACTTGCGTAGTGTTTGAATCAGATGCGATAAGTGTTGGATCTTAACCAATCAACTTGCGTAGTGTCTGAATATCTCAGATGTGACAAGTGTTGGATCTTAACTAATCAATTTGCGTAGTGTCTGAATATCTCAGGTGCGACAAGTGTTAAATTTTAGCCCAAGCAGGGGCACGAAATTCAAAGTCCTTCCTAAGTAGGGGCATAGCATCAGAAGTCCCTTCATTGAAAGGGTAAATGCTTTATAATAGAGATCAACTATTCCCAATGAAGTCCATAAAGTCGATCCATTCGGCACGAAAAGGTAAGCGTGGAGTTATAAGTGACCTCTCCATAGTAGGGGCCTCTAATGGAGTCTCCGATGTCAGAACTGGCCGACAAACAGAAAAACATTAAGTAGCAAAAGTTCATTCCATAACGAAGACTAATGATGATTCCCTAAGCTGGGGCACAAATATCCAAGATTTCTCCAAAAGGAAGCATAAAATAAGTCACGTATACGTATTTTCCAAATGTGAAATTTCGTATACCATCACATAAGTCGTCAAAATAGCAGCGCTTGAAATCCACAGTCGAATCAAGTCGACTAGTCGATCTTGAGCGTCAAAGTGAATTTGAATTAGAATGTCATGTCTGTATAGAAAATATTTGACAAATTATACATTGTTGAATAAAACAATTTTGTGTTGACACTTCAATCAATTCAAAATAAAATTCGCTATAAGTAAAAAAAAAAAACTGACTAATCTGTTGTTGATGTTGTTAGCCGATAACAATATATTAGCTTAGAAACGTGTGATGTTTTCGTTAAACAAGTTGTAGCAATGAGAAAAGAGCACAACTATTGTTCGATTTAAAGAGTGTGCTTTGCTTCAATAATTCCAAAGGCTAAATGAGTTCGTAAAACAAGTAATTTAGCGTAAATTGCCATAACCATTTCAATGAAAATTGAATATGACCAATATACTGTAAATCTTACCTGTTTTGTGCACTAAGTCCAAATTGAAATTGGGGCATTCACACAATTGCATAGCGTTAATGACAACAAATTCTGAACTCAAAACTAGAAGCATCTGTTAATGCAACAAAGTTTGTGAAGCAAGGTATTTTAGAGAGCTCGAGTTATCATCGACAAAAGCAAATGCAAGTTCCATATCGGATCAAACAAGAAGAAATATATCATTAACATTCACTTCGAAGCCTGCATTTTTCACAAGTAAAAAATACAAGCTTCAAGGGGCAAATGTTAACCCCGTTATGGACACGCGGTTCAGAACATAATGCATCGGACGATGACAATGGATTAGCATCGATACGTGACTCTCGACCAATATATTTGAAACGGTTCATACATTTAACATTATGGATCCTGCAACGTGTTGAGCAAGAAATGTTCATACACTATATATTTCATA
This sequence comes from Allium sativum, assembly GCA_030737875.1. Taxonomy (NCBI): domain Eukaryota; kingdom Viridiplantae; phylum Streptophyta; class Magnoliopsida; order Asparagales; family Amaryllidaceae; genus Allium; species Allium sativum. Next base: position 353,675,405 of record CM060916.1, on the reverse strand, counting down.
TACAATGCTGCAATTGGCACGTGCATGCCAGAATATGATAATACGTGCACATCATAGAATGTATGTTGTGGATATATGGAGCCAAACCCTCAATATGACAAAATATCAAACTGATAGTGATTCTACATCTAATGGGTTTGTTACACCCATAAGTGCCATGCAGACCATTCAATAAGACATTGTTTATGTTCAATACAAGGCATAATCCCATGTATATTGAGAACATATGGCTCTCATGCATAGTTCAAGCTCAACAGAAGGATTAATACGCAAGCACAACAATATTGATCTACTTCCATGTTACTGGGAAATATAAGGTACACTTGAAGATACAAGATTTGTTCAATAGTTCGTCTAAACAATACGTCAAAAAGTATAAAGGCATATATCAATATTACATATATGCAAAGTAATGGCAGTCATGAGAATATAATGCAGAAGCACCATAGCATCTAGTCAAGCAAACCATGTCATGAGGTCGGTCGAACTCCATATAGCACTGTGGTCGTGCACTCCAACACCGCCATGCTGAAAGAGGGTCGTGCATCACATCTCCAGGTCGAGGACCAACCTCTATCAAGCATCATGCGAGTGGTCAAGCAGCTCTTTTAGTCATGCTCGAGCATACCATCTCGAGCACCATCGGTCCAAAAGTCAAGCAGATCACATCTCATGGTTGAGCATCATATGCATAAACGGTCGAGCATCCAAGCTCGAGCAACCCAGGTCGAGCACTGTTCATGTCGAGAGGTCGAGCAATGCTTGCAGTTGTAAGGGTGGAGCACATATCTCTGATTGGCACGAGAATGCATTACAAATTCCAAGTCGCTCATGCATGGGACTTTTGGGCTAGCTCGCGCATGTATTAGACACGCCCATTCCTGGACGTTCAAGCTGGCGGTAGGTTGGTGCCAGTTGTAAAGAAAATGTTGCCAGCTATACCCGCATATTTACAACTTCGCCACTCCACGCAAACTCCACCAATAAATACCCCATTTCACCACCAATCAAGGGACCGATTTTTGCCATGCCGAAGGGCTATCATTTTCGGTTTTCCACCATTCTCAAGCTCCCCAAGCTCCATTAATGGCTTTCCAATCTCATTCCATCTACCTCCAACATCAAGTGGATCACATCTTCTCCAAACACCATTAATTCTCACTCAAGTTCAATCCAATTGATCTTCAACCAACATTTCTCCTATTTAAAGCTCGGATCTAACAATAATTTCATGATGGAATCAAGAAAGATCACCAGTGTCAAAGTGATTGAAGATCTACAAGATAACTATCATAATTCACGAGATCTAATCCATTCCTTCCGGAATTCAAGTGAAATCTTAAGCGGAAAGAGAGTAAATAGTGGAAAATCGTTATATAGAGAGTAAACAAGTGATATAAGTGAGATGTTTGAGACGATGCACTTTGCAAATTTCTTCATGATAATGAAAATCACTTCAAAAGTGGACGTAGATCTTATTTAGATCAAACCGTTATAAAATTCTTGTATTTTTTTATTTTCTTTTATTTTTCATGGCTCCATTTTCTACTACCTACCATTTGGTGAAGTACGGTTTACATACCTTTTGTTTTTGGACCAATTTTGGTTTAAACGCTTATCTTATTGATCAATAATATATGAGATATTAATGTCAATACATAAATATGTGTTAGAGAATAGTGATTTGGCACACCCAACTTGGGAAAACTTCATGGAGAATGATGTTAGTGTCATTAGTAATTCTTAAAGTGGCAATGATGTAATGGTTCTTAGACCTGAAATTATTATATATTTTATTCGAGGGTATTTGTGCTCTGATATCATCAAAAGTTACTCTTAACAGAGTAAATGATAAAGGTGATTATTGGATACATCTCAAATTGATTAAATAATATGAATGATTTAGATGAAATTTGACCCTAAAATATAGGTAGTGATATCCATGGGATTCTTGATTGAGTAAGACTGTGAAATACATGACTGTGCTCAAATACTGATTTGATTTATATAATCTCCTCATTGATCAAGGTAAAAGGATTAAATTATAAAGAGGATGATACTTTCCAAGCCATGGGTTTATCTTGGATATAATGGTTAAAAAGATTAAATTAAGATGAAACATTGGTCATAGAAAAGGTTGCATCGAATCGTTGATTTTATTATTACTTGGGTAACAAAAATGTGTTACTAGATGCCACTCACTGTTTATAACTTTTAATGTGATTTAAAATTATTGCCAATGTTGTAATAACCTATAGGGTCACATACTAAGAACGTTTAAAATGGAGAACCATTCATTAAATATTAAAATATCAATCATTGATATTTTAAATTAATGTAAGAATAGGTGTACCGTGTTATTATCATTTATTTTATGTTTGGATCTCGTTCATTTTAAGAAGAATATGATATCTCTTCCTCATTCAACCACCAAAAACCAGATCCAAAATAAAAGAAACAAAATTACTGTCTTTGGCTAGTACCAAATCTTCCTATCTTAAATTCGTGGGAAGAAAAAAGGAGAGTTGTTCGTTAATACCTATGGAGATGTCGTTCAACTGGATGGTGTTCGAGATTCAGTCGATTTTTGGACTTAAATTATTAGCTTGGTTTTGCAAAATGAAAAGGTACACATCACTTGATTTATCAATTTTCACTTCGATCCTGATTTAGGTTTTAATTTATTGTGATTTCCGTAGCTGACTTGATCGCAAATACCCTTCAATGGTGTCGAAGATAATTTACGATAATGTTTTAAATATTTTGGATAAATGTTCAGTATTGCATTTGTAATACAGATTAAATAGAATTGTGAATATGTTTTTAAAAAACAGTTCATGTTACTTTCATTTTTGAATCTATAAATCACAATATATATTTCTGGTTTTGAATCTGTAAATTTCAATACGTACTTTAGGTTTTAAGTGATTAAGGACATTTGTGCATGTATATAAAACTATATTTAATATGAATTGTTTTCTGATGCAACTATGTTGTTAGTTGAAAATAATCAAAAATTTTATTTTGTAAGATACTAAAATTTTGAAGCGAGGTTTTGAATGAAGAGATAAAACAGAACATCCCCTAAGATATGTTAAGCTCATTATTATTTTCTTAAACATTACATATTGACAGCATTTATATGTATCAATATAGGTATCGTTTACTTGTATAGAGCTTGTATAATTATGCTAAAGAATTGAGTTCATGATTTAATGAATAATCATTGGATGTTTATTTCATCAAAATATTGTTGTTAGCAAATATGATGTGTCACGTTTAATGATATCAATATTCACAAAAGTAAATAAGTGTTCAATGACGAAGTTTCCATCGATTAGAAATCTGTCGCGAAGTGTAATAAACCGCAAGCGCACATCGTTCACTTGTAGTACGTGGCGAATAGAAGTCAATCCACGGAGATAGAAATAATTTTAGATTTTACTCATTCAAACTAAATCAATGTTAAGAGAAATGTTAACTACAACTACAACTAAACAAGCAAACTAAGATTCATAAAAACAATGAGAATAAATGAAAACTGAGGAATAAATCCACTTTCTAGACCACATAATCCAACAAAATATGAAATAATGTTCTCTCTTTTTTAGCTATAAGTGTGATTAGTTGATGTGTTTATCCTAAGCATGGCATATTTGTGTTATTGATTAGCTGAACATATGCCATCAAACATCAGTACAACCACCAATCCACTTGTTTAACTTTCATGAAATGACATAAAAATGAAAATCAAATCTATTTTAAGCATGGCCAATTAACCATTGTTTAGAAATATAGACCATCAAATTTCAATTTAAACATTCACTTCTTTGCCATAATCATATTTCCATTAAGCACAAAAAGAGAGCATAAAAATCAAAATATGTTGCATCTACATAATCAAGAGAGCTTCATTACCACTAAGTTGAAGGGGTTTAGCTACTCATGTTTGCTATCATAACAACAAAACTAGATTTCAACATAAAACAAAGGAAAAAGAGAAAAAAATGATGGAAAATCTATTCTATTTACATGAAATGAAAGAGATCTACACTACAATAAGAAGTAAACATATAAATAAAAGAGAACTAATTAACTAACAATGCATACAAGAAAATGAAATTACATGAAAAATAGTTAATTAGCCATGGAAATAAAAGAGAGCTTTGATCCTCCTAACTACACTCCCTAAAAGAGTGGATATTTGCATGAACTTTTATGGGGTATTTGTACATGTTTATACTACCCTAACCCTAATCCATTTTGTTGGGAACAACCAAAAATACCCCCTTCGTGAAGCTTCTAGTTTTCTTTAGCTATTAATTAATCGTGTAGAATGCATATAGCCTTTTTGGTCTTATCCAATTAGTATATTAGTCTTTAATATGAAGCCTTAAGAGTAAGTGGGTTAGGTTAGAGGTGGGGTCCTCCACTTTCCATATATGAATTATTTCTTTCCCCCTCTTGTGTATATGCATGCATACTTCATTTTTGCTCCTAAATTCCTACAAAAGACAACTACATGGAACAAGTAAATGATATCACAAATTTAAACATACACAATTTACCGTTTTTCCCCAATATGAAGATGAATGCATGATAATTTAAGAATTTCGAATTTTTGGTTAAAACAAGTAAAAATAGCCCAATAAGTTATTTATTTAATTAAAACAAGAATAAATGTGTGAATATAAATGTACGCATTTACGTGCACAACAAATTCCTCCAAACTTATATTTTTATTCATCCTCGAATAAAGTAATATTTTTTAACATAAATGTGTTTTCGCACGGAGCACGATTGCATTGAGCATATGCAACAAGCCGTTAAACCTCTAGGTTCCCCACTAGAACGAGTATTGTCCCGTGAGGGTTTTCAGCGGATACTACCAACAAAATCCAAATGTTGAAAATATTTACAAAATGCAAGTTTTGAAAATATTTACAAGATGAATGAAAGTTTTCAAAAGAATACTTACAAATGGGTAATTAACTTTTAAACGTGGCACGAATAAGTTAAAAATACGTTTGCATCGTCACTATGAAATTTCAGTCCGTTACTAATCAAAACTTCAAATAAAAGTCAGTTATCATTACAAACTCCTCACGCTTGGCCAGTTGTTTCGGTTGAAAACATAGTGCAAATAATGGATTCTATAATCGATTATCAACAATTTTAAAATGAAATCTTTATTTCCTTTTGGTTAATAAGTTAGGTCAAATAAGTGAAGACAGTGCTTGGATTTCATGTGCTTACTCTCTCTTTATCTTGAAAAATGTTTACGTTATTATTATTTACAAACACCTAACTGAAAAGACTAAGGTATACCACCCGTGAGAGTTTGGGATAGAGCTTGGTGGATTGTGCAGACCGACTTGACTTTCTCAACAAGATGTCGGCAATCCTTAGGTGTCCAACTCATAAAATGACACCAAGGTATCCCACCATGCACTGCCTCGCAGACTGATGTGAGAGTTGGGACAGAGCTTGTCGGGTTTGCACACCAACGCTAGAATTACAAGAAATGTTGGATACGCTTGGCTTGTTTATTTTTAATATTATATATATTCTTTTTTCTTTTCTTTTCTCTTTTTTTGTGTTTTTTCTTGTTTTGAAGATAGAGAGAGAGTTAAGCCAGAATATCTTAGCAGAATTTCAATTCAAAGATCTAAAATGTCATCGCAAGTAATCTAAATACCCATTCATTTAATCGGATTAAAATTTAGAAAACACTTCATACTCATCACATACGAATCTACCAATAAAAAAGTTACACTAAATTTTCTCATAATTATCCATTAACGTAAGTGATTTTCCAAACATTTTAATTGTACGACCAAAACTGTGACACCCCACGTCTGTTAATGTCACTCTTTATAAGAATGCATTAAGTTCTGTGAAGCTTTGTAGGTAAACAGATACATAATATCACAAAACGTATATAAAATAGCAGCGAAAATTTAAAACTTCATTATTTTGCAGAAAAACATCATAATCTCCAAACCAGTTACAACATCTGTCATAAAATAATGAAACTGATTATATCAAAACATCTGTCTTGCACTAAAATCCATCAGAGAACTTAAATGTAAAATCATAATCCCCAGTATTAGCTATAATAAAGTAGACAAGTAGTCGAAGCGATACATCAAAGTCGATCCAGATCTGAGAAGAAACAGAAGAGAGAATCCTAATCAAGCCTGAGTGTTCCCACCCTGAGAACCTGGGGAGGGGAGGAGGAAGGAAGAGAGAGAGAGAGAAAAGAAACAAAATGGGTCAGACATAAAGTATGGCGAGTCCGTTGACTTTTAGCATATAAACAAATAAAAGTATCATACGACATGATAAGTAGAATAAACAAAGTAATTAATGCTTCTCAAATACTTTCCTTTTCATTAATACTATTATAACAGATATGTGACAGAATTAGGTATCCCCTATTTCCTTAACCGAAAACAGAATGATCCCGACAGAAATATAATGGTCGGATTTGGTGTACTCTAGTAACTGGTTTTACCCAAACAGAAATAACAACACTTAAACAGAAATAACGGGTGTTACCCAAACAGAAATAACAGGTACCTCAACTACAATAGACAGGACTAGATGTACCCTAATTACAACCCCCAAGCGATAGACTCCCTAACTTGTAAATACCCTATGTCGACCCCACACTAGGGTGTATTACTTCCTAAAGTGGCAACCTACAAAAGACACATATCTATTTACTGGTCCTACATTGGCTTATTTTACCTCTACTGACAGTAATCATACACAAACATAACTCTGTCGGAATGCGCCCGTATACACCCTCTTTCAGATGAACCACTTATAATCTGTTCAGTATGCATACCCTGACCCATACCTAGTGTGGAGTCCTCGTATAATACCAGAATGGGTTACTGAATGATATCAATCTCGTGGCTAAGTCTAACTGAGAGAAAACAGATGCGCCAACAAGATGGTCAAACAGATCATCAATCCCCGGAAGTGGGTGCCTACTTCTCTTGATGAGCTTATTCAACTCAATATAATCTACACATAGACGAAGTTAATCGTCCGCCTTGGTAGCGAAGACAACTGGAGCACCCTATTCTAATATACTACACCTAATAAACCCCTTCCCAAGTAGCTCCCTTACTCGTTTGCTAAGCTCCCTCCTTTCCCTTAGAGCCATGTGGCGCACAGGCAATGCAATTGGCATTACATTGTCCACCAGCTATATCCGGAAATCTATCTTATGCCGTGGAGGTAAGCCTCTAACCTCATCAAAACATCTGGATACTAACAGACTATTTGTATAAATCGTGGATTGTCAACTGAAGCATCAAGTGTTTCTTGAAAACAAAGCATGATATACCCCTTTAGTCACATTAAATCTCGAAAGTACTCCCTCAGCAAGTCAAAAGTCTGACGGCCCTCTTCTCACACTCTATAATGACACCATACATGGCTAGCCTATAACACCCCGAATTTTCTGAAAATATTAAAATTAACAAATTCAAGAACACTTAATTTTTAGAAGAAGAATTAAGTGAAATGGGTTGCGCTATTACGTTCGTCTCAAAATTTTGGTCAAGATAGACATTTGGTTTGCATAAAACGAATACCTTATGAAGAAGTTATTAAGCCTTGAAGTTTGTATGCATATGAGAAATATATATATATATATATATATATTAAATAAATAAATATGCAAAGAAGTTCAAAACAACGAATCTGGAGGGGGAAATAACCGAAGCAGCCCATTTTTGAGGTCGACCCGAGCCTTGCTGGGTCGACTAGGGGTTGATTCAGGGTGTTTGGCTATCAACCCATTGGGCGATTAGCTCTAAGGCAGATGTGGCATCTGATTGGTTCTGATGGACGCCTTGCTGAGTCATTAGGGCTGATGTGGCTATTCGATCTTGCCTGAATGGCTTTGATTTGCTCTAGGTTAATCTGACGGTTCCTATTAAATCAAACTTCTATATAAGCAACCTAAATCTAAACCCTATGCCACACAAAAATATTCCTAGAGCCGTCATGCTGTCAATGGTGAACCCAGAATTGTCGTCATCTCTTTCAACTAAAAGGCAAGATAGAAGCTACATCAAAATCTAATCTAATCTAATCTAATTCAACGAAGAGAATTCAACGATCTGCATCAAAGGTGAGCCATTTAATTTAAAAATACAGATCCCAGAACTCAAGAATTCCTTTTTGTTTGTAAGTGTAGTTATCTTTCAGATGTGAATAAATTAAAGACATGATTAGTAATGAATTGTAAAATAGAATTGTATCAAGTTGTATGTGATGCTGATTCATGTTTATTCATGTCTGTTCTATCATATATGCCTATGAACTATTGTGGTCTATCGAATCTATCATGTTATGTGGAAGTTGGTGAGTAAACCTATGATGTTGTATAGGAATTTGGGAATGAAACTATCATATGTAAGTTTGGTGATATTATGATACATACAAGCTTTAGGCTAAGTCATGTAGTTTATGCTTAATTGTTTAGAGCCATTATGCATACATGTTTAGACCTACGACCTTATATGTTTAGATCTACAACTTTATATGTTAGATCCATATGCCTTTATGATAGATCTAATTTGCAAGTTCACCACTACATGCCAAGTTTAACTTGTATAATGTTATGTAAATTCATGTGCTTGTGGTTCATGTTGCATAGATCAAATTTGCAAGTTCATGGTTAAAAGTATATTGTTCAATGCCAAATCCATGTGACATATGTGTAGTTAGATCCATACTTTTGTATGATGTTGGAATGTTGCAAAGTTCCTCTTTTCCCCCTTTTGTTTTATAAGTTAGGCCAAAATATCGAGCCTAACATTCTATGTAATTTTGCGAACGTACAACATGGGTAACGTTGGGGAAAACATGAAATTACATGTAATTGGCATGTTTGACACATAAGCATGATAGGTGGCATGAAAATGGTATAATCTATATACCTAAATTTTTGAACGTGATTTAGAAGGAAAGTGGGCCAAGACAATAATTGATTTATAATTTACTTGTAAATATGTAGGATAAACATGAAAAATTACACGGCATAGATAGGTTCATGAAATGGTATATTTAGTATACCATTAATTGTGAACATAATTAATAGGATAATTATGGCATAATTAAATTGGGAATAATTTACATATTGAATTTGTCATAAATAAGAAATATGTTAATTTAGAAAAGACGAATATGCCTAACCCGAGGTTAGAATGAGTTGTGGTGTAAAACTGCTCGGAACCGACCGGCACATCCGGTGACCACAACAATACCTGTCTAATGTGGGTGGTTAGTGCATTGAGCCCAAAAAGGACCCAAGGTTAGACTGAGTTGTGGTGTAAAACTGCCCGGAACCAGCCGGCACATCTAGTGACCCCAACAATACCTGTCTAATGTGAGTGGTTGGTGCTTTAATAAAGCTAAGTCGAGATTGGTAGGGTTAATTCAATTAAGGAAACACTTAACCAATTCAACATGTTAACTAAACTGATGGGTGAGGTTAAGTAAATTTAGAACACTTAACCGTTATAACATGTTAATTAGACAAGTGGGTGAGGTTAAGTAAATTTAGAACACTTAACCGTTATAACATGTTAATTAGACAAGTGGGTGAGGTTAAGTAAATTTAGAAACACTTAACCAATATAACATTATTTATGGAAAGGTTAAGTTAAAATAAGAGGGCAACACTTAACCAATATAACTTGATTTTTAGTAGGGTTAAGTTAACACAAGAAGGCAACACTTAACCAAAGTAACATGACAGGTAGGTGGGTTAAGTTAACCTGAATTGATTGATGACACTTAGCCAATACAAAGATGAATACGTGGGGTTAAGTTAACAAGAAACACTTGACCAATATATCTTGATGAACGAACGGGGTTAAGTTAATAGGAAACACTTAACCGATCGAACATGATAAGTAAGGAGGGTCAAGTTAATAAGAAATGTTTAACTAACATGACATGATGAATGAGTGGGTTAAGTTAACATGAGCGGACAACACTTAACTAATATGGCGTAATGTGCGGGAGGGTTAATTACATATCGGGTTGGTTGGTAATATTAGTAAATATAGGCCCACAAAACTTAACCATTAAATAAACATGCTTGAATCAGTGGAAGGGTTAAGTACATATCGGGTTGGTGGGTAATATTAGTAAATATAGGCCCACAAAACTTAACCATCAAATAAACATGCTTGAATCAGTGGAAGCGTTAAGTACATATCGGGTTGGTGGGTAATATTAGTAAATAGAGGCCAACAAAATTTAACCATTAAATAAACATGCTTGAATCAGTGGAAGGGTTAAATACATATCAGGTTGGTTGGTAATATTAGTAAATATAGTCCCACAAAACTTAACCATTAAATAAACATGCTTGAATCAGTGGATGGGTTAAGTACATATCGGGTTGGTGGGTAATATTAGTAAATATAGGCCCACAAAACTTAACTATTAAATAAACATGCTTGATTCGATGGGAGGGTTAAGTACATCTCGTGTAGGTGGGTAATATTAGTACATATAGGCCCACAAAACTTAATCGTTTATTAAAAATGCTTGAATCGATGGGAGGGTTAAGTACATATCGAGTTGGTGGGTAATATTAGTAAATATAGGCCCACAAACTTAACCAATAGGAAACCCTAGTAACGGGGACCCATTTTAGCAGTAACTCACATGGATGTATCACGGTATGCTGAACTAGGCAGGGTGGTACACGATTACGGGGCTGATTATAAGCGGTCAAAGTAGCGGCAGGGGGTACGGCAGTGTAGGTTCCGACGGTTTACGGGTGTGCACGTACTCCGAAGTGGAAAAAACAGGCACTGGGTACTAGTAGTTATACACTGTGCATCTTGAATCATGTCGGGTCGCTATCATAAGGATTGATACACCTTGTGGTGGGACCTGCACAGGGTATCTACACGCAAGAGAGGGATGATTGACACAGACACATGGAACATGAATGCAAGTAGGGAGCCGATCGATGGGGTAGTAAGGGTACATCTAACATGTTTATGGCAATTAGGCTGATTGAGGTGGAATCCTCACGATAGATGTACACATGAAGGCTACCACTATTACGGGGGTTGGGATCACGATTATCATTTTATATAGATTACTAATTGGGACACTAGTTAGGTGGTGCAGAGCTAAATATAGAAATCAGAATAACAGAGTAGTAGTGAAGCAGAGAAAAAGTAGAAGCGCATTTAGTTCACGTTGCACTTATCTTGTCTTTAGTTACCTTGTTTTTATGGTATTGTCCTATTTTCGGTTTATTCATGTCATGATCCTTTATCTTGTCTACATGCTGAAAGATCACTGGACTTACCAGACTTATGTCTGACCTAGTTTGTTTTTCACCTCTTTTCTTCCATTCCCACCCGGTAGTCAGGGAGGGAATAGCTCAGCCTAACTTGGATCTCTTCGTTTTCCAAGCTTGAAGATTTGTTGGTGTATCGCTTTAGACTCTCTCTTCCACTGCTATGGACGGTTCATGCTTTATCGGGGAATATCATTGTTTTTATGCTTCTTTTATTCTTGGAGGTTTTCAAATCAAGACAGAAGTTCTATGTATTACATTTAAGTATGATTGAGGAAATTGTTGTAAAAGCTTGACTGAATTAAGTTTTTTATAAAATGACTTTATTTTCCATTGCTTTATTTGTCTGTCTTGTAATTTATCTGCATCTTTCAACTACAATTCTCCACCAAAGTTAAGGCATTCCCTCTATGAGTGACCTTAACGGAGATGGGGTGTTTCACTTGGTATCAGAGCTGAAGGTTACCAGATCAGATAAAAGATTTGATAAATTATTTTCAAAACGGTTTTAAAAGAAGCACTTTCGAAAGAAACGATTTGTTTCAAAGGCGTATTCCCCAAAGCCATATGCACTCTCTTTTGATCCTCTGGTTGAATCCTTGTTTCCTTCTTTCCTGAGTCTCCGGGGCTCCTAGCTTTCTGGGAGGTAACCTCATCGCGACAAGGTTACATAGGCTCGACGAGACTATGACACTTGTCAAAGGGCAAACAAGTGCCCAACTTCCATCTATAGCCGTAGTAGTTTCACCTGCGGCTATTTTTTTTTAGCATTGTAGGATTCTCCATGCGATGGAGGCATCTTTCGAGAGACCTGTCAACAAGTTACACAAGGATGGAAAAGATGAGAATGAGGGGGTTTGTCTAAGGAGCAAAACAAGGATGGAGAACTCATGGATATGGACTTGGTTCACAAAGGAGGGGAGGAAAGAATAATAAAACCTAAAAGAAGGGGAAGTATTTTATTTTGGTATAACGGGTCGTATAATTAAGGGCAAGGGCAAGAACAAAAGATAGGATTTTCCGGAAGGCAAGTGCATACTCTCACCACCAGCATACCAAAGAGAGAGGTAGTAAGGTTTCTGTTGAAAAGTTTAGTTTTTCTTTTTGATCATCCTGCTAGTACTCTTTTTGATTTTTGCGCTTCGCGTTCATTTATATCAGCTTCCATAGTTGATTCTCTGTACCCAAGAGCTTGTATAGTAGAGGATCCCATTATTGTCTCAAGTCCAATTTGTGGTTCGGCTCATTTATCTTTGGTTTCTAAGGATTTGAGATGCTTATGTTTTTGGTTTCATGGGCTATGGGTTGATTCTAGGCATGGATTAGTTAGCTAGTAATTGTGAAAGGAGGATAGTTAGACATTCGACTTGCCTCGGGAATACCCTCAAAATTTCGTGTGACCTAAGGGATCAGTTTATCTTAGCTACCTAGAATCACTTTATGTATTTATCGATGATTTTCGATCCGTTAGAGTAGTCCATGATTACGCAGATGTTTTTTTGATTAAGGTTAGGAGTTTTCCCCCTAAAAAGTCGAGATAGGCATCCGCATATATATAGTTGACAATGCAAAGCCAGTTATGCGATCAACGATAGTTTTGGAGCAGGATTGTTGAGGATAGCCAGAGTCGGTTAAGTGCTCAATTTCTTGGTTTTTTTTCTAGTATCATCTGACATAAATCGTCCAAATTCGGAGGAGGTATTCCTTGGGTGCTTGTCTGATATTGGTTTAGGCCTTTGGGGCTTGTACTTGAGGGGTGCCAAGTTTGACTAGGATGGTTTGCGTGAGAGATATGGGCCCTCAGATTTGTGACATGAGGGATAAGCTAAGTAGAAGAGAGACCTTTAATCATCTTAGTATATACACTTGGTATCATGGTTAACTTCTGTTTATCTTGGAAAGATAGTTCGACAACATTGGATACCCTCTAGCATAGTAAATGATCGAAGTCCTATCTTTACTAATGGGTTTTGGAAATGGAGGTCAAGTAGCTTCACAATCGTGAAGTTAAATTATTTAAGGTACAGTGGAGTGAAGCTCAAAGAGGATGCGACTTAGAAGACTGAAGACTAGATACGTGCATCATACCCTTTTTGAGGTTATATCCTTGATTCCTCCTTTTTCTGTAATATTTATTTGCATGCTAGTTTTTATCTTTTAAGTATATCCTCTCGGTCCTATCCTCGATCCTTAGGTAGAAGCCAATTGATGAAAACATGTGTTTGAGACATGTTATGATTGAAGGTTGCAAGTGGTTGCAAGTGTTTGCTAGTGGTTGCTCGTGGATGCATATACACACATTAGGCACTAGATCGACTCAGTCACTTTCATATTGCATATGCATATGAATGTATTTGTGTATGAATTGAAACTTGATGTGTTATCATATGGATGTTGCATATGGATGAGTGAATATGCACACCTATAGTATTTATATGATTAGAGATATTTGCATACATATTGGACGCATGACACTCTCATGATTCGCATTAAGGAGGTCAATTGGATCAGTAGATCGCCTGATTTTGCACTAGATAAGAGACATATACACACACTCTGCATATGTTCATATGGCATTAGAAGACTTTTAAGGACAGTGGATGTTTGTGGATGATGGATGAGTAGATGGATAATCGGATGTTAAGATGCATTCTTCATAACTTGAAGAATTCCGGGACGAAATCCTTTAAGGAGGGGAGAATGTTACACCCTGAATTTTCCGAGAATATTAAAATTAACAAATTCAAGAACACTTAATTTTTAGAAGAAGAATTAAGTGAAATGGGTTGCGCTATTACGTTCGTCTCAAAATTTTGGTCAAGATAGACATTTGGTTTGCATAAAACGGATACCTTTTGAAGAAGTTATTAAGCCTTGAAGTTTGTATGAATATGAGCAAAATATATATAAAGATATATATAAAAATTAAATAAATAAATATGCAAAAAAGTTCAAAACAGCGAATCGGGAGGGGGAAATAACCGAACCAGCCCATTTTTGAGGTCGACCCGAGCCCCGCTGGGTCAACTAGGGGTTGATTCAGGGTGTTTGGCTGTCAACCCGTGGGCCGATTCACTCTAAGGCAGATGTGGCATCTGATTGGTTCTGATGGACTCCTTGATGAGTCATTAGGGATGATGTGGCTATTATATCTTGTCTGAATGGCTTTGATTTGCTCTAGGTTAATCTGACGGTTCCTATTAAATCAAACTTCTATATAAGCAACCTAAATCTAAACCCTAAGCCACACAAAAATATTCCTAGAGCCGTCGTGCCGTCTATGGTGAACCTAGAATTGCCGTCATCTCTTTCAACTCAAAGGCAATATAGAAGCTACATCAAAATCAAATCAAATCAAATCTAATTCAACTTAGATAATTCAACGATCTACATCAAAGGCGAGCAATTCAATTTCAGAATACAGATCCCAGAACTCAAGAATTCCTTTTTGTTTATAAGTGTAGTTAACTTTCAGACGTGAATAAATTAAAGACATGATTTGTAATGAATTGTAAAATAGAATTGAATCAAGCTTTATATGATGCTGATTCATGTTTATTCATGTCTATTCTATCATATATGCCTATGAACTATTGTGGACTATCGAACCTATCATGTTATGTGGAAATTGATGAGTAAACCTATGATGTTGTATAGGAATTTGGGAATGAAATTATCATATGTAAGTTTGGTGATATTATGATACATACAAGTTTTAGGCTAAGTCATGTCGTTTATGCCTAATTGTTTAAAGCCATTATGCATACATGTTTATAACTACGACCTTATATGTTTAGATCTACAACTTTATATGTTAGATCCATATGCCTTTATGATAGATCTAATTTTCAAGTTCATCACTACATGCCAAGTTTAACTTGTATAGTTTTATGTAAATTCATATGCTTGTGGTTCATGTTGCATAGATCAAATTTGAAAGTTCATAGTCCAAAGTATATTATTCTATGCCAAATCCATGTGACATATGTGTAGTTAGATCCATACTTTTGTATGATGTTGGAATGTTGCAAAGTTCCTCTTTTCCCCTTTTTGTTTTATAAGCTAGGCTAAAATATCGATCCTAACATTCTATGTAATTTTTCGAACGTACAACGGGGGTAACGTTGGGGAAAACATGAAATTACATGTAATTAGCATGTTTGACACATAAGCATGATAAGTGGCATGAAAATGGTATAATCTATATACCTAAAATTTTGAACGTGATTTAGAGGGAAGTGGGCCATGACAATAATAGATTTATAATTTACACGTAAATATGTAGGATAAACATGAAAAATTACAGGGCAGAGATTGGTTCATGAAATGGTATATTTAGTATACCATTAATTGTGAGCATAATTAAAAGGATAATTATGGCATAATTAAATTGGGAATAATTTACATATGGAATTTTTCATAAATAAGAAATATGTAAATTTAGAAAAAACGAATATGCCTAACCCAAGGTTAGACTTAGTTGTTGTGTAAAACTGCCCGGAACCGACCGGCACATCCAGTGACCACAACTATACCTGTGTAATGTGGGTAGGTAGTGCATTGAGCCCAAAAAGGACCCGAGGTTAGACTAAATTGTGGTGTAAAACTGCCCGTAACCGACCGGCACATCCAGTGACCACAACAATACCTGTCCAATGTGAGTGGTTGGTGCTTTAATAAAGCTAAGTCAAGATTGGTAGGCTTAAGGCAATTGAGGAAACACTTAACTAGTTCAACATGTTAACTAAAATGATGGATGAGGTTAAGTAAATTTAGAACACTTAACCGTTATAACATGTTAATTAGACAAGTGGGTGAGGTAAAGTAAATTTAGAACACTTAACCATTATAGCATGTTAATTAGACAAGTGGGTGAGGTTAAATAAATTTAGAACACTTAACCTTTATAACATGTTAATTAGACAAGTGGGTGAGGTTAAGTAAATTTAGAAACACTTAACCAATATAACTTGATTTATGGAAAGGTTAAGTTAAAATAAGAGGGCAACACTTAACCAATATAACTAGATTTGTAGTAGGGTTAAGTTAACACTAGAAGGCAACACTTAACAAAAGTAACATGACACGTAGGTGGGTTAAGTTAACTTGAATTGATTGATGACACTTAACCAATACAACAAGATGAATACGTGGGGTTGTTAACAAGAAACACTTGACCAATACAACTTGATGAACGAATGGGGTTAAGTTAATAGGAAGCACTTAACCGATCCAACATGATAAATAAGGAGGGTCAAGTTAATAAGAAATGCTTAACAAACATGACATGATGAATGAGTGGGTTAAGTTAACATGAGCGGACAACACTTAACTAATATGGCGTAATGTGCGGGAGGGTTAAGTACATATCGGGTTGGTGGGTAATATTAGTAAATATAGGCCAACAAAACCTAACCATTAAATAAACATGCTTGAATCAGTGGAAGGGTTAAGTACATATCGGGTTGGTGGGTAATATTAGTAAATATAGGCCCACAAAACTTAACCATTAAATAAACATGCTTGAATCAGTGGAAGGGTTAAGTACATATTGGGTTGGTGGGTAATATTAGTAATATAGGCCCACAAAACTTAACCATTAAATAAACATGTTTGAATCAGAGGAAGGGTTAAGTACATATCGGGTTGGTGGGTAATATTAGTAAATATTGGCCCACTGAACTTAAATATTAAATAAACATGCTTGAATCAGTGGAAGGGTCAAGTACATCTCGTGTAGGTGGATAATATTAGTAGATATAGGCCCACAAAACTTAAACGTTTATTAAAAATGCTTGAATCGACGGGAGGGCTAAGTACATATTGGGTTGGTGGGTAATATTAGTAAATATAGGCCCACAAACTTAACCAATATGAAACTCTAGCAACGAGGACCCATTTCAGCAGTAACCCACATGGATGTATCACGTTACCCTGAACTAGGTATTGTGGGGCACGATTACTGGGCTGATTATAAGTGGCAAAGCAGCGGCAGTGGGTACGTCAGTATAGGTTCCGACGGTTTACGGGCGTGCACATACTCCAGAGTGAGAAAAACATGCACTGGGTACCAGTAGTTATACACTGTGCATCTTGAATCGTGTCGGGTCGCTATCATAAGGATTGATATGGGACCAGCACAGGGTATCTACATGCAAGAGAGGGCCAATTGACAAAGACACATGGAACATGAATACAAGTAGGGAGCCGATCGATAGGGTAGTAAGGGTACATCTAATATGTTCATGGCAATTAGGCTGATTGATGTGGAATCCTCACGATAGATGTACACATGAAGTCTACCACAATTACAGGGGTTGGGATCACGATTATCATTTTATACAGATTACTAGTTGGGACACTAGTTAGGTGGTGCAGAGATAAATATAGAAATCAAATTAACAGAGTACTAGCAAAGCAGAGAAAAAGTAGAAGCGCATTCATTTCACCTTGCACTTATCTTGTCTTTGGTTACCTTGTTTTTGTGGTATTGTCCTATTTTCTGTTTATTCATGTCATGATCCTTTATTTTGTTTGCATGCTGAAAGATCACTGGACTTACCAGACTTATGTTTGACCTAGTTTGTTTTTCGCCTCTTTTCTTCCGTTTCCCCCCTAGGCAGTCAGGGAGGGAATAACTCTTCCTAACTTGGACCTTTTCGCTTTCCAAGCTTGAAGATTTGTTGTTGTATCGCTTTGGACTCTCTCTCTCTCTCTCCCCCTTCCACTGCTATGGCTGGTACATGCTTTATCGGGGAATATCATTGTTTTAATGCTTCTTTTATTCTTGGAGGTTTTTAAATCAAGAAAGAAGTTCTATTGATTACATTTAAATATGATTGAGGAAATTGTTGTAAAAGCTTGACTGAATTAAGTTGTTTATAAAATGAATTCATTTTCCGCTGCTTTATTTGTTGTCTTGTAATTTATCTGCATCTTTTACCTATAATTCTCCACCGAAGTTAAGGTATTCCCTCTGTGAGTGACCTTAACGGAGGTGGGGTGTTACATAGCCAATCCGTCCCTAGAGTCAGACCATAGCCCATAAAACTAACCACATATGCGTCGCACTCAAACTCAACACCCAACACATATATCCTCAGACCCCGAAATATCATAAGCAGATGAGTCGTGCCCCCAATGTGGTTTGAGATAATAACGGGATCAGAATCAATAATAGTACTAATGTGTAGAGACTCAACCATAGATTTAGATATAAAAGAGTGAGAAGCGCTAAAATCAAAATGGGTCCTAACTGGATAATCGAAAAAAGAAATCAAACCTTCAACAAAAACTTTCCTGCCTTTGTTAGGTACACTAGCCTCGAGAGCACGAACCTTTCCACTTGAAGATCCTGCCCTTTGGCCCTGTCCTTGCTTCTTCTGGAACTCCCTAGTATAATTTCCAACCTAACCACGGTTGAAGCAAGCATTCTTCCTTTTTCTGCAATCTTTGACAAAATGACCCAAGCTCCCACAACCAGGACATTTATTCTTGCCTTGAGCCTTGTCGTTCTTTCCTCCCTTCTTTTGATGTTCTTTCTTGAGCCACACTTTCTTGTTTTACATCTCATCAGTCTTAGCCTCCGTTTTCTCATCCTTACCATCTTCGTACGTCAATGTCATATCAACCAGTCTCTCAAAAGTAGCCCCCATCGGAATGTGAGACAATTCCAATGGTTGAAGAGGGTTATTTATTCCTCTCGCAAACCACAAAGCTTTCTTGTGCAGGGTATTCACCAGTTTCAAACCAAACCTTGCCAACTGATTAAACTTATTGACATACTCTTTAGTAGACATGCTTCCTTGCTTAAGTGCCAGAAACCTCTCCATTTGCATAATCTCTTCTAACTAAGAAAGAAACTTTGTCTCAAATGTCTGTCAGAAATCATCCCAAGTTTCAACTGGACGCCCTTCATGCTCCACTTCCCACCAGAATGAAGCCTCGTCCTTAAGCTACCAGGCAGCCAACTGTATCTTTGTGCGGTCATCAACCTCGAAAAGCCGAAACAAATTTTCTATCTCTTTTATCCAATTATGTTCTTCCACAATGTTCTTAGTTCCCCAGAATGGCTTTCCTCCCATAACATAGAAGTCCTTGCATATCTTGGAGAAATTATCCACTCACGGAGGAGGAGGAATAATTGCTACAACTGGGGGACGGGAGTCTCCTTATCCTCCAATAGGCGATGTGGCCTCAAGACTTGTATGGAACTAAAAGATTCGGTTCCCTAGACATGTTGAAAAGAAAGAAAAAAGTGATTCAAAATACTTCCTTTTTGAAATTTTTTGCAAAAAATTTCCAAAACCTTTTATCTGACCTTGTACCCTTTAGCTCTAATACCAAATGTGACACCCAACGTCCGTTAATGTCACTTTTTATCAGAATGCATTAAGTTCCAAGAAGCGTTATAGGTAAACAGAAATAAAATATCATAAGACAGATATAAAATAGCAGCGTAAATTTAAAACTTCATTATTTTGTAGAAAAACATCGTAGGCTCAAAACCAGTTACAACATCGGGCATAAAATACTGAAACAAATTACATCAAAACAAAACATTTGTCTTGCACTAAAAACCATCAAAGTACAGAAATGTAAAACCATAATCCCCAGTAATAGCCATTATAATGTAGACAAGTAGTCGAAGTGATACATCAAAGCCGATCCAGATCCAAGCAGAAACAGAAGGGAGAACCTTAATCAAGCCTGAGCGTTCCCACCTTAAGAACCTGGGGGGAAGGAACAGAGGGAGAATAGGAAATAAAACGGGTCAAACATAAAGCCTGGCGAGTCCAGTGACTTTTAGAATATAAAGAAATAAAAGTATCATGGCAGACATATAAACTGGTTGAGAGATCACAGTGTCATATAACAGGTATAAATAAGATGAACAGGATAAGCAGAATAAACAAAGTAGACAATGCTTCTAAAACACTTTCCTCTTTACCAATACTAGTCTAATAGACATGTGGCAGGATTAGGTATCCCCTAATTCCTTAACCTAAAACCAAATGATCCCCACAAAAATATAATGATAGGATTAGGTGTACTCTAGTAACTGGTGTTGCTACAAAAATTAACTCTGAAACAAGCTGATGGTGAAAGGGTATCAGATGACCACAAGCACATAGGAATTCTCCAAAAGCAAGAGCCAAACACTAGAAAGAACCAAGAGTAGGAAGGAATGTTCCGAGAACTGCATCAACTAACACCTTTTTAGGAAGAAGGAGCTCAAAATATATAGAAAACCGACAGACTATATCCGGCAAGATATATCCGGCAGGGTATATCCGGCAGGGGAATTATATAGCAAAAGGTCATCTAAGTCCGAAACTAAGAAAGAGGGAGACAAGATTTCCACTTATTGAAACACGGAAGGATGGAAGGGCCATTGGTATTAACCTCCTTAATGCTGATACATCACGAGGAGAAGGCATCAAGAGTATCAAGACAGAAGTACATAGAGATTATTTGGAACCAGCTTCCGAAACATCTACTGTATAAACACTAAAAGGTCATATTCATAGACAAAAGGCAAATCACCTGGTGCACACTTCCGGAAGATAGGGCTTTTCCCGGAGACTCCACTGGAAGGTAACCGGAACCCTAGAAAGGATACAAGTTATCCAAACCATTCTACTTAGTACAGACACCAAC
Source organism: Allium sativum (assembly GCA_030737875.1). Taxonomy (NCBI): domain Eukaryota; kingdom Viridiplantae; phylum Streptophyta; class Magnoliopsida; order Asparagales; family Amaryllidaceae; genus Allium; species Allium sativum. The sequence goes on along the minus strand of CM060916.1, from coordinate 353,654,392 downwards.
AGTGGTTCCGAACCCTTCCTGCAAGCTCAGACCCTTCCTGCAAACTTAGACCCTTCTCACAAGCTTAGACCCTTCAATAAGCTTACCGCAGAACCCCTTCCTACCATCCATTAAGTCCTTTATCAAGGGTTGTGTTTATAGATTCATCCTACCAGGATAACTGTTGATTTTAGACTCGCTTAAGCGTGATACTAACCCCATTGAGGAAAGATTAACTACTCTTTCGGATTCTAGACCTTGATACCTAGGAAACGGTGAACTAACTCAAATTTGCGAAGGACAATTAACCAAATTTTCTATTAGGTCCACTTCCATAGACCTATCTCCGGAGTTGATGAAAAATATCAATAACATTTTGGCACTAGAAGGAGGGCCTGAACCTCCGATCCTTTGTTTAACCTTCCTATATATCTACTTATGCTATTCCGTCCTGGATTGGACTAAGCTTTGAAGAAGGAAGCATTATGAATAAAAGTTCTCTACCAGTTACCAATGGGATTCCCATAGTTGGAAAAAGTATTATTGAGCCGTGGGCAACCGTAAGGTTTAATTAGAAATCTTGCACATCCAAGGGAAAGAGAAAGATGTAGAGCCTTATGATCCTGATTGGTGGAGCATTAACCCCTTCCATTTAAGCCAAATCAAATCTTTTCCCTAAACCATTCTTCAACAGAAAGATATAATCCCCTTCTTCATATCAAAGAAGTTAACCAAACACAAGCTAGGGGAACCATATTCGAACAGAAGGTTGAGAGGGTGTCCTCTCCTCTTACCATAAAAAGGTATGAATGGGATATGCCCCCATGCGAAAAGGGGGTTAAGAGAAAATTTAGGGACAGATAGGGGATTACCAAATCAAGTGGTAAAAGGGTCAAACTGCAACAACGAAAGAAGGCTTTCGAGTCAAGATTACCAAAAGGTTGTAAGCTCACAATGTCAATTGAGGGTATCTACTTCTTAACTAAACACAAGTTAAACTTTTGGCTATCATTAAAGAAGATACCCAAAAACGAAGTTAAGTTGGAAGGACCATATTGCTACTGTTACATGGTAAACGGAGTTGAAACTAACCATTGCAGAGTTTTAGAAGGAATGATCGTCAACTTATTAAGACAAGAAAACTGCAAAAAATATGTGAAGAAGGCAAAGAGAGTTACGCCAATAGGATCTTTGGGAAAGAAAAAATAGTTTCCCTACATGATTGCAAGGAAGAAAATCCCTACAAACTTAAGATGACCGAGGATAAGTCAAGCCACAAATGGATAAAAGAAAAAAGAAGAAGATAAAAACCTTGTCATCACCAAGTTGGTCGGGGAAACGTATCCCCCAAAGGGGGTGGTGTGTTAGTCTATTTCCATGTCCAAATCAGAGGGGGGCTAGGTTAAAGCACCAAAAGAGTAAGCCTCAATTTCACACCAGAAATGGTTATGGCAGTGCATCTAAAATTAGCACGCCCTCCCTCTACTTGTAGAAGAGTACGCCTTGCCTTTGCTATGAACTAAGCATGTGCTACCTCTGTTCGAAGAATAGCACGTCCTACCTCTGCTTATGTTCCGCATGGTATATCTAGCAGACTATATCCGACAAGATATATCCGGCATGGTATATCTAGCAGGGGAATTCTATAGAAAGAACCAAGAGTAGGAAGGAATGATCTGATAACTGCATCAACCGACACCTTTTTAGGAAGAAAGAGCTCAAAATCTATAAAACACCCGCAGACTATATCCGGCAAGATATATCCGGCATGGTATATCCAGCAGGGGAATTCTATAGAGAAAGGTCATCTAAGTTAGAAACTAAGAAAGAGGGAGACAATATTTCCACTTATTGAAACCCAAAAGGACAGAAGGGCCATTGGTAATAACCTGCATAATACGGATACATCATGAGGCGAAAGCATCAATAGTATCAAGCAAGTAGTACATAGAGATTATCTGGAACCATCTTCCGAAACATCTACTGCATAAACATCGAATGGTCATATTGATAGACAAAAGGCAGATCAACTGGAAAAACCTTCCAGAAGATAGGGTTGTTCCCGAAGACTCCACCGGAGGGGAAATTGGAACCCTAGAAAGGATACAAGCTATCCAAACCAGTCTACTTAGTACAGACACCGACAATGGTTCCGAACCGGAAGCTATCTACATACATCACGAGGGCAAGCTTCCCTAAATATTCATGAGAAAACTAGAATCCTACATCCGGAAGCTTATAACTGAGAACCTACAACTGGAGGCTCAAATACCTTCCAAAAAGATACTACATCAACAAGCTCATATCAATATCGAAAAAGCCCCAACTGACTAGAACCTTCAATATGAAAACTATAGTCAGCACCACAACTCGCCTAGAAGCTAAAATATCAGAGACCAAGGAGAAATGCGGGCAACAGAGGCTCCTACAGGCCCAATGGCCAAATAGCAGAAGTGGCCCCAGATTCTCTACAAATAAGACACAGGGGTCACATTTTAGGGAAGATTTTCTCATTCTGATCCTTGGACTCTTTTTTCTCTAGAGTAAATCCTAATTCCTAAATTAATTTGGGGATTTTTTCCATTCTATTCTTGTATTCTAAATCAAAGATCAATAAAGAGTGAATCAATACTTATGATATTTCTTTATGAGTTTTCTATGTTATTTCCTAGTTATTGTTGCCGCAGCTTACTGTTTCCTACATATACATAAACCTTCAACCAAGATTTTCCGCAGGTCAGGTGAAATACCACTTCCCGTAAGCGTAAACCCTTCCTACAAGCTCAGACACTTCCCGCATGCTTAAACCCATCCTACAAGCTCAGACCCTTCCCACAAGCTTAAAACCTTCAACAAGCTTTGCGCAGAACCCCATCCTACCATCCGTTAAGTCCTTTATCAAGGGTTGTGTTTAGAAATTCATCCTCTCGGGATAACTATTGGTTCTAGAATCGCTTAAGCGTGATACTTACCCCGTCGAGGGAAGAGTAACTACTCTTTCGGATTCTAGACCTTGATACCTAGGAAACGGTGAACTAACTCAAACTTGCGAAGGCTAATTAACCTAATTTTCTCTTATGTGCACTTCCATAGACCTATCTCCGGTTTTGATGAAAAATATCGTTAACATTTAGGCACTAGAAGGAGGGCCTGAACCTATGATTCTTTGGTTAACCTTCCCATATATCACATGTTCTATTCCTTCCTGAATTGGACTAAGCTTTGAAGAAGCAAGCATTATGAATAAAAGGCCTCTACCAGTTACTAATGGGTATGCCATGGTTGGAAAAAGTATTAGCGAGCCGTGGGCAACCGAAAGGTTTAAATTAGAAACCTTGCACATCTAAGGGAAAGGGAAAGATGTAGAGCCTTATGATCCTGACTGATGGAGCACTAACCCCTTCTATTTGGGCCAAATACAATCTTTTCCCTAAACCTATTTCCAACGGAATGATATAGCCCCTATCTTCATATCAAAGAAGCTATCAAAACATGGGCTAGGGAAACCATATTCGAACAGAAGGTTGAGAGAGTGTCCACTCCTTTTATCATAAAAAGGTATGAAAGGGATATGCCCCCATGCCAAACGGTGGTTAAGATAAATTTAGGGATAAAGAGGGGATAACAAAATCAAGTGGTAAAAGGGTCAAACTGCAACAACGAAAGAAGGCTTACGAGTGAAGATTACCAGAAGGTTGTAAGCACACAACGTCAATTGAGGGTATCTACTTCCTAACTGAACACGAGTTAAACATTTGGCTGTCATTAAAGAAGAGACCCAAAAACGAAGTTAAGTTGGAAGGACAACATTACTACTGCCACATGATAAACGGATTCGAAACTAACCATTGTAGAGTTTTAGAAGGAATGCTCGTCAACTTCTCAAGCCAAGGAAAACTGCAAAAATATGTGAAGAAGGCATAGAGAGTAATGGCAATAGGATATTTGGGAAAGAAAAAAGTTCACCTTCATGATTTCAAGAAAGAAAATCCCCACAAACTTAAGATGACCAAGGATAGGTCAAGCCACAAATAGATAAAATAAAAAAAATAAAAAAACCCTTGTCATCACCAAATTGGTCAGGGCAAGGTTTCCCCAGGAGGGGGTGGTGTGTTAGTCTTTTTCCACGCCCAAATCAGAGGGGGCTAGGTTAAAGTATCAAAAGTGTAAGCCTCCATTTCACAATAGAAATGGTTGTGGTAGTGCATCTAAAATTAGCACGCCCTACCTCTGCTCGTAGAAGAGTACACACTGCCTTTGTTATGAACTAAGTAAATGTTATCTCTACTCGAAGAAGAACACGTCCTACCTCTGCTTATGCTTCGTGTTACCCGCAGATGGAAATGAAAACCCCAGTCATCGCCTACAATAGTCAGGATAAGTTTCTATGATGGTCAGTATGGCCCGGTTTAAGTTTCTAAGACCTTATCATCACCTGCAATGGTGAGGATAAGGTGCCTCATGGAGGGAGGTCGAATAAGTCTCAGGGCCTTGCTTGTGGATAAGCTAGCCAACTGCACCGGACACACAGGCCCAGAGAGTGGCAAACAAAGCACGTTCATCCTCTGCTTTGATATCAAAAACCAAGATAGTTGCTCGAGAAGCATGTATAACCTCTTCTTCCCAAACAAATCCAAATGGATACCAAAACATTAATGCCAGAGGTGGGTTTCTTGTGCTCAATCTCTAATTACCTGAGCAAGGCTGAGCTTAGGTCTTCTATATTGATACCCGAATCTAGGCTGATTCGGCTCACGACAAAAACCGGAAGTGGATTTCGGGTCTCCTACTTTAATAACCTGAATCTGGGTGGGTTCGGATCCCTACAAACAAAGGAAGCGAATTCCAGGTCTTATTTCAATACCCGAATCCAGGTTAGTTTAGGACTTCTGTCAAGCACGAAAACCCGAGATAGTCCATAAGCTCTATTGAAGCATCATAAGTTAATTCCCCGTCCTTTACCAAATAATACTATCTTTGAATGGATCCGAAAGCTTATAATTCACCAATGGAAGGATTTTGAAGTGAGTACCTCAAAAATTTTGAATCAGAATAGCCAGAGACATGCTTACGGGGGAGAGTCAATAGAACAAAACTTGGAAGGAAATGTAGAGCCCCTCATCAAAAAAACTTGGAATAAAATTGTTATTTCTTTTCTTGTTCACGGAATTTTTTTAAACCATTTATGTACAAACAATTATTATCTGCATTTTAGATAAACAACTATATACATGATAGACAACATCAATACATAAGTTCATGTACAAGAGTCACACTCTTAACGACCCAAACGTCGATATGATTACATGTCACTATTACAAAATGTCACTAAATATCTATATCTTCTCCGTCCTCAGGTACATGGGGATTAATGGCATGACTAAGTGCAATACCGAGTAACTTGTTAAGCTTTCGCACTATTCTACTCGTTTCATTGATATGATCAGAAGGTTTAATATTAAGTTTCAAGGCTCTGTTATAGGCTCTACAGATAGCCCCGGGAAACTTGTCTTCTTTCTCTAACTCAAAGACGTTTATGAACAAATCCTGCCTTTCTTCTTGTAAATGTCTTATTTGATCAACATACCGACTAATGCGGTCATGTGAGTCTCTAACAAACTTAGTGCTATAGGTCCCCTTTATTTCCACTACCACTCTTTTGCACCACTCAAAAATAACTAATTCCTTTAACCTAGAAGGAGGGTTATTCAAGTAAAAATACTCTTGAAGGGTTGGGGCTTAGGCACCGTCGCAACGCGAAGAGTTTGGTATCCCATCATAATAGGAATGTTTTTGAAGCAGTGTTCCCACGTCTCACATTTCGTATTGACATTGTTTAAACCAATTTCCAAGTCGATAATACGTTAGCGTAAAATCCTTAATTCATCCTCAAACTTGGAAGAGGGTTTAGTCTTTATGTATGTCTTCAATCCAAGGATAATTCTATCTCTTTCTTCTAACTAGTCTTTTAAAGCATTCGTTCTCTCATTCAAATGTTTAATGGACAATTCTGGAGTAAGCTCTTCCTTTCTTGAGATATTGTAACACCCCGTATTTTAAAAACACTAAAAGATGATAAATTAAATAATAATTAATTTAATATTCAGAATTAAGCGAAACGGACTACGCCATTGTGTTCCTCTCGGAATTCTAGTTAAAACAGACACCTGGTTTGCGTAAAACGGACAACGTTTGAAGAAGTTATTAAGGTTTGAAGTTTGTATACGCATAAAAAGAATATATATGAACAAAACATAGCCAGAAAATTCAAAATAGTTCAAATTCACAGAAATTTGGGTAGCGGGGAAATTCCCGCCTAGGGATGTCGACCACAGTTCGTCCCCATAAGGGGTGTGTCGACCCATGGGTCGACCCCGTAAGAGTGGTCGACCCCCCTACGGTAGATCTGGGCAGATTCTTCTGGCTGAATGTGGGCTCCTTTCTTGCCCTGCTTCGTTAGCTTTAGGCTATATATAAGACCCCATTTCTCTTGTTTTTCCACACCTAAAATAATGGAGAAGTAGATGTTGCCTCTGCCTAGATTAAAATCAAGTCTTTTCTTCTTCGGCAAACAATTAGAGTTCAGAGATCTGTGATTCAACATCTGCAATTCTTTCTCCTATTTTTCCAGATACAATCACAGTGAGTCCATTTTAATTTCAGATCTAAGTGTTTAAAAGGAAATCATGACATTGCTATAACTGGATCTGTGCCTGTGACTACTTGAATCATATTAGATTTGCTTTATCCTATTTCTCTAAGTTATTCTTACATGAAAATTGAACTAGATCTGAACCTATACCTATATAACATGTCAGATCATCCATTGTTTGTAGATATAATTCATTGTTTAGATCACCTCATGCTTGTTCCTATTATGTTGTGGCCAAATCAGATATTAGTTGGATATCTAATTCATTGTTTAGATCTCATCATGCCTGTTTATGTTGTCCCTATTATGTTAGAATCAGTTCATTGTCAAATATTCATCAGATCTGTTCCTATATGCCTATCTTGTCATTATGCCACTATATATTTATGCCTATTTCTGCCATTATATGTCAAAGTTATTAGTATAATAATATATGTCCTCTAACATTCACCTTTTCCCTTTTATTTTTATAGCCAGGCTACCTTCGAGCCTAGGCATGCCGCTGAAATATGCAAACACGTTAAATTGGGAATGAGGGTAAAATGTTAAAATTAGGGCATAACTTGTAGTTGGAAATTGGGCATAACTTTCATGAAATATAAGAATATGAATTTAGGGCATAAATCAAATTGTGATTAAAAACCTTAATTTGGGACATATGGTTCATTATGAACATAACTTGGGAAAGGGGAATAAAAACCTTTAACGACATAGTAATAGTTGGTTAATAATGAAAATACCTAGAATTACAGTAATTATAAACTGTGATCGCACTTAGACATGAGGTTGGATTACACATGTGGTGGAAGTCTTCTCGGAACCGATCAGCATATCCAGCGACCACAAATGTTGAATCTAATGTGAGGGCCTAAGTGCATAAACATGAGACCTGCTAAGACACGAAGTTAAATCCGATTTGTGGAAGAAGTCTGCCCGGACCAGTCCGGCATATCCAGCAACAACAAGTGGTAGGCTTAATGTGGGAGGTTTAGCACAGTATAACCATAAAAGAATATAGTAACGAATTGGAATACTTAACCTAGTTAAATCCATAGGGATTGTATGAACATATAACTTGAGTAGCGGTTAAGTAAACGTTTGAAACAGTTGGTGGGTTAAGTAAATCTTGGGTGGGTGGGTAATATTTATATTTATAGGCCTACAAACTTAACCTGTGGGGTTATGCATTCTTTTACTCTGGTATGACATAACCTGTTGAAAACCTAGTGGGGATGCAAGCATAGGGGGAAGCTTGTAACATCTTGTATGTGGGACCCATTTCAGTCAGTAACCCATATATAGTTATCAAACAAGTACTCCGACCTGGTCGGAGTCGGGGCACGCTTACTGGGCTGATTGTAAGGGATCCAAACGTGGGGAACGGTGTGGGCGGCATATTCCGAAGGGGCCATGTGCGTGCATGGGTCCAGGAGAGGAGGTTTAGACGTCGTGACACCTGTAGATATGGTTGTGCACTTCCTGAAAACGAAGGGTTGCCACTTTAGGGAGTGATATACCCTACTATGGGCCCAACACAGGGTATCTACGGAGTAGGAAGCCAATCAATTAGGTAAGTAATTAGGGTACATTTAGACTCCGTTCTGTTGGGGAGCCCGTTAATACCCTTAGGGGTAACTTCAGTATGTCGGGCTGCTTGTTGATTATATGGGGTGAAAACCTCTCACTGGAAGTACACCTAAGACTACCATCTTATACTTTTTGGGGATCATCTTGTTCACAAGACACTAGTATTGGTGAAGAGAAATCATTAGAGAAACACGATATACTCTATCATGTTTATCCTGTTTACCTTTTCATACTTGTCTTTTATGATGTTATCTCTCTTATCCACATTATACGTCTGTCATGATACTTTTACTTATTTATGTGCTAAAAGTAACTGGACTCGCTAGACGTTATGTCTGGCACATTTTATTTCCACTTCTTTCTCTTTTGGTCCCCCCCGGGTTATCAGGGTTGGAATACTCAAGCTTGGCCAAGATTCTGCTTTCATTCTGCTTGGAGCTTCTTAGATGTATTGCTCGAGCTTTTATCCTTTCTACTATAACTATGTTTTGTTGGGGGGATTATGCTTCTTTTATTATTGTACTCTGATGTTTTAAGTACAAGACAAAAAATTTAAGATGATGTATTGGGTTTATGTATTTTCGGACTTATGATGTTTTGAACCATGATGTTATGTTTTCTACACTAATAAAATTTCAAATTCCGCTGCTTTTTTATATCTGTCTTGTAATGTTTCTATTTCTGTTTACCTATAACACTTCACGAAACTAAATTCATTCTCTTAATGAGTGACATTAACGGATGTGGGGTGTCACACTTGGTATCATAGCTGAAGGTTACGAGATAGGATAAAAGATTTTGAAAATTATTTTCAAAAAGGTTTTAAAAGAAAGCATTTTCAAAAAGGAAAATTTTGTTTTGAAAAACATATTCCCCAAAGCCATATGTATTATCTTTCGATCCTTTGTCTGAATCCCTTTCCTTTTCTTTTCAGCATATCTGGAGGATAAGTGCACGCTCTCACGATTAGTGCTCCAGATCAAGGTAGGAAAGTTTCCATGGAATGTTTGATTTCTCTCTCCAATCATCCTATTAGAACTCTTTTTGATTCTGGCGCTTTGCATTTATTTATATCTAATTCTATAGTTGAGTCTCTGCACCTTAATACTAGTATGGTAGTGGAATCCATTGTTGTCTCAAACCCTGTTGGTGGTTCGGCTCATTTGTCCATGATTTATCGGGGTCTGAGAATATCTGTTTTCAGCGTCGAGTTTGAGTGTGACACATATGTGCTCGATTTTATGGGCTATGTTTTGATTCTAGGGATGGATTGGCTAGCCATGTATGGTGCCATTCTGGATTGTGAGAGGAGGGTCATTAGGATTTTGACTGGCCATGGGAGGACCCTCGGGATTTCTTGTGACCCTAAGGGGTCTGTCATGCTTAGTTTCCTATAGTCTCTTGACACATATGTTGATGATCTGCAATCTATATCAGTAGTCCAGGGGTATTCTGATGTTTTTGAGGAGGTTCGGGGCTTAACTCTGAGGCGCAATATCGATTTTCGTATATACTTGGTAGATAATGCAAAGCGAGTTGCATTACCTATGCGCCATATGGCTCCAAGAGAAAGGAGGAAGCTTAGCAAGAAAATAGGGGAGCTATTTGAGAAAGGGTTTATTAGTCGAAGCATAACTTAATGGGGTGCTCCGGTGGTATTTGCAACTAGGGCAGATGGTTCATTTAGTTTATCTATAGACTATAGAGAGTTGAATAAAGTCACAAAGAAGAACAGGCACCCACTCACAAAGATAGATGATCAGTTTGACCAACTTGTTGGTGCAACAGTATTCTCTTAGTTAGACTTGGCCACAGGGTTTCATCAGTTGATGATGGCCGAGGACAGTGTAGACAAGATTGCTTTTAAGACTCCATATGGTTTCTTTTAATGACTCGTTATGCCTTTTGGGTTGACGAATGCACCTGCATATTTTGTTGATCTGATGAGTAGGGTGTTTCGAGAGTTTCTAAATAAGTTTGTCATGATCTTTGTTGATGATATTTTGATCTTCTCAAAGGGCAAGGAAGAGCATGCCCAACATTCGAGAGAGGTTTTGAAAAATCTGTGAGCGCATCAGCTTAAGGAGAAATTCTCCAAATGCCATTTTTAGAGAAAAGAGGTGAGATTTCTAGGGCATGTGGTCTCTAAAGATGGGATAGTAGTAGATCCCGTAAAGGTAGTTGCAGTTTCAGATTGGAAAATACCAAAGAATGCAATAGAAGTTGGAAGCTTTCTTGGATTGGCAGGCTATTATAGAAAGTTCATTAAGGATTTCGCAAAGATATCAGTCCCACTCACCAGGCCGACGAAGAAGAATTTGACGTTTTCATGAGATATGGATTGTGACATTGCTTTCCAACGATTAAAGAGGGTTCTGACCAAAGCCCTAGTCTTGATCCTGTCCAACAGAAACAAAGTGTTCGCAGTTTACACTGATGCCTGTGGTACAGGGCTTGGTGCGATTCTGATGCAAGAGGGAAGGGTAGCATGTTATGGGGGTAGACAACTAATGGGTTCATGAAAAGAACTACCCTAGCCATGACTTAGAGCTAGCTGCCATAGTATTCGCGCTTAAGACGTGGCGTCATTGTTTGCTTGGAGAGAAGTTCGAGTTGTACACCGATCATAAATCTCTCAAGTACTTGTTCTCGTAGAAGGATCTTAAGTTAAGGCAACAAAGGTAGATGGACTTCCTAGCATCTTATGACTTCGAGATTGCTTATACCCCTGGCAAGGGTAATATAGTGGCAGATGCACTGAGTGGGCAGAGGATGGCCTTAAGTCCTCTGTTTGTGGAAAGGAAGAACTTGGAGTTTATATCGACTTTGGACTTTAGACCCTCCACCGGGTATTTGCCTAGCTTATTTGCGTCACTGGAGGCGTGACCTACTCTTACGGATCAGATAGGAGCCTTGCAGCAAGAGGATACACATATTTCAATCATACTGGATAGGCTCAGTAAAGGGGAGACTTCTAGTCACCTCAGTAGATATTCCATAGACGACAAAGGTTGGTTACAACAAGAAGGAAGGCTTTGTGTTCCCCAAATAGGGAGTCTTTTGAAGACAGTCCTAGAGGAAGCCCAACATTCTAAGATGACTATTCATCCAGGTGCCGATAAGATGTATAGGGATATGAAGTGGATTTTCTTTTGGGTTCGGATGAAAAAAGATGTGGCAGAGTTTGTTTCTCAATGTTTGGTTCGCCAGCAAGTTAAAATTGAGCAAAAGAAGCCCGGTGGTTTATTTTATCCTTTGGAGGTTCCACAGTGGAAGTAGGAGGGCGTCTCTATGGATTTCATAGATTGGTTGCCTAGATCAAAGAAAGGCAACACCAGTATTTGGGTTATAGTAGACAGACTTACTAAAAGCGCTCATTTCATTTCGGTTAAGAGCAAGAGGACGACAACATGGTTGGCAACAGTTTATGTTGGTAAGATAGTCCATCTTCATGGAGTACCTTCCAGTATCATAAGTGATCGTGACCCTATTTTCACTAGTGAATTTTGGAGGAACTTGCAAGAACCATTAGGTACACATTAGTGTTTGAGCACCGCTTATCACCCTTAGACTGATGGACGGATAGAAAGGGTGAACAGAGTTCTCGAGGATCTTTTAAGACTGTGTATCCTAAACTTTGGAGGGACTTGGGAAGAGCACCTTCATTTTGTTGAGTTCGCCTACAACAACAGTTATCAAGCTAACATTGGCATGACACCCTTCGAAGCATTGTACGGACGACCCTATAGATCACCAATTTGTTTGCGTCAGTCTACCAAAAGGCTACTACTTGGACCGGATATGGTTAAAGAGACTTCCGAAAAGATTAATCTTATCCGCAGACAAATAAAGACAACCCAGGATAGGCAGAAGTCCTACGCAGATAAGAGAAGGGCTAACATTGAGTTCAAGGTAGGATACATTGTTTTCATTAAGATGTCACCATTGAGGAATGTGGTTCGCTTTGGATCTGTAGGGAAATTGGCACCAAGATTCGTAGGGCCATTTCCCAAAACAAAAAGGATTGGCCAAATGGCCTATAAATTAAAGCTACCAGTAACAGTGTCTGATATTCATGATGTTTTCCACGTTTCTCATTTGCATAAATGCTTGCATGATACTGTAGAAGTAGTTGAGTATATTGAAGGAAGTTGAGGTGGAACGAGAGGCGACAGTTAGATGAGTCCCTACCCATATTCTTTGACCAGAAGTTAAGAAGCTACGCAGCCGAGAAGTAAAGTTAATGAAGGTTCGGTGGGGATATAACCTAGAGAATGCAACTTGGGAGACCGAGGATAAGATATTTTCTTCGTACCCTTTTCTTTTGGAGGGTATCTTCTTAACGTCCTTTCCAAATCTTTTATTTATGCTTGTTTCAATCATTTGAGTATATCCTATCGATCAAATCTTCAACCTTAAGGTAAGAAACCCATGGATGCAAACATGTGCTTGAGACATGTTATGCTTGATGGATACAAGTGGACACAAGTGTTTGCTAGTGGTTGCTTGTGGATGTATATACACACATACTAGGCACTAGATCGGCTCAATCACTTTCATACTGCATATGGATGTGTGTGCATTTTCCTTTTTTATGGATGGAAATGGATGTATCGTCATATGGATGTTGCATTTGGATGAAATATTGTGCACACATATGGAACTAACAAGTTATAAGAGGATTATTTGCATACATGTTGGATTCATGGCACTAACATACATTGCATTAAGGAGCTCGACCGAATCTTTATACCGCTTGATCTTCGAATTAGTATTGGGACATAAACACACACTTTTGCATATGTTCATATAAGCATTAGAAATCTTTTAAGGACAATGGATGCCTGTGATTGGTGGATGAGTAGATGGATGTGGATGGTAGGATATACATTCTCCTCAACATAGAGATTTTGGGGACAAAATCCTTTGAGTAAGGGAGAATGTAACACCCTGTATTTTAACAACACTAAAAGATAACATATTAAAGAATAATTAATTTAATATTTAGAATTAAGTGAAACAGACTGCTCCATTTCGTACTTTTCGGAATCCTGGTAAAAATTGACACCTGGTTTGCGTAAAACAGACACCGTATGAAGAATTTATTAAGGTTTGAAGTTTGTATATGCATAAGGAGAATATATATGAACAAAATATAGCCAGAAAATTCGAAACAGTTCAAAATCACTGAAATTTGGGGAGCGGGAAAATTCCCGCACAGGGGTGTTGACCCCATCAAGGGGGTGTCGACCACCAAATCGGCCCCATAAAGGGGGTGTCGACCCATGGGTCAACCCCCCTATAGCAGATCTCTGCAGATTCTTCTGGCTGAAAGTGGACTCCTTTCTTGACCTGGTTCGTTGGATTTAGGCTATAAATAAGATCCCATTTGTCTTGCTTCTACAAACCAAAATAATGGAGAACTAGTTGCTGCCTCTGCCCAGAGTAAAATCAAGTCTTTTCTTCTTCAACAATCAACTAGAGTTTAGAGATCTGTGATTCAATATCAGCAATTCCTTCTTCTATTTTTCTAGATCCAATCACTGTGAGTTTATGTTAATTTTAGATATAAATGTTTTAAAGTAAATCATGACATGACAATAACTTAGATCTATACCTGTGACTACTTGAATCATATCAGATCTGCTTTAACTTGTTTATCTAAGTTATTCTGACATGGCTATTGAACTAGATCTGAACCTATACCTATTTATCATGTCAAATCCGCCATTGTTTGTAGATCTAATTTACTGTTTAGATCACATCATGCTTGTTCCTATTATGTTGTGGCTAAATAAAATATTATTTGATATCTAATTCATTGTTTAAATCTCATCATACCTTTTTATTATGTCCCTATTATGTTAGAATCAGTTCTATTATCACATGTTCGTCAAATCCGTTCCTATATTTCTATCTTTCCAATATGGCACTATACGTTTATGCCTATTTCTGCCATTATATGTCAAACTTATTAGTATAATCATTGTTGTCCTCTTCCCTTCATCTTTTCCCTTTTATTTTTATAGCCAGGATAACTTCGAGCCTAGGCATGCCGCTGAAATATGCCAACGCGTTAAATAGGGAACGAGGAGAAAATGTTAAAATTGGGGCACAACTTTTAGTTGGAAATTGGGCATAACTTGAATGAAATACATGAATAAGAATTTAGGGCATAAATCAAACTGTGATTAAAGACCCTAATTTGGGGGCATATGGTTCACTATGAACATAACTTGGGAAAGGGGCATGAAAACCTATAACGACATAGGAACAGTTAGTTAATAGCGGAAATGCCTAGAATTATAGTAATTAGAAACTTCAGTCGCGATTAAACATGAGGTTAGATTACACTTGTGGTGGAAGTCTGCCCAGAACCGACCGGCATATCCAACGACCACAAGTGTTGAATCTAATGTGAGGGGTCTAAGTGCATCATCACGAGACATGCTAAGACACGAGGTTAAGTCCGACTTGTGGAAGAAGTCTGCCTGGAACCGACCAACATATCCAGCATCCAAAAGTGGTAGGCTTAATGTGGGAGGTCTATCACAGTATAACCATAAATGAATATGGCAATGAATCGGAATACTTAACCTAGTTGAATCTATAAGGATTGTCTGAACACATAACTTGAGTAGGGGTTAAGCAAACTTATTTCAAACAGTGGGTGGGTAATTTTTTTTGGGGCCCACAAACTTAACCTATGGGGTTATACATTCTTTTACTCTGTTATGGCATAAACTACGGAAAACCTAGCGGGGATGCAAGGGTAGGGAGAAGCTTGTATCGTCTTTTGTGTGAGACCCATTTCAGTCAGTAACCCATATATAGTTATCAAACGAGTACTCTGAACTAGGTCAGAGTCGGGGTGCGCTTACTGGGTTAATTGTAAGAGATCTTGACGTGGGGGACGGTGTGCGAGGTGCATTCTAATGGGGTCATGTGCATGCATGGGTCCAGCAAAGGAGGTTTAGACGTCGTGTCACCTGTAGGTATGGTTGTGCACATCCTGAAAACGAAGGGTTGCCACTTTAGGGAGTGATATATCCTAATGTGGGGCCAGCACAAGGTATCTACGGAGTAGGGAGCCGATCGATTAGGGTAGTAATAAGGGTACATCTAGACTTTGGTATGTTAGGGAGCCCTTTAATACCCTTAGGGGTAACTCCGGTATGTTAGACTGCCTGTTGATTGTATGGGGTGAAAACCTCTCACTGGAAGTACACTTAATTCAACCATCTTATACTTGTTGGGGATCATCTTATTTATAAGACACTAGTATTGGTGCATAAAAATCATTAGAGAAGCGTGATATACTATATCATGTTTATCCTGTTTACCTTGTCATACTTTCCTTTTACGATGTTATCACTTTTATCCACTTTATATGTTTGTCATGATACTTTTACTTATTTATATGCTAAAAGTAACTGGACTCGCCATACTTAAGTCTGACCCATTTTATTTCCTCTTCTTTCTCTTCCATTCCCCCCCCCCCCCCATGTTCTCAGGGTGGGAATACCTAAGCTTGACCAGGATTCTTCTTTCATTCTGCTTGGATCTACTTAGATGTATTTCTCTAGCTCTTATCCTTTCTACTATACCTATGTTTTTATTTGGGAAATTATGCTTCTTTTATTATTCTTCTCTGATGTTTTAAGTACAAGACAGGAATTTTAAGATGATGTATTCGGTTTATGTATTTTCAGACTTATGTTGTTTTGAACCATGATGTTATGTTTTCTGCATTAATAAAATTTCAAATTCCGCTGCTATTTTATATCTGTCTTGTAATGTTTCTATTTCTGTTTACCTATAACGCTTCACGAAACTTAATGCATTCTCTTAATGAGTGACATTAACGGATGTGGGGTGTCATAGATATAGAAGAAACCTCTTTTGCTGATAACGCTTCACTCCAAGACGGGAAAGTTTCACGACAATCTACCTACACACAGGAACACAGAAAAATAGTTATGATTATATTTTCTTTTTGATTTACAGAAATAAATTTCCATTATTACATAAAAGCTTTGTGTAAGTTAAATCAATCTATCGTGGCATACAGATCATAAAGAGTTACAAAGGATCGCTTTCACTTGATTAATACATTTATCTTTTACATGACATCTCGGCATGTTTAGCCCTTAGATTCTTTAGAATTGCTTCACGATCTTCACTCAGGAAGTTAAAAGAGAGCCAAGGGAATTCATTATAAACACTCTTAAGTTTCTCGAGAAAATATATTTTTTCCTGATAGCGTGAGTGGTTGTTGTTAAAAACACCCTTCTCATTCTACAAGTTACATGTAATGCATCTTCGTAGTAAACAATGTTCTGTCATAATTCAAATAATCATATTAGTAGCTACATGTAGTGAACGGAGCTCCTTACAAGTTTTACATAGATTTTTGATTTCAGTTTACAAATATTCCCCTTGCTCTACATAAGAACTGTTTAATTCTTTTTGCTTGTTATCTAGTTCTGCTTAAGGCGGGGAACAACTTTTCTTCTTGTCTATTAGATATAATGACAGGAAATTAGTTATAGTCAAATACTCGGTAAAAGAGAACACGTTGCAAGAGCAAGAATTATACTCGAGAAAAAGAAGCTTCAGGACCAACATCTTTCTCCCCTCCCGAAAGCCTAGAGGGGACCACCTTCTTCAAATAAAGGAGATTCAAAATCATGAACAACACGGGAACCTCCTACCATAGGATTTTTCTTAAAAGAATCATGGGATGCTTCGGCACTTGAAAGAGGATCGTTTCTATACCTATCATGTTTATCCAAGCGACAATTACCTCCGAAACCACTGCTGTCATTATTCCCATCGTTATCAACAAAAGCAAAAGTCCTTTCTTCTTCACTGGAATCATCAGAAAGACTGTCAATGTATAGAAGATCTTCGACTTTAGATTCACCCTTCTGTGGTATCTCGACACCTCGTTCACCTAACTTGTTCCTTTCCATAACTCTATCCCTGAAGAAAGGTGGAACGATAGTGGTTCGGACCTCGGGAAGACTCTGAAGGTTATTGGAAAGTAGGTGAAAAAACAACTTCATAACATTCAGCCTTAATCCATGGAAGATGTCTTGCAAAAAGTTAGAAATCCTGCCTTTAGCTGCGTAGATTACTGCGTAGTGCAGCAAAGCTTCTCATCCTTCTTCTGAAGCTCATCATCAAGAGTGACCACATTTTCCACTATTTGATGTTCTAAAGTCGACATTTTGTCTGCGGTTGTGTCCTTAGTCTGCCTTTCTTTCTCTAAAGCCGCCTCGGCGTGTTCAAGGGAAGCTTTCAGCCTCTCACATTCATCACTTTAAGCCTCGTTTGCCTCTCGAAGCCGAACAATTTAGGAGGTAGGGGAAGAAGGAGTTGAATTAGATAAAAGCCATCTTTTGGTATTCTAAGAAAGTGGAAGCATTCAGTCCATGGTCGCAATAGACTGAAAGTCAAGATTAAAAAAAGAAAATTTTGTACGTAAAGCTGCCGGTTGATCAAATATTGATAAAAATCCTTAGCATATGAAGAAGAAGAGGATAACAAGATGTCAGTAATCTCCAAATGAGGAAGGGCAAGCTTCACAAAGTCATTAAACTATGTTGAAGGGTTGGGAAGCCTCAAAGGATCAGTAGACTGATAAGATGGAATTCACATGATAGTATGAGAACCCAATTCTAGTGTATTTGGGAAGGATGGCAGAAGGACACAACATCCACTTTGCTTACCGAAAGTACCCTCGAAAATTGGAGAAGCGGAAAAATCAAGCGTTATTTTCTTAGTTGGCGGTTCAACAGGTAACTCAACCAACCTCTTGATATCGACAATAGTAGATTGATTTAAAACATCGGTGAGGGTCGAAGCTTCCAAAGTCGAAACTCCTAGTCAAATAAAAAATCAAAGAGAATTCCAAGATTGCGGAACTTGAATGTTAGAGAGACTTTGATAAAGAAATTGCTAAGCATACCGGGAGACAGAGGGATAGAAGAAGTACACACATCCGAACCAAACATCAAATGCTTGGAGCCTGGAAAATGGATAGGTGGTCGTACCAAAAACTTTCGCCCGTCAGGGAGAAGATCATATTGCTGCAACTTATCCTTGGTTAGCAAAGCAGATCGACCCTGTGGCTCTTCGAATAGCTTCAAGATAAGCTCAAACACATGAGATTCACTTTCAGTTAAAGGAACTTTCTTAGAAGCAGGATTTGAAAAAATGACTAAAGTTTAGCCATGTATAAGAAAAGTAATTATTCATAAAGGGTTAGAGAACTCACCATAATCAACAAATTTGCTTGAAAAACCAGCAGGGCGTCTGATGAAGTAGAACTGGTCCTCCCAAGATATAGACTTTCCCGCACCGTCACTATTGATCATCCTTAAAGGTTTGGCATGGAGTATAAGGGAGTCAACACCCCTTGAAAAGAACACCAAGTGCAGAATGAGATTAGAAGTAAGAGAAGCTTAACCGACTCTAGAGCGAGTACTTCAAGACATAGAAGCAATGTATAAGTGCTTGGCAGGAGTTGGATAGGTGCAACCTCCTGATCCTGTAGAATTCAAAATATGAAAGACGGGAAAGGAAAGAAGCCTCCATGCCAGATATGCATAGAAGAATATGCAAAATATCCTTCGGGAGGAGTCATAATATTAACAAGGTGAGTATTAGGAATACTGGCCACATTATCCATTCCAAAGCTGACGGGGATGGAATTTACTTCATCCTACGAAGTAATCAAAGATTTCTTCATGACAAGGGATCTCCTCATCTGAGAGATGCCACGAACACCAGTTTGTGATGCGCCGAAACTCCTTTTATCCGACATAGCGCTGCCAGGTGATATAATTTCATAAATACATAAATTCGTATCATACTCATTAATATATAATGGTGTGATAAAACGTAAACTGTTAGCAATAGATAGTCAAGATAGTGAATATTAAGGTAATCCCAAATACCAGTTTAGATAAGCGACACAACAAACATCGCACTTGTTAAGGAACAATCGAGCCCTTAGTAATGACAGTATCAGCTTTTTGTAAGGATAAAGCTAGGCAGATTCGGGGAAAAAGGTAATGGTTGAGCCGTAACCAGGCAACCGTAAGTCATCACCAAAGAGATGGATGGCTCTCGGCATCAGCAAAGTTGATGATGCCAATAGCACCATTTTTGTTACTTGATTGTAACAATAGATTCTTTTAGGCAAATTGCATATCTTAAGCCCTAAAAATTGATGTTTGGGGGGAAAAGCATATGTGTAGCTCACCATGAATCGAAATCCAGATCAATGACATTCCAACAATTCATATCCATCATACAAAACTCTAATTAGCTTGGCCAGAGCAATTTAATTCCTACTTGGAGCCCAAAGCAGAAGTATTTACCAGAGATTCAGACGAAAAATTCCCAAAATAAGCTTTAAGTCCTTAATGAACAAATAATATGGTTCGAGAAATTAATGTTGTAGGTAAAATGTGAAGAAGGAGAAGCGATGGTAATTATGCAAAAAAATTACCTCTAATCCACACTATACAAATGAAGACCAATCAACATTTCCAATCGAGGGAGAACAAAAGAAGCAGGGTAGACACTCAGAAATAGACAAAAGTTTGACTAGAAAAGACGAAAACACACCTTCACTAAGAGGGAGGCAAATGTTACTGCCAAAATTAACTCTGAAACAAGTTGACGGTGAAGGGGTATCGGATGACCGCAAGCATATGGGAATCCTCCAAAAGCAAGAGCCAACAACTAGAAAGAACCAAGAGTAGGAAGGAATGATCCGAGAACTACATCAACCTATACATTTTTAGGAAGAAGGAGCTCAACATCTATAACACACCGGCAGCGTATATCCAAGAAGATATACCCGGCAGGTTATATCCGGTAGGGGGATTCTATAGCGAAACGTCATCTAAGTTAGAAACTAAGAAATAGGACGGCAAGAGCTCCGCTTATTAAAACCCGGACTGATGGAAGGATCGTTGGTAATAACCTGCTTAATACCGATACTGTAACACCCCGCGAATTCTATAATTGTGAAATTCACAAATTAAAGTATAATTAATTTCAAATCAAAGAACTAAGGGAAATGGGATACGCCATTGCGTTTGTCTCGGAAAAATACGCGAAATAGAGTCCAAGTTTTCGAAAAACGGAGTCCGTATGAAGAAGATATGGCCTTCGGAAGTTTCTGAATTAAGTTTAAAATTCAAACAGAATAAAATAGCTCAGAAAATCAAATTTAAATTCCAAAATCGGGCCCAATGGGCCAGGGCGGAAAAACACCCGCCTAAGCCACCCAGGTCGACTGGGCTGTCGACCTGGTCTAGCCAGGTCGACAGGGCTGTCGACAGGGCTGTCGACAGGCATGTCGACCTGGTCCAGAGCCAGGTCGAACCCAGTCCAACCTGGCTGGCCTATTTTATGTTGGCCGATTTTCTGTAGTCTGCTTTGTCATTAGGGCTAGGTGGCAAGCTCTAATTGGTCCCTCTTTAGGATGAATGGCTACGATCAATCCAAGCAACATCAACGGTCCTAATCAGTTCATAACCCCTATAAAAATGACCCTAGACTCAACCCTAATCTATTCATTCAAAAAATAAGAACAAAGCCGCCATGTTCCTGAGGAACGACTAGGGGTAGCCACCAATTGGAGAGAGGATTAGGAGGCAAATTCTAAAGCATAAAAGCAACCTAAACAAATCAAAGCAACAAGGAATCGCATCTTCAAATCCCTAAATTTGAGGATTCGCCACACAATTGTAAGTAGAGTATTACTTTGGCATGAACAAATAACTGTGTTGGTTTGTATACTTGGTTGTGGTGATAAATAATTCATAATTTGTGCGTTACTATGATTCTTATCGATTTGGAATACGTTTGGATATTCTCGAATTATGTTATTCAGTAATGAAAAACTACATGCGGTAGTTTTATGCAAGTATACGTTTGGAATATTCGCAAATTATGTAATTCATGTGGAAGCTACATGTATGTAGTTGATTAATTGAAATTCATGCAAGTTTGGGGTTTTGCTACTATGCCATCATAATGTGTATTTTCATACAAACATCATTTTTGTGAAGTAATTGGATTAAGTTTGGGTTATCATAATCCATATGAAATTATGTTGAAAATTTGGCATCATGATCTATGTATTAAGCCATGCTTTTGTACTAGAAAACCTATTTGCAAACTTATGAATATGACTAGGCTATGATTGATATTTGGCATAATTAAAATCCATGTTAAGTCTATATTGTTAACAAGAATTATATGATGACATATGTGGTACATAGCTAGGTTAGATTCAAAATCCCTTTTTGCAAGTTTGCATGACTAAAGTAAAAATCATGATTTCATGTTAGAAATATTTATGCCATGGTTATGTGAACAAATTTAACTATACTTTTGTATTAGTCACAAAAGTAGACACCTTTGTAAACATGTAGTAGTCTTATGAACATGATTTGCTTATGTTTGACATTATGCCTGAATAAAAGTATAGGTTTATGTTGTAGTTAAAGCCTATGTGTCGATAGTGATATTCTTAACTTAACTACAAGTTTACATGCTTTGATTTATGTCACTTATGCTTTATGACCAAAGTATATGTTACCACTATGCAAGTACACTAGTTTCTATTTTGTAGTTCCAACGTCACATTGCAAGTTCATGCGTTCACATTCCCCTTTTGGTATATGTAATCACGCTTTAAGCCTCCCCTTTTTCTCATGGCTAAGTTGGGCTTAAAAAGGCTAAGCCCAACATATATATAATAAACGGACGTGTTAAACGGGGGAAAATAACGTTGGGTTAAATTAATTAATAAATGAAAACATAAAGTAGAAGGGCCCAAATTCAAGTATGGGTTGGGCCCATGATTGGTGTAACCTTTACACCATTAACTTAATAATGGGCCGCAAATATTTACATATAAGAAAATAAAGAAGAAAGACAAAATATGTAAATGTAGAACATACGATGTGTTTAACCCGAGGTTGGATTGAGTTGTGATGTAAACCTGCCCGGAACCGCCCGGCTGTCTAGTAGTCACAACAATACCTATCCAATGTGGGAGGTTAAACATGGAGCCCAATAAGGACCCGAGGTTAGACTGAGTTGTGGCGTAAGACTGCCCGGAACCAACCGGCAACAGGCAGCCACAACAATACCTGTCTAATGTGAGAGGTCAGGGCCTTAATAAGACAATTAACGCTGAGTCAGGATTGGTAGGATTAAGTGAACTAAAGACTTAATCAAAATGGAACATGCTAAACTAAACGGACTGGTGGGGGTTAGGTTAGAAAACACTTAACCAACTTAGCATGTTGGCTAGAGATAGAAAACCTAGTAATGGGGGACCCTTTTCAGCAGTAACCCTAGAAGGTGTATCAGGATACCCTGAAACTAGGCAGGGTGGGGCACGATTACTGGGCTGATTGTAAGAGGTCAAATCGACGGCGGTGGTGTAGCAGTGTAGGTTCTAATGGGGTGCGGGCGTGCACACACTCCGGCGCAGAAAAATAAGGCACTGGACACCAGTAGCATACCTGTGCATTCTAGGATTGTGTCGGGCCGCCACCATGGGACTTGATACACCCCATGGTGGGACCAGCATAGGTAACTACAACATCGGGGGCCGTAAGACACATGTAACTATGCGAGTAGGAGCCGATCATCATAGAATGGATCACTTCACCCTGATTATGGGGTGCCAGTTGGGAACTAGTTTATATGGGTTCAGAGATTACCATGGGGTACGATAGTATATTCGACCCTAGACAACTTAACCAAGTTATAGTGCTTTCCCACTTCTTGTTTATACTTATCATACCCAGTTCTTTATTCATAGACAGAATAGTACTAGACTTACTCAGGCTTTATGTCTGACTCTACTTTTCTTTCGTCTTCTTTTCTTCCGTTCCCTCCCCCCCCCCCCCCCCAGGTCCACAGGGAGGGAACACTGCAGCTTGACTAGCCTTAACATCCAGCTTGAAGAGGAGAAATGTATTGCTTGGACCTTTTCGTTTTGAACTATGGCTTTGGACAATCACTATGGGGCCTTTGCAGTTTATCTATGTTTTATTTATGCTTCTTTAAATAATGTAATCAAGACAGATTATGAAAGTGTTATGTTATGTTTTGGAAAAGATGTAAGACAATCATGGTGATGTGTTGTAACACGTATTTGCTTTTATGAAATAAAAGTTGTTGTTTTTCCGCTGTTTACAAATATGTGTTCTTATATCTGTCTTGTATATCTGTGATTTATACTTATAAACCTCCACCAAAATTAGGGCATTCCCTTTGAGAGTGACCCTAACGGAGGTGGGGTGTTTCACTTGGTATCAGAGCATAGGTTTACCAGATAAGATAAAAAGTTTTGAAAAATTATTTTCAAAAAGGAAATTTAAAGAAGCATTCTTAAAAGAAAAATGTTATTTTATTTTAAAAAAAAGGCAAAGTCCACCCCCCCAAAGCCATAGGTACTATCTCTTATCCTTCGTTTTGAATCTATCCTTTTTGTTTCAGCATGTCCCAAGAAATTAACTTGCCGGAAGGGGTGCCAATACCTGGTTGGTTTAGACGGTTCTTAGAAGCAAGGGCCACTCAGCCAGGCCCTACCATTCCTCCTCCCCCAGTTGAAGGAAATCATCCAGCTGCAGCAGCACCTTTTCCTCCACCTCCTCCACGGGGAAACACTTTTGCTAAGATATGTAAAGATTTTAAAGCTATGGGAGGAAAGGATTTCCATGGAACTGAGTCCTTCGTGGCAGCTAGAAATTGGCTGAAAGAAACAGAGGACCTATTCATCATCTTTGAGGTAGAGGATAGACAAAAAGTACAATTGGCAGTGTGGCTATTGAAGGGCGAGGCTTCCTACTGGTGGGAAGTCACTAATGCTGAAAGACCAGTAGAGACATGGGAGGACTTTAGGGCAAGGTTTGAGACTAAATTTCTCTCAGATGCGGAAAGAAGTTTGCAGTTGGAAAAATTCTTATTTCTTAAGCAAGGGGACAAGACAGTCAGAGAGTATGTGAATCAGTTCGATGAGCTGGCTAGGTTTGGGCTTGACCTAGTCAACACCCCGCACAAGAAGGCTCTCCGTTTCGTCAAAGGGTTGAATGAGCCATTACACAGTTTGGCCATGACCCATATACCCATGGGAGCCACGTATGAAAGATTGGTGCAAATGGCATTGCTGAATGAAGAGGATAAGGGCAAGAAGGAGACAAAGGCAGAAAGCTCTCAAGGGAAGAAAGAGGGTTTGCAGCCTAAGAAGACAGACTTTAAGAAGGGCGGAAAAGGCAACAAAGAGAAGAGGAAGTGCAATTTCTGTGGCAAAGTGGGGCACTTAGTAAAGGACTGCCGGAAAAAGAAGGCCAAGGAGAATGGTGGGTGCTTTTCTTGCGGTGAGACAGGCCACAGGGCTAAGGACTGCCCAAAGAAACGAGGACAGGGGCAGAGGGCTGGATCCACCCCAGGGGCACAGGTTCATGTGCTGGAAGCGCCACCTCTGCAACAGCGAGGTATAAATACTTCTGTAGAAAGTGTAGTTTATCTTTGTGATCACCCCGTTCGCACTTTATTTGATTCTGGCGCATCACACTCCTTTATCTCGTCTGCTTTAGTAGAATCTCTGCACCTAAAAACTAGTATGGTAGAGGACCCCTTAATTGTTTCAAACCCAATTGGGGGCCCAGCTCATTTGTCTATGATCTGTTTGGGATTGAAAATTTCTATTCTAAGCATAGAATTTCAATGTAGTGCCTTTGTTTTGGGCTTTTCGGGTTATGGTTTGATTTTGGGTATGGATTGGCTATCCAGTAATGGGGCCATCCTTGATTGTGAGAAAAGGGTTGTTAGGCTCCTAACCCAGCTCGGTAATACTTTGGAAATTTCTTGTAATCCCTCATACGCGGTTATGCTTAGTTACCTTGAATCGCTAGATGCCTCTGTTGAAAATTTGCAATCAGTTAAAGTGGTCTGGGAATATCCGGATGTCTTCGAAGAGGTGAAGGGCTTGCCTCCGAAGCGGGAAATAGACTTCCGCATATATCTTGTAGATAATGCAAAGCCCGTTGCGTTGCCCGTTAGACACATGGCTCCACGGGAAAGGAAAGAGCTCAGTAAACAGATTAAAGAGCTTCTAGAAAAGGGGTTCATTAGGAGAAGCATTTCAGAATGGGGCGCTCCAGTGGTGTTCGCTACAACGGCGGATGGTTCACTCCGTCTATGTGTTGACTATAGGGAGCTCAACAAGCTAACGAAAAAGAATAGGCACCCTCTCCCTAGAATTGACGATTTGTTTGACCAGCTTGTAGGAGCGTCTGTTTTCTCCCAACTCGATTTAGCTACCAGTTTTCATCAGCTGAGGGTGGCTGAAGACAGCATCGATAAAACGACATTCAGAACCCCAGACGGCTTCTTTGAATGGCTTGTCATGCCTTTCGGCTTGACAAATGCACCTGCTTACTTCGTGGACCTGATGAGTAGGGTATTCAGAGATTTCCTCAACAAATTCGTAGTGGTCTTCGTAGATGATATCCTTATCTTCTCAAAGAGTGAAGAGGAACATGCTCAGCACTTAAGGGCAATCATGGAAACTTTGCGAGTCCATCAACTAAAAGCCAAATTCTCCAAATGCCACTTTTGGAGAGAAGAGGTGAGGTTCCTTGGGCACATAGTATCCAAACAAGGGTTAGCAGTGGACCCTGCTAAGGTAGTGGCGGTACAGGATTGGAAGACACCAAGGAATGCAACTGAGGTCCGAAGCTTTCTAGGACTAGCAGGTTTCTATCGAAAATTTATAAGGGATTTTGCGAAAATCTCAGCTCCGCTCACGAAATTGACAAAGAAGAATCTAGTGTTTAATTGGGACTTGGATTGCGAGTTTGCTTTCCAACGACTGAAAAGGGCTCTTACTACAGCCCCAGTTTTGACGCTGCCAGATGGGAGCAAGATGTTCACTGTTTATACGGATGCATGTGGGACAGGGCTAGGCGCCGTCTTAATGCAAGAAGGAAGGGTAGTAGCTTATGGCGGGAGGCAGTTGAAAGTGCACGAAAAGAACTACCCAACCCACGATCTTGAGTTAGCCGCCATCGTCTTTGCGCTCAAGTCTTGGCGACACTATCTCCTAGGTGAGAAGTTCGAACTTTACACTGACCATAAATCGTTGAAATATCTTTTCTCGCAGAAGGATCTTAACTTGAGGCAACAAAGATGGATGGAGTTTCTTGCCTCGTACGATTTCGAAATCTCCTACACTCCGGGCAAAGGCAACGTAGTGGCAGACGCGTTGAGCCGAAAGAAATTAACCCTAAGCCCGTTGTTTGTTGAAAGACAAAGCCTAGAGTTTATAGCCAGCTTCGACTTTAGGCCTTCCTCCGATTTCGTACCAGGCTTGCTAGCATCTCTCGAAGTGCGCCCAACTTTATTGGATTCAGTAGGGACAGCACAACGCGAAGACCCTCAGCTTGTGGAAATAATTGATAGGCTAATTAGGGGTGAAACTTCAAGTCACCTCAACTGATACTCCATCGACGATAAGGGTTTGCTAAGGCGAGACGGAAGACTATGCGTCCCACAGACAAAAGATTTAATAAAGAAGGTTCTCGAGGAAGCACATCACTCCAAGATGATGATACACCCAGGCGGAGATAAAATGTACAAAGACATAAAAAGGACTTTCTTCTGGAACGGCATGAAAAAGGACGTGGGAGAATTCGTTTCTAAGTGCATGGTGTGCCAACAGGTTAAGGCGGAACAGAAAAAGCCTGGCGGACTGCTACATCCTCTGGAGGTCCCGCAGTGGAAGTGGGATAACATCTCAATGGACTTTATCGATGGGCTGCCTAGGTCTAGGAGAGGCAACACTAGCATTTGGGTAATAGTGGATAGGCTTACTAAAAGCGCCAACTTTTTACCTGTCAAAAGTAAAAGAACTGCCTCATCCCTAGCATCACTTTACCTCAACGAAATCGTTCGACTCCATGGAATACCATCTAGCATTGTTAGTGACCGAGACCCCATCTTCACCAGTGAGTTTTGGCGGAGTCTGCAAGAAGCAGTAGGAACGCGGTTATGCTTGAGCACAACCTATCATCCCCAAATCGACGGCCAAACAGAGAGAGTGAACAGAGTTTTGGAAGACCTCTTAAGGCTATGCGTCCTTGACTTCGGAGGGACATGGGAAGACCACCTTCCTTTGGTGGAATTTGCCTACAACAACAGCTATCAAGCAACCATCGGAATGGCGCCCTTCGAAGCTTTATATGGAAGACCGTGCCGATCGCCCACTTGTTGGTGGGAGTCTACGGACAAGCTCATACTTGGACCAGATATGATCCGAGAGACTTCAGAGAAAGTAGACTTAATACGAAAAAGGATGAAGACGGCCCAAGACAGACAAAAGTCCTATGCCGACAAGAGAAGGACCGACCTTGAATTTGAGGTTGGAGACAGAGTTTTTCTCAAGGTATCACCGCTAAGAAACGTTGTTCGTTTTGGAACCACAGGAAAACTGGCACCAAGGTTCGTAGGGCCATTCCCCATCATCGAATAAATTGGGAAAATGGCCTATAGATTAGAGCTACCCGAGAAGTTGGCTGGAGTCCACAACGTTTTTCACGTTTCACATCTCCGAAAATGTCTACATGAGTCCGCTGAGGTGGTAGAGCCAAATATCCTCGAAGAGGCCGAAGTGGAACGCGAAGCAACCATAAGAAAAGTTCCAACCCGCATATTAGGAACGGAAGTGAAGAAGCTATGCAGCCGCGAAGTCAAGCTCGTCAAAGTTCAGTGGAGCGACACCGAGGGAGACGCGATTTGGGAAACTGAAGCTAGAATACGCACTGCCTACCCTTTTCTGTTCGAGGGTACATCCTTGATCTTTCCTTTTCCTTAAGTTGCGCTTTTATCTATCTTTTTAGGTATATTTCCTCGACCTTATCTTTTAGGTTGAAACCCTTTGGATGGAAACATGTAGTTGAAACATGTTATGGGTGATGGTTGCAAGTTGTTGCAAGTGATTGCTAGTGGTTGCTCGTGGTTGCATATACACACACAATCTAGGGTTTAGATCGGCTCAGTCACTTCATATTGCATATGCATATATGTTTGCCTTCGTATATGATTGAACTCTAATGTGTTGTCATGTGGATGTTGCATTTGTATTGAATGATTGTGCACTCATGTAGAATCATGAATAGGAAAATTTGCATACATAATGGATTCATGGCACTTACATAATTCGCATTAAGGAGGTCAACTGAATCAGTAGACCGCCTGATTTTGCATTAGATAAGTACATGTACACACACACTTCGCATATGATCATGAAGCATTAGAAGTCTTTTAAGGACAACGGATGCTCGTGTTTGATGGATGAGTAGATGGATGATTGGATGTTAGGATATACATTCCTCCTAACTTAAAGATTTCGGGGACGAAATCCTTTTAATTGGGGGAGAATGTAACACCCCGCGAATTCTATAACTATGAAATTCACAAATTAAAGTATAATTAATTTCAAATCAAAGAACTAAGGGAAACGGGATACGCCATTGCGTTCGTCTCGGAAAAATACGCGAAATAGAGTCCGAGTTTTCGAAAAACGGAGTCCGTATGAAGAAGATATGGCCTTCGGAAGTTTCTGAATTAAGTTTAAAATTCAAACAGAATAAAATAGCTCAGAAAATCAAATTTAAATTCCAAAATCGGGCCCAATGGGCCAGGGCGGAAAAACACCCGCCTAAGCCACCTAGGTCGACTGGGCTGTCGACCTGGTCTAGCCAGGTCGACTGGGCTGTCGACCTGGTCTAGCCAGGTCGACAGGGCTGTCGACAGGGCTGTCGACAGGCATGTCGACCTGGTCCAGAGCCAGGTCGAACCCAGTCCAACCTGGCTGGCCTATTTTATGTTGGCCGATTTTCTGTAGTCTGCTTTGTCATTAGGGCTAGGTGGCAAGCTCTAGTTGGTCCCTCTTTAGGATGAATGGCTACGATCAATTCAAGCAACATCAACGGTCCTAATCAGTTCATAACCCCTATAAAAATGACCCTAGACTCAACCCTAATCTATTCATTCAAAAAATAAGAACAAAGCCACCATGTTGCTGAGGAACGACTAGGGGTAGCCACCAATTGGAGAGAGGATTAGGAGGCAAATTCTAAAGCATAAAAGCAACCTAAACAAATCAAAGCAACAAGAAATCGCATCTTCAAATCCCTAAATTTAAGGATTCGCCACACAATTGTAAGTAGAGTATTACTTTGGCATGAACAAATAACTGTGTTGGTTTGTATACTTGGTTGTGGTGATAAATAATTCATAATTTGTGCGTTACTATGATTCTTATCGATTTGGAATACGTTTGGATATTCTCGAATTATGTTATTCAGTTATGAAAAACTACATGCGGTAGTTTTATGCAAGTATACGTTTGGAATATTCGCAAATTATGTAATTCATGTGGAAGCTACATGTATGTAGTTGATTAATTGAAATTCATGCAAGTTTGGGGTTTTGCTACTATGCCATCATAATGTGTATTTTCATACAAACATCATTTTTGTGAAGTAATTGGAATAAGTTTGGGTTATCATAATCCATATGAAATTATGTTGAAAATTTGGCATCATGATCTATGTATTAAGCCATGCTTTTGTACTAGAAAACCTATTTGCAAACTTATGAATATGACTAGGCTATGATTGATATTTGGCATAATTAAAATCCATGTTAAGTCTATATTGTTAACAAGAATTATATGATGACATATGTGGTACATAGCTAGGTTAGATTCAAAATCCCTTTTTGCAAGTTTGCATGACTGAAGTAAAAATCATGATTTCATGTTAGAAATATTTATGCCATGGTTATGTGAACAAATTTAACTATACTTTTGTATTAGTCACAAAAGTAGACACCTTTGTAAACATGTAGTAGTCTTATGAACATGATTTGCTTATGTTTGACATTATGCCTGAATAAAAGTATAGGTTTATGTTGTAGTTAAAGCCTATGTGTCGATAGTGATATTCTTAACTTAACTACAAGTTTACATGCTTTGATTTATGTCACTTATGCTTTATGACCAAAGTATATGTTACCACTATGCAAGTACACTAGTTTCTATTTTGTAGTTCCAACGTCACATTGCAAGTTCATGCGTTCACATTCCCCTTTTTGTATATGTAATCACGCTTTAAGCCTCCCCTTTTTCTCATGGCTAAGTTGGGCTTAAAAAGGCTAAGCCCAACATATATATAATAAACGGACGTGTTAAACGGGGGAAAATAACGTTGGGTTAAATTAATTAATAAATGAAAACATAAAGTAGAAGGGCCCAAATTCAAGTATGGGTTGGGCCCATGATTGGTGTAACCTTTACACCATTAACTTAATAATGGGCCGCAAATATTTACATATAAGAAAATAAAGAAGAAAGACAAAATATGTAAATGTAGAACATACGATGTGTTTAACCCGAGGTTGGATTGAGTTGTGATGTAAACCTGCCCGGAACCGCCCGGCTGTCCAGTAGTCACAACAATACCTATCCAATGTGGGAGGTTAAACATGGAGCCCAATAAGGACCCGAGGTTAGACTGAGTTGTGGCGTAAGACTGCCCAGAACCAACCGGCAACAGGCAGCCACAACAATACCTGTCTAATGTGAGAGGTCAGGGCCTTAATAAGACAATTAACGCTGAGTCAGGATTGGTAGGATTAAGTGAACTAAAGACTTAATCAAAATGGAACATGCTAAACTAAACGGACTGGTGGGGGTTAGGTTAGAAAACACTTAACCAACTTAGCATGTTGGCTAGAGATAGAAAACCTAGTAACGGGGGACCCTTTTCAGCAGTAACCCTAGAAGGTGTATCAGGATACCCTGAAACTAGGCAGGGTGGGGCACGATTACTGGGCTGATTGTAAGAGGTCAAATCGACGGCGGTGGTGTAGCAGTGTAGGTTCTAATGGGGTGCGGGCGTGCACACACTCCGGCGTAGAAAAATAAGGCACTGGACACCAGTAGCATACCTGTGCATTCTAGGATTGTGTCGGGCCGCCACCATGGGACTTGATACACCCCATGGTGGGACCAGCATAGGTAACTACAACATCGGGGGCCGTAAGACACATGTAACTATGCGAGTAGGAGCCGATCATCATAGAATGGATCACTTCACCCTGATTATGGGGTGCCAGTTGGGAACTAGTTTATATGGGTTCAGAGATTACCATGGGGTACGATAGTATATTCGACCCTAGACAACTTAACCAAGTTATAGTGCTTTCCCACTTCTTGTTTATACTTATCATACCCAGTTCTTTATTCATAGACAGAATAGTACTAGACTTACTCAGGCTTTATGTCTGACTCTACTTTTCTTTCGTCTTCTTTTCTTCCGTTCCCTCCCCCCCCCCCCCAGGTCCACAGGGAGGGAACACTGCAGCTTGACTAGCCTTAACATCCAGCTTGAAGAGGAGAAATGTATTGCTTGGACCTTTTCGTTTTGAACTATGGCTTTGGACAATCACTATGGGGCCTTTGCAGTTTATCTATGTTTTATTTATGCTTCTTTAAATAATGTAATCAAGACAGATTATGAAAGTGTTATGTTATGTTTTGGAAAAGATGTAAGACAATCATGGTGATGTGTTGTAACACGTATTTGCTTTTATGAAATAAAAGTTGTTGTTTTTCCGCTGTTTACAAATATGTGTTCTTATATCTGTCTTGTATATCTGTGATTTATACTTATAAACCTCCACCAAAATTAGGGCATTCCCTTTGAGAGTGACCCTAACGGAGGTGGGGTGTTTCAGATACATTTGGTGGCAAAGGCATCAAGAGTATCAAGCCAAAAGTACATAGAGATTATCTAGAACCAGCTTCCGAAACATCTACTGCATAAACACTAAAAGGTCATATTGATAGACAACAGACAGATCACCTAGAGAAACCTTACGGAAGATTAGGCTATTCCTGGAGATTCCACCAGAAGGCAAACCGGAACACTAGATAGGATACAAGCTATCCATACCAGTCTACTTAGTATAAACATCGACAGTGGTTCCGAACTGACAGCTATCTACATACATCATGAGGGCAAGCTCCCCTAGTTATTCATGAGAAAACCGTAGGCCTACATCCGGAAGCTTATTGTAACACCTCGTAATTTTAAAATATTAAATTAAAAAATTGAAAAATACTTGATTTTTAGGGGAAGAATTAAGTGAAACGGGTTGCGCCGTTGCATCCGTCTCGAAATTCTACTTTAGGTAGAGTCCGAGTTTGCGTAAATCGGGCTTCGTATGAAGAAGTTATGGAGTTCAGAAGATTTCAAGTTTAAGCAGAAATTAAATCAAAATAATAATTAAAGGTCAAAACTGTACAAAATTCGAATTTCAGTCAGAACGGGCTGAGCGGGAAATTTCCCGCTCACAGTTGTCGACCCCTCCCCCCGGGGGGGGGGGGGGAGTCGACATAAGTGTCGACCCCCCTATAGGGGTGTCGACATAGGTGTCGACCCCCCACGTAGGGAGTCGACCCTTTTTGAAACCCAGACCCAGTGACGAATTATTATAGCCCAATGCTGATGTGGCCTTCTTTGATTGGCCAATGACTGATTTCTGAGGTATTCGGGCATATGTATCATGCTATGGTTCACTGAATGACACGTCTCTTTGGTTTAATGGCTCTGATTTCTCCTAGACTAATTTAAAGGCTAGAATTGAACCTAGACTTCTATATAATCACTGAAACCTAAACCCTAGAACTCATTCTATGAAGCTATCATGTTGTTCGTCTAAAAACTGGCCTATCCTCCATTCATCTACCCAAACTAGAGAATCAAATTCAAACTAGGTATTAATTAGAAGAACTAGAGAATCAAATGTCTACATCAAAGGATAGCTTTTCAAATTTAGAAATCAGATCCTAGAAATCAAGATCCGTCCTTTTTCTGTAAGTACAGTTATTGATTAGATGTGAACACCTAATAAGAAATCGTGACTATAATAACTTGATCTAGAACTATGCCTAACTCTATTCGTGCCTATCCTTTTGTCAATTCCGAGTTGCTTTTGCCTATTGGACTGTTGCGACTGACGTAGTAAAACCTATCATGCTTATTGGACTGTTGTGACTGACATAGTAAAACCTACCATGCCTATTGGACTGTTATGACTGACATAGTAAAACCTATCATGCCTATGAGACTATTGGGACTGATACCATTGAACCTATCATGTTGTATTAAATTTGTCGTTCTTTTATGTATGTAAGTTACACGCTAAGTTATGTTCATACATGTTATATGTTTAGATCCAAACTAGTACCCATGTTTAAGATCTATATAAGTTCATGCTTATACAAATAGATCTATGTTGGTTCACATATTAATCGGATCTAATTTAAATGTAAGATCACGTTCATGTGCTTAATTAAGTTTATGTCGTTCTATCCTAAATTTATACTACACATGTTGATCTATATTTTTTATGCCTGTTGGAATGTTCATGTCCCCTTCTTTTCCCTTTTGTTTATAAGTTATGTTGATTTGCGAGCCTAACATTCTACGTGAATTATGTGAACGAATAATTGGGGAGACGTTGGTGGAAAATATTAAACTACATGCTATTGGCAAAGATTGGCTCATAATCATGTAAATGATTAGTAGCATGAAATGGTAGAATTTGTACACCTAGAATTATGGACATAATTTAGAGGGTAAACGGGGCATGACTTGAATTGACAACACTTGTGGATAATTTACATATGAACATAAATTGTAAATATATAAATTAAATAAAAGATGAATATGCCTAACCCGAGGTTAGATTGAGTTACGGTGTAAGACTGCCCGGACCCGCCCAGCACATCCAGCAACTGTAACAATATAGATCTAATGTGAGAGGTTAGCGCATTAAGCCCAAAAACCCGAGGTTAGATTGAGTTGTGGTGTAAGACTTCCCAGAACCGCCCGGCACATCCAGCGACCGCAACAATATAGATCTAATGTGATAGGTTGGTGCTTTAATGAATGAATTAAAGCTAAGGAACATACAGGCTAGGAATGGTAGGGTTAAGTAACACAAGAGGACAATATTTAACCAATGTAACATGACAAGAGGTACGGTTAAGTAACACGAGAGGGCAACACTTAACCAATGTAACATGACAAGAGGTAGGGTTAAGTAACATGAGAAGGCAACACTTAACCAATGTAACATGATAAGAGGTAGGGTTAAGAAACACGAGAGGGCAACACTTAACCAATGTAACATGACAAGAGGTTGGGTTAAGTAACACGAGAGGGCAACACTTAACCAATGTAACATGACAAGTGGTAGGGTTAAGTTAACACTTAACCAATGAACGAGTGGAATTAAGTTAATGGGAAACACTTAACCAACATAACATGATGAACGAACGGGGTTAAGCTAAGGAGAAACACCTAACCAATATCATATGATGAATGAACAGGGTTAATTTAATAAAAAACACTTAACCAATTGCAACTTGATGAATGAGAAGGGTTAAGTTAATAAGAAACACTTAACCAACTTGGCATGACTTTTGGATGGGTTAAGTTAACTCGAATGGATGGATAACACTTAACCAATTTGTAGGGTATACGAATATACCTTTGGAAACCCTAGTAACGGGGACCCATTTCAGCAGTAACCCACATAGATGTATCACTGTACCCTGAAACTAGACAGGGTGGGGCACGATTACTGGGTTGATTATAAGCGGCCAAAATAGCGGCCGGGGGTGCAGCATTGTATTTTCCGAAGGAGTATGTGCGTGCACGTGCTCCGGAGTGGAAAAGCAGGCACTGGGCAGTAGTAGTATACACTGTGCATCTTGAATCGTGTCGGGTTGCTATCATAGGGATTGATACGCCGTATGGTGTGACCAGCGAAGCGCATCTACACACAAGAGAGGGCCGATTGACACAGAAACAAGAAAAATTAATACAATTAAGGAGCCGAGTCGATAGTGTAGTAAGGGTACATCTAACATCTTCATGGCAATTGGGCTGATTGAGGTAAGATCCTCATACTAGATGTACACGTGAAGGCTACCACAATTGCGGGGTTGGGATCACCTTATTATATAGCATACGATACTAGTTGGGACACTAGTAGGGGATACGGATCCTTTTTCGTAGGATACTAGTTGGGACACTAGTAGGGGATACGGATCCTTTTTCACAGGATACTAGTTGGGACACTAGTAGGGGATATGATCCTCGTTCCATAAAAGACCCTAGTTAGGATACTAGTTAGCCGGTGCATGGATATAAAAATCAGAATAATGGGTAGTAGCGAAGTAGAGAAAGAGTATAAGTGCATTCGGTTTATCTTTCCATATCATATCTTATGCTAATCTTAGGTTTTGTTGTTATGCCTGTTATCACGGTATTGTCTTATATTCAGTTTATTCATGTCATGATCCTTTTATCTGTTTACATGCTAAATAATCACTGGACGTACCAGACTTATGTCTGACCCATTTTCTTTCGCCTTCTTTTCTTCCGTCCCTCCCCCACCCCCGTTTCGCAGGGAGGGAACATTACCACTTAGCTTAGTTTTCTTTCCAAGCTCGAAGATAGTCGATGTATTGCTTTGGACTCTCTTTCCCACTACTATGTCTGGTTCATGCTTTATTGGGGAATATCATTGTTATTTTATGCTTCTTTATTTTGCTAAACAAGACAGATATTTTGCTGTAATGGGTAAGGGTGTTTTGGTGTTGGGAAACGAATCTTTGTACAAGCATTTATACCAAGCTGCAGTTTTATCAAGGAAGTAAAGTTTTATATATTTTCCGCTATTTAAAATTTTGTCTGTTTTGTAATTTATCTGTTCTATACACTTTTGACGCTCCACTGAAGTTAATGCATTCCCTTTGTGAGCGACCTTAACGGAGGTGGGATCTTACACGTGGTATCAGAGTTGAAGGTTACCAGAATAGATAAAGGATTTTGAAACCCATTTTCAAAATCATTTTTATAAAGAAGTATTTTCAAAAACATGTTTTAAAGAAGTGTTTTTCAAGAGAAAAGTATTGTTTTTAAAAGGCACATTCCTCAAAGCCATGTGCACTATCTTTCAATTTTCTATTTGAATCTCTTCTTCCTTTCTTTTCGCCATAATTTCGCAGGCATACGGCATATGTCGAGGGCGAAGTAGTGCCCAACCTCCATCTGTAGCCGTAGTAGTTTCACCTGCGGCTAATCTTCTTTTCATGCTTTGTAGGTTGCCATGCGATGGAGGTAGTTTCGAGAAACTTTTCGATAAGCTACACAAGGGTAGTAAAGATAAGAATAAGGGAGTTTGGGCTACGGAGCAAAAGCCCAAGGATAAGAAGCTTGTTGACATGGCTTAATTCATGCAGAAGGAGAAAGATGAAAAGAAAGAGGCCAAATAGGAAGAATCACAAACAAGGGATTGGAATATAAGAAGAGTAGAAGGAATAATAGATCCCACGATAAGAGGGAGTGTCTTTTCTATGGTATAGTGGGTCATTTAATTGTAGGAAGAAGAAGGCAGATGGTTGTTTCTAGTATGGTGAAGCAGGGCATCTTATCAAGGAGTG
The DNA here is from genome assembly GCA_030737875.1 of Allium sativum. Classification (NCBI taxonomy): domain Eukaryota; kingdom Viridiplantae; phylum Streptophyta; class Magnoliopsida; order Asparagales; family Amaryllidaceae; genus Allium; species Allium sativum. The sequence goes on along the minus strand of CM060916.1, from coordinate 353,617,541 downwards.
CCCGAAAGACAAGGACAAGGGCAAAGGACATACCCTTCTAGAGGGCAATTGCATGCTCTCACTGCTAGTGTATCTAAGAGAGGTAGGAACATTTTTTTTGAGAGTTTAGTTTTTATTTTCAATCATCCTGTTAGTACTTTTGTTTGATTTTAGTGCTTCACATTCGTTTATATCTGCATCCATAGTTGAGTCTCTACACCTTAGTACTTGTATAGTAGAAGATCCCATTATTGTCTCAAATCCAATTGGTGGTGGTTCGGCTCATTTATCTATGATTTGTTTGGATTTGGGAATATCTATACTAAGCGTTAAGTTTAGATGTAATGCATAATTTTTTGGTTTCATGGGCTATGGGTTGATTCTAGGGATGGATTGGTTATCCAGTAATGGTTCCATTCTCAATTGTGAAAGGAGGGTAGTTAGACTTTTGACTAGCATCGGTAATACCCTCGAAATCCCGTGTAACCCTAAGGGTTCTGTCATGCTTAGTTACCTAGAATCTCTTGATACATCTATTGAAAGCTTGCAATCTGTTAGAGTAGTCCATGCATACACGGATGTCTTTGAAGAGGTGAAAGGCTTACCTCTAAAGTAAGATATAGACTTCCGCATATGCCTTGTTGATAACGCAAAACCTGTTGCCTTACCCGTTAGACACATGGCTCCAAGGGAAAGAAAAGATCTCAGTAAACAAGTAAAAGAGTTACTTGAGTAAAGGTTCATAAGGCGAAGTATTTATGAATGGGGTGCTCCAGTTGTTTTCACTACAAAGGCGGAAGGCTCACATCGCTTGTGCATAGATGATATTTTGGTTTTATCTAAGAGTGGAGAAGAACATGCTTTGTATCTAAGGGAAGTTATGGATACTTTCCATGCACATCAGCTGAAAGCAAAATTCTCCAAATGCCATTTTTGGAGAAAAGAAGTAAGGTTTCTAGGACATGTAGTGTCCAAAGAAGGGATAGCAGTTGATCCCACAAAATTAGTTGCGATGCAAGACCGGAAGGTCCCAAGGAATACAATAGAAGTAAGAAGCTTTCTTAGACTAGCGGGTTAATATATTGAAGTTCGTTAAGAACTTTGCGAAGGTATTAACCCCACTTACTGGATTAACGAACGAGAATCTAACCTTTGCTCGGGATATTGATTATGATGTCGCTTTCCAACGATCGAAGAGGGCTCTTACAACGGCCCCAGTTTTGACTTTTACCTTACGGTAGTAAAAGGTTTACGGTATACATGGATGCATGCGGCGCGGAACTAGCGCCATTTTGGTGTGAAAAGAAAGGATAAGGTCGTAGCGGATGCCTTAAGAAAAAAAGTTTGACTTCAAGTCCTCTTTATGTGAAAAGGAAAAAGTTCAGAATACATATCCACCTTTGATTTTAAAACCGTCGGTTAAGTTAGTAGTTAGCATCACTAGGAGTAAGACCTACGCTTTTGGATTAAATAGGGACTTCACTAAGAAAAGACTCTCAGATAGTTGACTCAGTGGATAAGTTTGGAAGAGACCTCTAATCACCTTAATAACTACACTTGGTAACATGGTTAGCATCTGTTTATTTTCAAGAGATAGTTCTTCCGCATGGAATACCCTCTAGTGAATTTTGAAGACCCTTTGAGGAAATGTTAGCATGACATAGCAGAAGTTGTAGTCCTAAGTATACTAGAAGAAGAAAAGGTGGAACGAGAGGCGACAGTGAAATGAGTTTTAATGCAAAAATTAAGAAGCTATTCAATCGTGAAGTGAAGACAGTCAGAGCAATATGGAGTGAAGCTCAAGAAGATGCGACTTAGAAGATTGAAGACTAGATACGCGCATCATACCCTTTTTGAGGGTATATCCTTGATCTCTCTTTTTCTATAAAGTTTATTTCAATGCTAGTCTTTATCTTTTAAGTATATCCTCTCAGTCCTATCCTCGATCCTTGGGTAGAAGCCAATGGATGTAAACATGTGTTTGAGACATGTTATGTTTTGTGGATGCAAGTGGATCTAAGTGTTTGCTAGTGGTTGCTTATGGATGCATATACACACACATTAGGCACTAAATTGGTTGTGTCACTTCCATATTGCATATGCATGAGTGGATTTTTATATATATAGATTGAAACTTGATGTGATATCATATCGATGGTGCATTTGAATGGATGATTATTCACTCATATAGAAGTTATAAAGTACCATAGGAAGAATTGCATACATGTTGGACTCATGGCACTAGCATAATTCACATTAAGGAGGTCAATTGAATCAGTGGACCGCCTGATCTTTTGCCTTAGTATTTGGACATGTACACACACCCTAAGCATTAGAAACCTTTTTAAGGGAAAAGGATACCTGTGATTGAATGTTTGAGTAGATGGATGTTGGATGGTAGGATATACATTCTTCTTGACTTGGAGATTTCGGGGACGAAATCCTTTAAGGGGGAGAGAAAGTAACACCTCGTATTTTTAAAATATTAAATTAACAAATTTAAAACATTTAATTTTTAGGAGAATAATTAAGTGAAATGGGTTGCGCCATTGCGTTCATCTCGAAATTCTGCATTAGATAGAGTCCGAGTTTGCGTAAATCGGGCTTCGTATGAAGAAGTTATGAAGTTCAGAAGATTTCAAGTTTAAGCAGAAATTAAATTAAATTAATAATTAAAGGTCAAAACTGTTTAAAATTCGAATTTCTGTCAGAGCGGGCTGAGCGGGAAATTTCGGACTCAGAGGTGTCGACCCTCCCCCCTCCCGGGGGAGTAGTCAACATAGGTGTCGACCCCCTCTAGGGATGTCGACATAAGTGTCGACCCCCCTATAGGGAGTCGATCCCTTTTGAGATCCAGAACCCAGTGACGAATTTTTACAGCCCTGTGCTGATGTGGCCTTCTTTGATTCGCCAATGACTGATTTATGAGGTATTAGGGCATATGTGTCATGCTTTGGTTGGTTGAATGACACATCTCTTTGGTTTAATGGCTCTTGTGTCTCCAAGACTAATCTAAGGATAGAATTGAACCTAGACTTCTATATAATCACCCCAAACCTCAACCCTAGAACTCATTCTATGAAGCAATCATGTTGTTCATCTAAAAACTGGCCTAGCCTCCATTCATCTACCCCAAACTAGAGAATCAAATTCAATTTAGGAATCAATTAGAAGAACTAGAGAATCAAACGTCTACATGGAAGGATAGCTTTTCAAATTCAGAAATCAGATCACAAAAATCAAGATCCGTCCTTTTTCTGTAAGTACTATTATTGTTTAGATGTGAACACCTAATAAGAAATAGTAACTGTAATAACTGGATCTAGAACTATGCCTAATTCTATTCGTGCCTATCCTTTTGTCAATTGTGAATTGCTAATGCCTATTGGAATGTTGTGACTAACATAGTAAAACCTATCATGCCTATTGGACTGTTGTGACTGACATGGTAAAACCTATCATGCCTATTGGACTGTTGTGACTGACATAGTAAAACCTATCATGCCTATGAGACTATTGGGACTAATACCATTGAACCTATCATGTTGTATTAAATTTGTGGTTCTTTTATGTATGTAAGTTACATGCTAAGTTATGTTCATACATGTATATGTTTAGATCCAAGCTAGTACCCATCTTTAAGATCTATATAAGTTCATGCATATACAATTAGATCTATGCTGGTTTGCATGTTAATTGGATCTAATTTAAATGTAAGATATGTAACAACCCGCATTCTACGCATCGGAGGACCGTAGAATATTAATTTCTTTCTTATACGAAGTCATATGGTCATGTGGCTTTGGGAGACGACTATTGGGGTCATTTCCCATGTTCATGATTTTTGCCGATTTTTAAATGACCGCTTTGCCCCTAGCTGATCTTGTTTCGGCCATAACTTTTGATTGGAAAGGAATTTTGACCTGAAACCACTTCCATTAGATTCGTTTGATGGTTTACCTCTCCGTAGAGTGGTCACATGCGAAAAACGGACTTACCGTTTGGGGGATTAGGCTGAAATAAGGTTTGGAAGGTGAAAAACTATTTAACCGGGCCAAATAGTGTGATTAGTGAATAGGCCCATAACCCATTTCGGGATTAGGTTTACGGGGAAGCTGAAATGAGTTAGGGTTTCATTTCATTTCAGTTTTCTAGCCTTCACTTACCTCTAAGAAACCCAAAATATGGCCTCCAACCTCCAAAACATCTCCAAATCACCTACAACTTGAAGATTGGGATTAGCAACATCAAATCAATGGAGATCTTCACCAAATCAAGATTAGAGCTGCTGGAACACATTAGAATTCGACCCAAACAGAGAATCATTTCAGATCTATAGTTTACTTTGTGTGAGTGATTTGCATAGTTCCTCACTAATTATGGCTAATTAAGGGTAATTAGTGTTAATTAGCGAATCTAAACATGATAAAATTCTGGAAAAATATTTAGAAATTTCAAAATATTATTTTAGGCCTCTGATAGAAAATTGGGTTAATTTGGTTAAGTTTTGCTAATCCTATCATTAGTTATGCTTAAACATGATTAAGGGGAAAACATGGGTTTTGGGTACATTTGATCCATATTGTTATGATTAAATTATTGTTTTGGTGTTTATGGTTGATTATACATGTTGCTACTACTATTTGGTATGACCTATGATTACATTATAAAGTTGGAATGGTTGAAAACGCAGTCGAGAGGTGAAAATAGCTAGCTGAAATGGTGCAGGTTTTCTTTGGGTCGAGTTAGACCGACCAGGGGAAGGTTTTGACCGACCGACCCGAGCTCACAACCGACCCTATATGAAGTGTTCGACTGACCAGGGGGGCAATACCGACCGACCAGGGAGGGTGAAGTACGACCGACCAGGAATGGTGAAGTGTTCGACCGACCAGGGGGGCAATACCGACCGACCAGGGATGTTGAAGTACGACCGACCAGGAATGGTGAAGTGTTCGACCGACAAGGGGGCAATACCGACCGACCAGGGTAGAGATGATGAAAACCGACCAGAATGAAAGGTTCCTGACCGACCGACTCGAACAGGAGGAAACCAATAACCCGAGATGCAAAGGTAGTCCAAATGGAAGTTATAGCTCAGGATCTAGTTGGGAACCAATGAGTTCGCTTCATGATTGGACTTTGTTGCGGGACATGTGCAAAGGGGTTGTCAGTATTCATAACTTTGGTTCAGCACTGAGAGATGGATAGTGGGCTTGTAGTGATAGTTACACGGGATTGGATTCCGTCATGGCCCAAAGTATTAGGTGACCAAAGTAGTGGATATCGTATGCTTTACGCACTGAGTGAGGGATGTGAGGATGATTGCTATGCTTGATTGTTCGACACCACTATGACATGCACACCCCCACCCCCGTTATCTTTACACCATTTGAAATGGCACCTTAGAGTGATGTACAGTATGTAGTGCTAACTCTTTGGTTGCAGGTTCAGGTATGGTTTAGTATACATGTTATTGTTCTGTTTAGATGCTTATCGCTCATATCAGACTTTTTGTCTGACCCAGAGTTTTATGTCACTTCTTATTACTCTGGGTGCTCACACGAGCAGACCAGAGACTAGTTAGCTGGTGATGCGCGAGTAGCTGATTCGGAGGCGAGCAGGAGGCTTCCACGTATGATATATAGATATTCTCCATGTGTCGTTGGTGGTCGCTACTTGGGCATTAGTAGTGTACCACCCTTATCTTGCTTTTGTTTTTTTGAGACAGTTTGAAAAGTTGTAATAATGTTGTCTTTGGATCATAAGCTGTACTTGGATTTTCCGCTACTATGTTAGTTTATATTCAGCTTATGCACTGTCTCACCTGTTTTATGTCAAGTATGTTGTTATTATATTTTGTTTCATGCGCTGTGAGACATTCTACAGGTTCCTTGTTAGTTCATTTCCTTCTTTCCTTTCCTCCTGACAACCGTCCCGTGCTAACTGGACATGTGTACAGCGCACTATTGGAGTAAATGTTGGTTGGTGCGGGGCGGGCCGTCACACCTGGTATCAGAGCTCTAGGTTGCGTAGTTAACCTAGGGAAAGACACTAGGGAGAGATAGTACGTATATGAGAGCGCGTATTTGTGATTATTTTGGTTTTCAAAAGCTATATCTATATATATTATTAGTATAGCTAAGGATGAAGTCGTACTGCACTAGCACCACTAAGGAGATGGTTAATCGTTTTCTCTCTACAGAATTGACGATGAGCCGAAATTTGAGAGGTGCTGGTAGAGGAGCCAATAATGGGAATGCTCCTGACATGAGGACGATGTTCACTGACTTCATGAGGGAGATGCTTAGGCATGTTCAGGGAGAGTTCCCAATGCCGGTAATGGTGGTGGTCCAGTAGTGCAGGCGCCTAGGGTCGATTTCGCCAAGTTGTGCAAGGATTACACTAACCTTGGTGGGAATCCGTTCCACGGAATGGAGTCGGCCACAGATGTTCAGGATTGGTTGGATAGCTGTGATCGTATCTTCGACGACTTGGGTATCGAGGATGCGATGAAGAGAAGGCTAGCGTCTCGTCAGCTGCAAGGGCGAGCGATGAATTGGTGGAATCCCATTAGAACAGCTACTCCAGAAGATCAGGTTACTTGGGTTCAGTTTAAGACTCGCTTTTGTGACAAGTTTATTCCAGCTGCTCATAAATCAGAATTGTTCAAGATGTTCTTGGAGCTTAAGCAGAATGGTAGGGCTGTCTCGGAGTACTTCGCAGAATTCGATACTTTATCGAAATATGGATGGTCCCTTATCGATACAGTAGAAAAGAAGAACGAGAAGTTCATAACTGGCTTAGATGGGTACATGGGGGAAAGACTTATAAACCATATCGATGAGACGTTCGAGTCTATTGTAGGAAAGGCATTAAAGTCAGAGAGCCTTTTCCCTAAGTCGAAGACTAAAGTTGCTACGTGTAACACCCGACCTCCGCTAGGGTCACTCGCAAAGGAATGCACTAGCTTTAGAGGGGTATTATTGGTAAACATGTACAGAAATATTACAAGACAGAACATATAAAATAGCGGAAGTAAAACCAACTTTCATATCATTAATAAATAAGGTCTAAAGCCTTTTACATCAGAGAATTTCTTACATGAAAACCTGTCTTGCAATAGTAAAGAAGCATAAAAACATTATCAAAAATTATTCCCCAAGTGAAACAGTAAAGTAGCCATAGCCAAGAAAAGTCCAAGCGATACATGATGACCTTCAAAAAAAAGAAGTCCGAACTAACAATAGCATTTCCTCCCTGTAACCTGGAGGGGGGGGGGAACGGAAGACAAAGAGGCGAAACAAAACGGGGTCAGTCATAAAGACTGGTAATCCCTATCTACTATCAGTATATAAACTAGTAAAGTTAACTGGCATGAGGAACTGAGATGAACATAAGTATGATGACAAGATAAATAAGCTAAACCAAAATAATAAGATGAACTACTGTACCAAGATAAACAAGTGTGTCATGATAAACTACGGTGTCAAGATAAGTCAAGGTATCACATCGTCAGGTTTCTATCAAGTACAATATCGCAAGGTATCTATCATGTATATTCGCTCTGCACCTCCCGTACTAGTATCCCGGCCCGCGTCATGTGTTAACTATGAACGTCTCTTGCCCAATGTCATGTAATGGAACATGTCATCCTAATATATCGTATATGTAGGTTTCCTGATTCGTATGATTCTTTCCATGCATAAGTTCAATCCTTTTTCGTAGGCCGTACGGGCTTTCTTATGTAAATCTATACCACTTCAACGTAGTACCGTTTTATCTTTGAGGTTATTTTGTACTGCTACCCTTGATCTGGTTATGTTTTCTTACCATGAACTATCGCATGTTCACTTAGGATTTATGCCACCTAGGGTCACTAGGGATTATGCTACCTAATGAACGTTTTCCGTGTTTTGGGTTCAAGCCACCTAGGGCCACTAGGGATTATGCCACCCGTCAACCGCGCCCTTTATCCCACGTATGTATCGTGAATCGTTTCCATGTCCAGACGCACATGTATCTCAATGTGCCACCCAAGTTTCGTGCCAGGGCAAATCAAGAAATACGGAACTCGGTCGGGAGCTTTAAGTCGTCCGCTGATGCAGATACCAAGGTCTATTTTTGTATCCGTGGCTATGGTCCCACGTGACCCCTCCTTCAAATACTGAAAGGCAATCCAAGAAAAATCATGTATGAGAACTACATCCCGGCCTCACTATAGCCCCACTTTCCTATGGGCCAACCTCACCCATGACTAGATAGCAAGAACATGGTCTGTTGGGAGTTCTATGCCTTTTCGTTCGTACACGATTGACTAAAGATGGTAGGTAGTCGGCGACGTGCTATCCAGGGCAAAAACAAGTATCGTCGACTCCACGCTATTCCATCCCAGTCTTTAGGTCGCTCGCATAGCAACCAAGGCATACTCTTGGCTCTTCTACCGAAGACCTTAACCTCTGTGAGGCCGGGTTTCATGGACCACCTGCCACCTCACAAAGGGATACCAAGAGTACCCTCACGTCCCCCGAAGATATAGCTTCGTCACCCAGTTCGCTGGAGCTTTTTATCTAAGTTAGATAAGTTGCTCCTCCTCGTATACTAAGCGATGACTTACCGTATCTATTTATGAACTAGTCCCATGTCCTTGGCTAAGAATTATTACTTAGTTATCCTTAACTAAGGTTTACCACTTAGCTTCTCTTCCCACTATCCTTGTTAACTACGATTTTCAACCTAGTCCCCTGAGCTAGGGTTTTGTCTAATGGGTTAAGTGTTGTCATTCAAGTTCATGACCTAACCCGCCCACGAATCATTTCAAGATTGGCTAAGTACTCAAGTTCAAGGCTTAGCCCTACAAGTTGGTTAAGTGTACCAAGAAGCTCATGACTTATCCCTATCAAGTCAAATTGGTTAAGTATTTATTTGTCTTAACCCTATCAGATTATCATGTTAGATTGATTAAACATAGATTATCTTAATCCCATCAGATTATCGAGTCGGATTGGTTAAGTATGGGTTAGCTTAACCCCATCCACTAATCGTATTACAATGGTTAATCCTAATTTAAAAGGTCTTGTGACTTAACCCTATCAGGTCCGCATATTAGATTGGTTAAGTATAGGTTACTTAACCTCATCAAATCATCATGTATAATTGGTTAAGTATAAGTTACTTAACCCCATTAAATTATCATGTCAAGTTGGTTAAGTATTGGTTACTTAACCTCATTAAATTACCAAGTTTAGATTGGTTAAGTGTTTAACTTAACCCCATCGAATTACCGTGCTTAGATTAGTTAACTGAAGGTTACTTAACCCCATCTAATTACCGTATTTAGATTAGTTAAGTCTAAGTTACTTAACCCCATCTAATTACCAAGTCGGATTAGTTAAGTGTAAATTACTTAACCCCATCGAATTTACCGTGTTAGATTAGTTAAGTATGGATTACTTAACCCCATCTAATTACCGTGTTTAGATTAGTTAAGTGTAGGTTACATAACCCCATCTAATTACCAAGTTGGATTAGTTAAGTGTAAATTACTTAACCCCATCCCCTAATTGTCTTATATGGTTAAGTGTCATTAAGGAACCAAGTCCGGTTTAACTTAACCTACCCATTCGTGTCATATCGGTTAAGTGTCATTAATCAAAATTACTTAACCTTTTCATGTGGCATTAATTAGATTAATGCACCCCAACCTCTCACATTAGACTTTGTTGTGGTTACTAGTTAAGCCGGGCGGGTCCGGGTAGATTTACACCACAACCTAGTCTAACCTCGGGCTTTAAGTGTTATATGACCAACTACCCACATTGGGTCCTATTGTTTGTAGCCACTAGTTAAGCCGGGCGGGTCCGGGTACATTTATGCTACAAACTCAACCCAACCTCGAGTTGGCCACTTTCATGTTTGGTCTAGTGTCTTATTACGCTTACAACCCATACGTGTCAAGTTTTCAAGTCCCATGTTCATAGCCAAAATTACATGTTGTCATGTTTATACCAATTTACCCAAATCATGTTTCATGTCATTAAAGTTTACCCATAACGTAACCCCAACGCTTTTAAACTCGCATATACATTCACAAAAACGCATAATGGATTAAAAGAAGGAACTTGGCAAAGGTATGACAAAAGGGGTATAAGGCCGCAAGTTAAACATGGTGGCATATGAGACATAATGTGTTCACAAACTTGCATGTTACATTATTAAACCCCAAAAACATGCATAACCCCAAAACTTAGCATATAGGTGAATCATGGTGATAGATGACATAGAAAAATGGCTAGAAGTTCGCATATAGCATTCTATGCAAGTTAACTTAAGGGATAAGAGAGTTCTTATGTTGCATAATGCAACATTTCAACATAAAGCTTATAGCTTTTAGCCCACAAAATCAAGGTGATGACTTTACGAATATGCATAGGATAAATCTACACATAACATGATAGTTTCTAAGCATGTAACCTACTCAAGTTCAAACCCAAAACTTGCAACGTGAACATTTAACTTCATAGTTAATATCTAAGAGTAGGAGGGGGCTTACAATGCTATGAAGGCACAAATCAATATATAAAAAGATTGAGACGAAGCCACACTAGCAAAAACCCCAAATCAATAAGCTCCAATAAAACCCTTGAGAAAATAATAAGAAAGATCCTTGCTTTGATTAAGATTTGCCTTGAAATCAAGTTTAGAAGCTCTCATATGAACATAGAAACTTTCATACACTCATATGATCATGTAATCTCTCATGTGAATGAAGATAGAATTTATGAAAAGAGGATGGAGGCTAGGGTTTTGAGTGGAGGACATGATCATTAGAAATTTTGGCATAGTTTAGTTGTACGATCAATTTATGAGGGTTTAAGGTAGGGTTAGGGGTCTTTTTATAGAAGACTAGGATAGTTTAGACCATAGGATAAACCCTAGTTTAGATCCTAGCCATCTAAATCCATCACAAGCCAACAAACTAGACCCAAAGCATGACTTGGGGAAGAAGTCAAGTGTAGGAACCATTTAGGGCCTTTAGATCAACCCTAGAGTCAATCCGGACCATCAAAACTCATCCCGTGCCTCAAAAATGGGTTCTAGGCCACCCAGGGCGACCAGGTTGACCTGTACAGGGGGGAAGTCGACACTACAATCAACACAAGGGGGGCAGGTCGACTTGGGTATCGACACTACAGTCGACACGGGTCAGTCTGCCAGAAAGTCTGCTGAAATCTTGTTTTGGCCATTTCTGGGTCATACGGACTCCGATTTTCAAAAACTCGGACTCTATTTCATGTATTTTTCCGAGACGAACGCAGTGGTGATGTCCATTTTACCTAATTCTAATTTTAAAATTTAATTCTGCCTTGATTTCTTGTTTTAACGTGTTGTTAAAATTCGGGTTGTTACACTACGGCATCTGCAAAGGAACCAAAGCCGCAAGCAGGCGGTGAAGGCAAGAAGAATTCTCAGAACAAGATGAAGCAGAACCCAACCAAGGATGGTCAGAATAAGAAAAATAAGAAAGATGGCGAATGCTTTAGTTGTGGCCAGAAGGGCCACTATGCCAGAGATTGTCGAGAAAAGCCTGGGGAAAGGATGTGCTTTAACTGCGGCCATGTGGGACATCCCAAGGATGATTGCCCACAACATCCTATGGAGAAGCAGATTGTGAAAGCGTATGCTATCAACGCTGTTCCTTCTTCGTCGAATGCTCCAAGTGCGGCGAAGAAGGGAAAGGGTGTCGTTATAAAAGGTATGCTTTCTATTCAAGATGTTTCTGTTCGGGTATTGTTTGACAAACCCGAGATAGTCGATAAAACTCCAGTTGTGACGAATCCGATTGGTGGTTCAACTATTTTTGGCATGATTTGTTGTAATGTGGTCTTATCGAGTCATTGATGTATGTTTGTTGTGATTGCTTTGTTTTGGGCTTTACTGGGTTTAGCATTATTTTGGGGAGTCGATCTACTCCAAAGGAATAGGGTGGTATTACGTACCTACCTAGTGATGGCGATAGTAACTGGAGTTAAGGAAGCTAAGAGGTTATCGTTGTAAAAAGTTCTAGTTGTCTCTGGGAGGCAAATGAGTGCCCTAGTGCTAGATTGTTTTGCTAGTATCACCTCACGTGGGTTGTCCGAACTCGGAGGAGATGTTCCTTGGGTGCTTGTCTGATATTGGTTTAGGCCTTTGGGGCTTGTGCTTAGCGAATGTCGATTTCGACTAGGATGGTTTGCGTGAGGGGTAAATAGTTGCTGTGATATTTCATTGGATGATATCTTGGTTTACTCGAGGAGTGATGGGCAGACGGAACATGATAAGACTGTTCAATGGCATAGACTTCCCAGAGTTAGACTCGATAGGGTTATGAGATTGATCGGCTGGGACTCGAGAAAGATGCAAAGTAATGGATTGTTTAGAACCCTATGTTGATGTTCTCTTTGGATAGTAGGACTTTGAAGGAATAGGATGTGTTCGTTGATCATGGAGGATACAACGAAGATTAGGGCGATTCAAGTTGGACTTGTACACGTAAAAGGAAAATGGGTGTCCGTTGATCTTGGAGATGCAACGAATAAGGAGACGACGACTCACGTTGGACTAGAGTTTGTCAGTAATGGATACTCAAGACTAGGTCTGAGTTATAGATTGACTCGAGTTGGACCGAGAAGGCTGCAAGGAATTAGATTCGGCTTGAGTTGGACTCGAGAGGGCAGCAAGATAATGGATAAACTTGGGTTGGACTCAAGTATTTTAGGCGGACTAAAAGCAGGGGTATCTGGGGACGCGCGTTACCCTGGATCCGTTGGACGTGATCTAGTTATCCTTGGAGGATAAACGTACGTTGGACGTACGGTAGTCCGTAGGGAGGCGGGGCTTCCATTGGCCTGGGATTGGTTGGACCAGTCAAGTAGGCATCGGTGAATGTATGGAGGCTGGGCTTCCATTAGTTATTGATGTTGGTTGGACCAGACATACTAGAATCGACATATTGTGATTGGTTAGACCAGTCATGTAGGTGTCGATGTGTTTATGAATTTAGCAGGTGATAGGTAGGACTTGTTTGATAGATGTTACGGTTGCTATGTTGTTCCTATTTTTCTTCCCTTGAGTAGACTATCACCTGTAGGGTTCCAGCGATGGGGAACAAAGTGATTGTAGTAGGACTATGAGCCAGTGCAGTACAGTCGTCATGACTCGAGGGGCAAAGTGGACGTAGTAAAGGATTAGTAAGGCTATGAGCCAGTGCAGTGAAGTTGTCATGACTTCATGGGGCAAAGTGGACATTGCAAAGGATTTGAGTGCGGTAATAGTTGCATTGAGTAGGAGACATGCCAGTTTAGGGGTTTTGTTTCTAGGATGGAAGTAACTAGAGTATTTCACAAGATATGATTTCAGACCCAAGAGAGAATTGGATTCAGAAACGCTAGTAAGCTTGACGATTAGATCGATTTTGATTGAGTGGATTGGTTACAGTTAGAAGGACGATCCTAACCTATTGGAAATCATCTCTAGGGTAGAGATGGGTATCGATGGAAAGAGAACGATCAAGCAAGGATTTGATCGAGAAGGATGGCTTCGAAAGAATAAGGGACTAGTTGTACCCAACGTAGATGGACTGAGAGATGAAGTGCTTAGAGCATATCATCACCCAAAATTGACTATACATCCCAGTGGTAACAAGATGTATTGAGACATGGAGCAGATCTACTACTGGGAAAGGATAAAGAAAGACTTTGGGAAGTTTATTTCCAAATGCATAAATTGCCAGTTAGTTAAAGATGAGCAAAAGAAGCCTAGTGGTTTGTTACAACCATTAGAAATTCCTAAATGGAAATGAGAACAAGTCTCAAATGGATTATATTGATAGTTTACCAAGGACTAGGTCAGGTCATGATGGTATTTGAGTGAATTGTATATTAGAAAATAAAGGCTACCCAAGATAGGCAGAAGACTTATCTCGATAAGAGACGAAGAGATTTGGAATTCTTCGTTAACGACTTGGTGTTCATCAAGATCTCACCATTGAGAATGTGATTCGGATTGGTTGGAGAGGTAAGTTAGCACCAAGATTTGTTGGTCCATTCCCAGTCCTCGAGCAAGTTGGGAATTTGGCGTATGAAGTAGAGCTACCTGACAAGATGGCGGGAGTTCACAACGTATTTCATGTTTCCCAGTTAAGGAAGTTTGTGCAAGACCCTAATATCGCTATTTCACCAGGTCAGTTGGACGATATCGAGGTTGAACCCGAGGCGGTTGAGAACCGCATGCCTATGCGTATTGTTGGGAACGATACGAAGCAGCTTCGAAGGAAGGCGGTGAAACTAGTCAAAGTCCAGTGGGGTGAGAATGAAAAAGAATATACTTGGGAAATAGAGGAAGATATAAGGAAAAAGTATCTAGAACTCTTTGCCTCGTAAGGTTTTGGTAGTGATAGTTTCTTCCCTTGTTAGCAAACCGCATGTTAGGATAGACTTGTTTTGCATGATGACTGTTGTTTTGGGGCTGATAGGCATGCGGGACCCTTTGTGTGTTTTGGTTAGGGAATTTCGGGGGCGAAATTTCTTAAGGGGGGGAGAATGTAACAACCCGCATTCTATGCATCGGAGGATCGTAGAATATTTATTTCTTTCTTGTACGAAGTCGTATGGTCATGTGGCTTTGGGAAACGACTATTGGGGTCATTTCCCATGTTCATGATTTTTGCCGATTTTAAAATGACCGTTTTACCCCTAGTTGATCTTGTTTCGACCATAACTTTTGATTGGAAAGGAATTTTGACCTGAAACCACTTCTATTAGATTCGTTTGATGGTTTACCTTTCCGTAGAGTGGTCACATGCGAAGAACGGACTTAACGTTTGGGAGATATGGCTGAAATAAGGTTTGGAAGGTGAAAAACTGTTTAACTGGGCCAAATAGGGTGATTAGTGAATGGACTCATAACCCATTTCGGGATTAGGGTAGTGTGGAGGCTGAAATGAGTTTGGGTTTCATTTCATTTCATTTCAGTTTTCTAGCCTCCACTTACCTCTAAGAAACCCTAAAAATGGCCTCCAACCTCTAAAACATCTCCAAATCACCTACAACTTGAAGATTGGGATTAGCAACATCAAATCAAGGGAGATCTTCACCAAATCAAGATTAGAGCTGCTGGAACACATTAGAATTCGACCCAAACAGAGAATCATTTTAGATCTATAGTTTACTTTGTGGCAAAGGTGAGCGATTTGCATAGTTCCTCACTAATTATGGCTAATTAAGGGTAATTAGTGTTAATTAGTGAATCTAAACATGATAAAATTCTGGAAAAATATTTAGAAATTCTAAAATATTGTTTTAGGCCTCTGATAGAAAATTGGGTTAGTTTGGTTAAGTTTTACTAATCCTATCATTAGTTATGCTTAACCATGATTAAGGGGAAAACATGGGTTTTGGGTACATTTGATCCATATTGTTATGATTAAATTGTTGTTTTGGTGTTTATGGTTGATTATACATGTTGCTACTACTGTTTGGTATGACCTATGATTGCATTTTAAAGTTGGAATGGTTGAAAACGCCGTCGAGAGGCAAAAATAGCTTGCTGAAATGGTGCAGGTTTTCTTTGGGTCGAGTTAGACCGACCAGGGGAAGGTTTTGACCGACCGACCCGAGCTCACGACCGACCCTGTATGAAGTGTTTGACCGACCAAGGGGGGCAATACCAACCGACCAGGGATGGTGAAGTACGACCGACCTGGGATGGTGAAGTACGACTGATCAGGAATGGTGAAGTGTTCGACCGACCGGGGGGCAATACCGACCGACCAGGGATGGTGAAGTACTACCGACCAGGAATGGTGAAGTGTTCGACCAACCAGGGGGCAATACCGACCGACCAAGTTAGAGATGATGAAAACCGACCAGAATGGAAGGTTCTTGACCGACCGACCCGAACAGGAGGAAACCAATAACCCGAGATGCAAAGGTAGTCCAAATGGAATTTAGAGCTCAGGATCTAGTTGGGAACCAATGAATTCACTTCATGATTGGACTTTGCTACGGGATGTGTGCAAAGCGGTTGTCGGTATTCATAACTTTGGTTCACCACTGAGAGATGGATAGTGGGCTTGTAGTGATAGTTACACGGGATTGGATTTCGTCATGGCCCAAAATATTAGGTGACCAAAGTAGTGGATATCGTATGCTTTACACACTGAGTGAGGGATGTGAGGATGATTGCTATGCTTGATTGTTCGACACCACTATGACATGCACACCCCCACCTCCGTTATCTTTACACCATTTGAAATGGCACCTTAGAGTGTTGTACAGTATGTAGTGCTAACTCTTTGGTTGCAGGCCTAGGTTCAGGTATGGTTTAGTATACCTGTTATTGTTCTATTTAGATGCTTATCGCTCTTACCATACTTTTTTTCTGACCCAGAGTTTTATGTCTCTTCTTATTACTCTGGGTGCTCAAACGAGCAGACTAGAGACAGGTTAGCTGGTGATGCGCGAGTAGCTGATTCGGAGGCGAGCAGGAGGCTTCCACGTATGATATATAGATATTCTCCCTGTGTCGTTGGTGGTCGCTACTTGGGCATTAGTAGTGTACCTCCCTTATCTTGCTTTTGTTTTTTGAGACAGTTTGAAAAGTTGTAATAATGCTGGCTTTGGATCATAAGCTGTACTTGGATTTTCCGCTGCTATGTTAGTTTATTTTCAGCTTATGCACTATCTCACCTGTTTTATGTCAAGTATGTTGTTATTATATTTTGTTCCATGCGCTGTGAGACATTCTACAGGTTCCTTGTTAGTTCATTTCCTTCTTTCCTTTCCTCCTGACGATCGTCCCGTGCTAACTGGACATGTGTACAACGCACTATTGGAGTAAATGTCGGTTGGTGCGGGGCGGGCCGCCACAAAGATCATGTTCACGTGCTTAATTAAGTTTATGTCGTTCTATCCCAAATTTATACTACGCCCGTTGATCTATATTGTTTATGCCTGTTGGAATGTTCATTTCCCTTTCTTTTCCCTTTTGTTTATAAGTTATGCTAATTTGCGAGCCTAATGTTCCATGTGAATTATGCGAACCTATAATGGGGGAGACGTTGGGGGAAAATACTAAACTACATGCTATTGGCATAGATTGGCTCATAATCAAGTAAATGATTAGTAGCATGAAATGGTAGAATTTGTATACCTAGAATTATGGACATAATTTAGAGGGTAAATGGGGCATAACTTGAATTGACAACACTTGTGGATAATTTACATATGAACATAAATTGTAAATATGTAAATTAATTAAAAGATGAATATACGTAACCCGAGGGTAGATTGAGTTATGGTGTAAGACTGCCCGGACCCGCCTGGCACATCTGATAACCGTAAAAAAAATGATCTAAAGTGAGAGGTTAGCGCATTAAGCTCAAAAACCCGAGGTTAGATTGAGTTGCGGTGTAAGACTTCCCGCAACCGCAACAATATAGATCTAATGTGAGAGGTTGGTGCTTTAATGAATGAATTAAAGCTAAGGAACATACGGGCTAGGAATGGTAGGGTTAAGTAACACAAGAGGACAAGACTTAACTAATGTAACAAGACAAGAGGTAGGGTTAAGTAACACAAGAGGGCAACACTTAACCAATGTAACATGACAAGAGGTAGGGTTAAGTAACACGAGAAGGCAAAACTTAGCAAATGTAACATGACAAGAGGCAGGGTTAAGTAACACGAGAGGGCAACACTTAACCAATGTAAAATGACAAGAGGTAGGGTTAAGTAACACAAGAGGGCAACACTTAACCAACGCAACATGACATGTGGTAGGGTTAAGTTAACACTTAACCAATGAAAGAGTGGGGTTAAGTTAATGGGAAACACTTAACCAACATAACATGATGAATGAATGGGGTTAAGCTAAGGAGAAACACTTAACCAATATCATATGATGAATGAACAGGGTTAAGTTGATAGAAAACACTTAACCAATTACAACATGATGAACGGGAAGGGTTAAGTTAATAAGAAACACTTAACCAACTTGGCATGACATGTGGATGGGTTAAGTTAACTTGAATGGATGGATAACACTTAACCAATTTGGCGGTATACGAATAGAACCTAGGAAACCCTAGTAACGGGGACCCATTTCAGCAGTAACCCACATAGATGTATCACGGTACCCTGAAACTAGGCAGGGTGGGGCACGATTACTGGGCTGATTATAAGCGATCCAAATAGCGGCAGGGGGTGCAGCAGTTTATTTCCGACTGAGTATGGGCGTGCACGTGCTCCAGAGTGGATAAGAAGGCACTGGGCATTAGTAGCATACACTGTGCATCTTGAATCGTGTCAGGTCGCTGTCATAGGGATTGATACCCCTTATGGTGGGACCAGCACAGGGTATCTTCACGCAAGAGAGGGCCGATGCACACAGACACAAGAAAAATTAATACAATTAGGGAGCCGAATTGATAGGGTGGTAAGGGTACATCTTCATGGCAATTGGGCTGATTGAGGTAAGATCCTCATACTAGATGTACACCTGAAGGCTACCACAATTGCAGGGTTGGGATCATCTTATTATATAACGTAGGATACTAGTTGGGACACTAGTAGGGGATACAGATCCTTTTTCATAGGATACTAGTTGGGACACTAGTAGGGGATACGGATCCTTTTTCACATGATACTAGTTGGGACACTAGTAGGGGATACAATCCTCATTCCATAGAAGACACTAGTTAGGATACTAGTTAGTTGGTGCATAGGTATGAAAATCAGAATAACAGGGTAGTAGCGAAGCAGAGAAAGAGTAGAAGCACATTAAGTTTATCTTGCCTTATCATATCTTATGCTAATCTTAGGTTATCTTGTTATACCTGTTATCACGGTATTGTCTTATATTCAGTTTATTCATGTCATGATCCTTTTACCTGTTTACATGTAAAATAAGCACTGGACTTACCAGACTTATGTTTGACCCGTTTTCTTTCGCCTTCTTTTCTTCCATCCCCCCCATCCCCCAAGGTTCGCATGGAGGGAACATTACCACATAGCTCAGTTTTCTTTCCAAGCTCGAAGATAGTCAATATATTGCTTTGGACTCTCTTTCCCACTGCTATGGCTGGCTCATGCTTTATTGGGTAATATCATTGTTATTTTATGCTTCTTTATTTTGTTAAACAGGATAGATGCTTTGTTGTAATGGGTAAGGGTGTTTTGGTGTTGGGAAACAAATCTTGATACAAGCTGTTTTACCAAGCTGCTGTTTTATCAATGAACTAAAGTTTTATATACTTTCCGCTGTTTAAAATTTTGTCTTTTTTGTAATTTATCTGTTCTATACACTTATGACGCTCCACTGAAGTTAATGCATTCCCTTTGTGAGTGACCTTAACGGAGGTGGGGTGTTACACTTATAACCGAGAGGATACAGACGGAAGCTCGAATACCTTCCGAAAAACTACTATATCAACAAGCTCATATTAATCTCAAAAATGCCCCAACTGACCGGAACCTTCACTACGGTAGCTATAATCAGCACCACAAAGAGGCCGGAAGCTAAAATATACGAGAGTAAGGAGAAAAGCCGCTGAAAGAGGCTCCTACAGGCCCAATGGCCCAATAGCAGAAGGGTCCCCGAATTCTCTATAAATAAGGCCCCATGGATTACATTTTAGGGATGATTTTCTCATTCTAATATTTGTATTCTTTTTCCTCTAGAGTAAACCCTAATTCTTAAATCAATTTGGTAATTTCTTCTATTCTATTCTTGTATTCTAAATCAAAGATCAATAAAGAGTGAATCGATACTTATGATATTTCTTTATGAGTTTGCTATGTCATTTCCCAGTTATTGTTGCTGCAGTTTACTATTTGTTTCCTACATATACATAAACCTTCGAACAAGCTTTTTCACAGGTCAGGTGAAACATCACTTCCCAGAGGCTTAAACCCTTCCTACTAGCTTATACCCTTCCCGCAAGCTTAAACCCTTCCTACAAGCTTAGACCCTTCCCAAAAGCTTAGACCCTTCAACAAGCTTAGTGCAGAACCCCTTCCTACCGTCTGTTAAGTCCTTTATCGAGGGTTGTGTTTAGAAATTCATCCTCCTGGGACAACTATCGGTTCTTGAATCGCTTAAGCATGATACTCACCCCATCGAGGGAAGAGTAACCATTCTTTCAGATTATAGACCTTGATACCTAGGAAACATTGACTAAATCAAACTAGCGAAGGCTAAACAACCTATTTTTCTCTTAGGTCTACTTCCATAGACCTATCTCTTGTGTTGACGAAAAATATCATTAACAACTGGTTTTACCCAAACAGAAATAACGGGTGTTACCCCAAATAGAAATAACAGGTAGCTCAACAGAAACAGACAAGACTAGATGTACCCTAATTACTACCCCCAAGCGATCGGCTCACTAACTTGTAAATACATTATGTCGACCCCATAGTAGGGTGTGTTACTCCCTAAAGTGGAAACCAACAGAAGGACACAGACCTATTTAGTAGTGCTACAATGTCTTATTTTCCTCTACAGATCGGACTCATGCACACTGATAACTCTGTTGGAACGCGCCAATATACACCTCCTTTTGGATGAACCTCTTATAATCAGTTCAATTAGCGTTTCCTGACCTCTACCCAGTGTGGGGTCCCTGTTTAATACCAGAATGGGTTACTGATTGATATGGTTCCCACACAGCAGATGACACAAGTCAAACCCCTAAACTTGTGTCCCCTAATTAACTAGAATTTTTAACAGGGTAAGCCTACATATTAACAGGTACGTCTAACCCCTACTGATCAACATGTTAAGTTCCACATGTTAACAGGTATATCATCCCCACAAATTAAACAGGTTTACTTAACACTAACAGATTAAACGGGTTTCACAGGTTGTCTGCAGTTTCATTTACATGTTCCGTTTAATCTATAAATTAAGCCTATAGATTTATATGCCCTAAATCTCAAGTCTTAATTCGAAGTATAGGATATTCCCCAAATTTTCATTCCCAATCATTCCTAGTTTATCCCAATCTCATACGTACGCATATTTCAGCGATATTGACCTAGGCTCGAAGGTAGCCTAGACTATAAAAATAAAATGGGAATGGGAGAGCGAAGAACAAAAATAGGCATATAATAACAGAAATAGGCATATGATAACAGAGATAGGCATATGATAAAAGAAATAGGCATATGATCATAGAAATAGGCATATAAGAACTGAACAACAGATCAGGTGTACAGAAGAATACATGTAATAGCAGAACTGTTTAGGTATGAGTCATATTCTTAATAGACATTGGTTCATATCTAGATTTATAAACATGTCAGGGTTACTGTTAAATTTTTATATTTAAAAGTAACATGAATCTAAAGATCAGAGAATAATATGCTAATGTTGCAGAAGAGATTCTTATATATATATATAGGCTGATGTTGAAGAAGATAGTCAGATTCAATCCAAGCAGAAGCAACATTTCATTGTCTCCATTGTTTTTGATGTAGAAAAAAATAGATATGTTGTCCTATTTACAGCCTATCATCAACAAATCCATATTCAGGAAAATGTATCGTGCCAGATGGGGGATGGGTCGACCCAACTCCACTTGGGTCGACCCATGGGTTGACACACCTAGCCATGGGTCGCCCCATCCTGGTTTGGATTTCATCTAATTTTCCCACTTACTTTTTCCAAAAATTTTGAATTTCTGGTTTGATATAAATATACATACAAGTCCCTGATATGTATGCAAACATTTAAGCTTTATATCTTCCTTGTATGATGTCCGTTTTACGCAAGCTCAGGGTCTATCTTAAGCAGAATTCTGAGACGGATGCAATGGCACTATCTGTTTTACTTAATTCCCAAAATCTAATTAAGTACCCTCTAGTTTATCATTATAATGTCCTTTAAAATTACAGGGTGTTACAAAAATCGTATATTTACTTCATCGTGCCCATTTAAAAGTAAATTAAAATGCTTTTTTATTTGAATTTTTTTTTTGTTTTTTCGAATGAAAAAAATCTTTGCAAAACCAAATTAAATATGAAACTCCTCACACACTTGATTTTGATTGTGTCCCCACAGGCAACCCAAGTGGAAGGGGAAAAGAATAAAGAAAATAAAATTTTGAAAATATGCCTATATTTACAATAGAAAAGAAAAAATTATTTACAGCATATCAAAAAATATATTGGCAAGAAGTAAACGAAATGGTCTTCTAAAGACCAATTCATTTATCTGTTTAAGTGTGAGGGACATAGCTTAAGCTTGAAAAAACAAATTGCAAATTTTTTTTGAAGTTAACATTTGTTTGGAAAAACGAATGTTGTTTTATTAAATATTGAATGAGTTGGTTTGTTTTTGATGGCTTTTGGGGTAGATTGAATAAATGGTTGAAATTCATGTTTAGATTAACTAATTTGAATTTCAAATTTATCATAAAAAATTTGTTCAAAAATATTGATTTCAATATCCAAATGGGGATTCAAATCTACACTTTCACAATTCAACTCATCTTCAAAAAGTCCAAAAAAATTGTGTTCATCAAATTCGTCTTCATTTGAGTTATTCACAACTTCATTGTTTATACCATTTTCAAAGTCCAAAGTTGTTATTTGAAATTCGTTATTTTTAGAAAAGGGAATATCAAAATTGAGATTTGGTTCCACCTTCTCAAAAGAATTTAAATACAACTCAATTACCGTATTATTAACAACTTCGTTAAGACTGTCATTTTCCATTTCGAAAGTTGTTATTTCAAAATCATCGATTGTGGTAAAATGTGGAATAATGTTAGAATCGTCATACGTTTTTTATTTAAATTGATTTTTCATGAAAATTCAAGTGTGTTTCATAGAACAAATTTGTGTAATGATCGTCGATTTCGTTCATTTTCTCAACATAATCAAATTTATAATTATTTGCATGAGAATTTTCATTTTGAAATTGTTGAGAAAAGAGTTTTAAGTTGCACCACAATTGAAATTATTCCCATTTCCAAAATCATTTGAAAAGTGATTCACATTTTCATTTTGAATTTGAAATTCTTTTTGGAGTTCGAAATTGAATTGGCAAGGGTTATAATCAAAATTATTTGAATTTGGAATTGAATTTGAATTTTGGTTATTTTGAAAACTCTGACTTGAATTGTTGCATAAGTATGAATTATACTGTTCATTTATTCTTTGACTTTGTTTAAGTAAAGATTCAATACTTGTTTCCAAAGTTGAGGGTAGATTGTTATTTTGAAAATTTTGTGGTGCAAAATCCAAATTGTTTGTACAATAGTTTTTATTAAAATATCTATATGAATTTGTTGTAAAATTATTTGGATTATATTGATTTTCACAACTAACATAAAATCCATGGAAATAAGAAAATTCGGCCATTTTAAAGAATGATCTTTTTTAGTTTTTTAGAAATAAATATTCACAAAAGGGAATGATCTTTTTTCACTTTTTTTTAATATATGCATAGACCTAACGCAACTATATGAATGCAAATTACTATTTACAAATTTTCTAAATTATATATTTACAGTTATATTAATTTCAACAAAATAATTCTCAGCTAGTTAACGGACAGGAGTTAGTGGTGAACCAGGAATAACCACTATAATATTTACGAATCACCATAATATTTATAAATGGTTATTACTCTACCGTAGTTTAAACATCAAGAAATACTTCGTTAGAAATAAACAAATTTGCCAAAATATAATGATGTCATTAGAAAATAAAAACAAAAATAAGACGAATGCAAAACAGAAATTAAACGTGAATTACAATGCGACTATGGATGAATTTTTATTTTGGTTTTTGAATTTTTAATGCAAATACAAGCAATCAACAATGCGATTATAATAAAATGAGTTAGAATGCTATACCTGAGCATGCAGATTAAAATTTTTGTTTTAAGCAGCTATTTTTTTTAAAAAAAAAAGAGCAAGCAAACAAGCGGATTTAAGCAAAGCAAAGCACAATTTAGCTAGCAATTCTTTGTTTTATTCGCTTTGACTACCTAAAAAGGAAGACGATATATAAACAAATTAAAGGAAAATTTTCTTTAAGAGAAAATTAAAAAGAAACTAAAAATAAAGTGAGTGGAAAAAAAATAGAAGGCAAAGGAAATGATCTTCTATTTTTTTATACAAAAGAAACTAAATATAAAAAATAAACTGAGGAGTTAAAATGCAAACTAAAATGGAAAAAAATATAAAAATATGCCCAAAACAATGCAGCCTCACCGAAGGAACACCAAAGTCCCGCGTATGAGACTAAAAAAACAAGGGTGTTGTTATTGACACTCAAACGATTGTTAAGGGGAGGTCATTTTTTAAAACACTCCACTTTTTAAAAATTGTTAAAGGGCTATACAAACATATTAGTTCACATTACTTAATTCTTCTTGATTTCCCATTTAAATTAGATTAAAAAACTTATTCAATATGGGAAACCAAATTAAAATAAGAAGTTCATCACCACTGCACCGAATGCAGCATGTAATCAATTATACATGTATTCGACGATGTTATGTTGAAAATTAATAATCATTTCGGTGCATTGCCTTCGTAATTATAAATTTTGGCGTATTTATGCTAACCAAAAACAAAAATAGTTCGATCTTATTCCTCTGAATATGCTTATCCTTTAGGATTAAAAAAAATCGATATATGCGAGTCAAAAAAAAGTTACTACGGCCCTTGCAATATTTGTTAAAATAAAATTACATTTATTTGTTAAGGAGCTAAATGGATAATAAGGTAAAATTATCTTTATTTATTAAGGGCTTACTTTCCACACATCCCTTAACAATTTTTTAAAGAAAACAAAAATTGAACTCCCTAATATTTGGAGGCTCAATAATAATGCAAAAAACAATACCTTTGCCGATTAAACAAAACTATTGTTCTCAGTAAATCACAAAATTATCGCACAACACCAAAATAGTGAAAACCAAATTAAGGATTCACACAAACATTGTCTTTAAGGGGTGATTTGCAAAAACAAAATTGTTCTTAGAATTTCGGTTTGGCTTTTGAGTAGGAAATGAGGGTTGTATCGATTTTGTTCAGGGGTGCTGAAACCGGTCTATTGGGGATGGTGGCCAAAAACGATTGTAGGTGGTAGTTGACTATTAAAGAGTCAAGGAAGGCATCGAGCTGTTGGTATGTAGTAGTTGTTGATGGTTGAAATATGAGTTGGTTTGAGGTGTCCGGTATAAACGTGAATTCGGTGTTGGACTGGGTTGCTCCGGTGGTTTAGGTGGTATGAAGTTCAAGGTTAGGGGGAATGTGGGAATATGATTGTTTTTATCGGGAATGGATTTTACAGAAGAAGAATATTTTTTTGATGAATTTTAGATATGCCGCAAGTGTATAATTTTGGTGAATGTGTGAACTGTGTGGTATGTATGTTTGAGGCGAGGGGTTCACATGGTCAGGTGGTTTGGAGTTGGTGGTTGAGTTTGTCGGAAATCTAGTCGTTGATGGTGTAGAGATGAGGTGAATGGTTATGAGGCTGCAGTAGTAGGGGACTGTTGAATGCTTTGGGTTGATGATAGGATGAATATTGGTTCAGAATTGAGATGCAGTGGTGAATGGGGCTGCTTTGGTTTGGTTGATGGAGACGCTGTGTTTGGCAATGGTCGAGGAGGTGATTCAATGTAGGAGTGGCTTGAGAGTTATAGAAGCTGTCTTGGAGAGGAAGGTGCCTGCAACAGTTTGGGGAGTGGGTTACGATGAGTGATTGTTGTGTTGATGATAGAGGGATGAAGTTGTAGGGGTGATCAGTAGTTTGATAAGAAAAGTGAGGGGTATGGCAGTGGAGCTTATATAGTTGTTGTGCGATAGGATGTAGTTGAAACCGTTAAAGTAGAATCAGAATGCAATGTAGAGAGAAAACAATGTAAATTGTAATATTAATTTAGTGTAAAATTGTTGCTATTCAAAAGTTGTTCTTTCTATTTTTTTTTAATG
Source organism: Allium sativum (assembly GCA_030737875.1). Lineage (NCBI taxonomy): Eukaryota > Viridiplantae > Streptophyta > Magnoliopsida > Asparagales > Amaryllidaceae > Allium > Allium sativum. The sequence continues at coordinate 353,591,569 of CM060916.1, read as the reverse complement.
AACACAAACTGTGTAATGCAAATGGATTAAAAGTCATGCAAAGATCAGAACACACACTGAAAGCAGTATCTGTTATAAACATTCTTCAACAGGTGAGAAGAGAGCAATATCAACATTAATTCCAATGAAAAACACTCTGAACCGAAACTTTTTCTTTTAGTGGAATAAGTGCATTGTGTTAATCCCATAAAAATCCATACGCACATTGAGTTACAAAGGCTAAGCGGATGATACAAAATGGACACCATCAGGGTCGGTCGTACACAATGCTATCTGAAGCACTTAAACGACTCACGAAGGACAGGAAGCAACTGCACAGAACAAGGTCCAAACATCAAATCCAAGACAAGTCAATTGCCCAACACGAGTAGGAATGATGGTACAATATATTATGTGTAGTGTGACTCAATGAAGATAAAGGTAGTATATCCTATAAAAGTCACCCACAACAATGGAAGATGCTTGACCTAATATCAAAGTTTGGTCGTACGTATTAGAGCAGGAGTCAAGATCGCACGTACATTTGACAACTGCTCATGGATTGCAACTCCTATCGCTCGTACGTTCTTACTAGTCGAACATCAACACCTTGGTCAGATACCATCTACCGGTCGGTCATGCATCAGCTCTTAGAAAGAGCACACTTTCATCTTAAATCGCAAGCCTTAATCAGTCAACTCCAGACTAAAAGGATCATCGCCTGCTCACTCAGATCCAGACATAGCCGAATCAGGGAACTATGATCGTCCGCCCTCTCATCTCACAGTCAAGAGAATCAGATAACCACTCATCGATTGCCAGATATAGCCACGCCCAAAAAACACCGATTAAAGTCACACACTCAACTGCTCAAAACGCTCGCTCCTATAGAGTCGCTCGCATATGACAACTAGATATAGCTACGGACAGCTGGCTACAGCTAGGCGATGGCATGTTTGTAATTAAGGGGATGAACGACCCATAGCCTGCATATACAGATTTCAGATCACTTGCTTATGGGAGCTCACCTGTAAATACGCCATGGCTGCTAGCATAAAAAGGATCCAATCTTTCTAGCCACAAAGTGCTGCAAAATTATATCCTCAGTGATTCCTCAAACATTTGGAAGTAATGTCTTCTTCCCCACTCAAAGTTCCATCATCCATTTGGCTATGGCGTCAAGTACAACCTTGTAATTGGGGGAAACAAAGACATCTTCCTTCTCAACCGTTCACCCATCCTTCTCCTCCTCAAACTTTACCATTCTCTCATAAAATCCCAGGATTGAAATGTATGAATGAGAGTATCCTGAGTGGGTATAGAGATGTTTGAAAAAAAAGAGTTTACGTACTTTGTAATCCCTGTTATAAGAATGCAAGCTATCTTCATAGTGGATGTAGGCCTAATATAAGGCTGAACCACCCTAAACCTTGTCTCTATTTTATCTTCCTCGCATTTTCATTTTCAATTATTGTTAAGTACGGCTCCATTTATTTCCCAACGATTTTGGTGAAGTACAATTTTAGTACCTTTAGTGTTTGAGCCATTTTTTTGGGGTAAACATTTTGGTGCCCACCATGGGGCCGTATTTGCTTTTTTTCCATTAAGGTCCAACGAGATTTTCTGAGAAAAACTGTGCTTGGAGTCATGGACATGCCGAGGGGAGTCACAGAAAAGTCAACAACCCCAACAATAGTGTTAACACCATCATGTCGCCCACTACACGTTCCGGGGCAGAACAGCCACCTGAAATTGAAGAAACTGTAACCAGGAAAGAATTGGAAGAAGCAATGATGAGTCGAATAACTATTGCGAATAATGCGATGATGAAAAAACTCGAGACAATATTCGCTATTCAAGCCGCCACCGCAAAATCCACGCTGAGTACCACTTGTTTTTCGTTCACTCGAACGAATTGCAAGATAGAGGCAGAATTCTCTACTTCAAGCTCAAAACAGCAGAATTTCATTCATAAAGTTGCGCATCACGCTGATCTGGATTATGGAAAGAACAAAGCGCCTATGCATGACCACTCTGACGGCACAATCGCGAAACGGATAGATAGTCCCACCATTAAAAGGGTGTCTTTTCCAAAAGAATGCCCGAATTGCTTGATTTTAGGTCACAAGAACACATCTAGAACAAAAATTGGTGAAGAAGAAGGCACTCAATCCATGGATCAAAGCAGGGAGCGGAAATACATTTTAGGAATGGCGCGTGCAATTGTGGAGGAAAGTATGAAGAAGAAGGATGATCGAAAAGAATGGGAATCCTTCCCGACTAAAACCCCAATCACTGAAAGGATCAAGAAGACTATATATCCACAAAAATTCGAGATTCTAACGTTGCAGTCCTATAATAGGAGAAGCGACCTTAATATATTCCTATGCAAATACGACCCGTATATGAATGGGGCATGCGCTACCGATGAAATCAAGTGCATATATTTCCCAACTTATCTAAAAGGGGTGGCTTACCTATGTATCGCAAAGCTGCTGCCGCAGTCTATGGACGACTTCACTACCCTGGCAAAACTATTCAGCGAGCAATTCAAATCTCAGGCACCTAGAGTTTGGGATGTTATGGAGGTAAGTGAATTACAACAAAGACTAGGAGAGTCCATCAAAGCTATTCTCACTCGCTTTGATGCGGCAGTGGCTGAAGTCGAGAATTTCGAGCCCCGTCTAGTCCTAATGGCTCTGAAAGGGGGCATATGTAAAGAGACCAAATAGGGGCAGTGGAAAAAGAAGAAGATATCAAGTACACTTGAACAATTACTCAACAAATCTGAAAAATGCATAGGTATTGAAGAAAAATCGAAATACGGACATATAGAGAAGAAAGGAAATGCGCAAAGTAGCACTAATAATCAGAAAAGGAGCAGTGAAGGGAAAGACAATTGGGCAAAAAGGGAACTACGCTTTTTCAAGAATTCCGAGTTCAACCCCCTTAATTATACTATTGGAAATATCTTCATGGCAACTAAGAACACCGAGAGATACCCGGTCTTGAAACAAAGGCATGTCAAAGATGTCGCTATGAAGTCAGGAAGATTGTGTCAATTCCATAAACAACCAGGACACGATACCAATGACTATAGGCACTTGAAGTCGGTAATCAGGGACTAATCAGAAAAAACCATTTATAGCAATATGTACAAGACCATGAATGTTGTTCCGACGCTCCGTAAACATGGGGCAATAAGCTTTAAAAAAAAGGCCTAAATCAATCTGAAGCGAACGCTAGCTTGAAGATCAATAACTGGTGTCTTGATCAGGGAGCTTTGAACTAGAATCCCCACTACTTTGCTTTACTACTCTGGTTATATCTTATTACTTAAATCGCTTTTCCCTGCTTTGTTATTCACTATGTTCATATTTAGCGATGGTCTACTTAGAAATGCCTTATACGAAGGAAATTATTACATGCTTACCTGACTAACATATTTATTAGTCAATGCTAAAAAAAACCGTCTCTTGGAATGTAGGCATGGTAAAAGCAATTGATCATATACAGCTGAACTGTGACGAGAAGAGCCTCAAGGTACATCTTAAACAAAGCAGCTTGAGAACCACCAACATCAGGCAAAATCAAATAGGATGAATAGAAACATCGCCTCAAGAGAGCGGGCTACTCTAAGACAAACGGCGAGTCAAAAAGCCGCACCTCTCATTACAGAATTTTCCGAATTCTTAGCAAACACGCATTCAAGGGATTGGCATCAGGCTTCATTGGAAATGCAAGAATATTACCAAATATGTCCCGTGCATAAAAATTGCTAGTCCCAATGAGGTGCCTTGTCAGGTGCAGGACACGAACTCCTTAAAACCGAGATCAAATTCGGTAGCGAGGACTAATGTCCGCTTGTTAGGGACAATGTAATAAAAAAAATCTTGGTTGGAAAACACCAATCCTAGTATCGGAAAGACCCACACACATGCTGGAAAAACCAGCGCAATCAAAAATCTTAGCCGCAAGGGGTAACAGAAATCCTAGCCGCAAGGGGGTAACAGAAATCCTAGCCGAAACTGGGTATCCATTCTAGAATCTTTTTGAATAACTAAAATAATCTTATCAAACAGGGCCTAGAATGGATCAAAAATTTATAACCCGACCAGTCTTCGAAGGGCTTGGTCCACCAGGTCAGTCACGCGTGGGGTTGAATACAACTTAATAAAAGATACTAAACATGTTTATAACAACACAAAAGCGTAATAACCTATGAAAAATAATATACTTTAGGACTTGAGTAAATCTTGTCATAAAAAAAATCGGGTACAACCGTACAATTAACAAAGCACCCGACCAAACATATAAATCAAAATAAAGGTGCAGCGTGCGATGCACTAACGCAAAGATAGCTGGTTTACATAACAAAACCACAACACATTAAGGTCCAAAGCAAACCATAAAAGTTACTAATATAAACGTACGATAATAAGCGAGGTTGGCTCCCGCATACACATGTCAGACTAAAAGTATCAACCCAAATTAAAACCAAAATAACAAAAGGTAAAACACCACCAAGACACAGCTTTCAAATGAGACAAACAATGATCTTCTCAATGGATTCAAGAGCCTTGACGAACTTGAGCCTGTTTTTTCCAAAGTATGGAGTCGATCAACATTCTTTTTATTTGCCTTATGAAGATCTTCAACAAGAGAATGCCGCCTAATTGCTTTACAATGTAATCCCTGACATTTATGATAAGGTCTTCGACCAGATTCAGACATGCCTCCAACTGATTGAACCCAAACAATATGCAGTCCTTCATAGCATCCATTTTGCCTACAATAATCCATCTATCAAATGGATCTATATACACATCAGAACGCGTGCTAGCTGGGCACCAACCACCAAACTGCTCAGCAAGTTCAGGATGGCAAGGATTAGGAACATAAATAGGTCTTTGGACAGTTGTAGTGTTTGGAGTGATGGACGAAGAAACCGCAGGTGGACGCCAAGAGCAATCTGAACATCTAGGACAGGGAGTTCATTTAATGAACGATGACTTTGAGTATTAATTGTACCCAGGTCCTTTTTACCTTGAGGCCTCTTTTTGCTACCAGCCTTTCCCATCGACTTCTTCCTAAGTCTCCTAGACATGAAGAACTCCATCCTTGGGCGACCTATTTTAAAGAAAAATCAATATAGACTCAGACATGAATAGAAGCATTCCAACCAGAGAACCCTGGGGCATTCCATCAAACAACTTATAAGCAATACCGACATCAACATTTCAAATAAAACCACCAGACGGTTCAGATTCTTCAAGATAATTACAGAAACAACATCTTTTCTATACAAAACTTGACTATTGCCAAAATCCCAAGCTCGTAATCCTATGTTCGTGTTTAACTCAATCAGAACATACACAGAACATCCTTGCTTGGAAATGTATAAGTACTCAAACAAAATGAGGCAAAATAAAGGGAAAACTCACCCAAAAAGATCATGATGCTTCAGATCCGAAAGGAAGTTGCTCAAGGTAAACAGGTGTAACTGCAAGCGCTAGGAAAAATAATGAGATAAGGAAGCTAAAACCTTTTGAAGAAAAGCCAAGGCAGGAATAACAGACATGGATTACCTGGTAAAATCCCCGGGTGAGCACGGCTACAGTTGAAAGAATTTCTCAAAAAGAAAAGGTAAAAAAGAAAAGATGGTTAAAAGTAAATAAGGGGAAGATTAAAAGGCATGCATCCCGAGCATTCTCACCACGTCAGCTTAGTACTCGATTGCACAAAGAAGTGTCCTATCAAATTCCAGCTGGCATCCCACAATTCGACTGTTCGTATAATAATGATAAGACACATCAGACTTCTCGCTCATAGAAAGGGACGATACCAGTCCACCAAAATGGAAAAATCCTATGTTTTGCACGAACAACCATTCAATGAGCCAAGTTAGACCTGCCAAACAATGTTGCGATCAACCATGTCGAAGCCAGTAATTCCTTGCTAAAAAGGAATTACGGACTTCGAGGGGCAAGTGTTAATCCCATAAAAATCCATATGCACATTGAGTTACAAAGACTAAGAGGAAGATACCGAACGGACACCATCATGGTCGGTCGTACACAATGCTATCCGAGGCACTTAAATGACTCAGGAAGGACAGGAAGCAACTGCATAGAACAAGGTCCAAGCATCAAATCCAAGACAAGTCAATTGCCCAACACAAGCGGGAATGATGGTACAATATATTATGAGTAGTGCGACTCAATGAAGATAAAGACAGTATATCCTATAAAAGTCGCCCATAGCAATAGAAGACGCTTGACCTAATATCAAAGTTCGGTCATACGTATCAGAGTAGGAGTCAAGATCGCACGTACATTTGATAACCGCTCAAGGATTGCAACTCCTATTGCTCGTATTTTCTTACTAGTCGAACATCAACACCTTGGTCAGATACCATCTACCAGTCGGTTGTGTATCAGCTCTTAGAATGAGCGCACTTTCATCTCAAGTCGCAAGCCTTAATCAGTCACCTCCAGACTAAAAGGATCATCGCCTGCTCACTCTGGTTCAGACATAGCCACATCAGGGAACTATGATCGTCCGTCCACTCGTCTCACAGTCAAGCGAATCAGATAACCGCTCATCGATTTCCAGATATAGCCACGCCCGAAGAACACTGATTAAAGTCACCTACTCAACTGCTCAAAACGCTCACTCCTAAAGAGTCGCTCGTACATGACAACAGGATACAGCTACAGATAGCTGCCTACAGCTAGGCGATGGTATGTTTGTAATTAAGGGGATGAACGACCCATAGCTTGCATATATAGATTTCAGATTACTTGCTCAAGGGAGCTCACCTATAAATACGACATAGCTGCCAACGTAAAAGGGATCCAATCTTTCTAGCATTAAAGTGCTGCTAAATTCTATCCTCAGTGACTCCTCAAACACTTGGAAGTAATGACCATCTTCTCCACTCAAAGTCCCATCATCCATTTGGCCATGGTGTCAAGTACAACCTTGTAATTGGGGGAAACAAAGACATCTTCCTTCTCAATCATTCACCCATCCTTCTCCTCCTCAAAATCTACCATTCTCTCATAAAATCCCAGGATTGAAATGTTTGAATGAGAGTATATCGAGTAGGTATAGAGATGTATGAAAAAAGGGAGTTTATGTATTTTGTAATCCCCGTTATAAGAAAGCAAGCTATCTTTATAGTGGATGTAGGCCTAATATAATGCTGAACCACTCTAAACCTTGACTCTATTTTATCTTCCTCGCATTTTCATTTTCAATTATTGTTAAGTACAGCTCTATTTATTTCCTTACCATTTTGATGAAGTACAATTTTAGTACCTTTGATGTTTAAGCCATTTTTTGGTGTAAACACATTGAAAATAGAGAATATGAATCATAAACAGAACAAAGCACAACTGAAGCAAACCTAGAACATATATGAATAAAACAAAATAAAAATGAAATGGTTGTTTTTTTAAACGAAGAACAAAAGAAAAGAAAACTAAGCCCACAACAACTATGCCAAACAAATGATTTTTTGAAGAAGATATGATGTAGATTGTAATGTAGTGTACTCAAGTGTTAACAGAAAATAAGATGCAAATTAAATACGAATAAAAACTACTAGAAAAAACTACTGAAGAAAGTAAACATAAATGCACATAAGTTTGAGAACAAAGTTTTACACAACACTGATCTTCTCAAAAACAAAAACAAATGCATTGTATAGAGGCAAGTAGAAAGTTACAATGAACTATAAAAACAACAAATGGAGAACTAACTGTTCTTTTTTTTTATAGAAAAGCTACACTAAAATAAAAACAAATACACAAGTTGTAGCACCTTGTAATTTTAAAAGACATTATAAGGATAAACAAAAGAATACTTAATCAAAATTAGGAATTAAGTAAAACAGACTATACCATTTCGTTCGTCTCGAAATTCTGCTAAGACAGACTGCGATTTTGCGTAAAATGAATAACGTATGTGGAAGATATGAAGCTTAGAAGTTTGTATATATATAAGGGTTTTATATACAAACAAAAAGTAACCAGAATTTCGAAATGATTCAAACGCACGTAGCGGGAACCCAAGGTGGGAAATCGACCTGTTAAGGGTCAACCCATGCCTGGCTGGGTCAACCTACATGTCGACCCATGGGTCGACCCAGATGGTGTTGGGTCGACCATTTCGTGATCTGGTCGGGTTCGTTTCTCTGATTCTGGACATTTTTCTAGCTAGATTCATTGGAGATAGTCTATATAAAGGCTATCATTTCTCTTTCTTCCTACACCCAAACATAATGGAGATAAGGAGATGCAGCCTCAACTTGGATTGAATTAGGCTATCTTCTACAATAACGACATATACGTATACAAGAATCCCTTCTGCAACATCAGCTTATTATTCTCTGTTCTTTAGATTTAATCTTTATGAGTTCAAATTACTTTTGGATATAAAAATTTAATAGTAACCATGACCTGTTTATAAATCTAGATCTTAGTCTATACCTGTTAAGAATCTGATTTATACACAACAGTTATACTATTACATGTATTCTTTTGTACACCTGATCTAATGTTCATTTCTTATATGCCTATTCATGATATGCCTATTTCTGCTATCATATGTCCATCTATGTTATTATATGCTTATTTTGTTTTATTCCTATTTCGTTCTTCTCTCTCATTCCATTTTTATTTTTATTTTTATAGCCTAGGCTACCTTCGAGCTTAGGCCAATATCGCTGAAATATACATACGAATGAAATTGGGATAAATTGGGGGAAATATTTGGGAATGATAAATTGGGGCATATCTTATACTATGAAATATGACTAGAATTTGGGGCATAAGATGTACTGTGAATTATGACTTGAGATTTAGAAATATAAATCTATAGGCATAATTTATTGATTAAGCGGAACATGTTAATGAAACTGTAAGTAACCTGCTGTTACTTGCTGAAATGTTTAATTCAGTAAAATGACTAATCTGTAGAAATTTTTTAGCGGTCGAAATGTGTTGAAATTGAACAATGTAATTGGAAAAATTATGATGAATATGAGTATTTCCCAAATAAGATTATTATCCCAAAAAGATTGTTAACACAATTACGATAATTAAGAAATTGGGAATTACAGCATGGGGACACGAGGTTAAGTTCGACTTATGGTAGAAGCCTGCCCGGGACCACCCGGCAAATCCAGCATCCACAAATGGTCAACTTAATTGATGGTTTGGTGTATTAACATACATGAATGGGAAAGATAATAACTTATTATTAATAAACCTGAATGGGAAAAAGGAAAGATAATAGATAGGCTTTACCTAGGGACAAGTGGAAATTATAACTTAGGTTATAATAAACGATAGATAAGGGAGATAACTTGTGTAATAAGATAGGTTGTACTTAAATATAAATTAAGTAATATGTAAATCTAGAAACATGAAATCGATTGTTTGGAATAAGTAAAGAAAAAAGGGGAAAACTTATGAAATACAATAAGTTTCAGTTAACTATAAATTAGGTATACCTGTTAAATCTGTTAAGTTAAGTAATCTTGTTAAATCTGTGGGGTTAAGTAAACCTGTTAAATCTGTGGGGTTAAGTAAGCCTATTAAATATGTGGGGTTAAGTAAGCCTGTCAAATCTGTAGGGTTAAGAAAATCTATTAAATAAGTGGGGGTTATACAAACTTGTTAATATAGAAGACTTAGCCTGTTACATCAGTTGGGTTATATAGACTGGCAAACTTGTAAAACATAACCCGTAAATCTTTGTTGGTTATGCGAATCTGTTAATCTGTTAGGCATAACCTATCAAAATCCTAATTAACCGGGGACATAAGATCTATGGGGGCTGGCTTGTGTCATCTGTTGTGTGTGTGGGCCATATTAGCCAGTGACCCATCTTGGTATTAATAGGGGACCCCGCACTAGGTTGTGGTCAGGGCACGCTTACCGAGTTAATTGTAAGAGATTCGTATGGGAGGAAATGTGTACTAGCACGTTCGAACTGACTCATGGGCATGCATGAGTACGGTTTTTTCTAGGATAATAAATCGCTATATCACCATCAAATAGGTCTGTGTCCTTCTTTAGGTTGTCACTTTAGGAAGTAAGACACCCTACTATGGGGCCGGCACAGGGTATTTACGAGTTAGGGAGCCGATCGATTGGGAGGTAGTAATTAGGGTACATCTAATCCTGTCTGTTTTTCTAGGGTACATATATTTCTTTTTGGGGTAACACCCGTTATTTCTGTTTAGGTACCCGTTATTTCTGTCTGGGGTAAAACCTGTTACTAGAGTACACCTAGACCTACCATTATGTTTCTGTTGGGATCATTCTATTTCTGTTAAGTAATTAGGAGATACCTAATCCCGTCCTGTATCTGTCATACTAGTAGTGGTGCAGAGAAAAGTATTTGAGAAGCAAAATCTACTCTATTAATTCTGTTCTTTATGTTCAATCTGTTTATACCTATTATATCCTACTGTTGTCTCATCTAGTTTATATGCCTGTCATGATACTTTTACTTCTTAATATGCTAAAAGTCACTGGACTCGCTAGACTTTATGTCTGACCCGTTTTGTTTCCTTTTCTCTTTCTTCCTTTCCCCCAGGTTCTCAGGGTGACAACGCTCAGGCTTGATTAGGATTCACTCTTCTGTTTATGCTTGGATCTAGATCTGCTTTGATGTATTGCTTTGACTACATGTCTACTTGTTTATGGGTACGTATGGTGATTATTATTTTTCATTTCTGTACTTTGATGGTTTTTAGCGTAAGACATATGTTTTATTTGTTGTATTTTGTTCTAGTATTTCAATCTGAAGTTGTAACTGGATTTAGAGACCACGATGTTTTCTATTGGAAAATTAAGTTTTAAATTTCCGTTGTGTTTTATATTTCTATCTTATGAGATTTTGTTCTGTTTACCTGTAATGCTTCATGGAACTTATTGCATTCTGATAAAGAGTAACATTAATGGACATAGGGTGTCACATTTATTATTTGAGCTAAAGGTTACAAGATCAGATAAAAGGTTTTGAAAATTGTTTTCAAAAGGTTTCAAAAGGAACGTATTTTTGAAGGAAAGTCTGTTTTTGAAAAACATACTCCGCAAAGCCATATAAAATATCTTTCGATTCTCTGTTTGAATCTTTATTCCTTTTTGTTTTAGCATGTCTGGGGAACCGAATCTTTCCGAGGGTTTTCAGATACCGGCTTGGTTCCATAGATATCTTGAGGCTACGACACTTGTCGGAGGACAAGGAGACACACCTCCCCCAGCAGCAGCCATTGTTCCTCCTCCTTCGTGAATGGATAATTTCCTTAAGATGTCATGGTTGTAAGCGCTTAGGTCATTTCGTCGAGGAATGCAGAAGAAGGAAGAACACTTGTTTCAACTGTGGTGAAGTTGGACACTATACTCGGGAATGCCCGAAGAAGCAAGAACAGGGTCAAAAGATAGGACCATCGGAGAGCAGGTGCATGCTCTCAAGGGAAGTCGACCAGGCAAAGATAGAAATGTTCCTGTTGAAGGTTTGATTTCTCTTTCCAATCATCCAGTTAGGACTCTTTTTGATTCCGGCGCTTCTCACTTCTTTATATCTGATTCCGTGGTTGAGTCTCTGCACCTTAGTACTAGTATTGTTTCTGATCCCATTATTTTCTCAAACCCTATTAGGGGCACGACTCATTTGTCTATGATTTGTTAGGGTTTGAGGATATCTGTGTTGGGCATCGAGTTTGAGTGCGATGCATATGTGCTTTGTTTTATGGGCTATGGACTAATTTTAGGGATGTACTGGCTAGCCATATATGGTGTCATTCTGGACTTTAAGAGGATGGTCATTAGACTTTTGACTTGCCGAGGGAGGACTCTCGAGATTTCCTATGACCTAAAGGGGTCGTTTTTCTTAGTTTCCTAGAATCACTTGATGTTTCTGTTGATGATTTGCGATCGTACCTATTATCTGTGAGTATCCAGATTTTTTTAAGGAGGTTAGGGGCTTACCACCGAGGTGCGAAATAAATATCCGGACATACTTGGTCTGTAATTCGAAGCCAGACACATTGCCTATGCGCCACATGGTTCCTAGGGAAAGGAGGGAGCTTATTAAGCAAGTAGGGGAGCAACTTGAGAAGGGGTATATTAGGCGAAGCATATCAAAATGGGGTACTCCAGTCATCTTTGCAACTAAGGCGGATGGCTCGCTTCACTTATGTGAGGATTACAAGGAGTTGAGTAAGCTCACTAAGAAGAATAGGCACCCACTTCCGAGGATTGGTGATCTGTTTGACCATCTTAATGATGCATCTGTTTTCTCTCAATTAGACTTGGCCACCGGGTTTCATCAGTTGAGGGTTGCCTAGGACAGTATAGACAAGGCCACTTTCAGAACTCCAGAGGGTTTCTATGAGTGGCTAGTCATGCCTTTTGGGTAGACGAATGCACCTTCATATTTTATGGACCTGATGAGTAGGGTGTTCTGGGACTTTATGAATAAATTTGTCGTGGCCTTTGTGGATGACAATCTAATCTTCTCGAAGAGCAAGGAAGAGCATGCCCTACATTTAGGTGAGATTTTGATGACTCTTCGAGCGCACAAGCTTAAGGCGAAATTCTCCAAATGCCACTTTTGGAGAGAGGAAGTAAGATTTCTAGGGCATGTGGTCTCTGAGGATGGGATAGCAGTGGATCCCACGAAAGTAGTTGTAGTTCAAGAATGGAAGGTTCCATGGAATGCAACGAAGGTGAGGAATTCTCTTGGTTTAGCGGGTGTTATAGAAATTTTATCAAGGACTCCACAAAGATATCAGCCCTATTCACCAGACTGATGAAGAAGAATCGGACCTTTTCTTGGAGCAGTGACTTTGAGGATGTTTTACAGCGATTAAAGAGGGTTGTAACAACAACCCGAATTCTAATAGACCAATTTTATTTTCAAAATTCTAATCTATCGAAAGTCCTATTGGTTTGTCTGGTATCCAGCAGAAAAGGAAGAGATAAAAAATATACCAGTGCTTAAAAAACAACTCACAACAGAATGAATAAAATATAATATAATGAAAACATAACCTCACCCAGATAACAATAATACCTAACCAGTATCCAAAGCTATCATATCTCTGCCACAAATCTAACTGCGAGTATATTATGAGGAGGGGGTTAGAACACAAGTTCTGGTGACTGGATTTAAGCTACACAATTTGGATAATCCTATATATACTATTCAGTTACATTTTCTTGTTTATTATGTTACTTGTGTTAACAACACTCAAGGCTTACACACACGTCGTACCCATCTACTTCCCAGTTGATTAACCTAATACAATAAATATGTAGCTACCCTCAAATTAAGGTACACCCCATGGTACCCCACTCACACGGTCTTCGCTGTAACGCCACAAAAGTATACGAAGTCCCTCATCCTACACCAAAGTGACGTACGGATCTCTATATAACAAAGCTACATTCCGCATAAAACCACTATCGCCATGCTATGTAAGCGTACAGACTGCCATCTTCAAACCATTAGATTGAATTAGATTTTATCATATAGTAATGCTTTATAGTCCACGAACACGATGTATCTAAACTTTCCCGCATGCGTATCGTCAATCGTACTCAATCCCTTAATTGCATATATCCTCTATTATGCAACGTGTTCCGCGGCAGGGATGTGCAATAAACATGGAACTCAGTCGGGAGCTTTCTAGATATCTGTATACGAAGATGCCAAGGTCTGCATTTTCAGTGGCTATGGTCCCATCTGACCCCTCCCTCAACCAGTGAAAGACGGACAAAATTGAGAGCTAGTGACCTGGCCCGAGAGAAAACAACAAAAAAAAAATCCTAATTGCCCATCCCTCACCCATAGCCTTGATAGCAAAGGATCTATGGTCTTTTGGTTAAGATTCTCCGTCTTTCCACATCATGCATCATATATCACGCTGACTATCGATGGTAGGTACCTGACGTCTTGCTATCAAAAAATTGTTAGACCTATCGGTACTCGATAAAATGGTCGTAACCCAACCTATTCGCAAGGCAATCGTGGATCATCGGATCACCTATGCCACCCTACAGTCTTCTGACTACCCATTATCGTGGTAGTCAAGGTATACTCACCAAGTTGTAATGTGCAGACCTAATCTCTGCGAGCACAGTCGAATGCTGTCACAACGCAGAGGACTATCAGGAGTGCCCTCCATGTCCCAGGAAGTCGCGTCCTTCCAATCCTTCGGAGCCAACTAAACACAGGCAGAACAGGTAAAATAATCAAATGGACGTGTACTACCCTCATGTCCCATAAGACCGTGATGATCTACCCCGTTGGGTTATTCACCTTCAGACGTACGGACTGGCCCAAGCGATTCAGGTTGATGTTATTAGACCTTATGTCTAAACATTAAATTACACGCTTGCTCTACCTCATCAGATTTCTAGTTAACTTGGTTGTTCCCATTCATGTTAACTTCTTATTTAAGTTACCAAGTTCCTCTTGCTTATTAATTTCAATAATAACTTAATCCATCTAAGTTTATTATAAGCCCATAACATGTTATTCCCTAGATTGTAATCCAAGATCTCTAATCTACAATCCCTTTCTATTATTCATTGTCTGATTCCGCAGTTATTACAACATGTTCTACTTAATAAGTATTCTTCATCTCAATTCACATGTTTTTTGTTTAACATGTCACTTATTATTTATGATTAAATATAACTTATTTCATCCCATATATTCAACTCGTTCTTTCTCATTTAATCATAATTCCATCTTACACGGTCCCTACAACTTATCGTTGTTTAATTATTAACTAAGTTCTCTTATCTAAGATTTACTAATAAGTTTCCTTTTCAATTATTATAACTTATGTTATAATTTCCAATTGTCCCTAGGACAAGGCTACTTATTATCTAACATTCTCATTAATGTAATTAGTTATAATAGATTATTATCATTCCCCGTTCATTCCACTTCTTTTACTATTGTAACTTTCATTCATTTCCTATTCATCACAATTAGTGTCATTTATTTCTATCCTTTTATATACATATATTCATATATATATATATATATATATATATATATATATATATATATATATATATATGTTTACGCACTAGACCTCTCACATTAAGCCAACCACTTGTGGATGCTGGATTTGCCGGGAGGTTCCGGGCAAACTTCTGCCACAAGTTGGACTTAACCTCGTGTCTTAGCACCGTTACATGTATATTTACACACTGGGCCCCTCACATTAAATTAACAACTTGTGGATGCTGGATTTGTCGGGCGGTTCCGGGCATACTTCTACCATAAGTTGAATTTAACCTCATATCTTAGTGAGGTTATAGTTTACTATTTTCTATGAATTTAGGTATTATCCATTCTTTCCAAACATTACTGTAATATAATTTTTTACGTGTCATACTTAATATCATATTAAGTCCATTATATGATTATCATGTCACATGTTCTTCCAAACATGTAATTAACTTCATTTGAAAATAACATGTAATCAGTGAATCATGTTATTATTCCATTCTATCAAAATAAAATGTAATTATCCCAATTCTTATAGTTAAGCGTTCAAGTACATAATGTGCCATAGATTAACATGTAATTAGAACATGTATGTATACAATAGTAATCGTTTCCCACATATTTTAATGGGTATATACATTTCAGCATGTTTACATTTCAACATATTAACATTTCAACCTATTGACGTTTCAACATATTAACATTTCAACATATTAATATTTCAACATATCATATTAACATTTCAACATATTAACATTCTAACAGATTTACATTTCATACTAACGGGGAATGTCAACCGATAAATGTACAAAAAGGTAGATTTTAAATCCACGCACCTAATTGCTTTCCAAATCATGAATCTGGTCCAGATCTAGCATTCCATGGTTCTCCTAACTGAATTTAGAACCTAAAGACCATCGATCTACAATTATTGACTAAAAGAAAATAAGGAAGAAAGAGGAGAAAAATAAATCGATCAGATCCAAGAATTTACCTTACTTCGAATAGATTTCTGAACACCTTCTTTATTAATATGCATTCTTTTCCTCCATATCTTGAATCAAAATTTTCCTAAACTAATTACCCTATTGTTTTGAAGAGATTTGAGGAGGAAGAAGAATGGCAGAGCTTAGGCGGCTTCTCAAAAAATGTGAGATTTAGGCTAAGCTCTACTAGCCTATTTATAGGTGTTCAAGAACTTATCATACACGCAGCTTTGAGTCAACAACAAACATGGTTAAGAAAATAGTCCAGATTCATTGATGAATCTAGCCAAATCTAGGGTGGGTCGACCCCAGGGTCAATCCCCCTGTGTGTGTCGATCCTAGGGTCGACCCTCTTGTGTGTCTCGACCCCAAGGTCGACCCCCTGGGTCCCACGAGCGTTTTTGGATACGATGTTTACTATTTTTACATTTTTTATTTTTATAGTTCGATTAGTATCCCATTATATTTTCTTTGATCTATTTAAATATTATATTTACACATAATCTTCTTATATGTATACAAAGCTTCGAATGACCATTTTATATGTATATACACACATATATATATATATGCACAACTTTTATTTCGTTTTCAAAATTCAAACGGTATGATGTTGTTATTCAATCCTTATCATATTTCTTTGATTACAGCCTTATTTTGAATTTCTCATTTGTGTGTGTATATATACATATATTTTTGCATATATATACGCATATATTTTCATATACATGTATACATATATTTTTATTCTTCCGTATATGTATAATTTTCTTTATATGTGCATTTTGTACGTAATTCTCTTATGAACATGTGTTATTTTAGGTGTTCCTTTAAAATAAAAATATGGTGCCGACGGAGACCAAACTCTGTACCTCTTGCACGAAAGTCACATGCTCTAACCAACAGGACTACTTAGGCTTTTGTTAACAAGGCTTAGAACAATGGTGGTCATTGTTATTTCTTATTCCTCCTATTCATGTTTTATTTAAACCATTACGTGTAACCTTATTAATTTGCATGCATCTTTTTCTTTCATTTTTTCTTTTCTTATTAATGCGTAATTTATAAATCATTGCATGCAACATAATTATACTGCATGCATCCATTCTCTTCTTTCTTTTAACGCATGCATTGCACTGTTATTTGCATTAATCTTTTATTCTTTTTCAATCCATGTATTTATTTCATGCAATCATATATTATCATTATTTTATCCTTCTTTCAAATATTTATATTTATATAAATATGTACACATATGCCCTATTTAAATATTTAATTGTCTTAAAATACAGGGTATTACAAGGGCTCTAACAACAGCTCCAGTCTTGACTTTTCTTGATGGGAACAAAATGTTAATAGTATACACTAATATATGTTGTACAGGGCTTGGTGGTGTCTTGATGCAAAAAGGGAGGGTAGTATGCTACGGTGGTAGACAATTGAGAGTTCATGAGAAGAACTACCCTACCTATGATTTGGAACTGACTACTATAACATTCATGCTTAAGACTTGGCGGCATTATCTGCTTGGAGAGAGGTTCAAGTTATACACGGATCATAAGTCGCACAAGTATCTATTCTCACGAAAGGATCCCAAAATGAGACAGTAGAGATAGGCTTTTGAGATGATTAGAGAAACTTCAGAAAAGATTGGTCTTATCCGCAGATGCATGAAGACAACTCAGGACAGGTAGAAGTCCTACATAGATAAGAGAAGGACCGATATTGATTTTAAGGTAGGATTCATGGTTTCATTAAAGTGTCACCTTTGAGGAATGTTGTTCGCTTTGGATTTGTATGGAAATTGGCGCCAAGGTTTGTATGGCCATTTCCCGTAGTGGAAAGGATAGCTAAAAGGGCCTATAGAGCAAGACAATTAGAGATATTAGTGGGAGTTCATGATGTTTTCCACGTTTCTCATTTGCGAAAATGTCTGCACGATACAGTAGAGATGGTTGAGCCGAGCATGCTTAAGGAAATAGTGGTAGAACGAGATGCGACAGTTAGAAAAGTTCTTACCCGCATACTTGGATCAGAGGTTAAGATGCTTCACAACCAAGAGGTGAAGTTGATGAAAGTTCAATGGGGAGAAGACCGCGAAGATGCAACTTGGGAGACTGAAGACTAGATTCACACTTTGTACCCTTTTCTTTTCAAGGGTATGTTCTTAACTTTTTTTCCAAGCATTTATTCATAATTGCTTCTATCATTTGAGTATATCCTATCGATCGAATCTTCGACCTTTAGGTAGAAAAACAATGGATGTAAATATGTTTTTGAAACATGTAATGTTTGATGGATGCAAGTGGATGCAAGTGTTTGCTAGTGTTTGCTCGTGGATTCCTATAATAACATTAGGCAATAGATCGGCTCAAATCACTCTCATACTGCATATGGATGTGTGTGCATTTTTTTCCTCTTTTTATGGATGGAAGTGGATGCATCATCATATGGATGTTGCATTTGTATGGATGATTATGCACATATATAGCATTTGCATGATATACTAGGACAGTTTGCATACATGTTGGATTCATGGCATTAACACACATTGCATTAAGGAGGTCGACTGAATCAGTAGACCACCTGATATTTCGCATTAGCATAGGGACATATGCACACACCTTTGCATATATTCATATAAGCATTAGAATTCTATTAAGGACAATGGATGCATGTGATTGATGGATGAGTTGGTGGTTGATGAATGTTAGAATAAACATTCTTCTTAACTTGGAGATTTCGAGGACGAAATCCTTTGAGTAGGGAGAATGTAACACACAGTTATTTTAAAAGACCTTATAAGATAAACTAAGGAATACTTAATTAAATATTGGGAATCAAGTAAAACGGACTGTATGATTGCGTTTGCCTCGGAATTCTACTTAAGATAGACCCTGAGTTTGTGTAAAACGGACATCGTATGAGGAAGATATAAAGCTTAGAAGTTTGTATATATATAATGGTTTTATATATAAACAAAAAGTAACCAGAACTTCGAAATAAATTAAATGCACATAGTGGGAAACCAAGGTGGGATCCATTAAGGGTTGACCCATGCTTGGCTGGGTCGACCCAGGGGCAAGTGTCGACCCATATGAGGTTGGGTCGACCCATTCGCGATCTGGTCAATTTCGTTTCTTTGTTTTGGACGTTTTTCTGGCTAGTTTCATTGGGGATAGTCTATATAAAGTCTGTCATTTCTCTTTTTTACTACATCTAAAAATACGGAGATAAAGAGATGCTGCCCAGCTTGGATTGAATTAGTTTGTCTTCTACAACAACGACATATATGTATACAAGAATCCTTCTTCAACATCAGCATATTATTCTCTGTTATTTAGATTCAATCTCTGTGAGTTCAAGTTACTTTTAGAGATAAAAATTTAACAGTAACCCTGACATGTTTATAAATCTAGATCTGAGTCTATACTTGTTGAGAATCTGATTCATTCCTAAATAGTTCTACTATTACATGTATTCTTCTGTACACCTGATCTGCCGTTCAGTTCTGATATGCCTATTCCGGATATGTCTATTTCTGCTATCGTATGCCCATCCCTGTTATTATATGCTCATTTCATTATATGCCTATTCCTTTCTTCTCTCTCTCTCTCTCTCATTCCCTTTAAATTTTTATATCCTAGGCTACCTTCGAGCCTAGGCCAATATTGCTGAAATATGCATACAAATGAAATTGGGATAAATTGGGGGAATAAATTGGGGCATATCTTGCACTATGAAATATGAATGGAATTTGGGGAATATGATGTAATGTGAATTATGAATTGAGATTTTGGGCTTATAAATCTATAGGCGTAATTTATAGATTAAGCGGAACAAGTTAATGAAACTGTAAGTAACCTGCTGTAACTTGCTGAAATGTTTAATCCGTTAAAATGACTAATCTATAGAAATGTTTTAACTGTTGAAATTGAATAATGTAATTGGAAAACTTATGATGAACATGAGTATTTCCCAAATACAATTATTAGGCCAAAAAGATTGTTAACACAATTGCGGTAATTAAGAAATTGGAAATAATGGCACCGGGACACGAGGTTAAGTTCAACTTGTGGTAGAAGCCGGCTTAAAACCGCTCGGCAAGTCTAGCATCCAAAAGTGGTCAACTTAACGTGATGGGTCTGGTGCATTAACATACATGAATGGGGAATGATAATAACCTATTATGAATAAACATATATGGGAAAAAGGAAAGATAATAGGTAGGCTTGTCCTAGGGACAAGTGGAAATTATAACTTAGGTTATAATAAATGATAGAGAAGGGAGATAACTTATGTAATAAGATATGTTGTACTTAAATATAAATTAAGTCATCAGGAAACCTGAAATCTGATGTTTGTAATAAGTAGAGAAAAGAGGGGGAAACTTATGAAATACAATAAGCTGCACTTAATTATAAATTAAGTAAACCCGTTAAATCTGTGGGTTGAAGTAAACCTGTTAAATCCATGGGGTAAAGTAAACCTTTTAAATCTTTGGGGTTAAGTAAATTGTTAAATCTGTGGAGCAAAGTAAGCCTGTTAAATCTGTTGGGTTAAGTAAGCTTGTCAAACCTATAGGATTAAGAAAACCTTTTAAATCTGTGGTTATACGAACATGTTAATCTCGAAGACTTAACCCGTTACATCTGTTGGGGTTATATTGACCTGTTATCTTGTAAAACTTAACCTATATATCTGTAGGGGGTTATGCGAATCTGTTAATTTGTTAGGCATAACCTGTCGAAATCCAAGTTAATTGGGGACACAAGATCTGTGGGGGTTGGTTTGTGTCATCTGTTGTGTGTGGGGCCTGTATCAGTCAATATCCCATTAAGTTATTAAACAGGGACCCCACACTAGGTAGGGGTCAGGGCACGCTTACTGAGTTGATTATAAGAGGTTCATCCGGGAGGAGGTGTTTACTGGCGTGTTCCAACGGACTCATTTGCATGCATGAGTACGGTTTGCTCTGGGATAATAAGCCGCTGTATCACTAGTAAATAGGCCTGTGTCCTTCTGTGGGTTGCTACTTTAGGAAGTAATACACCCTGTTGTGGGTCCGACATAGGGTATTCACAAGTTAGAGAGTCGATCGATTAAGGTGTAGTAATTGGGATACATCCTATCTGCTTCTGTGGGGAACTTGTATTTTTGTTTGGGGTAGCATCCGTTATTTCTGTTTAGGTACCAGTTATTTATATTGGGGGTAAAACCCGTTACTACAATACACCTAGAACTACCATTATGTTTCTGTTGGGATCATTCTGTTTATGTTAAGTATTTAGGGGATACATTTTCCTGTCCTATATCTGTTATACTAGTATTGGTACAGAGAAAAGTATTTGAAATATTCTACTCTGTTATTTCTGTTTAGTCTGTTTATGCCTATTATATCCTACTATTGTCTCATTCGTTTTATATGCCTATCATGATACTTGTACTTCTGTATATGCCAAAAGTCACTGGACTAGCTAGACTTTGTGTCTGACCCGACTTGTTTCCTTTTCTCTCCCTTCCTTCCCACCCCACGTTCTCAAGGTGGAAACGCTCAGGCTTGATTGGGATTCTCTCTTCTGTTTCTGCTTGGATCCGGATCTACTTTGAATTATTTCTTTGACTACTTGTCTACTTGTTTATGGCTACTTATGGGGATTATGATTTTTCATTTTTGTACGCTGATGGTTTTTAGCGCAAGACTGATGTTTTATTTGATGTATTTTTTTCTAGTATTTCGGCCTGATGTTGTAACTAGATTTCGAGACCACGATGTTTTCGTTTGAAAAATAAAGTTTTAAATTTCTGTTATATTTATATCTGTCTTTTGAGATTCTTTTCTTTTTACCTATAATGCTTCACCGAACTTAATGCATTCTGATAAAGAGTTACATTAACAGTCGTGGGGTGTCACACGTGCACACAAAAAATGATACGAAAACAAAACAAAACACAAAAAATAAAAATAAGTGAACAAATGATTTTTTTTAAATACAAAAAACAAGAAAATTAATTCGAAGAATAAAACTAAAATTAAATTCTCTCCCCGGCACTGGCACCAAAAACTTTTTCGACGATGACGTTTCTATCGATTAGAAATTTATCGCGAATTGTAAAAAACCGCAAGCACACGGTGTACACTTGTAGTATGTGGCGAATATGAGTCGATCCACGGAGAAAGATTTTTTATTTTATTTTTACATTTCACTCAATGAAATTAAAAAGATATTAAGAAAAATGTTGACTACAACTAAAACTAAACCAGCAAACTAAGATTCGTAAAAACAATGAGATTAAATGACAACTTAGGAATAAATCCACTTTATAGATTATATAGTTCAAAAAATTATGAAGTAATGGTCTCTCTTTTTTGGTCATAAGTGTGATTAGTTAATATGTTTATCCTAAGCATGACATATTTGTGCTATTGATTAGCCAAACATAAGCCATCAAACGTCAACACAATCACCAATCTACTTTTTTAATTTTCATGAAAATGACATAAAAATGAAAATCAAATCTGTTTTATGCATGGCCTGTTATCTATTGTTTAAAAATATAGGCCACCAAATTTCAATTTAAACATTCACTTCTTTGGCATAATCATATTTCTATTAAGCACAAAAAGTGTGCATAAAAATCAAAATATATTGCATCTACATAATCAGGAGAGCTTCATTACCCCTAAGTTGAAAGGGTTTAGCTACTCATGTTTGCTATCATAACAACAAAACTAGATTTCAACATAAAACAAAGGAAAAAGAGAACAAAATGATGGAAAATCTGTTCTATTTGCATGAAATGAAAGAGATCTACACTACAACAAGAAGTAAGGATGTAAATAAAAGAGAACTAATTAACTATCATTGCATATAATAGAATGAAATTACATGAAAAATAGCTAAGTAGCCAGGGAAATAAAAGAGAGCTTTGATCCTCCTAACTACACTCCCAAAGAGAGCGGATATTTACATGAACATATATGGGGTATTTATACATGTTTATACTACCCTAACCCTAATCCATTTTGTTAGGGACAATAAAAAAATACCCCTTTCATGAAGCTTCTAATTTTATTTAGCCACTAATTAATCATGTAGCATGCATATAGCCTTTCTTGTCTCATCCAATTAGTACATTAGTTCTAATATGAAGCCTTAAGAGTAAGTGGATTAGGCTAGAGGTGGGGTCCTCCACTTTCCATATAATGAATTATTTATTTCCCTTCTCTTGTGTACATGCATGCATTTCTTCATATCTTGATGTGCATACTTCATTTTTGCTCCTGAATTCCTACAAAAGGCAACTACATGGAAGAGTAAATGATATCAAAATTAATACATGCACAATTTACTATTTTACCCCAACATGAAGATGAATGCGTGATAATTTAAGAATTTTGGATTTTTGTTTAAAACATGTAAAAATAGCCAAATATGTTACTTAGTTAATTAAAACAAAAATAAATGTGTGAACATAAATATACATATTTACGTGCACATCAATAAGTATGAATTTTTTCTTCATATTGATCATAATACAAGGATGAAATTCTAGTCACGGTAGACACTATAATATGCTCGACTCTTCTATGTTTCAACCAATCAAAGTAATTCTAAATATTCAATTAGATCTGTTAATTAAGATTAGAAATATCTAACACGGAGATGTCCAATTGATTCATATATGGACATCATACTATGCTTGAGACATGCTATATATAGTGGATTTCATTTCAAAATTTTCTTTACTGCTTACATACATAGTGATGTATATATGTTGCAAGTATGATTTGCAAATACATTACTTTCATGATTCCTTGTTCAAATATGCTAGCAGCCTTTTAATTTCTTGTCCATGTATTATGTTATTTAATCTGGGAGGTGCATGTTCATGGTTGCCACACCGGCTTTATGCTGTAAACTTATTAGTAGTGCATATACCCTGTTATGAATATTATGTTTGTATCTGCATAAATCTTTCATGACTGCATCTTCTTGGACTTATTTGCATACTAGCTTGCACACACACACACACACACACACACACACACATATATATATGTCATGGTAATGAATTTAGTTGACGATATAGATTCACATATTAATAAATGCTCTCACAAAATTATGTATAGGCAGTTATGCATGGATTAGTGTGTACTTCTGTAATTTAAAAGATGGACTACTATATATGATTATATATAATGTTAACTTTACTTTTCGTCAACACCAAAATATAAGTTTTGGTTGTGGTCCTAGGGGTACCTATGGATGATCTCGCTAATACAAGTATGACTTAATTTACCGTTTCCTAGATATCAAAAACTTTAGTCGAAAGATTAGTTACTCATCCTTCAGGAAGAAGAGTGTATCACGCTTACAAGACTTAAAGGTCAATATTTATCTTGGGATAAGGGATTCATAAGCTCAACACGAGTAGAAAGCTTGATGGCTCATTAAGGGTAAATCTGCAATTATCTTCAAGTAGGATGCATGAATTCAAGAAATTAAATGAAAGACAAGCATAATTAGCAGAAAATTTGAAGTATTTTTCTTTATTTCTCACTTGATTGAGTACATAGTTGATTACATAAGAAATCCCCAAATTGATTTATAAATTAGGGGTTTATCTTGTAGAAATGAATACAAGATTTTAGAATGAGGAGAGGTCCCCCAAAATGTGACCCCTAGGGTCTTATTTATAGACAATTTGGGCCCCCTTTTGGTTGCGTAAGAGTAGAAGCTTGGTTCCGCATCAACACTATGATATCTGCCTGATTGAAGGGCAATTGGCTTTGGTTTCGATTTATTTGGTTCCAACTATGGTCTTCTACTTCTTGTATTTGTGGGTACCGACCAGCCTTAGAGCTTTTAGGTGTTGCTTTAGGTTTCGTCTTGGATATGGTATTGATACCAAGCTCAATGGTACTGATAGCACTCTTGTTTGTTTCTATGTTGTTTGTCGGCCATGCCCCTTTCTTCATGACTTTTGATATGATTTTTGACAATAGTACCGATAATTTGTCCATTTGTGTCGATAACATTTTCTTGATATAGGTTGGTATCGACATCATGCATTTAGAGTCATCTCCTTAGTATTAGCATCAAGCTACTTGCTTTCCCTTGTTGGTGCCATTAGCATGTGTGTCAGGTCCTCACTTTGGTAATGTTCTCCAATGTCATCAGTTCTGGTGTCGGCATTATTGTTTTTGCTCTTCTTGTTTGATCTCGGTGGTGGCTTAACTCTTATAATTGTTGCTGCCTTCGGTATCGGTTTCGTTGTGATACCCCTTCATATTTCTTTGGTTTTGATATCGAAATATGGTAGTAACTGTTGCCCCCTCATAAAGGGTATTTTTGACTTAAAGTCAATGACCTCAGCTTTTGCTCTATACTATCTTGAAAGTACATGATTTTCCTGCCTTTTGGCCTTCTAGGATTAATCTTAACCATTGATTTGTAATCATTTGTACAACCTTGATGAAACAAGATTTTTAACATAAAGAATCTTCTTCTTCCTTCTTTATTTTCTTCTCCTGTAAGAAATTACACTCAAACAAAATCATTGTTCTTTGAAATTTCATAAACTTTCCAATACTAGAGATCTGACCTTTTTTGTAAGTATTCATTTATTTTATGAATTGATTTAAGTTAAGGTCGAAAATCGTTATCTTCTGAGCTCGATTATGAATTCAACCCAAGTTAAATAAACTCTAATTTCTTATTATAAAGAAATAAAGTAAACTACAGTTAGCTTAAATAAGAATTGATGGTGTCATAAGGATCTATCATTTTTTACTCCCGGTTGTCTGAAGTTATATGTTTTTCTAGGGTTTAAATGCAACATCAGCATGCTGAAAACGGAGGGTCTGAATTACTATCGTAAGAACAAGATTCTTCACGCATCAATGAAATTGAAGATAATTGCTATCGGTTCTTTTTGGTATCGGTTCATCGGTACTAGAATTAACGCTTCCTTTAGTTTTGTTAGATACTCTAGTGTCGGTTAAACCGCTACTAATATAGGTAGACTCTTGGTTTCGACTCCATTTGTACCCAATCCTAAGTTCCTTGATATTAGTTAAATTTTCCCTATCGACAATATTTTATTTGGTTTCGGTGTAGCCGATAGTAAGAATTTGATCTGTTCTTGGTTTCGGTTTTACCGTTTTTCCAATGCAGCCGATACTATAACTTAAACTTATTTGGAAAGGGCATAGCATCATGACACTATGTGAACTTTATCAAAAATTTGACCGTAGTCTTGGTGATGATGACACCAACACTTAGACATTTTCAGCATATACAAAATGCATGATATTATATGAATTTTACTAAGAATCCTATTCTAATGACCCATGATATGTTCCAATCTTCTATAAGAATATTAGATTATTAATGTTAATGAGTTCTCATCATGGTTTTAAACTTGTAATCAGTCTGCACTTTCTTTAAGTAAATGGTTTGTTTTATTTTCCTAACTTTTAATAAATCATTGTGCTAATGAGTTTTTATGGAATAATACCACATGGAAGCATCACGCTAAGAAGTAAAGTGCTTTCGAATCAAACCCATCGAGTTCCTCTATTCCAAAGCAAAAGACTGAGATGGTTCAACAACATTCTCTCATCCAAACTCAAGATGAAGTGAATATATTCCTTGAAATCTTTGGTATGGCTGGGATAAATGCCATTCCCACCTCTGAAAAAGATATTATTCAAAATCCAACAGAAGGATTCTTTGCATATTCGGCCATCCATATTAAGCATGGTGGCTCTTTCCGTTTCCCCATTTTTTATCTCTAGGTTCTTACAACACTTGTTACTAGATCCAATTCAACTGAATCTATACACATACACCTATATTTTAAGTCTTGAAGTTTTAGCACTTGAGTTAGGGAAATCTTCTCTCAGTGCTCGTATTCTTTACCATTTTTTGTGACTGTCTGTAGCTAAAGGAGTGGACTCGCCCATCCTTCACACGAATTCTACAAATATAGTGATCAACGATGGTATCAGTAATTTTAAAGTCTAGGAAACACAATTTTTCTATATCAGGAGCCCCCTTAGTATTTCGAACGCTTCTACTTATGGCGAGCTTTCCATTTCTTTTCAGGTTTATTTTATCATCTCTAAGCTTTGTTTAATTTTCTTTACTTCTAGCTTCTACACCCTCAAAAAAGCTTGAACGATGAAAAAACTAGGATTGTTGAAACAATTTATAAAGCTTCTGAAGAGCCGGAAAATCAATCCCTTTTACTGACTCTGAACAGTCTCTGTAGGCATGCCCTTCTCCCTTCAGGAAAAAAGATTTTGGGGGCAACCACCCCTCAACTTTTCTGGCGCTAAGCACTTAACCTTGGTCTCCGACTTGTTCACTCCCTTGACCCCTCTGTTTTTGGGTGTTTCAGGTAAGATTACTTTTTTATATTCAAGATGTCTAACTTTGTTTTTTCTGAGGCCATCACTTAGATTAGCTATTGAGGCTTCTGATGGGAAATCTATCGTGGATTCTCTAGTCTGATCTAAGGCCGTGACTAAGAGAAAGCTCAAAACAACTACTAGTGAATTGAATTTTAAGATCCATAAGGATGAAACTAATAATCCTTCCTCTATTGGCAAGGGCATCGTTGCTGCATCCGCTGAGTAGCACAATCCTAATCGTACTATGCATCCTACTAGTATTACTCTTGGCATGGGCTCTTCCAAGACAACGACCACAGGAAGCGATTTTGTTACTAATCTTTTTGTTTCTAAGCCTTTGGGACCTCCTGATTTGATGGAACGTGAGTTAAACCCACTCCAATCCCCTCATCACGCTAGTACTCAGAGGCCTTCTTCACAGAATCGAGATTTCAACGAGATTGTAAGGCTCGCTCTTTCTTCTGGAGATATCATCAACATTTCACAGCCCTCTTCCTCCTTAGACTTGATGAACTTGTGACAATCTCTTGTCGAGCAACAACTTTTGATTCAACCTTGTTTCTCTTAATTTCTGTTGTCTCTTATTTTTAAACAAAATGCTTATTTTTCTTTCTTCTTTCAGATAACCAAAAGACGGTTCTCCCTCCATGAGGCTACCTCATATTTTTCTTCTGCAATTATAAGAATCGAGAAAAAAAAAGATTACCTGGAGTCTAAAGTCAATGCTTTGAAAATGGTAAAGGAGGAGGGTGGGAAGGAATGTGTGGAATTAAGAACATCATTTGAAATGGTTGAATCAGAGGTTGAGGGGGAGAGGAAAGATAAAAACATTAAGACTGATAGAGTTTTAGCTCTTGAGTTCTCTAAGCAAAAACTCGAGGACGAGAATGCGAGAATGGTAGCTGACCATGCTGATAAGTTAAAAGAGAAAGGCAGGTGCCTTTCTAAGGTCCAAGATGCACTCTCCAATGCTAAGCGAATTATTTTTGAAGCTATAGAAAGAATCTCTTTATTTATCGACTCCAATTTTCCAAAGGAAATGTTAAACTCTTGCAAATGCGCTCTTTTCTCGGCATACTCTGATAACTTCCAAAAGTATCATGAAACTAATATTTCTTCAGTTGATCCTTCTATTGTGGGTACATGTATGAATAAGACTGAGCAAGCCAAGTAAGCAAGCCAAGCAAGGAATTCAGGTTTCTGAGAGAGACATGATGAAGCCTGAAGAACTTCAGTATATTAAATATGTTCTTGATGATTTCAGCTCCTATGAAGGAGAGGAAGAAGTTGATTAAGTTGTTGTCGACAATGACGAGGATGATGGCAATGACGGTAATGATTTTGGTCCTGAAGACGAGGGTTGTCGTGACGACTTCAATGGTAGAGATGGTAACCCTCCTTCTGTTGTTGGTGGCACCCAGGGTTCGTAGGATGCAAACCCTGATCCTCCAGATTATCCTACTACTCGAGATCCAACCATGACTTTTACTAAGCATAGTGCTCCTCCTACAAAGGTTAAAAAGGAAAAGAACAACATGCTTAGTCTAGAATCCCTATATCTCAGGTATGGCATTCAATTTTAAAATGCTTTCTTCCTTCCTGAATTCATGGTAATTGGTTTACTATAATTTATAGGCAAGGAAAAACATTGCTTCATCTTATAAGGCAGAGTTAGATAGGAAACAAAAGAAAATATTCTGGTCTCGTATAAAAAGGGACAAGTTGCTGAAAGATTATAAAGATTTATCCTAAAAGTATTATGATCTTGATAAAAAAATTTCAAAATTGATGTGTTATAAAGAACATAAGCTGGACCAAGACTAAAGGCAATACGGCTTCGAAGAGAAAGGATTCTTAAGCAAAACCAGGAGCTAATGACTTTAATTTGGATGTTGAAAGAGAATATGGACATTTTAATAGATTTCTTGTATAAGGTCTTTAATAAATTCGAAATAGTAGTTTTTTCTTTCTTAGGGGAGTTTACTAGTGGTTTACTTCGACGTCTTCACAGAAGATACTTAGATGATCGTGTGGTTGACCTCCACCCTAGGGCTTGTTAGAATTTAGCAAGGGTTCACTCAATTCCCAAGGATTTACCCCAAGAAAAGCTTACGTATAACAAGACCCGATTCATCCCTGAGTTGTTCAAAAAATTTATATTTTATGAACAAGATAAATATTTGTGAAACTATGGAATTATAAATCTATGTTTTTGACGATAACTTCTTTTACCTATAATTTTTGATTTTATCTCATGTTATGGCGAATCTCATTCCCCATAAAGATGTAGTTTCAAAGGGTGTTTTACACTCGTTTTCTATATTAATAAGAGAATTTTCAATGAATTCGTCATGTAGATTTAGAACGGATTGTATTGCAGGAGGCCTTCGATGTATTTATATGAAATACCCTCAACTTTCTTTTGACTTTCTGGTTGATGATCGGGAAATAATTTTAAAGAGACTTAGAACTCGGCATGCCGAGTTGATATATAATATAAACAGTAGGAGTTTTGACAAACAGTGTCAGACTTTGAAATTTAATAGTTTGTGTTACCAAAACAGTTTAAAACTTGTTTGGATAAATTTAAAAATTTATGTGGTAAGCCTTTCTGAAAAGTATAATGTTATCTGTACCATCATTTGAAAATAGGATTTGTGTATAATTGTATATCATTTTGTAAATAGGGAAATCAATTTAAAATTTCACCCTTCTAATCTAGGGATGAATCAATAATAGTCATAGAGAAGAGGGATGTTCCAAAAGAGATGCCCGCTACATCTCAAGAAAGAACAATTTTACTATAGAGTTTGACCATTAAGCACTTGAATGAACAAATAATTGTTTCAAAAATTCAATTAGAAGAAAAGGATAAAACTATCCTTGAATTAAAAATATAGATAAAGGCCAATCCCTCCATTGATTTTGATGAAGAGATAAGTGGGTTGCACCAGCAGATTGCTGACTTAGAATTTGAACTAGATAATGCAAAAGCAAGTTATAAAGCTTATGAATTTACTTTTAGGCATACTCCAACCATAGTTGTGCCTAAGCCCTTCAAGGCCACGACTAAGTCCAAAGCTTTAGCCACTGAAAAATACCCTAACTTGGTGAATCCCACTTTTAGGTTAGATGACTCAATTGTTTCTAGGTAGTGCAGAAAGGTCATGGCTGAAATCAAGAGTTTATATGTCACAAAGCATAATGAAGACACGATTCGCCGTATTAACTATTACCTCTCCTGAATCAAACAATTACAGGAGGAGAGACACGATTTGCAAAAGAGTATCTTTGACTTGGAGAAAGAGAACAAGACTTTAAAAGTTATGGGTAGAGCTTATAACAAAGCTCTAAAATTTCAGATTAGATCCATAGACATCTCTGATTAAATTAGGAAAAAGGGGAAAAAGCTTAAAGAACTTCTATGTATTGCAATTTTTCATGCTATTAACTGTCCTGTAACTGACGATGATATAAATGAAGAGGTGGGAATTATTGTGTGGTTGAGATATTAAGAGATTACTTTTGTATTTTGAAAATTAATGGAATGAATTTTAGATAAGCTTGTAAATCATATGGATATCACTTGATATGTAATCCTTGTTTGTGTTTGGAAAATCCTCAGCTAGTAGTTTCACTGCATTATTCTGCATAAATTTCAATACATAATCGTCCTTATGCTAGTCTTTTCTTAGATTAGCATGTGTGCGATAATTAACCCGACTTTTAGGTCGAAATCAATTAATAGATACAGTTTGTGATAGGGTAATATGATCATTCGTATTTTATATTTTACCAGAATAGTAAGTAATGAATTTTGCATAATAAAAGCATAGAAATCTCCTTATGTAAGATGCGAGAAGCCATTACCTTTCATCACAGGGTTTTAATGTTGAAGACCTAAGATAACATTCCGAGTATCGTTTTGCAAATCCTTTTTTCTGATATGAGAATCACGGTATCGAGACCCAGATTATGGTGTTAGAATAGGAATCCAGAAACCTTCTTCTGGTAATATAAATAGAAGTTTCCCAGCTCATATTGGAGCATTTGTAATGGAAAACCCAAATTTCGTCTCTTGCAAATAATTGAAGTTGTGAACTGAAACCCAGAATCGAGTATTTAATAGAAGATCGGAATTCCATATCTGGCAATAATAGAGGTCCTGAACCATAACCCAGATTCAGGTATTAAAAAGAAGACCAAATATCGATATCTGGTAATAATAGGAGTCCTGAACCGAAACCCAAATTTATTTATTTAATAGAAGCCCAGAAATCCAGGTCTGGCAATAATAGAAGTCCCGAACCATAACCCAGATTCGGGTATTTAATAGAAGACTAGAAATCCATATCTGGTAGTAATAGAAATCCCAAACCAAAACCCCATTTCGGGTTTATGTTTCAAAGCAGAGGATGTATGTGCTTTGTAATCCACTCCATGAGCTTCAATTTGACTTGTGTGCTAATATTGGGCTTTGATTGGTCGTTTCAGCCTTGTGAGTCACTGTCTAGGCTTTGTGCGTCTGGTGTGCTTGGCTAGATTATTCTCAAGAAGGGGCCAAGGACTTACCTGACCTCCTTCCAAGAGGCGCCTTGCCCTAGCCATCATAGGTGGTGATAAGGGCTTAGATGCTTTACCCTGGCCATCGTAGCCACGGATCAAGGTTTACTCTTTTAATGCTATACCCAAGCCATCGTAGGCGGTGGTAGAGGCTTACACGTCACTCCCTCCCAGTCGTGTTTGGTTAGGAAGTAGATGTTTTGAGCTGTTGTGGTATGGTGGCATTCTCTAGGTAGTCTTGATTCAAAGTTTCCTTTTCGACGTTGGGACTTAGCATTTTTGTTAATCAACCTTGTTGTTTCATCTATATCTTCAATTCTTCTTTTTTATGTACTGTGAGACTGAAGTGTAATTTTCTTAGACCATTTTGATGTAAGTCGATTAAAATCCTTTATTATTTCATGCTCGTATATAGTTCCTTTAGCATGTGCATGAATGGATTCTTTGATGTGAGAAAATAGGTTATATTCCTTTGTTGTAGAACCACTTAAAGCAAAGATTGGGGTTGGTCCTATATGGAAAGGATTAGTGCTCCAACAGTCAGGGTCGTATTGTTCTACTTCCCTTCTCTTAAGTATAATCCGCGAAGCTTCCATTCTTAACCTTTGTTCTTCAATAACACTTGGATCAATAATGTCTCATGTCGCCATTCGTGATTCGAAAGATCTTTGTTGAGACCCATTATTCATGGTCTATTTCTTCGAGGTTTAACAAATTGGGATGGAACAACTAGGGATATAGCAGGTTATCCAAAGGATTGGAGGCTTAAGCCATCCTTCTAGTGCCAAAATGTTAAAGTTGTTTTTCACCAACATTGTAATATAGGGTTTGGTTGTGGTCTTAGGGTTACCTGGGGATGATATTGTTATACGAGTACGACTTAATTCAGCAATTCCTAGATATCAAAACCCTTAGTCTATAGATTGGTTACTCATCCTTCAAGAAGAGGAGAGTATCACGCTTACGAGACTTAAAGGCCAATAGTTATCTTGGGGTAAGGGATTCATAAGCTCGACACAAGTAGAAAGCAATATGGCTCATTGAGGGTAAATTGGTAATTATCTTCAGGTGGGAGGCTTGAATTCAAGAAATTGAATGAAAGACAAGTATAATTGGTAGAAATTGCTAAATATTACTCTTTATTATTCAATGGATTGAGTACATAGATGATTACATAAGAAGTCCCAAAATCGATTTAGAAATTAGGGTTTTGTCTCTTGTAAATGAATACAAGATTTTAGAATGAGGAGAGGTCACCCAAAATGTGACCCCTGGGATATTATTTATAAGCAACTTGGGCCCCTTTGGTTGTGGTCCGGCAGGAAGCTCGGTTCCGTATCAACACTCTGGTATCCGGTCGTTTGAAGGGCAATTGGCTTCGGTTTCGACTTCTTTTGTTCCAGCTATGGTCTTCTGCTTCTTGTATTTCTTGGTATCGGCCCGCCTCAGGGCTTCTTGGTGCTTCTTTTGGTGCCGCCTTTGATATTGTACGGATACCAAGCTCATTGGTACTGATAGCACTCTTGTTTGCTTCTATCTAGTTTGTTGGCTATGCTCCTTTCTTCGTGACTTTGATATGATTTTTGACTACAATATCGATACTAAATCCATTATTGTCAATAGCATTTTTCTTGTTATATGTTGGTATCGGCATCATACATTTATATTCATCTCTTTAGTATCAGCAACAAGCTACTTGGTTTCCCTTATTGGTGCCGATAGCATGTGCGTCAAGTCCTCACTTTGGTGCTATTCTTTTACATCCTCGGTTCTGGTGTTGGCTTTACTGTTGTTGCTCTACTTCTTTACTCTCAGTGGTGGCTTAACTCTTTTAGTTACTGTTGCCTACGGTACCGACTTTATTGCGACACACCTTCATATTTATTTAGTTTCTGTATAGAAATTTTGTAGTGACATATATATATTAATGGATTTACTTATATGCAATGTAGTATACAATGTGTCATGATTACACTCTATTTTATGTTTTAACGTAAGTATGCACTGCCTATGAACTATGACCGTATCAGTATATATGTGTGTGTGTGTGTATATGTATATATATACCTTGTTGATGAATAAGACAACACCTGTTTATATATATATATATATATATATATATATATATATATATATATATATAAGAGCCAGTTGAATATTACAACTCTTATAAAAGCCAAACTTGATAAACATGGTTGTTTCACTCACTGCAGTGCACATGATTGTATATAAGTTAAATAACATATAAACAACTGGTATATATTGTCATGTATGTGTCTATCCACTAATGTGGCATCTTGGATCATGAAATTATTGAGAATATTTTTTCCATGCCTTGTAGTACACATTAGTCTGGACAAGCACTTGAGTATATGTGATTAACTTTGACACAATAATATCTTTATACAAATTTGTTTGTATACCATATGAAGATACAATGTATTATATGTATTTTGTGCATGTAGCCATATTCATTAATGCTAGAATAGTTCGCATTTTATTTATAGTCTGAATACTCCTAAAATGCAACAAACTCTCACTTTAATATTTTATCACCTTCATGCACTTTTGAATATTTATATAGATAAGCATGCAATTTTATTTGAATGAGATGCACTATTTTATACAATTTATAAGGATATTGCGAACAAATTTACAGCAGCTCGCTATTGCCTTGAAATATACATTTCGAAAACTACAAATATGTTATATATATAATACATATTTCGAAATACATAGAAAGTAGCAAATGTGATTTGCTGCTTATTTTTTATAACTGCACTTGATCTTATATATACTTGATATGAATTTGGGTAACAGCTGTGTTGTACATCCCAATCTCTACCGTGTACCTAGTTTGCTATGTTCATGTGCGGTGTTCGTTTATTTAATGCTTATTTAAAATCACTTATGTTGTTTTTCATCCAAGATTTAACTCTGAAAATAGCAGTTCATTTCCAAACTCCAACTAGATTGTTGTATGCATGTCATCAAACTGGCTTCTTTTGGTTGCATAGTGATCGAATTTATGTCACCTTTTGATTTTACGATAATGCTTTATCTGGTAATCTTTCTGCAGTTCTACAAAATTAACACCTATAATATATTTAACTTTTTTAATCTGCCTCTTGTATACATACTAATATATGTACACCGCAAATATGATTTGCAATCCCCAAGTAGTACACATTTGGAAATGTACCCCCCACAACAACTTTATAATGCAAATATGATCAGCAGTTGCACACCTTGATATTAAATTTTGTTAAAACCCGTATTGGATCACATATTTGATACATTTTTACTATTCTTCTCCTTATGATACACAACCTTTTCTATATATATTCAGTTGAAGATGATATGTAGTTGCACTCTTTTAAAAACTACATATTTATACTAAGTCAAACCGATTTCTTCCATTGAATACACTCATCAATTCCACGATCAATAAATGTAGGTAATGCCAAAGCATTAGTGCACTATTTATTATGGTCATATGAAATAGAGTAAACGTGATACTCAAAATTTATAATTGGGTTGGACATAACTAGGCTTCCATAATAAGATTATGGGCTTAGAGACATGGAGCATGAAATATCCATTCATTGGGAACGAACAAAAAAAATTGTCATGCTATCCGAGAATTATATATGTGATATAACTAACATAATTTGCCTACCTAAAAGATTGTTTTTTTTTATATTAGCTAAATTTAACTCAAGGCACAATAAACTACGAATCTTGGCTTACATAGAAACATGTATATATTTTGAAGTAAAGGGATGTTGAATTGAGTGGGAATATATATTTATATAAGCATGCATTGTTACGTATAATTTTGAACAATCATAAATATGCATACACTATCATATACATACATACATACATATATATATATATATATATATTTGTATGAGAATATTTATTTTATGCATGTGAATGAATATACAAGTTAAGTATGACTGCATGAATAATTATTGTGTGAATAGCCTCCAATTATAATCACAGTTTGTACACATATATAGCAATATCATTCATTATTCATTTTTTTATCCCCTGTGGATATTGAATAACTAGCAACACCAATAATTGCTTTGCACATTTAGAATATCTGAAAAGAAAAGGGGAAATAAGACTTCAACTGAATTAGGTACAAATGTTATAAGTGTCAATTTATCTACTTCTACATCTTGGGTATTAGATACTAGATATGGATCACATATATGTGTGAATTTGCAGGAAATGCAAAAAAGTAGAAATTTGGAAAAATGAGAAGTGGATTGGAGCAAATGTTGTTACCTTGGCCTTAAAAATTTACCATCATCCTACCTACTGGCCTAGTTTAAGAATTAAAAGATTGTTGTTATGTAATTTCCATTAAAATAAATATTATTTATGTATCTTGTTTGGACAAGCTCGGACTTTCATTGAATAAAAATACAATTGCTATTCATTTTATATAAATGAAATATTTTATTGAAATGCATAATTTGTTAATGGTCTTTATATTCTTGACTTTGATGTGCTTGTTTGTGATATAAATACTTAACGGATTAAATCCAATGATTTGAATCCATCATAACTTTACCATTATTGTTTAGGCTATATAAATGAGAAACACATATCAAATCTCCATAAAGATGGAAATATGAATTTAGTTTGAATCATATGAAGATTGCAAATCATGTCTATTAGAAAAAATGACATAAGAGCCTCTCACTAGAAACAGTGAATGAGGTAGTGATGTATTAGGCGTTATACGTAGTGATGTAAGTGGACCTATGAGTACATCAGCTTAAGGTAGGTTTTATTATTTCATTGCATTTACTTATGATTTCAATAGATATGGTTATGTGTATCTTATGAAACACAAATCAGAATCCTTTGAAAAGTTCAAAGAGTTTAAAAATGAAGTTCAAAACCAACTTTAAAAGAATATAAAGACTCTTCGAGTAGACTGAGGAGGAGAATATTTAAGCCAAGAATTTAATGATTATCTGAAAGAGTGTGGAATTATATCATAACAAAGTCCTCCTGGAACACCATATTGGAATGGTGTGTCCAAAAGGAAAAATTGAACCTTATTAGACATGGTACGAACAATGATGAGTCATAGAGATCTTCCAAAAAGCTTTTGGGGTTATGATTTTGAAATGGTTGCTTTCATACTTAATCGTGTTTCTATTAAAATGGTTCTGAAGATGCTACATGAGGTATGGACGGGGAAATGTCCTAGTGTGTCTTTTATGAATATTTGGAATGTGAGGCATTTGTTAAACATCTTGCTTCTGACAAGCTTGGAACCAAATCTGGTAAGTGTTATTTTGTGAGATATGAAAAAGAAACAAATGCATATTATTTCTACAAACCTTTAGATAAAATATTTATTGCCCGAACTGGTATATTTCTGGAAAGAGAACTAGTCTCTAAAATACCGATGGGAATAAAGTAGAATTCGAAGAGATCCGAGAAACAAACGACACTATTGAACCTGAACTAGAAATTGAAACGAAATCCCAGATAGTCGTGAAACCTAAACCTACTCAAATTAAAAAAATATTCACAGATCTGGTAGAATACATCGTGAGCTAAATAAATATATCAGATTTCTTACGACTTACAATGGAAATGTGATGCT
The DNA here is from genome assembly GCA_030737875.1 of Allium sativum. Taxonomy (NCBI): domain Eukaryota; kingdom Viridiplantae; phylum Streptophyta; class Magnoliopsida; order Asparagales; family Amaryllidaceae; genus Allium; species Allium sativum. The sequence goes on along the minus strand of CM060916.1, from coordinate 353,553,933 downwards.
AATAGATAAGGATGAGTCTACTTCTTACCAATAAGCCATGAATGGACTAGAACCTGAGAAATGGCTTGAAGCCATGAAATCCGAAAAGGATTCCATGTACCCCAACCAAGTATAGACTTTGGTTGATCCACCTGATGGAGTATAACCAATCGGGTGCAAGTGGATTCTCAAGAAGAAAAACTGACATGGATGGTAATGTATAAGTCTATAAAGACTAATTGGCGGCAAAAGGTTTCAAACAAGTTCACGGAGTTGACTATGATGAAACCTTCTTCCGGTGGCAATGGTTAAATTCATTAGGATAATATTTGCAATTGCAACTTTCAATGATTATGAAGTCTGACAAATAAATGTCAAAACTGTCTTCCCTAACGAAAATCTTATCATGGATGCGTAGTGACATGACCTAAAGGTTGTGTCAATCAAACAGATGTTAGAAAAGTAAGTCAGCTAAACTGGTCTATTTAATGATTAAAGTAACAATCTCAGAGCTGGAATCTTCATTTTAATGAAATATTCAAAGAGTTTGAATTCACTAAAATAAAGACAAACCTTGTATATACAAGAAAAATAGTGGAAGTAACATTATATTCCTAATATAATATGTTGATGACATATTAGTTGTTGGGAATGATGTTAGTTCAAAAAAGGAAATAGTCGCGGATTTCACAATGGAGGATGAACATGTTTCTGCTTCTAAAGTTGCTAAGCAGACTGTTTGGATTAATATTTCAATACTGAACTTAGTATTGTTACATCCGTTGTTGATCCAATAAATTTATATTGCGATAACAATGGGGCTATTGATCAGGCCAAGAAATCTAGATCTCATCACTAATACAAACACATACTAAGGCGATATCATTTCAACCGTGAAATTGTTGATATAGGAGATATACGTATCTGCAAAGTACTAACATATAACAATGTTGCAGACCCAATAACTAAGACTTTGTCGCAGCAGAAGATCGATAGTCACACTAATTTCATGGGTTTATGATACATGAGTGATTGACTTTAGTGCAAGCGGGAGATCGTTAGAGTTTTGCCCTAGAGGAAATCCAATTGATGTGATTGAATACCATTATTAATATTGTGTTTTATTTTTGAACAATTGATTTTATTATGTTGTATGTACTACGTAATATATATACTAACATAATAGAAGTTGCAACGACCCGCATTATATGCATCGGAGGATCGTAGAATATTTATTTCATCTTCATACAAGGTCGTATAGTCGTGTAACTTTGGGGAACGACTATTGGGGTCATTTACCATGTTCACGATTTTTGCCAATTTTTAAATGACCATTTTTCCCTGGCGAATCTTGTTTTGCCTATAACTTTTTATTGGTAAGGTGTTTTGACCAAAAACCACTTCCATTGGATTCAAATGATGGTTTACCTTTCCGTAGAGTGGTCACATTAATCAAACGGACTTACCGTTTGGGAGATATGGCTGAAATAAGGTTTGGAAGGTGAAAAACAACTTAACCGGGCCAAACAGGGTGATTAGCAGCTAGGCCCATTGGGGGATTTCGGAATTAGGGTTGCACAAGGGCAGAAAAGGGTTAGAGAAACCTTTCTTTGTCATTTTACAGCCGCCATTTACCTCTCTTCAACCCTAACAATGGCCTCCACCTTGTAAATCACTTCCAAATCTCCTTTTTGTCGCTAATTAAGCAAATCAACGCCAAATCAAGTCAAATTAGAATCAAATCAGAGTTGGAGCTGCTGTGTTGCATTGGAAATCGCCCTAAAATAGTAGTAAGGTTCAGAACTATAATTCATTTGTGGCTAAGGTGAGTGATTTACGTTGTTTTTCACTAATTACGGCTAATTATGGGTGATTAGTGTTAATTAGTGAAATTATGCATGTTAAAATTCTGGAAAAATATGTAAATTCTTAAATATTATTTTAGGGCTCTAATAAAAATTTGGGTTAATTTGGACATGTTTTGCTAATCGTATGATTAAATTATGATTAGGAAGATTAAGGGGAAAATCATTGTTCTGGGTATGTTTGATACATTTTAACTTGTTAAATTGTTGCTTTGATGTTTATGCCCATTCCTACATGTTACTATGACTGTTTAGAATGATTTGTGATTGCATAAAAAAGTTAGATTGGTTGAAAACGCCGTCATATGGCGTAAATAGCTCGCTGGGAAAGTGTAGGAAATGGGATCAGATCGGACCACGAACCCGCTCGTGGAGCATTCCACGACTCGAACCCGCTCGTGAATGGCGGCCACGAACCGACCCGCTCGCGTTAGAGTAACCCGGACCGAGCTGCTCCTACTCGAGCACCACGAACCGATCTGATGAAGGCTCGACCCACGAGCCAATGGAGGACCCCAACCCGAAGTTAGAGTCACGACCCGATGCTCTGGAGAGGACATCACGAACCAAGAAGCTCGACCCGAACCCAATGGGTGCTCACGATCCGACCTAGAGGAGTTGCCATGCATGAACTAATTTGAATGGAGGAGCCCGACCCAATGGGGTAACCACAATCGAACCGAAGATGGGAAGAAGGCCGAACCGAATGGAAGCTTGATTCTGAACCGATCCGGAGAAGACCAAACCCGAGATGCAAAGGTAGTCCAAATGAAAAGTTGTAACTCAGGATCCAGATTGGAACCAACGAGTTAACTTCGTGAGTTCTACTTTACTGCGGGACATGTGCAAATGGGTTATCGATGTCTATAGGTTTGACTCACCACTAAGAGACGAATGTTGGCTATGGATCAGTGCAGTGGAGTTGTCATGACTCCATGAGGCAAAGTGATTGTAGCTAGGCTATGAGCCAGTGCAGTGGATTTATCATGACACCATGGGCCAGAGTGGACATAACAAAGTATTAGTGGTAACAGATCAGTTCAGTGGAGCCGTCATTACTCCATGGGCCAGAGTGATCCTAACAAATAATTAGGTGATCAAAGTGGTGGATAACGTATACTTTACGCACCGAGTAAGAGATGTGAGGATGATTGTTATGTTTGATGTTTGCTATCACCATGACATGCACACCCCTCTCCCCATTATTTTCACACCATGTGTTAGTGTCACCTTAGAGTATTATACATCCTATTGTGATAACTCTTTGGTTGCAGGTCCGGGTTCAGGTATGGTCATGTATACCTGTTATTGTTCTGTTTTTGCTGCTTATCGCTCATACCAGACTTTTGTCTTACCCAAAGTTTTATGTCTCTTCTTATTACTCTGGGTGCTCCTAAACGAGCATACTAGAGATAGATTAGCTGGTTATGCACGAGTAGCTATCCGGAGACGAGTAGAAGGATTACACATATCATTTCCGTATGTTCTTCCTGCATTGTTGTTGGTCGCTACTTTGGGCATTAGTTGTGTACCTTCCTATTTTTCTTTAGAGACAGTTTTAGAAGTTGTGACAATGATGGTTTGGATCATAAGCTGTATTCTGAATTTTCCGCTGCTATGATGGTTTAGTTTTCAGCTTATGCGCTATCTCGCCTGTTTTATATCAAGTTATGTTATTATTATATTTTGTTCCACACGCTGTGATATGTACTATAGATTCTTTGATGACTCATAGTTTCAAATCCCTTTCCATTTCTTTTTCCTTTGACGACCGTCCCGTGCTGGTTGGACATCGACACAACGAATTTCATTGGAAATGTCGACTAGTGCAGGGCGGGCCGTCACACTTGGTATCAGAGCTCTAGGTTACATAGTTAACCTAGGGAAAGACGTCATGGAGAGATAGTACGTATATGAGAGCGTGTATTTGTTATATTTTGGGTTTTCAAAAGTTATATATATATATATGCTATTAGTATATCAGAGGATGAAGTCGCACTGCACTAGCACCACTGAAGAGATGGTTAATCGTTTTGTCTTTACAGATTGAATGACGAGCCGATATATGAGGAATACTGGTTCAGGAGCTAATAATAGGAATGCTCCTGACATGAGGACGATGTTTACTACCTTCATGCAAGAGATGCTGAGAGATGTTCAGGGATCAGCTCCTAATATTGCAAATGGTGGTGGTGTAGCGGCATAGGCGCCTAGGGCCAATTTCGCCAAGCTCTGTAAGAACTACACTAGTTTTGGTGCGAAGTCATTCCACGGAACGGAATCGGCTACAGAAGTTCAGGATTGGCTTAATAGTTGTGAGTGTATCTTCGACGATCTGTGAATCAAAGATGGAATGAAGAGAAAGCTAGCATCTCGCCAGCTGCAAGGACGAGCTATGAATTGGTGGATTGCTATTAAGGCAGCTATCCCTGAGGATCAAGTAACTTGGGATCAGTTTAAGACCCGATTCAGTGATAAGTTTATCCCAGCTGCCCAAAAGTCAGAACTGTTTAGGAAGTTCTTGGAGCTTAAACAGAATGGTAGGGCAGTCTCGGAATATATTTCTGAGTTTGATACTTTATCAAAGTATGGATTATCTCTTATTGACACTGCCGAGAAGAAGAACGAGAAGTTCATAACTGGTTTAGATTAGCACTTTAGAGAAAGTCTTATAAACCATATTGATGAGACTTTTGAATCCATTGTGGGAAAGGCATTGAGATCGGAGAGTCTTTACCCTAAGCCGAAGACCGAGGTCGCTATTACATCTGCAAGGGATCCAAAGTCGCAAGAAAGCGGTAGAGGCAAGAATAATTCCTAGAATAAGACGAAGCAGAATCAAGCTAAGGATGGTCAGAAAAATAATAAGAAAGACGTTGAGTGATTTAGCTGCGGCAAGAAGGACCATTATGCTAAAGAATGCCGAGCAAAGCCAGCAGGCAGGAAGTGCTTCAACTGCGACCAAGTAGGACATCACAAGGATAAGTGTCCATAACCTCTGAGAGAGAAGCAGAATGTGAAAGCATATGCTATTAATTATGTTCCTTCTTCATCGAATGCCCCAACTGCGGTAGAGAAAGGAAAGAATGTCGCCATTCAAGTATGCTTTCTATTTATGATGTTCCTGTTCGAGTATTGTTTGATACTGGGGCTTCCGATTCCTTCATATCTATTGACCTAGTAGATAGATTGGGATTGGAACCCGAGATAGTCGATAGACCTTTTAGTGGTGATGAACCCGATTGGTGGTTCGACGAGTCTTCGCATGATTTGTCAAAATTTGGTCTTATCGAGTCATGGATGTATGTTTGCTTGTGATTGCTTTGTTTTGGTCTTTACTGGGTTTAGCATTATTTTGGGAGTCAATTGGCTCCAAAGGTAAGGGGTGGTGGTAGACTGTGAGAGATTTTTGGTGGCTATTAGGGCAGATGATGGGTGGAGGGTAGTGTTTGGTGGCCTACCTAGTGATGAGGTGATGACTAGTTTTCTAAATTCCCCCAACATTCCACAGGACGAGTTATCAGGGTTTTCCATTGCTGGCCAGTATGCGGATATCATTGAGGAAGTGACCGGACTTCCACCACACCGAGAGATTGAGTTCCGTATTGATTTAGTGAAAGATGTTAGACCTATAGTGTAACACCCCACCTCCGCTAGGGTCACTCACAAAGGGAATGAACTAGGTTTAGTGAAGTATTATCGAGGTAAACATGCACAGAAATATTACAAGATAGAACATATATAAAACAGCGGAAGTAAAACAAATTTCATTACCTTATAAAATAAGGTCTAAAGCCTTTTTCATTAGAATACATCAAAACCTGCCTTGCAATATTAAAGAAGTATAAAACCTTTTCATAAATTATTCCCCAAAATAAAGCGGTGAAGCAGCCATAGCCAAGAGAAGACCAAGCTATACATGATGACCTTCAAGCATAAGAGGTCCGAACTAAACAACAGCATTTCCTCCCTGAAAACCTAGGGGGGTGGGGGGAACGGAAGACAAAGAGGCGAAAGAAAACGGGGTCAGTCATAAAGACTGGTAAGTCCTATCTACTTCCAGCATAAAAACATGTAAAGGTAACATGACATGCATAAACTGAAAGTAAACATAAGGATGATGACAAGATAGATAAGCTAGACCAAGATAACAGGATGAACCACTATACCACGATAAACTAAGGTATCACATTGTCAGGTTTCTATCAAGTATAAAATCCCGAGGTATCTATCATGTATATTTGCTCTACACCTCCCATAATAGTATCCCAACCCGTGTTATGTGTTAACTATAAAATGTCCCTTGCCCAATGTCATGAAATGGTCCATGTTGACCTAATATATCGCATATATAGGTTTCATCAACTCGTGTGTTTCTTTCCATGTATAAGTTCATTCCTTTGCCGTACCTCGTGCGGGCTTTCTCACTACTTCAACGTAGTACCATTTGATCCTTGAAATCATTTGGACTGTCATCTTTTATCTTACTATGTTTTCTTATCGAGAACTATCGCGTGTTCAACTAAGGTTTTTGCCACCCAGGACCACTGGGGATTATGCTACCTAATGAACGTTTTCATATCTCGGTTTGGGTTCAAACCACCTAGGGCCACTAGGGATTATGCTACCCGTCAACCACGACCTTTTTCCCACGTATGTATCGTGAATCGTTTTTCCATGTCTAGGTGCACATGTATCTCAATGTGCCATCCGAGTTCCAAGACAAAATACAGGACTCGGTCGGAAGCTTTAGGTTATCTGTCGATGCAGATATTAAGGTCTGTTTTTCTACCGGTGGTTATGGTCCCACGTGACCCCTCCCTCAACTAATGAAAGGCAAAACAAGAAAAATCATGTATGAGAAATACACTACGGCCATCAATGCCCCACTCCCAAATGGCCTACCTCACCCATAACTAGATAGCAAGTATGGTCTGTTGGGTGTTATCTGCCTTTCCGTACGTACACGATTGACTAAAGATGGTAGGTGGCCGACGATGTGCTATCTAGGGCTACCGTAAAAATATCGCCGACCCCACGCTAATCCACCACAGTCTTTAGGCTGCTCGCACAGCAACCAAGGCATACCCTTGGCTCTTCTACCGCAGACCTTAACCTCCGTGAGCCCAGGAGGATCATCTGCCACCTCACAGAGGGATACCAAGAGTATCCTCACGTTCCCCGAAGCTACCGCTTCGTCGCCCAGTTCGTTGGAGCCTTTATCTAAATCAGATATTGCTCCACCTCGTGTATTTGCTGAAGCGACGACCTACCGAATCGGGTTACTCATCTATTATGAACTGGTCCCATTTCCTTGACTAAGAATTATTACTTAGTTATCCTTAACTAAAGTTTATCACTTAGCTTCCTTTCCCGTCATCCTTGTTAACTACAGTTTTCCATTTAGTCCCCCTGAACTAGGGTTTTATCTAATGGGTTAAGCGTTGTCATTCAAGCTCATGACTTAACCCATCTAGAAGCATGTCAAAATTGGCTAAGTGTTCAAGTTCAAGACTTAGCCCTACAAACCATATGTCAAGTTGGTTAAGTATATCAAGAAGTTCACGGCTTAACCTTATCGCGTTATCATGGTTGGTTAAGTATAGATTATCCTTATCGAATTACGGAGTCGAGTTGGTTAAGTATATTCAAGCGGTTCGTGTCTTAACCCTATCCAATTACTATGTTAGATTGGTTAAGTGTAGGTTAACTTAACCCCATCAAGTTACCGAGTCAAATTGGTTGAGTATCGGTTAACTTAACCTCATCAAAATTATCGAGTCAAATTGGTTAACCTAACCCCATTAAATCATCTTGTATAATTGGTTAAGTATAGGTTACTTATCCACATTATATCATCGTGTTTAAATTAGTTAAGTGTAATATATCTTAACCTCATCAAGTTATCATGTTAGATTGGTTAAGTGTTGGTTAACTTAACCTCATCAAATCATCACGTTAGATTGGTTAAGTGTAAGTTAACTTAACCCTCATCCACTAGTCATATTTATAATGGTTAAGTATTTTCCCCTCGTGTGTTTACTTAACCATACCGCGCCCTGTGTTATCCAGGTCGGGTGTTATCAACCCATTTAGGTTAAACTAACCCATTTACTAATCGTGTTACATGGTTAAGTGTCTTTAAGTAATCAAGTCCGGTCTTACTTAACCTACCCATTCATGTCATATCGGTTAAGTGTCACTAGCCAAATTTAATTAACCTTATCATGTGGTATTAAGTAAATTAATGCACTCTCAACCTCTCACATTAGACGTTGTTGTGGTTACTGGTTACACCGGGCGGGTCCGGGCAGATTTACACAACAACCTAGTCTAACCTCGAGTTTCAAGCGCGATATGACCAACTACTCACATTGGGCCCTATTGTTTGTAGCTACTGGATTTGCCGGGCGGTTTCGGGCAGATTTATGCTACAAACTCAACCCAACCTCGAGTTGGCCATTTTCATGTTTTACTACGTATCATGTTCATGTCAAATTTAGGCCTTGATTAAGTCCATGTTTTTTACTTATGCATATTGTCCTATTTCTTGGTATAATTCATGTCAAGTTCACATGTTCCATATTTTTCTAAGTGTCATCCCCACATTTATTACCATTACATGTTACATGTAATTTCATGTCAAGTTCATAGCAAATTTCAAGCTTTGCCTAGACTACCCAAGACCTATTCCCAACGCACACGAAAGCGAATCAACATAGTAGAAAAAATATGACAAAAGAGGGTATAAGATGGCATAGGTGAATCACAAGTTAAACATGGTGACGTTTGAGGAAAAAGGTGTTCACATAACTGGCATATTGCGTATCGGCCTCAAAACTTGTATGATAGCACAAAGGGATTGGTCTCTAACGTGCATGATATCATAAAAGGATTGGTCTCAAGCATACATGATATCATATCCTAGGTCTATAGTCTTATGCATGTGAGCGTCATGAGGGGTTTTGGGTTCCTTTACATGCATAAAACCAAAATGTTTCACAAGTCAAAATGGTTCTAAGGGTTCATGCCATCATTCCACAAGTAAAGATCCAAACTTGCATGATAAACTAGGTCAAACACAACATGAATGGCATGATTTAATCACTAAAACATAGCCCAAAGTCATGGGTTCAAGAAAGGGGCAAAACTAGGTTCACAAAGGCTAACATACTTATGCTTCATCTCATTTTATCCCATGTCAACATTAGAACTACCGTTTAGATCTACAAGTAGCTAGAACTTACCTAGCGAGGCTTAGAGACTTAGGAGCATGAATCGTCATAGGATTTGCATAGCAATGTTGATCTACTTCCACGATTTGATGTAGAAAGCTTGCACCTTTTTGATTTGAATCTGATTTGAATGCATAAGCTCTTGGAGTTGGAGATGGAGGCCATGATCAAGAGAGAATTGGGCAGCACTTCGTTGTTAGATTGATTTTGAGTGATTTAGGTTAGGTCCTAGGGTGTTTATATAGAGATTAGGAGTAGTTTAGGCCCTTAGATTAACCCTAGGATAGATCTGAACCCTCAAAATCCGTCATAGGCCAATAGACCAGACCGAAATGAGCAACCAGGTGCACCAGGTCGACCAGACCCAAAATGGGTTTTCGGGCCAGGTCGACACCCGTGTCGACTGGGCAGTCGACCTGCCCCTGGGCGTGTCGATACCCCAGTCGACCTGGGGCTTTGGCGGGAATTTTTCCTGCCCAGTCTGTTTGGCTCTAGATTTGAATTTCAAACTGTTTTTGAACTTGAATTTTTCTGAAAACTTTGACGGGCCATAACTGGGTCATACGGACTCCGATTTTCGAAAAATCGGACTCTATTTCGCGTATTTTCCCGAGACGAACGCAATGGCATAGCCCGTTCCCCTTGATTCGGATTTTAACATTTAATTATGCCTTGATTTACGTTATAACATGTTATTCAAAATACGGGTTGTTACATTCTCCCCACCTTAAAGGATTTCGTCCCCGACATCTTCAAGTTAGGAAGAACGTATCCTACCATCCATCATCCATCTACTCAAAACATCATCCACGAGCAGTCATTGTCCTTAAAAGATTCTTAATGCTGTATGATCATACGCGAAAGGTGTGTGTATATGTACTTATCTAATGTAAATGATCAGGCCTGAGTGATCTTCTAAATGCAAAATATGTTTAGTGTCATGAATCCAACATGTATGCAAATAGTCCTAGTCATATAAACACTATATGTGTGCATAACCATTCATCCACATGCAACATCCACAAGATAACATATTCAATTTCATCCATAAACAAGTACAAATACTCATGCATATGCAATATGAAATGTGACTGAATCGACCAAGTGTCTAATGTGTACTCAATCATCCACGAGCAACCACTTGCAACCACTGGCAACCATATCAATCATAACATGTTTCAAATACATGTTTACATCTGTAGGGTTCTACCTAAGGTCCTCAAGATAGGATCGAGAGGATAAACATGATAAACTCCTTATGGGGTTTGCAACTGAACTAAGATCGAAAACAGAACCGAGAGAATATTCATAAAAGATAGCCTACAAGTAAGTTCTACAGAAAACAGGGATCAAGGATATACTCTTAAAAAGAGATATCATGCGCGTATCTAGTCTTCATCCTTCTGAGTCGCACTCCCTTGAGCTTATTTCCATTGTGCTTTGACCATCTTTTAACTTCATGATTTCGTTGCTTCTTATTTCCTGTTTCCATAATATGAGTTGGAACTCATTTTATTGTCGCCTCTCGTTCCACTTTCACTTATTCTTCTTCTAGTATACTTGATTCAAACATGACTGCGTACTCATGATTCCATGCGAGCTCTCCAAAATTCACTAGTGAATGTTGGATCTCGTTTACATACTATACGGTATTCCACGAAGAAGAAATTTCTCTTGAAAGTAAACAGATGCCAACCAGGCTACCATGTGTACTTACTAGGGTGATTTTTATAACTTATGCATAAGTGAAATGAACCATCCGTCTTATTGGCAAATACCACTCGATCGGGTTTCAAATTTCCAATAAAGGCATCAAGGGATTCTAGGTAACTAATCATGACAGAACCCAAAAGGTTACACGAGACTTCGAGGGTATTACCAAGGCTAGTCAAGAGTCTAACTACCCTCCTATCAAAACCGAGGGTGGCACCCCTTACTGGATAACCACTTCATCCCTTGAATCCATCCATGGCCCAAAACATAAGCATTACTTCCAAACTCAACTCTTGGCATAGACATTCTCAAATCAAAACAAGTCGTGAATAAATGGACTGATTCTCCAACAAGATTTGAGACAAAATGGGATCCTCTACTACGCTAGTACTAAGGTGCAGACACTCTACTATCGAAGCGGACTTAAATGATGTGGTGATCAAAACAAAGTCATGGCGGGATGATAGAAAAGAATAACTAAACCTTCAACAAGAATGTTACCATCCTTCTCAGGTACGCTAGTGAGGGTATGCAATTGCCTTCTCGATGATCTTGTCCTTGTTCCATAATACTTAACTATCCGTCCCGTTTTACAATACCAAAAATACTCTCTCGTCATGGGTTGAGCCCTACCAACAAGTGGCTTATCCTTAAGCCCATATCCTTTATCCTGTTTCTTACTATCCTTTCTTATAACGCGGCAACAAGTCTCTCGAGAACTACCTCCATCGCATGGAAAACACTTAGGTAGCTATGGAAGGATTAGTCGCAGTTCAAACTACTGTGACTGCAGATGGAGGAAAGAAAGGAAAAGAGATTCAATCAAGGAAACAAAGGATAGTGCTAAAAGCCTTTGGGGAATAGCCTTTAAAAATAAAACCTTTCTTGAAAAATGCTTCTTTGTAAACAGTTTGGAAAATAGTTTCAGAAGGTTTTAAAAACTTTTGCCCAGTCTGGTAACCTTCTGCTCTGATACCAAATGTAACACCCCACCTCCGCTAGGGTCACTCACAAAGGGAATGCACTAGGTTTGGTGAAGTATTATCGAGGTAAACATGCACAGAAATATTACAAGACAGAACATATATAAAACAACGGAAGTAAAACAAATTTCATTACCTTATAAAAAAAGGTCTAAAGCCTTTTTCATTAGAATTCATCAAAACCTGCCTTGCAATAGTAAAGAAGCATAAAACCTTTTCATAAATTATTCCCCAAAATAAAGCGGTGAAGCAGCCATAGCCGAGAGAAGACCAAGCTATACATGATGACCTTCAAGCATAAGAGGTCCGAACTAAACAACAGCATTTCCTCCCTGAAAACCTGGGGGAGGGTGGGGGGGAAACGGAAGACAAAGAGGCGAAAGAAAACGGGGTCAGCCATAAAGACTGGTAAGTCCTATCTACTTCCAGCATAAAAACAGGTAAAGGTAACATGACATGCATAAACTGAAAGTAAACATAAGGATGATGACAAGATAGATAAGCTAGACCAAGATAACAGATGAACCACTGTACCAAGATAAACTAAGGTATCACATTGTCAGGTTTCTATCAAGTATAAAATCCCGAGGTATCTATCATGTATATTTGCTCTGCACCTCCCGTACTAGTATCCCAACCCGTGTTATGTGTTAACTATAAAATATCCCTTGCCCAATGTCATGAAATGGTCCATGTCGACCTAATATATCGCATATATAGGTTTTCTCAACTCGTGTGTTTCTTTCCATGTATAAGTTCAGTCCTTTGCCGTACCTCGTGCGGGCTTTCTCACTACTTCAACGTAGTACCATTTGATCTTTGAAATCATTTGGATTGTCATCTTTTGTCTAACTATGTTTTCTTATCGATAACTATCGCGTGTTCAACTAAGGTTTTTGCCACCCAGGACCACTGGGGATTATGCTACCTAATGAACGTTTTCGTATCTCGGTTTGGGTTCAAACCACCTAGGGCCACTAGGGATTATGCTACCCGTCAACCACGCCCTTTTTCCCACGTATGTATCGTGAATCGTTTTTCCATGTCTAGGTGCACATGTATCTCAATGTGCCAACCGAGTTCCGTGACAGAATACAGGACTCGGTCGAGAGCTTTAGGTTATCTGCCGATGCAGATATTAAGGTCTGTTTTTCTACCGGTGGTTATGGTCCCACGTGACCCCTCCCTCAACTACTGAAAGGAAAAACAAGAAAAATCATGTATGAGAACTACACTACGGCCATCAATGCCCCACTCCCAAATGGCCTACCTCACCCATAACTAGATAGCAAGTATGGTCTGTTGGGTGTTCTCTGCCTTTCCGTACGTACACGATTGACTAAAGATGGTAGGTGGCCGACGATGTGCTATCTAGGGCTATCGTAAAAATATCGCCGACCCCATGCTAATCCACCCCAGTCTTTAGGTTGCTCGCACAACAACCAAGGCATACCCTTGGCTCTTCTACCGCAGACCTTAACCTCTGTGAGCCCAGGAGGATCATCTGCCACCTCACAGAGGGATACCAAGAGTATCCTCACGTTCCCCGAAGCTACCGCTTCGTCACCCAGTTCGTTGGAGCCTTTATCTAAATCAGACATTGCTCCACCTCGTGTATTTGCTGAAGCGACGACCTACCGAATCGGGTTACTCATCTATTATGAACTGGTCCAATTTCCTTGACTAAGAATTATTACTTAGTTATCCTTAACTAAGGTTTATCACTTAGCTTCCTTTCCCGTCATCCTGGTTAACTACTGTTTTCCACTTAGTCCCCCTGAACTAGGGTTTTATCTAATGGGTTAAGCGTTGTCATTCAAGCTCATGACTTAACCCGTCTAGAAGCATGTCAAAATAGGCTAAGTGTTCAAGTTCAAGACTTAGCCCTACAAACCATATGTCAAGTTGGTTAAGTATATCAAGAAGTTCACGGCTTAACCTTATCGCGTTATCGTGGTTGGTTAAGTATAGATTATCCTTATCGAATTACCGAGTCGAGTTGGTTAAGTATATTCAAGCGGTTCGTGTCTTAACCCTATCCAATTCCTATGTTAGATTGGTTAAGTGTAGGTTAACTTAACCCCATCAAGTTACCGAGTCAAATTGGTTGAGTATTGGTTAACTTAACCTCATCAAAATTATCGAGTCAAATTGGTTAACCTAACCCCATTAAATCATCGTGTATAATTGGTTAAGTATAGGTTACTTAACCCCATTAGATCATCGTGTTTAAATTAGTTAAATGTAATATATCTTAACCTCATCAAGTTATCATGTTAGATTGGTTAAGTGTTGGTTAACTTAACCTCATCAAATAATCACGTTAGATTGGTTAAGTGTAAGTTAACTTAACCCTCATCCACTAGTCATATTTATAATGGTTAAGTATTTTCCCCTCGTGTGTTTACTTAACCCTACCGCGCCCTGCGTTATCCCGGTCGGGTGTTATCAAACCATTTAGGTTAAACTAACCCATTTACTAATCGTGTTACATGGTTAAGTGTCTTTAGGTAATCAAGTCCGGTCTTACTTAACCTACCCATTCATGTCATACGGTTAAGTGTCACTAGCCAAATTTAATTAACCTAATCATGTGGTATTAAGTAAATTAATGGACTCTCAACCTCTCACATTAGACGTTGTTGTGGTTACTGGTTACGCCGGGCGGGTCCGGGCAGATTTACACAACAACCTAGTCTAACCTCGGGTTTCAAGCGCGATATGACCAACTACTCACATTGGGTCCTATTGTTTGTAGCTACTGGATTTGCCGGGTGGTTCCGGGCAGATTTATGCTACAAACTTAACCCAACCTCGAGTTGGCCACTTTCATGTTTTACTACGTATCATGTTCATGTCAAATTTAGGCCTTGATTAAGTCCGTGTTTTTCACTTATGCCTATTGTCCCATTTCTTGGTATAATTCATGTCAAGTTCACATGTTCCATATTTTTCTAAGTGTCATCCCCACGTTTATTACCATTACATGTTACATGTAATTTCATGTCAAGTTCATAGCAAATTTCAAGCTTTGCCTAGACTACCCAAGACTTATTCCCAATGCACAAGAAAGCGAATCAACATAGTAGGAAAAATATGACAAAAGAGGGTATAAGATGGCAAAGGTGAATCACAAGTTAAACATGGTGACGTTCGAGGAAAAAGGTGTTCACATAACTAGCATATTGCATATCGGCCTCAAAACATGTATGATAGCATAAAGGGATTGGCCGCTAACATGCATGATATCATAAAAGGATTGGTCTCAAGCATACATGATATCATATCCTAGGTATATCATCTTATGCATGTGAGCGTCATGAGGGGTTTTGGGTTCCTTTACATGCATAAACCCAAAATGTTTCACAAGTCAAAATGGTTCTAAGGGTTCATGCCATCATTCCACAAGTAAAGATCCAAACTTGCATGATAAACTAGGTCAAACACAACATGAATGGCATGATTTAATCACTAAAACATAGCCCAAAGTCATGGGTTCAAGAAAGGGGAAAAACTAGGTTCACATAGGCTAACATACTTATGCTTCATCTCATTTTATCCCATGTCAACATTAGAACTACCGTTTAGATCTACAAGTAGCTAGAACTTACCTAGCGAGGCTTAGAGACTTAGGAGCATGAATCGTCACAGGATTTGCGTAGCATTGTTGATCTACTTCCACGATTTGATGTAGAAAGCTTGCACCTTTTTGATTTGAATCCGATTTGAATGCATAAGCTCTTGGAGTTGGAGATGGAGGCCATGATCAAGAGAGAATTGGGCAGCACTTCGTTGTTAGATTGATCTTGAGTGATTTAGGTTAGGTCCTAGGGTGTTTTTATAGAGATTAGGAGTAGTTTAGGCCCTTAGATTAACCCTAGGATAGATCTGAACCCTCAAAATCCGTCACAGGCCAATAGACCAGACCAAAATGAGCAACCAGGTGCACCAGGTCGACCAGACCCAAAATGGGTTTTCGGGCCAGGTCGACACCCATGTCGACTGGGCAGTCGACCTGCCCCTGGGCGTGTCGACTCCCCAGTCGACCTGGGGCTTGGGCGGGAATTTTTCCCGCCCAGTCTGTTTGGCTCCAGATTTGAAATTCGAACTGTTTTTGAACTTGAATTTTTCTGAAAACTTTGACGGGCCATAACTGGGTCATACGGACTCCGAATTTCGAAAACTCGGGCTCTATTTCATGTATTTTTCTGAGACGAACGTAACGGCATAGCCCGTTCCCCTTGATTTGGATTTTAACATTTAATTCTTCCTTGATTTACGTTATAACATGTTATTCAAAATACGTGTTGTTACATATAGTGATGCCACTTCGTCGTATGGCACCTGTAACACCCCAAATCCGTTAATGTCACTCACAAAAGGAATGCATTAAGTTTTATGGAGCATTATAAGTAAACAGAACAGAATATTACAAGACAGATACATAAAATAGTACTTGAAAATTTTATAACTTTATTGCAGCGGAAACAGAAATAAGTATGGTTACATCTTTAAACCCATCGCACCAAAATCAAGTACATAATATCAGTCTTGTACAAAAGCTATTAGAGTACATAATTTTAGAAACCATAATCCCCAATCCAAAATGCCATATGAAAGATAAACGAAGCTAAGCATTATGTAACAACCCGCATTTCAACAATATGTTAAAACGAGAATCAAGGCGGAATTTAATTTTAAATTCTGAATCAAGTAAAACGGGCTATGCCATTGCGTTCGTCTCGGAAAAATACGCGAAATAGAGTCCGAGTTTTCGAGAATCGGAGTCCGTATGACCCGTTTAAGGCCCAAAGAAGATTTCTGGAAATTTGAATTTCGGAAATAGTTTTGGAAATCAGAAATGGGGCCAGGCGGGAATTTTCCCGCCAAAGCCCATGTCGACAGGGGAGTCGACAGGGCTGTCGACACCCCTGGACCCCAAGTCGACAGGGCTGTCGACTTGGGTGTCGACTGGGCCCAAAACCACAACGCCGTGTTTTGGTGGCCTGGTGCACCTGGATGCAGTCTTGGGCTGGTCTGATGGGCCTGTGACGATTTCTGTGGTCTAGATTAACCCTAGATCTAATCCTATGGCCTAAAACTATCTTAATCTCTATAAAAAGACCCTAAACCTAATCTAAATCACTAAAAATAAAACCTAGCAACTAAGTGCTGCCAAAATCAACATTGATCATGGCCTCCATCTCAAATCCCTAGAGCCTATGCACTCAAATCAAGTTCAAATCAAAAGGTGCAAGCTTGCTACACCAAATCAAGGCCAAATCGACGTTGCTATGCAAGTTCCATGACGATTCTTCAACAAAGGGGGCACCTTTCTTAGCCAAGATGATTCATGCTTCTTTGCCTAGGCCTAACTATGTAAGTTCTAGCTACTTTTGGGTCAAAACGGTATTTTTAATGTTGACATGGGATAAAATGAGGCTAAACATGATTATGCGAATCCATATGAACCTTACCATGCCTCTTGTGCTCATATTTATGATTTTAGGCCATGTGAGTGACTTAATCATGCCTCTCATGCTATGCATAACCTAGTTTAACTTGCAAGTTTGGATCTTTATGCATGAAATGCTAGCATGAACCTTTAGGAACCATTTTACTTGTGAAACATTGGCCAAGACGAGATTTTGGGGCTTATGCAAGTTTATGAACTCAAACCCTTTTATGCTATCATGCAAGTTTGTGGCCAAGTCCTTTATGAGACTATGCATGTTTATGGCCAAACCCTTTGTGATAATATGCATGTTTGTGGCCAAAATTACCTTATGACACTATGCATGTTTATGGCCATCCCTTTACGATGTTATGCATGTGGAAGCCAAGCCCTTTTTGGCATCATGCATGGTTTGTGACCAATATGTGGCATAGTATCCTTACTATGTTGACTCGATTTGCTTGCGTTGGGAAAGCACGATTTTGGGTAGTTAGATAAACATGAACTTGTCGCAAGGTCTTAACTTGAATAGGACATGCGTTTATACTTGAAAATATGACTTGAAAGATAACATGGAAGACGACATGTAAGTATGCATAAAAACATGAGCTTGGGAATTTACCTATTAAGTTAGGTCTACCCTTTGGGAATTTACCTATTAAGTTAGGTCTACCCAAATGCTCGGAAACTTGTAACATGTTTTGGAAACATGATGAACTTAGGTAATATGAGTGTGGCCAACTCGAGGTTGGGTTGAGTTTGCAACGTAAAACTACCCGGAACCGACCGGCCTAACTAGTAGTTGCAAACAATAGGACCCAATGTGAGAAGTTGGTCATGTCGCGCTTAAGACCCGAGGTTAGACTAGGTTGTGGTGTAAATCTACCCGGACCCGCCCGGCTTAACTAGTAACCACAACAAGGTCTAATGTGAGAGGTTGAGGGTGCATTAATTAAATTAATGCCACATAATAGGGTTAAGTTAATTTGATTAATGAGGCTTAACCAAATATGATATGGACAAATGGGTTAAGTAATTTGATTAGGCTAATGATACTTAACAAAACATGATAAGCTTGGGTAGGTTAAGTAACTTGATTTGCCTAATGACACTTGACCATTTTTTTTATATACGACTAGTGGACGAGATTAAGTTAACCAACACTTAATCAATCCAACACGATAACGTGATAAGGTTAAGTAAATTTTCTTAGTGACACTTAACCGTACAATACAGTTGATGGACGGGGTTAAGATTAAGCTTAACTAATCTAAACATGGTAATCGGATGGGGTTAAGTTAACCTAGACTTAATTAATCCCACTTGGTAATTTAATGGGGTTAAGTTAAACACTTAACTAATTTAACACGAGGATTTGATGAGGTTAAGTGACCTATACTTAACCAATCTAACTCGTCAATTTGATGAGGTTAAGTTAACCTATACTTAACCGATCTAACGTGAAAACATGATAAGGCTAAGTCACGAATCGTTTTGAATACGCTTGACCGATTTGACTCGGTAATTTGATAGGGTCAAATTAATATATACTTAACCAATCTAAGTTGATAATTAGACGAGGTTAGGTCATGGATTGCTCGATATACTTGACCAACTTGACACATGGTCTGTAGGGTTAAGTCTTGGACTTGGATACTTAGCCAATTTTGACATGATTTGGGGACGGGCTAAGTTATGAACTTAAGTGACATATAACCCATTAGATAAACCCTAATTCGGAGGATTAGGTAAATAACCATAGTTAACAAGGGCAATGGAAATAAGGCTAAGTGGTAAACCTTAGTTAAGGGAAACTAAGTAATAATTCTTAGTCGAGGGAATCTGGACCACTTCTTAGATAGGTGAGTAACCCGATATGGTAGGTCAACGTTTAAGTATGCGTGAAGGAGCAGGCTATCTGATTTAGATAAAGGCTCCAACGAACTGGGTAACGAAGCAGCGGCTTCGGGGAACGTGAGGATATTCTTGGGATCCCTCTGTGAGCTGTCAGGTCATTATACTAGGCTCACGAGAGGTTGAGGTCTGCGGTAGAAGAACCAAGAATATGCCTTGGTTGCTATGCGAGCGACCTAAAGACTGGGGTGGATAGCAGTGAGTCGGCGAATACATCAGGTGCCCGAGATAGCAAGTTCGTCGATCATCTACCATCTTGAGTCAAGCGTGTACGTACGGAAAGGCAGGGAACACCCAACATACCATGATTGCTATCTAATTATGGGTGAGGTAGGCCGTAGGATGTGGGCTGGCCGGAGTGTAGTTCTCATGCAAGATTTTCTCTTGTGTTGTCTTTCACTAGTTGAGGGAGGGGTCTCGTGGGACCATAGCCACGTGTAGAAAAGCAGACCTTAGTATCTGCACCGGCAGATAAATCTAAAGCTCCCGACCGAGTCCTGTATTTCTTGTTTTGGCCTGGGACAGGACTCGGATGGCACGATGTGATACATGTGCATACAGTTATAGAAAAACGATTCACGATGAATGCGGGGAAAAAGGGCGCGGTCGAGGGTTAGCGTAATCCCTAGTGGCCTAGGTGGTTTAACCCAAACCGAAATACGAAAGCATGCGATAAGTAAGCGTAATCCCTAGTGGTGCTAGGTGGCGTAAGTCCTAGTAGTTCAAACGATGATTCCTATGGAAGAGCCTAGCTAGAACAAGGGTGACAATCCAAAACGATTTCAAGGATATTACGACATGAGAAAGCCCGTACGAGGTACGGCAAAGGACTGAACTTATATACATGGATAGAAACATATGATTTGAGTAACCTATATATGCGATCTTAGGTTGACATGGACCATAACACGACTTTGAGCACGGGACATTCATGGTTAACACGTGACGCGGGTAGGGATACTAGTACGAGAGGTGCAGAGCAAATATACATGTTAGAACTAGGAAGAATATACATAATAGATACCGTGGGATGTTAGACGGGGTAGATACCTTGGGATAATGTACCCGATAGAGATCTGACGATGTGATACCTTGATTTATCATGACACCGTGGTTTACCACGATACCTTAGTTTAGCTTGCTACAGTAGTTCAGCCCGTTACCCCGATTTAGTTTATCTATCTTGTAGTCATCTTTATGATTACTTTCAGTTTATGCATGTCATGTTACCTTTACCTGTTTTTATACTGGAAGTAGATAGGACTTACTCAGTCTTTTTGACTGACCCGTTTTGTTTCGCCTCTTTTCTTTCGTTCCCCCCCCCAGGTTACAGGGAGGAAACAATGCTGTTTAGTTTGGACTTCTTCTGCCTGAAGGTCATCATGGATGGCTTGGACTTCTCTTGGCTATGGTCACTTTACTGTTTTTACTTGGGGAATAATTTATAAAAGGTTTTTATGCTTCTTTATTTTTGCAAGACAGGTTTTGATGTACTCTGATGTAAAAGGCTTTAGACCTTATTTATTCATGTTATGAAAGTTTGATTTTACTTCCGCTATTTATATATGTTCTGTCTTGTGATATTCTGTGCATGTTTACCAATAATGCCCCTCTAAAGCTAGCGCATTCCTTTGCGAGTGACCCTAGCGGAGGTGGGGTGTTACATTTGGTATCAGAGCAGAAGGTTACCAGGCTGGGCAAAAGTTTTTAAAGACCTTCTGAAAATTATTTGAAAAACCGTTTACAAAGAAGCATTTTTCAAGAAAATTTTCTTTTAAAAAGAAAAAAAAAAGCTATTCCCCAAAGGCCATTAGCATCATCCTTGTTTCCTTGATTTAATCTCTTTTCCTTTCTTTCCTCCATCTGTAGTCACAGTAGT
The DNA here is from genome assembly GCA_030737875.1 of Allium sativum. Classification (NCBI taxonomy): domain Eukaryota; kingdom Viridiplantae; phylum Streptophyta; class Magnoliopsida; order Asparagales; family Amaryllidaceae; genus Allium; species Allium sativum. Next base: position 353,532,910 of record CM060916.1, on the reverse strand, counting down.
TTTAACTGCGACTAGTCTTTTCTACCTACGAAAATGTTTTCCTTACGATGGAGGTGGTTCTTGAGAGACCAGTGGCCACGTTATAAGAAAGGATAGTAAGGAAGAAGATAAAGGATACGAGCTTAAGGATGAGCAACTTGTTGGTATGGCTTAGTCCTCAAGGGAGGGAGAAAGATGAACAATGAAACCCATGGTGAGAGAGTACCTTCGGCATGGTGAAACGGGATGGACAGTTAAGTATCATGGAACAGGGACAAGATCATTCGAAGGGCAATAGTATGCTCTCATTTCTAGGGTACCTCAGAAGGAGGGTAACGATCGTGTCAAAGGTTTAGCTTTTCTTCTCTATTATCCTGTCGGGACTTTGTTTTGATCACCGCATCTTTTAAGTCCGCTTCGATAGTTGAGTCTCTGCACCTTAGTACTAGCGTAGTAGAGAATCCCGCTTTTGTCTCAAGTCCTATTGGAAGATCGGTCCATTTACTCATGGCTTGTTGGATTTGAGAATGTCTATATCAAGTGTTGAGCTTGGAAATAATACTTATGTTTTTAAGCTATGGATGGATTCTAGGGATGAAGTGGTTATCCAGCAAGGGGTGCCATTCTCGGTTTTGGAAAGAGGGTAGTTAGATTCTCGACTCATCTTGGTCTCATGTAACCTTTTTGGGCCCTATCATGGCTAGTTACCTAGAATCCCAGGATGCAGTTGTTGGTAATCCGTTTGAATAGAATTCGCCGATAAGACGGACGGTTTACTTCATGTATGCATGGGTTATAGAGATCACCCTAGTAAGTGCGCTTGATAACCTGGTTGGCATCTGTTTACTTTCAAGAGGAAGTTCTTCTACGAGAAATACCCTGTGGTACGAGGTCCGAGATTCGCTAGTGAATTTTGGAAAGCTTGCATGAGATCATGAGTACGCAGTCATATTTGCGCCAAGTATTCTAGGAAAAGGATAAGTGCAAGTGGAACGAGAGGCGACGAAGAAATGAGTTCCTGCTCATGTTATGGAAACAGGAATAAGAAGCTACAAAATCGCGAAGTTAAAAGACGACTTTGATGGTCAAAGACTAGATACGCGCATGATATCTCTTTTTGGGAGTATATCGTTGATCCCTGTTTTCTGTAGAGCTTACTTGTAGGCTATCTTTTGTGGGCATCCTCTCGGTCCCATTTTCTGTTACAAACCCCGTAAGGAGTTTTGTTCTGTTTATCTTCTCGACCCTGTTTCAGGGAATCTTAGGTAGAACCCTATGGATGTAAACATGTATTTGAAACATGTTATGGTTGATATGGTTGCAAATGGTTGCAAGTGGTTGCTCGTGGATGCGCGAATTTACATTAGATATTAGCTCGACTCGGTCACATTTCATATTGCATATGCACGAGTATTTATACTTGTTATGGATGAAATTGAATGTGTTACCATGTGGACGTTGCATATGGATGAATGTTTGTGCACGCATATAGTATCTATATGACTAGGACTATTTGCATACATGTTGGATTCATGGCACTAAACATATTTTTGCATTCAAAAGATTTTTCAGGCCTGATCATTAGCATTAACTAAGGAACATGTACACACACGTTTTGCATATATTCATATGGCATTAGAAATCATCTAAGGACAATGGTTGCTTGTGGATGATGTTTTGAGTAGATGGATGATGGATGGTAGGATATGTTCTTCCTAACTTGGAGATTTCGGGGACGAAATCCTAAAAGGTGGGGAGAATGTAACAACCCGCATTTCAACAATATGTTAAAACGAGAATCAAGGCGGAATTTAATTTTAAATTCTGAATCAAGTAAAACGGGCTATGCCATTGCGTTCGTCTCGGAAAAATACGCGAAATAGAGTCCGAGTTTTCGAGAATCGGAGTCCGTATGACCCGTTTAAGGCCCAAAGAAGATTTCTGGAAATTTGAATTTCGGAAATAGTTTTGGAAATCAGAAATGGGGCCAGGCGGGAATTTTCCCGCCAAAGCCCATGTCGACAGGGGAGTCGACAGGGCTGTCGACACCCCTGGACCCCAAGTCGACAGGGCTGTCGACTTGGGTGTCGACTGGGCCCAAAACCACAACGCCGTGTTTTGGTGGCCTGGTGCACCTGGATGCAGTCTTGGGCTGGTCTGATGGGCCTGTGACGATTTCTGTGGTCTAGATTAACCCTAGATCTAATCCTATGGCCTAAAACTATCTTAATCTCTATAAAAAGACCCTAAACCTAATCTAAATCACTAAAAATAAAACCTAGCAACTAAGTGCTGCCAAAATCAACATTGATCATGGCCTCCATCTCAAATCCCTAGAGCCTATGCACTCAAATCAAGTTCAAATCAAAAGGTGCAAGCTTGCTACACCAAATCAAGGCCAAATCGACGTTGCCATGCAAGTTCCATGACGATTCTTCAACAAAGGGGGAACCTTTCTTAGCCAAGATGATTCATGCTTCTTTGCCTAGGCCTAACTATGTAAGTTCTAGCTACTTTTTGGTCAAAACGGTATTTTTAATGTTGACATGGGATAAAATGAGGCTAAACATGATTATGCGAATCCATATGAACCTTACCATGCCTCTTGTGCTCATATTTATGATTTTAGGCCATGTGAGTGACTTAATCATGCCTCTCATGCTATGCATAACCTAGTTTAACTTGCAAGTTTGGATCTTTATGCATGAAATGCTAGCATGAACCTTTAGGAACCATTTTACTTGTGAAACATTGGCCAAGACGAGATTTTGGGGCTTATGCAAGTTTATGAACTCAAACCCTTTTATGCTATCATGCAAGTTTGTGGCCAAGTCCTTTATGAGACTATGCATGTTTATGGCCAAACCCTTTGTGATAATATGCATGTTTGTGGCCAAAATTACCTTATGACACTATGCATGTTTATGGCCAATCCCTTTACGATGTTATGCATGTGGAAGCCAAGCCCTTTTTGGCATCATGCATGGTTTGTGACCAATATGTGGCATAGTATCCTTACTATGTTGACTCGATTTGCTTGCGTTGGGAAAGCACGATTTTGGGTAGTTAGATAAACATGAACTTGTCGCAAGGTCTTAACTTGAATAGGACATGCGTTTATACTTGAAAATATGACTTGAAAGATAACATGGAAGACGACATGTAAGTATGCATAAAAACATGAGCTTGGGAATTTACCTATTAAGTTAGGTCTACCCTTTGGGAATTTACCTATTAAGTTAGGTCTACCCAAATGCTCGGAAACTTGTAACATGTTTTGGAAACATGATGAACTTAGGTAATATGAGTGTGGCCAACTTGAGGTTGGGTTGAGTTTGCAACGTAAAACTACCCGGAACCGACCGGCCTAACTAGTAGTTGCAAACAATAGGACCCAATGTGAGAAGTTGGTCATGTCGCGCTTAAGACCCGAGGTTAGACTAGGTTGTGGTGTAAATCTACCCGGACCCGCCCGGCTTAACTAGTAACCACAACAAGGTCTAATGTGAGAGGTTGAGGGTGCATTAATTAAATTAATGCCACATAATAGGGTTAAGTTAATTTGATTAATGAGGCTTAACCAAATATGATATGGACAAATGGGTTAAGTAATTTGATTAGGCTAATGATACTTAACAAAACATGATAAGCTTGGGTAGGTTAAGTAACTTGATTTGCCTAATGACACTTGACCATTTTTTTTATATACGACTAGTGGACGAGATTAAGTTAACCAACACTTAATCAATCCAACACGATAACGTGATAAGGTTAAGTAAATTTTCTTAGTGACACTTAACCGTACAATACAGTTGATGGACGGGGTTAAGATTAAGCTTAACTAATCTAAACATGGTAATCGGATGGGGTTAAGTTAACCTAGACTTAATTAATCCCACTTGGTAATTTAATGGGGTTAAGTTAAACACTTAACTAATTTAACACGAGGATTTGATGAGGTTAAGTGACCTATACTTAACCAATCTAACTCGTCAATTTGATGAGGTTAAGTTAACCTATACTTAACCGATCTAACGTGAAAACATGATAAGGCTAAGTCACGAATCGTTTTGAATACGCTTGACCGATTTGACTCGGTAATTTGATAGGGTCAAATTAATATATACTTAACCAATCTAAGTTGATAATTAGACGAGGTTAGGTCATGGATTGCTCGATATACTTGACCAACTTGACACATGGTCTGTAGGGTTAAGTCTTGGACTTGGATACTTAGCCAATTTTGACATGATTTGGGGACGGGCTAAGTTATGAACTTAAGTGACATATAACCCATTAGATAAACCCTAATTCGGAGGATTAGGTAAATAACCATAGTTAACAAGGGCAATGGAAATAAGGCTAAGTGGTAAACCTTAGTTAAGGGAAACTAAGTAATAATTCTTAGTCGAGGGAATCTGGACCACTTCTTAGATAGGTGAGTAACCCGATATGGTAGGTCAACGTTTAAGTATGCGTGAAGGAGCAGGCTATCTGATTTAGATAAAGGCTCCAACGAACTGGGTAACGAAGCAGCGGCTTCGGGGAACGTGAGGATATTCTTGGGATCCCTCTGTGAGCTGTCAGGTCATTATACTAGGCTCATGAGAGGTTGAGGTCTGCGGTAGAAGAACCAAGAATATGCCTTGGTTGCTATGCGAGCGACCTAAAGACTGGGGTGGATAGCAGTGAGTCGGCGAATACATCAGGTGCCCGAGATAGCAAGTTCGTCGATCATCTACCATCTTGAGTCAAGCGTGTACGTACGGAAAGGCAGGGAACACCCAACAGACCATGATTTCTATCTAATTATGGGTGAGGTAGGCCGTAGGATGTGGGCTGGCCGGAGTGTAGTTCTCATGCAAGATTTTCTCTTGTGTTGCCTTTCACTAGTTGAGGGAGGGGTCTCGTGGGACCATAGCCACGTGTAGAAAAGCAGACCTTAGTATCTGCACCGGCAGATAAATCTAAAGCTCCCGACCGAGTCCTGTATTTCTTGTTTTGGCCTGGGACAGGACTCGGATGGCACGATGTGATACATGTGCATACAGTTATAGAAAAACGATTCACGATGAATGCGGGGAAAAAGGGCGCGGTCGAGGGTTAGCGTAATCCCTAGTGGCCTAGGTGGTTTAACCCAAACCGAAATACGAAAGCGTGCGATAAGTAAGCGTAATCCCTAGTGGTGCTAGGTGGCGTAAGTCCTAGTAGTTCAAACGATGATTCCTATGGAAGAGCCTAGCTAGAACAAGGGTGACAATCCAAAACGATTTCAAGGATATTACGACATGAGAAAGCCCGTACGAGGTACGGCAAAGGACTGAACTTATATACATGGATAGAAACATATGATTTGAGTAACCTATATATGCGATCTTAGGTTGACATGGACCATAACACGACTTTGAGCACGGGACATTCATGGTTAACACGTGACGCGGGTAGGGATACTAGTACGAGAGGTGCAGAGCAAATATACATGTTAGAACTAGGAAGAATATACATAATAGATACCGTGGGATGTTAGACGGGGTAGATACCTTGGGATAATGTACCCGATAGAGATCTGACGATGTGATACCTTGATTTATCATGACACCGTGGTTTACCACGATACCTTAGTTTAGCTTGCTACAGTAGTTCAGCCCGTTACCCCGATTTAGTTTATCTATCTTGTAGTCATCTTTATGATTACTTTCAGTTTATGCATGTCATGTTACCTTTACCTGTTATTATACTGGAAGTAGATAGGACTTACTCAGTCTTTTTGACTGACCCGTTTTGTTTCGCCTCTTTTCTTCCGTTCCCCCCCCCCAGGTTACAGGGAGGAAACAATGCTGTTTAGTTTGGACTTCTTCTGCCTGAAGGTCATCATGGATGGCTTGGACTTCTCTTGGCTATGGTCACTTTACTGTTTTTACTTGGGGAATAATTTATAAAAGGTTTTTATGCTTCTTTATTTTTGCAAGACAGGTTTTGATGTACTCTGATGTAAAAGGCTTTAGACCTTATTTATTCATGTTATGAAAGTTTGATTTTACTTCCGCTATTTATATATGTTCTGTCTTGTGATATTCTGTGCATGTTTACCAATAATGCCCCTCTAAAGCTAGCGCATTCCTTTGCGAGTGACCCTAGCGGAGGTGGGGTGTTACACATTACTTTCAGCAGTTCAAGCAGGAAAGTCCGAGTCAAGCTTCAATGTGCCCAACCTGAGAACCTAGGGGGGAAAGGAAAGAAAAGAAGCGAAACAAAAAGGGTAGGACATAAAGTCTGGCGAGTCCAGCGAATTTAACAATATAATTAGTAAAGCAACATGATAAGAACATAAACTGGACATAAGAGATGACTGTAACATAAGTAGACATGACGAGTTAACAAGATGAACAAGATGTAACATTGACTGCGCTTCTAGCCACTATAAGATATTATCCGCACTGCACCAATAATAGTTTCATACTAAAAGATGATCCCTCTTGGCTAAATAGAAAGATGATAGTTTCGTGTACTTCTAGATGCTCTCATAGGTAACCAACGTTCACCTATCACCACTAGATGTATCCACTATCCTCCCTGTTCGGTTATGTACCTCTAGATGCTATCATAGGTAACCAGTATGCACCGATCGCCACTAGATGTACCCTCCCTACTAATCATAATAATGGTAGCTTCGTATACTCCTAGCTGCCCTTGTAGGTGTCCCACTTGCTTTTACCACCACTAGCTATACCCATTACCCTCCCCATTTGATCGGCTCCCTAACCTCGTAGATATACCTGTGCTGGTCCCATAATAGGGTGTATCACTCCTAAGGTGGCAACCCCGATACTACTGAAATGCACAGCTTATACCTACACGATGCAACATCGTCTTACCTACCAGCCCGGACCTACGCACGCACATGACTCCAGTGGACTTGCACTACCATCGCTAACTCTTCATTGACCTCTTACAATCAACCCCAGTATGCGAGTCCATGTCCTCGACTTAGGTCGAGCTCATATAGATACTGAAATGGATTACTGGTTGAAAAGGGTCCATACACTTGACACAAGCTTCCCTCCTAAGCTTGGTTCCCACTAGGAATTCCCAATTAATCCCTTTTTATCCCCATGTCTCATCACATGTCTCATCTTGGTCAAGTGCTTTTATTATGTTTCACGTGCTACCCATGTCACCCACTTAACCCCTTTACTATTTCCATGTCTTACCACAGGTCTTATCTTGGTTAATTGTTCATTATTTATGTTATACATACTGCCCATGTCACCCACTTAACCCTTTTACTGTTCCCATGTATTTCCACATGTCTTATCTTGGTTAAGTGTTTTTAATTTTGTTTCACATGTGTTAGACCGAAATTTGGGCCTAACACCCAAATGCTATGTGAAAACCTCACAACCACAGATTAATGCAGAAAATGCAGTAAAATGGCACGAGATTTTTATAGTGGTTCGGCTTAAACCAAGCCTACGTCCACTTTATAGTTTCTTAAATCCTAAGAAGCTATTACAATATTGTTTGTTGGTGATTTATACATAATAGCCTTGTGTTAAAATGAAGAAGAGTAGATTAGAGAATGAATTTATACACGAATTCCTAGTGTTAAAGTGATGAGCAATATCCTTGCTTTGTTGTAAAGGAGGACAAATGTTGGAGTAGCCAAAAAGTCTCTTCAAATGGACATATGAGGGTGTATTTATAGGCGTAGAGAAGCCCTAGGGAGATCCGGATGAATGAATAGTGTCCCCAATCCAACGCTTTGATAGAACGTGGTGACTAAGTGACAAAATTTGAGAAAGCCTCTCCAATGCGTGTAAGGCCATGTGGATGGTGATTCATGAAAGTAGGAGGAAATGGTGCCACAAGAATAGTTCAATTCTGAAGTGCAGCAGCAGGTCGAAGGGGGTCAGTTCGGTTCTCCATCCGATCCAAACCTGAGTGTCCAAAGCCAAATGTGCTTGACGAGTAGAAGGAGCTTCAGGCGGGTCGGGTCTTCCTTTAGCTAATCCGAACCGCGGTGATGTCTCCGATCCGATGACTAGAAGCACTTCAGTGTAAAAAACGTCAGGCAGGTCGGGTCTACTATGCTCCGGTCGTCAGGCAGGTCGGGTCTACTATGCTCCGGTCCAATCCGTATATCTGATCCGATTCGTATATCCGATCCGAATAGGTTATGCCAATTCTAGATTCCAAGTTTCCGGTTCTGCACGCGTTCACGGAAATGGGCGTAACTTTCAAACCGTAAGTGCGTTTTAGCCAAACGAAAGCTCAAACTTAAGCTATTTCAGAGATCTACAAGAGTTACGGAGCTCAGCTCCTAGTCACTAATTTCAGGCCCAAAAAAGACCATTTGATAGGAGTTTCGGGACGTTCTTTGTTTGTGATGCGATTTCGACCAAATCGCTGCCTGTCTTCTGACGATGCTTCTAATACTCGAGTGTATTGTTGATCAGAGATTCCATGTGTGACTGCTTTGACTAAAAAGCGGGTCAACATTTTGCCCCCCAGAACATATCTTGCTGGTTGGAGGAAGATGTGTTATGGATAATCCAAGAAATCCAAGGCCACGCTGGGCCTGCCAGCTGCAAGTATAATCCATACCTGCGAAGAAAAGAAAACAAATAGGTGTGTCAAATCCTAACAAAACCGATTACACTTTCGATCATAAACCATGCTTGGGCGTTTGTTTGAGTATAAACCATACTCAAGGGACGTTCGAATCATCCTGCCAAAACATAGCGAGGGACCTAACCTTCCTGGTATAAGCCATACCAGGAAGTTCAAACTGAGCATAAGCCGTGCTCGAGTTTTATTGAGTTCCTTTGCCCAATCATGACAAGATCGTTCGTCGTTCCGGAGTATAATCCATACTTAAGCATCCTAGTGAGTACAATCCATACTCATATCGGGATAGAGCTATGCTTGCCAAAACCTGATAAGATAGTCTGTCCCTAGGCATAATCCATGCCTAGGGGTCCGAGAAAAGTATAAGCCATACTTTAATTGAGATTGATAATCCTGCCACAACCTGACAAGATACTTAAATCGCCAAACATAATCCATGCTCGGAAAGTCCTTCCTTATTCAATTCAAAGTACAAAATCAAAGCAAATCCTGATTGGTTTGCCATCAAGTCCAGAGCACGTTTTGGAGCTGAATCCTAACCCCAAACGTGTGTACTCCGATTTAGCCAATCGGAAAACCTAAAGAAAGAAAAGAGACATATCTTAAAGCCTAAGAAATGCTGAAAATGTAGAGTGATCCAATCCTGATCAGTTAATGATGAGCCCAGGAGAGCTCGATCCAGGGTCATTCCCTCTCCGGGGAGCAGGTGGTGGCAGCGCGGGTGCAGGCGCTGTAGGTTGTTTCACATCAAACCCATTCCTCAATCAAGTCTCGCAAGTTCCTACAGTCATTTGTGTCATGACTGTCCATATCATGAAACATGCAGTATTTTCCAGAATCGCGTTCTTTTTGCGATGGCTCCCTTCTGGGAGGCTTTGTATAGGAGACGTCCCCATTTGTGTTCACGTAGATGTCAGTCAAGGTTGAATTGAGCTCGGTGTACTTTTCATATCTGGGCCCTCTCCGAGGCTGAGCGTTGCGGTCGTTCTTGATGGTAGCTTTTCCTTTGTATTTACCAGAATCAGACGGTTCTCCGTCTTTGAACATGTTAACATCGAGAAATTTCATTTCGGACGTTTCGTCTTCTTCGCACAGAAACCTATCCGATTCAAGGTAGAATTCGCTGAGATTCCTTGGTGGGTCTCGGTATAAGGATTTTTTGAATTCCGAGTTGTCTAGAACACCAGATACTGCCGCCATCAATACCATAGATGGCTCAGGTCGATCAACTGATGCTACTGCAACGTTGAACCTTTCCAAAAATGAGAGTAGAGTTTCTCTAAGCCTCTGCTTGATTGTGTTGAGAGACATGACATTCTTAGGTCGAGCAATATGGACCGGAAACTGTTCAATAAAGCGAGCGACCAACATGTTCCAGTTGTTGATCGATTCAGATTCCAGCTGCCGAATCCACATAGCGGCTATATCGGTCAAAAAGAGAGGGAAGCACTTTGCCATGACATTTTCCGACGCCGATTGAACTTCCATATGACGTTTGTAGCGCATTAGGTGCATAGTAGGATATGTCCTGCCGTTGTAGGGCTCCAGTTGTGGAAGTTTGAAATCTGGTGGATTGCAGGAATTCCTGATTTCCTGAGTGAATGGGTTGTGATTGACATCATCCATGTCATTCTGATATGTGCGACCTGAAGAGAGCCATTCAATGAGATTGGCGAGCCGATCGCCATCAAAGATCTGTTGCAAGCTGCTAAGGTCAGAGATGGTGCCTGCATCGTTGAATCCAGTAGAGTGTGGAAATGTACGGGGAGTTTGGAAGGTCATTTGGTTCGGTTCAGAGGTGCCCCCATGTTGCGGTTTGGAGAAGCGAGGGAGGTCATGGAGAGGTGCACGGTTCAGGTCGGATGTACCGATCCGATCAGGTTCTCCTGTTCCGAACCGGGGAGCTTGATGCTGAAGCTGTGTGGAATTGCCAATCCGAACCGGTGCGGAGGTTGGTTGTAACACCCCGTAATTCTGTTAATATTAATATGCACAAATTAAAGAATAACTAATCTCATATGTGAGAATTGTGGGAAACGGGTTGCGCCATTGTGTTCGTCTCGGAATTCAGGTTGAAATAGAGTCCGAGTTTGCGTAATTTGGACTTCGTATGAAGGAGATATGGCCATCGGAAGTTTCAGAAAATTCAAAATTCAAAATTCGAAGTCAAACAGGCCAGGCAGGAAATTTCCCGCCCAGCTCCCCAGGTCGACTGGGGAGTCAACTGGGTAGTCGACACCCCCAGGACCAGGTCGACTACGCAGTCGACTTGGGTGTCGACCTGGTCCAGTCAGCCAGGTTTTGGCAGAGCCCAATCTTGAGCTGCTGATGTGTCTTTAGGGATGAGTTGGCTAATTTGACGGTTTAGGTTATTTCTGAGTTGATCTGACGGTCTAAATAAATCCTAAACTCTATATATACCTAGGTAGTCTCTCACTCTAAAATCACATGAAAAATAGAATAGCCGCCGTCATGCCATCGCCATGGAACTCAGTGTAGCCGCCGCCAACTAAGAAGGAAGAAAGCTAATCAAAACTCCAATTCTACTCAACTCTAAAGCAAATCAGGACTCTCTTTCTTTTCTAATTGTGAGTATGATGATCTTAACAAGATTATTAGCAAACTAATTAGATTAAGATGTGATATGGATCATAAGAAAGTGATGTGAATTGTCATATTATGTTGTTGTAAACCTTATGCTATCATGTATGTTGTAAATCCTATGTTATGTGATGATGATATCCTATATGTTGTAAATCATGCTATGATGATATTGTATATGTTGCAATTTTCTATGCTAAGTTGCGATGTTACAAAGCCACGATGTTATTATGTTGTAGTTAGCTTATGAATCATGATGTTGATTATATATATTTGGGCTATGATGATTCGAATGATAAATCACATGTACCTATACAAGTTTAGATTTATTAGTATGTATAATCTCACATATTGTATGACATCTATTTAGATCTAGAATTATGACATCTATTTAGATCTAGAATTATGCTATGACATGTGTGAGTTCTATGTTTCAGATGCTAGTTCACACCATCATTATGTTGCATAATCCGCATATGTAAGTTTATACATGAACTTGGGTTATGATCATATTATGTAAGTTGTGACATTTAACCAAACAAGTTGACACCTTTAGATCCATGACATGTGTAGTTTTATGCAAGTTTCACCCCTATTATGATTAGATCTATTTTATTTGTCTATATGTTGTGATAATTTATCTTTGTGCTATGAGTTAGACTATTCGAGTCTAACGTATATTTTGCATTGAATAAGTGAACGTATAACGTGGGGTAGGGGTAATATTAAGGATTTAATATTAAGAAATTGGGGTGCAATTGATATGAATTTTGCATACCGTAAGTGGATGGCCATAATTGAGTCAATTATGGACATCGGTAAAATTGGAATTAATTAATAATTTGAATAGGGAAATTATTAAAACTGGGGTAGAAGATTATAAGTAATAATCAATGCTTATGACACGAGGTTGGACTCGTTTGTGACGTAAAACTGCCAGGACCCGCCCGACGAATCCAGTAGTCACAAATGTCAGCCCAATGTGAGAGGTCCTAGGCCCAAATTAAAGCATAACAGTTGTAAAGACACGAGGTTAGACTCTTTTATGGTGTAAGACTGCCCGGACCCGCCCGGAAAATCCAGCTGCCATAAATGCCAGTCTAATGTGAGAGGTCTTTATGTAGTTATGGCCTGAATGAATTAAGAAATACTTAACCAGATAAACATGTAAGGTGGGACATGGGGGTTAAGTAGGTGCCTTGGGTGGCATGAGGAATCTAGTGGGTGCCTTTAGTGGCATTTGAAATACGATTAGTAAGATTTAACCAAACACGCATGTGAATGAACATGACTAAGAGGGTTAAGTGGAATATACTAGTGGGGACAAGCTAAGGTGGATAGCTTGTGGTAAGTAATTGGGGGCCCATTTCAACCAGTAACCTAAACTTATCTTTGTGGGCTCGACCCAAGTAGAGGACGGGACACGCATACTGGGCTTGACTACAAGAGGCCAAACGGGTTAGTGGTGGGAACGCAAGTCCAACGGGTTTCATATGCGTGTGTGGACCCGGGCTGGTAGGTAAGACGTTGTTGCATCGTGTAGGTATAAGCCGTGCATTCTCAAGTTGTATCGGGTTGCCACTTTAGGGGAGTGATACACCCCACTGTGGGGCCAACACGGGTATCTACGAGTAGGGAGCCGATCGAAAGTGGTTATTGGGTTACACCTAGCGGAGATAGGGGCAGGCGGCACCTATGTTGTCAGCTAGGGGTACACAAAGCTATTTATATAATTTCTAAGTTCGGTGAGTGGGATCAACCTTTAGGGTGACTGGTGTGGTGCAGTGTAGTAATTATTCGTTAGTAATTTGGTGTGCCTTTAACGTTATCTTTATCTGCTCTTCCATACCCAATAGTTCATAGACATTTCCTTGTTTTCCAGCTTATGCCTTAGTCTATTTATTTTGATAATAGTATTGTTAGAATTATCATACTCGCCAGACTTTATGTCTGACCCCCTCTATTTCTATCTTTTTCCCCCTCCAGGTCCTCAGGGTGGGCCCCGCTCTAGTGGAGCTTGATTGGATTGCTTTATCTCTCTTTTGGAAAGCTTGGACCATTGAAGTAAAGTCCAGCTTGTTATCTTCTTTAATGGCTATTTATGTAATGAGATTATGTATTTTGTTTTATCTAGATGGATATTGTACTTGACTCTGATTTACGGTTTTATGATTTAACAAACATGTTTAATTTCCGCTGCAATGAAATAAAGTTTTAGATTTCCAAGTACTACCTATTATTTGTCTTGTTGTAATTTTTCTGTTCTATATTCACTTAAAACCTCCATGGAAGTTAATGCATTCCCTTTGTGAGTGACATTAATGGACGTGGGGTGTTACACATGGTATCAGAGCTTAAGGTTACCAGAACAGATAATTTTTTTAGAAAAACTATTTTTCTAATGTACTTTTGGAAGAAGTGTTTTCATAAACATGTCTTGATGAGTAATTTAAAGAGGAAAGTTTTTATGAAAAACATAATCCCCAATAGCCATATATCTTTATCTTTCGAATTCTCCATTTTGAATCTTTCCTTTTTCATTTCAGTATGGCTGAAGATCTTAACCTTCCGGAGAGTGTAACGATACCAGGATGGTATAGGAGATTATTAGAGGCTAGGGCCGCTGCAGGTCCAGCCAATGTTCCTCCACCACCAGTTGCACCCGCTCCTCCTCCTCCTCCTCCCCCCTCCTCGCGCTGATACTTTTGCAAAGACATGCAAGGAATTTAAGGCTATGGGTGGAAAACCTTTTCAACGGTCAGAAACGTTTGTGGAAGCTAGAGATTGGCTTAAGGAGGTGGAAGAATTGCTAGAAATCTTTGAAGTAGATGAAGGGAGGAAAGTCAAATTAGCAGCTTGGTTAATGAAGGGAGAGGCCTCGTTTTGGTGGGAGGTCACTAATGGGGAGCGTCCTGTTGATTCTTGGGCGGATTTCAGACGTAGGTTTGAGTCAAAGTTTCTCTTAAGGGCAGAAGAGAATCTATACATGGAAAGGTTCTTGACATTGAAGCAGGGAAATCTATCAGTGAAAGAGTAAGTCAACAAATTTAACCAATTGGCAAGGTTTGGCTTAGATTTGGTGAATACGCAGGAGAAGAAGGCTCTGAGGTTCGTTAATGGCTTGAATGAGCCATTGCTGGGGTTGGCTATAACCCACATCCCTATGGGGGCCACCTTTGAGAAGCTAGTAGACATGGCACTCATGCACGAGGAGAAAGGCGCTAATGCTAATAAGCCACCCGAGAAGAAAGGGGATCAGAATAAACCACAACAGCAAAACAAGAAGGGTGGTAAAGACAATAATGGGAAAGGAAAGAAAAGATGCTTTAACTGTGGGACACCAGGCCATCTCAGCAAGGATTGCAGAAAGAAAAAGAAGACTGACTGTTTTTACTGTGGTGAAGTGGGACATCTAGTGAAGGACTGCCCAAAGAAGGGGCAGAGGGCAGGGTCTACCTCGGGAGGACAGGTGCAAGCTCTTATGGCACCAGGGCAGGCAAGGGGACAAGTTCAGGCTCTCGCAGTCCCACCACTGCAAGAACGAGGAAAACCATTTCTGTTGAAAGCTTAGTTTTTCTGTTTGATCATCCTGTCCATACCTTATTCGATTCGGGCGCATCGCATTCGTTTATCTCTACATCATTAGTTGAATCACTGCACTTAAACACCAGTTTTAATAGAGGATCCCTTAGTTGTTTCGAATCCAATTAGGGGCTCAGCTTATTTGTCCATGATATGTTTGGATTTGAAAATTTCTATACTTAGCGTTGAGTTTAGATGTGATGCTTATGTTTTGGGCTTCACGGGCTATGGGCGAATTTTAGAGATGGATTGGTTATCCAAAAATGGGGTCGTTCTTGATTGTGAGAGGAGAGTAGTTAGGCTCATGACTCGCCTTGGCAACACTCCCGAAATCTTTTGTAATCCCATAAATTCCCTTATGCTAAGTTATCTAGAATCGCTTGACGCGTCGGTGGAAAATCTACGATCTGTTAGAGTGGTCCGAGAATACTCGGATGTGTTTGAGGAGGTGAAGGGCTTGCCTCCGAAGCGGGAGAGAGATTTTCGAATATATCTTGTGGATAATGCAAAACCAGTATCTTTGCCAGTACGCCACATGGCTCCTCGTGAAAGGAGGGAACTCAATAAGCAAGTGAAGGAGTTGCTTGAGAAGGGGTTCATAAGACGAGGTATATCGGAGTGGGGTGCTCTAGTAGTATTTGCCACGAAGGCGGATGGGTCCCTTAGAATGTGTGTGGACTATAGAGAACTTAATAAGCTTACTAAGAACAACATATATCCACTGCCGAGGATTGACGATCTCTTCGATCAGTTAGTTGGCGCCTCAGTGTTTTCGCAGTTGGACTTAGCCACTGGTTTCCATCAGTTGAGAGTGGCTGAGGATAGCATAGACAAGACTGCCTTTAGGACTCCAGACGGTTTCTATGAATGGCTAGTGATGCCCTTCGGTTTGACAAACGCCCCCGCATACTTTGTTGATTTGATGAGTAGGGTGTTTAGGGAGTACCTTAATAAATTCGTGGTGGTCTTTGTAGACGACATCTTGATCTTTTCTAAAAATGAAGAAGAGCATGTCCTACATCTTAGGGAAGTGTTGGAGACTCTACGAGCGCATAACCTTAAAGCTAAATTTACTAAGTGTCACTTCTTGAGAGAGGAAGTGTGATTCTTAGGGCACGTGGTTTCCAAAGAAGTGATAGCTGTGGATCCGGCGAAGGTGGGGGCCATCCAAGATTGGAAGGTCCCTAAAAATGCAACCGAAGTAAGGAGTTTCTTGGGGTTGGCTGGCTACTATAGGAAGTTTATCAAAGACTTTGCAAAAATATCAGCTCCATTGACACGCCTGACGAATAAGAACATAGTCTTTGCGTGGGACGTAGATTGTGATGATGCGTTCCAACGTTTAAAGAGAGCTTTGACCACAGCCCCAGTCTTAGTGTTGCCTGATGGGAGTAAGCCATTTACTGTTTATACCGATGCTTGTGGGACAGGACTAGGCGCAGTCTTAATGCAGGAGGGAAGGGTAATAGCCTATAGGGGAAGACAGTTGGGAGCGCATGAGAAAAATTACCCTACACATGACCTAGAGTTGGCCGCAATTGTTTTTGCGCTTAAGTCTTGGCGCCATTATCTTCTTGGCGAGAAATTCGAATTATTCACTGACCACAAATCTTTAAAATACTTATTCTCTCAGAAGGACTTGAATTTAAGACAGCAAAGGAGGATGGAATTCTTAGCATCCTACGACTTCGAAATAGCATATACCCTTGGCAAGGGTAACGTGGTGGCAGACGCCTTAAGTAGGAAAAGGCTGTCGTTGAGTCCGTTGTTTGTTGAACGGCGAAACCTAGAATTCATCTCTATGTTTGATTTTAGACCTTCCGTTGACTTTGTACCCGGTTTGCTAGCATCCTTGGAGGTCAGACCTACGCTTTTGGGATGGATTGGTGAGACACAGCAAGACGACCCACAGTTGGTTGAGTTAGTGGAGAAGCTCAAAAGACGGAAGTCATCAAGCCATCTCCGTAGGTATACCCTAGATGATAAAGGTTGGTTACGTAGGGGTAGTAGACTTTGTGTACCACGATACGAGGACTTGAGGAAGACTATTCTTGATGATGCACATCGTTCGAAGATGATCATTCATCCCGGCGGGGATAACATGTACAAAGACATGAAGCGAATTTTATTTTGGGCCGGTATGAAGAGGGATGTGGTCGAGCAAGTCACTAGATGCTTGGTGTGCCAACAAGTAAAAGTAGAGCAAAAGAAACCCGGTGAATTGCTTCACCCATTGGAGGTTCCACTATGGAAATGGGAAAGTGTCTCGATGGACTTTGTGGATGGATTACCAAGATCAAGGAAGGGTAATACGGGGATTTGGGTTATAGTAGATGGACTTACTAAAAGCGCCCATTTCATTCCCGCGAAGAGTAAGAGGACTGCTCCATGGTTAGCTTCTGTATACGTCCGAGAGATAGTTCGTTTGCATGTTGTTCCTTCTAGCATAGTAAGCGACCGCGATCCTATTTTCACTAGCGAATTTTGGAGGAGCTTATAAGAAGCGGTAGAGACTCAGTTATGTTTGAGCACCGCATATCATCCTCAGACGGATGGCCAAACCGAGAGGGTGAATCGTATTCTAGAGGACCTTTTAAGACTATGTATCCTAGACTTTGGGGGTACATGGGAAGAACATCTTCCATTGGTGGAGTTCGCATATAATAATAGCTTTCAGTCCAGCATTGGCATGGCAACTTTCGAAGCTCTTTATGGACGACCTTGTCGTTCACCTACATGTTGGTGGGAATCTACGGATATGATCTTACTTGGGCCCGATATGATTAGAGGGACTTCAGAAAAGATCGACTTGATTCGAAGGAGGATGAAGACAGCGCAAGATAGGCAGAAATCTTATGCAGACAAAAGGAGGACAGATCTTGAGTTTGATGTTGGGGACATGGTCTTTATCAAAGTGTCTCCATTACTGAATGTTGTTCGCTTTGGGTCCGTTGGGAAATTAGCACCAAGGTTCGTAGGGCCGTTTCCTATTAAGGAGAAGATTGGACAGATGGCGTATAGAGTGGAGTTGCCTGAGAGACTTAGTGGTGTACACGACGTATTCCATGTATCACATTTGAGGAAGTGACTAAACAAGACCGCGAAGGTGGTAGAGCCGAACTTGCTTAGAGAGGTGGATATAGAGCGTGATGCGACGATTCGACGAGCTCCTACATGCATTCTTGGGTCGGAGATCAAGAAGTTGAGAAATCGAGAGGTCAGAATAGTCAAAGTGCAATGGGGAGATGATTAGAGCAACGCTACTTGGGAGACAGAAGAGAAGATGCGTTCATTTTAACCTTTTCTTTTTGAGGGTATGTATTTTAATTTCTCCTTTATCGCTTAGCTTGTACTTATCTTATCTTTAGTATGTCCTCTCGCTAGTATCTTTGACCTTTAGTTAGGATAATCCTATGGTTGAAACATGTGTTTGAGACATGTTATGTAAGATGTATGCATAGTGGATGTGAGTGTTTGCTAGTGGTTTCTCATGGATGCATATACACACACTTTAGGCACTAGATCGACTCACTCACTTCATATTGCATATTGCATATTGCATATATATGGATGTATTTATTAAAATGGATGTATGAGGATTTTTTTATCTTATGGATGCTGCATTCAGATGATGATTGTGCACGCATATAGAGATAATATGTAGCATTAAGGAACTTTTGCATACATAATGGACGCATGGCATTATCATGATTTGCATTAAGGAGGTCAACTGAATCAGTGGACCGCCTAATTTTGCATTAGATATGGACATATACACACACTATGCATTTAAACATGAAAGCATTGGAAGTCTATGAGGATAATGGATGCCTATGTTTGATGGTTGAGTAGATGGACGATTGGATGTTAGGATATACATTCCTCTTGACTTGAAGATTTCGGGGTCGAAATCCTTTAAGGAGGGGAGACTGTAACACCCCATAATTCTGTTAATATTAATATTCACAAATTAAAGAATAACTAATCTCAGACGTGAGAATTGTGGGAAATGGGTTGCGCCATTGTGTTGGTCTCGGAATTCTGGTTGAAATAGAGTCCGAGTTTGCGTAATTTGGACTTCGTATGAAGGAGATATGGCCATAGGAAGTTTCAGAAAATTCAAAATTCAAAATCAAACTGGCCAGGCGGGAAATTTCCCGCCCAGAACCCCAGGTCGACTGGAGAGTCGACTGGGCAGTCGACACCCCCATGACCAGGTCGACTGCGCAGTCGACTTGGGTGTCGACCTGGTCCAGTCGGCCAGGTTTTGGCAGAGCCTAATCTTGAGCTGCTGATGTGTCTTTAGGGCTGAGTTGGCTAATTTAACGGTTCAGGTTAGTTCTGAGTTGATGACGGTCTAAATAAATCCTAAACTGTATATATACCTAGGTAGTCTCTCACTCTAAAATCACATGAAAAATAGAATAGCTGCCGTCATGCCATCGCCATGGAACTCAGTGTAGCCGCCGCCAACTAAGAAGGAAGAAAGCTAATCAAAACTCCAATTCTACTCAACTCTAAAGCAAATCAAGACTCTCTTTCTTTTCTAATTGTGAGTATGATGATCTTAACAAGATTATTAGCAAACTAATTAGATTAAGATGTGATATGGATCATAAGAAAATGATGTGAATTGTCATATATGTTGTTGTAAACCTTATGCTATCATGTATGTTGTAAATCCTATGTTATGTGATGATGATATCCTATATGTTTTAAATCATGCTATGATGATATTGTATATGTTGCAAGTTTCTATGCTAAGTTGCGATGTTACAAAGCCATGATGTTATTATGTTGTAGTTAGCTTATGAATCATGATGTTGATTATATATATTTGGGCTATGATGATTCACATGATAAATCACATGTACCTATGCAAGTTTAGATTTATTAGTATGTATAATCTCACATATTGTATGACATCTATTTAGATCTAGAATTATGACATCTATTTAGATCTAGAATTATGCTATGACATGTGTGAGTTCTATGTGTTAGATGCTAGTTCACACCATCATTATGTTGCATAAACCACATATGCAAGATTATACATGAACTTGGGTTACGATCATATTATGTAAGTTGTGACATTTAACAAAACAAGTTGACACCTTTAGATCCATGACATGTGTAGTTTTATGCAAGTTACACCCCTATTATGATTAGATCTATTTTATTTGTCTATATGTTGTGATAATTTATCTTTATGCTATGTGTTAGACTATTCGAGTCTAACGTATATTTTGCGTTGAATAAGCGAACGCATAACGTGGGGTAGGGGTAATATTAAGGATTTAATATTAAGAAATTGGGGTGCAATTGATATGATTTTGCATACCGTAAGTGGATGGCCATAATTGAGTCAATTATGAACATCGTTAAAATTGGAATTAATTAATAATTTGAATAGGGAAATTATTAAAACTGGGGTAAAAGATTATAAGTAATAATCAATGCTTAGGACACGAGGTTGGGCTCGTTTGTGACGTAAAACTGCCCGGACCCACCCGGCGAATCCAGTAGTCACAAATGTCAGCCCAATGTGAGAGGTCCTAGGCCTAAATTAAAGCATAACAGTTGTAAAGACACAATGTTAGACTCTTTTATGGTGTAAGACTGCCCGGACCCGCCCGGCAAATCCAGCTGCCATAAATGCCTGTCTAATGTGAGAGGTCTTTATGAGGTTATGGCCTGAATGAATTAAGAAATACTTAACCAGATAAACATGTAAGGTGGGACATGGGGGTTAAGTAGGTGCCTTGGGTGGCATGAGGAATCTAGTGGGTGCCTTTAGTGGCATTTGAAATACGATTAGTAAGACTTAACCAAACACACATGTGAATGAACATGACTAAGAGGGTTAAGTGGGATATACTAGTGGGGACAAGCTAAGGTGGATATCTTGTGGTAAGTAATTGGGGGCCCATTTCAACCAGTAACCCAAACGTATCTTTGTGGGATCGAACCAAGTCGAGGACGGAACACGCATACTGGGCTTGACTCTATGAGGCCAAACGGGTTAGCGGTGGCAACGTAAGTCCAACGGGTTTCATATGCGTGTGTGGACCCGGGCTGGTAGGTAAGACGTTGTTGCATTATGTAGGTATAAGCCGTGCATCCTCAAGTTGTATCGGGTTGCCACTTTAGGGGAGTGATACACCCCACTGTGGGGCCAGCACGGGTATCTACGAGTAGGGAGCCGACCGAAAGTGGGTAGTGAGGTACACCTAGCGGAGATAGGGGCAGGTGGCACCTATGTAGTCAGCTAGGGGTACACAAAGCTATTTATATAATTTCTAATTTCGGTGAGTGGGATTTACCTTTTGGGTGACTGGTGTGGTGCAGTGTAGTAATTATTCGTTAGTAATTTGGTGTGCCTTTAACGTTATCTTTATCTGCTCTTCCATACCCAAAAGTTCATAGACATTTCCTTGTTTTCCAGCTTATGCCTTAGTCTAGTTATTTTGATAATAGTATTGTTAGAATTATCATACTCGCCAAACTTTATGTCTGACCCCCTCTATTTCTATCTTTTTCCCCCTACAAGTCCTCAGGGTGGGCCCAGCTCTAGTGGAGCTTGATTGGATTGCTTTATCTCTCTTTTGGAAAGCTTGGACCGTTGCAGTAAAGTCCAGCTTGTTATCTTCTTTAATGGCTATTTACGTAATAGGATTATGTATTTTGTTTTTATCCAGATGGATATTGTACTTGACTCTGATTTATGGCTTTATGATGTAACAAACATGTTTAATTTCCACTGCAATGAAATAAAGTTTTAGATTTCCATGTACTACTTATTATCTGTCTTGTTGTAATTTTTCTATTCAATATTCACTTAAAACCTCCATGGAAATTAATGCATTCCCTTTGTGAGTGACATTAATGGACGCGGGGTGTTACATTGGTCGTGCTCACCCTGAACCTTGAGCTTTTGCATTTCCATCAAAAATATTAAGCGTCGGAGCTATTGGTTGTTGAGGGTTATTGTCCCCCAATCCATTCGTGCCTCCGGTTCGGATCGGATCCGAACTGATCTGGTTTGCAGCTGCTGCTGGGGCTGATTCTATTCCATTTCCCATGATTTGTACGTTGTTGCTTAGCCGTCCTTCCATACGAGCGAAGAATTGGTCGATCATCTCCTGTTGTTTGCGGAGGAGATCATCTTGCCTTGCCATCTGGGCTCTCAATTCGGTGAGAACGCCATCCATCCCTTCTCACATCAAGTATGCTGACGGGTTTTCATGTGAGGAAGCTTCACGGATTGCCTCGTTTCTCGTGCCTTTGCTTTCAACACGGGAAACCTTTCGCTTAGCCATCGATCCAATAGCCAAATAATCTGAGCAGAAGTTGAAGTTGCCATGTGCCCCCCTTTCTGGCGCGCCAAAATGTTAGACCGAAATTTGGGCCTAACACCCAAATGTTGTGTGAAAACCTCACAACCACAGATTAATGCAGAAAATGCAGTAAAATAAGAGGAGACACACGAGATTTTTATAGTGGTTCGGCTCAAACCAAGCCTACGCCCACTTTATAGTTTCTTAAATCCTAAGAAGCTATTACAATATTGTTTGTTTGCGGTTTATACACAATAGCCTTGTGTTACAATGAAGAAGAGAAGGTTAGAGAATGAATTTATACATGCATTCCTCGTGTTAAAGTGATGAGCAATATCCTTGCTTGGTTGTAAAGGAGGCTAAATGTTGGAGTAGCCAAAAAGTCCCTTCAAATGGCCATATGAGGGTGTATTTATAGGCGTAGAGAAGCCCTAGGGAGATCCGGATGAATGACAAGTGTCCGTAAACCAACGCTTTGATACAACGTGGTGACTAAGTAGCAAAATTGGAGAAAGCCTCTCCAATTCATGTAAGGCCATGTGGAAGGTGATCCATGAAAGTAGGAGGAAATGGTGCCACAAGAATTGTTCAATTCTGAAGTGCAACAGCAGGTCGAAGGGGGTCGGTTTGGTTCTCCATCCGATCCGAACCGGAGTGTCCAAAGCCAAATGTGCTTGACGAGTAGAAGGAGCTTCAAGTAGGTCGGGTCTTCCTTTAGCTGATCCGAACCGAGGTGATGTCTCCGATCCGAAGACTGGAATCACTTCAGTGTAAAATACTTCAGGCGAGTCGTGTCTACTATGCCCCGTTCCGATCCGTATATCTGATCTGATCCGTAAATCCGATCCGAATTGGTTATGCCAATTCCAGATTCCAAGTTTCCGGTTCTGCACGCGTTCACGAAAACGGGCGTAACTTTCAAACCGTAAGTCCGTTTTAGCCAAACGAAAGCTCAAACTAAAGCTAATTCAAAGATCTACAAGATTTATGGAGCTTTGCTCCATAATTGCTATTTTCAGGCCCAAAAATGATCATATGATAGGAGTTTCAGGCCATTCTTTGTTTGTGATGCGATTTCGACCAAATCGATGCCTGTCTTCTGACGATGCTTCCAATACTCGAGTGTATTGTTGATCAGAGATTCCATGTGTGACTGCTTTGACTAAAAAGCGGGTCAACATTTTGCTCCTCAGAACATATCTTGCTGGTTGAAGGAAGATGTGTTATGGATAATCCATGAAATCCAAGGCCATGCTGGGCCTGCCAGCTGCAAGTATAATCCATACCTGCGAAGAAAAGAAAACAAATAGGTGTATCAAATCGTGACAAAACCGATTACACTTTCGAGCATAAACCATGATTGGGCATTTGTTTGAGCATAAACCAAACTCAAGGGACGTTCGAATCATCCTGCCAAAACCTGGCGAGGGACCTAACCTTCCAGGTATAAGCCATACCAGGAAGTTCAAACTGAGCGTAAGCCATACTCGAGTTTTATTGAGTTCCTTTGCCCAATCCTGACAAGATCGTTCGTCGTTCCGGAGTATAGTCCATACTTAAGCATCCTAGTGAGTACAATCCATACTCATATCGGAATAGAGCTATGCTTGCCAAAACCTGACAAGACAGTCTATCCCTAGGCATAATCCATGCCTAGGGGTCCGAGATAAGCATAAGCCATACTTTAATTGAGATTGATAATCCTGCAACAACCTGACAAGATACTTAAATCGCCAAACATAATCCATGCTTAGAAAGTATTTCCTTATTCAATTCAAAGTACAAAATCAAAGCAAATCCTGATTGGTTTGTCATCGAGTCCAGAGCACGTTTTGAAGCTAAATCCTAACCCCGAACGTGTGTACTCCGATTCAGCCAATCGGAAAACCTAAAGAAAGCAAAGAGACATGTTTTAAATCCTAAGAAATGCTGAAAATGTAGAGTGATCCAATCCTGATCAGTTGATGATGAGCCCATGAGCGCTCGATCCAGGGTCATTCTGTAACACCCCACGTCCATTAATGTCACTCATAAAGGGAATGCATTAACTTCCATGGAGCATTTTAAGTAAGTATAGAACAGAAAATCACAATAAGACAGATATAAAGCAGTACTTGAAAATTAAAACATTATTTCATTGCAGCGGATAAACCCATATGTTTGATTACATCATCAAAACCATAAACCAAAGTCAAGTACATCATATCCATCTTGATAAAAAAAAGTACATAAACTGAAAGACATAATCCCCAACATTAAAATAGCCATAAATAAAGAGAAGCTGAACTTTACTTCAGCGGTCCAAGAAATCTTCTAAAAGCAATCGAAGATCAAGCTCCACTAGTGCTAGTTCCAACCTGAGCACCTAGGGGGGGGGGGGGAAGGAAAGAGATGGAAAAAGGGGGGTCAGACATAAAGTTTGGCGAGTGCGATAATTCTAACAATATAATTAACAAAGTAAATAGGCTAAGGCATAAGTTGGAAAATAGGGAAATGACCATGAACCATTGAGTATGGCAGAGTAAACAAGGAAACAAGATGAATAATGACATCGTTAAATCGCCCCTAACCCACTAAGATGAATTTACTAAACTACATCAACACTATAGGATAATTGTTATACTGCACCGCCACTAGAATACTGTACCACTACTAGTCACCCTAAGGTTGATCCCGCCTACAAACTTAATAATGATATTGGTAGTTTCGTGCACCCCTAGCTGCCTCCATAGGTGTCGTCTACTCCTATCTCCACTAGGTGTACCCACTACCCCCAAGTGATCGGCTCCCTAACTCGTAGATACCCGTGTTGGCCCCATAGAGGGGTGTATCACTCCCCAAAGTGGCAACCCGATAGCACCAAGAATGCACGACTTATACCTACACGATGCAACAACGTCTTACCTACCTGTCCGGGTCCACACACGCATATGAACCCGTTGGACTTGCGTTGCCACCGCTAACCCGGTTTGGCCTCTTATGGTCAAGCCCAGTATGCGTGTCCCGTCCTCGACTTGGGTCGAGCCCACAAAGATACGTATGGGTTACTGGTTGAAACGGGCCCCCTTTACTTGACACAAGCTATCTACCTAAGCTTGGTCCCCTCAAGTACATCCCACTTAACCCACATTTTATTCATGTTTTGAATTACATGTTTCATATTTTGGTTAAGTGTTTCTAATCGTATTTCCAAATGCCACCCAAGGCACCCACTAGATTCCACATGCCACCAAAGGCACCCACTTAACCCCCTCATGTCCCACTACATGCTTATCTGGTTAAGTGTTTCTTAATTCATTAAGACTGTAACCTCATAAAGACCTCTCACATTAGACTGACATTTGTGGCAGCTGGATTTGCCGGGAGGGTCCGGGCAGTCTTACACCACAAAAGAGCCTAACCTCGTGTCTTTACAATGGTTACGTATTTAGTTTATGCCTAAGACCTCTCACATTAGACTGGCATTTGTGGCAGCTGGATTTGCCAGGCGGGTCCGGGCAGTCTTACACCACAAAAGAGCCTAACCTCGTGTCTTAGACTATTAATTACTCCTAATTAATCACCCCCAATTTGAATTACTTTCCCTATTCAAATTATCAATCAATTCCAAATTTTGCGATGTCCATAATTGACTCAATTATGTTCATCCATTTATGGTATGTAAAATCATAACAATTTCACCACAATTTTATTTTATGCATTTTAAGGCATTTATGCCAATTAAACATTTTTAATATTATCCCCTTTTTCCCCACGTAGTACGTTTGTTCGTTTAACGTAAAGATATACGTTAGACTCGAATAGTCTAACTCATGAAATAAAAGAAAACATCACATATATACACATAATTAAAACATAGATCTAACATAGGGGTGAACTTGCATATGTGAATGATGTTCTACATCTAAAACTTGCATAGGCCAAGATTACAACTTGCATAACAACATATGTCATGGTTCCAAATTTAAAGGTGTGAACTTAATGAGAAATTGGCCACAAACTTGCATAAACATCATGTATAACATAGATCCAAATCTAAAGGTGTGAACTTGATGAAATAATGGCCACAAACTTGCATAGACAACATATGTCATAAACCTATATCTAAAGGGGTTAAACTTGCATAAACATCATATGTCATAAACCTATATCTAAAGGGGTTAAACTTGCATAGGTAATAACATAACATGATTCATGTCCAACTCATAAATTCACATATGTGATTTATACATCACAACAATGGTGTAAACTAATATCTAACATGTAAAGTATCATGTCGTAGCCTAATCTTTCAATTAAATTCTCACATAAACTAGGTGCCATAATCATGTAAGGTCACATGTAATTCTACCCAAACTTGTATATGATTCATGTTTGAATCGACATCAAAACTTTCCTGTATATGATTTATCATATGAATCAATATCGCAAACTAGCATAAGAAACATGACGATTTGATTGTATATAAAATTACATCATGGATGATAGCAACATAACTTTGCATGATAGCATCACAACATAACATCATAGACATTTCAATCACAATCCTACAACATAATTACAACATGCAATCAATACTTCATATCACATCCATACACTCCGCGTTATAACTTAATCTGATTAAATTACTAATTATTTTGCTAAAACTACCGAACTCACAACTCAAAAGCAGTCTTGAGTTCTGAATTATGATTTCTGGCTTTGAATTAGCGCTCCTTTGATGAAGAATCGCTGTTAGGGTTGAATAGTTCTGATTTGGTTATTGTTCTTCCTCTTTAATTTGGTGGCGGCTGCTCTAGGTTTCAAGACAACAGCATGACGACCATAGGTTTAGGTTTAATTCTGATTTAGGGTTTGAGTCTATGGGTCTTTTTATAGAGTTATGAATTAATTTAAGCCATCGGATGTTCTTAGGGTTAATCAAAACCATTCAATTATGATAGGGTGATGAGTCAGCCCAAACGACTCAGCAAGGAGTCAGAATGGACTCAACAACACGGGTCAGCCTGAACCAGAAAGCTGTGCAGGCTCCAGGCTCGGCCTGGGCGCACGTTGCAGGTGCACCAGTGTTAATATGTACTGGAGCACTTCCCAAGTGCGCCAGTACATTAATTTTTTTTATTTTTATTTTCTAATTTTGCCACCACCTTTCGCTCGTCCATAACTCTTTCATCTGGTACTCGTTTCCCGCAAACTCAGACTCTATCTTCACTAGAATTCTGAGACGAACACAATGACGCAACCCAATCCCCGTAATTCTCACGTCTGAGATTTATTATTCTTTAATTTATTTAATTTGATTATTCAAAAATCCGGGGTTTTACATTCTCCCCTCCTTAAAGGATTTCACCCCCGAAATCTCCAAGTTAAGGAGAATGTATATCCTACAATCCAAACAACCATCTACTCAACCATCAAACACGGCATCCATTGTCCTTATAAAATTTCTAATGTTGTATGAACATATGCAAGAAGTGTGTGTATATGTTCCTTATCTAATGAAAAATCAGGCGGTCTACTGATTCAGTTGACCTCCTTAATGCAAACCATGATAGTGCCATGCGTCCATTATGCATGCAAAAGAATCTTATCGATACATATCATTTCTACATGTGTGCACAACCATTCACCAAAATGCAACATCCATATGATGGTACAATCATTATTCATCCATTATTCAAATATGTACACACATTTATATGCAATATGCGGTATGAAGTGACTGAGCCGATCTAGTGCCTAAAGTGTGTGTATATGCATCCACGAGCAACCACTAGCAAGCACTTGCATCCACGTGCATCCATCATCCATAACATGTCTCAAACACATGTTTCAACCATAGGACTATCCTATCTAAAGGTCAAAGATACTAGCGAGAGGACACACTAAAGATAAGATAAGTACAAGATAAACGATAAAGGAGAAATTAAAAGACATACCCTCGAAAAGAAAAGGGTATAATGAACGCATCTTTGCTTCAGTCTCCCAAGTAGCGTTTCTCTCATCATCTACCCCATTGCACTTTGACTAGTTTGACCTCTCGATTTCTAAATTTCTTAATCTCCGACCCAAGAATGCGCGTAGGAGCTCGTCGAATTGTTGCATCACGCTCGATCTCGACCTCTCTAAGCAAGCTCGGCTTTACCACTTCCGCGGTCTCGGGCAAGCACTTCCTCAAGTGTGATACATGGAAGACGTCGTGTACACCACTAAGTCTCTAGGGCAACTCCACTCTATATGCCATCTGCCCAATCCTTTCCTTAATAGGAAACGGCCCTACGAACCTTGGTGCTAACTTCCCAACGGACCTAAAGCGAACGACGTTCCGTAATGGAGACACTTTGACAAAGACCATGTCCACAACATCAAACTCAAGATCTGACCTGCTCTTGTCCGCATAAGATTTCTGCCAATCTTGTGCCGTCTTCATCCTTCTTCGGATCAAATCAATCTTTTCCGAAGTCTCTCTAATCATATCGGGCCCAAGCAAGATCTTATCTGTAGCTTCCCACCAACATGTAGGTGAACGACACGGCCGTCCATAAAGAGCTTCAAATGGTGCCATGCCAATGCTAGACTGAAAGCTGTTATTATATGCGAATTCTACCAACGGAAGATGTTCCTCCCATGTACCTCCGAAATCTAAGACACATAACCTCAACAAGTCCTTTAGAATACGATTCACCCTCTCGGAATGGCCATCCGTCTGAGGATGATATGCGGTGCTCAAACATAACTGAGTCCCTACCGCCTCTTGCAAGCTTCTCCAAAATTCGCTAGTGAAAATAGGATCGCGGTCGCTCACTATGCTAGAAGGAACACCGTGCAAACAAACTATTTCTTGAATGTATACGGAGGCTAACCATGGAGCAATCCTCTTACTCTTCACGGGAATGAAATGGGCGCTCTTAGTAAGTCTGTCTACCATGACCCAAATCCCTGTATTACCCTTCCTCGATCTTGGTAATCCATCAACAAAGTCCATCGAAACGCTTTCCCACTTCCATTGTGGGACCTCCAATGGATGACGCAATCCACCGGGCTTCTTATGCTCCGCTTTTACTTGTTGGCACACCAAGCATCTAGCGGCATACTCAGCCACATCTTTCTTCATGCCGACCCAAAAGTAAACTCTTCTCATATCCATATACATCTTGTCCCTGCCGGGATGAATGGTCATCTTCGAACGATGGGCATCATCATGAATGGTCTTCCTCATATTCTCATCTCGTGGTACACAAAGTCTACCGTCCCTACGCAACCAACCCTTATCATCTAGGGTATACCTACTGAGATGGCTCGATGACTTCCCTCCTTTGAGCTTTTCTACTAACTCAACCAACTGTGGGTCGTCTCGTTGTGCCTCGCCAATCTGTCCCAAAAGCGTAGGTTTAACCTCTAAGGATGCTAGCAAACCGGGTACGAAGTCAATGGAAGGTGTAAAGTCAAACGTAGAGATGAACTCTAAACTTCGCCGCTCAACAAACAACGGACTCAAGGATAATCTTTTTCTACTTAAGGCATCTGCCACTAAGTTACCTTTGCCAGGGGTATATGCTATCTCGAAGTCGTAGGATGCTAAGAACTCCATTCACCTTTGCTGCCTTAAGTTCAAGTCCTTCTGAGAGAACAAGTATTTTAACGACTTGTGGTCAGTGAATAATGCGAATTTCTCGCCAAGAAAACAATGACACCAAGACTTAAGCATGAAAACAATAGCGGCCAACTCTAAGTCAGGGGTAGGGTAATTTCTTTCATGCGCTCTCAACTGCCTTCCACCATAGGCTATTACCCTTCCCTCTTGCATTAGGACTGCGCCTAGTCCTGTCCCACAAGCGTCAGTATAAACGGTAAACGGCTTACTCCCATATGGCAATACTAAGACTGGGGCTGTGGTCAAATCTCTCTTTAAACGTTGGAACGCATCATCACAATCTACGTCCCACGTGAAGACTAAGTTCTTCTTCGTCAAGCGTGTTAATGGAGCTGATATTTTTGCGAAGTCTTTGATAAACTTCCTATAGTAGCCAGCCAACCCTAATAAACTTCTCACCTCGGTAGCATTTTTAGGAACCTTCCAATCTTGGATGGCCACTATCTTCGCGGGATCCACAGCTATCCTTTCTTTGGAAACCACGTGCCCTAAGAATCGCACTTCTTTCCTCCAAAAGTGACATTTGGAAAATTTAGCTTTAAGGATACACGCTCGAAGAGTCTCCAACACTTCCCTAAGATGTAGGGCATGCTCTTCTTCGCTCTTAGAAAAGACCAAGATGTCATCTACAAAGACTACCACGAATTTATTAAGGTACTCCCTAAACACCCTACTCATCAAATCAACAAAGTATGCAGGGGGTTTGTCAAACCAAAGGGCATCACAAGCCCCTCGAAGAAACCGTCTGGAGTCCTAAAGGCAGTCTTGTCTATGCTATCCTCAGCCACTCTCAGCTGATGGAAACCCGTGGCTAAGTCCAACTTTGAAAACACTGAGGCGCCAACTAACTAATCGAAGAGATCGTCAATCCTCGGCAGTCGGTGTCTATTCTTCTTAGTAAGTTTATTAAGTTCTCTATAGTCCACACAACGTCTAAGGGACCCATCCGCCTTCGTGGAAAATACTACTGGAGCACCCCACTCCGATATACTACGTCTGATGAACCCCTTCTCAAGCAATTCTTTCACTTTCTTACTGAGTTCTCTTCTTTCTCTTGGAGCCATGTGGCGCACTGGCAATGCAGCTGGCTTTGCATTGTCCACTAGATATATTCGAAAGTCTATCTCATGTTTTGGGGGTAAACCCCTCACCTCATCGAAGACATCAGCATATTCACGAACTATGGGAACATAATGTAAATCATCATTGGATGCGTCAAGGGATTCTAGGTAACTAAGAATTACTGAACCTCTAGGGTCACAAGAAATATCAAGGGTCTTTCCCGAACGAGTCAACAATCTAACTACCCTTCTTTCACAATCTAGGATGGCCCCATATCTAGTTAGCCAATCCATACCTAGAATTAAACCGTAGCCCATGAAGCCAAGAACAGAAGCGTTGCACTCAAACTCAACGCCAAAGATAAACACTATCAAATCCCGACAAATCATAGAAAGATGAGCCGAACCACCAATAGGATTTGAGACTACTAAGGGATCAGTAACAAGACTAGTATCTAGGTGCAGTGTTTCAACTAATGATGTAGAGATAAACGAATGCGATGCGCCAGAATCGAATAAAGTACGAACAGTATGATCAAACAGAAAAACTAAACTTTCAACGGAAATTGCTTTACCTCGTTCTTGTAGCGGTGGGACCACGAGAGCCTGAACTTGTCCCCTTGCCTGCCCGGGTGCCATAAGAGCTTGCACCTGTCCTCCCGAGGTAGACCCTGCCCTCTGCCATTTCTTTGGGCAATCCTTAGTAAGATGTCCCGCTTCGCCACAGTGGAAACAACCGGTCTTCTTCTTCTTCCTACAATCTTTGCTTAGATAGCCGGGTGTCCCAAAATTAAAGCATTACTTCTTCCCCTTAGCATTATTTCCCTTGCCACCTTTCTTGTTCTGTTATTGCTGTTGCGACTTCTTTTGATCCCCTTTCTTCTTGGGTGCCTTATTAGCATTGGCGTCCTTCTTCTCTTTATGCATGAGTGCCATGTCAACTAACCTATCAAAGGTAGCCCCCATGGGAATGTGGGTCATAGCTAACCCATGAAGCGGATCGTTTAAACCCTTAACAAATCTTAGAGCCTTCTTTTCTAGAGTGTTCACCAAGTCTAAGCCAAACCTTGCCGATTGGTTGAATTTGTTAACGTACTCTTTCACCGATAAATTCCCTTGCTTTAGTGACAAGAACATTTCCATGTATAGATTCTCTTCAGCCCGTGAGAGAAACTTTGCCTCAAACCTCTGCCTAAAATCTTGCCATGTATCTACTGGACGACCCATTAGTGACCACCCACCAAACGAGGCCTCATCCTTCATTAGCCACGCAGCTAGCTGGACTTTCCTTCTATCATCCACTTCAAAAATTCCTAACAATTCTTCCACCTCCTTTAGCCAGTTAGGAGCTTCAACAAATGTCTCCGTCCCGTGAAAAGGTTTTCCACCCATTGCTCTAAAGTCCTTACATATCTTTGCGAAATTATCGACACGAGGAAAAGGAGGAAGAGGATTTGCTGGACCAGCGGCGGCGGCCCTAGCCTCAAGATATTGACGGAACCAACCGAGCACATGAACACCCTCTGGTATCTCAGATGCTTTAGACATGCTGAAACGAAAAAGGAAAGATTCAATACAAAAAGGACTGAAGGAAAGATATATGGCTCTTGGGGTTATGCTTTCTAAAATATATTTTCTCTACAAAATACTTTCCTTAAATCATACTTTTGAAGGTACTTCTTTATAAAAATTAATTTGAAAAATAGTTTTTCAAAAATTCATATCTGTTCTGGTAACCTTCAACTCTGATACCACGTGTAACACCCCACGTCCATTAATGTCACTCACAAAGGGAATGCATTAACTTCCATGAAGCATTTTAAGTAAGTATAGAACAGAAAATCACAACAAGACAGATATAAAGCAGTACTTGAAAATTAAAACTTTATTTCATTGCAGCGGATAAACCCATATGTTTGATTACATCATCAAAACCATAAACCAAAGTCAAGTACATCATATCCATCTTGATAAAACAAAGTACATAAACTAAAAGACATAATCCCCAACATTAAAATAGCCATAAATAACGAGAAGCTGAACTTTGCTTCAGTGGTCCAAGAAATCTTCTAAAAGCAATCCTAGATCAAGCTCCACTGGTGCTAGTTCCAACCTGAGCACCAGGGGGGGAAGGAAAGAGATGGAAAACGGGGGGTCAGACATAAAGTCTGGCGAGTGCGATAATTCTAACAACATAATTAAAAAAGTAACTAGGCTAAGGCATAAGTTGGAAAATAGGGAAATGACCATGAACCACTGAGTATGGCAGGGTAAACAAGGAAACAAGATGAATAACGATATTGTTAAAGCGCACCTAACCCACTAAGATGAATTTACTAAACTACCTCAACACAATAGGATAATTGCTATACTGCACCGCCACTAGAATATTGCACCACTACTAGTCACCCTAAGGTTGATCCCGCCTACAAACTTAATAATGATATTGGTAGTTTCGTGCACTCCTAGCTGCCTCCATAGGTGCCGTCTGCCCCTATCTCCACTAGGTGTACCCACTACCCCCAAGCGATCGGCTCCCGAACTCGTAGATACCCGTGATGGCCCCACAGTGGGGTGTATCACTCCCCAAAGTGGCAACCTGATACCGCCAAGAATGCACGGCTTATACCTACATGATGCAATAACGTCTTACCTACCAACCTGGGTCCACACACGCATATGAACCCGTTGGACTTGCGTTGCCACCGCTAACCCGGCTTGGCCTCTTATTGTCAAGCCCAGTATGCGTGTCCCGTCCTCGACTTGGGTCGAGCCCACAAAGATACATATGGGTTACTGGTTGAACGACCCCCTTTACTTGACACAAGTTATCCACCTAAGCTTGGTCCCCTCTAGTACATCCCACTTAACCCACTTCTTATTCATGTTTCAGTTACATGTTTCACATTTTGGTTAAGTGTTTCTAATCGTATTTCCAAATGCCACCCAAGGCACCCACCAGATTCCACATGCCACCCAAGGCACTCACTTAACCCCCTCATGTCCCACTACATGCTTATCTGGTTATGTGTTTCTTAATTCATTAAGACTGTAACCTCATAAAGACCTCTCACATTAGTCTGACATTTGTGGCAGTTGGATTTGCCGGGCGGGTCTGGGCAGTCTTACACCACAAAAGAGCCTAACCTCGTGTCTTTACAATTGTTACGTATTTAGTTTATGC
Source organism: Allium sativum (assembly GCA_030737875.1). Taxonomy (NCBI): domain Eukaryota; kingdom Viridiplantae; phylum Streptophyta; class Magnoliopsida; order Asparagales; family Amaryllidaceae; genus Allium; species Allium sativum. The sequence goes on along the minus strand of CM060916.1, from coordinate 353,498,884 downwards.
TAAGACCTCTCACATTAGACTGGCATTTGTGGCAGCTGGATTTGCCGTGCGGGTCCAGGCAGTCTTACACCACAAAAGAGCCTAACCTCGTGTCTTAGACGATTAATTACTCCTAATTAATCACCACCAATTAGAATTACTTTCCCTATTCAAGTTATCAATCAATTCCAAATTTAGCGATGTCCATAATTGACTCAATTATGTCCATCCATTTATGGTATGTAAAATCATACCAATTTCACCACAATTTTATTTTATGCCTTTTAAGGCATTTATGCCAATTAAACATTTTTAATATTATCCCCTTTTTCCCCACGTAGTACGTTTATTCGTTTAACGTAAAGATATACGTTAGACTCGAATAGTCATACTCATGAAATAAAAGAAAACATCACATATATACACATAATTAAAACATAGATCTAACATAGGGGTGAACTTGCATATGTGAATGATGTTCTACATCTAAAACTTGCATAGGCCAAGATTAAAACTTGCATAACAACATATGTCATGGTTCCAAATTTAAAGGTGTGAACTTGATGAGAAATTGGCCACAAACTTGCATAAACATCATGTATAACATTGATCCAAATCTAAAGCTGTGAACTTGATGAAATAATGGCCACAAACTTGCATATACAACATATGTCATAAACCTATATCTAAAGGGGTTAAACTTGCATAAACATCATATGTCATAAACCTATATCTAAAGGGGTTAAACTTGCATAGGTAATAACATAACATGATTCATGTCCAACTCATAAATTCACATCTGTGATTTATAGATCGCAACAATGGTGTAAACTAATATCTAACATGTAAAGTATCATGTCATAGCCTAATCTTTCAATTAAATTCTCACATAAACTAGGTGCCATAATCATGTAAGGTCACATGTAATTCTACCCAAACTTGTATATGATTCATGTTTGAATCAACATCTAAACTTTCCTACATATGATTTATCATATGAATCAATATCGCAAACTAGCATAAGAAACATGACGATTTGATCGTATATAAAATTACATCATGGATGATAGCAACATAACTTTGCATGATAGCATCACAACATAACATCGTAGATATTTCAATCACAATCCTACAACATAATTACAACATGCAATCAATACTTCATATCACATCCATACAATCCGCGTTATAACTTAATCTAATTAAATTACTAATTATTTTGCTAAAACTATCGAACTCACAACTCAAAAGCAGTCTTGAGTTCTGAATTATGATTTCTGGTTGAATTAGCGCTCCTTTGATGAAGAATCGCTGTTAGGATTGAATAGTTCTGATATGGTTGCTGTTCATCTTCTTTAATTTGGTGGCGGCTGCTCTCGGGTTCAAGACAACAGCATGACGGCCATAGGTTTAGTTTTAATTCTGATTTAGGGTTTGAGTCTATGGGTCTTTTTATAGAGTTATGAAATAATTTAAGCCGTCGGATGTCCTTAAGGTTAATCAAAACCATTCAATTATGATAGGGTGATGAGTCAGCCGTAATGACTCAACAAGGAGTCAGAATGGACTCAACAACACGGGTCAGCCTGAACCAGAAAGTTGTGCAGGCTCCAGCCTTGGCCTGGGCGCACTTGGCAGGTGCGCCAGAGTTAATATGTACTGGCGCAATTCCCAAGTGCGCCAGTGCATTAATTTTTTTATTTTTTTTTACTTTTTCCACCACCTTTCGTTTGTACATAACTCTTTCATCCGGTACTCGTTTCCCGCAAACTCGGACTCTGTCTTCACTAGAATTCCGAGACGAACACAATGGCACAACCCAATCCCCATAATTATCACGTCTGAGATTTATTATTCTTTAATTTAGTTAATTTGATTATTCAAAAATCTGGGGTGTTACACATTCCCTCTTCGGGGAGTAGGTGGTGGCAGCGCGGGTGCAGGCGCTATTGGTTGTTTCACATACTCGGGTAGCTCTCTACATCTAACCCGTTCCTCAATCAAGTCTCGCAAGTGCCTACAGTCATTTGTGTCATGACCGCCCATATCATGAAACACGCAGTATTTTCCAGAATCGCGTTCTCTTTGCGATGGCTCCCCCCGGTAGGCTTTGGATAGGAGATGTCACCGTTTGTGTTCACGTAGATGTCAGTCAAGGTTGAATTGAGATCGGTTACTTTTCATATCTGGGCCCTCTCCAAGGCTGAGCGTTGCGGTCGTTCTTGACGGCAGTTTTTCCTCTGCCTTTACCAGAATTAGACGGTTCTCCGTCTTTGAGCATGTTAACATCGAGAATTTTCTTTTTGGACGTTGCGTCTTCTTCACGCAGAAACCTATTCGATTCAAGGTAGAATTCGCTGAGATTCCTTAGTGGGTTTCGGTATAAGGATTTTTTGAACTCCGAGTTGTCTAGAACACCGGATACTGCCGCCATCAATACCATAGATGGCTCAGGTCGATCAACTGATGCTGCTACAACGTTGAACCTTTCCAAAAATAAGCGCAGAGTTTCTCTGGGCCTCTGCTTGATTGTGGTGAGAGACATGACATTCTTAGGTCGAGCAATGTGGACCCGAAACTGTTCAATAAAGCGAGCGACCAACATGTTCGAGCTTTTGATCGATTCAGATTCCAGCTGCCGAATCCACATAGCGGCTATATCGGTCAAAAAGAGAGGGAAGAACTTTGCCATGATGTTTTCTGACGCCGATTGAACGTCCATATGACGTTTGTAGCGCATTAGGTGCACGGTAGGATCTGTTCTACCGTTGTAGGGCTCCAGTTGTGGAAGTTTGAAATCTGGTGGATTGCGGGATTTCTTGAATTCCTGATTGAATGGGTTGTGATTGACATCATCCATTTCATTCTGATAAGTGCGACCTCTAGAGAGCCGTTCAATGAGATTGGCGAGCCGATCGCCTTCAAAGAGCTGTTGCAAGCTGCTAAGTTCAGAGTTGGTGCCCGCATCGTTGAATCCACTAGATTGTGGAAATGTACAGGGAGCTTGGAAATTCATTTGGTTCGGTTCGGAGGTGCCCCCATGTTGCGGCTCAGAGAAGCGAGGGAGATCATGGAGAGGTGCACGGTTCGGGTCGGATGTACCGATCCGATCAGGTTCTCCAGTTCCAAAACGGGGAGCTTGATGCTGAAGCTGTGTGGTATTGCCGATCCGAACCGGTGCAGAGGTTGGTCGTGCTCACCCTGAACCTTGAGCTTCTGCATTTTCATCAAAAATATTAAGCATCGGAGCTATTGGTTGTTGAGGGGTATTGCCCCCAATTCCATTCGTGCGTCCGGTTCGGATCGGATCCGAACCGATCTGGTTTGCAGCTGCAGCTGGGGCTGATTCTATTCCATTTCCCATGAGTTGTATGTTGTTGCTCGACCTTCCTTCCATCCGAGTGAAGAATTGGTCGAACATCTCCTATTGTTTGCGGAGTAGATCATCTTGCCTTGCCATCAGGGCTCTCAATTCAGTGAGAACGCCATCCATCTCTTCTCGCGTCAAGTATGCTGACAGGTTTTTATGTGAGGAAGCTTCATGGCTTTCCTCATTTATCGTGCCTTCGCTTTCAAAACGGGAAACCCTTCGCTTATCCATCGATCCAATAGACAAATAATCCGAGCAGAAGTTGAAGTTGTCGTGGCCCCCCTTCCTGGCTGGCCAAAATGTTAGACCGAAATTTGGGCCTAACACCCAAATGCTATGTGATAACCTCACAACCACAGATTAATGCAGAAAATGCAGTAAAATAAGAAGAGACAAACGAGATTTTTATAGTGGCTCGGCTCAAACCAAGCCTATGTCCACTTTATAGTTTCTTAAATCCTAAGAAGCTATTACAATATTGTTTGTTTGTGGTTTATACACAATAGCCTTGTGTTACAATGAAAAAGGGGAGATTAGAGAATGAATTTATACACAAATTCCTCATGTTAAAGTGATGACCAATATCCTTGCTTGGTTGTAAAGGAGGCCAAATGTTGGAGTAGCCAAAAAGTCCCTTCAAATGGCCATATGAGGGTGTATCTATAGGCGTAGAGAAGCTCTAGGGAGATCTGGATGAATGACAAGTGTCCCTAATCCAACGCTTTGATAGAACGTGGTGACTAAGTGGCAAAATTGGAGAAAGCCTCTCTGATTCGTGTAAGTCCATGTGGAAGGTGATCCATGAAAGTAGGAGGAAATGGTGCCACAAGAATAGGTCAATTATGAAGTGCAGCAGCAGGTCAAAGGGGGTCGGTTCGGTTCTCCATCCGATCCGAACCGGAGTGTCCAAAGCCAATGTGCTTGACGAATAGAAGGAGCTTCAGGCGGGTCGGGTCTTCCTTTAGCTGATCCGAATCGAGGTAATGTCTTCGATCCGAAGATTGGAAGCACTTCAGTGTAAAAATACTTCAGGCGGGTCGGGTCTACTATGCTCCGATCCGATCCGTATATCTGATCCGATCCGTATATCCGATCCGAATAGGTTATGCCAATTCCAGATTGCAAGTTTCTGGTTCTGCACGCATTCACGGAAACGAGCGTAACTTTCAAACCGTAAGTCTGTTTTAGCCAATCGAAAGCTTAAACTGAAACTAATTCAGAGATCTACGAGATCTACAGAGCTCAGCTCTATAATCTCTATTTTCAGGCCTAAAAAAGATCGTTTGATAGGAGTTTCGGGCCGTTCTTTGTTTGTGATGCAATTTCGACCAAATCGCTGCCTGTCTTCTGACGATGCTTCCAATACTCGAGCGTATTGTTGATCAGAGATTCCATGTGTGACTGCTTTGACTAAAAAGCGGGTCAACATTTTGCACCCCAAAACATATCTTGCTATTGAAGGAAGATGTGTTATGGATAATCCATGAAATCCAAGGCCACGCTGGGCCTGCCAGCTGCAAGTATAATCCACACCTGCGAAGAAAAGAAAACAAATAGGTGTGTCTAATCCTGACAAAACCGATTACACTTTCGAGCATAAACCATGCTTGGGCGTTTGTTTGAGCATAAACCATACTCAAGGAACGTTCGAATCATCCTTCCAAAACCTGGCGAGGGACCTAACCTTCCTGGTATAAGCCATACCAGGAAGTTCAAACTGAGCATAAGCCATACTTGAGTTTTATTGAGTTCCTTTGCCCAATCCTGACAAGATCGTTCATCGTTCCGGAGTATGATCCATAATTAAGTATCCTAGTGAATACGATCCATAATCATGCCAAGATAGAGCCATGCTTGCCAAAACCTGATAAGATAGTCTGTCCCTAGACATAATCCATGCCTAGGGGTCCGAGATAAGTATAAGCCATACTATAATTGAGATTGATAATCCTGCCACAACCTGACAAGTTACTTAAATCGCCAAACATAATCCATGCTTGGAAAGACCTTCCTTATTCGATTCAAAGTACAAAATCGGAACAAATCCTGATTGGTTTGTCATCGAGTCCAGAGCACGTTTTGGAGCTAAATCCTAACCCCGAACGTGTGTAATCCGATTTAGCCAATCGGAAAACCTAAAGAAAGCAAAGAGACATATCTTAAATCCTAAGAAATGCTGAAAATGTAGAGTGATCCAATCCTGATCAGTTGATGATGAGCCCACGAGAGCTCGATCCAGGGTCATTCCCTCTCCGAGGAGCAGGTGGTGGCAGCGTGGGTGCAGGCGCTGTAGGTTGTTTCACATACTCGGGTAGCTGTCCACGTCTAACCCGTTCCTCAATCAAGTCTCGCAAGTGCCTACAGTCATTTGTGTCATGACCGTCCATATCATGAGACATGCAGTATTTTCCAGAATCGCATTCTCTTTGCGATGGCTCCCTCCTCGGAGGCATTGGATAGGAGACGTCACCATTTGTGTTCATGTAGATGTCAGTCAAGGTTGAATTGAGCTCGGTGTACTTTTCATATCTGGGCCCTTTCCGGGGCTGAGCGTTGTAGTCGTTCTTGACAGAAGCTTTTCCTTTGCCTTTACCAGAATCAGACGGTTCTCCGTCTTTGAGCATGTTAACATCGAGAATTTTCTTTTCGGACGTTGCGTCTTCTTCATGTAGAAACCTATCCGATTCAAGGTAGAATTCGCTGAGATTTCTTGGTGGGTCTCGGTATAAGGATTTTTTAAACTCCGAGTTGTCTAGAACACCGGATACTGCCGCCATCAATACCATAGATGGCTCAGGTCGATCAACTGATGCTGCTGCAATGTTGAACCTTTCCATATATGAGCGCAGAGTTTCTCTGGGCCTCTGCTTGATTGTGGTGGGAGACATGACATTCTTGGGTCGAGCAATGTGGACCCGAAACTGTTCAATAAAGTGAGCGACCAACATGTTCCAACTGTTGATTGATTCAGATTCCAGCTGCCGAATCCACATAGCGGCTATATCGGTCAAAAAGAGAGGGAAGCACTTTGCCATGAAGTTTTACGACACCAATTGAACTTCCATATGACGTTTGTAGCGCATTAGGTGCACGGTAGGATCTGTCCTGCCGTTGTAGGGCTCCAGTTGTGGAAGTTTGAAATCTGGTGGATTGCAGGAATTCCTGATTTCCTGAGTGAATGGGTTGTGATTAACATCATCCATGTCATTCTGATTAGTGCGACCTCTAGAGAGCCGTTCAATGAGATTGGCGAGCCGATCGCCTTCAAAGAGGTGTTGCAAGCTACTAAGGTAAGAGCTGGTGCCCACATCGTTGAATCCAGTAGAGTGTGGAATGTACGGGGAGCTTGGAAGGTCATTTGGTTCGGTTCGGAGGTGCCCCCATGTTGCGGCTTGGAGAAGCGAGGGAGGTCATGGAGAGGTGCACGGTTCGGGTCGGATGTACCGATCCGATCAGGTTCTCCTGTTCCAAACCGGGGAGCTTGATGCTGAAGCTATGTGGTATTGCCGATCCGAACCGGGGCGGAGGTTGGTCGTGCTCGCCCTTAACTTTGAGCTTCCTCATTTCCATCAAAAATATTAAGCGTCGGAGCTATTGGTTGTTGAGGGGTATTGTCCCCAAGTCCATTCGTGCCTCCGGTTCAGATCAGATCCGAACCGATCTGGTTTGCAGCTGCAACTGGGGCTGATTCTATTCCATTTTCCATAAGTTGTATGCTGTTGCTCGGCCTTCCTGCCATCCGAACGAAGAATTGGTCAATCATCTCCTGTTTTTTGCGGAGGAGATCATCTTGCCTTGCCATCTGGGCTCTCAATTCGGTGAGAACGCCATCCATCTCTTCTCGCGTCAAGTATGCTGACGGGTTTTCATGTGAGGAAGCTTCGTGGCTTGCCTCGTTTCTCGTGCCTTCGCTTTCAACACGAGAAACCTTTCTCTTAGCCATCGATCCGATAGCCAAATAATCCGAGCAGAAGTTGAAGTTGTCGTGTACCCCCCTTCCTGGCGCGCCAAAATGTTAGACCGAAATTTGGGCCTAATACCCAAATGCTATGTGAAAACCTCACAACCACAGATTAATGCAGAAAATGCAGTAAAATAAGAAGAGACAAACGAGATTTTTATAGTGGTTCGGCTCAAACCAAGCCTACGACCAATTTATAGTTTCTTAAATCCTAAGAAGCTATTACAATATTGTTTGTTTGCGGTTTATACACAATAGTCTTGTGTTACAATGAAGAAGAGGAGATTAGAGAATGAATTTATACACGAATTCCTCGTGTTAAAGTGATGATAAATATCCTTGCTTGGTTGTAAAGGAGGCCAAATGTTGGAGTAGCCAAAAAGTCCCTTCAAATGGCCATATGAGGGTGTATTTATAGGTGTAGAGAAGCCCTAGGGAGATCCGGATGAATGACAAGTGTCCCTAATCCAACGCTTTGATAGAACGTGGTGACTAAGTGGAAAAATTGGAGAAAGCCTCTCCAATTCGTGTAAGGCCATGTGGAAGGTGATCCATGAAAGTAGGAGGAAATGGTGCCACAAGAATAGGTCAATTCTGAAGTGCAGCAGCAGGTCGAAGGGGGTCGGTTAGTTTCTCCATCCGATCCGAACCAGGGTGTCCAAAGCCAAACATGCTTGACGAGTAGAAGGAGCTTCAGGTGGGTCGGGTCTTCCTTTAGCTGATCCGAACCGAGGTGATGTTTCTGATCCGAAGACTGGAAGCACTTCAGTGTAAAATACTTCAGGTGGGTCGGGTCTACTATGCTCCGATCCGATCCATATATCTGATCCGATCCATATATCTGATCCGAATAGGTTATGCCAATTCCAGATTCCAAGTTTCCGGTTTTGCACGCGTTCACGGAGACGGGCGTAACATTCAAACCTTAAGTCCGTTTTAGCCAAACGAAAGCTCAATCTGAAGCTAATTCAGATATCTACAAGAGTTACGGAGCTTAGCTCCGTAATTGCTATTTTCAGGCCCAAAAAAGATCGTATGATAGGAGTTTCGGGCCGTTCTTTGTTTGTGATGCGATTTCGACCAAATCGCTGCCTGTCTTCTGACGATGCTTCCAATACTCGAGCGTATTGTTGATCAGAGATTCCATGTGTGACTGCTTTGACTAAAAAGCGAGTCAACAACATGCTAACCATGTCACCCACTTAACCCCTTCACTATTCCTATTTATCACTACATGTCTTATCTTGGTTAAGTGCTTATTAATTTATTATACCCGTAATCGTGCAAGACCTCCCACGTTGGATTATCGTTTGCGGTTACTGGATATGCCGGGCTGTTCTGGGAAGACTTCTACCGCAATCTGAGTCTAACCTCGTGTCTTAGCACTATTACGCATCCAATTTCGGCCTTTGACCTCTCATATTAGATTACTAAAATTGCGGTTGCTGGATATGCCGGGCAGTTCCGGGCAGACTTCTACTGCAATCCAAATCTTACCTTGTGTCTTAGGCGTTCATTATATTTTCTTGATTCAAGTCCCAATTTCAAATCTTGGATTATAATATATTCCAATTACCCATACATTTCAACCCAATTTATGCTTATAATTATAATCCAATTTGTGCCTATAATCCCATGTATACAAGTTAAACCAAATTATGCCCAAATCTGCGTTCATTATCTCTTCCTTAATTCAATTTCAAATCTTGGATTATGGTGATTTCCAGTTACCCATATATTCCAATCCAATTTATGCTTATAATTCTAATCCAATTTATGCCTAATCTCATGTATACAAGTTATACTCAATTATGCCCAAACCAATTTATGCCAAATCTCATGTATACAAGTTATACTCAATTATGCCCAAACCAATTTCCATACTCATCAACAATTCATGCCAAATCTCATTTTATTACAAATTTCCCAAACCTTTCCCAATCATGCCAAAGTTATTCGTACATAAATCTCAACGCAATATGCTTAGACTCGAAGTTAGCCTAATATCAAAAAAGGAAAAGAAGAAGGGGAGGGAATCTAAACATCCAATTTGGCATAAACATTAAATGGGGATGTGAAATGAATAACGATAAAGTAGATCAGATAGGCATATGATAATAGCAATTGGGTATGAATAGGGTGATTAGCAGCTAGGCCCATTGGGGGATTTCAGGATTAGGGTTGCATAAGGGCTGAAATGGGTTAGAGAATCCTTTCTTTGTCATTTTTATAGCTGCCACCTACCTCTCTTCAACCCTAACAATGGCCTCCAACTTCTAAATCACTTCCAAATCACCATTTTGTCACTAATTAAGCAAATCAACGCCAAATCAAGTCAAATTAGCATCAAATCAGAGTTGGAGCTGCCGTGTTGCATTAGAAACCACCCCAAAACAGTAGAAAAGTTCAGATCTATAATTCGTTTGTGGCTAAGGTGAGTGATTTGCATTGTTTTTCACTAATTACGACTAATTATTGATGATTAGTGTTAATTAGCAAAATTATACATGTTAAAATTCTGGAAAAATATTTAAAAATTCTTAAATATTATTTTAGGTCTCTGATAAAAATTCGGGTTAATTTGGACAAGTTTTGCTAATCATATTATTAAATTATGATTAGGGAGATTAAGGGGAAAATCATGGTTTTGAGTATGTTTGATCCATTTTAACTTGTTAAATTGTTGCTTTGATGTTTATGGTTGTTTCTACATGTTACTATGACTGTTTGGAATGATTTTTGATTGCATAGAAAAGTTAGATTGGTCGAAAACGTTGTCGAATGGCATAAATAGCTCATTGGAAAAGTGCAGGAAATGGGGTCGGATCGGACCCCGAACCCGCTCGTGGAGCATTCCACGACGCTGACCCGCTCGTGAATGGTGGCAACGAACCAATCCGTTCACATCAGAGTACCCCAAACCGAGCCCTCCTTCTCGAGCACCATGAGCCGATCCGATGAAGGCTCGACCCACGAGCCAATGGAGGACCCAACCCGAAGTTGGAGTCACGAACCGATGCTCTGGAGAGGACATCACGAACCGAGGAGCCCGACCCGAACCCAATGGGTGCTTACGATCCGACCCAGAGGAGTTTCCATGCATGAACTGATTTGAATGGCGGAGCCCAACCCGACCCGATGGGGTAACCACGAACGAACCGAACCGAAGATGGGAAGAAGGCCGAACCGAATGGAAGCTTGTTTCTGAACCGATCCAAAGAAGACCAAATGAGAAGTTGTAACTCAGGATCCGGACGGGAACCAACAATTTAACTTCATGAGTTTGACTTTGCTGCGGGACGTGTGCAAAGGGGTTATCAATGTTTATAACTTTGACTCACCACTGAGAGACGGATGTTGCTATGGATCAGTGCTGTTGAGTTGTCATGACTCGATGGGGAAAAGTGATCGTACCAGGGTTATGAGCCAGTGCAGTGGAGTTGTCTTGACTCCCAGGGGCAGAGTGGACATAGCAAAGTATTAGTGGTTACGGATCGGTGCAGTGGAGCCGTCATGACTCCATGGGGCAGAGTGATCGTAACAAAGAATTAGGTGATCAAATTGGTGTATATCGTATATTTTACAAACTGAGTGAGAGATGTGAGGATGATTGCTATGTTTGATGTTTGTTATCACCATGACTTGCACACCCCCCTCCCTATTATTTTCACACCATGTGTTTATGTCACCTTAGAGTATTGTACATCCTGTTGTGCTAACTCTTTGGTTGTAGGTCCAGGTTCAGGTATGGTAATTTATACCTGTTATTGTTCTGTTTTTGCTGCTTATTGCTCATACCAGACTTTTGACTGATCTAGAGTTTTATGTCTCTTCTTATTACTCTGGTGCTCCTAAATGAGCAGACTAGAGACAGTTTGGATGGTTATGCACGAATAGCTATCCAAAGACGAGCAGGAGACTTACACGTATCATTTCCATATGCTCTCCCTATGTTGTTGTTGGTCGCTACTTTGGGCATTAGTAGTGTAACTTCCTATTTTGCTTTAGAGACAGTTTTAAAAGTTGTAGCAAAGATGGGTTGGATCATAAGTTGTATTCTGAATTTTACGCTGCTATGATGGTTTAGTTTTCATCTTATGCACTGTCTCGCCTGTTTTTTTATCAAGTTATGTTATTACTATATTTTGTTCCACGCGCTGTGAGATATACTATAGGTTCTTTGATGACTCATAGTTTTAAATCCCTTTCCTTTTCTTTTTTCCTTTGAGGACCGACCCATGCCGGTTGGACATCAGCACAACGCATTTCATTGGAAATGTCGGTTGGTGCAGGGCGGGCCGTCACATAAGTCCTTAGAATAATAATACAGAATTATATAGTTTCAAGGAATTGACTTCTGCATGAGATAATATAATATGATAAGTATTGTGATTCCTAAAAGACCCCAGTCAAGTTTGTTATAAATATGACAAATAATGAAGCGTGGAGACTTGTATGTTGATTGGCTAATGATCATGTCGCACTGATCATTAATATATGAGATATTAATGTCAATACATAAATACATGTTAGAGAACAGCGTATTGGGCATACCTAACTTTAGAAAACTTCATGGAGAATGATTATAGTGTCTTAAGTAATTCTCATAGTGGCAATGATGTAGTCTTCAGACTTGAAATCATTATATATTTTATTCGAAGATATTTTTGTTTTGATGTCCTCAAAAGTTACTCCTAATAGAGTAAATGACAAAGGTGATTATTGGATACATCTTGAATCAATTAAGTAATATTGATGATCCAGATGGAATTTAACCCTACAATATAAGTAGTGATATCCATGGGCCTCTTGATTGAGTAATATTATGAAAGGCATGATCATGCTTAAATAATGATTTGTTTTATATAATCTTCTCATAGATCAATGTAAAAATAAATAAATTATAAAGAATATGTTACATTCCATTTCTTGAGTTTAATCTTGGATATAATGGCTGACAGTTTTAAATTACGTTGAAACATTGGTCACAGAAAAGGTTGTATCAAGTCGTTGATTATATTATAACTTGGGTAACAGCGATGTGTTATTAGTTGTAGCTCACTGTTTATAATTTTAAATGTGATTTAAAATTATTTTCAACCAATAGGGTCACACACTAAGAACGTTAAAAAGGAGAACCAACCTTTGAATATTAAAATACCAATCATTAATATTTCAAATTTACATAAGAATTGATGCACCGTGTAATTTTCATTAATTTTTAATTTTGGATCTTGTTTATTTTAAAGGGAGATACCTCTCCCTCATTTAACCACCAGAAACCAGATTCAAAATAAAATAAAATAAATTCACCGTCTTTGGCTAGTACCAAATCTTCTTATCTCAAATTCGTGAGAAAAAAAGGGGAGTGGTTCGTGGATACATATAGAGACGTCGTTCAGCTGGATGGCGTTCAAGCTTCGGTCAATTTGGACTTTGATTATTACCTTGGTTTTGTAAAACAAAAAGATATGCATCACTTGATTTATCAATTTTCACCTGGATCCTGATTTGGTTTTTGATTTTTTTTTTTCGCTGCTGATTTAATCGCAAATACCCTTCAGTATCTAGGTTGTGTTGGTTGGTTTAGGTGGAGGGGCATAAGGTAAGCGAAAGAGTGAATGGATGGGAATTGAGACGGTCATTTGGTCCAAGGACATGCCCCGTCGATGCTCCGAAAGTCAACGGTTCAATTTCTGACTCATCATTTGAAAGTCAGAGTACATGTTTGTCACATTTCCGCTTCTTATGCATTGGATGCACTACCAACTATAACATCGTAAATTTTGACTACGAACGACATCTAAGTAATCGCATCCAAGAGATAACTGATGTATAATAATTAATTTAGAAACCTAAGAAATTTGTAACTTAGCAATCTATGCATGATTATTAAGCCATGAATATTCACTGAACCTACACACAATCAAAAGCACTTTTTAAATAGTCATCAAGATTTAAACTCATGTTAAAAATGTGTATAATGCTTAGATCCTTGTACATCTCTCCTGTTGGATATTTAAGAAGATAAATAGGAAGATTATTTTGATAGAAAAGAATTTTTATTATCGAAACAAACTTGTTTACTTTAATTTTTTCTTGATTCAAACAAAAATGCATCACCTTTATTTATACTATTGGCATAATCCAAACAATATCTAAAATTCTACACTTACAACTTTGATCTAAGGGTCGTAGTTAACTTAAGGTTATCTCCACATGTCTAAACATATCCTTATATTCTACACAATATCCACGGACTTACCCAAAAAATGCTTTCTAGATAAGATTTATCTTAAATATGTTTATAAAAATTAGGCTTATTCAGCAAGGCAAAAAAAAGACCTAAATTCCAATGAATATTTAAACATCCCCTTGAACATGATTTTATTACTACACGTAAGCTCCTTAACTTGACAAACTCTTCTTTCTTGAATGATTCGGTAAAGAGATAGTCTACTTGATCAGGCATGTTTGTTCACGTACTCTAGTTAAACATCCTTTTTTATGATAATCTACCGAATTTTAAGTTAGCATTTATCAATTTTTCTTGCTTCTAACATGGACATAACTCTTGGCACAACTAGGGTACACCCCATGATAAACTTTAAAAATTGCTATTAAAATAAAATAAAAAGCATCTCGAAGTCATAACCTATCCCATCTCAAAATTGCAGAAAGCCTACCTTGTCTGTGTCATGTTCTTTCTTTTACATTCCGGCATTGCGATTTGCTTATCCACATAAGGCAAGTAAAAACTCGTCACCACTACAACAAAAGAACCATATTACAACTGCATTTTACAATTATCGCAAAATGATATTTGTAATAAAGTTTTCTGCAACACATTTTTCAGAAAGTGGTAAAAAAAATTATTTTTTAACTGCTCTTCTGTTTTGTATGTTGTAATAGATGCCTATTACAACATTTGTTTTTTTTATCAGTTGTAGTAGATGCATACTTTTAACAACTATTGTTTCTATGAGCTGTAATAATAGTCTATCATTCCATTTTTGTATGTCAATCGTAATAGATGCTAGTTTTTAATAACTCTCCTTTTTGGCTAATTGTAATAGATGTATATTACAATTTTTGTTTGCCCATTGTAATCATATATCAATAGCTGTAATTAATAATAATAATAATAATAATACTAGTAGTTAAATAAATAATAATAATTAACAATTGTCTCAACATGGACTGTCAACGACTCTTCATCAGTAATAATCTTAATCTCAACCAATTATCCACATGATTTTTCATTTGTTTGCTAACAATTGGACAACAAGTTAGTAATTTGAATCAAAAAACCCTAATTGTTGGGCTTCTTGTGTACCGCTACTCAAATTTAGTTGTAACTGATGTCTATTCTGTTGATATTTGTTAATTTAACTCATTTTTCATTAATTATGTTGCAATTCGCAAACACTTTATTCAATCGTATTTTGTTGCTTATGATATATAAAACAATTGATTTTTGCTTGAAAAATCAAATGACAACCTAATTTTAAAGTTTTAGTTAAGGAAGTTTCTGTTAAATTAGTTTGGAAATGAATGATATTTTTTCTAAAAGATACCTTGTTTCTAATATTTATTTCTTTTTAATGAAAATATTATTGTTGCAGAATAATTTGATTTTTATTTTGTTGAATTTAGTAATGTCTAATTTTGCTAATTACATGATAAAATGTTTAATATGTTATATGAAATTATCTAACAAACAACTTGTTAGAGCCTCTATCTTATGATGTTTTGATTGTAACAATTATAAACAACAATATTCTCATATACTAACATTTACTGCAGGAGAAATATTGACGAGTAGAAAGAATTAAAGAACATTCTCAAAAGATTAGTAGAATAAATTCCAAGAGCCTCAAGGATATGTGTATTTATTTACTATTATTTCATCAATACATTTAATCTTATCCATACTTAATTTTACTTAAATTCTTCATTTTATTCCAAACAGTTGGCTCTTCGATATCTCCTTCTGGTAGATCGGTTGATACATATGGGTTCTCCAGTCCAACCACTTCAGCTTTAGGAGTAGCAGGTATTGGGGTATCCATTTCCCAAATATCTGATCAGCGTTACTAAAAATTTCATCCATCCAAGTATCATGAGTTCCAAAATCTTTTTCCCCTGACTCCATCGCAATAGGCTCTACTGCTATGGGAGCTACTAATGAATATTCCATTAGATCATCATGATCTAACCATCTAGCCCCTCTCTTAGTCCAAGGATAGTATCTTTTCGGAATGTGTGGCTCCTCCTCTATCCCCTCTTCCTTGCTAAGTGGATAAAACATCTGATCATCGGAACCTCTGGCTTCGACATTAGCTTTAACTTCCTCATCAACTTCTATGTTTATATCAATGTCTGCCTCATCATTATTGACAACCATTGCTGCTCTTGGTGCTATTATAAACATATGCTCATGGAAGTTCTCACGACATCATCATTACTAACCATGGTATCCGCTTAGGCAGGAACTATCTACTCATCAAATATCAAATCGCGTTATTCTCTGAATCTGGTTTTACTCCTGAAGTCTCCCCTACTTAGGAATTCTTATCCTCATCACTAGAGTTTACAGTATGCACCAACTCCAAGTTCTCATAATTTATTCTGCTAGAACCATCTTTAAATTTTTCAAAGTTCTTACTACATTTTAAAAAGGTCAGGGATACTGCCCGATTGATCTTAATAAGTAGTTCTCGATTAAGGAATTTTGAAACACCCCACCTCCGTTAAGGTCATTCACAAAGGGAATGCATTAACTTTGGTGAAGCATTTTAGGTAAAAGGCATAGACAATTTACAAGACAGACATATATAACAATGGAAAACTAAGAACATTTCATAAATAGCATTGTTCAATCAAAACATTACAAGCATTGTCTCAAAACCCAACTTCTAAATTATTACAATAAAACATCTGTCTTGTTTTAAAACTCCAAGTAAATAAAGAAGCATAAAATAGTAGTAAAGCAGCATAAATCCCCAATAAAAGTGTAACCACAACCATAGCCTAAGAAAAGAGAGTCCAAGCAATACATCTACTCTCTTCAAGGTGGAAAAGATCCACACTAAGCTGAAGTATTCCCTCCCTGCGGACCGGGGGCGGGGTGGGGGGGGGGACGGAAGAAAAGAAGGCGAAAGAAATCGGGTCAGTCATAAGTCTGGTAAGTTCATTCATTATTCAGCATGTAAACAGGTAAACGGATCATGGCACGAATATATTGAATATAGGACAATACCGCAGAAATAAGATAACATAAGATAAGGCAAGATAAACTGAATATTCTATTGCACTCGTCTCCCTTTTCTCTGCACCTACTAACTAATGTTTTGTAAGGACCCGTAACTTCCCCGTGAAGGAAAGAGCGGATTACCTTGAGGACAGGACAAAATAGAAGGCAGACGGAAGAACATTTCATTGTTAATTGCAACAATTCCATCAGATACAAGAATATACAGAGTATGAATGAATAAAATACATTCGATAAATATCAGAGATTACAATAAATTACATAGCAGCGGAAAAATAGTATAATACACAACTGAAAGTAATACATGGATACAGATCTTTCTGAGCATCGTTCCAACTGTAAATCAGAATCCTGTGAATATAAATCTGCAAAACCGAAACTACTAGTTGCCCGTGTCGAAAATAGGGGCACCCCGAGTTTAGGTTAAAACAATAAACTCCAGGTCAGTCATGTGACTGGTGTGAGAACTAAAACAGTTATTAATCTTTATTTAAAGTTCGTTAAATCAAGGGACCACGCCGTATAAAACAGAATGGGTTTCCTCCCAAGAATACCGATGCATAAAACAAACAGCGCAATGCTAAATAAAGAAAAATGAACCTATTATAAGACCCAGGTCCCATCACACAATGCAACGCAAGCCGTAGTGTAGGGTTTTTACCTTATAATAGCCAAAGCATGCTTGATACGTCAAAAACACATTATTTGATATTACTATAAGTGTATAGTGTCAAAACAATTTCAATCATAAGTATCAATCATAGGCGGCATAACTACCATCTACTATGTCGCCATACTAGGTTCTACAAATAAAACCGCAATATCACGTATTGGAAATTGGATTCCATCATGAGTCGAGGCAAGGGGCAAGCTCCTCTCCGTTCGAGACACTCTAGCAAATGTCTCAGGACCCCGCTACGTTCCTTGGAATCGGTTAGGCCGGTCCTCTCTTACTTTTGAGGATTAGTTATTCTTGAACACACGTTTCCCGGTCCTAAAAGACCTATATCCGAGGCGCCTCTTATCCATCAACCACACAGGTGAAAACTATATAAATGTTAGCCAGTTTAAGCACTGACACCACCACTAGCTAGAAAGAAACGTCGTGTTCTCCCAACGGTCTGTATCCCGTTTTTGACTCATACCGAGGTGCGAGGCTCGCGAATTCACGTTATACACAAAGCTACGCCACACAGGACGTGCTTTGATCATCAACCACAAGACTTTGCTTTTCAACAGAAGCCTTGATCAATTGCCACTTACGCGTGCCACACTGGCAATTCACTCCATGCGACCGATGTCCATTGATATACAACCTCTGAGCTCGTACGTCTCAAAGAAGGGCGTTAAGCAAGAGAATAAATTCTCCACCGCCAAACAGATGTATATTTAATAGAGATTAATCAACACATAATAAAAACCAATGTCAGACACATAGTCCATTTACTAGTTCGTTCTGGGTCTGAACGAAACCGGAGGCATTTTCCTCGCATATCCATCGATCTCCAAGCACGTCTGGACGATCACCAACTGTTTCTCTCCTCTTGGGTGTACAACCCAATCGAGATCATCAGCAATCACCCAAACGATGTGAAGACTTCCGGTCTTCAACCACCGTCTTCATCTTCGATATATCGTCGAATCGGTTATTCAGAATGGGTATAAACCCGGCCTTCCGGAACAACCCACGTATATATTAAACACGTGTTACACAAACACAACCAACACCTCATTCCAATTCAGAATATTATTTTATTCAAATTTTCACATTCTTAGGGGAAGGTTCCCGTTAATTTTATCAAAGATCAATTCTTCTAAATTTATTCTTTAATCTTCCTTGGGATATCATTTCAAACCATATTATGGTTTTCCAAACTAGTCGGGATTACTGAACCACACCGAAGTAATTATTTATTTTATTTCCCAATCCCAACCTATATATCCCATGGAGCAAAACTGGTGATACTCCATATCTAACACCACGGCGTTATTGGTAAAATTAATTACCATTTCGCGTCCAAATCTAATTAAAGATTTAACTATCGCTTTGGAGCAAAACTGGTGGTACTCCATTCTCGATTACCTTTCAGATCTGATAATTTAAATTATCAATTCACATTTCAATCTAATTAAAGATTCATTAAAACTCCACTTAGTTTTAATCTTTTCAAAAATCAATATCCTGTCTTTAACTGGGTTAAAGAACCAATGTCATTTAAAACACGATTCACGATAAACCCAAAATCACATTCAAATCCAACTCCAATTAAATATTATTTAATTGATACACTTCATTAAATCTAAATAGAAAGATTTAATCTTTTTCTCTATTGGGTTTAAGAATCGGTGTTAATGAAGACACCATTCACGACAAACCCAATTCACATTTTGATATTAAATACAAGGCTCTAAATAGAAAATATACCGGCTTATATTCAATATCAAATTCTGAAACCAACAAATATCGTATTGGAAATAACGATATAAAATATATCTTTCAAATTCCCATAACAATATCTGTATAGCCACGAAATCCAACATCGAAATATTCCAAAGATAATTTCGATTCAACTCCAGTCCAGTTCACGTACTGGGTATTTTGATTATTTTTAAAACCACTTTCAAATTCAATATATTTATTTCAAAAATAAATTGAATTTAATCCTAGTTCAAAACTAGTTCATTTCGATAAAAATCTATTTTTATCTTTTCAAATGTGGAATTTTTCATCCTAGTTCTTCACAAACTATTTCTTATGATTTTACACAAATTATAGATATTTTTAATAATTTTATCAAGGCCCGTACAGTCGATTTCCATCAACGGCCATCAAACTGCACTTACAGCGACCTTTTCCAAATTTGATTTGGACTTAATTCCAAATCCATCTGTTAGATTTCAAATTTCTAATATTCTTTGGAAAGCTCTTTTTGATACGAACCCAACGGTTCCGGTTTCAGGAAAATCTGACGGTCGGATCTCCCGTAATGTCCATTCGAAGTCAATGGTCGAAATTCACGAACTACCATGGCGCAGCGCGTTCTATTCAGACCATTATATATATATATATATATATATATATAATATTTCGTTGATTTCCTTTTAAAACGTATTTTATAAATCGTTTTAGATTCGTTTTCGAAATGATTTCAACTTCATATTAAATTTCGAATCGAAATTGAATATTCCATATCATCGATATACAAATGATAATATTTTCAAAACGTTATATTTTGAAATCACTTCTTTTTCTATATTCATTATAAAAACGAATATAATCGATATAAATATCGCTCACTTCAAAATGGCGCATCTCTAATCAACACGGCTTCATATATTTCAATAAATTTGTTATTCTATTCAACAAATGAATATTTATTCTACTCAACACATGAATCTATATTTCTTTCAACATACGAATATTCTCAACACATGAGCACTGTCAACACATGACTATTTTTGTTATTTAATATATTTTATAAAATTATGGTATCTATCGTTTGATTTTCAAATCAGACTCCAACTGTAAAGTAATAAGAGAATGATTCCCTAAATATTAACCCCGAAGGCCAAAACCAATATCAGATCAATACCCAGGAAACCACTCATCTCATCTATTTTCCAGTTAGTTTCTAGCTTTAAATATGATAAAGACGTAAATTTTATTGTTAAAATATTTCTTTCAACACATGATTATCGTCAACACATGACTATATATTCTACTCTTTATTTTCCCAATTGGAATGAGGCCCAATCAATTACCATATAATGTTAATTATATGGATTCCATACAACACATGCATATAATCACAACAATAAATAATCAATCATCATCCAAAGTGCACCACACTGTATAAGCATCAAATATAGATATCTAACGCTTATAATAGCCTGTCAATCAATCGATCGACATACAACTAATCAAACGGGATGAGTGGACTTCAAATATCATCCCAACACCCGTGTGGGGTTTCAAATCAACAAACACATATTTTTATTCACACACACACGTTAAAAACAATATTTTTAACGATAAAATATTTTTAACTATATATAAATATTTTATTTCATTTCACATCACACAATCAATTTTCATCACAACAAACAATCAAACATACAAGCCATCCATGGTCTGTGGATGATGGGTGTCGGGTGCTGCTAAGCACCGTCTGCATCCTAGTATATATTTTAACCAAAAAAGAAGATTTAAAGTGAGAAGTTCTCACCCAAGCTAAACCAAACGCCACGACTCTTCATATGTAGAAATCTTCGTCGTTCTCGCCTTTTGTCACTTTCGTTGTCCGTAGCCACTACACGTATAAAAATCACATTTTTATATCGTTGCTATGTATATAAAAATCAAATTTTTACACCGCTACTATATAAATAAAAATTCTATTTTTACATCGATGTTCATATAATAAAGATTATATTTTTATCACGCTATTCTCTATATAAAGATTGAATTTTTATTTCATCACTATAAAAATCACATTTTTATTTCAACATATATATAATAAAAAGCAGATTTTTATTTCGCTATATCTATAAAGATTATATCTTTATACTCTACATTATATAAAAAATATATTTTTAACTTCTACGTTATATAAAATTTTTATTTTTAATCTTCTACTAATATAAAAATTATATTTTTAATCTTCTACTAATATAAAAATTATATTTTTAATACTCCTATCATATAAAAATTATATTTTTCCTTGATTAAAAATCATATCTTTCCTTTAACAAAATATGATCTTTCTTTTATATAAACATCAAATCTTTCTACCTATTAAAAATCAGATCTTTATTTGCTTTGCATATACGAACTGATTATTCAAAAATAAATAATTAAAAACTTACAAGGAATTAAAATAAAAACTCACATTCTTCGTTCAGAGAGGGAGGGGGCTGCTATGGGCGGCGCTGTTCATCGGGGGCGCAGGCGGCTCTGGTCAACGGCGGAGGAAGGAGGAGGGCGACGTTGGTTTTGGCACCGGTTTCCTTCGTGGGGCTTTGGGTGCTTCGCATTAGCAGAAGAGAGAGAAGAGGGAGGATATGGTGGATCGGTGGGGGCTGCGGCAAGGTGGAGAGCGAAGGTGGGCGGTGGGGCTAGGGCAAGGGGGCTCGACGATCGATTCAGAGGGGGAGAGAGAGGGAAGGAGGAACGGAGGAAGTGGGAGGAGGAAGAAGAGAGGGGGGCTGCTCGGTGGTCGGCACGCTACCTGGGTCTGCGATGGGGCAGCGGCGGGTCCCCCCCACCCGTCGATCCCCTTTTGACTTCTCTTTTTTTTTCATTTTTTTTGAAGAATAACGGGCCTGAGGGTAAGGAGAGAGTATATAAGGGAAATATATATTTTATTATTTATTTTAATTTCAAAAACTAACTTTTATTTTCGAACTCGAAATCGAACCCACCGCCTGTTGTCCCTACCTAATTACCCCCATTCCGAACACAATGGGATAGGTATCGTAAGCTGATTTGATCGTTTCGATCAGTTTTCGTCAAAATCCACATATAACTCTATATATTGAATTTGAACGCGCATTTCAATTTACCGGGGCCACATACTCACTCGAAAAATTCCATAAAAATATTTTATAGCTTCGTATTGACGATACGGTCCTAACAAAACTAGTTTCGTCGAATTCTGAGACCGTTGGAAAAATGGTCATTTTCCAGTCGATTAAAATCAACTAAAACTGGTCAAACGCGTTTTCCTTTGCCACGCTCACATATTGATTTGAAAAAATATGAAAATTGGAATCTAGCAATAACTTGACATCACGGATCCAACAAAAGTGGTTTCGTCGAAATCCGAGCTCGTTTGCAAAATTTCCATTTTTAAGTGCCAGAATTCCATAGCGACTATTCTGAATTTTCAACTGGACGTAACTTTTGATTCCCGCTATGAAATTTTGATTTTTCGGATTCGTTGGAAATATATTATCAATTAGATTCTATTATTTCTGATTTCGCTGAAATCTGGTTTATTTTGAACCCGGTACATTCATTTGAATTTTGAAATCGAATTATCGAACAACCACGCCATTTTCAATTCCTTTTATATATATAAATAAATATTTATATTCTAACGACGATCTAAATAAATATATACATTCTAACTCCTTTCAAATTAAATTTCTTGTCATTATATTTAAAATAATTCATTTTAAATATTCAAAATTCGTTAGAATTGCAGAAATAAAAAATTTAAACTGGCTCGCAATTTTCGGTTTGTTACATGTTTCAACTACCATCATGTGTTCATAACAAAGTGATCCCTTTTTCTGATCATCTTCTACTGGCATGCATTTATTGCTTGTGTCATTCGGCCCCGCTTGATTGTAGATACCTGTGCTGGTCCCACCATAGGGTGTATCAATTCCTATGGTAAAAACCCGACACAAATTCTAGATGCACAGTGTATACTACTGATGCCCAGTGCCTGCTTTATCCACTACAGAGTACGTGCACGCCCATGCTCCGGCAGAACCTACACTGCTGCACCACCGGCCACTATTTTGACCGCTTATAATCAGCCCAGTATTCGTGCCTCACTCTGCCTAGTTCAGGGTACCGTGATACATCTATGTGGGTTGCTACTGAAATGGGTCCCCGTTACTAGGGTTTTCTAATCAACATGTTATAATGGTTAAGTGTTCTCAAATTAACCTAACCCCACCCATTTGTTTAATTAACATGTTGTATTGGTTAAGTGTTGCCTTAATTAACTTAACCCTACCATTCTTAGCCTGTCTGTTCCTTATCTTCAATTCATTCATTAAAGCACCAACCTCTCACATTAGATCTATATTGTTGCGGTCGCTGGATGTGTCGGGCGGTTCCGGGCAGTCTTACACCACAGGTCAATCTAACCTTGGGTTTTGGGACTTAATGCGCTAACCTCACACATTAGATCTATATTGTTGCAGTTGCTGGTTGTGCCGGGCTGTTCCAGGCAGTCTTACACCGCAACTCAATCTAACCTCGGGTTAGGCAAGTTCATATTTAGCCGATTTACATATTTGTCATATGTGTTCGAGTTTATGTCTTTTTATGCCAATATTCCCCTAAGTGTAGTCAGTATAAGTTTTATGCCACATTCACATGCTATGCCCAAAATTTACTAAATAAAATTATACCCAATTTTCCCCGGGTTATAATCGCATGTACAACGAGATTCAATCTAAGTTCCGAATGAACTTAGTATTCACAAAAGCAAGTTAAAAGGGAAAAATAGAGAAGGAGCATAAGAACTGACATATGGAAAAATAGGCATGTACAGATGTACCCAATTCAAGAATCATGTTTCAATGTTGTACATTAACAATATGTGTAGACAAGCTAAGCAATTTACACCATAGGTATAAAGATTAGATAGAATTGGACTTAAGAGAATCACTAATTTTTATGTACAACATGATAAGTCCCATTATATAAATCACAAAAGTCTCATAGGCATAGGATATACAACATGATAGGTTCCATCATATAAATCACAACAGTCTCATAGTCATGATAGGTTCCATTATGTCAATCCAACAGTCTCATAGGCATG
Source organism: Allium sativum (assembly GCA_030737875.1). Classification (NCBI taxonomy): domain Eukaryota; kingdom Viridiplantae; phylum Streptophyta; class Magnoliopsida; order Asparagales; family Amaryllidaceae; genus Allium; species Allium sativum. The sequence goes on along the minus strand of CM060916.1, from coordinate 353,474,735 downwards.
ATAGGTTTTATTATGTCAGTCACAATAGTCTCATAGGCATGATAGGTTCTATTATGTCAGTCCAATAGTCTCATAGGCATGATAGGTGTCATTTCATCAATCATAATAGTCTCATATGAATAAGCAACTTAGATTTAACAAAAGGATAGACATGAATCAGAATTAGGCATCACCCTAGATCCGATTATTACAGCCATGATTTATATTAGATGTTTAAATCTAAATAATAACTGAACTTAAAGAAAAAGGATGGATCTTGTATTCTGGGATGTGATTTCCGAATTTGTTTAGTTACCCTTTTATGTAGACATTTGATATGAAGTTTTTTTAATCGATTACTAGTTTGGATTTGATTTTCTAGTTTGGAGAAGATGAAAGAGGCTAGGCTAGCTTGTAGACGAACAGCATCATGACGACACCATAGTTTTAGGGTTATGAGGTTAGGGTTTAGGTTTAGCTACGTATATATAGATGTCTAGGATTAATTCTCTCATTTAAATTAGTCTAGGAGAAATCAGAGCCATCTAACCAAAGAGATGTGTCATCCAACCAACCATAGCACGACACATAAGCCCTAATACCTCAGAAATTAGTCATCGGCCAATCAGAGAAAGCCACATCAGCTCAGGGTTAAAAAAATCGTCATAGGAATTGGATCTCAAAGGGATCGACTCCCTATGGGGGGGTCGACATCTATGTCGACACCCCTATAGGGGGGTCGACACCTATGTCGACTCCCCCTGGGGGGGTCGAAACCCCTAGGCGGAAATTTTCCCGCCCAGCTATTCTGACCAATTTTTGAATTTTTAACTGAATTTATTATTTAATTATTATTTTTGTTTACACTAGAAATTTTCTAACCTCCATAGCTTCTTCATACGGAGTCCGATTCACGCAAACTCGGACTCTATCTCAAGAAGAATTCCAAGACGAACGTAATGGCCTAACCCGTTTAACCCAATTCTTCTTTTAAAAATTATGTGTTCTTAGATTTATTAATTTTAATATTCATAGAAAATACGGGGTGTTACAATCACCCCTCCTTAAAGGATTCCGTCCCCGAAATCTCTAAGTTAAGAAGAATGTATCCTAACATCCAACATCAATCTACTCAACCATCAATCACAGGCATCCATTTTCCTAAAAGATTTTCTAATGTTTTCATGATCATATGCATAGTATGTGTATATGTCCTTATCTAATGCAAAATCAGGCGGTCTACTGATTCATTTGACCTCCTTGATGCGAATCATGTCGGTGCTATGAGTCCATCATGTATGCAATTATTCCTAATCGTACTTTGTAACTTCTACATGAGTGCACAATTATTCATACAAATGCAACGTTCACATGATAACACATCAACGTTCAATCCATATATAAATATATATGTATATGCATATGCAATTTGAAAGTGACTTAGCCGATCTAGTACTCAGTGTGTGTGTGTGAGCGTATGCATCCACGAGCAACCACTTGCAACCATCAACCATAACATGTTTCAAATACATGTTTACATCCATTGGTTTCTACCTAAGGGTTAAGAATAGGACCGAGGAGATATACTTAAAAGATAGATGCAAGCATGCATAAACTTATGGAAATAAGAGATCAAGAATGTACCCACAAAAAGATAAGGGTAGGCTGTGCGCATCTTGTCCTCAGTCTCCCACATCGCATCTTCCTCAGTATCACTCCATTGTACTTTAACTAGCTTGACCACACGATTGCGTAGCTTTTTAACTTCTGTACCCAAGATACGAGTTGGAACTCTCCTCACCGTTGCTTCGCGTTCCACCCCTGTATCCTCTATTATGCTTGGCTCCACAACTTACGCAGACTCACGTAAGCACTTTCGTGGATGAGAGACATGAAACACATTATGTACTCCAGCCAAACTTTCAGGCAGCTCTACTTTATAAGCCATCTTCCCAATCCTCTCAATGATAGGAAATTGTCCTACAAATCTTGGTGCCAATTTTCTTACGGACCCAAAGCGAACGACATTCTTCAAAGGAGATACTTTAAGAAAGACTCTGTCTCCAACCTCAAACTCAAGGTCGGTCCTTCTTTTATCAACGTAGGACTTCTGTCTATCTTGTGCGGTCTTCATTCGTCTTCGTATCAAGTCCACCTTCTCTGAAGTTTCTCTGATCATATCAGGCCCAAGTACGAGCTTGTCTGTAGACTCCCACCAATAAGTTGGTGATCGGCACGGTCTTCCATATAAAGCCTCAAAGGGTGCCAAGCCTATGGTGGCTTGGTAGCTATTGTTGTAGGTGAGCTCCACCAAAGGAAGATGATCCTCCCATGTTCCTCCAAAGTCAAGAATGCACAATCTCAAAAGATCTTCTAATATTCTGTTCACCCTTTCCGTTTGACCATCGGTTTGAGGGTGATAGGCAGTGCTCAAGCATAGTTGTGTGCCTATAGCCTCTTGCAAACTCTTCCAAAACTCGCTCGTAAAGATAGGATCTCGATCACTTACTATGCTAGAGGGTATTCCATGCATTCGAACCACCTCCTCGAGATAAATGGATGATAACGATGAGGCAGTCCTTCTACTCTTAACACGTATAAAGCTACCGCTTTTAGTGAGCCTATCCACTATTAACCAAATATTGGTATTGCCCCTTCTTGAATTAGACAACCCATCAATAAAGTCCATAGAAATGCTATCCCATTTCCACTGTGGGACCTGTATGGGATGAAGCAGACCACCAGGCTTCTTCTACTCTGCCTGGACTTGTTGGCATATCAAGCATTTAGAGACAAACTCAGCTACAACCTTCTTCATGCCATTCCAAAAGAAAACCATTTTTACGTCTTTATACAACTTGGTCCCCACCTGGGTGTATGGTCAACTAAGAATGGTGCGCTTCTTCGATAACGGTTTTCATCAAATCCCTCGCTTGTGGGACACATAGTCTTCCATCCCGTCTCAACCTACCCTTATCATCGATGGAGTATCTATTGAGGTGACTTGAAGTCTCACCTCTAATTAGCTTATCCATCACATCAACTAGTTGAGGGTCTTCACGTTGTGTTCCTATTGAGTCCAAGGGAGTAGGATGCACCTCTAGCGATGCTAACAAACCAGTTACAAATTCAAAGGAGAGTCTAAAGTCAAAGTTCTCTATGTACTCCAAGCTTTGCCTTTCTATAAAGAGAGGACTTAAGGTCATCTTTTTCCTACTTAATGCGTCCGCTACCACATTGCCCTTGCCAAGGGTATAAGCAATCTCAAAATCATATGAGGCAAGAAATTCCATCCACCTTCTTTGTCTTAAGTTAAGATCTTTCTATCAGAAAAGGTACTTTAATGGTCAGAAAACAGTTCAAACCTTTCTCCTAGCTGGTAATGACACCATGACTTAAGAGCGAAAACAATGGCAGCCAGTTCTAAATCATGAGTTGTGTAACAACCCGTATTTTAATAACATGTTAAAACCATAAATCAAGGCAGAATTAAATTTAAAATAAGAATCAAGGGGAATGGGTTGCGCCATTGCGTTCTTCTCAAAATTCTGCTAGGAATCGAGTCCAAATTTTCGTAAAACAGATTCTGTATGACGGAGATATGACCCTCCGAAGTTTCAGGAATTTTCAGAATCGAAAACAGCTCGAAATTCGAATTCAAACCCCAGCGCAGACTGGGCGGGAATTTTCCCGCCTAGGACCAGGTTGACCTGGGGGTCGACACTATAGTCGACCTCCCAGGGGCTAGGTCGACCCTATGGTCGACCTGGGGGTCGACCTGGCGCCGAAACCCAGTTTTGAGCCTGGGTTCATTCTGATGTTTTTGGTCTCGTTTTCAGTCCAGATTCGTTCGCCTAATCCTATATAAAACCACCTAATCCCCATTTCTTCTCACACCATTCTTCTCTAAACTTGTGCTGCACAAATTCTTGATGGACATGGCTTCTTCTTCTTCTTAAAAATTAAATTAAAAATAAAGTTAATCAAATCAAGGGAATTCTTCTACCTTCTTCTTCAAGCATCATAAGATTCGCAAATTGGGGATTTTCTTCTATAATCAAATCGAGATTCAACAATTCAACGACTAGTTTCTGGATTCAACTTCTGCATCTCAATTTCTTAGTCCACGATCTGTAAGTTCTAGTTACTTTGAGATTTAAACTTGTTAATTGTAATTTGGACATGAGATAAAGTGAAATTGGACTTAAGTATGATAATCAATTCACATCTATTCTAGTTTCCATCTTGGATCTTGACATTTAGGAATATTGCTATGAAATCAGTTTGGACCTATTCATGTTGTAAATCAAACTCCTTCATGTCCATAGTACTATCATGCTTGTGATGTTGAATCAATCTACTTTTCACAAGTTTGGATTATCACCTTTATCATGACTATTACCTTATTATGCTAGATTTGTAATCCTAATGTTTTGGGACTATTATTCTATATGCCAGTGATGTTATAACCAATTATCTCAAGCTATATCATGCAAGATTTATCACCTTGTGCTCGTACTTTTGCCTATCATAATTTTGATGTTATTCCCTTTTATTTCGAATTTGGATTTACTTGTAATCTAGATCGATTCACGTTTACGTGCGATGGGAATACGATTTGGTAAGATTAGGCAAAACATGAATTTGTTATGAACATGAATCATGAAAATTGACAAGAAACTTGCCGTGAAACTTGACACGAACTTGACATGAAACTTGACATGAAACTTGAACATGGACGTGACACTAGAATGAACTTGAAAATGGCCAACTCGAGGTTGGGTTGAGTTTGCAGTGTAATTCTGCCCGGAACCGCCCGGCAAATCCAGTGACTGCAAATTAAAGGATCCAATGTGGGTAGTTGGTCATATCGCGCTTGAAACTCGAGGTCAGACTGAGTTGTGGTGTAAATCTGGCCGGAACCGCCCGGCATATCCAGTGACCACAACAATAGGTCTGATGTGAGAGGTTGGGGTGCATTAATGAATTAATGCCACATGATAGGGTTAAGTCATGAACATGAAAGACAACACTTAACCAACTTGACACATGATTAGTGGAGTTAAGTCATGAAATTGAAAGACAACACTTAACCAACTTGACATGCTAGACTGATAAGGGTTAAGTCATGAATTTAAATGACAACACTTAACCTGTTGGACCGAAACCCTAGTTACGCAGTCCATTTCAGCAGTAACCCACTTAGATGTATCATGGTACCCTGGAACTAGGCAGGGTGGGGCACGATTACTGGGCTGATAATAAGCGACCAGAACGACGACAGAGTTGGTGCGCCAGTGTAGTTTCAGGATGACTATGGTCGTGCACGTAATCCGGAGTTGAAAAAGTAGGCATTGGGCTTCAGTAGATTTACACTATGCATGCTTGATTCGTGTCGGTGGTTGGCACCCTAGGGCTTGATACACCCTATGGTGGACCTAGCATAGGTAACAACATTCGTGATAGGGCCGTATGACACAGACACACTACGAGCTAGAACTTGTAGAGAGCCGATTGATTAATGGATCATTCCGTAGAACCCCGAAATGGGTCATTTTATGATATTGGGCCAAGGGATCATTTCATGGTTAATATATGACATGGGTTTGGGATACTAGTACATTTGGTGCAGCGTATCTTGAACATGCGATGCTATACTTGATTTATCATGTTATCTTAGTCTATCTTGCCCATCTTGACAGCATCCTTGTGTTTACATTCAGTTTATACATGTCATGTTACCTTTACCTGTTTTTATGCTGAAAGTCACTTGGACTTACCAGTCTTTATGACTGACCCGTTTTCTTTTGCCTCTTTTTCTTTCGTTCCACCCTCCCCCCAGGTTCTCAGGGAGGAAACTCTAGCACATAGCTTGGATTCCTCATGCTTTTGGTTCAGCTCATGTACAGTTTGATCTTGAGCTTAGCTATGGCCGCATTTCTGCTATCTTGGGGAATTATGCTATTTTTGTTCTTTAAGCTTTTATGCTTCTTTATTTATGCAAGATAGAATTAGTTGTAATGGAAAATGATGGCTTTGTCTATTTGGTACTTTGGATGAAAAAGGCTTTGACTATTTTGAAAGTAATGAAATTTATCTTTTGATTCTTCCGCTGTTTTATTTATGTCTGTCTTGTAATATTTCTGTGATTGTTTACCTCGATAACGCTCCTCCAAAACTAGTGCATTCCCTTTGTGAGTGACCCTAGCGGAGGTGGGGTGTTACACTTGGTATCAGAGCATAATGTTACCAGACTGGGCAAAAGTTTTTAAAACCTTCTAAAACTATTTTCAAAAACCGTTTACAAAGAAGCATTTTTCAAGAAAAGTCTTGTTTTATTTAAAGGCTATTCCTCAAAAGACTTTAGCACTATCCTTTGTTTCCTCATTTTGAATCTCTTCTTTTTAATTTCATCATGTCTGGGAATCTTAACCTTCTAGAGGGTGTGCCAATACCTGGCTGGTTCAGGAGGTACTTAGAAGCTAGGGCCAATGATGCAGGCCCAACAGATATTCCTCCTCCAGCTGTAGCGGCTCCTCCTCCTCCTCGTGCAAATGTTTTCTCAAAGATCTGTAGAGATTTTAGGGCCATAGGTGGAAAGGATTTCAAGGGAACTGAATCATTCGTAGAAGTGAGGAACTGGCTCAAAGAAATTAAGGATCTGTTCTTTATCTTCAAGGTGGAAGATAGGCAGAAGGTACAGTTGGCTGTATGGTTGCTCAAGGACGAAGCTTCCTATTGGTGGGAAGTCACTAACGCTGAAAGACCTATTGACACATGGATGGATTTCAGGGTAAGGTTTGAGATGAAATTCCTCTGACAAGCTGCACGAAGTCTACAACTGGAAAAGTTCTTATCTCTTAAGCAAGGAAGTATGACTATCAAGGAGTACGTCAATCAATTCAATCAGCTGGCCCGATTTGGACTTGACTTAGTGAATACTCCTCATAAGAAGGCTCTCTGTTTTGTCAAGGGATTGAATGAGCCACTTCACAGCTTGGCTATGACCCACATACCTATGGGAGCTACTTACGAAAGGTTAGTAGACATGGCACTCTTAAATGAAGAAGACAAGAATGGCAAGAAGGAGGTCAAGGCGAATGAGTCTTAAAACAAGAAGGTAGACTCCGAGAAAGGAGGCAAGAACAACAACAACAATAATGACAACAAGTCACGTGAGAAAAGAAAATGCAACTTCTGTGGTATTAATGGGCATATAGTCCAGGATTGTAGAAAGAAGAAGATGAAGATGGTAGCATGCTTTCAGTGTGGCGATACTGGACATATCAGCAAGAAGTGCCCTAAGAAGCAAGGGCAAGGCCCGCAAGCAGGACCTTCTGGGGGTACATCTTTAACTTCTTCTCCTAGATGCTTTATTTTATCTTGCTTATCTTCTCAATCCTATTTTAAGAACCTTAGGTAGAACCCTATGGATGTAAACATGTATTTGAAACATGTTATGGCTGATGTTTGCAAATGGTTGCAAGTGGTTGCTCATGGTTTCATAACACACATTAGGCACTAGATCGACTCAGTCACATTTTCATATTGCATATGCATGAGTGTTTATACTGGTACATGGATGGAAACTTGATATGCTATCATTTGGATGTTGCATATGAATGAATGTTTGTGCGCTTATGTAGAGATTATAAATTATGTTAGGAATTTGCATACATGTTGGACTCATTACACTAGCATATTTTTGCATTAAGTAGGTCTACTGAGTCAGTAACCGCCTAATCTTCGCATTAGATATGAGACATATACACACACTTTTGCATATGTTCATACAACATTAGAAATCTTTTAAGGACGATGGTTGCTTGTGGATGATGGTTGAGTAAATGGATGATTGGATGATAGGATGCATTCTTCTTAACTTGAAGATTTCGGGGACGAAATCCTTTAAGGAGGGGAGAATGTAACAACCCGTATTTTAATAACATTTTAAAACCATAAATCAAGGCAGAATTAAATTTTAAAATAAGAATCAAGGGTAACGGGTTGTTCCATTGCGTTTGTCTCGAAATTCTACTTTGAAACGAGTCCGAGTTTTCGAAAAACGGATTCCGTATGAGGGAGATATGACCCTCCGATGTTTTAGGAATTTTCAGAATCGAAAACAGCTCGAAATTCGAATTCAAACACCAGCGCAGACTGGGCGGGAATTTTCCCGCCCAGGACCAGGTCGACCTGGGGGTCGACACTATGGTTGACCTCCAAGGGGCCATGTCGACCCTTTGGTCGACCTGGGGGGTCGACCTGGTGCCGAAACCTAGTTTTGAGCCTGGGTTCATTTTGATGTTTTTGTTCTCGTTTTCAGTCTAGATTCGTTCGCCTAATCTTATATAAACCCACCTAATCCCCATTCTTTCTCACACCATTCTTCTCTAACCTTATGATGCACAAATTCTTGATGGACATGGCTTCTTCTTCTTCTTAAAAATTAAAATAAAAATAAAGTTAATCAAATCAAGGGAATTCTTATACCTTCTTCTTCAAGCAACATAAGATTCGCAAATTGGGGATTTTCTTCTACAATCAAATCGAGATTCAATGATTAGTTTCTGGATTCAACTTCTACATCTCAATTTCTTAGTCCACAATCTGTAATTTCTAGTTACTTTGATATTTAAATTTGTTAATTGTAATTTGGACATGAGATAAAGTGAAGTTGGACTTAAGTATGATAATCAATTCACATCTATTCTAGTTTCCATCTTGGATCTTGACATTTGGGAATATTGCTATGAAATCAGTTTGGACCTATTCATGTTGTAAATCAAACTCCTTCATGTCCATAGTATTATCATGCCTGTGATGTTGAATCAATCTACTTTTCACAAGTTTGGATTATCACCTTTATCATGACTATCACCTTATTATGCTTTATCTGTAATCCTAATGTTTTGGGACTATTATTCTATATGCCAGTGATGTTATAACTAATTATCTCAAGCTATATCATGCCAGATTTATCACCTTGTGATCGTTCTTTTGCCTATCATAATTTTGATGTTATTCCCTTTTATTTTGAATTTGGATTTACTTGTAATCTAGATCGATTCACGTTTAGGTGCGATTGGAATACGATTTGGGTAGATTAGGCAAAACATGAATTGGTTATGAACATGAATCATGATACTTGACGTGAAACTTGACACGAACTTGACATGAAACTTGACACGAACTTGACATGAAACTTGAACATGGATATGACACTAGAATGAACTTGAAAATGGCCAACTCGAGGTTGGGTTGAGTTTGCAGTGTAATTCTACTCGGAACCGCCCGACAAATCCAATGACTGCAAACAATAGGATCCAATGTGGGTAGTTGGTCATATTGCGCTTGAGACCCGAGGTCAGATTGAGTTATGGTGTAAATTTGCCCGGAACCGCCCGACATATACAGTGACCACAACAACAGGTCTGATGTGAGAGTTTGGGTGCATTAATGAATTAATGCCACATGATAAGGTTAAGTCATGAACGTGAAAGACAACACTTAACCAACTTAACACATGATTAGTGGGGTTAAGTCATGAAATTGAAAGACAACACTTAACCAACTTAACATGCTATACTGATAAGGGTTATATCACGAATTTAAATGACAACACTTAACCTGTTGGACGGAAACCCTATTTACGCGGTCCATTTCAGCAATAACCCACTTAGATGTATCCTGGTACCCTGGAACTAGGCAGGGTGGTGCAAGATTACTGGGCTGGTTGTAAGCAACCAAAACGACGGCTGTGTTGGTGCGCCAGTGTAGGTTCAGGCGAACTTTGGTCGTGCACGTAGTCCGGAGTTGAAAAAGAAGGCATTGGGCTTCAGTAGGTTTACACTATGCGTGCTTGATTCGTGTCGGTGGTTGGCACCCTAAGTCTTGATACACCCTATAGTGGACCTAGCACAGGTAACTACATTCGTGATAGGGTCGTATGACACAGACACACAACGAGCTAGAACTTGTAGGGAGCCGATCTATTAATGGATCGTTCCGTAGGACCCCGAAATAGGTCATTTCACGATATTGGGCCAAGAGATCATTTCATGATTAATATATGACATGGTTTTGGGATACTAGTATAGTTGGTGCAGCGAATCTTGAACATGCGATGCTATACTTGATTTATCATGTTATCTTAGTCTATCCTGCCCATCTTGACAGCATCCTTATGTTTACTTTCATTTTATACATGTCATGTTACCTTTACCTATTTTTATGTTGAAAGTCACTAGGACTTACCAGTCTTTATAACTGACCTGTTTTCTTTCGCCTCTTCTCCTTTCGTTCCCCCCCAGGTACTCAGGGAGGAAACTCTAGCACTTAGCTTGGATTTCTCTTGCTTTCGGTTTAGCTCATGTACAGTTTGATCTTGAGCTCTGCTATGGCCGTATTTCTGCTATCTTGGGGAATTATGCTATTTTTGCTGTTTAAGCTTTTATGCTTCTTTATTTATGCAAGACAGAATTTGTTGTAATGGAAAATGATGACTTTGGCTATTTGGTACTTTGGATGAAAAAGGCTTTGACTATTTTGAAAGTAATGAAATTTATCTTTTGATTCTTCCGTTGTTTTATTTATGTCTATCTTGTAATATTTTTGTGATTGTTTACCTCGATAACGCTCCCCCAAAACTAGTGCATTCCCTTTGTGAGTGACCCTAGCAGAGGTGGGGTGTTACAAGTTGTGCAGTTATTCTCATGTACCTTCAACTGCCTTCCTCCATAACAAACTACTTTGCCCTCTTGCATCAAGACAGCGCCCAATCCTGTACTACATGCGTCTGTATATACTGTAAACTTCTTATTCCCATCAGCCAATGTGAGAACTAGGGCCGTTGTCAGAGCCTCTTCAATCGTTAGAAAGCAAAATCGCAATCCAAATCCCAAGCAAAAGTTAGATTATTCTTTGTCAACCTAGTAAGTGGGGCTGAGATCTTTGCAAAGTCCTTAATGAACTTTCTGTAAAAGCCCGCTAGCCCGAGAAAACTACGTACTTCGGTTGCATTCCGTGGGATCTTCCAATCTTGCTCCGCAACTACTTTTGCGGGATCCACAGCTATCCATTCTTTGGACACCACATGTCCAAGAAACCTTACTTCATCTCTCCAAAAATGACATTTGGAGAATTTTGCTTTCAGCTGATGTGCACGAAGAGTATCCATGACTTCCCTTAAAGGCAAAGCATGTTCTTCCTCACTTTTTGAGAAAATCAAAATGTTGTCCACGAAGACCACTACAAATTTATTAAGGAACTCTCTGAACACCCTAGTCATCAAGTTTACAAAGTAGGCAGGTGCATTTGTCGAGCCGAAAGGAATGACAAGCCATTCGAAGAAACCATCCATGGTCCTAAACGCGGTCTTATCTATCTTGTCCTCAGCCACTTTTAACTGATGGAATCCGGTGGCCAGATCTAGTTGGAAGAAAACTGAGGCACCTACGAGCTGGTCGAACAAGTCGTCAATTCTAGGAAGTGGGTGCCTATTCTTCTTGGTTAGCTGGTTTAGCTCCCTATAGTCTACGCACAGGCGAAGTGAACCATCCACTTTGGTTGCAAACACCATTGGAGCACCCCATTCAAAAATACTCTGCCTTATGAACCCCTTTTCAAGCAACTCTTTAACTTGCTTGCTAAGCTCTTTTCTTTCCCTTGGAGCCATGTGTCTAACGGGTAAAGAAACAGGTTTTGCATTATCAATAAGGCATATGCGGAAGTCTATCTCTCACTTTGGAGGTAAACCTTTCACCACTTCAAAGACATCCGAGTATTCACAGACTACTCTAACAGATTGCAAGTTTTTAAAAGACACATCAAGAGATTCTAGATAGCTAAACATAACATAATTCAATGGATTACAAGAGATTTCAAGAGTATTACCGAGGCGAGTCTTAAGTCCCACCACTCTCTTTTCACAATCGAGGATGGCACCATCACTGGATAACCAACCCATTCCAAGAATCAGCTCATAGCCCGTGAAGCCCAAAACATAAGCATTACATCTAAACCCAACACTTGGTATAGAATTTTCCAAATACAAACAAATCATGGACAAATAAGCCGAGCCCCCAATTGGATTTGAAACAAACATGGGATTCTCTACTATACTGGTATCTAGGTGTAGAGATTCAACTAAAGCAGTAGATATAAAAGAGTGCGATACGCCAGAATCAAAAAGTGTACGAACTGGATGATCAAAAAGATAAACTAAACTCTCAACAAAAATATTTCTACCTCTTTCTTGCGGAGGTGCTATGAGAGCATGAATCTACCCTCCAGAAGTATATCCAGTCCTCTGCCCTTGCCCAAGCCTTTTTAGGCAATCCTTAGCCATATGTCCTGTCTCGCCGCATTGAAAGCAACCACCCATCTTCCTCTTCTTCTTCCTACAGTCTTTAATTAGTTGTTCAGGTATGCTACAAAATTTACACTTCCTCTTGTCACGTGGTTTGTTATTCTTCTCGCCTTTCTTGGAATCCGTCTTCTTATTCTGCGATCTCTCCGCTTTCTTGTCTAGAGGTTCTTCCACCTTTGCCCCTTTCTTGCCATCCTTGTCTTCCTCCTGTAACAATGCCATGTCCACCAGTCTCGCAAAAGTCACACCCATAGGTATATGGGACATAGCTAGGTTGTGCAGTGGCTCATTTAACCCTTTAACGAATTGGAGAGCCTTTTTATGTGGATTTTTTTTACTAACTCTAGTCTGAATCTAGCCAGCTGGTTGAATTGGTTGATGTATTCCTTTACCGATAGGCTTCCCTGTTTGAGTGCTAAGAACTTCTCCATTTGTAGGCTTCGTTCAGCTTGCGAGAGGAACATCATTTCAAAACTCATCCTGAAATCCAGCCAAGTTTCAACTGGTCTCTTAGCATTAGTAACTTCCCACCAGTAAGAGGGTTCTTCCTTAAGTAATCATACAGCCAATTGTATCTTCTGCCTATCGTCCACTTCGAATATAACAAACAAATCTTTTGTTTCCTTGAGCCAGTTTCTTGCTTCCATAAATGAATCAGTCCCATTGAAGGTATTTACGCCCACAGCTCGAAAGTCTCTACATATCTTCGAGAAGGCATTCACACGCGGAGGAGGAGGAGGAACTGCTGCAACTGGGGGAGGAGGAACGTCTGCTGGGCCTGCGTCATTAGCCCAAGCTTCTAGATACCTTCTGAACCAGCCAGGTATTGGTACGCCCTCGGGAAGATTAAGATCCCTAGACATGCTGAAATGAAAAGAAAAGGTTTAAAACAAAGGATAGAAAGATAGTGCATATGGCTTTGGGGATTATGCCTTTAAAATAAAACAGCACTTTTCTTGAAAATGCTTCTATAAACCTCTTTTTTTTTAAAAAAGTTTTCAAATTTTTTTATCTGATCGGGTAAACCATCGCTCTGATACCAAGTGAAACACCCCACCTCCATTAAGGTCACTCACAAAGGGAATGCATTAACTTTGGTGAATCATTTTAGGTAAAAGGCATAGATAATTTACAAGACAGACATATATAACAGCGGAAAACTGAAAACATTTCATAAATAGTGTGGTTCAGTTAAAACATTACAAGCATTGTCTCAAAACCCAACTTCTAAATTATTACAATAAAACATCTGTCTTGATTTAAAACTCCAAGTACATAAAGAAGCATAAAATAGTAGTAAAGCAGCGTAAATCCCCAATAAAAGTGTAACCACAGCCATAGCCCAAGACAAGAGAGTCCAAGCAATACATCTACTCTCTTAAAGCTTGAAAATATCTGCACTAAGCTGAAGTATTCCCTCCCCACGGACCTGGGGTGGGGGGGATGGGGGGAAACGGAAGAAAAGAAGGCGAAAGAAATCGGGTCAGACATAAGTCTGGTAAGTCCAGTGATTATTCAGCATGTAAAGAGGTAAAAGAATCATGGCATGAATAAATTGAATATAGGACAGTATCATAGAAATAAGATAACATAAGATATGGCAAGATAAACTGAATATTCTATCGCACTCGTTTCCCTTTTCTCTACACCTACTAACTAATGTTTCAACTACCATCATGTGTTCATAACAAAGTGATCCCTTTTTCCGATCGACTTCTACTCGCATGCATTTATTGCTTGTGTCATTCGGCCCAGTTAGATTGTAGATACCTGTGATGATCCCACCATAGGGTGTATCAATTCCTATGGTAGCAACCCGACACAAATTCTAGATGCACAGTGTATACTACTGATGCCCAGTGCTTCTTTATCCACTCCGGAGTACGCGCATGTCCATACTCCGCCGAAACCTGCACTACTACACCACCCGCCGCTATTTTGACAGCTTATAATTAGCCCAGTAACCGTGCCCCACCCCGCCTAGTTCAGGGTACCGTGATACATCTACGTGGGTTACTGCTGAAATGTGTCCCGTAACTAGGGTTGTCTAATCAATATGTTATAATGGTTAAGTGCTCTCAAATTAACCTAACCTCATCCATCTGTTTAATTAACATGTTGTATTGGATAATTGTTGCCTTAATTAACTTAACCCTAACATTCTTAGTTGTTCCTTAGCTTTAATTCATTCACTAAAGCACCAACCTCTCACATTATATCTATATTGTTACGGTCACTGGATGTGCTTGGCGGTTCTGGGAAGTCTTACACTGCAGCTCAATCTAATCTCGGGTTTTTGGGGCTTAATGCATTAACCTCTCACATTAGATCTATATTGTTGCGGTTGTTGGATGTGCCAGGCAGTTCCGGGCAGTCTAACACCACAACTCGATTTAACCTCGGGTTAGGCATGTTCATATTTAGCCGATTTCATATGTGTCCAAGTTTATGTCTTTTTATGCCAATAATACCCCAAGTGTAGTCAGTACAAGTTTTATGCCACATTCACATGCTATGCCCAAAATTTACTAAATAAAATTATACCCAATTTTCCCCGCGTTATAATCACGCGTACAACTTGATTCAATCTATATTCTGAATGAACTTAGTATTCACAAAAGCAAGTAAAAAGGGAAAAATAGAGAAGGAGCATTAGAACTGACATAAGAGAAAATAGGCATGTACAGATGTACCCAATTCAAGAATCATGTTTCAATGTTGTACATTAACAATATGTGTAGACAAACTAAGCAATTTACACCATAGGTATAAAGATTAGATAGAATTGGACTTAAGAGAATCACTAATTTTTATGTACAACATGATAAGACCCATTATATAAATCACAATAGTCTCATAGGAATAGGATTTACAACATGATAGGTTCCATTATATAAATCACAATAGTCTCATAGGCATGACAAGCTCCATTATGCCAATCCAACAGTCTCATAGGCATGATAGGTTTTATTATGTCAGTCACAACAGTCTCATAAGCACGATAGGTTCTATTATGTCAGTCCAACAGTCTCATAGGCATGATAGGTGTCATTTCATCAATCATAATAGTCTCATAGGCATACGCAATTTAGATTTGACAAAAGGATAGGCACGAATCAGAATTAGGCATCGTTCTAGATCCGATTATTACAGTGATGATTTCTATTAGATGATTAAATCTAAATAATAACTGAACTTACAAAAAAAGGACGGATCTTGTATTCTAGGATTTGATTTCTTAATTTGTTTAGTTATCCTTTGATGTAAACGTTTGACTTGAAGTTCTTTTAATCGATTACTAGTTTGGATTTGATTTTCTAGTTTCGAGAAGATGAAGGAGGCTAGGCTAGCTTGTAGACGAACAACATGGCGACACCATAGTTATAGGGTTATGAAGTTAGGTTTTAGGTTTAGCGACGTATATATAGATGTCCAGGATTAATTCTAGCCTTTAGATTAGTCTAGGAGAAATCAGAGCCATCAAACCAAAGAGATGTGTCATCCAGCCAACCATAGCACGACACATAAGCCCTAATAACTCAGAAATTAGTCATTGGCCAATCAGAGAAGGCCACATCAGCTCAGGGTGAAAAAAAAATCATTATAGGAACTGGATCTCAAAGGGGTTGACTCCTTACGGGGGAGGGGGTCGACACCTATGTCGACACCCCTATAGGGGGGTCGACACCTATGTTGACTCCCCCTGAAGGGGTCGACATCCCTGGGCGGGAATTATCCTTCCCAACTATTCTGACCGATTTTTGAATTTTTAACTGAATTTATTATTTATTTATTATTTTCTGTTTACAATAGAAATTTTCTAACCTCCATAACTTCTTCATATGGAGTCCGATTCACTCAAACTCAGACTCCATCTCAAGCAGAATTCCGAGACGAACGCAATGGCGTAATCCGTTTCACCCAATTCTTCTTTCAAAAGTTAAGTGCTCTTAGATTTGTTAATTTTAATATTCACAGAAAATACAGGGTATTACAAATTTATAATAAATATTTATTATGTCTTGTTTCTTATAAGTTGGAGTAACTTATTTATAATCTTGTCATGATTATCATTTTAGCCTATCATCAAATACCTTATAATCAAATTGTGAAACTAAATTCACAAGGCATAGGTAGTTTTGATTATTTATCCTTATTAGGTTCTAAAGCCAAATTTAATCTTTTTGAATCTCATTTAAAGAAAATTTTACTAAGTGTATAATCTTATTCCTTTGCTAATTCCATAAATCACTTACCTATAAAATTTCCTGACTTTTAACTAATCAAATTCGCTAATTTAACTTAACCAAATACCTTATAGTCAAATTTGTGAACCTTAATTCACTAGGTATTTGTTAGTTTAATATTTTTATCCAATAATCAATCAACTTTATGAACCATAAAAAAATACTTAACGGATTAATTATCTTAATGAAAATTCTTATAGTAAAACCGTGAGATTCTAATCACAAGATGTTCATATTTGAATTTCAAAAATATTGATTTCTAAATATATAGTTTTTCTAAAATATATTTTATATTAAAATATATTTATAGGTAAAATTATTTCATTTACTGTACTTTTCAAAACAAAAGTATGTTATGTATAAAATTAAGAAATACGAGCTCATACATGATACTCTCAAAACTCATTCTAGGGCATTACTTACCATATCTCTAATGAACTACTCATCCTAGGATATTTACTAATCCTGGTACTGATGAGTCTTTACTCGAAATAAGCCAAGGTTCATACTCAACCTTCAGCTCTGATGGCAAAATTGAAGGTCCCAAAACCTGTACATTCTAACAATAATAGCCACTATCCTATTTAAATTGCAGGAACGCCTGGTTCATGAAAACAAGTATAAGAAAATAGAACAGAAGTTAATCTAACATGAATGGAATAATATATATTATTAAACAGTATTCTTTACAACAGAAAACATTTTAAATAGAGATATCAGAGTTTGACCTAGATTTTGGTTAATTACATGTCCTTACGATTTGCTAATAAAAACAAAACATTCCAAAATAAAAAACACATTAGATAATAGAATACGTCTATAAGTCTGAAGAAGGTCTCCGAAATTTCTCTAGAAACTCCAATGTCTTAAGCTAATTCTGAAATAACTCGAATCTGACCCAAGCATTAAAACACTCAGATCAGGCTTGGATAAAACCAACTAGAAAAAAGCTCAATAATATGTGACTTTATCTCTCTCTCTCTCTCTCTATATATATATATATATATATCATCTTTTGATGATTATAAATCCTTTTGAAAAGAAAGATTATCCTATAAGACCACGCCCATAGATAAACACAAAAGGGTTTTTCTCATATGACAACTAAAATCTTTATATATAAACATTTGATATTATTTCTACTGATATTCTTTAAAATCATTCATAAATAAACTTATTCAAATATCCAAAATTGGTACCATTATTAAATTCCGGGGATATTATGCCTTAGCCTAATAATAAAAATCGTAGGTTCTTATTGGAAAGTTGAATTTCCATCAAATGACCAAGCTAAGGATCTTCCTTCTCCACGATGAGAACACCTCCAGCAGAATTCCTCTGAGTCCTTATACGGAACTCTACTAACAGAAGACCGGCCCATCTCTATAATGTGCTTCAGCTATGCACTAGTTGATACAAAATATATCATTTCTCCGGTCGTACCCAACCTTTAACTGAGTGTCCGGAGTTTCCATATGGCATAACCCGAAATTCCCGTGAAGGAAAGCCCGGATTGAATTGAGGACAAGATGAATCAGAACCCAAACAGAAGAACATTTCATTGCTTATTACAACAATTCCATCAGAATACAAGAATATACAGAGTTTGAATAAATATTATACATTAGAAAAATATCAGAGATTACAATACATTACATAGCAGCGGAAAAATAATACAATACACAACTGAAAGGGATAAACGGATACAGAGCTTTCCAAATATCATTCTAGCTGTAAACCAGGATCATGTGAATATAAATCTGCAAAACTAAAACTACTAGCTGCTCGTGTGGAAAATAGGGGCACCAAGAGTTTAGGTTAAAACAATAAACTCCAGATCAGTCATGTGACTGGTGTGAGAACTAAAACAGTTATTTAAAAATTTTCTTTAAATCAGATATATCAAGGGACCACACCGTATAACACGGAATGGGTTTCCTCCTAAGAATACCAGTGCATATAACAAAACAACGCAATGCTTTTTGGAAAAATGAAGCTATTATAAGACCTAGGTCCTATCACACAATGCAACGCAAGCTGGGGGATATGGTTTTCCCTTATAATAGCCAAACATGCTTGATACTTTAAAACGAATCATTTGATACTATTATAAGTGTACAGTGTATAAAACAACTTCAAATATAAATGTATCAATCCTAGATGGCTCGAGTACCATATATCATGTCGCCAATACTAGGCTCTACAATCAAAACTGCAAATGACATGTATTGGAAGTTGGATTTCCATCTGTGAACCAAGGCAAGGGATCGTCCTTACCGCTTCGAGACTGTCTAGCCCGAGACTCAGGAACAGCTGCAACTGCCCCTTGGATCGTCAGGGCCGGTCCACTCGATGTGGATTATAATGCCTGAACACTGCGTTTTCCTGCTCTATGGGGCGTAAATGAGCCAAATGACTCCATCGGCCGCGGATCGACCGATATAACTGAGGCGCCTCCAATCCATCATCCAAATAAGTAAAATGCCAGGGCGTGCAAAACGCTGACACCACTCCTAGCTAGAAAGAAACGCATGCACTCCCTGAAGCCCTCTCCCGTTTCTGGTCCACACTAGGGTGTGAGGCTCGCGAATAAACGCCACATAAAGCTACACCACAAAGGCCGTGCTTTGATCATCAACCACAAGACTCTACTTTTCAATAGAAGCCTTGATCATTTGCATCTCAGCATGCCACACAGGTAATTCACGTTACGAAACAGATATCAATCACACAGAATGAAATCTGATGTCAGACACACATCCATTTACAAGTTCGTTCTGGGCCTGAACGAAACCGGAGGCACCTTATTCCTCCCCCGTATGTCCAATACAGGGGAGAGGCCCTCGCATATCCGTCGATCTCCAAGTACGTCTAGACGATCACCACTTATTACCTAACCCTGGGTGTACAGCCCAATCAAGACGTCAGTAATCATCCAAACGATGTGAAGACCTCCGGTCTTCAACGACCGTTTTCACCCTTGACACATCGTCGAATCAGTTATTTAGAATGGGATAAACTCGGTCTTTCTAAATAACTCGCGTATATAATAAACAAGTGCTATAAAAACACAACATCTCATTCCAATCCAGAATATTTCTTTATCCAAATATTCACACTTTGGGAAAGGTTCCCATTAATTTTATCACAGATAAATTCTTTAAATTTATTCTTTAATCTTCCTTTGGATATCAATTCAATCTAATTAAAGATTCATTAAAACTCCACTTGGTTTTAATCTTCCCAAAAATCAATATTAACGATTGTTTAACTTGGGAAACCATAGCATGTCTTTAACTGGGTTAAAGAACCAATGTCATTTAAAACACGGTTCACGATAAACCCAAAATCACATTTCATTCCATCAGCGTTTAACCGTAAATTAGCAAGTGAACAATTCCATAAGTATTACCCCCGAAGGCCGAAACCAACATCAGATCAATACCCAGGAAACCATTCAACTTAACTTATCTCCAGTTAGTTCCTCATTTTCTTAACTCCATTGGGTCTAAGAATAGTATTATTAAAGATACCATTCACGACAACCCAAATCACATTCCATTAATTATGGAATCTTCACGGAAAAACAAATCAATATATAATCGATATCAATTTCCATATCCGACCAATAATATAACTGGAATAATGGCAATGCCTCTTAAATTCCATATGTATTAACAGTCTTCCTCCACATAAGTTCACTTCGATTATTATCAATCGAATTCCATTCAATTCCAATTTAATATATTAAATTGGCAAACTTTACTTTGGAAAATCTCCTTTAAATCTTAACAAAAGATTTATAAATTCCAAATCACATTCCACTGTAAATCGGGTTAAAGAATGAATGTCATTAAAAACATAGTTCACAATAAACCCAATTCACATTAGCCTCTAACCGTAAATTAGTAAGAGAACAATACACTAAATATTAACCCCGAAGGCTGAAACCAACATCAGATCAATAACCAGCAAACCATTCAACTTAACTAATCTCTAGTCAGTTTCTAATTTTCTTAACTCCATTCGGTTCAAGAACAGTATTATTAAAGATACCATTCACAACGAACCCAAAATCCAATTTGATATTAAATACAAGGCTCTGAATAGAAGATATATCGGCTTATATTCCATATCAAATTCTGAAATCAACCAATATCGTATTGGAAATAATGATATATATATCTTTCAAATTTCCATAACAATATCTATATAATCACGAATCCAACATCGAAATATTCCGAAGACAATTTCGATTCAAATCCAGTTCCAATTTATATATTGGAAATTTTGGTTATTTTTAAAACCATTTCAAATCCAATTTAACTATTTTAAAAATATATGGATTATAATTCTAGTTCATAACTAGTTCATTTCGATACAAATATACTTTTATCCTTTCAAATATGGAATTTTTCATCCTAATTCTTTCTAAATCATTTCTTATAAATTTACACTAATTATTGACGTTTTTAATAATTTTATCAAGGCCCGTACAATCGATTTCCACAAACAGCCATCGAACTGCACTTACAGCGACCTTTTCCAAATTTGATTTGTACATAATTCCTAATCCAACCGTTAGATTTCCCAATTCAAATATTCGTTAGAAAGATCTTTTCGATGCGAACCCAACGGTTCCGGATTTAGGAGAATCCGACGGTCGGATCTCCCGAAATGTCCATTCGAAGTCAATGGTCGAAATTCGCGAACTACCACAGCGCGGCGCGTTCTATTCAGGCCATTATATTATATATATAATATATATATATATATATAATATTTCATCAATATCCCTTTCAAAACGTATTTTATAAATCGTTTTAAATTCGTTTTCAAAACGATTTCAACTTCATATTCGATTTCAAATCAAAATTGAATATTCCATATCATCGATATATAAACGAATATATTTTCAAAACCTTAGATTATGAAATCAATTTCTTTTCGATATTCTTTGTATAAATGAATAAAATCGATATAAATATCATTCACGTCAAAATGGCGGCAATCTAATCAACACGGCTTCATATATTTAAATATATTCGTGTCCATCCCAAATTGGACATCAAAATCAGATTTTGATTCTTTTACTAAATATTATTTGAAAATATTCGTTATTTTAAAATAATCATTATTTTAAAATATTCATTCCTTCTGAACTGGAATCAGACACAGTCAGTTACCATATGATTTGATTTTTATGGATTCCATACACACATGTACTCTACAACAATCAAACATAGTCAACCATCATCCAAAGTCCATTCTACACTGCATAAGCATCAAATATAAATATTCAATGCTTATAACAACCTATCAATCAATCGATTGACATACAACTAAATATCGGGATTAGTGCATGTCCAGTATCATCCCAATACCCATGTGGGATTTCAAACAATCAAATACAGGTTTTATTTGTGCAGTTGGGCGATGTGTAAAATTTATTGCCCCAATCAATATCGGTCAAATGTGTGTATATAAACAAATCGTCCGATTTTTTATAAATATTTATTTATTCATATACACGTTAAAAATTATATTTTTAACTATAAAATATTTATAACTATAAAATATTTTATTCCATTCCACATCACACAATCAATTTTCACAACAGAATCAAACAAACAAACAAGTCGTCCATGGTCTGTGGACGACGGGTGTCGGGTGCTGCTAAGCACCGTCTGCATCCTAGTATATATTTTAACCAGAAAATAAAATTAAAGTGGGAAGTTCTCACCTTTGGGTTCCACCCCGTCGTGCTTTAATTGTCAATATATGTAGTATACCTACGTTAAAAATTATATTTTTAACCAATCAATAATTATTTCTTTGTATGATAATTTTAATAAATGACATAAATAGGCTAAAAATTATATTTTTAACTTTCTAAAAATAATTTTATGTTTTCAAAACAATGCTACATAGATAAAAATCACATTTTTATATTGTTAGTTCATATATAAAAATCGTACTTTTATATCTCTACTACATATATAAAGATCAAATTTTTATTATCTTTATATTTAAATAATCATATTTTTATTATTTCTATAATATAAAAATCATATTTTTAATTCGCTATAAGTATAAAAATCATATTTTTACATACTTAAAGATCCTACCTTTACGTGTTTAATAATCGAATCTTTCTCTAATAAAAATTATAACTTTCATAAAATAAAAATCATAATTTTTCCTTAACTAAAAACTAGATCTTGATTCACATAAAAAATCCCATTTTTATGGACACAAAAATTGTATATAAGAAAAATGAAGAACAAAGGTATATAATATATATATAAAAACTTACATGTTTCTAGCGAAAGAGGGGGGGTTCACGTCGGCCATTGCAGCGGAGGAGGGTGGCGTTGGCGGCCGAGGAGGATGGAGGGTCTGACGCCTTGCGACAGCGGCGGCTTCTTCTGAAAAGGGTGCTAGGGCTTTGGGTTTCGGGGTAGCTGAGGGGCGCTGGAGCGGGAGAATGGGGGGAGGCAACGGCGTCTGCGCGAGGTGGAGGCTGGCGGGGGCGCTCCATCGATGAGAGGGGGTGCGATGCTGATCGTCGATGTAGGGGGCCCTCCGCGCTTTTGTTTTTCTTTTCTTTTTTTATTTGATTTGGATTAGAACGACGAGGGGGAGATAAAGGGCTTGGGACCAGTTATAATAATATATATATTATGTCATTTCACTCTAAAAAGTAACTTTAAATTTCAATCTCCAAACGAGGCCCACCGCCAGTTGTCCCTAGCTAATTACCCCCATTCCGAACATAATGGGATATGTCCCGCAAGTCAATTAAGTCGGTTCGATCAGTTTTTGATAAATTTAAAATATAAATCTATATATTGAATTTTAAACGTACATTTCAATTTACTGGGGTCACATACTAACTCTAAAAATTCCAGAAAAAATGTTTCTAGCTTCGTATTGACGATATGGTCCTAATAAAACGAATTTCGTC
Source organism: Allium sativum (assembly GCA_030737875.1). Classification (NCBI taxonomy): domain Eukaryota; kingdom Viridiplantae; phylum Streptophyta; class Magnoliopsida; order Asparagales; family Amaryllidaceae; genus Allium; species Allium sativum. Next base: position 353,451,172 of record CM060916.1, on the reverse strand, counting down.
AAATTTGAAGACCGTTTGAAAAATGGCCGTTTTCTGGCCGATCCAAATTGACTGAAACTGTCAAAACACGTTTTACTTCGCCCCGCTCACATATTGATTTTAAAAATTATGAATTTTGGAATCTAACAATAAATTGACATCCCAGATCCAACAAAAGTGGTTTCATTGAAAACGGAGGTCGTTTGCAAAATGGATATTTTAAGGGCCAAAATTCCATAGCGGCTATTCTGAATTTTCAACTGGACATAACTTTTTATTCCCGCTGTGAAATTTGGATTTTTCGGATTCGTTGGAAATATATTTTCAAATAGATTTTAATGTTTTTGGTTTCGCTAAAATCTGGTTTATTTTGAATCCTATGCATTCATTTGAAATTTGAAATCGAATTTTCAAACTACCACGCCATTTCCAATTCCTTTTATAATTAAAATAATTTTTTTTATATTCTAACGTCGATTCAAATAAATATATACTTTCTAATTCTATTCAAAATAAATTTCTCGTCGCTATTATTTAAAATAAATCATTTTAAATATCCAAAATCCATTAAAATTTCTAAAATAAAATTTTTAAATTGGTTCAGATTTTCTAGGTTATTACAATCTCCCCCACTTAAAACTTTTCGTCCCCGAAAAGGAACGAAGCTGAAAGTTGTTTTTCAAACTTTCGAAAAATTTCGCCATAACCTCCACTGCACGGGAGCACCGGGAAAATCGCGAAATTGCCATACAGACCTCTACAATTCAAAAAGAAAAAGAAACAGCCAAGCTGCTAGCCAATCGGCTCATAGAATCATCCAGAACCCAAGAAATACAATAAACATGTACCTATTTGTCAGACAAACAATTTTATTCCTCTTCTCTAGCCTCCATGCAAAGACCTGTTCAATGCATATACGTGTACATGTATGCAAATTCAAACAATTTTCAAGTTAGTTCAAAATTTGATCATTTTGGCTTAATTCACCTTTCATTCACATGTCGGTTTAATGAATAATCATGCAACACAAACATCAATCATTTAGTATATAAATTTACAAATTCATACTTTGATATACGTAGAGAAAATCATGTTTTTGATGCCAAATCACAACAATAGCCCTATCTAGTTTTGGTTCTCACACCAGTCAATTGTATATAGAAATCCCACTTTCGAAACAAGAAAATAAATGTTGATGATGACGCGTCAATCATCAGAATCATTTCCGAGCGACTAGAGTGTGACTCTATCTCTATCCAGTATATTTGAGGCTTCAGATACACATGGATCATACGTATATTCAAAATCTCCATATACCCGATTGTCCAAATTCAATACAAATAAATAATCAAATATGTATAATAAGATTTAATTTTCAAAACGAAAATTGTTTTCATTTTATTTTTAAAACACTACTCTTCACACTCGTTCTAGGATACTACTGATCCCATCTCTAGCGAGTCATTCTCATTGGATATTACTAATCCAATATCTAATGAATTCTTTCGTTTGGTCCTAACGTGTCTTGTTGTCCAAGCTATGTAAATCAAAGCTCTGGTACCAAACTGGCACAACCCGAACTTCCCCGTGAAGGAGAGCCTGGATTGAATTGAGGACAAGACGAATCAGAACACAAACAGAATAACATTTCATTTCTTATTACAACAATTTCCATCAGAATACAAGAATACACAGAGTTTGAATAAATATTATACATCAGAAAAATATCAGAGATTACAATACATTACATAGCAGCGGAAAAATAATACAATACACAACTGAAAGGGATAAACGGATACAGAGCTTTCTGAATATCATTCCAGCTGTAAACCCGGATCCTCTGAATATAAATCTGCAAAACCAAAACTACTAGCTGTCCGTGTGGAAAATAGGGGCACCCAAAGTTTAGGTTAAAATAATAAAGTGCAGACCAGTCATGTGACCGGTGTGAGAACTAAAATAGTTATATAAAACTTTTCTTTAAATCAGATATATCAAAGGACCACACCGTATAACACGGAATGGGTTTCCTCCCAAGAATACCAGTGCATATAACAAAATAACACAATGCTTTTTGGAAAAATGAAGCTATTATAAGACCTAGGTCCTATCACACAATGCAACGCAAGCCAAGGGATAGGGTTTTCCGTTATAATAGCCAAACATGCTTGATACGTTAAAACGAATCATTTGATACTGTTATAAGTGTATAGTGCATAAAACAACTTCAAATATAAATGTATCAATCCTAGACGGCATGGGTACCATATATCACATGGCCAATACTAGGCTCTACAATCAAAACCGCAAATGTCACGTATTGGAAGTTGGATTTCCATCTGTGAACCAAGCCAAGGGATCGTCCTTACCGCCTCGAGACTATCTAGACCGAGCCTCAGGAACAGCCGCAACTGCACCTTGGATCGTCAGGGCCGGTCCAGTCGATGTGGATTATAATGCCTGAACACTGCGTTTCCCCGCCCTATGGGGCGTAAATGAGCCAAATGACTCCATCGGCCCCGGATCGACCGATATAACTGAGGTGCCTCCTATCCATCATCCACATAAGTAAAATGCCAGGGTGTGAAGAATGGTAACACCACTCCTAGCTAGAAAGAAACGCATGCCCTCCCTGAAGCCCTCTCCCGTTTCTGGTCCACACCGGGGTGTGAGTCTCACGAATTAACGCCACACAAAGCTATGCCACAGAGGTCGTGCTTTGATCATCAACCACAAGACTCTGCTTTTCAACAGAAGCCTTGATCATTTACATCTTAGCATGCCATACAGACAATTCATGGTATGCAATCGATATCGATCACACAGAATGAAATCCGATGTTAGACGCACATCCATTTACAAGTTCGTTCTGGGCCTGAACGAAACCGGAGGCACCTTATTCCTCCCCCGTATGTCCAATACAGGGGAGAGGCCCTCGCATATCCGTCGATCTCCAAGTACGTCAGGACGATCACCACTCGTTACCTCGCCTTGGGTGTACAACCCAATCAAGACATCAGTAATCATCTAAACGACGTGAAGACCTCCGGTCTTCAACCACCATCTTCATCCTCGACACATCGTCGAATTAGTTATTCAGAATGGGATAGACCCTGTCTTTCTGAATAACTCGCGTATATAATAAACAAGTGCTATAAAAACACAACATACGCCTCATTCCAATCCATAATATTTCTTTATCCAAATATTCATATACTTTGGGAAAGGTTCCCATTAACTTTATCAAAGATAAATTCTTTAAATTTATTCTTTAATCTTCCTTTGGATATCAATTCATTCTAATTAGAGATTCATTAAAACTCCACTTGGTTTTAATCTTCCCAAAAATCGATATTAACGATTGTTTAACTTGGGAAACCATATCCTGTATTTAACTGGGTTAAAGAACCAATGTCATTTAAAACACGGTTCACGATAAACCCAAAATCACATTCCATTCCATCAGCCTTTAAACGTAAATTAGCAAATTAACAATTCCCTAAGTATTAAACCCGAAGGCCAAAACCAACTTCAGATCAATACCCAGGAAACCATTCAACTTAACTAATCTCTAGTTAGTTTCTGATTTTCTTAACTCCATTGTTCTAAGAATAGTATTATTAAAGATACCATTCACGACAACCCAAATCACATTCCATTAATTATGGAATCTTCACGGAAAAACAAATCAATACATAATCGATATCAATTTCCATATCCGACCAATAATATAAATGGAATAACGACAACACCTCTTAAATTCCATATGTATTAACAGTCTTCCTCCATAGAAGTTCACTTCGATTATTATTAATCGAATTCCATTCAATTCCAATTTAATACATTAAATTAGAAAACTTTACTTTGGAAAATCTCCTTTAAATCTTAACAAAAGATTTATAAATTCCAAATCATATTTCACTGTAAATCGGGTTAAAGAACGAATGTCGTTAAAAACACAGTTCACAATAAACCCAATTCACATTAGCCTCTAACCGTAAATTAGTAAGAGAACAATCCACTAAGTATTAACCCCGAAGGCCGAAACCAACATCAGATCAATACCCAGGAAACCATTCAACTTAACTAATCTCCAGTCAGTTTCTAATTTTCTTAACTCCATTCGATTCAAGAATAGTATTATTAAAGAAACCACTTACGACGAACCCAAAATCCAATTTGATATTAAATACAAGGATCTGAATAGAAGATAGATCGGCTTATATTCCATATCAATTTCTGAAATCAACCAATATCGTATTGGGAATAACGATATATATATATATATATATATATATATATCAAATCTCCACAACAATATCTGTATAATCATGAAATCCATCATTGAAATATTCCGAAGACAATTTCGATTCAAATCCATTTCCAATTTATATATTGGAAATTATGGTTATTTTTAAAACCATTTCAATTCCAAGTTATTTATTTTAAAAATATATATATTATAATTCTAGTCATAACTAGTTCATTTCGATAAAAATATAATTTTATCCTTTCAAATATGGAATTTTTCATCCCAATTCTTTCCAAATCATTTCTTATGATTTTACACTAATTATTGATGTTTTAAATAATTTTATCAAGGCCCGTACAGTCGATTTCCACAAACGACCATCGAACTGCACTTACAGCGACCTTTTCCAAATTTGATTTGTAGATAATTCCAAATAAAACCATTAGATTTCCAATTTCAAATATTTGTTAGAAAGTTCTTTTCGATATGAACCCAACGGTTCCAGTTTTAGGAGAATCCGACAGTTGGATCTCCCGAAATGTCCATTCGAAGTCAGTGGTCGAAATTCGTGAACTACCGCTGCGCGACGCGTTCTATTCATGCCATTATATTATATATAATATATATATATTATATATTTCGTCGATTTCCCTTTTAAAACGTATTTTATAAATTTTAAATTCGTTTTCAAAATGATTTCAACTTCATATTCAATTTCAAATCAAAATTGAATATTCCATATCATCGATATATAAATAATAATATTTTCAAAACCTTAGATTTTGAAATCAATTTCTTTTCGATATTCATTATATAAATGAATAAAATTGATATAAATATCGTTCACATCAAAATGGCGTTAATCTAATCAACGCGGCTTCATATATTTAAATATATTCGTGTCTATCCCAAATCGGACATCAAAATCAGATTTTGATTCTTTTACCGAATATTATTTGAAAATATTCGTTATTTTAAAATAATCGTTATTTTAAAATATTCATTCCTTCGGAACTGGAACCAGACACAGTCAATTACCATATGATTTGATTTATATGGATTTCATACACACACGTACACTACAACAATCAAACACAGTCAACCATCATCCAAAGTGCATTCTACAATGCATAAGCATCAAATATAAATATTCAACACTTATAACAGCCTGTCAATCAATCGTTCGACATACAACTAAATATCAGGATTGGTGTATGTCCAATATCATCCCAATACCCATGTGGGGTTTCAAACAATCAAACATAGGTTTTATTTGTGCGGTTGGGTGATGTGTAAAATTTATCGTCCCAATCAATATCAGTCAAATGTGTGTATATAGACAAATCGTCCGATTTGTTTATAAATATTTATTTACTCATATTCACGTTAAAAATTATATTTTTAACTATAAAATATTTATAACTATATAATATTTTATTCCACTCCACATCACACAATCAATTTTCATAACAAAATCAAACAAACAAACAAGTCGTCCATGGTCTGCGGACGACGGGTGTCGAGTGCTGCTAAGCACTGTCTACATCCTAGTATATATTTTAACTAGAAATTAAAATTAAAGTGAGAAGTTCTCACCTTTGGGTTCCACTCTGGCGTGCTTTGATTGTCAATCTATGTAGTATACCTACGTTAAAAAATATATTTTTAACCAATCAATAATTATTTCTTTGTATGATTATTTTAATAAATGACATACATAGGCTAAAAATTATATTTTTATCTTTCTAAAAATAATTTTATGTTTTTATAACAACGCTACATAGATAAAAATCACATTTTTTATCGTCAGTTCATATGTAAAAATCGTACTTTTATATCTCTACTACATATATAAAGATCAAATTTTTATTATCTATATATTATAAAAATCATATTTTTATTATTTCTATAATATAAAAATCATATTTTTAATTAGCTATAAGTATAAAAATCATATTTTTACATACTTAAAAATCCTACCTTTACGTGTTTAAAAATCGAATCTTTCTCTAATAAAAATTATAGCTTTCATAAAATAAAAATCATAACTTTTCCATAACTAAAAATCAGATCTTGATTCACATAAAAAATCCCATTTTTATGAACACAAAAATAATATATAAAAAAAGAAGAATTAAGCTATATATTATATATAAAAAAAACTTACATGTTTCTAGCGAAAGAGGGGGGGGGGTTCATGTCGGCCATTGCAGCGGAGGTGGTTGGCGTTGGTGGCCGAGGAGGATGGGGGGTCCAGCGCCTCGCGACAGTTGCGGCTGCTTCTGAAAAGGCGGCCAGGGCTTTGGGTTTTGGGGTAGCTGAGGGGCGTTGGAGTGGGAGAACAAGGGGGAGGTGACGCTGTCTACGCGAGGTGGAGGCTGGCGGGGGCGCTCCATCGATGGGGGAAGGGGGAGGGGGGCGATGCTGATCGTCGACATGGAGGGGGGACTCCGCGGATTTCTTTTTTTTTTCCTTTTTTTAATTTGATTTGGATTAGAATGACGGGGAGGGGGGCTATAGAGGAGATAAAGGGCTTGGGCCCAATAATAATATATATATTTTATTTCATATCACTCCAAAAAGTAACTTTAAATTTCGATCTCCAAACGAGGCCCACCACCTATCGTCCTTAGCTAATTGCCCTCATTTCGAACACAATGGGATATGTCCTGCAAGTCAATTCGGTCGTTTCGAACAGTTTTTGCTAAATTTAAAATATAAATCTATATATTGAATTTTAAACGTACATTACAATTTACTGGGTCACATACTGACTCTAAAAATTCCATAAAAATTGTTTCTACCTTCGTATTGATGATACGGTCCTAACAAAACTAATTTCGTCAAATTTGAAGACCATTTGAAAAATGGCCATTTTCTGGTCGATCCAAATTGACTGAAACTATCAAAACACGTTCTACTTTGCTACGCTCATATAATGATTTCAAAAATTACGAATTTTGGAATCTAGCAATAACTTGACATCGCGGATGTAACACCCCGTATTTTCTGTGAACGTATAAGTAACAAATTAATGTATACTTAATTTTTAGGAGATGAACTAAGGGAAACAGATTGTGCCATTGCGTTCGTCTCGAAATTCTGCTTGAGATAGAGTCCGAGTTTGCTTAAAACGGATACCGTATGAAGGAGATATGGACGAACGAAGTTAGGCAGAAAAACCGGAAACAGGCCAGAAATGCACTGGCGCACTTGTGAAGTGCGCCAGCACAAAAATACACTGGCGCACTTGGGAATTGCGCCCATGTCGAGCCAGAAACCTGCACAGGGTTCTAGAGAGTTCTAATGACGATTTTTGATGTGCTGGACGGACCTGATGGCTTCTAGGGTGATCTAATGGTTCTGAAACACTCTCTACACCTATAAATATGTGAATAACCTAACCCATTTACTAGTGTACACCTAATTCTAACATTCTGTTTTCATAGGGATTATTCTGTTTTCGTTTCTGTCTCTGTTCGGGTGGTGAAGGCCAATTGCTAGCATTCTGTTTCTGTACTTTCTGTTCGGGTGGTAAAGGTCCATTATTAGCATTATGTTTCTGTACCTTCTGTTAGGGTGGTAAAGGCCCATTATTCTGTTTCTGTTTCTGTTTAGACATTAGGGTAACACCTAATCCTGTTATACTATTATTAGTGCAGAGAGGTGAAAAGTAGTAGCTCACATCATTCTGTTCTTTTTCTGTTTAACCTAAGTATATCTGCAACTCCTGTTACTGTTATCTCACATCCAGTTTTATTTTCATGTCATAATTATTATTATCTGTTCATATGCTGAAAGTCACTGGACTTGCCATACTTTATGTCTGACCTTGCTTGTTTTCGCCCCTTTTTCTTCCGTTCCCCCCCCCCGGGTTTTCTAAGGAGGGAATACTGTAGCTTGATCCGGATTTCTTCTGCTTGAAGTGCGTAAAGTATGGCTTAACTTCTTATGGCATCTTCTGTGGGGATTATGATTTTAAAAACTATGCATTCTGAAGGCTTTTGTACAAGACTGATATTTTGTACTTGAATTATGATATTGTGATTTGAAAGGATGTAACCAAACTTACTTCGGTTTCTGTTGTAATAAAGCTATAAATTTTTCAAGAACTGTTTTATCTGTCTTGTAAGTTTCTGTTCTGTCTACTAAAATGCTCCATCAAAGTTAAGGCATTCCCTTTGTGAGTGACCTTAACGGAGGTGGGGTGTTACACCGGATCCAACAAAAGTGGTTTCGTCGAAAACGGAGGTCGTTTGCAAAATGGCTATTTTAAGGCCAAAATTCCATAGCGACTATTCTGAATTTTCAACTGGACATAACTTTTTATTCCCGCTATGAAATTTGGATTTTTCGGATTCCTTGGAAAGATATTTCCAAATATATTCTAATGTTTTTAGTTTCGCTAAAATCAGGTTTTTTTTAATCATGTACATTCATTTGAAATTTGAAATCGAATTTTCAAACTACCGTGCCATTTCCAATTCCTTTTATAATTAAAATAAATTTTTTTATATTCTAACGCCGATTCAAATAAATATATACGTTCTAATTCCATTCAAAATAAATTTCTCGTCACTATTATTTAAAATAAATCATTTTAAATATCCAAAATCCATTAAAATTGCTAAAATAAAAAATTTAAATTCATTCGGATTTTCCGGGTTATTACACCATACATCCACATAAATAAAAAAATATGGGCTCTATACCATGGTAACATCTTTCGAATTAGAAGGGAAATAATCCGACGTTAATGGGACCGACCCACATAGGCTTATCACATCTATCCTTTTTTTGGTTATTTACCGGCCTGTGTGGCTCAATAAAATAGCAACTTACCTTTTATCATATCAATCATCATCATCTTTGAATGCTACATTCTCATTCCCATTGACTAATAAATGCATTCCATAAAACTACAACACTTGAGCTCGTTCGTCTAAAGAAAGGATGTTAATACTAAGAGGAGTTTCCTTCTCTGCCATTAGCAAATGTACGTTTGTAAAAACAAATGTTAATAATCTTAGGAATGCAATCGTTAGACAAACATCCATACAAGTTCGTTTTGGGTCTGAGAAAACCAAAGGCACTTTTCCTCGGTCATTATCTTGCGACCAGCTCTTGCAATTCGAAGATTCCAAATACATTAGTCCCACTGCTGTAATAATCCCATAGTAAGTAATGATCCTAAGAAAGTCAACAAGCAGTTCTTTCAATGTGAATATCTTCTGCCTTCAGTAACCATCGTCTTTATAGGTCTTCATTCGTATCATTTATTATTTCAAAATGTAAATTTGTTCGAAATGGTTTCCAAATAGGCATCAACAAAATCTGACCCCGATTCCTTCCAAATTCAATTATCAATTAAATAAAGGAGTTATGAATAAATTAGATTCTGAATAACCCTATCATCTTTAATCAAATGATTTTCCTTTACACTTTCCCTAATCTCCATTTAAACCTGCCTTGTTTATATATTCAATTCGATACGAAGTTATTCTCAACTTAACCTAATCTACTTTTAATGATTATTTTCCTAAATCATTATTAATCATATTCATTTCTTTATTCGAAAAATAATTCTAATTTTCTTAAACAAAGACTTTCTCTTTATGTTTTCCCTAATCACCTTTTAAACCTTCCTGTTTAATATGTTTAATTCCATAGGAAATTATCCTTAACTTAACCTAATTGAGTTAAATCATTTGTCTATCTGCCGTTAACTCATTCCGTTTTCATTAACCCCAATATATACTTTGATTCAAATAAATCAAATTGACCATTCCCTCTGTCTGGCCAGTGCAAATAACAAGGGAGATTAGGAAACTAGTTTTCCCAAACTCAAGCCTGGCCACTATGTCTATATGACCCATATGGCGGTCAAGTTAATTGTTCTAAACCCTTATTATTTCTCTACCTTGATTTATAGAGTATTATGGATTTCCCTTCGACTGGTTTAATTCTTCTGTCAATAAATTGAAACTCACAAATGGTACCGATGTACTAGTCATTTCCACATTCTCAATTAATAACTTTTCAGGTCATTCCTTAAACACTTTAATCATTCGAAAAAATTCTTAATTGATTCAGTTTTAATGATTCATTCTATTTTCCAAATTCATTATTAAAATATTACATTATTCTTTCAAAACCATAAAAAATTAATTTAGTAAATAATTGTTATCCTATAGATAAATTTAAATGCTACAGTAGTTTACAAAGAAAAAGTGTAGTGTTGTAAATATTGCCAAAACTGGTTATTTGATCTAACACATTTCTAAATTCATTTTTTTAATCCTAGCCTCGTATAAATCCCTTTAAATTATTTATCAAACTTATTCCACATTTTAATTTGCTAATTAACAATTTCAAAATATGTTCGCTCTACTACAAAATTGCGATTTCTTGGAAAAATTGTTTTATCCATATTTCAAAGTCTATAAGTTAAATTCCTAATTTATTTTCTTTAATTCAAAGATACTGAAAATGGTAGTTCAAACATTTCAAACTATGCAGAAATCCAAGTTATGCATTGTTCGAAACTCAAATTTCAAACTTTATGGTGCGAGACGGCAATTGTCGCTATGCGATGTGCCTAGTTTGGATTTGATTATTGATTTTCTAGTATAATTTGTTGAAACAAGGAATCATCTTTCTAAAACCTTTATAAATACCTAAAAAAATCAATAATCAATTAATTTAACCATAAAAATCCATTTTCTTTAATTTTCTATATTATAATAATAGTATATTAATATTTTTTAAAATTTAAATTTTTGTATCTCAATTTCATCTAAAGTCGTATTAAAAATAAATAAGACTAACGATGATTTATAATTACATTTAAACCTTAGCATATATACCTATCTCAACATCAATTTTTATAATCGATATTGATTTCAATTTACTATTCTTCTCAAAATTTAATTTTCGATTCACTATTTATTTTAACTCCAAATTCAATTCCGTTTTCGTTTTTGAACTCCATATTGCTCTAATTTCAGAAACTACTATCTTTCATATTGAAATTTAGAAATTGGATTTACTGTCTTCTTTCTCTAACTTAATCATGATTAACATTTCCAAATGGAGATTTGAACTAAGTGTATGTGTGTCTCAGGTATATAAATGTGCCATTACCTAAGTTTAACATGATAAAAATCAACCTAAAAAATAGCATACATTCATCTACTCAACATAACATGTAATGATTTTAATAATTGTTCATGCACTCACAATTAAATACAAATTATCACCACATTTTATAACTAACCATATAAACGACCAACAAGATACAATTACTTGTAAAACATGTGGTTCAAAGGTGATTAACTATTATAATTGTGAGATTTTGTCTCACATTAGATGTGAAGACCACCCATAACTCCTGCACTTAACTAGGAAAATAATGTGCTGAGAGGCGTACCGGGCAGCCATGGACGATCATCAAGGTAAGATAACACAAGTGGAACCTGCTATATAACTCACAACGCAAGTATGAATTATAATAGAACATATACAACAGGCAATAATAGTAAAGCATAATTGCATAAAATTTTAAACTTTCATATCATCAAGGAATATCCATAACATCATTGGATTACATCAACCAACTCTATTGGAAAGGCCTCACTACAACACCCAAAGAACACATCATACAGGGAAAAAAATCGTAATATGTATAGTAGAAAAATGGTATGTAAGCCTCTAGCTAGTCATCGACCTACATCGTCCACTAGGTTCTACTACATGTTACCTGTTACTCAGTCTGCCTATGCGCACAATAGATGAACAACCTAAGGTAACAAGAAGGAAACATAAAACCTTGAGTTAGACAACACTTGTAGTGAGAAATAAAAGAGCAATCTAACATCCTCAATAAGGTATACAAGAATTGGCAGATTAATCAACCATTCTACCCGCTCACTAGAGAGGAACCCAAACCTATCTTCCCCACATCCGATAGTGATAGCCATTGAAACGAACAATTTGAAACAACAATACATTCATGGAAATCAGTTATGAATCGTAGACCATCCTAATCAATATCTCCAAGCACAAGCCCTGATGACCTAAACCAACATTAGATAAGCACCCAAGAGATATCTTCTTTGACATCGAATAATCTACAAAAGACGATACAAGAAAACAATCATTCATCCATGACTCAGGCTATCACCGCCAAACCTTCTTCGAAACCATCATTAATCGTATGACAGGCTAAACACCTTAATATTGATTGTCAAGGGCAAATGGTAAACCCTGGTTCTAGAAAACCTCCATACACCATACGACAAAACGTATCTAATCCCGTCGACTGCCTAGGGTACTCGACCAGTCACTTCTAGTGATTTAGGCGTCCCTATTATAACCTTGCTTTGAGTCCGCTAGAACCCAACGACAATGATAATCCTTCAGCCTTCGATATCTCTAGCTGTATAATCTGATGACTGTCCATAAGCTCAAGCCCCTTCTCGAGAAACCGTTATCCACGAGCTCACCACCTTGAGTCGTCTTCACATTCATTGCATTACGATGATCAAAGAATGTACAACAACACTTCGAACATTTCTCCTTGAACTCACTTCGAAGCTACATCCATTCTCGAACCAAAATAATCATCACTTTTGGTCGACATTCAATCCATTTCACTTCAGCCTTTCCGCTATGAAAAGCACACAACAGCGGTTATTTTAGCCTTTTATATCATTTACAAATGTTGTTACATCTTCTGCCGAACCATTATGAATGGCCCGACCTTTTAGGTCAGGGACGACCTAACTTATTAAGTCATGAATGACCTAACTTCAATATGTTTCCAAACGACCCAACCCAATTTCCAATGACCTGACTTAAGCAACAGGCCTCCATCATAGCCCAATGACCTGACTTGAGCAACCCAAATCAATCATAGCCCAACGACCTAACTTGTGCGGCCTGCTTCCATCATAGTCCAATGACCTGACTTGAGCGACCCGCCTCCATCATAGTCCAACAAGCTGACATGACCAACCTGACTCCAACAACCTAAAGCTCTTTCACGACACGACCTTCATTTCTTGAAGCATAAGCCAACGACCTATTCAAAAATGACCTGACTCCAGATCTGACCAATTTACCTCCAATCTTGACCAAATCATCACCAAACGACCACATCGATGCATATAATTCATCCAAATTATCCAAATCAACCATCAACACTTTATGATATCATCAACAATACTAAAATGACAATTATTCATCAACAACTATATGGAATTCACCAAATCATGATACATCAATGAATAAACAAAACAATGGATCTAAACTTGCATGAAAAATGAATTAACATAGGAATTAGCGATTTAAATTGCTAGATTAGATCCTAGGGTTATTCAAATGAAAGTATACTTACCATGATGTAGATCTTAATGAAAACAACTTTAAATGATGAAAATAAGATCAAGCAACACATATACTTAATTGAATCCATGTCGGAGATGCTTATCACTCACCAATTCTTCGAATTAACTTGAAATCACTAAATTCCGAATCAAGACAGCGAAAATTGTTCTTCAAAGCTCTCAATTTGACGCGATTTCCCTTCACTTGATGTAGATCTAGCTTTTCTTGAAGTATATCTTCTCATGTAGACCTAGAATTTTAATGGTGGAAAAGTGTATTTGATTGAGAAAGGAGGATAGCGGGCTCAACCAAACGAGAGAATGAAGAAAAATAACCCTCTCTCCAAACTCTAACCCCCTATTTACAGCTTCCCACTAGCCCACTAATGAGGCACACCAAACTAGCCGATCAATGGCTTATAAAACCTGAATAGAAATTATAAAACACTAGAACAGCGATTCCTCCCAAACCGCGGAACCAAATCTTTAGTGTAACCACTCTACGGAATTGGATATACCATTTCCTTCCCAATGAAATCATTCTAAACAACTGATTCGATCCCAGTCAAAAGTTATACCCTGTAAAAACATACAAAGGCAAAATGGTCATAAATAAAATTGGTAAAAATTATGCACATGTCTCAAATCCTTATAACAAAATATGAGATTGATCCAACCCTCAGGGAATTAAATAAAAATATTTTACGATTCTCAAATACGTTAAATGTGGGCTGTTACATTCTCCCACCTCCCCATAGGAATTTCAACACCGAAATCCCAAGCAAACACGAGAAACCAAAATAATTTCTCATGACTATCATCCATGTGCAGTCAATTCACTATCTGAATTAGCATCTATCAAGCCATGCATCCATTGCTTTAGCCTAGCATGCAGAATTCTAACAATGATAGTACAAGCTACAATGATGTAAGGTGACAAGACATTAATAGATCGCACCGATGAAGAGTTCAGGATGGGTTATCTTCATACCTCTTCTATCACCCACATACAATGGTGATCATTCTCACACCATTGCACCTTGACTAACTTAATCATCCAAAGTTATTTCGTGCCATTCCCTATAACTCGAAGTAGCTTACGAGGTTTCGTAATTACAGCCTCAACTTTTAGGCCTTTGTACTATTCCGGAGATACCACCATATTCAAATCATGCACACACTTCCATAGAAATGACACATGGAAAACATTGTGCACACTGGACATCATCTCAGGTAAATCTAATCTATATGCGAGCTTTCCAATCCGCTCGACTATCGAAAATGGTCCAACAAATTTTGGGGCCAACTTTCCTTTACTTCCGAATCGAACAACATGCTTTAATGGCGAAATCTTAATGAAAACCATGTCACCAACATCGAATTCCAAATATTTTTTATGTTCATTGGCATAACTCTTCTAACGGTCTTGGGATGCCTTCATTCGTTGCCAAAGGATTTCGATACAGTTCGATGTTTCACTTATCTTCTATCTCCCAAGTATCAACTTTTCTCCAATTCCTAACGAATAAGCCGGAGAATTACACGGTCTACCATACAACGCCTAGTATGGTGTCATCCTAATGCTTGCCTAGTAGCTGTTGTTATACCCAAACTCAACTAGATGTAGATGGTCTTCTCATGATCCCCCGAAGTCCAATTCACAAGCTCTTAGAAGATCTTCCAAAACTCGGTTAACCCTCTGGGTTTGCCCATCGGTTTGGGGATGATAAGCCGTACTCAAACCAACTCAGTTCCGGAAGTCCCTTGTAGACTCTTCCAAAATCCACTCGTGAACAATGGATCTCGATCACTGACAATACTCTTCGGAATACCATGTAATCGAACTATCCATTTAATATAAAGCTCAGCTAACTTCGATGTTGTCCTAGTCGATTTGACAAGAATAAACCTTGCACTTTTGGTCAAGCGATCCACGATGACCCAAATTCCTTTGTTTCTTGCCCTAGTTCTAGGTAGTCCATTGATAAAATCCATCTATATCTGCTCCCACTTCCAGGTTGGAACTTCCAATGGCTGAAGCAATCCACTTGATTTCTTCTGTTCATCTTTAACCAACTGACAGTTCAAACACTTGGAAATGAACTTTCAAACAATCCTTTTCATATCTTCCCAGTAGTAGGCTCGCTTCATGTCTTGATACATCTTATTACCACTGGGATGAATCGTCAACTTTGAGTGATGACATTCCCTCAGAACCTTGTCTCTTAATCCATCGATATCAGAAACAACCAGTCGTCCTTGCTTTCAAAGCCAAACTTCTTGATCAACCTCAAACTCTTTATTCTCTGGTTCCAACTTCTGGATAATCTCGACAAGCTTTGCATCACACTTTTGGCCCTTGCCAATCCTTTCGATGAGAGTAGGTCTTATTGGAAAGCTTGCCAACATTTCTATATTCCAACTTGCATTGTGGTCTAAAATCAAATCCTTCCAAGTACTTGAGGTCCTTCGATTCAGAAAACATCGCTCCCAAACTTGCTTGTCTTCGCCTCAATGCATCCACCGATCCGTTATCTTTACCAAGGTTATAGGATATACGAAAATCATACGACGATAGAAACTCTAATCACAGTTATTGCCGATGATTCAAATCCTTAGGGGAGAAAAGGTACTTTAATGACTTGTGATATGTTAACAACTCGAATTGAACTCCCAACAGGTAATGTCTCCACTTCTACAAAGAAAAAAATATTGCTGCCAACTCCAAATCATGAGTTTGGTAGTTCCTTTCGTGCGGCTTCAGCAGTCGAACAACATAGGCCACAACTTATCTGAAACGACCCAAACTTCCCAGTAAAGGAAAGTCCGGATTGCTTTGAGAACAACACACATCAGGATACAAACTGAAGAACATTTTTATTGCTGAATACAACAATTACATCAGAGTACAAGAATATAACAGAGTATGAACATATTAAACAATAGAATTACAATAATATCAGAGATTTACATTACATTTAAATAGCAGCGAAAAAATAATACAAATATACAACTAAAAGGAATACACAAATACAGAGCTTTCCAAATGCCGCTTCAGCTGTAATCTAGGATCCTGTAAATATATCTGCAAAAGCTACTCGACTGCCCGTGTGAAAAATATGCGCACCCGAGTTTGCCAGTGAAACAAACTACAGGTCAGTCATGGGACTGGTATGAGAAATCTAACTTAACTTATCTAATTAATATGGCTAATCACAGGACCATGCCGCTAACGCGGAACGGGTTTACTCCATTGGATTGCCAGTGTATAAAATAAAGTAAATCGTTAAACAACGCAATGCGTTTTAGAAAAATGGAACCATTATAAGACCTAAGTCCCATCACACAATGCAACGCAAACCGGAGGATAGGGTTTTACCTTATAATGGTCAAAAGATGCTTGATACGATAAAAGGGATTTAATATTAGTGTGTATATATATATGGGTAAATATATATAATAAACATTTCAATCATAATGTATCAATCATAGACGGCATAGTACCCCATCCTACTCTGTCCCCATACTAGTTCTACAATCAAAACCGCAAGGTCGTATTGGAAGTTGGATTTCCATCAGGAGTCGAGGCTAGGGGCAAGCTCCTCTCCGATTCGAGACACTCTAGCAAATGCCTCAGGATCCCCCGCAGTGAATCCTTGGAGCGGTAGGGCCGGTCCCTGCCTATCGGCAATGGATTAGTTATGCCTGAACACACGCTTCCCGGTCCCTTTGGACCTATAGTATGACCACTAACGTCCTATAAAAATACGAGGTGCCTCAAAATCCATCATCCACATAAGTAAAATGTCAGCCAGTTTAAGCACTGACACCACTTCTAGCTAGAAAGAAACATGTGCACTCCCTACGGTCCATATCCCGTTTTTGACTCATACCGGGGTGTGAGGCTCGCGAAGTCACGCTATACACAAAGCTATGCCGTAATAGGATATACTTCGATCATCCCACAAGGCCCGGCTTTTCAACAAAAGCCTTGATCATTTGCATCTTGGCGTGCCACATTGACAATTCACGCCATGCGATCAATCACTATTAATATATACCAGGTTATTAAGTAGAGAATAAATTCTCCACCCCCAAACAGACATACATTAATAGAAATCGATTTAATTCACATGGAACAAAATCCAACGTCAGACACACATCCATTTACAAGTTCGTTCTGGGTCTGAACGAAACCGGAGACACATGAGAGGTCCTCGCATATCCGAAACAATCAACAATAGTCCGGACGACTACCACTGAAGCCCCTTCAAGGTAGCTACTCCCATCATGGGTCTCAGTAGCAACACATCCATTCGATGTGAAGATTGTCGGTCTTCAACCACCGTCTTCATCTTCGACTCTTCATCGTCGTAGTAATTATTCGGAATGGGTTAGACCCGGTCTTTCCGAATAATTCACGTATTTTTATAATAAAAAATCAAGTACTATAAAAGCACATCCAAAGTCTCATTCCAATTTAGAATATTCTTTTAAATAAAATATTCACATTATCTTATCAAGGATAAATTCTTCAAATTTTTCTTAAATCTTTCTTTTAAAGATTTATTAAAACCCAATTTGTTTTAAAATATCAAAAAAAATTCTTTAATGATTATTTAAATTTAAGAAATTAATCTTATCTTTAACTGGGTTAAAGAACTAATGTCATTTAAAACATAGTTCACGGTAAACCCAAAATAATTTTCCATAAAATATGGAATCTTCACAGAAATCAAATCAATATATAATCGCTATAAATTTCTGTATCTGACCAATAAAATAAATGGAATAACGGCAAAGCCTCTTAAATTCCATATGTAGTATCGGCCTTCTTTTGCAGAAGCTTATCTCGGTTATTATAAATTCGAATTCCATTCAACTCCAATTTAATATATTAAACTGGAAACTTCACTTATGGAAAATTTCCATTTAAATCTTAATAAAAGATTTATAAGTTCCAAATCATATTTTCATTTTCAGTTGGGTTAAAGAACATATGTCACTTAAAAACCCAGTTCACAATAAACCCAACTCACATTTCATCTTATTCCAATTACTAAATATAATTCAAAACTTTAATAATCTAAATTAAAAGATATAATCTTTCCTCAACTGGGTTTAAGAAAGATGTTATTGAAGACACCCTTCACAGCAAACCCAAAATCCAATTTATTCGATTTAATTTGAATTAAATATTAAATAATTGGAAAACTTCGTTAAATCTAAATTTAATGATTTACTTTAGGTAATAACTAGTTCATTTCAATAAAAATATATTTTCTAAAACATATTCTTTTTCTAAAATGTTCTTTTTCTAAGATATTTTTCTAAATTATTCTTTTCTAGAATATTCTTTATTGGAATGTGACTCAATCGACAACCATATATTGCATATAATCAACAATCATGATAAATAATTATCACACATCCAAATAATCAAACAGAGTGGATTCTACACTAAATATTGGGACGAATGTAGGTCAAATATCATCCCAACACCCGTGTGGGGTTTCATCCAACAAACAGATAATAAATTATTTGTGCACTTGGGCGATGTGTATAAATTATCGACTCAGTCACATAAACAAGTCGGATGGCTTGTAAATGGAAGTGTAATATTCAGTTAACAACATATTTAACACACCAAACATTTCAACATCACAGACATATGTTTCAATTCTTTTTATTGTGAACAATTGACAATAAAAATCTTAACTTTTATTTCAATCCTTTTTATTGTTAACAAATGGCAATAAAAATCTTTACTCTTATTTATTTACCCAAAATGCATATTTTTGGTCTCATTCGTTTTCATGACAAAATGAATATTTTACGTCATCTCCTTTTTAAATGACAAAAATGTCTCTTTCTAATTCATCCTTTTAATATGACAAAAATAATCTGTTTTATTTCAATTTACATTTTCTAACAGGAATGTACTTTTTTATTCTAATGTTCATTTTCTAGCAAAATGTACTTTTTGCTTTCTAACAAAAATTATGTTTAACTCTAATTCATTTCAATGTAAACAATATGCCAGTCTTGTCTAATTCATTTCAATGTAAACAAAATGAGTATTTTTACTTCACTCTTTTTTTTTAGATGATAAGAAGAATGTTATTATTTCATTCTTTACATTTGTCAAAAATGAGTACTTTTGTCATTCTTTTACCTTTGACCAAAAATGCATAATTTATTCTAATCTTTTTAATGTACAAAATATGATAATTTTGTATAATCTTTTCAATGTTACAAAATATGATAGCTTTGTCTAACTCTTCTTTAATGTACAAAATATAATAGTTTTGTCTAACTCTTCTTTAATGTACAAAATATGATTATTTTGTTAAATTCTTTTAATGCTCATTTCTAACTCATTCTCTTTTTAATGTATAAAAATATACATTTTCAATTCATAACTTTTTAATGTATAAAAATATACATTTTCATTTCATAACTTTTTAATGTATAAAAATATACATTTTCATTTTATTCTTTTAAATGTATAAAAATATACATTTCCTATTTTATTCTTTTAAATGTAACCAAGAATGACCTTTTTCTAATTCTTTCTTTATAATGTGACAAAAATGTCCTTTTCTAATTCCTTATTATAATATATAAAAATGTCCCTTTTCTAATTCTTTCTTATAATATATAAAAATGCATTTCTGGTTCATTCCTTTTTTTAATGTACAAAATATGCATTTCTAATTTAACACAAAAGTAACAAATTTTAATCCAATAAACATTTTATCACAAAATGTTATTTTATGTCTAGTGTAACATTTCATAACAAAAATGTTATTTTGTTCTTTATAATCTAATTAACAAAAATGTTAATCTTGCTCTTCATAATCTAATTAACAAAAGTGTTAATCTTGCTCTTTGTAATCTCATTAACAAAAGTGTTAATCTTGCTCTTTATAATCTCGTTTTTTTAATGTAATCAAATATGACAATAAAACATGATTTCTTTACTAATTTTGACAAAAATGTTGATTTCTTTCATTAACACATTTTTACATAAAAATGATATTTTATTCCATTAGCATGTATTTACATAAAAATGGTACTTTAAGTTTTAACACAAATCTTATTCAACAAAAGTGATAATTTGTTCTAACATAAATCTTATTCAACAAAGGTGGTAATTTGTTCTAACCCCAAATCGTATTCAATAAAGGTGGTTATTTGTTCTTTATTTACATTTTAACAAGAAATGTAAATTTTGTTCTTTTATTACATTTAAACAAAAAATTGTAACTTTTGTTTCAATTCTATTCTCTAACAAAAATGTGAATTTTTGTTTCAATTCTATTCTCTAACAAAAATGTGATATTTTTTTTTCAATTCTATTCTCTAACAAAAATGTCTCTTTTATCTTAATTTACATTTTCTGACAAAAAAATGTCCTTTTTATCTTAACTTACATTTTCTAACGAAAATGACAGATTTAATTTCTAACATAAATGATAAGTTTAATTTCTAACATAAATGATTTAAAATGATATTTATAACTAAAATGCCAAGTTTAAACTAACCTGACAATTTCATACTAACATGACGATTTTATCACTACAATGATAATTTATATTAACATAGCGATTTTATCACTACAATGATAATTTATATTAACATAGCGATTTTATCACTACAATGATAATTTATATTAACATAGCGATTTTCCATATGTATACAATTCAAGTTGGTCGTTCTTTGCAAACACAATTAATCAATTCACACATATATGTATTTTACACCACAATCGATGATAAATCATATTTTAATTTTAAAACGAGAAATCTCACCTTAGTTTCTATTTGAATTTCTGTTCACATTCAAATTTGGTTGAATTTCCAAAGTGCTCCTTTTCAGATCTGGTTGGTTTCATCATGTAGATCTCAGAAAGACGATTCCAACGCACCCCCGTTTGCGCGATTCTGTTTTGAATTGGAGGAGATATGATTGTTTAAACATTTGATTTCAATTTGGGATAATTAAATGATTAATTTAATTAGAAGTCCACTTATCCTTAATCAAAATTAGGCCTTCCCTCTTGTGTACTCCTTCGTTTGTGATAATAGAACCCATCGCGCCCCCCCCCCCTTTCATCAATTTCGCACGCTCCTCCAAGGCACCGGAGATCGATCAACTCCTTCCACGGCGACGCCCTCGGCGAGCTCCACCACCACCGCCACCCATTGCTCAACTCGACCCCCCCTACAGCGCCGGAATCAGCCCCTAACGACGCGCCTTTGGGCCATGAATTCGCGCAGACTCTGATGTTAAACTTGATCTTAACCGTATCAAATCGACTCTCTCCCTGTGCTCAACAATCTTGCTTTAGAAGTGTAGAATAATTTGTTGTGGATTGAGGATGATTAGGGATTTAGTTTCGGATAAATTTGGCCATTGGTTTTGAAGTATACGGCGGCTTTAGGAATGGCATTAGGGTTTGTAGTGTACAACGTAATTATACCGTATTTTCTATTTTTAATGAATTTATTTATTTCACTTTAGATCCAAAAATACCCTTTAGCTCAAACGAATTCCAATTCTAGCCCAACAAAAGTTGCCCCTAGGCAAATACCCACATTCCGGACGCAATGAGCTATGTCTCGCGAGCCAAATCGAACGTCTGTAGGCAGTTTTCTTTAATTTAATATTTAAATCAACTATTTAATTAATACAAACGTACATTTAAATCAACCGGGGCTACATACGAACCCAGAAAAATCCAGAAAAATTATTTCTGGCTTTGTTTTAACGATACGGCCCTAACAAAACTAATCTCGTTGAATTCTGAGACTGTTTGAAAAACGGCCATTTTCAAGTTGATTAAATTTGACTAAAACGGAAAAAACACATTTTCTTCTACCACGCTCACAAATTAATTCGAAAAATTATGAAAAATTAAACTTAACAATAATTTGACATTCCGGTTCCACCAAAAGTGGTTTCGTCAAAAACCGAGGTCATTTGAAAAATGGCTATTTTTAAGGGCTATATATTATATTAAAATATATAAATTCTACAGCGACTTTTCTAAATTTTAATCTGGGCATAACTTTTTATTCCTGCGATGAAATTTTAGTTTTTCAGATTCGTTAGAAAGATATGATTAAACAGATTTAAATATTTCTTGTTTCGCTCAATTCTGATTTAAAATGAATCATGTACATTCAGTTAAAGTTCAAATTTAAATTTTCAAACTGCAGCACTGTTTTAAACTCCTTTTATAATTAAATTAAATTTATTCGTTTTAAAATAAATTTTTAGTCGTTCTTATTTAAAATAGATTATTTTAAATATTAAAATCCATTAAAATTTCTAAAATAAAAAATTTAAATTGGCCCCAAAATTCCGGGTTGTTACATTATCCTTATGCATCAACACTGCTCCAAGTCCAGTATCCCATGCATTGGTGTATACCACCATCCCTTGTTCGCACTCGGAATGGTCAAAACAGGAGCACTCATCATTCTCTATTTCAGGATTCCAAAAGCTTGCTCACACTTTGCATCCTATGTGAGCACCTGATTCTTCTTCATCAATCCTATTAATGGCGCAGTTATCTTAGAGAAATCCTTTATAAAATAGCGATAATATCCCACTAACCTAGGGAAACTCCGAACGTCCATCGCATTCTTAGGTCTATCCCAGTCCTGGATTGCTGCCAGTTTAGCGGGGGTCAACGCTATTCCATTTTCAGAAACAACATGGCCTAAGAACCACACTTCGCTCTTTCAAAAGTGACACTTATAAAACTTAGCTCTCAGCTGATGCTTTCACGATATTTCCAAAACAGCTCTCAAGTGCGTCTTATGCCCTTTCTCATTCCGAGAATAAACCAGAATATCATCCATAAGCACAAGCACGAACTTATTCAACTGATCTCTGAACACTCTATTCGTAAGATCCACGAAATACAATTGCACATTAATCAATCCAAATGCCATCACCAACCAATCGAAGAAACCAGATGGTGTCCTAAAAGCAGTCTTCGGTACACTACCGGTTGTTACCCTCAACTGATGGAATCCCGTTGCCAAATCCATCTGAGAAAACACCTTGGCCTCATGAAGTTGATCGAATAAGTCATCTATCCTCGGCAACGGATACTTGTTCTTTTTGGTCACCTTGTTCAGCTCATAATAGTCTACACACAATCTCAAAGATCCATCTATCTTAGTTACAAACACAACAGTGCACCCCATTCGGATATGCCTCTTCGAATGAATACATTTCCCAAAAGGTCACGTACTTGTACCTCCAACTCTTGTTGTTCATTAGGCGCCATCTTCCTAATAGGCATAGCGATAGGTCCAATACCCTAGACCAAATCGATTCTGAATTCAATCTCCCAATGTGGTGACATCCCTTTGACCACTTCAAAGACACTATCAAACTCACTTGCGATAGGCACTGATGAAAAGTCTTCCCGTGGAATCACAAGTGAATATAAATAGATCACAAAGACACCATTTTCGGGCTTATATCGAATCACAACCATTTACTCTTCCACATTTCTGAGTGTCACTTCCAGCTTCTTACTATCCACTTTTGCTGCATACACCTTGAGCCAGTCCATACCCAAAGTAATCCCAAACCCTACGAAGTTCAAAACAAAAGAATCACACACAACGAAGCAACCATGACTAGACAAAACTAGTCCATGACAAATCATACACAAACTAGACGAACCCCCAACTGGATTGTCACAACAAAAGGTCTATCACAAATCTCGGGTTCCGAACCCAAATGGCGTACAAGCTCATTACAAATGAATGAATGCGATGCTCCAGTACAAAACAACACACAAACTGAAACATCTCTAATGGAAAAAATACCTTGAACAATAACACTTTTCCCTTTCTCTTCCACAGTAGGAGCCTTGAAGTCGATGGCACAACTTCTAAAGCATACGCCTTCAGAACCAGCTTAACCTTAACTAGTTCTGGGAATCCTTCTTGTCATACCGAGGCTTTTCACACATAAAGCACTTCTTTTCAGCCTTTGGATTCTTGCAATCCTTGGAAATATGGTCCTTTTGCCAGCAATTAAATCAAGTTACTTCCCCTTTCAGCTTTTTCAGACCATCTTTTCCTTTCTTTTGTTGCTGCTTCCTAATTTTGTTATTACCACCCTATTGTGGTTTCAGTTCTTCTTTAGCTTCAACAACAGTCTCTTCCTTAGGAAAAACTCTCGCATCTCAGAGATTTCTAAACAATCTTCTCGTAAGTGTCATCTGGATGATCAAATGGTTGATTCCCAAGATATTTGTCCAAGCCAATGACAAATTTCTCATTCTTCTGATAAGGCGTCTCAACATATGAACGAGCATACTTCGACAAAGATTCGAACTCAGAAACGTACTCTAGTACTGGTCGACCATTCTGCTTAAGCTCGACAAACCTCTTAAACAAAATAGACTTTTAACGGTAGAGATAAACTTCGTCTCAAACTTGACTTAGAATAGCTCCCATGTAATATAATCTTTTGGAGTTTCTAAAGTGACAAAGTTCCACCAATCCATAGGTCTTCCCTATAACTGTCTTAATGCAAGCTTCCTCTTCGTCGCATCATCAATTCTAAAGTTTCTAAAGATACGAATGCAAGTATCAAGCCACCCTTGAATTTCTTCAATTGGTTCAATCCCCTTAAACTGCTTCCCTACTACAGTAGTGAAATTTTTGCAATGTCCATAGCTCTAGGAACCTGCACTTCAAATCCTACATTTACTGCGGCTATCTCTTGAGCGGTTACCCTTCTCATGATCGCTGCCATCAAGGCCTCGAACATAGCTGGGTAGTCAGGTATACCGCCATTACCCCTACAGGAATAGTCTCCTCCCTAGCAGCGTTTCTTGATGGTCGACAATGCATGAGAAAACTGCAAATGGAGTTCAAACGCTATTATAGTATACACTACTATATAGTTTACATCCATCAGAAATCTACAAATATGTCTCTCATACATAATTACATCTTTGAATTTTGGCAAAAATCGATAACTAGAGCTCTGACACCAAATGTGATGATTGCCCATAACTCCTACACTTAACAAGGGAAATAATGCGCTAAAAGGTGTGCCAGGCCGCCATGGACAATCATTAAGGTAAGATAATACAAGCAAAACCTGTCGTATAACTCACAGCACAAGGCTAAATTATAATAGAATATATACAACAGGCAATAATAGTGTCATAATTGCATAGAATTTTAAACTTCCATATCATCAAGGAACATCCATAACTTCGTTGCATTACATCATCAAACTCTGTACAAAAGGCCTCACCACAACACTCAGAGAATATATCAAACAGCGGACAACATCGTAATATATCTAGTAGAAAACTGGTATGCAAGCCTTCAGGTTGTCTTCGATCTACAACATCGTCCACTAAGATTTACTACATGTTACCTACTACTCAGTCTGCCTATCCACATTATGGATGAACAACCCAAGGTAATTACAGGGAAACATAAAACCTTGAGTCAAACAACAATCTTAGTGAGCGACAAAACAACTATCTAACATCCTCAATAAAGTATATGATAATTGGCAGATTAATCAACCAATCTACCAGATCATGAGAGAAGAACCCAAACCGGTCTTCCCCACATCCGAAAAGGATAGCCTTTACAATAAACAATTTGAAACAACGGTACATTTATGGAAATTAGTTATCAATCATAGACCATCCTAATCGATATTGATATCTCCCAAGCATAAGCCCCGAAGGCCTAAACCAACATCAGAAAAGAACCCAAGCGATATCTCCTTCGACGTTGAATAATCTACATAAGACAATACAAGCAAACAACCATTAATCCATGACTCTGGCTATCACCGCTAATCCTGCTTCGAAATCATCGTTAATCGTATGACTGGCTAAACACCTTGCCATTAACTATCAAGGGCTAATGGTAATCCCCAGCTCTAGCAAAACTCCATATGCTATGTATCTCGGCCCGTCGAGCTGCCCAGGGTACTCTACCAATCACTTCTAGTCTTTTAGGTGTCCCTATTATACCAGTACTTTGAGTCCGCTAGAACCTACGACAATGATAATCCCTCAGCCTTTGATATCTCTAGCCATTCAACCTGATGACTGGTCATAAGCTTAAGCCCCTTCTCGAGCAACCATTATCCACAAACTTACCACCTTGACTCGTCTTCACATTCATTGAATTATGACGATCAACGAACATTTCACAACACTTTGAACATTCCTACTTGAATTCACTTCAAAACTACATCCATTTTCGAACCAAAATAATCATCACTTTTGGTCGACATTCAAGCAATTGTACTTCAGCCTTTCCGCTATGAAAAACACACTACAACATTTAATTTAGCCTTTCACAGTGTTTGCAAATGTTGTTATATCTTCTGTCAACACATTATGAATGACTCGACCTTTTAGGTCATGGATGACCTAACTCATTAGGTCACGAACGACGTAACTCCAATATGTTACCAAACGACCCAACCCAATTTCCAACGACCTGACTTGAGCGACCTGCCTCCATCACAACCTGACTTGAGCGACCCAACCCAATCATAGCCCAACGACCTGACTTGAGCGACCCGCCTCCAACATAGCCTAACGACCTGACCTGAGAGACCGGCCTCCTTCATAGTCTAATGATCTGACCTAAGCGACCTGACACCAACGACCCGAAGCTCTTTGATGACCCAACCTTCATTTCTTAGAGCACAAGCCAGCGACCTATTCAAAAATGACCCAACTATAAATCTGACTAGTTTACCTCCAATTTTAACCAAATCATCAACAAACGACCGCATTGATGCATACAACTCATCCAAATCTTCAATTTCAACCTTCAACGCTTTATGAAATCATTAACGACTCTAAAATGAAAATTATTCATCAACAACCATATAGAATTCACCAAATCATGATAAATCAATGAATAGACAAAATAATGGATCTAAACTTGCATGAACGTATGGATTAACGTAAGAATTACCGATCTAAGTTGCTAGATTAGATCCTAGGGTTATTCAAACGAAAATATACTTACCATGACGTAGATCTCAATGAAAAAAACTTTAAATGATAAAAATAAGATCAAACAACCCATATACTTTATTGAGTCCATATGAGAGATGCTTATCACTCACCAATTCTTTGAATTAACTTGAAATCACTAAATTCTCAATTCGGACAGCGAAGAATGTTCTTCAAACCTCTTAATTTAATGTGATCTCCCTTCACTTGATGTAGATCTAGCTTTGTTTGATGTTGATCTTCAATATATTCTCACGTAGATCTAGAATTTTAATGGTGGAAATGTATATTTTATTGAGCGTGGAGGATCACAAGCTCAACCAAATGCATTTAACCTTAAACTTTAAACCATAAGAAAATAAAATGTAAACAATAAACCATAGTTTAGTAATAAGTATAGTAGTTATCCATTTTAAATGCCTTTATGATTATGTCTTTTTCCTCTTGCTTTAGAGTAGTTTAACAGGATGTACACTTACCTTCTTTTTCCAATACTTGATTTAACATTTTAGCGCTTTCTCTTAGGCGAACAAGTATGATTCTTTGTTCTACCTTTTGCCCAAATTCAAATATTTTATCCTTAAACTAAAGCTTATTATTCAATTATTTTATTCTTGAACCAGAGCTTATTATTTAATAAAGAAAAGTAACCCTCGCTCCATACCTCTAATCCCCTCTTTATAGCTTTCCACTAGCCCACTAATGGGCCACACCAAATCAGCTCATTAATGACTTATAAAACCGGAACAAGAACTGTGAAACACTAAAATAGCGATTCCTCCCAAATTATTGAACCAAATCTTTATTGCGACACACTACGGAATTAGCAAAACCATTTCCTTTCCAATGAAATCGATCACAACAACTGGTTCGATCCCAGTCAATAGTTATGGCCTGTACAAAACTGACAGGGGCAAAATGGTCACAAATAAATTTGGTAAACATTATGGACATGTCTCACATCCCCGTAACCAACATATCAAAATATGAGAAAGAGCCAACCCATTGGGAATTAAATAAAAATATTTTATGATCCTCTGATACGTAAAATCCGGGTAGTTACATTAGATTTCCACTCCGCTATTCCTCATGGTTGGAATGCGTTTTCGTTTCCTACGCGTTGTGACTAACGTTCTGATCGCTTTTTTTTCCATTGCTTCTCTTTTCCTTTCCTTTATTTTTCTCTCCTCTCATTAATTTTCCAAGCTTTTTTAAATAGAGTATAAAGGCCTTGGTGTTTGGAGCATAGGTGTATGGATTTTAAGGGCGGAAGTGTACGGCCTAGGAGGGTGTACGAGCGTGTAAGATTTGGCAAGAGGATATGGGCTTTAGGGGGTGTGTAGGGTAGTGTTCAGGTCACAAGAAGGTGTTGTGTGGTCCTGGGTTCTGTGTAGAGGATGCGTGTATGAGGTATAGGTAGGGTGTTTGGCCCGGGTACGGATAGAGGAGGGTATAGCCATGGCGTTGAAGGGATGATTGTGTGTGTGGCTTAGAGGAGGAGGTGGGAAGCCTTGAAAATAGTGGTGGAAGAACATAAGGAATGTAAAGAGAAAGTGAAAATGATTTTGTGCAAAATGAAGTGAAAGTTGAGGTTTATTTATACTTGATTTTTAAAAGGCAAATGGCCATACTAATCTTCTCGTATTTTCATTGAAATATACACTCTTACTTATGCATGAACAAAGAGAAGTAATGGCAAATTATTGGTGATATTAAGAAACAAAATTATTACTTTCCTTATTTTCTTAACTTTACTTTTCAAATGGAAGACTTTAGCCTTGATTTGATTTGCATTAATGGTGGAAGAAAGGGTTTGTGCCTTCAATTTTATGATTTGCCTTATTTTCTTAAACTTCAAAATGATAAAAAAAAAACCTTTGTTCCTTTTCCATAAGTACATGACTAAGGCATTAGAGCATCTCCAACTAATCCGAAGTGTGGAAATTCGATTTGCGATTTTCCACACTCTGGGAAATAGGGAATCGCAACAGTTTTAAGTCCACGCGCTTGTTCAACAAACACGTGGATTTACGCGTTTGTTGAACAAGTGCGTGGATTATTTAAAAACCTACCCCATAATAAAAAATCGCGCGCTTGTTCAACAAACGCGTAAAGCCTACGCGTTTGTTGAACAACAGCCTAAACATTTCTGCCTATATCAGGCGGATTTCCGTCATTTTCATTCATAATTTTCAGAAAATTTCCTTTTTAATTTTTATTTTTAATTATTTCTACGATGAAATGCCGCCACGTCAAGTTAAGTCTGGAAGACACATCTGCCATCCTCCGACAGATCCAAATGTCGGGCAAGCACATATCCCACCAGATGCCACCGTGACTGCTGAGAGCCTTCGAGTATTACACGATCTACCTGCGACACTTACACATCGAATGCCTATTGCAGTTGCTACGCCTCAGGTATAATTTTATAACTTTACAACGTATATCGACAGCTGTTTTACTATACATGAATGTTGTTTAATATTATATGTTTACAACAAAATATTATACGTTTAGGTTTGACATATTGCTATGCGAGGTACTCGGTCACATTGTATGACACATTTTGCGCAGTTACCTCAGCCTATATCAGTTGGACTTCGTGATACACCATTTGGCCATTTTTTAGATTTACCTAGGTTTGCTCATGTTGACCAATGTCGTGTAGAGGCTATTAGTGAGCGATGGTATCCTACTACACACACATTTCACTTCGTTGATTATGAGTTAGGGCTTACTCCTTTAGATTTTTACGTGTTCACGGGCTTTGAGGTTGGTCGTCCAGATCGTGTCCCTGTCCCCTTTGATGTATCATTTGAGGAGGTTGATAGTTTTTTAGAGTAGTTATCGGGTTTAGATCCTCAGACCGTTGCTTCAGGTGCCATTAGCCTACCTACTCTGCAGTCCTATATAGTTGCACATCAGACCACTGAGGCTATGCACACCTCCGTTATCAGGGCCTTCTTATTATAACTTTTTGGTTCCACCTTTTTTAGCAAAAATAGGGGGACTATTAGACTTGGGTTTTTGGCTAGCCTTGTAGACATAGAGCAGCTGCATTTGTTCGATTGGGGTACAACCATATTAGGCTATTTGTATGTAGCTTTGGATCTCTACACCGTACAGCACTGCAAGCAGCTGTACGGTTTCTGGTATATTCCGCCCTTCTGGTATTACGAGTACATGGCGAACATTCACCCCCGACTTATTGTTGAGGCCATCACTACACCTTACATATACTTTCCGAGATTACGATGATGGGGTCATGCTATGCATCTCGCTCGTTCTACACAACATAACGAACTTATGGAGGCGCACACGCAGATTGATTTGAGGTAGCGGGATGGCATTATTCGGCGTCCATGGCAGACGTACATAGATTTTTTAGCTTCTCAGCAGGACCACCCGCTCGTTTTCCATTTTAGGCTTTCGAGGCATAGGGTATGCTTCCAGGTATCTACATGCCCTTTCATTTGGTATTTGGGGGAGTGTTATAGCTATACAGGTTAGAGCGAATTCCTTCCGATCCACTCCCATGGGATCAGATGTTCGGGGATATACAGGTAGGATCAGCATATATTGCGGGTACGAGGTCTGCGGGCTGGGTGGATGGTGAGCCTTTTACAGTGCCTATAGATTTTTATACCTATTGGGCCCGAGTTGCGCCACGCGCTTATGCTTCACCAGACTATATTCGGGATTTTAATTTTGACCATATCGGGCCATCTTCAGTAGCAGGCAAACTCCCGGTGCATCCCCCTACGTTTGCTCCTGTATCGTCTCAGTTCACACAAAGTGGTGCGTCGGACCCTCCGCCACACACTTTTAGGACGTATGACGTACAAGGTCAGATTGTAGAGGACCCATTGCAGTACACACCTATTGACCCTCCCGGAGTACCGTCAGCCAATTTGTATCATTCACATCAGGTATGTAAGAGTTATACAATAATACTGGTATACAATTTCATTATAAAAACTGCATTTGTGTAACACAAGTTGTCACATTATTAGTACTCGTTGTATATGGACCATGATAGATGGATATTGGCTGCTTTTGTGCATATGACGTTGGATTGCACACAGTTGATGTACCAGAGTTTACGTATAGCTTTGGCACAGCAACAGTCTCAGTACGAGGCCTAGATTGCTTCCCTACAGGCCCATATTGCCGACCAACAGCCGCCGGGTGCTGGTGATGGATCAGATATGGCCGATGATTTTGATGATGATCATGATGACAGTTCTGATGGGGCAGGTAGCGATGTTATGCCTATTGACTGATGATTCATGCAGAGACACGGTTGTATGTTTTTGTGATGGCTGGCGTTGTTTATATTACATGTATTGTTGACGCTGACATGATTGTATGTTTTTGGTATAACTGACGGTATGTTGATGATGACTTTGTTGTATGTTTTTGTATTATATGCCTTGTGACATAGTTAATATTATTGTACGTTATTTTGTGTGCCATATATTTGAGTGTAAACGTGTTTTGATATTGAAGTATGTTTTTTATTGCTGTTAGGATGATGATGACAATACTGTATTTGTGGTGTTCTATATTTCTAGTTTAAACAAACGTTATTGTTTAAATAAACGTATAAATTTAATTTAATTTTGAAACGAGCCTGAAATGGCGCGGTAGCTTGAAAATTCGATTTGGATTGAATGTACAGGACCCAAATTAAATCGAATTTCAGTCCA
Source organism: Allium sativum (assembly GCA_030737875.1). NCBI lineage: Eukaryota > Viridiplantae > Streptophyta > Magnoliopsida > Asparagales > Amaryllidaceae > Allium > Allium sativum. The sequence goes on along the minus strand of CM060916.1, from coordinate 353,418,802 downwards.
ATAAGAAATAATAGAATCTGTTTAATTATATCTTTCTAACGAATGCAAGAAATTTATATTTCACTTTATAATTTTTGAGTTATATCAAGTTTAAAATTTAAAACAGTCGCTATGGAATATATATATATATATATATTAATATAATATAATGCCCTTAAAACTAATTTCGGAGGTCACGTACTGGCTTGAAAAATTAAGGAAAAATTATTTCTAGATCTGTTTTGATGATACGGTCGTAACGAAACTAATTTCGTCAAATTTTGAGACCGTTTGAAAAAGGGTATTTTTAAGAGCTTTAGATTATTTAATATATATATATATATATAAATTCCATAGAAACTATTTTAAATTTTAAACTAAAAATAACTTTCAATTTATATTATGAAATATGAATTTTTCACATTCGTTATAAAGATATAATTAAACATATTCATATGTTTTTGGTTTTACTGAAATCCGATCTATATTGAATTTTATACATTCAATTGAAATTTAAAATCTAATTTTCAAACTACCGCGCCATTTCAATCTCTATTTATAATTAAAATAAATTTATACGTTCTAACTTCAATTAAAAAAAATAATTGGTTCTGATACCATTTTACGTCGATTTTCAAATTCCTTGCATTTTCAAACTGCTTCCATTACAAATAACCTATTACATACGGTGCTTACATAAGTCAACTTTCAAACATTCCTACGATATATAGACAAAATGCAACATAAATACAGTGCTTACATACCACCTTCTCTTCTTCGCCTCATTATCTCAAATCTCCGAGACTTCATATACTCGCGTTGCGTATCGTCCATTTGCGAAATTTTCGTAAACATGACTGCATCTTCCTCCTTTCGTCGCTTTACCTCAACAAGTTGATGAATTGCGTCAATCTTTTCTTGCTGGTGAATGCTTCTTCTCTTGAGTGAGCTCAAATGTAACGGCTCGGATTTTTCCCAGACCTAATCGATCGCAAAATCGATTAAGACCGTTGAAAACCTGAATATGTTAACTCTGGGAATACAACAACATCAGAACAACAACAACAAACTTTTATAAACATCACAATAATGTTGCATCAGAGTAAAGAATATCATAGTACATTGAATAAAATACAGCGGAAGATTTAAATTACAACAAATACAATACAGTGCAGCGGAAACAAAATAACTAATGCAGCGGAAGACAACTATGCTCTGGACACAGCTTTAGGCTTCGATCCAGAATCTTGCTCAAGAGATAAATATCTGCAGAAACTACTCGACTGCCCGTGTGGAAAAGAGGGCACCCGAGTTTGCAAAGTGAAACATGAGTCAGTCAGGGGACTGGTGTGAGAATTCTTAACTAATTTAACTAATAGTAATAAGGCAAATCCAAAGACCACGCCGCTGACGCGGAACGGGTTTATTCCAATGGATTGCCGTGCATAAATTAAGGTGACTGAACATATAAATAAATAAATCATAAAACAATGCAATGCTTTTGGAAAAATGGAATCATCATAAGACTCAAGTCTCATCACACAATGCAACGCAAACCAGAGGATAGAGTTTTACCTTATGATGATTAAAAATGCTTGGTACGATAAAAACGAATTTGATATTATTATTAGTGTATATAAAAACATTTCAAAATAAATGTATCGATCCTAGGTAGCATAGTACCCCATACTACTATGTCGTCATACTAGTAATACAATCAAGTCCATAGGGTCGTATTGGGAATTGGGCTTCCATCATGAGTCAAGGCTAGGGAGGACCTCCTTACCGATTCGAGACACTCTAGCTAATGTCTTAGGAATCCCTGCAATGAACCCTTGGAAAGCAGCATGGCCGGTCCACACATACGACTTTGCGGATTAGTTATTCCTGAACACACGTTCCCCGATCCTATAGGACCTATCATCCGAGGTGCCTCATTCCATCATCCACATAAATAAAATGCTGGGCCGTGTAAAAAACCAAACACCACTTCTAGCTATAAAGATACGTGTTGCTCTCCCTGCGTTCCCTTCTCCTATTTTAAACTAAACCGGGTTGTCAGGCTCGTGAAGCTACATAATACCCAAAGCTATGCTTATTCAAGCCGTGCTTTGATCGTCACCACACGGTTCTGCTTTTCAACAAGAAACCTTGATCATTGCATCTTGGTATGCCACACTGTCAATCCATATCATACTATTAATCTTTTACCAAAATATACAAAAGGGTGTTAAGAAAGAGAATAAATTCTCCGCCACCAATCATTCATACATTTGGCAGAAAATCAATAAATACAATATAAACGAGTACAATGTCGGACACACATTCCATTTATAAGCCCTTTCTGGGTCTGAACGAAACTGGAGATACTCTCGTCCCGTATGTTCAGTACGGAAAGGAGGTACCTGCATATCCGTGAAATCAACATGTACATTTGGGTAATTACCCTGACACTTGAATTGGGAGCAAGTCAATTCAAGGTCTTGATCGTTATCCATTCGAGGGAAGATTTACGGTCTTCATTCGCCGTCTTCAAACTTCGATTTTTAGACGTCGTTTGATTATTTGGAATGAGTTTAAACTCAAACTTTCCAAATAATTCTCCCATATATAATTTGAAAAACCATTTTTACATCGTTATATTATTTTGTAACAATTAATTCCTATTTTTAATTATTTGAAATAATTAAATTTTTATTTAACGACGCTTTTGGTCAATGGGCGACTCTGGCGCTGTTTTCAACCAATTTTGATTTACATATTTCTCAAAATCTAACCGTTGGATTTTAACGTAGTTTGCATTGTTGGAAAGATCTTCTCAAAACGGTCCTGATGGTTTCAGTTTTGGGAAAATCCGACGGTCGGATCTTTTGATATAGTCATTTAAAGGTACGAATCCAAAACGCGAGCTACCGCGCTCGATTCGTTCAATTTTAATTATATTTATATATAAATATATAAATATAAACCGTTCAACAATAATAACATCGTTCGATTTAACAACGGGCTAAACCACTACCGATTTCCAATCAATTTTAATTCATTTAAAAATGAAGATAATATTTCAACATTTTAAATACATTCTTTTATTTACATTAAAAATAAAAATTATAATTCAATGTCCAATTCCTCCCTTTATTCTTTAATTCTTATATTTACATAGAAATGTAAATTATATTTCAATGTTGAATTCCCTTCTTTTTTCCTTTATTTACATTAAAATGTAAATTCCATTTCAATGTTGAATTCCATTCTTTTTTCTTTTATTTACATTAAAAACGTAAATTCCATTTTTGATCACAATGTAAAATCACTTTTTTAATTAAAATGTAAAATTCTCCCTTTTTATATATAATGTAAATTGTAATTCACATTACAACGGTAATATCTTATTACTTAATTACATTGTCAAATCCTTCTATTTAATTACATTACAAATGTAATTACATTAACGGTGAAAAATTCTATCTTTAAAAATTATATTAAAAATGTGATTTTGATTCCATCGCCAAATTTCTCTTATTGATTACATAAAAAATGTAATTAACATTATAATGTAAAATTCCTATCTTTTAATTTACAATACAAAATCCTACTTTTTAATTACATTAAAAATGTAATTTATATTACATGTCAAATCTTGTCTTTTATTTGGCAACGTAAAATCCTACTTTTTAATTACATTAAAAATGTAATTAATATTACATGTCAAATCTTATCTTTTAATTAGCAACTTAAAATCCTACTTTTTAATTACATTAAAAATGTAATTAATATTACATGTCAAATCTTGTCTTTTAATTGGCAACGTAAAATCCTACTTTTTAATTATATTAAAAATGTAATTAATATTACATGTCAAATTTTGTCTTTTAATTAGCAACGTAAAATCTTACTTTTTAATACATTAAAAATGTAATTAATATTACATGTCAAATCTTGTCTTTTAATTGACAACGTAATATCCTAATTTTTAATTACATTAAAAATGTAATTAATATTACATGTCAAATCTTGTCTTTTAATTGGCAATGTAAATTTTTATACTTTAATTACATATAAAAATGTCATTTTTATTTACAATGTAAATTCTATTCTTTCATTTACATACAAAAATGTAATTTTATTCAGAGTATAAAATCTTATTCTTCAATTACATATAACAATGAAATTTTATTTTCAATGCCAATTCTTCTTCTTTAATTACATTAAAAATGTAATTTTATTTTCAATGAAAATTCTCCTTCTTTAATTACATATAAAAAATGTAATTTTATTTTACATGTAAAAACATATACTTTAATTACATAAAAAAATTCACCCTTTTAATTACATAATAAAATGTACTTTTAATTTACAATGTAAATTATACTCTTTAATTACATTAAAAATAATGTAATTTCTTTTACGTACAAATTCTGATCTTTTTACTTTTAACAAAAAGTAAATCTTTTCCATGTAGTCATCTTTTCCTTTTTAATTTTAATAAAAACACAATCTTTACCATAACGTTATATTTCAATTTAACAACCACATAACAGTATTTTATTAGACTAACAAGATTTAGACCAACCAAATACAACAGGGTGATGTATATAATTAATTTCTCATGATTCACAGAATAACCACAAACATGATACAACCAAATATTTATACAAATAATTGGTTCAAATTTTCTACCATACGCAGATCTAAAGTTTTGACTATCAGATCTAAACTCATACAACACAGAATAGCAAATCAATCAATCAGAATTTTATCACATCGTAGATCTAGTTCATGAACAATTCAACATATTTAAGTAACTAGAGAATATAATTAAATTGATTTAATTATTTAACATAGAATCTCACCTTGATTGGATATAGATCTAAAATTCAAAAAGGTCCAGAAATTGTTCCAATCAATTCTAAGGCGAAGTATTTGCTGTCACGATTTCAACGGATCTAAAATTTCTGAATTCGGAGTTCGTACGGACAAGTTATCAGTTTTTATTTAACAACTTTAATTGTAATAGAATTAAGCGTGGAAAATCATGGAATTTACCTTTTCAAATCAAGGCCAGAAAATTTCAGAAATGTTCAAAACTTTGGATCCGAATTTCTGGAGGTATACTCAATAATTTGCAGAGCCATTTGCTCGACGCCACAGAGCTAGGAGAGGGGGAGTTTCGCCAGGAAGAGGGGAGGTCGCGGTGGCGTGTGGTGGCCCGGTTGAGCACGGCGGCGGCGGTCTTCAAGGGGGCACGGCGGTGGCTACAAGGCACGGGAAGGTCTGATTTTGTTATGAGATCGATGAGGAGGGAGAGTACTTCAGAAAGTATAACTACGGGGTGGTCTAATTTTGAGCAGAGGAGGAGGAATCGAAGCTTGAAGTTTCGGCGGGTAGAAATGAGAAGACGAAGAAGAAGATAAATAAGGGAGAAAGAAAAATTATATAGAAAAGTAACATATGGGAAATGAATTAAAATATAAATGGGTAAGACATGCATTAAATAAAGGAACAAATGAATGCATGCATGTAAGCATAAAAGAGAATTTGAAATGAATGGACAAGGCATGCAATTTGATAATTTGTGACCAAATGATTATCTCATTTAATTTATTATTATTATTTTTGTAACTTACCTGCATTAGAAATAATGAAGAGAAAATAGTGGAACACGCATGCATGAAAGGAATGAAAAATTGGAAGGTTGGTAAAGGCAACATGCATACATCAAAATTGCTTTTGTACAGTTAAAAAGTATTCTAAATTAAATTGATTGTTTAGCTCTTATTTTGAAACCATTTTAATCTCTAAAATATATCAAGCTTTCATTAAAATACATTTCACAATAACATTTGAAGTACCCTTGATATAAGATTTCCATCAACTTCATATAAGATAATTTTTTTCAAGAGATTCATGAAGTCGTATAACTTTCCATATTATTATTACATTCTTTTCCTATTTTGATATGCGTTTTAAATTCCAAATTCAAACGCGCAATTAATATGTGCATATACTTTGAATATTTTTATAAATTTTATGGAGGGGTAGATCAATTTTGACCTTAATATGATGAGAGAGGAGTATTTTGAATAAGAGTGAATGAGAGATTAACGGAGTGAGAATCTGAACAATTCACATTCATAAACCCAATTTAATAACCATTAATCATATTTACTAATATGAAATGAATCCTTGAAATAGAAACTTGAAATGCGTCAAATGCAAAATTAAACCTCAAATTGCTTTAGGAGCTTAATTCGGTCAATGTAAAAATTAAAGCTAAAATGTTCATTATTAAATTTCATTGTTAATAAATAAATATATATAACTAAGGGAAACTGCCTATGTTTGACAAACTTCATATATTTAACAACCATAAATAAATAGAATTGATTGACAATTTGAATAGACCACTTCCATGCCAGCGGCTGTATTTAACAACCATTAATTGTATTTCTAATATGAAATTAAATTTTGAAAGTGAGATTACAAAATGGTTCGGTGGCAAAATTGTATCTTAAATTGCTGTGGAAGGTTAATTTGATGTGGGAATAAATGTAAAGAGGGAATTAGAAAGTCCAATAGCCAATTTTATGTATAATAAAATAGATTGATAATACATGTGTGTGTGTGTGTGTTATTAAATGAAATATTAACTTAAGCTGAACAATAGACTACAAAACCACTACATATTTCATTTGTTAAATTTGGTAGTTTAATGCTATTGTCTTCATATAAAAGTAAAAGGGAATATAGGGGCTTCTTTGAAAATAGGACCTTAAATCAAGGAGAAATGAGGATATGAGTTAGGAAAAAAACAATGAATAAGAATGCTAATATATTATTTCATACCATATAAAAATACATTAGGTTAAATAATGAGCTTGTGCATAGCAAGAGACTGCTATTGAAGTTTCCCAAGCATGTTTCCACCATTAAAATTTGTAATTTGGTGCTTTAGAATTTTAGAAAATGTTAAACATAAACATTCACATGAAAATTATAATTCTATACCAAAGAGAATTACTGATACGAGTTAAGAATGAATGAGAAAGAATTTTAGTTAACTAAAATTTTAATATTCTAAACAATCAAATATTTGTTAAAAAAAAGCAAAATCCATTAAGATGGAACTAAATCTATATGTCGTACAAATTTTGAATTGCCTTTGCGACATGTAATAAATGCAAATGAATGTCCTTGATTGTTTTTAAAAATATTTATTACCGTAAAAATATCAATAAAAATAATTAAGTATAGAAAATGTATAAGGACATGGATATCTAGACAGATATACGTCTAGCTAACGTTTCCAATTCTGTAAGAATGTGTAATTAAAGGGACTTTAATTATTAATGTCATATCAAAATAATATATGTATATATAACGTATATATATAGACTATCAAGTCTAATGTTACACTTAGTTATGAAAGATAAAACATGGACAACCAATCTAACATTTAACTAATTGAGTATAATATTCAAATAAATCTTTAAGATAAATATTAATCCATTAAGATGAATTAATAAATTTCATTAATGAAAAAAAATTAATTCAATAATTTAAATAATAAAAAAAATGGATTTTTTTTTAAATTCTGACGCATTTTCTAATAAAATTTCCTTAAAATAAAAATTTAAAATTGGGTACAATTTTCCGGGTTATTACAATATCCCCCACTTAAGAACTTTTCGTCCTCGAAAAGGAACGAATGCTAAAAGTTGTTTAATTAACCTATTCATTTTTCCTTCTTTTATTGGTTTTAATAAATTTATTAGTTGAACAAAAAATCTCACAACACCATTATCAATCAATTGGTTGATTAGCTTCTAATATATATATTTATATATTTATATATATATATATAACTCTTATATACTCAAAAATCATATTTTCTAAAGTCGGATATAATTAAAAATACGTTAATTATAAACTTGTCACTCCAACTCATTCTGATACCAACTGTAACGGCTCGGATTTTATCCGGACCTAATCGATCGCAAAATCGATTAAGACCGTTCAAAACTCGAATACGTTAACTCTGGGAATACAACAACAGAAAACTTTTATAAACATCATAATAATGTTACATCAGAGTACATAATATCAGAGTACATTGAATAAAATACAGCGGAAGATTTAGATTACAACAAATACAATACAGTGCAGCGGAAATAAAATAACTAAGGCAGTGGAAGACAACTATGCTCTGGACATAGCTTCAGGATTCGATCCAGAATCTTGCTCAAGAGATAAATATCTGCAAAAACTACTCGACTGCCCGTGTGGAAAAGAGGGCACCCGAGTTTGCAAAGTGAAACAAACTACGAGTCAGTCATGGGACTGGTATGAGAAATCTAACTTAACTAATCTAATAGTAAGGCTAATCACAGGACCACGCCGCTAATGCGGAACGGGTTTACTCCATTGGATTTCCAGTGCATAAAATAAAGCAAATCGTTAAACAACGCAATGCCTTTTAGAAAAATGAAACCATTATAAGACTCAAGTCCCATCACACAATGCAACGCAAACCGGAGGATAGAGTTTTACCTTATAATGGTCAAAAGATGCTTGATACGATAAAACAGATTTGATATTATTATTATTAGTGTATATATGTTTCAAAAACATTTCAATCATAAAGTATCAATCATAGACGGCATAGTACCCCATCCTACTATGTCACCATACTAGTTCTACAATCAAAACCGCATGGTGTCGTATTGGAAATTGGGTTTCCATCATGAGTCAAGGCTAAGTAGGAGCTCCTTACCGATTCGAGACACTCTAGCTAATGTCTCCGGATTCCCCGCAGTGAACCCTTGGAAAGCTGCAAGGCCGGTCCACACATACGACTTTGTGGATTAATTATTCCAGAATACACGTTCCCCGATCCTATAGGACCTATCATCCGAGGCGCCTCATTCCATCATCCACATAAATAAAATGTCGGGACTTGTAAAAACCCAAACACCACTTCTAACTAGAAAGAAACGTGCTGCTCTCCATGCATTCCCTTCTCCTGTTTTAGACTCAACCATGTTGTGAGGCTCGTGAAGCTATGTAATACACAAAGTTATGCTTATTCAAGCTGTGCTTTGATCATCACCACAAGGTTCTGCTTTTCAACAAGAAACCTTGATCATTGCATCTAAGTATGCCACACTGTCAATCCAAATCATACTATTAATCTTTTGCCAAAATATACAAAAGGGTGTTAAGCAAGAGAATAAATTCTCCGCCACCAATCATTCAGACATTTGGCAGAAAATCAATAAATAAACTATAAAGGAGTACAATGTTGGACACACATTCCATTTATAAGCCCGTTCTGGGTCTGAACGAAACTGGAGATACCCTCGTCTCGTATGTCCAGTACGGAAGGGAGGTACCCGCATATCTGTGCAATCAACATGTTCGTTTGGACAATTACCATGACCCTTGAATTGGGAGCAAGTCAATTCAGGGCCTCGATCGTTGTCCATTCAATGGAAAGATTTACGATCTTCATTCGTTGTCTTCAAACTTCGATTTTTAAACGTCGTTTGATTATTTGGAATGAGTTTAAACTCGTACTTTCCAAATAATCGTCGCATATATAATTTGAAAAACCATTTTTACATCGTTATATTATTTTGTAACGATTAATTCCTATTTTTAATTATTTGAAATAATTAATTTTTTATTTAACGACGCTTCTGGTCAATGGGCGACTATGGCGCTATTTTCAACCAATTTTGATTTACACATGTCTCAAAATCTAACCGTTGGATTTTAACATAGTTTACATCGTTGGAAAGATCTTCCCAAAACGATCCTAACAGTTTCAGTTTTGGGAAACCGACGGTCGGATATTTTGATATAGTCGTTTAAAGGTACGATTCCAAAATCCGAACTACCGCGCTCGATTCGTTTAATTTAATTATATTTATATATAAATATATAAATATAAACCGTTCAAACATAATAATGTCGTTCAATTTAAAAACGGGCTAAACAACTACCGATCTCCATTCAATTTTAATTCATTTAAAAATGAAGATAATATTTCAACATTTTAAATACATTCTTTTATTCCTTTATTTACATTAAAAATATAAATTATAATTCAATGTCCAACTCCTCCCTTTATTCTTTAATTCTTATATTTACATAGAAATGTAAATTATATTTCAATGTTGAATTTCATTCTTTATTCTTCAATTACATATAACAATGTAATTTTATTTTCAATGCAAATTCTTCTTCTTTAATTACATTAAAAATGTAATTTTATTGTCAATGAAAATTCTTCTTCTTTAATTACATATAAAAAAAATGTAATTTTATTTTACATGCAAAAACATATACTTTAATTAAATAAAAACTGATAACTTGTTCGTACGAACTCCGAATTCAGAAATTTCAGATCCGTTGAAATCGTGACAGCTAATACTTCGACTTAGAAATGATTGGAACAATTTCTAGAATTGTAATTAAAGGGAAGATTTTACAGTGTATTTAAAAGAATGGAATTCAACACTGAAATGGAATTTAAATTTTTAATGTAAATAAAAGAATAAAGAATGGAAATCAACATTGTAATATAATTTACATTTCTACGTAAATACAAGAATTAAAGAATAAAGGGAGAAATTGGACTATGAATATAATTTACATTTTTAATGTAAATAAAGGAATAAAGAATGTATTTAAAATGTTGAAATATTGTCTTCATTTTTAAATGAATTAAAATTAAATGGAGATCGGTAGTTGTTTAGCTCGTTGTTAAATCGAACGACGTTATTATGGTTAAACGGTTTATATTTATATATAAATATAATTAAATTTAAACGAATCGAGCGCGGTAGTTCGCGTTTTGGAATCGTAATTTTAAACGACCAAACCAAAAGATCCGACCGTCGGATTTTCCCAAAACAGAAATCGTTAGGACCGCTTTGGGAAAATCTTTCCAACGATATAAACTTCATTAAAATCCAACAGTTAGATTTTGACAAAAGTGTAAATCAAAATTGGTTGAAAACAGCGCCAGGGTCACCCTTTGACCCAAAGTGTTGTCAAGTAAAAGATTTAATTATTTTAAAATAATTAAAGATAGGAATTATTCGTTATAAAATAATATAACGATATGAAATGGTTTTCTCCAATTATATATGCGAGAATTATTTGCAAAGTCCAAGTCTAAACTCATTCCAAATAATCAAACGACGTTTAAAAATCGAAGTTTGAAGACAGCGAATGAAGACCGTAAATCTTCCCATCGAATGGACAACGATCAGGGTCTTGAATTGACTTGCTCCCTATTCAAGGGTCATGGTAATTGTCTAAACGAACATGTTGATCGCACGGATATGCGGGTACCTCCCTTCCGTACTGGACATACGGGACGAGGGTATCTCCAGTTTCGTTCAGACCCAGAACGGGCTTATAAATGGAATGTGTGTCCGACATTGTACTCCTTTTGATTGTATTTATTGATTTTCTGCCAAATGTATGATTGATTTGTGGCGGAGAATTTATTCACTTGCTTAACACCCTTTTGTATATTTTGGAAAAAGATTAATAATATGATATGGATTGAAAGTGTGACATACCAAGATGCAATGATCCAGGTTTCTTGTTGAAAAGCAGGATCTTGTGGTGACGATCAAAACACAGCTTGAATAAGCATAGCTTTGTGTATTATGTAGCTTCACGAGCCTCACAACCTAGTTGAGTCTAAAATGGAGCAAGGGAATGCAGGGAGAGCAGCACATTTCTTTCTAGCTAGAAGTGGTGTTTTGGTTTTACACGGCCCGACATTTTACTTATGTGGATGATGGAATGAGGTGCCTCGGATATTAGGTCCTATAGGACCCGGAAACGTGTGTTCAGGAATAACTAATCCACAAAATCGTATGTGCGGACCGGCCCTGCAGCTTTCCAAGGGTTCACTACGGGGAATCCTAAGACATTAGCTAGAGTGTCTCGAATCGGTAAGGAGCTTCTCCCTAGCCTTGACTAATGATGGAAACCCAATTTCCAATACGAAACAATGCAGTTTTGATGGTAGAACTAGTATGACGACATAGTAGGATGGGGCACTGTGCCGTCTATGATTGATACTTTATGATTGAAATGTTTTTGAAACATATATACACTAATAATAATATCAAATCCGTTTTATCGTATCAAGCATCTTTTGACAATTATAAGGTAAAACTCTATCCTTCGGTTTGCGTTGCATTGTGTGATGGGACTTGAGTCTTATAATGGTTTCATTTTTCTAAAAGGCATTGCGTTGTTTCACGATTTACTATAATTTATGCGCTGGCAATCCAATGGAGTAAACCCATTCCGCGTTAGCGGCGTGGTCCTGTGATTAGCCTTATTATTAGATTAGTTAAGTTAGATTTCTCATACTAGTCCCATGACTGACTCGTAGTTTGTTTCACTTTGCAAACTCAGGTGCCCTCTTTTCCGCACATGTAGTCGTGTATCGTTTTGCAGATATTTATCTCTTGAGCAGGATTCTGGATTGAAGCCTAAAGCTGTGTCCAGAGCATAGAAGTCTTCCGCTGTTTATTGTATTTAATTTATTGAAATTTATCTTCCGCTGTAATTTTATTAAATGTACTCTGATATATTTTGTACTCTGATGTAACGTTATTGTAATGTTTATAAAAGTTTTCTGTTATTGTTCTGATGTTGTTGTATTCCCAGAGTTAATGTACTCGGGTTTTGAACGGTCTTAGTCGATTTTGCGATCGATTGGGTCCGGGTGAAACCCGGGGCCGTTACAGTTGGTATCAGAGCTAACATCATATAACACAAAATAACAGATCAATCAATCAGAATTTTATCACATTGTAGATCTAGTTCAGGGACAATTCAACATATTTAAATAACTAGAGAATAATAATTGAATTGATTTAATTATTTAAAATAGAATCTCACCTAAACTGTAACGGCTCGTATTTTTTTCGGACCTAATCGATCCAGAATCCTGCTCAAGAGATAAATATCTGCAAAAAGCCACTCGACTGCCCGTGTGGAAAAGTGGGCACTTGAGTTTGCAAAGTGAAACAAACTACGAGTCAGTCATGGGACTGGTATGAGAAATCTAACTTAACTAATCTAATAATAAGGCTAATCATGGGACCACGCCGCTAACGCGGAACTGGTTTACTCCATTGGATTGCCAGTGCAAAAAATAAAGTAAATCGTTAAATAACGCAATGCCTTTAAGAAAAATGAAACCATTATAAGAGTCAAGTCCCATCACACAATGCAGCGCAAACCGCAGGATAGAGTTTTACCTTATAATGGTCAAAAGATGCTTGATACGATAAAACGGATTTGATATTATTATTAGTGTATATATGTTTCAAAAACATTTCAATCATAATGTATCAATCATAGATGACATAGTACGCCATCCTACTATGTCGCCATACTAGTTCTATAATCAAAATCGCATGAGGTCGTATTGGAAATTGGGTTTCCATCATGAGTCAACGCTAGGGAGGAGCTCCTTACCGATTCGATACACTCGAGCTAATGTCTTAGGATCCCCCGCTATGAACCCTTGGAAAGCTACAGGGTCGGTCCGCACATACGACTTTGCGGATTAGTTATTCCTGAACACATGTTTCCCGGTCCTATAGTACCTAACATCTGAGGTGCCTCATTCCATCATCCACATAAGTAAAATGTCGGGTCGTGTAAAACCCAAACACCACTTCTAGCTAGAAAGAAATGTGCTTCTCTCCCTGCGTTCCCTTCTCACGTTTTAGACTCCAACCGGGTTGTGAGGCTCGTGAAGCTTCGTAATACACAAAGCTATGCTTATTCAAGCTGTGCTTTGATCGTCACCATAAGGTTCTGCTTTTCAACAAGAAACCATGATCATTGCATCTTGGTATGCCCCACTGTCAATCCATATCATAGTATTAATCTTTTGCCAAAATATACAAAAGGGTGTTAAGCAAGAGAATAAATTCTCCGCCACCAAACATTCATACATTCAGTAGAAAATTAATAAATACAATATAAAGGAGTACAATGTCAGACACATATTCCATTTATAAGCCCGTTCTGGGTCTGAACGAAACTGGAGATACTCTCGTCCCTTATGTCTAGTACGGAAAGGAGGTACCCGCATATCCGTAAAATCAACATGTACGTTTAGGCAATTACCCTGACCCTTGAATTGGGAGCAAGTCAATTCAGGGTCTTGATCGTTGTCCATTCGAGGGAAGATTTATGGTCTTCATTCGCCGTCTTCAAACTTCGATTTTTAGACGTCGTTTGATTATTTGGAATGAGTTTAAACTCGGACTTTCCAAATAATTCTCGCATATATAATTTGAAAAACCATTTTTACATCGTTGTATTATTTTGTAACGATTAATTCCTATTTTTAATTATTTGAAATAATTTAATTTTTATTTAATGACGCTTCTGGTCAATGGGCGACTCTGGCGCTGTTTTTAACCAATTTTGATTTACACATTTCTCAAAATCTAACCGTTGGATTTTAACGTAGTTTACATCGTTGGAAAGATCTTCCCAAAACGGTCCTAACAAATTCAGTTTTGGGAAAATCCGATGGTCGGATCTTTTGATATAGTCGTTTAAAGGTACGATTCCAAAACGCGAACTACCGTGCTCGATTCGTTTAATTTTAATTATATTTATATATAAATATATAAATATAAACCGTTCAATCATAATAACATCGTTCGCTTTAACAACGGGCTAAACAACTACCGATCTCCATTCAATTTTAATTTATTTAAAAATGAAAATAATATTTCAACATTTTAAATACATTCTTTTATTCCTTCATTTACATTAAAAATATAAATTATAATTCAATGTCCAATTCCTCCCTTTATTCTTTAATTCTTATATTTACATAGAAATGTAAATTATATTTCAGTGTTGAATTCCCTTCTTTGTTCCTTTATTTACATTAAAATGTAAATTCCATTTCAATGTTGAATTCCATTCTTTATTCTTTTATTTACATTAAAAATGTAAATTCCATTTTTTATATCACAATATAAAATCACCTTTCTAATTACAATGTAAAATTCTCCCTTTTTATTTACAATATAGATTGTAATTCACATTACAACGGTAAAATCTTATTCCTTAATTACATTGTCAAATCCTTTTATTTAATTACATTACAAATGTAATTACATTAACGGTGAAAAATTCTATCTTTAAAAATTACATTAAAAATGTGATTTTGATTCCATCGTCAAATTTCTCTTATTGATTACATAAAAAATGTAATTAACATTATAATGTAAAATTCCTATCTTTTAATTTGTCTTTTAATTTACAATACAAAATCCTACTATTTAATTACATTAAAAATGTAATTTATATTACATATCAAATTTTATCTTTTAATTGGCAACGTAAAATCCTACTTTTTAATTACATTAAAAATGTAATTAATATTACATGTAAAATTTTGTCTTTTAATTGGCAACGTAAAATCCTACTTTTTAATTACATTAAAACTGTAATTAATATTACATGTTAAATTTTGTCTTTTAATTAGCAATGTAAAATCCTACTTTTTAATTACATTAAAAATGTAATTAATATTACATGTCAAATTTTGCCTTTTAATTGGCGACGTAAAATCCTACTTTTTAATTACATTAAAAATGTAATTAATATTACATGTCAAATTTTGTCTTTTAATTGGCAACGTAAAATCCTACTTTTAAATTACATTAAAAATGTAATTAATATTACATGTCAAATCTTGTCTTTTAATTGGCAATGTAAATTTTTATACTTTAATTACATATAAAAATGTCTTTTTAATATAGAATGTAAATTCTATTCTTTCATTTACATACAAAAATGTAATTTTATTCACAGTGTAAAATCTTATTCTTCAATTACATATAACAATGTAATTTTATTTTCAATGCCAATTCTTCTTCTTTAATTACATCAAAAATGTAATTTTATTTTCAATGAAAATTCTCCTTCTTTAATTACATATAAAAAATGTAATTTTATTTTACATGTAAAAACATATACTTTAATTACATAAAAAAATTCATTCTTTTAATTACATAATAAAATGTATTTTTAATTTACAATGTAAATTCTACCGTTTAATTACATTAAAAAATAATTTAATTTCTTTTACGCACAAATTTTGATCTTTTTACTTTTAACAAAAAGTAAATCTTTTCCGTACCAGGGTCATTTGGATAACCCGGAAAACTGTACCCAATTTTAAAAAAAAAATATTTTAAGGAAATTTTGTTAGAAAATACGTTCGAATTTAAAAAAAATCCATTTTTATTATTATTTAAATTATTGAATTAATTTTTTTTCATTAATGAAATTTATTAATTCATGTTAATGGATTAATATTTTTCTTAAAGATTTATTTGAACTTTATACTCAATTAGTTAAATGTTAGATTGGTTGTCCATGTTTTATCTTTCATAACTAAGTGTAACATTAGACTTGATAGTCTATATATATATATATATATATATATGTTATATATATATATATATATTATTTTGAGATGACATTAATAATTAAAGTCACTTTAGTTACACTTTCTTACAGAATTGGAAACGTTAGCTAGATGTATATCTGCCTAAATATGCATGTCCTTATACATTTGCTATACTTAATTATTTTTATTGATATTTTTACGGTAATAAATATTTTTAAAAACAATCAAGGACATTCATTTGCATTTATTCCATGTCACAAAGGCAATTCAAAATTTGTACCACATATAGATTTAGTTCCATCTTAATGGATTTTGCTTTTTTTTTTAAACAAATAATTGATTGTTTAGAATATTAAAATTTTAGTTAACTAAAATTCTTCCACATTCATTCTTAACTCGTATCAGTAATTCTCTTTGGTATAGAATTATAATTTTCATGTGAATGTTTATGTTTACCTTTTTCTAAAATTCTAAAGCACCAAATTACAAATTTTAATGGTGGAAACATGCTTGGGAAACTTCAATAGCAGTCTCTTGCTATGCACAAGCTCATTATTTAACCTAATGTATTTTTATATGGTATGAAATAATATTTTAGCATTCTTATTCATTGTTTTTTTTTTTCTCAACTCATATCCTCATTTCTCCTTGATTTAAGGTCCTATTTTAATTCAAGCCCCTATATTCCCTTTTACTTTTATATGAAGACAATAGCATTAAACTACCAAATTTAACGAATGAAATATGTAGTGGTTTTGTAGTCTATTGTTCAGCTTAAGTTAATATTTCATTTAATAACACACACACACACACGTATTATCTATCTATTTTATTATACATAAAATTGACTATTGGACTTTCTAATTCCCTCTTTACATTTATTCCCACATCAAATTAACCTGCCATGGCAATTTAAGATACAATTTTGCCACTGAACCATTTTGTAATCTCACTTTCAAAATTTAATTTCATATTAGAAATAAAATTAATGGTTGTTAAATACAGCCGCTGGCATGGAAGTGGTCTATTCAAATTCTCAATCAATTCTATTTATTTATGGTTGTTAAATATATGAAGTTTGTCAAACATAGGAAGTTTCCTTTAGTTTTATATATTTATTTATTAACAATGAAATTTAATAATGAATATTTTAGCTTTTCTTTCTACGTTGACCAAATTAAGCTCCTAAAGCAATTTGAGGTTTAATTTTGCATTTGACGCATTTCAAGTTTCTATTTCAAGGATTCATTTCATATTAGTAAATATGATTAATGGTTATTAAATTGGGTTTATGAATGTGAATTGTTCAGATTCTCACTCTGTTAATCTCTCATTCACTCTTACTCATAATACTCCTCTCTCATCATATTAAGGTCAAAATTCATCTACCCCTCCATAAAATTTATAAAAAAATTCAAAGTATATGCACATATTAATTGCACGTTTGAATTTGGAATTTAAAAAGTATGTCAAAATAGGAAAAGAATGTAATAATAATATGGAAAGTTATACGACTTTATGAATCTCTTGAAAAAAAAATTATCTTATACAAATTTGATGGAAATCTTATATCAAGGGTATTTCGAATGATATTGTGAAATGTATTTTCATGAAAGTTTGATATATTTTAGAGATTAAAATGGTTTTAAAATAAGAACTAAACAATCAATTTAATTTAGAATATTTTTTAACTGTACAAAAGCAATTTTGATGTATGCATGTCGCCTTTGCTAACCTTCCAATTTTTCATTCCTTTCATGCATGCGTGTTCCACTATCTTCTCTTCATTATTTATAATGCAGGTAAGTTACAAAAATAATAATAATAATAATAAATTAAATGACAGAAAAATTTGGTCACAAATTATCAAATTGCATGCCATGTCCATTCATTTCAAAATCTCTTTTATGCTTACATGCATGCATTCATTTGTTCCTTTATTTAATGCATGCGTTACCCATTTATATTTTAATTCGTTTCCCATACGTTACTTTTCTATATAATATTTCTTTCTCCCTTATTTATCTTCTTCTTCCTCTTCTCATTTCTAGCCACCGTAACCCTTAAACCACTGAAACTTCAAGCTACGATTCCTCCTCCTCCGCTCAAAATTAGACCACCCCGTAGTTATACTTTCTGAAGTACTCTCCCTCCTCTCCGATCTCATACCAAAATCGGACCTCCCCATTCCCTGTAGCCACGTGCCTCCCTGAAGACCGTTGCCGCCGTGCTCAACCGGGTCCACCATACGCTGCCACGACCTCCCCACTTCCTGGCGAAACTCCCCCTCTCCTAGCTCCCCGGCGTCACGCAAATGACTCTGCAAATTATTGAGTATACCTCCAGAAATTCGGATCCAAACTTTTGAACATTTCTGAAATTTTCTAGCCTTGATTTGAAACGGTAAATTCCATGATTTTCCACGCTTAATTCTGTTGTAATTAAAGTTGTTAAATAAAAACTGATAACTTGTCCGTACGTACTCCGAATTCAGAAATTTCAGATCTGTTGAAATCGTGACAGCAAATACTTTGACTTAGAACTGATTGGAACAATTTCTGGACCTTTTTGAATTTTAGATCTATATCCAATCAAGGTGTGATTCTATGTTAAATAATTAAATCAATTTAATTATATTCTCTAGTTACTTAAATATGTTGAATTGTTCATGAACTAGATCTACGATGTGATAAAATTCTGATTGATTGATTTGCTATTTTATGTTGTATGAGTTTAGATCTGATAGTTAAAACTTTAGATCTGCGTATGGTAAAAAATTTGAACCAATTATTTGTTTAAATATTTGGTTGTATCATGTTTGTGGTTATTCTGTGAATCATGGGAAAATTGTAACACCCCACTCCCGCTATGATCACTCACTAAGGGAATGCCATAGCATCGGTGGAGTATTTTAGTGAATATAGAACAGAAAAATTACAACAAGACAGATATAAATAGTACTTGAAATTTTAAAACATCATCTCATAACAGCGGAAGTAAAACATGTCTGGTTACATCATAAAACCACAATAAAGGTCAAGTACAATATCCATCAAAATAAAGAAGTACATAATCCCACTCTCATACAATAGCCAAACAAAAGAAAAGATAACTGGATAACTGGAGCTTTACATCTATCCAAGCTCCTAAAGACTGGAACAGCAATCCGATCAAGCTCCACTACTGCTAGGATCCACCGTAGGACCTGAGGGTTGGGAAAAAGATAAAAACAACAGGGTCAGACATAAGTCTGAGCGAGTCCTATAACTTTAACAATACAATCGTTAAAGTAACCAGAGAAGACATAAACTGATATACGGTAACATATAGGGATGAATGGCTACCCTAAGCAGTCAACTAAACGAAGATAAAGGATAAAGACGCATCTACCCTCCCTAAGGTAAATTACTAAACTGCACCACACCAGTCGTTCCTAACTTAAAGGTTGATCCCACCCAAGGACTTATAAAATTTACTAATTAGTACCTGCGTACCCCTAGGTGACCAAGTAGGCGCCACGGGGCCCTACAATCCACTAGGTGTACACACTACTTCCCATTCGATCGGCTCCCTAACGTAGATACCCGTGCTGGCCCCACCGTGGGATGTATCATTCCCCAATGTGGCAACCTGATGAAACTAAAGGTGCACGGCTTATATCTACTCGATGCAACAACGGCTTACCTACCAGCCCGGGCCCACTCACGCATATGAAGCCCGTTGGACTTGCGTTGCCACCGCTAACCCGTTTGCCTCTTACAGTCAAGCCCAGTATGCGTGTCCCGTCCTCGACATGGGTCGAGCCCACAAAGATACGTATGGGTTACTGGTTGAAATGGGCCTCCACAAGCTACCCACCTAAGCTTGTCCCTTTTTCTAGTATATCCCACTTAACCCTTTAATCATGTTTTAATTACATGTTCTATTTTGGTTAAGTATTCTAATCGTATTTTCTATTGCCACCCAAGGCAACCACTAGATTTTCTCATGCCACCCGAGGCACCCACTTAACCCCTCATGTCCCTCTACATGCTAATGTGGTTAAGTGTTTCTTAATTAATTAATTAAGAACGTAACCTTTGTAAAGACCTCTCACATTAGACTGTCTTTTATGACCGCTGGTTAAGCCGGTTGGGTCCGGGCAGCCTTATGTCATAACAGAGTCTAACCTCGTGTCTTTACATTAATTACGTATTTAGTTTGTGCCTAAGACCTCTCACATTGGGCTAACATTTGTAGCAACTGGTTAAGCCGGTTGGGTCCGGGCAGTTTTACGCTACAACTGAGTCCAACCTCGTGTCTTAGTCAATTAATTACACCTAATTAATCACCCTCATAATTTTATATTAATTATCCCTAATTAATCAAGTTTTCTTAACATGGGTAGACCTAACTTAATAGGTAAATTCCCATGGGGTAGACCTAACTCAATAGGTAAATTCCCAACACATAGTATGGGTACACCTAACCAAATAGGCAAATTCCCATACTATGTTTATTTATTTTGTGTTATGCATAATTATATTAATTTCACACAATCTTATTAACTTATGCATTTAATTACCCCATCGTTCCCACGTAATTTCGTTCATGATATAACACATATAAAAGGTGTCAACTTGCATATGAATGAACATGTTTCAAAGGTGCCATCTTGCATATTAACAAACACATAACTTGCATATGAACTTGCATAACATGTCACATAACTTGCATATAATATGTCACATAACTTACATATTCATTTTGCATAACAAACTTGCATATTAGCTTATAGACTTGCATAATGTGTCATCATGAACTTGCATATAAATAAACATGTAACTTGCATATTTACATACATGTAACTCGCATATTAACAAACATGTAACTTGCATATAAAGAAACATGTAACTTGCATATTTACATACATGTAACTTGCATATTAACAAACATGTAACTTGCATATTAACAAACATGTAACTTGCATATTTACATACATGTAACTTGCATATTAACAAACATGTAACTTGCATATTAACAAACATGTAACTTGCATAGCATATTACCATGAACTTGCATAACATGCATATGATTACATAGCCCACAACTTGCATATTTAGCATCATGCAAACATAACATACATCATATTAAACTTGCATAAGCTTACATACTCAACATGCATAAACATAAGATTAATGCTAACATCATATCATATGATTCAAAGCTCATTAACCCACATACAAAACCATAAATCTCATCACATCTCATCTAATTAGTTTACCAAAAGATCATCAAAGTGATAGAAACTCACAACTAGCAACTTTGAACACCAAATGAAGAAGATTAAGATGCTAAGAAGGGATTAGAAGTTGATTAGAGAGTGATTAGTATGCAACCCTCTTCATAAAATTAGTGGAGGCCATGAGAGCTAGCATTTTGCCATAGTTTAGTCACTAGGTTTAATTATGAATGAATTAGGGTAGGTTAGGGTCTTATTTATAGATTAGGCAAGTGTTTTAGGCCATAGGATTAACCCTAGATTCAATCCAAGCCATCAAAGCATGTCTTGGGGAAGAAGTCAAGTGTAGGAACCATCTAGGGCCTTTAGATTAAAGATGGACCATGAGAACCATTCAAATGCAAAATCTGCACTTGAGCGAATCGGCCCACGGGTTGACAGCCAAACACCCTGGATTAACCCCTAGTCGACCCAGCGGGCTCGGGTCGACTTCAAAAATCGGCCGGTTCGGTTATTCCCCTCTCCCAATTCGCTGTTTTGAGCATTTTTGCATATTTATTTATTAAATTTTCAATTATATATATATATATATATCAATATATATATATATATATATCTACACAACCCATTTCACTTAATTAAGTATACTTTAATTTGGGAATTTTCGTGAAACTTCGCGAGGCCATATCTTGGTCATACGGACTCCGATTTTCGAAAACTCGGACTCTATTTCGCGTATTTTTCCGAGACGAAAACAATGGCATAGCCCGTTTCCCTTGATTCCCATTTTAGAATTAAATTCTGCCTCGATTTATGTTATTACAGGTTATTGAAAATACGGGTTGTTACATTCTCCCCTCCTTAAAGGATTTCGTCCCCGAAATCTTCAAGTTAGGAAGAACGTATCCTACCATCCAATCATCCATCTACTCAAAGCATCATCCACGAGCAATCATTGTCCTTACAAGATTCTAAATGCTGGATGGATATATGCAAAAGTGTGTGTATATGTACTTACCTAATGCGAAAATCAGGCGGTTACTGATACAGTAAACCTCCTTAATGCAAACCATGATAGTGCCATGCATCCAATATGTATGCGAAACCCTATTGACACATACAAATTTCTACATGCGTGCACAACCATACACAAAAATGCATCATCCATATGATAACACAGCCATGATACATCCATCAATCTAACTACCACATCCATTTATGCAATATGCAACATGAAGTGACTGAGCCGATCTAGTGCCTAATGTGTGTGTATATGCATCCACGAGCAACCACTAGCAAACAATTGCATCCATATGCATCCATCAACCATAACATGTTTCAAACACATGTTTCAACCATAGGTTTTACCCTATCTAAAGGTCATAGGTATTAGCGAGAGGATATACTAAAGATAAGATAAGTACTAGACAAGCAATAAAGGAGAAGTTAAAAGACATACTCTCAAAAAGAAATGGATACAAAGAACGCATCTTTGCTTCCGTCTCCCAAGTAGCATTGCTTTCGTCATCTCCCCATTGCACTTTAACTAGCTGAACTTCTCTGTTCCTCAACTTCCTAGTTTCTGACCCAAGGATGCGAGTAGGAGCTCGTCGAATCGTCGCATCACGCTCTACCTCTACATCTCTAAGCAAGCTCGGCTCTACCACCTCCGCGGTCTCATGTAAGCACTTCCTCAAATGTGATACATGGAATACATCATGAACACCACTAAGTCTGTCGGGCAACTCCACCCTATATGCCATCCGTCCAATCCTTTCCTTAATAGGAAACGGCCCAACAAATCTCGGTGCTAACTTCCCTACGGACCCAAAGCGAACAACATTTCTCAATGGAGATACTTTGACAAAAACCATGTCCCCAACCTCAAACTCAAGATCCGTCCTTCTCCGATCCGCATAAGATTTCTGTCTATCTTGCGCTGCTTTCATCCTTTTTCGAATTAAATCAATCTTCTCTGAAGTCTCTCTAACCATATCCGGCCCAAGCAAGATCTTATCCGTAGATTCCCACCAACATGTAGGAGATCGACAAGGCCTTCCATAAAGAGCTTCGAAAGGAGCCATACCAATACTGGACTGAAAGCTGTTATTATATGCGAACTCCACCAAAGGAAGATGTTCTTCCCATGTACCTCCAAAATCCAAGATACAAAGCCTCAAAAGATCTTCTAAGATACGGTTCACCCTCTCGGTCTGACCGTCCGTCTGAGGATGATATGCGGTGCTCAAACACAACTGAGTCCCTACCGCCTCTTGCAAACTTCTCCAAAACTCACTAGTGAAAATAGGATCTCGATCACTCACAATGCTGGATGGTACGCCATGCAATCTAACAATCTCTCTAACATAGACTGAAGCAAGCCATGGAGCGGTCCTCTTACTCTTTACGGGTATAAAATGGGCACTCTTGGTAAGTCTGTCTACCACAACCCAAATTCCCGTATTGCCCTTCCTCGATCTCGGTAACCCGTCGATGAAATCCATCGAGACACTATCCCACTTCCACTGTGGAACTTCCAATGGGTGTAGCAACCCACCGGGTTTCCTTTGCTCCACTTTAACTTGTTGGCACACTAAGCATCTAGCCACATACTCGGCCACATCTTTCTTCATACCGGCCCAGAAGAAAACTCTCTTCATGTCTTGGTACATTTTGTCTCCACCGGGATGAATAGTCATTCTTGAACGATGTGCATCATCCAAAATAGCCTTCTTCAAACCCTCATCTTGCGGTACACAAAGTCTACCGTCTCTATGCAACCATCCCTTATCATCTATGGTGTATCTACCCAAATGGCTGGACGACTTCCCTCTTATAAGCTTCTCTACCAACACAACCAACTGTGGGTCGTCTCGCTGAGCCTCGCCAATCCGTCTCAAAAGAGTAGGTCTAACCTCCAAGGATGCCAACAAACCAGGTACAAAATCAACAGAAGGTCTGAAGTCAAACAAAGAAAGAAACTCCAAGCTTCGTCGTTCCACGAACAATGGACTCAAAGATAGCCTTTTTCTACTTAAGGCGTCTGCCACCACGTTACCCTTACCAGGGGTATACGCTATCTCGAAATCATAGGATGCTAAGAACTCCATCCACCTTTGCTGTCTTAAGTTTAAATCCTTCTGAGAGAATAAGTACTTCAATGATTTATGGTCGGTGAACAACTCGAATCTCTCACCAAGAAGATAATGGCGCCAAGACTTAAGTGCGAAAACAATCGCGGCCAACTCTAGATCATGGGTAGGGTAATTCTTCTCATGCACTCTCAATTGTCTCCCTCCATAGGCTATTACCCTTCCCTCCTGCATCAAGACTGCGCCTAATCCTGTTCCACAAGCATCGGTATAAACAACAAACGGCTTACTCCCATCTGGAAGCACTAAAACTGGAGCGGTGGTCAAAGCTCTCTTTAACCGTCGGAAAGCATCATCACAATCTACATCCCATGAGAAAACCAGATTCTTCTTCGTCAAGCGGGTTAATGGGGCTGATATCTTCGCGAAGTCTTTGATGAACTTCCTATAATATCCTGCCAACCCCAAGAAACTTCTTACCTCGGTAGCATTTCTAGGAACTTTCCAATCCTGGATAGATACTATCTTTGCGGGATCCACAGCTATCCCTTCCTTAGAGACCACATGCCCTAAGAATCGCACTTCTCTTCTCCAAAAATGGCATTTAGAGAATTTAGCTTTAAGACTATGCGCTCGAAGAGTCTCCAACACTTCCTTGAGATGTAAGGCATGCTCTTCTTCATTCTTGGAAAAGACCAAGATGTCATCCACAAAAACTACTACAAACTTATTCAGATACTCTCTGAACACTCTACTCATGAGATCAACAAAGTATGCGGGGGCGTTTGTCAACCCAAATGGCATCACTAGCCACTCATAAAAACCATCCGGAGTCCGGAAAGAAGTCTTCTCTATACTGTCCTCCGCCACTCTTAACTGATGAAACCCTGTAGCTAAGTCCATCTGCGAAAATACTGACGCGCCAACCAACTGATCAAAGAGATCATCTATCCTCGGTAATGGGTGTCTATTCTTCTTCGTGAGCTTATTAAGTTCCCTATAATCCACACAAAGTCTGAGGGACCCATCCGCCTTCGTGGCAAACACTACTGGAGCTCCCCACTCCGATATACTTCGCCTTATGAACCCCTTCTCAAGCAACTCCCCTACTTGCTTATGAAGTTCTCTTCTCTCACGAGGAGCCATGTGGCGTACTGGCAAAGACACTGGTTTGGCATTATCCACCAAATAAATTCGGAAATCTATCTCCCGCTTCGGAGGCAAACCCTTTACTTCTTCAAACACATCCGGATATTCCCGGACTACTCTGATAGAACACAAACTCTCGACCGAAGCATCGAGCGATTCAAGATAACTTAGCAAAACAGATTCCATGGGATTGCAAGAGATCTCGAGAGTGTTACCCAAGCGGGTCATGAGCCTGACAACTCTCCTTTCGCAATCAAGAACGGCACCATTACTGGATAACCAGTCCATGCCCAAGATCAACCCATAGCCCGTGAAGCCCAATACAAAAGCATCACATCTAAACTCAACGCTAAGTATAGAAATCTTCAAACCCAAACATATCATAGACAGATATATGGAGCCCCCAATTGGGTTTGAGACAACCAAGGGATCATCAACTAGACTGGTGTCTAAGTGCAGTGACTCAACTAACGATGATGAGATAAAAGAATGCGATGCGCCAGAGTCAAACAAAGTACGAACTGGATGATCAAACAGAAAAACCAGACTTTCAACGGAAATAGTTCTACCTCTCTGCTGAATCGGTGGAACTGAGAGAACCTAAACTTGCCCCCCTGACTGAGGTGGTGCTATAAGAGCTTGCACCTGGCCTCCTGAGGTAGACCCCGTCTTCTGCCCCTTCTTTGGGCAGTTTTTCACAAGATGCCCTGCTTCACCACAATGAAAGCAACCGGTCTTCTTCTTTCTGCGACAATCCTTACTGAGGTGTCCTGGTGTTCCACAATTGAAGCACTTCTTCTTCGTCTTCTTTTTGTCACCATTGCCTTTTCCGCCCTTGCCTTGTTGTTGCTGTTGCGGTTTCTTCTGATCCCCCTTTTTCTCTGGTGCCTTAGAATTCTTATCATCCTCATGCATAAGTGCCATGTAGACAAGCTTCTCAAAAGTGGCCCCCATAGGAATGTGAGTCATAGCTATTCCTTGCAATGGTTCGTTCAAGCCTCTAACGAACCTCAAAGCCTTCTTCTCCGGTGTATTCACCAACTCTATGCCAAACCTTGCTAATTGATTGAATTTGTTGACATATTCTTTCACCGTGAGATTCCCTTGCTTCAAATTCAAGAACTTCTCCATAAACAGATTCTCTTCCGCCCTTGAGAGAAACTTAGCCCCAAACCTTTGCTTAAAATCTGCCCAAGAGTCAACAGGGCGTTCTCCATTAGTGACCTCCCACCAGAATGAGGCCTCTCCCTTCATTAACCAAGCCGCCAACTTGACTTTCTTTCCCTCTTCCACTTCAAAGATATCTAGCAACTCTTCCACTTCCTTAAGCCAATCTCTAGCCTCTACGAAAGTCTCTGAACCAAGAAAAGGTTTTCCTCCTATAGCCTTGAACTCCTTGCAAACCTTAGCAAAATTATCCACTCTAGGCTGAGGAGGAGGAGCGGTTGTCTCTGGTGTAGTAGCATTAGCCGGACCCGCAGCCGCGGCCCTAGCCTCTTGCAACCTCCTATACCATAGTGGTATAACTAAACCCTCCGGGATGTTAAGATCTTCAGCCATGCTGAAACGAAAGAGGAAAGATTCAAAAAGGAGATTCCGAAAGATAAAGATATGGCTATTGGGGATTATGCTTTTCTTTTTCAAAAACTTTTTCTCTTAGAAGACATGCTTTTAAAAATACTTTCTTCGAAAATACTCTTAGAAAGTAGTTTTTCTCAAAAATTTTATCTGTTCTGGTAACCTTAAGCTCTGATACCACGTGTAACACCCCACTCCCGCTATGATCACTCACTAAGGGAATGCCATAGCATCGGTGGAGTATTTTAGTGAATATAGAACAGAAAAATTACAACAAGACAGATATAAATAGTACTTGAAATTTTAAAACATCATCTCATAACAGCGGAAGTAAAACATGTCTGGTTACATCATAAAACCACAATAAAGGTCAAGTACAATATCCATCAAAATAAAGAAGTACATAATCCCACTCTCATACAATAGCCAAACAAAAGAAAAGATAACTGGATAACTGGAGCTTTACATCTATCCAAGCTCCTAAAGACTGGAACAGCAATCCGATCAAGCTCCACTACTGCTAGGATCCACCGTAGGACCTGAGGGTTGGGAAAAAGATAAAAACAACAGGGTCAGACATAAGTCTGAGCGAGTCCTATAACTTTAACAATACAATCGTTAAAGTAACCAGAGAAGACATAAACTGATATACGGTAACATATAGGGATGAATGGCTACCCTAAGCAGTCAACTAAACGAAGATAAAGGATAAAGACGCATCTACCCTCCCTAAGGTAAATTACTAAACTGCACCACACCAGTCGTTCCTAACTTAAAGGTTGATCCCACCCAAGGACTTATAAAATTTACTAATTAGTACCTGCGTACCCCTAGGTGACCAAGTAGGCGCCACGGGGCCCTACAATCCACTAGGTGTACACACTACTTCCCATTCGATCGGCTCCCTAACGTAGATACCCGTGCTGGCCCCACCGTGGGATGTATCATTCCCCAATGTGGCAACCTGATGAAACTAAAGGTGCACGGCTTATATCTACTCGATGCAACAACGGCTTACCTACCAGCCCGGGCCCACTCACGCATATGAAGCCCGTTGGACTTGCGTTGCCACCGCTAACCCGTTTGCCTCTTACAGTCAAGCCCAGTATGCGTGTCCCGTCCTCGACATGGGTCGAGCCCACAAAGATACGTATGGGTTACTGGTTGAAATGGGCCTCCACAAGCTACCCACCTAAGCTTGTCCCTTTTTCTAGTATATCCCACTTAACCCTTTAATCATGTTTTAATTACATGTTCTATTTTGGTTAAGTATTCTAATCGTATTTTCTATTGCCACCCAAGGCAACCACTAGATTTTCTCATGCCACCCGAGGCACCCACTTAACCCCTCATGTCCCTCTACATGCTAATGTGGTTAAGTGTTTCTTAATTAATTAATTAAGAACGTAACCTTTGTAAAGACCTCTCACATTAGACTGTCTTTTATGACCGCTGGTTAAGCCGGTTGGGTCCGGGCAGCCTTATGTCATAACAGAGTCTAACCTCGTGTCTTTACATTAATTACGTATTTAGTTTGTGCCTAAGACCTCTCACATTGGGCTAACATTTGTAGCAACTGGTTAAGCCGGTTGGGTCCGGGCAGTTTTACGCTACAACTGAGTCCAACCTCGTGTCTTAGTCAATTAATTACACCTAATTAATCACCCTCATAATTTTATATTAATTATCCCTAATTAATCAAGTTTTCTTAACATGGGTAGACCTAACTTAATAGGTAAATTCCCATGGGGTAGACCTAACTCAATAGGTAAATTCCCAACACATAGTATGGGTACACCTAACCAAATAGGCAAATTCCCATACTATGTTTATTTATTTTGTGTTATGCATAATTATATTAATTTCACACAATCTTATTAACTTATGCATTTAATTACCCCATCGTTCCCACGTAATTTCGTTCATGATATAACACATATAAAAGGTGTCAACTTGCATATGAATGAACATGTTTCAAAGGTGCCATCTTGCATATTAACAAACACATAACTTGCATATGAACTTGCATAACATGTCACATAACTTGCATATAATATGTCACATAACTTACATATTCATTTTGCATAACAAACTTGCATATTAGCTTATAGACTTGCATAATGTGTCATCATGAACTTGCATATTAATAAACATGTAACTTGCATATTTACATACATGTAACTCGCATATTAACAAACATGTAACTTGCATATAAAGAAACATGTAACTTGCATATTTACATACATGTAACTTGCATATTAACAAACATGTAACTTGCATATTAACAAACATGTAACTTGCATATTTACATACATGTAACTTGCATATTAACAAACATGTAACTTGCATATTAACAAACATGTAACTTGCATAGCATATTACCATGAACTTGCATAACATGCATATGATTACATAGCCCACAACTTGCATATTTAGCATCATGCAAACATAACATACATCATATTAAACTTGCATAAGCTTACATACTCAACATGCATAAACATAAGATTAATGCTAACATCATATCATATGATTCAAAGCTCATTAACCCACATACAAAACCATAAATCTCATCACATCTCATCTAATTAGTTTACCAAAAGATCATCAAAGTGATAGAAACTCACAACTAGCAACTTTGAACACCAAATGAAGAAGATTAAGATGCTAAGAAGGGATTAGAAGTTTATTAGAGAGTGATTAGTATGCAACCCTCTTCATAAAATTAGTGGAGGCCATGAGAGCTAGCATTTTGCCATAGTTTAGTCACTAGGTTTAATTATGAATGAATTAGGGTAGGTTAGGGTCTTATTTATAGATTAGGCAAGTGTTTTAGGCCATAGGATTAACCCTAGATTCAATCCAAGCCATCAAAGCATGTCTTGGGGAAGAAGTCAAGTGTAGGAACCATCTAGGGCCTTTAGATTAAAGATGGACCATGAGAACCATTCAAATGCAAAATCTGCACTTGAGCGAATCGGCCCACGGGTTGACAGCCAAACACCCTGGATTAACCCCTAGTCGACCCAGCGGGCTCGGGTCGACTTCAAAAATCGGCCGGTTCGGTTATTCCCCTCTCCCAATTCGCTGTTTTGAGCATTTTTGCATATTTATTTATTAAATTTTCAATTATATATATATATATATATCAATATATATATATATATATATATCTACACAACCCATTTCACTTAATTAAGTATACTTTAATTTGGGAATTTTCGTGAAACTTCGCGAGGCCATATCTTGGTCATACGGACTCCGATTTTCGAAAACTCGGACTCTATTTCGCGTATTTTTCCGAGACGAAAACAATGGCATAGCCCGTTTCCCTTGATTCCCATTTTAGAATTAAATTCTGCCTCGATTTATGTTATTACAGGTTATTGAAAATACGGGTTGTTACATAAAATAATTATATACATCACCCTGTTGTATTTGGTTGGACTAGATCTTGTTAGTCTAATAAAATATTGTTATGTGGTTGTTAAATTGAAATATAACGTTATGGTAAAGATTGGGTTTTTAATAAAATTAAAAAGGAAAAGATGACGGTATGGAAAAGATTTACTTTTTATTAAAAGTAAAAAGATCAGAATTTGTACGTAAAAGAAATTACATTATTTTTAATGTAATTAAAGAGTAGAATTTACATTGTAAATTAAAAGTACATTTTATTATGTAATTAAAAGAATGAATTTTTTTATGTAATTAAAGTATATGTTTTTACATGTAAAATAAAATTACATTTTTTTTATATGTAATTAAAGAAGGAGAATTTTCATTGAAAATAAAATTACATTTTTAATGTAATTAAAGAAGAAGAATTGGCATTGAAAATAAAATTACATTGTTATATGTAATTGAAGAATAAGATTTTATACTGTGAATAAAATTACATTTTTGTATGTAAATGAAAGAATAGAATTTACATTGTAAATTAAAAGACATTTTTATATGTAATTAAAGTATAAAAATTTACATTGCCAATTAAAAGACAAGATTTGACATGTAATATTAATTACATTTTTAGTGTAATTAAAAAGTAGGATTTTACGTTGCCAGTTAAAAGAAAAGATTTGACATGTAATATTAATTACATTTTTAATGTAATTAAAAAGTAGGATTTTACGTTGCCAATTAAAAGACAAAATTTGACATGTAATATTAATTACATTTTTAATGTAATTAAAAAGTAGGATTTTACGTTGCCAATTAAAAGACAAGATTTGATATGTAATATTAATTACATTTTTAATGTAATTAAAAAGTAGGATTTTACGTTGCCAATTAAAAGACAAGATTTGACATATAATATTAATTACATTTTTAATGTAATTAAAAAGTAGGATTTTACGTTGCCAATTAAAAGACAAGATTTGACATGTAATATAAATTACATTTTTAATGTAATTAAAAAGTAGGATTTTGTATTGTAAATTAAAAGACAAATTAAAAGATAGGAATTTTACATTATAATGTTAATTAGATTTTTTATGTAATCAATAAGAGAAATTTGACGATGGAATCAAAATCACATTTCTAATGTAATTTTTAAAGATAGAATTTTTCACCTTTAATGTAATTACATTTGTAATGTAATTAAATAGAAGGATTTGACAATGTAATTAAGGAATAAGATTTTACCGTTGTAATGTGAAATACAATTTATATTGTAAACAAAAAGGGAGAATTTTACATTTTAATTAAAAAGGTGATTTTACATTGTGATCAAAAATGGAATTTACATTTTTAATGTAAATAAAAGAATAAAGAATGGAATTCAACATTGAAATGGAATTTACATTTTAATGTAAATAAAGGAATAAAGAAGGGAATTCAACATTGAAATATAATTTACATTTCTATGTAAATATAAGAATTAAAGAATAAAGGGAGGAATTGTACATTGAATTATAATTTATATTTTTAATGTAAATAAAGGAACAAAAGAATGTATTTAAAATGTTGAAATATTATCTTCATTTTTAAATGAATTAAAATTGAGTGGAGATCGGTAGTTGTTTAGCCCGTTATTAAATCGAACGACGTTATTATGGTTGAACGGTATATATTTATATATTTATATATAAATATAATTAAAATTAAACGAATCGAGCGCGGTAGTTTGCATTTTGGAATCGTACCTTTAAACGACTATATCGAAAGATCCGACCATCGGATTTTCCAAAAACTGGAACCGTTAGGACCGTTTTGGAAAGAGCTTTCCAACGATGTAAACTACGTTAGAATCCAACGGTTAGATTTTGAGAAATGTGTAAATCAAAATTGGTTGAAAACAGCCCCAGAGTCGCCCATTGACCAGAAGCATCGTTAAATAAAAATTTAATTATTTCAAATAATTAAAAATAGGAATTAATCATTACAAAATAATATAACGATGTAAAAATGGTTTTTCAAATTATATATGCGAGAATTATTTGGAAATTCCGAGTTTAAACTCATTCCAAATAATCAAACAACGTCTAAATATCGAAGTTTGAAGACGGCGAATGAAGACCGTAAATCTTCCCTCGAATGGGCAACGATCAAGACCCTGAACTGACTTGCTCCCAATTCAAGGGTCAGGGTAATTGCCCAAACGTACATGTTGATTTCACGGACATGCGGGTACCTCCTTTCCGTACTGGACATACGGGACGAGAGTATCTCCAGTTTCGTTCAGACCCAGAACGGACTTTTAAATGAAATGTGTGTCCGACATTGTACTCCTTTATATTGTATTTATTGATTTTCTGCCAAATGTATGAATGATTGGTGGCGGAGAATTTATTCTCTTGCTTAACACCCTTTTGTATATTTTGGCAAAAGATTAATAGTATGATTTGGATTGACAGTGTGGCATACCAAGATGCAATGATCAAGGTTTCTTGTTGAAAAGCAGAACCTTGTGGTGACGATCAAAGCACAGCTTGAATAAGCATAGCTTTGTGTATTACATAGCTTCACGAGCCTCACAACCCGGTTGAGTCTAAAACAGGAGAAGGGAACGCAGGGAGAGCAGCACGTTTCTTTCTAGCTAGAAGTGATGTTTCGGTTTTTACACGGCCCGACATTTTATTTATGTGGATGATGGAATGAGGCGCCTCGGATGATAGGTCCTACAGGATCGGGGAACGTGTGTTCAGGAATGACTAATTCGCAAAGTCGTATGTGTGGACCGACCCTGCAGCTTTCCAAGGGTTCACTGCGGGGAATCCTGAGACATTAGCTAGAGTGTCTCGAATCGGTAAGGAGCTCCTCCCTAGCCTTGACTCATGATGGATACCAATTCCCAATACGACCCTACGAACTTGATTGTATTACTAGTATGGCGATATAGTAGTATGGGGTACTATGCTGCCTAGGATCGATATATTTATTTTGAAATGATTTTTTATACACTAATAATAATATCAAATTCGTTTTTATCGTACCAAGCATGTTTAATCATCATAAGGTAAAACTCTATCCTGTGGTTTGCGTTGCATTGTGTTATGGGACTTGAGTCTTATGATGATTCCTTTTTTCCAAAAGCATTGCGTTGTTTTACGATTTATTTATTTATATGTTCAGTCACCTTAATTTATACATGGCAATCCATTGGAATAAACCCGTTCCGCGTCAGCGGCGTGGTCTTTGGATTCTCCTTATTACTATTAGTTAAATTAGTTAAGAATTCTCACACCAGTCCCCTAACTGACTCGTAGTTTGTTTCACTTTGCAAACTCGGGTGCCCTCTTTTCCACACAGGCAGTCGAGTAGTTTTTGCAGATTTTTATCTCTTGAGCAGGATTCTGGATCGAAGCCTAAAGCTGTGTCCAGAGCATAGTTGACTTCCGCTGCCTTAGTTATTTTATTTCCACTGCACTGTATTGTATTTGTTGTAATTTAAATCTTCCGCTGTATTTTATTCAATGTACTCTGATATTCTGTACTTTGATGTATCATTATTATGATGTTTATAAAAGTTTTTTGTTGTTGTTTTGATGTTGTTGTATTCCCAGAGTTAGCGTATTCGGGTTTTGAACGGTCTTAATCGATTTTGCGATCGATTAGGTCCGTGAAAAATCCGAGACGTTACATCAAATACATATCGTTTGACTCCTTTAATAGTTTTCTGATTTCGCCTTCATTTGCTCCTGCCACTTATTTTTTCTTTGCCGCCCTGGATCCTTCGGGCCTAACATATCGGTCATCAGTAAGGTTTACATCTTCTTCTAAACCAATAGTAGCATTGTCCTGTGAATCTCTCGGACTACAACTGTCTCCAAGTCTTGGAGCTTTCGCACGACTGTTGCTTGATTGGATGTCTTGGACTGTTTTCTAAAGTGAAGATTTCCATTTCACCTGATTAACAAATAGGTCATACACATGCATGAACTGATAGAAATGTGGTCCTTGTTTACTATCTGGTATGTATATTTGTTTGAATAACTTGTTTGCAGCAAGTCTCTGCATTAACAATATGAAGCTTTTACTGCAGGTCTAAGATGTAAAGTACAAAAAAACTATAAACAATTATTACCTTATGAGTTTAACTTCCAAATCCGCTTGGGTTACTCTGCTTCAACTTGAACATCTACGAATCAAAACATTGAGTTTAACGATTGATTTTACGATAACGACCTTCGATGGAAGCTACACTTCTATTCCGATCCATGTTTTTCCTGTTGTATGTATTAGTGATTCTAACCCCAAAATGTTTCACCACTTTGATCGGCACTACATACAGGATGTAGCGAAAGTGAGCCGTATATGTAGTTAAGATCACATTCTTCATTAGCACTCCAACTTGAAGTAGTTAGCATTCCACCAAACGGTTGGCCTAGGTCTTGTAAATCAAAAGTTTCGAAGCTAATTCTTGTGGCATCGACATCAAAATCAGTAACCATTTTTTTGTAATTTTAGATGTGGTAGAAGAAGAGTTGATGTGGAAGAAAGTAGATGAGGGGTGGTGTATTTGTAAGGTTTGAAAAATATAACCGTTACTAAATCCAGCCATTGGCCTCCTCGCGTCTGTTCAACAGACACACACATAATAAAGCCGTTGAGCATTACGCGTTTGTTGAACAAGCACGTAACTCTATGCGCTTGTTCAACAACCACGTGGAGAGTTTGGAGATCCGAAACTCTCAGGCCAGATTTCAGAACAGCGGTCAAAATGTACACCCTGTTGGAGCAAGTTTTGGGTGCGGATTTCACATTTTCAGAATTCCATTACTTTGTTGGATTTGCCCTTAATGGTGGAGATAAGGGTAGGAAATGATTTCAATTTCCTTTGCTTCTTATCCATGTAAGGGTGCTTTGTCACGTTGAAAAGTGGGAAAGTGGAAATGATGATTTGGTTAATTATAGCTAAATGTCAAATTACGGATTAGTTTAATGTTAACTGCTTTGTCAGTTTAATAAACCTTTTGTATTGATATAAGGGAGGATTTAACCCTTGTTAACATATGTACATGTCACTATTTAACTCGCAAAACGTTTGTACAACATATTTTGGTTAAACCGTTGATTTTTAGGAAAAATAGTTTACCGTCATATTTTCACATTTTATATAAACTATCCGTTTATGTAAAAAAAATCTACAAAACGGATTTCCTTCTTCCTTATATAAATTAAAACATGTATATCTATATTTAAAAATTGTATAACATAAATTCAATTTCTACCAGCTTTGACCTAATTCACAAAATCGACCAAATACGACAAATTTTGATATTTTATAAATTGATTACAATTTATCGAACCATTATTATATTTCAACTATCATTATGAAATGTTATCAAATATCACTCATTTTTTAAAAATCGCATCTAGATAATAATAAAAGTCCTTCAATTTACAGTATTGGAAAAATTGTAAAATTCCCATTTTTGACGTTATACGATAAATCACTAAATATAGTATGTTGGTGAAACTGGTATATCTATAACTACCCTATTTAGTCGTTATAATTTTCGATATCATATTTAGAAATGAATATATGTACCCCGAATTGTGTAAGGTTTTTCTTAATTATGTGAAAATGAATATTTTCAAAATATCTGATTTTTTGGGGTTATTATAGCATATATCTCTCATACAACACATCGACCCGGTCTCTTGTCGTTTGTTCTTATTCTTGGGCATAGTTATTTTTACTGGAGTTGTTCTATCATAGAGGAAATCATTCGCCATAGGTAATTTATGTATGCATTGACATGACTAGAGTCACGAGCATTACCTCCACTACGGGACCCTTGTAGATGCCACTCCACATCTTTCTCATGAGTTACCCGACCTGACCCATATAGGTTTGGATCGGTATACCCGAACCGGGTCGTTGTGCTTAGCACACTGCTCCAATACAACCCGGTTGTGCATGGTTGTATGCCAAACCTAGGCCATTTCGGGTAGGTATACATTTATGTCGATGTAGATGTACCTTAGTTTGTCATATGGGTGTTTCGAACTGGATACATTCCATTGAGTATACGTCCATACTAATTTGGGATTATGCCTTCAGCCCTAATTCTTTGACCCAAAGCCTTCATACCGACCTATAAGCACCCCCCTCTATACAGATCCGAAAGAAATCCCCTGCTATTTTGATCCTAAGGTGTGTATCCTTAGCCAATTCTGAAGTCAAGCTGAAGTAGGCCGATACAGGATATTGGATGATCCGAAAAGTATAATTCCATATTGATGTGAAGTTTTTTTATGCTATATCTTGTTCTGCTCAACTCCAAATTACTTGAAACTTCATATGTGGCTTTACTGGACTTTCCTTATTGTCCCATAGGAATTTTATACTTGTTAAGGCTATGCCAAGTCGAGATTATGACATTCCCCGCAATACGATTCCAATAGCTAATACGCCATTCGTTCGGTGTTTGCATCCATTCTAATATCCCTAAGGCCGCTTTTAGCATACATAAACATATACAAATAACACTTGGTTCATTGAAGACAATTAAAGCAATAAACAAGAGAAATGGCATATGTTCATAAGGTAGTACTTAACCCCCTCCTTTAAATTATGGGTTTCACAAATATTACCCAAATTAACCCAAACTTACATATGTGGGATAATATGATTAGTTATGATTTATAAGCAATTTTATAAGTTTTTAGAAGGTGTTTATAGACTAATGCACCTAGTTCATGAGTAAAGGTACTAATCACACATCTTGATCACCTAGTCTTTGTTAGATCCAAATTATATCTCAGTTTGCATGAATCCTTAGGTATTGCAATAGGCTTTCTCTTGATTTGATATTGATTTGACTTAATCTTCACTAAAGATGTGGTTTATCTGATTAAAGCAAGTTTTGATGAAGTATTAGGGAGGTGGAAGACAATAAATGTTATATGAGATCTATTTTGGGAGTTATAGAAGTGAATAGGAGAAGATTTTCTGAATCTATTCACCCCCCTACCACCATAAGTCCAAAACCCAAAAGTGGCCTTTGACCCACTCACTGATGACGCCTCTAGCCCAACTAAGCTACCCAAACCCCCTTAAATAATTATAGTCCTTTCTCTCAAATGGTAAGTTCGTTTGTTTATTGTGACCACTCCATACAATGGGTAACCATCATCCATATCAGACGAAAGTACTTTAAGTTCCGGACTCCTTCCCAATCAAAAGTTATGGGCAAAACGAGATTTGCCTAATGTAAAATTGTCACAAAAAATTCAACCAAAAATAGTGAAGGTATGAAGTGACCCTAGTAGTCATTTTCAAAAGTTACAGGTCCGTATGACGTCATATAGAAATAATATAAAAAAATTATGATTCTCCAATATGTAGAATACGAGTCATTACATTCTTTCCCCTTAAGAAATTTCTCCTCAAAAATTCCCAAAAAAGTTCACAAGATTGCCCTTCATGCCTATCAATCATCAAAATCAATCATACATAGATGACAATCATAAAGGAAAAGATGTAGTACAGACCTATCCTTACATGCAGGACATAAGGAAGGGAAAATCGATAATATCGAAAATGGAATCAAGAGCGATGAATTAAAATCTTACTAAATAAAGAGTTTTGGAAATGATGCCTTGATACTTTTCTCGGTCTCCCACAAGCAGATATCCTCAATATCACCCCCACTGGAATTTGACGAGCTTCACAATTTTCCTTATAAGCAGTTTTGTATATTGTCCAACGACACAAATAGGCTAGCAAATTCAAGTAGCATTCGTTTCCACCTCGATATCATCCTGTTGGGAAATATAGATTAAGGATGTTAAACCAAACTAAATATTAGTGTTGGGTGAATAATGTTTAATGGATTCTGTAAATTTCTTGAAACCTTTTTGTGTTATACAGAATGCAATAAAAATCATAGATATAATAGTGATCACAAAATAAAACGCATATGTTGATAATAATAAATAAAAGGCAGCAAAATGAATGA
This sequence comes from Allium sativum, assembly GCA_030737875.1. NCBI lineage: Eukaryota > Viridiplantae > Streptophyta > Magnoliopsida > Asparagales > Amaryllidaceae > Allium > Allium sativum. The sequence goes on along the minus strand of CM060916.1, from coordinate 353,379,883 downwards.
GTACACCGAATTTTTGTACTGGTTTAGAGTTATCCGACATCCAGTTCCATATAACAATGGGGCGATACAGATTTCTTTCAATAATAATCTTCAATTACACTCCTCCAATTCAATAACCACAAGGTCCTCCAGCACCTGCTTTCGAGCACAAGGCGCTCTCTTAATATGACTAGGATACAAGATCATCTGATTGATTTACGGGCTACAATCACACCCAGTTGATTTGAACAGGCTACAACCACACCTTTTCAGTGTTTGTTTTGATCGATAGGAACGTTAGTACTTGATCTTGCGATCTTTAGTTACAAAAGCCTATAACCCTGAGTAGCACATGAATATTGAGAGATTATTGCAGAGAATCAAAATATAAGAAGTTTGATGTGATTCTCCATGAAATATGGCAGAGTATAAGTATAGAATTTAAGAACTTCAATGGAGAGAGGATAAAGGGGGAAGAAGACAATGAAAAGTTTGCTAAAAGTTCATTTATGGTGTCCTATTTATAGTCCGCCAATAGTCAAATCTTTCAGAATAGTTTCAAAATTAAAAGACACAACTTTTCAAATTTTGAATTTGAAAACCAGTGGTCACCATGTTGACATGAAGGTTACCCTATGCCGATGTGCCTTCGAAAAAATTATTTTTCAAATTAAGGCATATTTGATGGTTAAACAAATTTTTATGGTTCCTGAATTAAAACAAGTTATTTTACATTATATTAAAATAGAGTATTTAAAGTAAAAATTTATATTGAAAACATATATAAAAATGATTTAAGAACTATATATAATGATATAAATATAGAAATATTTTGAGACATTTGATATAAATATATGTAAAGGAATTTAAAACTTAAATGGTTAAATAAAACTTAATATAAAATTAATATAAAAATATTTCAATTAGGAGTTAAATATATTTTAAAAAAATATTTGAGATCAAAAGGTAAAATAAGTTTAAAACCTAAGAATATAGATTTGAAATAAGGAAGTAATTTTGAAATCAGTTTGAAAATAAAATAAGAAATTAAAAATAGTGAAAAAGATAGAAATAAGGGTCTAGTGCTATTTCACAATTTTAACAAGATATCTGGACAATTTCATCGGTAATGGCCTCGGGAAACTCAATCACGTAACCATCCTTCTTCTTACACTCCGCCCACCTCGCCATGACACACTGCCACTGCACAACATCCCTGTCTTCTAAGCCTCATAGCCCATCCTCTCGCAATTGGTTTGGACAAGTCTTCAACTATGCTCCTTTTTTTCAGATCTGGCTCTGGTGCAACAGAGGATTATATGAACATCGTGCTTGAGGCTGTCTTCATTAAAGCTTTGCAACACTATGGTTCAACGCAGCCGCTGTCTAATGTCACTGGGTACCGGCTGAAGACACCTTTGTCCCCCATTATAGCTACTGCTGGTGATTTTCGTTGGAGTGATCAATCTACGTCAATGAATGATATTGATGCGAATGTGAACAATGCAATTCCTGTTGCAGTTGGTATGGAAGGCGCCGAGGCTGATTTGTAAGATATTGATGGTGTAACTGCTTTATATGCTGAGAAGTATTAGTGCGTAACAACTATTTGCCAAAATGCCTCAACTATAAATAATCCTACCTGCAAATCCCCTGATGTAGTTGCAAACACTACAACTCCTTTAAGGTTACCTCGATGGACCTCCTTATTTGACAAGCTACCTAATGTTGTGAGAGAATACTCTCCGTAGTTGGATTTTCAAACTGAGCTGGTTAATGGTAGATCTGTAATGTCATCAGAAGTTCATCATGTTGGCAAAGACTACTGGTCCGACAATCTTGTTGGATTCTTTCTGGGTTCAGCTCCTTCTTAACAAGTAGTACTTGAGCAGTGTAACAAATATTGGAGACTCAGGGGAAGACTACATGTTCAGTTTTGTGATTTAATGTTCTACTTGAAGTTAGCAACCATAACGGAAAATTGAGTATTCTTGAGAAGGATCCCCTTATTATCAAAGACCATCCTTTCATCGTTACCCCATGGAGTGTCACTATTGGTAGAGCCAGGGAACAAGTCTTATCCATCCCTGTTTGAACTATGTTTACTAATGTTCCATCGATTCTACAGCCTCTGATCGGTTTCGATTCGTTAGCTAGTCTGGTCGGAAAACTTAGATGTATTGATTCAAATACAGTTGCTAGGAAGAGTCTTAACTACGCTGGAGAGCTTACAGAAATTACTCTAATGAAGTCGTTGCCCAGTCAACTACAGGTGACACTTATGGAAGGATATGACATAGATGTGGATGTTAGTTACAGCTGGAGTCCGGATAAATGCACTAATTGTCATTCCACTGGACACATCTCTAATGCTTTTCTAGCTACTTCTATGTCTTCTTTTAAGATGCCACTTCGTAACCCTAACCTACATTGGGTTCCAAAGCCTCGACCCCTGCCTTCTCTCCTGACTATTTCTAACCTGCTGACAATACAAGCAAGAACACTCCGCAAGATGATGATAAACTAGATGGTGAAACCTTTACATGGAATGCAAAAGAGGGAACATTGGTTCATGACAACTCCCAAATGAGATATAATCTGAAGCTTGAAAGGTATTATTTATATGTTGGCGGAGAAGGTGAAACAAGAAGGTTATTTCATCATCAAGTTGAAATTGTTGTGTTTGTTCTGGCTAAGGAAGTAAAAGATGGAATTAATAATGTGCAACTGCTTAATGATACAACATGGGACAGACGTTGCCTTTACTCGTAGCTTTCTCTGCACTTTGTTGTCGACATGGCCTGGAATTTTGCCGAGGCTGTCCAGGGTATTCCTCCAGATGATGCTAATGGGGAGTAACTTCCCATTTAGTGCTTAGTAGTCTTGACATATGTGTCAAGCTCCTGTACTTTCTTTGATAGTGTAGTCTGGTTACTTTGCTAGCACTAGTGTTGTAAGCCTGTAAGGCATAGTGGACAGAGCAATATAAACTCCGTATTTGGTGGACGGACCGCCTTAAAACCCGATGTAGCTGATTGTCAACTGGCAATCACCTGTACTATTCTGTATTTTATGATTAGTTATAATAAAAGGTGTATGTGGTCACTTTAAAACTAGTCAGCTTTTCCAAAAAAAATAGAGTATTTAAGGTAAAAATATATATTGAAAACATATACAAAAATGATTTTTTAACATGTGTACGAATGATTTAAGATATATGTAAAATGATATAAAATCAGAAATATTTCAAAATTTAGGATATAAATATATGTAAAGGAATTTAAAACTTAAATGATAAAATAAAAATTAATATAAAAATATTTAAAGTAGGAATTAAACAATATTTTAAAAATATATTTGAAATCAGTAGTTAAAGTAAGTTTCAAAGCTAAGAAATACAGATTTGAAATAAGGAAGTAATTTTAAAATTAGTTTGAAAATAAAACAAGAAATTTAAAATAGTGAAAAAGATGGAAATAAGGATTTAGTGATATTTCAGAGTTTTAACAAAAAATCAAGACTCTATTACTTTTTTATTTCTTGAACTATTGAATTCTAAAACTCAAGTTACTCTCTTCTCTCTTGAATTCTTCTTCTTTGAAATATTGATTCTCAAAATCTTGATTTTCTATACTGTACAATCATCTACAATTAATACCTGCATATATTTCCAGTATATATATATATATATAAGATAATAGTGTTAGTATATATTTTGTTAATAATAATAGTTAAACAAGGTTGTTGTCATCAAAACCATCATCATCATCATCTCAATCCCTAACACTTCCTACTGATCTGGCATGAAGTGGCATTGGAATCACGTACAAACTTCCTTAAACAAGAAATATGAAAGACATTATGCACTAGTCATCTTTTGAGATAGATCAACTCTATAATATAAGTTCCCAATTCGTTCAAGAATCGGAAAAGGGCCAACAAACCTCGTTGTCAATTTCCTTTTCCTACCAAACCGAATCACACTCGTTGATAAAAAAATACAAACAAACAAAAAATCACCAATCGAGAACTCCATATCTCAATGCCTTCAATTAGCGTAACTTTTCTGTATGTATTGAGCAATTTTCATTCATTGTCGAATGATCTAAATCTTTTCAAAGGTCTCTCTAACCATGTCTGGCCCAAGCATTAGTTTCTCGCTCGCTTTTAACCAACATGAAGGTGCGCTGCATTGTCTACAAAACAAAGCTTCATAAAGTATCCATTCAATGCTAGACTGATAAAAGTTGTTGTATAAAAACTCCATGATATGCAAGTGATCGTATCACAAACCTTCAAAGTCTATGATGCAAACTTGCAAGATATATTTCAATATACGATTCACCCTTTTGGTCTGACCATCAGTTTGAGGATGGTAAGCTATGACGAGGTGTAGTTCACACCCCTAGTGCCTCTTTTTAGCTCTTTCAAAGCCCACTAATGAACAATGGTTCTAGGTCGCTCACAGCGCCTTTTGATACTCCATGTAATCGTACAACTCATTCCACATACAATTAAGCCAACTTGATTGTCGTCCTATTTGACTTAACTTGTATAAATTTGGCGCTTTTGTTCAATCGATCTACAATAACCCAGGTAGCATAATGTCTCGCTCGAGTTCTCGACAACCCATCAATGAAATTCATTGAGAGTTGCTCCCACTTCCATTCAGGCGCATCCAGCAGTTGTAGGAAAGCACTAGGCTTCTTCTACTCAGTGTGAACCAGTTGAAAATTCATGCACTTGAAGATGAATGTCCCAACATCCTTCTTCATATGTTCCCATTAGTAGGTTTTCTTTCGCTGTACATCTTGTTACAACCAGGATGTATGGTCAACTTTGAGTGATGACCCTTCTTTTTGCAATAGTAGTAGGTTAATTCAGACTTAGCTTTCTTCTTTTGTCTATCTTTGTCCTTGAAAGGCTTCCTCTTATTGTTCCACTTCATCTTGCCTCCACTGCCCCCATTTGGTTTTGACCCTTCCTTTGGCATGGTGGAAGCTTCAGTTTTTTGCTTTGGGTAAAGGCTTTCCTACCTCCGAGCTTTCCTGGCGATGGACTTAAAAGTCTCATCAATATGATTTATAAGCTTTTCCCTTTAGTAGTCCTCTAGGAAGTGATAAATTTCTCTTTCTTCTTCTTAGGAGTATTAGTGAATGACATCCTATGTTTCAACAAAGCATCGAATTTAGCAATATATTTGGTAACAGTCTTATCTCCCTACTTAAGCTCAGCAAATATCTGAAAATAGTTCCGAGTTCTAGGCGACCAGAATGAACGTCTCACAAAAACGAGCCTTGAAACGATCCCAAGTAAACTGATCCTCAGGAGTAGCAGTCTTGACGGCATTCCACCAATTCATAGCTCTACCTTGAAGGTGGAACAAGGCCAATCTCCTATTCTTAGCATCATCAGGTCCAAGATTTTTGAAGATGCACTCGAAAGTATCGAGGTAATCCTATACACACATAGATAACTCGTTCCTAAGAACGGTCTACTACTGTAACACCCCGTAATTTTATTAAAAATGAAAAATTTAAGAATACTTAATTTTTAGAAGAAGAATTAACTGAAATGGTTTACTCCATTGCGTTCGTCTCGGAATTATGCTTGAGATAGAGTCCTAGTTTGCATAAAACGGACATCGCATGAAGAAGTTATGAAGTTTGGAAGATTTAAAGTTTAAAGCTATAAAACAAGTCGACCGCCCATTTTTCACCATTTGACCATTTACAAGTCGACCGCCCATTTATCACCAGTCGACCATTTTTAAGCAGAAGTGAAAACTGTCGACCGGTTGAAATTGGCTAGTTGACTGGTTGATTCTGGACAGTTTCCTGATGACGTGTTTTTCTAATTTGAGTGGTTCGGATGGTTCCTAATCAAATCTAAAGGTCCTAATTCACCTAATACATCTATAAATAAACACCTAAACCTAACCCTAATCTCTTCAATCCTAATCCATGGAGCCTCCATGCTACTGCTCCAACTCAAATTAATTTAGCTTTTCTTCTCAAAGAAGAGGTTATTCAAGATCAGATTTGCTACAACAACGCCTAATTCTCTTTTATAAGAATTCTATCGTTGTGAGTTTATGTTACTTTCACATATAATTAAATTAAAAAGTATTTGTGATAGGATTGTAAATTGGATCTAATGTATATGCCTGTAAATAAGATGAATCATATTAAGTTTTGTAATTTTTATCCTTCATATTCATACCCAATTGCTATTATCACATGCCTGTCTGATCTATCTTATCGTTATTCATTTTACATGCCTATTTATATGTTTATGCCAATTTGGATGCTTGATTCTCTTCCCTTCTTCTTTTCCTTTTTCCTTTTGAGATTAGGCTAACTTCAAGTCTAAGCATATTATGTTGAGATTTACGTACGAAAAACATTAGGATGATTGGGAAAAGATTGGGAAATATGTAATAAAATGAGATTTGTCATAAATTGTTGATAACTATGAAATTGATTTGGGCATAATTTGGTACAACTTGTATACATGGAATTATAGGAATAACTTGAATTAGCATTATAAGCATAATTGGAAATTATGGGCAATTGGAATACATTAATTGAAGATTTGAAATTGGGCATGAATAAAAGGAAAAAAATAATGAACGCCTAAGACACAAGGATAGATTGGATTGTGTTAGCAGTCTACCCGGAACCGCCCGGCATATCCAGCTTCCACAAAACGAAAATCTAATATGAGAAGTCTAAGGCAGAAATTAGAAGTGTAATAGTGCTAGGACACGAGGTTAGATTCGGATTGCATTAGAAATCTACGCGGAACCACCCGACATATCTAGCAACTGCAAACGGTAATCTAATGTGGGAGTTCTGGCACAATTATGGATATAATGAATTAATGAACACTTAACCAAGATAAGACATGTGGTAAGACATGGGAATAGTAAATAGGTTAAGTGGGTGACATTGATAGCATGTGAAACATAATTAAGAGCACTTAACCATAATGAGACATGTGGTAAGACATGGGAGTAATAAAAGGGGTTAAGTAGGAAATCCTAGTGGGGACCAAGCCTAGAATGGGAGCTTGTGTCAAGTGTGGGGACCCTTTTCAACCTGTAACCCATTTTTTGTGTCTATATGAGCTTGAACTAGGTCGAGGATGGGACACGCTTGTTGGGGTTGATTGTAAGAGGTCAAAAGAGTAAAGAGCGATGGCAACGTAAGTCCAACTGAGTCATGTGTGTGTGTGAGTCCGGGCTGGTAGGTAAGACATTGTTGCATCGTGTAGGTATAAGCCGTGCATATTAGTAGTATCGGGTTGCCACTTTAGGGAGTGATACACCTTACTGTGGGGCCAGCACGGGTATCTTTGAGTTAGGGAGCCGATCGAATGGGTAGGGTAGTGGGTACAACTAGTGGGGGTAGGAGCAAATGGGCACCTACGAGAGCAGCTAGGAGTGCACGAAGCTACCATTATTATGATTAGTAGGGAGGGATTACCTTTTAGTATGTGACTAGTATTGGTGCGGTGCAGGAAATATCTTATAGTGGTTAGAAGCGCAATCGATGTTATACCTTATTCATCTTGTTTACCTTGTCATACCTGCTTATGTTACAATTATCTTTTATATCTAGTTTATGTTCTTATCTTGTTACTTTACTATTTGTATTGTTAAAGTCACTAGACTCACCAGACTTTATGTCTGACCCTTTTTGTTTCGCCTCTTTTCTTTCCTTTCCCCCCTAGGTTCTCAAGGTGGGACTAGCGAGGCTTGATTTGGATATCTTTCTCTAACTCTACTGGAAATGCTTGTAAGTGCTGAAATAATGCTCATCTTTGTTTCTCTTTCATATGGCATTTTGGAATGGGATTATGGTTTTTCTTTTATGTACTCTGATAATAATTTTGTTCAAGATGGATATTTGTGCACTTGGCTTTAGTACGTGATTTTGATGTTGTAACCAAACATGTTTTTCTTTTCCGCTGCAATGAATGAATTAAAAAATAATTAAGTACCATTTTATAAATCTGTCTTGTGATGTTCTATTTTATACTCTTATAATGCTCCATGAAAGTTAATGCATTCGCTTAGTGAGTGACATTAACGGACGTGGGGGTGTCACACGTGGTATCAGAGCTAAAGGTTACGGGAACAGATAAAAGATTTTGAAAACTATTTTTATAAGTATTTTTAAAAAGTATTATTTTCAAAACCATGTTTTAAAGAAGGTATTTTCAAAAGAAAGGTTTATTATGAAAAACGTAATCCCCAAAAGCCATATATCTCTCTTTCGAATCTCTGTTTTGAATCTCTTCCTTTTTCTTTTCAGCATGTCTACGGAACCCGATATACCCGAGGGAGTAAAGATACCAGGCTGGTTCAGAAGGTATCTGGAAGCTAGGGCTACTGCCGCTGGCCCAACAAATGTTCCTTCTCCCTCATTTGCAACCTTCATTCCACTTCTTCCTCTGCATGTAGATGCTTTTTCTACGATATGTATGGACTTTCGTGCGATGGGCGGAAAACCGTTTCATGGGACTGAGACGTTTGTCAAGGCTAGAAATTGGCTCAAGGAAGTGGAGGACTTGTTTGGTATCTTCGAGGTAGACGATGGAAGGAAGGTTCAACTAGCATCTTGGCTATTGAAGGATGAAGCCACTTTTTGGTGGGAGGTAACGAATGAAGAACGTGCAGTGAAGACTTGGATGGATTTCAGATAGAGGTTCAAGTTGAAGTTTCTTTCACAAGAAGAAGAGAGTATGTACATAAAAAGTTTCTTGGCTTTGAAATAAGGAAATTTGTCTGTTAAGGAGTATGTTAATAAGTTTAATCAGTTGGCGAGATTTGGTTTAGAGTTGGTGAACACGCCGCATAAGAAAGCCTTGAGATTTGCTAAGGGCTTGAACGAACCGCTTCACGGGTTGGCTATGTCCCACATTCCTATGGGGGCTACTTTCGAGAAACTTGTTGATATGGCATTGACGAATGAGGAGGAGAAAGGTGCTAAAATGGATAGGACACAGGATAAGAAAGTGAATCCAAAGGCACAACAACAACAAAAGAAAGGCGGTAAGGATAACAAGGGCCAAGAGAAAAGAAAGTGTCACAATTGTGGAATACCTAGCCACATAAAGAAAGATTGTAGAAAGAAGAAGAAGCCTGGCTGTTACCATTGTGGTGAGCCAGGACATACGAATAAAGATTGCCTAAGGTGGCGAGGACAAGGGAAGAGGACAGGATCTACTTCTGGAGGGCAGGTTCATGCTCTCATGGCACCGGGGCATGAAGGAGGTTGAATCATTTCTGTCAAAAGTTTGATTTTCCTTTTTGATCATCCTGTTCTAACATTGTTTGATTCTGGAGCTTCACATTCGTTTATATCTACTTCGTTAGTTGAAACACTGCACCTAAATACTAGTTTAGTTATGGATCACATTGTAGTCTCAAATCCTATTGGTGGTTCAGCTCATTTATCTATGATTTGTCGGGATTTGAGAGTGTCTATATTGGGCGTTAAGTTTGAATGCAAAGCCTACGTTCTTGGTTTCATGGGCTATAGTTTGATTCTAGGGATGGATCGGCTAGCCAGGTATGGTGCCATCTTAGACTGTGAAAGGAGGGTAGTTAGATTGTTCACTCATTGTGGAAGGACCCTTAATATTTCTTGTGACCCTAGGGGTTCAGTGATGCTTAGCTACCTAGAATCACTTGACGCATCCATTGATGATTTGCAATCTATTCGAGTAGTCCGCGAGTATGATGATGCCTTTAATGAGGTTCGGGGTCTACCCCCGAGGTGCGAGATAGACTTACGTATATACTTAGTAGATAATGCAAAGCCAGTTTCATTACCAGTGCGCCACATGGCTCCGAGAGAGAGGAAGGAACTCAATAAACAAGTAGGGCAGTTGATTGGGAAAGGGTTCATAAGAAGATGTATTTCGGAATGGGGTGCTCCAGTTGTTTTTTCTACGAAGGCGGGCGGTTCGCTTAGATTGTGCGTGGACTATAGGGAGCTAAATAAACTCACGAAGCAAAATAGGCACCCAATGCCAAGGATAGAAGATTTGTTCGATCAGTTGGTTGGTGCTTCAGTATTCTCGCAGTCGGACTTAGCTACAGGATTTCATCAGTTGAGGGTTGCTGGGGATAGTATAGAGAAGACTGCTCTTAGGACTCCCGACAGTTTCTTCTTGTGGATCGTCATGCCTTTTGGTTTGACGAATGCACCCGCATATTTTGTAGACTTGATGAGTAGGGTGTTTAGGGAGTTTCTAAACAAGTTCGTGGTAGTCTTTGTGGATGATGTCTTGATATTCTCTAGAAGCGAGGAAGAGCATGCCCTATATCTTAGGGAAGTCATAGAGACCGTTCGAGCACATCAACTCAAGGCTAAGTTCTCAAAATGCCATTTTTGGAGGAAGGAAGTGAGGTTCTTAGGTCATGTGGTCTTTAAGGAAGGGATAGCAGTGGATCCCGTGAAGGTAGTGGAAATTTAAGATTGGAAGAATCCTAGGAATGCAATGGAAGTAAGAAGTTTTCTTGGGTTGGCGGGCTATTATAGGAAGTTCATTAAGGACTTCACAAAGAAATCAGCCCCACTTACATTGACAAAGAAGAACTCGACCTTTTCTTGGGATGTTGACTGTGACGATGCTTTCCAACGTTTAAAGAGGGCTTTGACGACATCTCTAGTTTTAGTTTTGCCTGATGGGAGTAAACCGTTCACAGTGTATACCGATGCTTGCGGGACATGGCTTGGCGTAGTTTTGATGCAAGAGAGAAGGGTGATATGTTATAGTGGAAGGCAGTTAATGGTCCATGAGAAGAATTACCCTACCCACGACTTAGAGTTAGCTGCCATAGTTTTTGCGCTTAAGTTTTGGCGTCACTATTTTCTTGGAGAGAGGTTTAAGTTGTATACAGACCATAAGTCACTAAAATACTTGTTCTATCAAAAAGATCTAAACTTAAGGAAACAGAGGTGGATGGAGTTCTTAGCATCCTACGATTTTGAGATTTCATATACCCCTAGCAAGGGTAACGTTGTATCTAACGCTTAAGTAGAAACAGGTTGACTTTGAGTCCTTTGTTTGTTGAGCGGCAGAGTTTAGAGTACATATCTACCTTTGACTTTAGACCCTCTGTCGATTACATACCCTGTTTGTTGACATCGTTAGAGGTGCGATTTACGCTTTTGGGACATATAGGAGTGGCACAACGAGATGACCCACAGCTGATAGAGATAGTAGACAAGCTCATAAGAGGGGAGTCTTCGAGCCATCTTAGTAGGTATACTATAAATGAAAAAGGTTGGTTGCTTAGGGATGGGAGACTTTGCGTATCACGAGACAAGAGTTCGAGAAGGACAATCCTTGAAGACGCACATCGTTCTAAGATGACCATACATCCCAGTGGTGACAAGATGTATAGGGACATGAAGCAAGTTTTCTTTTGGGCCGGAATGAAGTAGGATGCGGCTTAGTTCATTTCTAGATGCTTAGTATGCCAGCGAGTCAAGGCTGAGCAAAAGAAGCCTGGTGGTTTGCTTCACCCTTTCGAAGTTCCGTTGGGAGAGTGTTTCCAAGGATTTCGTCAACGGGTTGCCAAGGTCAAGGAAGGGTAATATGGGGGTTTGGGTAGTAGTAGATAGACTTACCAAGAGAGATCATTTCATTCCCGTTAAGAGCAAAAAAACAGCGACATGGTTAGCATCTGTTTATCTCCGAGAGATAGTTCGTCTACACGGAATACCTTCTAGTATCGTAAGCGATCGAGATCCCATTTTCACTAGTGAGTTTTGGAAGAGCTTACAAGAGGAGGAAGGAACGCAATTGTGTTTGAGCACCGCTTATCACCCTCAGACGGACAACCAAACAGAAAGAGTAAATCAGATTCTAAAAGATCTTTTGAGGTTATGAATCTTGGACTTTGAAGGGACATGGGAGGAACACCTTCCATTAGTAGGGTTCGCCTACAACAACAGCTATCTGACTAGTATTGGCATGGCACCTTTTGATGCTCTATATGGACGACCTTGCCGATCACCGACTTATTGGTGGGAATCTACGGATAAGATTTTGCTTGGGCCTGAGATGGTTAGGGAAACTTCGGAGAAGATAGACCTGATTCGAAGACACATAAAGAAGGCACAAGACCAGCAAAAGTTATACGCTGATAAGAGACGAACCTATCTTGAGTTCGATGTTGGAGACACTATCTTTATTAAAATGTCACCATTGAGTAACGTAGTTCGCTTTGGATCTGTAGGGAAATTGGCCCCAAGATTCGTAGGGCCATTCCCCATTACAGAAAGAATTGGACAGATGGCCTATAGAGTGAAGTTGCCTTTGAAGCTTAGTGGTGTTCATGACGTATTTCACGTGTCGCATTTGAGGAAGTGTTTACACGATACCGCGGAAGTAGTAGAGCCGAGCATGCTTAGAGAAGTGGAAGTAGAGCGAGATGCCACAGTTAGACGAGTTCCTACATGCATCTTTGGATCGAAGGTCAAGAAATTACGCAACCGATAGGTCAAGTTGGTTAATTTCCAATGGGGACATGATCAAGGAGATGAGACTTGGGAAACGGAAGACAAGATATGTGCGCCGTACCCTTTCATTTTTGAGGGTATGTTCTTAACTTCTCCTTTTTCTACCGCTTCTTTTATACTTGTTCTATCGTTTAGTGTATCCTCTCGATTATATCTTCGATCTTTAGGTAGAAAATCCTATGGTTGTAAACATATGTTTGAGACATGTTAGTTTTGGTTGATGCAAGTGGATGCTAGTGGTTGCTCGTGGATGCATTTACACGCACATTAGGCATTAGATCGGCTAAATCACTTTCATATTGCATATGGATGAGTGTGCATATTTAAATTAATGGATTTATATTGAATATGTTATCATATGGATGTTGCATTTGGATGAATGGTTGTGCACTCATATAGAAATGATATTTATCATTAGGATTCTTTTGCATACATAATGGATGCATGGCACTATCATGATTTTCATTAAGGAGGTCAACTGAATTAGTAGACCCCCTTATTTTGCATTAGGATAAGGACATATATACACACTTTGCATAAGTTCATGAAAGCATTAGAAATCTTTTAAGGACAATGGACGCCCGTGATTGATGGATGAGTAGATGGATGATGGATGTTAGGACATACATTCTTCTTAACTTGGAGATTTCGGGGACGAAATCATTTAAGTAGGGGAGAATGTAACACCCCGTAATTTTAAAATATTAAAACTAACAAATTTAAGAATACTTAATTTTTAGAAGAAGAATTAATTGAAATAGGTTATGCAATTGCGTTCGTCTCGGAATTCTGCTTGAGATAAGCTCCGAGTTTGCATAAAACGGACATCGTATGAAGAAGTTATAAAGGTCGAAGTTTAAAGTTTAAAGCTGTAAAACAAGTCGACAGCCCATTTTTCACCATTCGACCGTTTACAAGCCGACCGCCCATTTATCACCAGTCGATCGTTTTTAAGCAGAAGTGAAAACCGTTGACCGGTTGAAATTGGCCAGTCGACTGGTTGATTCTAGGCAGTTTCCTGATGACGTGTTTTGTAACACCCCACGCCCGCTATGGTCACTCACTAAGGGAATGCCATAGCATCGGTGGAGTATTTTAGTGAATATAGAACAGAAAAATTACAACAAGACAGATAAATAGTACTTGAAATTTTAAAACATCATCTCATAACGGCGGAAATAAACATGTCTAGTTACATCATAAAACCACGATAAAAGTCAAGTACAATATCCATCAAAATAAAGAAGTACATAATCCCACTCTCTCATACAATAGCCAGAAAAGATAATTGGATAACTGGAGCTTTACATCTACCCAAGCTCCTAAAGACTGGAACAGCAATCCGATCAAGCTCTACTACTGCTAGGATCCACCGTAGGACCTGAGGGTTGGGAAAAAAGATAAAAACAACGGGGTCAGACATAAGTCTGAGTGAGCCCTATAACTTTAACAATACAATCATTAAAGTAACCAGAGAAGACATAAACTTGACCTACGGTAATATCTGGGGATGAATGGCTACACTAAGCAGCTTGGTAGACTTAGGATAAACTAAGATAACCGTAAGGACGCATCTACCCACCCAAGGATAATTACTAACTGCACCACCCCAGACTTATTCACCCAAGGGTAATTCCTACACTGCACCACACCAGTTCTACCCACCAAGAGTAATTCCTACTTAAAGGTTGATCCCACTAAGTGTACTTAGTAATTTTTACCCGGTAGTTTCTTGTACCCCTACACAGGTGCCGTCTGCCCCTATTTTTACTAGGTGTACCCACTACCCCCAAGCGATCGGCTCCCTACCGTAGATACCCGTGCTGGTCCCACAAAAGGGGGTGTATCATTCCCCAAAGTGGCTACCATATAATATCACTGTGCACGGCTTTATATCTACACGATGCAACAACGACTTACCAACCAGCCCGGGTCCACACACGCATATGAAACCCGTTGATCCCGCGTTGCCACCGCTAACCCGTTTTGGCCGCTTATAGTCAAGTCCAATATGCGTGTCCCGTCACCCGACCAGAGTCGAGCCCACAAAGATACGTTTGGGATATTGGTTGAAATGGGCCCCCACAAGCTACTACTTAAGCTTGCTACTTTTATCTAGTGCATCCCACTTAACCCTTTAACCATGTCCCCTTACATGTTATAAATCTTGGTTAAGTCCTTTAGTCATATTTCAATTGCCACTTAGGGCACCCACTAGATTTCCACATGCCACCCATGGCACTTACTTAACCCCTTAATCATGTTTAATTACATGTTCCACCTTGATTAAGTATTCTAATCGTATTCCCACATGCCACCCATGGCACTTACTTAACCCTTTTATCATGTTTAATTACATGTTCCACCTTGGTTAAGTATTCTAATCGTATTTTTCTATTGCCACCCAAGGCAACCCACTAGTCTCATCATGCCACCCCAAGGCACCCACTTAACCCCTCATGTCCCACTACATGCTAATATGGTTAAGTGTTTCTTAATTCATTAATTAAGATCATGACCTCATAAAGACCTCTCACATTAGACCGTCTTTTATGACTGCTGGATATGCCGGTTGGTTCCGGGCAGACTTCTGTCATCAAAAGGGCCTAACCTCGTGTCTTTACTTTAATCATGTATTTAATTTATGACTAAGACCTCTCACATTGGGCCAATCATTTGTAGCCGCTGGATGGCCGGTCGGTTCCGGGCAGACTTCCGCTACAAAAGGGTCCAACCTCGTGTCTTAGTTGATTAATTAAACCTAATTAATCACCCCCATATTAATTATCCCTAATTAATATCAAATTTTCCATAACATGGGTAGACCTAACTCAATAGGTAAATTCCCATGGGGTAGACCTAACTCAATAGGTAAATTCCCACTTATGGTAATTTATTTTTATGGTATGCTTAATCATACCCAATCATATTTTTACTAACATATTTACCAACCCCATCGTTCCCCACGTAAATCGTTCTCATTTCATGACATAAATAAGGGGAAGATCATCACAAATATCATGGGTTAAGAGGATGTCAACTTGCATATATGAGCATATATTAACCCAACTACATTTAACCCAAACTTGCATATTATCATACACATGATTTGCATAACATGTTGCATATGAGCTTGCATATTATCATACACATATCTTGCATAGCATATTGAACTTGCATATAGGCATTCTCATAACTTGCATAACATGTTAATCATGCATTTAAGCATACACATAACTTGCATAAGCATTCACATACTTGCATAAGCATCCACATACTTGCATAAGCATTCACATACTTGCATAAACATCCACATACTTGCATAAGCATTCACACACTTGCATAAACATGCATAACTTGCATATCATGTCTTTTAAGCATATACATATCTTGCATAAGCATTCATATACTCGCATAAGCATGCATAACTTGCATATCACATAGATCTTGCATTTAAACATATACATGACTTGCATAAGCATCCATATACTTGCACATTAACTCTTAAACTTGCATAATGTGTCATCATGAACTTGCATATTAACAAACATGTAACTTGCATAGCATATCTTGCATATCAACATACATGTAACTTTCATAGCATATCTTGCATATTAACATACATGTAACTTGCATAGCATATCTTGCATATTAACATACATGTAACTTGCATAGCATATCTTCATGAACTTGCATAACATGTATATGATCACATAGTCCACAACTAGCATATTTAGCATCATGTAAACATAACATATATCATACTAAACTTGCATAAACGTACATACTCAACATGCATAAATCAACTTGTTAAACATGCATAAATCAACTTATTAAGCATGCATAAACCATCTTATCAAATATGCATAAACATAGAACAACATAGAGTAACATATCATTATACATGATTCAAACTCACTAATCCGCATTTAAGACCATAAGTCTCATTACACCTAATCTACTTACTTTAACAATTGATGTTAAAGTGATAGAAACTCATCAAACTCAAGATTAACAACCTTATGAAGTAGAATTAGTTGCTAACTATGAAGATAACGATGATTAGAGAATGATTTGAGAGGGATTAGCTTGCAACTTTCTTTATGAACTAGTGGAGGCCATGCTCAAATTTCATTTTGCCATAGTTTAGTTACAAGACTTAATTATGAATGAATTAGGGTAGGGTTGGGGTCTTATTTATAGGATTAGGTGAGTGTTTTAGGCCCTTAGATTAACCCTAGATTAGATTAGGACCCTTAGATTTAGGAAACCTCTAGAACCAGCCCTCCTAGCCAGCCTGAAACCCAACCTGGTGCAACCTGGTGCACCCAGGTTCACAGAACGGTGCCACACTGTCGATAGGCATGTCGACACCCCTGTCGACAGGCCTGTCGACATGGGTTGGGCGGGAAGCTTCCCGCCTGACCCCGCCTGGCCCATTCCAAATCTGAATTTTTAAATTATTTTTAGTTTTGAATTTTCTGCAAACTTCATCGGGCCATAACTGGGCCATACGGACTCCGATTTTCGAAAACTCGGACTCTATTTCGCGTATTTTTCCGAGACGAACGCAATAACGCTGCCCGTTACCCCCAATTCCCCCGTCTGAGATTATTTATCCTGTAATTAGTGAATTTTAGTATTAACTAAAATTCGGGGTGTTACATTCTCCCCTCCTTAAAGGATTTCGTCCCCGAAATCTCTTAAGCTAAGGAGAATGCATATCCTACCATCCAAACAACCATCTACTCAAATCATCAACCACAGGCATCCATTGTCCTTAAAACAATTTCTAATGATGTATGAGCATATGCAAAAAGTGTGTGTATATGTTCCCTATCTAAGGTATGAACATATGCAAACCATGATAGTGCCATGCATCCATTATGTATGCGAGAGAACCCTACCGACCCATACAATATCTATATGAGTGCACAATCATTCACCAAAATGCATCATCCATATGATAACACAATAATTAAACATCCATAAATATAGTTTCCTACACACCATTTTATGCAATATGCAATATGAAGTGATTGAGCCGATCTAGTGCCTAGAGTGTGTGTATATGCATCCACGAGCAACCACTAGCAAACACTTGCATCCACTTGCATCCATCATACATAACATGTCTCAAACACATGTTTCAACCATAGGTTTACCCTATCTAAAGGTCAAAAGTACTAACGAGAGGACATACTAAGGATAAGATAAGCACAAGATATGTGATGAAGGAGAAGCAAAAGGATATACCCTCCGAAAGAAAAAGGGTACCTCGAACGCATCTTCGCTTCCGTCTCCCAGGTAGCGTCACTCTCTTCATCTCCCCTTTGTACTTTGACTAGTTGAACCTCTCTGTTTCTCAGCTTCCAAATCTCTGACCCAAGGATGCAAGTAGGAGCTCGTCGAATCGTCGCATCACGCTCTGCTTCTACTTCTCTAAGCAAACTCGGCTCTACCACCTCTGCGGTCTCATGTAGGCACTTCCTCCCATAGAATACATCACTAAGTCTGTCGGGCAACTCCGCCAATGGAAGATGCTCCTCCCATGTACCTCCAAAATCCAAGATACATAGCCTCAAAAGGTCTTCTAAAACATGATTCACCCTCTCAGTCTGGCTGTCCGTCTGAGGATGATATGCGGTACTCATACACAACTGAGTCCCTACCGCCTCTTGCAAATTCTTCAAAAACTCTCTAGTGAAGATAGGATCTCGATCACTCACTATGCTAGAGGGTACCCCATGTAATCGAACTATCTCTCGAAGATATACTGAAGCTAGCCATGGAGCAGTCCTCTTGCTCTTCATAGGTATGAAATGGGTGCTCTCAGTAAGTCTATCTACCCCCACCCAAATTCCTGTATTACCCTTCCTCGACCTGGGTAACCCGTCAATAAAATCCATCGAGACGCTATCCCACTTCCATTGCGGAACCTCCAATGGGTGAAGCAACCCACCTGGTTTCCTTTGCTCCGCCTTCACTTGCTGGCACACCAAACATCGAGCGACATACTCGGCCACATCTTTCTTCATACCGGCCCAGAAGAAAACCCTCTTCATGTCTTGGTACATCTTATCCCCACCGGGATGAATGGTCATCCTAGAACGGTGTGCGTCATCAAGAATAGCTTTCCTCAAACCCTCGTCTTGCGGTACACAAAGTCTACCGTCTCTACGCAAACACCCCTATCGTCTAGGGTGTTCCTACTCAAATGGCTGGACGACTTTCCCCCTTATGAGCTTCTCTACCAACTCAACCAACTGTGGATCGTCCCTCTGTGCTCTTCCAATCCGCCCCAAAAGAGTAGGTCTAACCTCCAAGGAGGCTAGCAAACCGGGTACAAAGTCAACGGAAGGTCTAAAGTCAAACTTAGAAATAAACTCTAAGCTCCGTCGTTCAACGAACAATGAACTCAAGGACAACCTTTTTCTACTTAAGGCGTCTGCTACCATGTTACCCTTACTCATAGGATGCTAAGGATCCCATCCACTTTTGCTGTCCTAAGACTATGCGCTCGAAGAGTCTCCAACACTTCCCTAAGATGTAGGGCATGCTCTTCTCCACCAGGATATCATCCAAAATCATCACAACCGTCTCCCACGCAGACCACCCTAGTCGAATTCGGCATCCCCCAAATGCAAGCCCCAAAGGCCTAAACCAATATCAGACAAACACCCAAGGGATACCTCCTTCGAATTCAGACGACCTACGTGAGATGATACTAATAAAAATGGCTAAATAATTAAGCCCTTGACCAATTCTGGATGTTCTCGCCAGTCTCGCTCCAAAACCGTCGTTTATCCTATACTGGCTCTGCTCAGCCTATTGAGCACATACGAAGACTTATTTCGTTCCTAGAAAAGACCAAAATGTCATCCACAAAGACCATCACAACTTATTTAGGTACTCCTTGTACACCCTTCTCATCAAATTAACAAAATATGCGGGGCGTATGACAAACCAAATGGCATCACCAGCCACTCATAAAAAAACATCCGGAGTCCTAAAGGTAGTCTTTTCTATGCTATCCTCAGCCACTCTCAACTGATGAACTTCCGTGGCTGAGTCCACTTCTAAAACACTGAGGCGCCAACCAACTGATCAAAGAGATCATCAATCCTTGGCAATGGGTGTCTATTCTTCTTTGTGAGTTTCTTTAGTTCTCTTTAGCCTACACAAAGTCTGAGGGACCCATCCGCCTTCATAACAAAAACTACTGGAGCGCCCCACTCCGATATACTTCGTCTTATGAACCCCTTTTTAAGCAAATCGCCTACTTACTTATGGAGTTCCCTCCTCCCACTAGGAGCCATGTGGCACACTGGCCAAGATACTGGTTTAGCATTATCCACCAGATATATTCGGAAGTCAATCTCCCGCTTCGGAGGTAAGCCCTTCACCTCCTCAAACATATCCGGGTATTCCAGGACCGCTCTAACAGATCGCAGACTCTAGACCAACGTGTCAAGCGATTCTAGATACCTTAGCATAACAGATTCTATGGGATTACAAGAGATCTCAAGAGTGTCACCCAAGCGGCCCATAAGCCTAACAACTCTCCCCTCAAAATCAAGAACGGCACCCCTACTGGATAACCAGTCCATGCCCACTAACCCATAGCCCGTGAAGCCCAACAAGCATCACATCTAAACCCAACGCTAAGTATAGGAACTTTCAAACCCAAACACATCATGGAGCCCAATTGGGTTTGAAACAACTAAGGGATCATCTACCAACTGGTGTCTCAGTGCAGTGACTCTACTAGTAATGATGAGATAAACGAACTCAATGTGTCAAAATTAAATAAAGTACGGACAGGATGATCGATCAGAAAAACTAGACTTTCAATAGAAGTAGTTCTACCTCTTTCCCGAATCGCGAGAGCCTGTACTTGCCCCCTAGCCTGACTCGGTGCCATAAGAGCTTGCACCTGTCCTCCTGAGGTAGTTCCCGTCCTTTGCTCCTTCTTTGGACAGTCTTTCATCAGATGCCCTGCTTCGCCACAGTGGAAGCAGCCAGTCTTAGTCTTCTTGCGACAATCTTTGTTTAGGTGGCCTAGTGTCCCACAATTGAAGCACCTCTTCTTTCCCTTGCCACCGTTGCCTTTCCCACCTTTGTTTTGCTGTTGCTGTTGAGGTCTCTTCTGATCTCCTTTCTTCTCGGGTGCTTTACTAGCATTGGGACCCTTCTCTTCCTTATGCATATTTTCTTCTGCTTTTGAGAGAAACTTTGCCTCAAACCTATGCCTGAAATCCACCCAAGAGTCAATCGGGCGTTCTCCATTAGTGACCTCCCACCAGAACGAGGCCTCTCCTTCCATTAACCAAGCGGCCAACCTGACTTTCTTTCCCTCTTCTACTTCCAAGATTTCCATCAATTCTTCCGTCTCATTAAGCCAATCCCTAGCTCCCACAAAAGGTTTTCCTCCCATAGCCTTAAACTTCCTACAAGTCATAGCAAAAGTATCCGCGCGAGGAGAGACGAGTGCAACGGGTGGAGGAGGAACATTTGCTGGACCTGCAGCGGCGGCCCTAGCCTCCAACAACCTCCTATACCATACTGGTACCGCTACACTATCCGGAAGAAAAAGATCTTCAGCCATGCTGAGACGAAAAAGGGAAAGATTCAAAACGGAGAATTCGAGAGATAAAGATATGGCTATCGGGGATTATGCTTTTCTTTCAAAAACTTTTCTCTTAAAAGACATGTTTTTGAAAATATCTTTTCCAAAAATGTTTTAGAAAAATAGTTTTCTAAAAATTTTATCTGTTCCGGTAACCTTTGCTCTGATACCACGTGTAACACCCCACGCCCGCTATGGTCACTCACTAAGGGAATGCCATAGCATCGGTGGAGTATTTTAGTGAATATAGAACAGAAAAATTACAACAAGACAGATAAATAGTACTTGAAATTTTAAAACATCATCTCATAACGGCGGAAATAAACATGTCTAGTTACATCATAAAACCACGATAAAAGTCAAGTACAATATCCATCAAAATAAAGAAGTACATAATCCCACTCTCTCATACAATAGCCAGAAAAGATAATTGGATAACTGGAGCTTTGCATCTACCCAAGCTCCTAAAGACTGGAACAGCAATCCGATCAAGCTCTACTACTGCTAGGATCCACCGTAGGACCTGAGGGTTGGGAAAAAAGATAAAAACAACGGGGTCAGACATAAGTCTGAGTGAGCCCTATAACTTTAACAATACAATCATTAAAGTAACCAGAGAAGACATAAACTTGACCTACGGTAATATCTGGGGATGAATGGCTACACTAAGCAGCTTGGTAGACTTAGGATAAACTAAGATAACCGTAAGGACGCATCTACCCACCCAAGGATAATTACTAACTGCACCACCCCAGACTTATTCACCCAAGGGTAATTCCTACACTGCACCACACCAGTTCTACCCACCAAGAGTAATTCCTACTTAAAGGTTGATCCCACTAAGTGTACTTAGTAATTTTTACCCGGTAGTTTCTTGTACCCCTACACAGGTGCCGTCTGCCTCTATTTTTTCTAGGTGTACCCACTACCCCCAAGCGATCGGCTCCCTACCGTAGATACCCGTGCTGGTCCCACAAAAGGGGGTGTATCATTCCCCAAAGTGGCTACCATATAATATCACTGTGCACGGCTTTATATCTACACGATGCAACAACGACTTACCAACCAGCCCGGGTCCACACACGCATATGAAACCCGTTGATCCCGCGTTGCCACCGCTAACCCGTTTTGGCCGCTTATAGTCAAGTCCAATATGCGTGTCCCGTCACCCGACCAGAGTCGAGCCCACAAAGATACGTTTGGGATATTGGTTGAAATGGGCCCCCACAAGCTACTACTTAAGCTTGCTACTTTTATCTAGTGCATCCCACTTAACCCTTTAACCATGTCCCCTTACATGTTATAAATCTTGGTTAAGTCCTTTAGTCATATTTCAATTGCCACTTAGGGCACCCACTAGATTTCCACATGCCACCCATGGCACTTACTTAACCCCTTAATCATGTTTAATTACATGTTCCACCTTGGTTAAGTATTCTAATCGTATTCCCACATGCCACCCATGGCACTTACTTAACCCTTTTATCATGTTTAATTACATGTTCCACCTTGGTTAAGTATTCTAATCGTATTTTTCTATTGCCACCCAAGGCAACCCACTAGTCTCATCATGCCACCCCAATGCACCCACTTAACCCCTCATGTCCCACTACATGCTAATATGGTTAAGTGTTTCTTAATTCATTAATTAAGATCATGACCTCATAAAGACCTCTCACATTAGACCGTCTTTTATGACTACTGGATATGCCGGTTGGTTCCGGGCAGACTTCTGTCATCAAAAGGGCCTAACCTCGTGTCTTTACTTTAATCATGTACTTAATTTATGACTAAGACCTCTCACATTGGGCCAATCATTTGTAGCCGCTGGATGGCCGGTCGGTTCCGGGCAGACTTCCGCTACAAAAGGGTCCAACCTCGTGTCTTAGTTGATTAATTAAACCTAATTAATCACCCCCATATTAATTATCCCTAATTAATATCAAATTTTCCATAACATGGGTAGACCTAACTCAATAGGTAAATTCCCATGGGGTAGACCTAACTCAATAGGTAAATTCCCACTTATGGTAATTTATTTTTATGGTATGCTTAATCATACCCAATCATATTTTTATTAACATATTTACCAACCCCATCGTTCCCCACGTAAATCGTTCTCATTTCATGACATAAATAAGGGGAAGATCATCACAAATATCATGGGTTAAGAGGATGTCAACTTGCATATATGAGCATATGTTAACCCAACTACATTTAACCCAAACTTGCATATTATCATACACATGATTTGCATAACATGTTGCATATGAGCTTGCATATTATCATACACATATCTTGCATAGCATATTGAACTTGCATATAGGCATTCTCATAACTTGCATAACATGTTAATCATGCATTTAAGCATACACATAACTTGCATAAGCATTCACATACTTGCATAAGCATCCACATACTTGCATAAGCATTCACATACTTGCATAAACATCCACATACTTGCATAAGCATTCACACACTTGCATAAACATGCATAACTTGCATATCATGTCTTTTAAGCATATACATATCTTGCATAAGCATTCATATACTCGCATAAGCATGCATAACTTGCATATCACATAGATCTTGCATTTAAACATATACATGACTTGCATAAGCATCCATATACTTGCACATTAACTCTTAAACTTGCATAATGTGTCATCATGAACTTGCATATTAACAAACATGTAACTTGCATAGCATATCTTGCATATCAACATACATGTAACTTTCATAGCATATCTTGCATATTAACATACATGTAACTTGCATAGCATATCTTGCATATTAACATACATGTAACTTGCATAGCATATCTTCATGAACTTGCATAACATGTATATGATCACATAGTCCACAACTAGCATATTTAGCATCATGTAAACATAACATATATCATACTAAACTTGCATAAACGTACATACTCAACATGCATAAATCAACTTGTTAAACATGCATAAATCAACTTATTAAGCATGCATAAACCATCTTATCAAATATGCATAAACATAGAACAACATAGAGTAACATATCATTATACATGATTCAAACTCACTAATCCGCATTTAAGACCATAAGTCTCATTACACCTAATCTACTTACTTTAACAATTGATGTTAAAGTGATAGAAACTCATCAAACTCAAGATTAACAACCTTATGAAGTAGAATTAGTTGCTAACTATGAAGATAACGATGATTAGAGAATGATTTGAGAGGGATTAGCTTGCAACTTTCTTTATGAACTAGTGGAGGCCATGCTCAAATTTCATTTTGCCATAGTTTAGTTACAAGACTTAATTATGAATGAATTAGGGTAGGGTTGGGGTCTTATTTATAGGATTAGGTGAGTGTTTTAGGCCCTTAGATTAACCCTAGATTAGATTAGGACCCTTAGATTTAGGAAACCTCTAGAACCAGCCCTCCTAGCCAGCCTGAAACCCAACCTGGTGCAACCTGGTGCACCCAGGTTCACAGAACGGTGCCACCCTGTCGACAGGCAAGTCGACAGGCATGTCGACACCCCTGTCGACAGGCCTGTCAACAGCCCTGTCGACATGGGTTGGGCGGGAAGCTTCCCGCCTGACCCCGCCTGGCCCATTCCAAATCTGAATTTTTAAATTATTTTTAGTTTTGAATTTTCTGCAAACTTCATCGGGCCATAACTGGGCCATACGGACTCCGATTTTCGAAAACTCGGACTCTATTTCGCGTATTTTTCCGAGACGAACGCAATAACGCTGCCCGTTACCCCCAATTCCCCCGTTTGAGATTATTTATCCTGTAATTAGTGAATTTTAGTATTAACTAAAATTCGGGGTGTTACATGTTTTTCTAATTTGAGTGTTTGGATGATTCCTAACCAAATCTATAGGTCCTAATTCAGCTAATACATCTATAAATAAACACCTAAACCTGACACTAATCTCTTCAACCCTAATCCATGGCGCCTCCATGCTGCTACTCCAACTCAAATTAGTTTAGCTTTTCTTCTCGAAGAAGAGGTTATTCAAGATCAGATTTGCTACAACAACACCTAATTCTCTTTTATAAAAATCCTATCGCTGTGAGTTTATGTTACTTTCACATATAATTAAATTAAAAGTAATTGTGATAGGATTGTAAATTGGAACTAATGTATATGCCTGTAAATAAGATAAATCATATCAAGTTTTGTAATTTGTTATCCTTCAGATTCTTACCCAATTGGTATTATCACATGCCTGTATGATCTATCTTATCATTATTCATTTCACATGCCTATTTATATGTTTTTGCCAATTTTGATGTTTGATTCTCTTCCCTTCTACTTTTCCTCTTTCCTTTTGATATTAGACTAACTTCGAGCCTAAGCATATTACGTTGAGATTTACGTACGAATAACGTTGGGATGATTGGGAAAATTTTGGGAAATATGTAATAAAATGAGATTTGGCATAAATTGTTGATAACTATGAAATTGATTTAGGCATAATTTGGTACAACTTGTATACATGGAATTATAGGCATAACTTGAAATAGCATTATAAGCATAATTGGAAATTATGGGCAATTGGAATAAATTATTTGAAGATTTGAAATTGGGCATGAATAAAATGAAAAGATAATGAACGCCTAAGACATGATGTTAGATTGGGTTGCGGTAGAATTCTGCCCGGAACCGCCCGGCATATCCAGCAACCGCAAAACGGCAATCTTATGTGAGTGGTCGAAGGAAGAAATTAGAACCGTAATAGTGCTAAGACACGAGGTTAGATTCGGATTGCAGTAGAAGTCTGCCCAGAACCGCCCGACATATCCAACAACTGCAAACGGTAATCTAATGTGAGAGATCTTGCACAATTACAGATATAATGAATTAATTAACACTTAACCAAGATAAGACATGTGGTAAGACATAGGAATAGTAAATGGGTTAAGTGGGTGACATGGATAGCATGTGAAACATAATTAAGAGCACTTATCCATAATGAGACATATGGTAAGACATGGGAGTAATAAAAGGGGTTAAGTGGGAAATCCTAGTGCGGATCAAGCCTAGGAGGAGAGCTTGTGTCAAGTGTGGGGACTTTTCAACCAGTAACCCATTTTTAGTATTTATATGAGCTCGAACTAGGTCGAGGATGGGACAGGCTTACTGGGGTTGATTGTAAGAGGTCAAAAGAGTAAAGAGCGATGGCAATGCAAGTCCAACGGACTCATGTGCGTGCGTGGGTCCAGGCTGGTAGGTAAGACGTTGTTTACATCATGTAGGTATAAGTCATGCATTCTACTAGTATCGGGCTGCCACTTTAGGGAGTGATACACCTTACTGTGGGGCCAACACAGGTATCTACGAGTTAGGGGGCCGATGGGTATAACTAGCAGGGGCAGGAGCCAATGGGTACCTACGAGAGCAACTAGGAGTACACGAAGCTACCATTATTATGATTAGTAGGGAGGGATCACTTTTTAGTATGAGACTAGTATTGGTGCGGTGCAAGAAATATCTTATAGTGTTTATAAGCGCAATCGATGTTATACCTTATTCATCTTGTTTACCTTGTCATATCTGCTTATGTTACAGTCATCTCTTATATCCAGTTTATGTTCATATCCTATTACGTTACTAATTTTATTGTTAAAGTAACTGGACTTGCTAGACTTTATGGCTGGCCCTTTTTGTTTCGCCTCTTTTCTTTCCTCCCCCCCTCCCCCCCACCAGGTTCTAAGGGTGGGACTAACGAGGCTTGATTTGGATATCTTTCTCTATCTCTAGCAGAAGTTCTTGGAAGTGCTGAAATTAATGCTCAGCTTTGTTTCTCTTTCATATGGCATTTTGGAATGGGATTATGGTTTTGCTTTTATGTACTCTGATAATAATTTTGTTCAAGATGGATATTTGTGTACTTGGCTTTAGTATGTGGTTTTGATGTTGTAACCAAACAAGTTTTGCTTCTCCGCTGCAATGAATAAATTTTGAATTTTTAAGTACCATTTTATATATCTGTCTTGTGATGTTCTATTCTGTACTCTTATAACACTCCATGAAAGTTAATGCATTCCCTTAGTGTGTGACATTAATGGACGTGGGGTGTCACAACTACCCAAATTGGTAAATTCCTTATTAAGCCTAGGAAAGTCAGCGCTTGGCACCTACACTAGTGCACCACCTCCCTCGACATGATTGGGATTAGGCCTTGAGTATTCCTCAGCATGCCCCTCATAAAGGCAGTGAACATAGCCTATATGTCTAGATTATTAACATTGTTAGCTCCTGATCCCACTTCTTCGTTGAATCCAGAATTGGAGTTCCTAACAATATTCCTTGTTCGACGATTCATCCCTCAGTCTATAAAGAAGATAATTAGTTCCTTTTCAAGGAATCCTATAAGCGGTGCATATGTGAAATGTGACTTCATCCTTTAGATATACCAATAATATAGGTATAGCTTTTTAAAACAAATATATATCACAAGTAAATTCTCTCATATAAGAATACCTTCTTTCCAAGTAAAACCACTTAGCTTAGCTACGCAACCTGGCTATGATACCAAATGTGACGACCGTCCTACACCTTCAACGACCAATGATTGCGTTGTGATGGTGCTCGGCAAGTGTAAAGCAATCACTTGAGGTTTAAACAAGACAAATAACGAAAAAACTTGTTGTATATCTCACAGTGCATGAAATAAAGTATAATAATAACATAATGAATATTTAACATGAGAGACAGCATATTGCTAATAATGAACCAATAACATCAAAGTAGCGGATCCAAAATGCACCATAACAATAATAGAGTCATGAAAGGATATAACTCAAAATAACTATGTCTACACAAACAGTACTTTATGCCCAAAGTTGTGAACAACAGAAGTAAACAATGTATAAGTATGTGAACAATACGTAGAATAACCTCTTGATCGTACCCCGGTAAGATAACCATGCATGTCTAACCAGTTTCTAGCCTTCTCATTTAAGAGCTCAAAGAGTGATAAGAAGCAATGCATATAACTTCTGGTCAGACAAAGTCTAGCATGAGCGACTATATCTCAAGTATAAAAAATAATACAATAGGTGTGAAGATCATACTTGACCTTCCCCTACACTCAAAGAGTTAGCATATATAATAATATACTCTACTCTATGGTCATTATATCACAAAGTGTGAGTAGATGTGTACATGAAGGGTAATAGTAATAAATCAAGCATAACATCCATCCTCGCATTCACTTGCTCAATGCGTTGAGTGGATGGTACTTAATACTTTGGTTACCCAATCCATAGTAGCACCAGTAGGTTGAAAATATTAACTGACTTTACCAAACAATCCACCACATCAAAACAATAATAGACTACAATTGACATCCTTACCTAGTCCAAAACGTCAACAGACTCTGGGGTCCATATAGATTAGGTCGAAAACATCAACCGACTTTAATCTTGTTCTTGTGTCAGTCTTTTAAGTGTGTACCAAAGAGCCCAATAAAGTTAGCTCCTTTGCATGCATCACTTCCAACAGGTTTGAGGTCGCCACACTCTAAGGAGAATCCTAATTATCATTGTAGGATACCACCGCCAGTCTTGTATATCTATCAGACAGCCCATTAACTCGATCTCTTGTCATTTGTTATGCATCTTATTCCTAGTTAGTCATATTGGAGTAGTTTTTCAATAGAAGATATCGTTGTTATAAGTAGTTTTCATACACGTTGACACGTGAAGAGTCACGAGCTCAAGCTCCATCATAGAATCTGCGAAGATGTCGCTCCTCATCTTTCTCGTGAGTTACCTGATCCGACCAATATGGGTTCAGATGTGTATACCCGAACTGGGTCGCTGTGGCTAGCACATTGCTCCGATGAAAATAGGTACGACAAGATTTTATGCCGCACCATACCTATTATAGTTTGGTATACATGCATGCTGATTCAGATGCACCCCGGTTTGGCATACATGTATGTTAAAAAGGATACATTCATATTTGGTATACGGGTATATCGACTTGGGACCTTGCCTTCAACCCTCATACTTCTACCCAAAGCCTTCAAACTGACTAGAAAGCACTCTCCTCCCATACCAATCTGAAATCACATCCCTCCTATACGGGTCCGAAGGTGGGTATCCTTACCTAATTTTGAAATCTTGTTGAAGTGCACTAATCTGGGAAGTTGGGCAATCCCTAGTGTATACCTCATACCGATATAAAGTTGTTTATGTCGCATCCTGATTTCCTCAACGCCAATCAATTTGAAACTTCATATTCGCTTCTTGGGAACTTCTTTGTTGTACCATAGGAATTTCACTTTGTCAAAACAAGGTCATGATATATCCTTCACATACTTCCGAACTTTACTATGCCACTTATTGGGCGTTTGCATTCATTTTTGTATCTCTAAGCAATCATGTAGCATACAGAACAAACTCAATAAATACATCGGTTCAGTCAAGACAATTAAAGAATTAAACAAGAGAAATGACATGTTCATAAGGTAGAACTTAACCCCTCTTAAATTTCGGGTTTCACAAACATAATCCAAATCGTCCTAAATTTACATATGTGTGACAAAATAGTTAATCATTACTTATAAGCATTTCCCATATTTTTAAAATGTGATTATAGACTAATACATCCTAGTT
The DNA here is from genome assembly GCA_030737875.1 of Allium sativum. Taxonomy (NCBI): domain Eukaryota; kingdom Viridiplantae; phylum Streptophyta; class Magnoliopsida; order Asparagales; family Amaryllidaceae; genus Allium; species Allium sativum. The sequence goes on along the minus strand of CM060916.1, from coordinate 353,350,106 downwards.
AGTGAATAAAGATACTAATCACTCGCATTAATCGTTGAAGCTCTTTTAGATCCAAAGAAAATAGTGTTTTGCACGAATCCCAAGGTTTTGCAGCACATTTTCTCTTGACTCGATGTTGATTTGACTTAATCTTCACTAAAGATGAGGTTTATCTAATTAAATTAAGGTCTAATAGAGGATTAGGGAAGGGGAAGCCATTAAATGGGGGCATGAGATCTATTTTGGGAGTTTTGAAAGTGAATCAGAGAAGACTCTCCTACCCCATTCAGCACCCACAAGTCCAAATATCGAAATGGGCCTCAGTAATTACGCATTTAGCCCAACTAAGCAGCCTAAACCCCCGTTCAAACCTTATTTCAATCATTCCTCTCAAAATGCAAGTCCTTTTGTTAACATGACCACCCTACGAAATAGGGAAACCATCATAGAAGTAGTTTCTGGTCTGGAATCCTTTTTGATCAAAAATTATGTTCAAAACAAGATTCACTAAGGGTAAAATGGTCATAGAAAATTATGCCAAAAATAGTGAAGGTCGGAAGCGATCCTAGTAGTCAATTCAAAAGGTTATAAGACCATGTGACCTAAAATACAAATAATGTAAATATTCACTGATCCTCCGATGCATGGAGTACGGGTCATCATAGAGGTTGTCAACCCCCCTAATGCTGTGGCACTATGAATTTAGTTCACTTGCATGTTCGTTTTATTGTTGATTGATAAGCATTCCACTTAATTATTTATGTTTCCTTTCAAATGTTGACCCATCTTACATGCTTATAGATATTCATAACTTAGAGTTTGAAAATGAAATGTTATCTTATGTCATTTTTATTTATATTTATAATTTTAAATTCAATTCTTGTATTGTTTTATTGTCCAACTTGTTATATACGTAACTTTTTCATACAAACTTTATTTTTAATAAATAAAATACGAAAATTGGCTAGAATCTCACCATGAATATAATCATAATAATTTCATGGCCAAATTCCTAATTAATAAATATTTTTACTTTTAGCTTATTATTATTTTACTAATTACTCTTAATTTAAATATCCACATCTACTTGGGGTCTATTCTACGGGGTTTTACATTCTCCCCTCCTTAAAAGAGATATTGTCCCAAAATCTTTTCGAATGGGAAAACACAACTCGCTTTAACAAAGGTGTTATACAACTAAGTTATTTATTTACATGTCCGTAAAACAGTCATATTGTAACACCCTGCATTTTTAAGATAATAAAATGTGAGTAACTTTATTAGAAAATGAGAATTAAGTTAAACGGACTGTGCCATTGTGTCCATCTCGGATTCTGGTCAAGATAGGCACCTGGTTTGCGTAAAACGGATATCGTATGAAGAAGTTATTAAGCCCAGAAGTTTGTCTACGCACAAGAGAAATATATATATGAACAAATCAAAATATAAATTAAAGAATAAAATAAGGATTGCATGTAATAAATATATGCACTGAAAAAAAAATGTAATGCATGCATTGAAAGAAAGAAAGAAAGGATTGGTTACATGCAGTGTAAATATGTTGCATGCACTGATTTGCAAACATAATGCATTAATATTAAAAGAGAAATAAAAGAAAATGATTTATGCAATGGTTTAATTTAAATATTGTAACAAACATGAAAAAGAGAAGTAAGGAGAGAACTATAATTATAGTTGTTCTAAGATTTAATAACAAAATTCTTAGTATTCTAGTTGGTTAGAACATGTGACTTGCGTACAAGAGGTAAAGAGTTCGATCCCCGCCACGCCATATTTTTGTTTTAAGGCAAACGACTAAAATAACACATGTTCATGAGAGAAAATATTTATAAACACATATTTTAGGAAAAATATACATATAAGGAAGTAAAGAAAATATATGTATATATGTATATGAGGATACACGCTGATATATGTGTAGGAATATATGTATACAAGAGATAAAATTCAAGATAAGACTGAAATCATAGAAATATGGCAAGAATAAAATAGCGGTGCCGTTTGAATTTTGAAAACGAAAAAAATGTTGTATGTATATATATACATGTAAAATGGTTGTTAGAAGAATTGTATACGTATAAGAAGAATATACGTGAATATAACAGTTAAATAAATACTAGAAATTCAAAAGTTTGAAAATCAAATTTCTGCTCCAAAACAATTCAAACATTAAAAATTCAAAATTTTGCCCATAATTGGCACATTTAATTGGTAAGATGTGACAATGCATGCCTTGTTGGATTTACTCTATTAGTCCAATTCAAAATTATTTTTGACGTGGCAACTTCCTATTGGCTATATGACATGGTAAGAATAGATTTCATTAGGGAAAATAGACGGTTAACATCGATTTAAGCTTCTTATATAAAAGGCCATATAGCTCTCCATTCTCATTTGTTGTTTCTTTACTCTCTTCTTCTTCCTACATATAATATATGAATAAAATTATTAATTATAATATTGGGTCATTGTCTAAATGAAGATTAAACAAAAGAAAAAGAAAATTTATCGTCAACAACGACAAATTCGGAAAATATGGCATTTTCAACTGCAACAACAGTACAAGCTCACGACTCTCCATCTGCAACCAATCCAAAGAGATTCTTTTCTAGATCGGCATATCAAGGTGAGTGGATTTAAGTTATATAATTTTTGATAATGTTATATTATCGTCTAATATTTTCGTTATTATACGATGTGAATTTTCTATAATAATTAAAAATCCTTGAAATGTTATATATGACATGTTAAAATATGATACGTTGAAATGTTTAAACATATGTTTAAAAGATTAAAGTGATGAATATGACATGTTGGAATATTAATATGTTAAGATATTAATATGTCGGGAAAATTCATATGTTGAAATGCAAACTTATCAAAATTTGTGTAACTATTACTGTTGTAATTACATGATTCGCTTGTGGTATATTATCAGCTGTAGAATTGAAAAAATGACATGTTAACTTGTTAAATTTAAACAATTACATGATTAAACGATTACATGCCAGAATAGAAATTATTGTATGTTAGAAAGAACATGCGATAAAAAAGAGGCATGATATGATGACATGTAAAATAGGTTATATAAAAATGTGAAAAGATTAATATGTCAAAATTAACAGTAAATAGGAAACTGTAACCACACTTAGACAAGAGGTTAGATTACACTTGTGGTAGAAATCTGCCCGGAACCACCCTTCATATCCAGCATCCACAAGTGGTAAATCTAATGTGAGGGGTCTAAGTACATAAATAAAACATGTAACTGTGCTAACACACGAGGTTAAGTCAAATTGTATAAGAAGTATGCTTGGAATTGCTTGGCAAATCCAGCATCCACCAGTGTAGGCTTAATGTGGGAGGTCTAGTGCATATATATATATATACATACATACATATATATATAAGGATAGAGATAGATGGCACTAATTGTGAAGAATGGAATTGAATAAGGAAATGAATGTAAGATACAAGTATTGGAATGAACGGGAAATGATAATAACCTATTATAAATAAATTACATTAATAAGGATGTTATATAATAGGTAGACTTGCCCTAGGGACAAGTGGATATTATAACTTAGATTATAATAAACTAGTGAGAAATTAAGATAACTTGTGTAATGAGATAAGTGGTATTTAATTGTAAATTAAGTAATAAGTAAATAGGGGTAAATTTATGAAATAAAAGAAGTTGTACTAAATTATACATTAAGTAATTTGAAAACTTGGAAATCTGAAATATGCTGATTAGAATAACATGTTAAGGTTTGTCCAAGGGACAAAAAGGAAATTATAACATAGGTTATAGAAAGGAGACTTATTAGTGAATCTTAGTTAAGAAAACTAAGTTAATAAGTAAACAACGATAAGTCGTAGTGAATAATCAATGTCTTTACTGCATAGAAATTAGATGCCTTGGGCAGGTCCTAACCCAGGCGGTAAGATTCAAGTGAGTCGAAGCCCTTGACAATGCAGGAATCCTTATCCTGTACCGACACATTTCGAAAAGGCATATCAACTACTCCAAAGCGATTCAGTCCTGGTGTACATCTCAAGAGAAAGGTCACAACCAATCAAAAAGTGTGGCATGGGTATCTTACTTCAAAGCACGCCCCGTTAACACGAGACATACTTTGAGGGGGGAAATGTTAACCGGATTTTTGGTCTGGTTCTCAAAAGTACACAAGGCACGCTCGACTAAACATATCGCATGATACTACAGCCCAGAAGTGTTGCCAACGACATCAAGGGTCTAGCACCAGAAGACTCGAGATAGGCCACTAACGGAATATCGCATCCCTTGGGTGTGACATCCGTCGGCATTCATCCGCAGCCGAGCCGAAGGCGAGCTGTCAAGTAGGTCCGGGCGCAATGCCGGTTAGGTGGAAACTGTGGGCACCGCCAGATTCATCCAATTTACGCCAACAATTGTGTCGCCTAGAATCACCAGATCGACTCAAAGTCAGGATTCAGCCGACAACTTCCGCGAACCTCTCCGCTCCTCCAAACACCCATGCCCATGTCCTTTGCGCTTCTTCTAATGTGAACTTCGTACCCTACGGGGTGTGAATTTCGCACCCCTAAGGGGTGCGAAATTAGCACTCAGCAGGGTGCAAAATTCGCACCAAGCAGGGGTGTGAAATTTGCACCAAGCAGTGTACGGAATTCACACCCAGTAGGGTGCAAAATCCGTACACAGCCGGGTGTGAAATCCGCACCCAACAGGGTGCGAAATTCGTGCCCTTGGAACGAATTTCGCACACCATGAGGTACGAATAACACACCCCCATAGGGTGCGAATTTTGCACCCCACGAGGTGCAAAAATTCGCATCCCAGGCCCGCGTGCGAAATTCTGGCATGCGTAGGCTCCAGGTGCGAATTTCTGGGTATGGTCCCCTATTTTCACCTACTCCCACCTAACAAATACATTATAAATACCCTGTCACTTCTTACTTTCAGCGGGTTGGTCTAAGCTCTTTCTCTCAAGCTTTAATGGCTTCCATCTTCTTCCCCAAGGCATCTAAGGCACCTCGCTCCATCATATAAGGGAGAAGATGAATATGCTTGGGCCTGTGAGCATACTCATGTAGGTCCAAGCATGCCTTTGGACATGAAGCCACCTTGGAACTTCATGAAACTCTAAAACACCATTAAGGACCTCCGCCTTCTTCTCCATGGCCATTGGCGATGGCATGGGTCTCTTGAAGAAGAAGAAGAAGGAGAAGAAGAAGGCCTCAGGTCCGCCTCCTTCGGACACCGAGCCTCCAGGTTCGAATTTTGTGCTCCGGAGTGGTTTGGAATTCGAACCCCTACGGGTTCAAATTTCGTACTCCCAAGGGGTATGAAATTCGTATCCGGGAGAGGGGAGACATCGAGCCGCGACTCCGCCTCCCGTGGACCTCGAGGCTCGACTACGCATCTTGCGGAACTCGGTCTCGACTCTGCCTCCCGCGGACCTCGGCCTCGAATATGCCTCCTGCGGACCTCGGCCTTGACTCCGCATCACTCGGCTTTGACTCCGCCTCCCGCAGAACTTGGCCTCGACTCTACCTTACTCGGCCTCGACTCCGCCTCTCGCAGAACTCAGCCTTGACTCCTCCTCACTTGTCCTCGACTCCACCTCCCGCGGACCTCGGCCTCGACTCTACCTTACTCGGCCTCGACTCCGCATCCCACGGACCTCGGCTACGACTCCGCCTCACTAGGTCTCTTCTCCGCCACCCACGGACCTCGGCCTCGACTCCGCCTCACTCGGCTACGCTACAACATTGGAAACTCCTCGACCACGCTCGCTCAGTTAAGAAGATCGATAACAGGAAATAAGAGGATATAGTTAGTCATTGTAGCTTCTTGTAGTAGTCTTGTTGTACTTTGTTGTAATGGAATAAAATCTGTACAGCCTTCAGAGTAGATGTTGGCCCCGACGGGCCGAACCACTATAAATAACTGTGTCCATTACTTCCCGCACTTACTGCATTTCTTATAATTCTCCGCCCTGGACTAAAATGTTTAAAATTTTTGGAACTCTCTGGGGTTGACGACAATTTTAGGCTTTTTGGTCCGGTTCCCAAAAGTACACAAGACATGCTCGACTCAACGCATCGCATGAAACTAAAGCCAAAAGGGACGCTTATGAGCGAAGGAAATAGGATGAAGAGGGATCATGCCAACAGTGACCTCAAGGCACCCCAAACACCCATTCATGTAGCCTTCGTGCGCCTCACGAAGCGAACTTCGTAACCTCGGGAGGTGCAAATTTCGCACCCCCCTAGTTTGCGAATTTCACACCCCAGGAAGCGCCAATTTCACATCTCCGTGGGGCGCGAATATTGCACCCATGAGGTGTGGAAATTCACCCCCATGAGGTGTGGAATTTTGGGCCCATGAGGTGCGGAATTTCGCATCCAAGAGTTGTGGAGTTTCGTACCCATGAGGTGCAAAATTTCGCACCCCGAGCCCAGGTGTGAATTTTTAGTGTGCGCAGGCTCCTGGTGCAAAATTCTAACATGTGCAGGCTCCAGGTGCGACATTCTGGGTATGGTCCCCTATTTCTACCTACTCCCACCTACTCCTACCTACTCGCTTTCCTGTAAATACACCATGACCTCACACTTGAAAGAGGCTAGAATTTGAGACCTTGGGACCTCTAGAGAGCTCCATTAACGGCATCTCCCATTTGAGTAAGAAGAAGGGCAAAAGTGTTTTTTTTTCTTAATATATTAATTATATGATAATTATGACATCATATATGTGAAAGATAACATCATCTAGCATAAAGATGAACGTAATGAGATGTAATGGGATGGTCTCACACTTGTAACTTTGAGTGATTAATAATATTCCAATAACGCTTCAAATTGGACGTAGGCCCCTCACAAGGCCGAACCACTATAAATCGCTTGTGTTATTTACTACTTTCCACTCTTGTCTATGCGACTAAATTAATTATTCCTAGTAATTGGAATCTTTGGTGTTTACGACATTTTTTACCGTCAACATTTGGTGCTTTCACTGAGAATTGAACTCAATTTTGTGCCTTTGTCGCACGTTGTCATCTCGACCCCTAATGAGATTTAGGTTCCTTGCTAAACCTACTATCGAATCTGCTCATGATGGAAAAGTGACCAAAGAACGCAATGGTCAGCTCTTCAACTACAGCCGAGGCTGGCACGTCCCAACAACCTTAACCGACGAACATCCTGGCCACTAATGAAACCGTCCCTCCTACTGTGGACCCCGAAGCGCCCGCAACACATGCTCAAATTCGCGTGCTTAATGAAAAATATGAGATGACAGCGGTCGAGCTTAATGAAGCATTAAAGAATGACATCGACATCATACGACGACTTCAAGAAAGTCAGTGCATCGTCGCTCGACTCCAATTAACTCGGAACTACGCTCGACCCCGACCAACCATCTCAGAAACTTCTTCTTCCGAGTCGAGAGGCCCACATCAAAGGAGGAGGTTTAGCCTCATCAACAACGTCACCGCCTGCACCAATGCCCTCGACAACGGTAATGGCAATGGCTATGCAAACGGCAATGGGAACGGGAACAATGACCGAACTACCCTCACATATAGCGAGGGGCACAGTATTGAGGCCGCTCTCGCTTGATTATTAATGACATACCATGTCCTACTAACCAACCTCTTCCTCGACACAACCCGACGGTCACTAATCAGGGGAATGGGCCCGCTATTTCAATGGCCCGCGCTCCTCTAGAACAGGATCCGCATCACCTTGCTTCACCTCAGCGTCCACACCAGGACCTAATAATATATGTCGAGGACATGGAAGAGGATGATCCGGAGGTCCATTGTAGAAGATGCCCCCGCAACAGAATTCTGGAACCTCGCCAAAACCCATGGGTCCTAATGGCGGACCCCTATCCAACTTACCTTTCCGACATGGCTTGAAGGATAATAAAGGAAATGCGTGGAAATGTGCACGATTCATGGGAAGCGCACGTTAGGCGTAACCCTTCACAAGAAGGGTAAATGAGGCTGAATGGCCACGACGCTTCAGCATGCCGCAGATGCCGCTCTACGATGGCACTTGTGACTCATGTGCCTTCCTAAATCGATATGAATGGAAAATGGACTCAAGCCGAGCAAAGATCCAGTCAAATGCAAGTGTTTTCCAGTCTTCTTAATAAGAACGGCTTTGTTATGGTTCTCTCGCCCCCCGCTTGATTCCATTAACAACTTAGGCCAGTTACTGACAGAATTGGTCAAGCAATTCAGAATGCATATACCAACTCCAAAGAATGCCCTCATCCTTTCCAACTAATACTAAGGGCCTGCTGGGTCGCTCAAAAACTACCTCTCCAGGTTCAACATTGCCCTCGCCTAGGTCGAGGATCCAGTTCCTCGCACCATACTCTTTCAATTAGCCAAAGGTGTCCTCCCTACTTCCGAATTTGGGGCGTGGATCGATGAGAAGCGACCAAAAATCCTCGACGCCTTCTATGAAAAGGCAGATTAGTGCTTATGCCAAGAAAAGGCAAGACGCAACCGACTCTCAAACACCAGTTGCCCCAACGGCTCTCAAGCATATGTTGCCAATAACAACCTCAGAAGTAAACAAATAGGAGATCCCTTTGATCAGAACAAGTGGGCAGGTCCCAACAGGCAAAGACCGGACAATGGTCGGCAAGGTGGTCGAAACAACGAACAGACCCAGACCAAGCCAAGAAAGCCTGGCCCTTACCGAGCCTTCGGGACATACACCCTGCTAAACGAGGATCTGGAAACAATTTACTAGGAGACATGCAAAACTTTGTCATACAAGAAGTCGTGCACCATGGAATAAACCGACCTTAAGAAAAATACTGGGAGGTACTGCTGATACCATAATGTGTACGACCACAACACCAATGAATGTCGCCAGCTCAGGGACGCAATTGAGAAGCTTATTGGCGAAAAGCGACTCGAGCAATACATCCAAGAGCCTTTTCCCCCTGAAGAAAATCCAAAGCCTCAAGCACCAGCGCCTCAGGCAGCCGCCAAGGAAGCTCCAGGTCCATCTAACCCAAGGCGTGGTGTAACAGCCCGCACCTCTGTTCACGCAAGATATTGTCCCCAACTTAGCCACCGTATAGGTGTAGGGTTTTGTTCCTCAAAAGGCCTCGGCTAAGTTTCGATATCTGCCAGGCGTTGCCACACAGACTGAGCCAACCTCCCTACTAACACCGATATTGTCCCTACTTTGCCACCTCTCAGGTATAGGGTTTTCCATCACTAGGCCCCGGCGTTAGTAAGAGATGAGATCTACTATATAAGTACCCACTTCACACAGGCTTCCACGATGTGGGACTTAGGGGTGTTACATTCTCCCCTCCTACAGAGCCCATGTCCCTGTTGGCTCACAAATAGCTCACCCAGGCGCTGTAGTCCACACAGGAGCCACAATTCCGGCTGGGTATTGGCTCTGATACCACTGTAATAGCCCGCACCTCCATTCACGGAAGATATTGTCCCCAACTTAGCCACCGTATAGGTGTGGGGTTTTGTTCCTCAAAAGGCCTCGGCTAAGTTTCGAGATCCACCAGGCGTTGCCACACAGACTGAGCCAACCTGCCTACTAACACCGATATTGTCCCTACTTTGCCACCTCTCAGATATAGGGTTTTCCATCACTAGGCCTCGTCGTTAGTAAGATATGAGATCTACTACATAAGTACCCACTTCACACAGGCTTCCACGATGTGGGACTTAGGGGTGTTACACGTGGGATCGTAATCAACACCATATGTGGCGGACCTTATCCTACACATGATAGCATCCGAAAAATGGAAGAGTATGTTAGTTCAATAAAGCATGCTACTTATGAAACTTGCTCGCACCCAACGAATTCATCCCGGCCAAGCTCCAAAAGACCTTGCGGGACGACATATTTTTCCGCGAAAGAGATTCCACTGGGGTGGAAATCCCCACCGCCGATCCACCAGTTATCACGGCTCAGATATGTGTCTCTTCTGTCCGAAACGTATTAATCGATTCCGAAAGCACAGTAAACATCATTTTCAAAGCTGCTTACGACCGGATGAGGTAAGAAACAAATGACTTCAAAACTTGTTGCGCAACGATCCACGGCTCTAATGGGCTTCTAGTTCCCCAGTGGGAATGATCGACCTACCTGTGGAGCAAGGTGAGGGGGATCAGAGCCGGGTCCGAATCCCTCACTTTCGTGGTTATAGGCATTGATCCCCCAACAACTCTTTCCTTGGATGCACTTTTCTCATAGAGTTTCGGGTCTACATGTCGACATGGTCTCTCCTAATGAAATTTCCGAAAGAAAACGGGATTGGAACATTCAGAGGCGACCAAGTAAGCACCAGAGGCAAAGAGTGTTATGCAATAGAATGGAAGAATGTGCTCAATAAAGACAAGGGAAAAGCCGTGCCTATGCCTTCTTGTGCCAAGACTATTTCAGCATAGCAATCTGCAGTGTCTGGGCCTTGGCTCAGGCACCACTGTAGTCTTTCCAAAAACCTCGACCCACGGAAGGATGAAGAGCCCGAATACGAGAGGGCTACCCCGGTCGAATCTACAGTAGATATTCCCGTTAATCCCGATGATCCGTCAAGAGTGCTAAAGATAGGATCGCAACTCCAACCCATAATCAAAGAAGATGTTGTGGATTTCTTAAAGGCTAACCTAGACGTGCTTGCACGGACTCATTTCGATATGAAAGGCATCGACCCTGCTATCACTTGCCTTTGTCTAAGTATCGATCCTACAACAATTCCAATCAAGCAAAAGCGCCACTCTTTGGGACCCGAGAGGTCTAAAGCACTCAAGGAAGAGGTAGACTGTCTACTCGACAACAATTTCATTTGCGAAGCCGATTACCCCGAATGGGTCTCCAACCCAGTTCTGGTCAAGAAGGCTAACGGTAAATGGCGAATGTGTGTCGACTTTTCCGACTTAAACAAGGCGTGTCCGGGACAGCTTTCCTCTCCCAAAGATCGACCGACTTGTCGATTCAACCGCTGGATACCAGCTGTTATCTTTCATGGATGCCTATTGAGGGTACAATCAGATCCTAATGAATCTTCACGACCAGGATCATACCTCCTTCATAACAGACCTCGGATTTTACTATTACTGTGTCAGGCCCTTCGGCCTAAAGATTGCCAGCGCTACTTATTAGCGAATGCTTAATAGACTCTTTAAAATCCAAATTGGATAGTCCGTGGAGGTGTTCGTGGATGACATGTTGGCGAAATCTAAAGTATCAAGCGGTCACGTCCACGACCTCTCTGAAATGTTCGGTATCCTCCGCTGATACGACATGAAACTCAACCCCTTGAAATGCTCCTTCGGAGTCGCTTTGGGAAAATTCTTGGGTTTCATCGTTAACTCCCTGGGAATCGAAGCCAATCCATAAAAAATCCAAGTTATACGGGACATCCGAATTCCCAAGAACATCAAGAATGTCCAAAGTTTAAATGGAAAGGTCGCCGCTTTAAGTCGGTTCATATCCAAGGCCACTGATAAGTGCATTCCTTTCTTCGATTTACTTAGAAAAGGGAAACGCAATTTCGAGTGCACCCCAGAATGCATTTTAGCATTCAAAGAACTTCTGGATCACTTAGAGCGACCACCTATCTTATCCAAGCATGTAGACCATGAGGACTTATATATTTATTTGGCTATTTCTACACAGGCAATCAGCTCGGCGCTAATCCTCCTCGAGGACCGCATCCAACGGCCTATCTACTACATAAGAAAACGATTGACAGGGGCAGAATAGAATTACCCGAAGCTGGAAAAGCTGGCATTCTGCTTGCTCATTTCCTCATGGAAACTACGACCATACTTCCAGTCTCATCCTATAAAGGTATTCACCGATAAGCTACTACGACAGGTTCTGCAGCAACTGGAAGCATTTGGACAGTTATTCAAGTGAGTATGGAACTGAGCCAATTTGAGATAACGTTCATTCCCCACCGAGCCATCGTCGACCAAGCTCTTGCTGACTTCATAGTAGAGCTCACAGCCCCCGAGGAGACTCCAGCAGAAAACACGGAAGCTCCCGGTATTCAATGGCAATTGTTCGTGGACGGGTCCTCCAATGACAGGTGTTCTGGGGCTTGAGTCGTGTTCATCACCCCCGAGGAACGCCTGATACGCTATGCGCTAAAACTGAATTTCCCTACTATCAACAACGACGCAGAATATGAGGCCTTGATTGCTGGACTTAGAATCACGATCGAGCTCAACCTAAAGACAATCCAAATCTTCTCCGATTCACAACTCATCGTGCGTCAAGTACAAGGGGAATATCCAGCTAAGGGGGAATGACTCGCCCTATACTTAACCAAGGTTCAAGAATTACTCACTCACCTCGATAACTTTTTCATCACTCACATATCTCGAGAACAGAATGAAAAAGCAGATTCGCTATCCAAACTAGCAAGCTTTGAGGTTCTACAACTTTTGGGATTTGCCCCCATCGAAGTGCTCAACTCCACTAGTATCGAGCAGGTTCAAACTGAGATGGTCGTGAATGTCGAACCCGAACCTGAATCTTGAATAACACCAATAAGGAATTACCTACCATACGAGACCCTTCCGAGGAGCTACAAGGAGGATGAGCACTCACCCGCCTATCGGCTCGCTATCTCCTTATGGATGTGGGGCTTTACCGTAGAGGTTTATCCATCCCATTGCTCAGATGTATAGGCCATCATGATGCCATCGAAGTCTTAACCGATGTACATGAAGGGGAGTGCGACGACCATACTAGAGGGCAAACCTTGGCCAGAAAAATACTTAGACACGGTTATTACTAGCCCACGCTCGATCAAGATGCCGCAGACTATGCTTGCAAGTGCGACAAGTGCCAGCACTTCTCAAAGATCCCGATAGCCCCGCCTATAGAGTTGACACAAATGATTAGCCTATGGCCTTTCACCATTTGCGGAATCGACATCATTGGAACTCTTCCAATGGCCAGAGGCGGGGCACGATACGCCGTCATCGCAGTTGATTATTTTACCAAATGGGCAGAGGCCGAGGCCCTTGCCATAATCACCACCAAAAAGATGATCAACTTCGTTGTACGCAACATAATTACTCGATATAGGGTCCCTAAAACTATCGTCTCTGATAATGACACTCAATTCGAGAGCGCTAAATTCAAAGCCTTCTGGCAGCAGCACGACATCGAAAAGAGATTCTTGGCAGTGGCTCATCCTCAAGCCAATGGGCAGGTCGAAGCGATCAATAAGGTTATTAAGTCTGTCATGAAGTAGAGCCTAGAAAAGGCTGGGGGCCTATGGACAGACGAACTTCCTCTAGCCCAATGGGCATTCCGAACCACCCAGAAGGCAGCTACTGGACACACTCCTTTCGACCTCGCCTACGGATCAGAAGCCGTCATTCATATTGAACCCAAGCTTCCATCCCATCTAGTCACCTATTTTGATCCAAGGACAAACCAAGATTTACTATTATGATCATTTGACTTGCTGGAAGAGAAAAGGAACGAAGCTGATCTCCGAGCCACTGCCCAATGACAATGAGTCGCCCGATACTTCAATTCTAAGGTCTGTCATAAAGACCTCAACGTCGGTGACCTCGTCTTAAAACAGGTCTTCCCTCCACCAACGGGCCTCGCTTCTTGTTGGGAAGGTTCATACTCCATACAACGGAAGCTCAGCAATGGATCTTTCAAACTCGCGACCATGGACGGAGTTGAACTCTCAAGGGCATGGAATAGTTAACATCTCTACCGCTACTTTGCATAACTTAGGACACAGTTGTTTACGCTTTCCAACAATGTTTTGCCTTCTATCAATTCAATGCATTTTAAAGGCTATTACCGCCAAAGTTATTAGTGGAAATGATGTTCAACCTCCCATCTCTTCCTGTCTGTGTTTACTCTGCGCATGACGCATTTGATTAATTTTGACAATTAGCTTATGTTCAAATAGTCAGTTGCCGTATCAGTCCCCAAGCATGGGAGTTGGTACCACCATCCAATTCTCAAGCCAACCTAGAGGCCAAAACACAATAGCTACGATCGGCACCACGAGCATGGGAGCCGGCAACACTACTCGAGTCGCCGGCCCACTGTGCGACCGAGTAAAAATAGCCACGAACTCGAATCTCGGCCCCTTGCCGAGACCGAGGATAAATCATTCTGTGCCCAAGTCCCAAACAACTTGGGGCCACCCAATAGCCATGCAGGAGTGATCTAAATCCCTCCCTTGGTTACGGGTATTGGTCGAATCTTGGGGGCATCACCAAGACAGACCCTTAAATCGTTTCTTCCCCAAAGTTCTCAAGGCTTAGGGATAGCCCATGGCCACGACCGGACCTTATGGGTTGATGATTCAGGCTTCTCTTCTTAGGTGAATAAACGACGCCTATAGATCGCCTCAACCCGATGAACGACGAGAGAGCCACGCACCAGATGGACTGCACAACGCGACGTCATACGCCTTCGCTACAATTGGGATTAACCCCGGGCAACCCAAACACAGCAGGCGCTCAGCCTGGCTTCGCAAACTACCGGTTTTCTGAGCTGAGGGTAACTTACTAGAAGCCTGCCTTAATCACACCCCTCTGGAATAATTGACCCAGAGCGCGGTACACAATCGCTTTTTTGTTGAGGGTAACAATAAGTATGCTTAGGCAAGTACGGGATACCGGAAAACAAAAGAAGAACATCCAATCACTTAACACAAATTGCGATCCTTACTCATTCATATTTCATTTCTACACATACACATTAAAAATAGACTACGTGTCTAACATCTTTCCTTTCTAATGAAAGGGTATACATGAAAACCACACTGTGTCTTGAAAAACCAAAAGCGAGGGTCGTACTCGCATAAACTATCGGCTTGCACTACCAAAATAAACGGTAATTTCTACTTAATTTGCTAACACTAATCAAGCTTCTTTAGTTTGTGTTTGTGTTTCTTTTTTGCAGATTTGGAACGTGACGGTTCATCCTTCGCACTGGGCCTTTTTTTACCAGACCCGCTCCTTCCACCTCGGCCCTTCTGGGAAGTGGTCGATTCATGAGAAGCAGAAAGGCGTCTCTCGTCCGCCACATCTCCACTAGAGATCTCAGTAATATCAACAATGGTGGCATGCGGCGTAGGCTTGGGGGCATACCAAGCAGCAAAGCAGACCACAGCGTCGCTTTTCTCCAGGACCACCTAGCCTTCCCGCTCAACTCTCTCCTTGGCCTCTCTAGAAGCCCGTCGCTCAGCAAGTTTCTGGGACCTATGCGGCATAACAACACTAGCCTTGGTTTTCTCGAGGGGCTCGGTGGCCCTCTGTTGGGCTTCCTACTCCTCACTTTTCTTTCGGGCCTCATAAGAAGCCCTCTTCTTCTCCGCTTCCTCATCAGCCCTCCTTCATGCGACCGTTTCAGCGGCTCTCGCCTCTGCATCCCTTATGGTCGTCATTAGGTTCACCTGCCTGGCAGCCTCGTCCTGCCTCCACTTCTCCACTTCCTCGCTCTTAGCCACCATCTTGGCTTGTTGAGCCTCCACCATATCCGTCATAGAGGGCACATCAGCTTCCACCAGGCCTCTGGTATGAGAAATATGCCAATCAACCACCTCTCCGTCCTCCATAAGGCTCTCATACATGCTGGGAGTTATCCTTATATCCGAGTAGGTGTCCAGCTGATCGCTGCATTATCCAAATTTCACTGCCGCGAGTCCTGGTCTAGCTTAGTTGTTTGTGGGACCACAGGGGCAGGGCTCGATGTCATGGTATGTCCGGGATGGGCTGTACATTGAAAACGCAACCTTTTAGTCTGCAAATTCGGTAATTACGCCATCCTCGGGGATGCATGGCAAAGGGAATTTACCTCCAGTCAAAGATGGTGTAGATAGTGGGGGAAGGGTGCTTGCCATAGCAAGTAAGGTGAATCCGGTCTCTCCTAGCACCAGATGATCAGGGTTGTACTCAACTGAAATCAGAACTGAAGCTGCGAGATCACTCACTGTAACAGGTTCTGGGGCCAGGGGACGACAGGAACTTCCCTCGGCAAATGTATCCGCTACCACAACGCTCTCAGTCATGATAGATTTCCCCTTTTCGGTAGCAAGCTTCTCCAATCTCTCTCTCGGCATCCTCAAGCAACAGCCTCTTACCCTCCTCCAGCTTCTCGCGCTCTTCAGCGGTCAAGAGATCAATCATAAGTTATCGTTCGTCCAAGGACTCGACATCCACTTGGCGCAAATAAGCTTCATACAGAACTAACCTCTACCAGGTTCGGGCTAGTTCACGGGCATAGTTTTCAACCAACGAAAGTCCACGGAATCTCAACACCTTGACAAACATATCCTTGATGTTTTCCACTATCGACGATTCTACCCGGAATTCCGTATCCTCCAGTTGCTCCCTCAATTGCTCCACTACCCTGAAGTGTTTGGCTTTTAGCCCATCGACTATGTCCAGCACATCCCGGTTACTCGCCTCCGCGTTCTCCTTCGCCTTCCTCATCTCCTCAAGCTGTTTCTTTAGGTTGTCATTCTCTGCTCTCAAAGCAACGTTGTCATTCTGGAGCTTGGTGACCCTTGCATTATCCCGTTCCAGCTCGGCACAAACCTTATCCATCTCAACCTTTGCCTTCTTTAGGGTCGTGTTCTCAGTGGTTAGATCAACGATCATTTCTGTGTAAACAGAGCGGGATTGATCAGCCTCCCTCTTAAGTGCTTCATAGCCTTGCCTCATCTCAGCTAAAAACAACGAGACCCGCGATTTGGTATCCAAAGATACAAGGGCAAGTAATGAAAAATCCCCAAATACAAGAAAGGAGGTCTCACCTATTTATGTGTTAAAGTTTTGTACGGTAATACATTCAACATCAACAAACGACCTCGGGTTGATGAGCTCCAGGTTTTTCTTCCTAATCAATTCTGAGAGTTGGCGGGAGTACCTCAGCAGATGGTCGGCCTGATGATACTCAACCCTTGCGCGCATCTAGACATCCTTAGACTCCTTGACAGAGGATGGTTGGAGGTCAAGAAGGAACTTTATTTCGCCGAAATAATGATGAGGAAATTTCTGCTTCAGTAGCATTTTATTTTCATCCAGAGGGAGCTCTTACCTCTCGGGCTCGTCAGGTCTTGCCTCCCCACCATGGTCGTCCTCTCCAGTCTTGATTGGCCAAGTGACGGCTCCCTCCCTTTAGTAGTTGGAGCAGGAGCCAAAGGCGCTGTATGTGAGGATGTCGTCAAAGACGAACGCCGAGAACCCCTTAGGTTATGTCGAGAATCTCCCTAGTACACCCGAATCGGAGGGGGAGGAGGAGTCGGAGATCGCTGAGATCGATCCCCATCTCGGTGTCCACTACCGCGACCAATATGGGGTGGAGTGCCATACAAATTGGTCCCTCTTCTAAAGCCCTCAAAGAAAGGATTACTAGGGCGTTGGCACACTCCATGACCATAACCTCGTCCTCCGCGGCCTCTGGCCATATCACCTGTCAAAGAAACGAAGTAAAGTCAGTCAAGTCGCATGCCTAGATAAACTACTATGTTATGCAATGTTAATGAGTGTATGCCCTAAGTGTTGTCTCAACCGGCCAGATTGTGATCCGCTCAAAGGATTTAATCCCTCCGCCGCAATAGCTAGTTCTTCCAGGCTAGTCGTAATTGGCCATGGATTTACTTCTAAATCAAGTCGGTTAAGGGCGTCAAACTGGCCCTCCATCTCGAGCGAGGTGGCGGTCTCGATCGGAATCACCAAAGACTGGTGTGTCTAACATTCCTCCCCCTCCTCTCCTGTCAGAGGCGGGACTGGAATACTCGACACACCCTTGTCCTCGGCAGGCCTCTCCGGACCACGAGCCTCGTCTCCGCGTACATCTCCTTGAAATTCGACGGCCTTTTTTGGCTTAGGCCCAACAGAAGGCAGCTTTCTTTTCGAACCAAACGCCGTAGAACTTTTCGCCACCACCTTTTTTGGTACATTCCTCGCCATTGCGGGCCTAATTATAGCCTGATCATCAGGAAGCAACCCTGCACGGCGAAGGCATTTTCGGCTAGTCACAATTTCATTTTTGCAAGACTCCTCGGGAATTGCCCGTAAGGCGTTGAGACGCTGCTTGTACTCTTCACCGGTGAGTGCCCGTGGATTCCCTGCCACAATAAAAAAAGATTAACAATGAGACACGGGCTCCAATAACTTTATAATAGGGATCAGAGTTCGAAAGTACTCACTCCATTCAATCTACGTCCTTGCAAACCCAGGAGGGCAGCGCACAGAGAACCAGTCTTGTTTGAACATCAACGGCCTGGCCCATGTCCCGATGAAGAATTTGGTGGCGGCTATCACTTCCGAGAACCATTGGGAAGGCGATCGGCTAAACGTTCTCTTTAGACTAAAGAAGTACCGAATGTCCTCTCCGATGGGTTCCATGTGCAAATATTCTCGATATAAAACGTAAGTGCCCAAGATCAATGAATAAGCATTCGCATGCAGTTGAGAAGGTACAAGAGGGGAATAGAACTGTAACACACCGCAAATTCTATAACTGTGAAATTCAAGAATTAAAGTATAATCAAATTCAAATCAAAGAACTAAGGGAAACGGGATACGTCATTGCG
This sequence comes from Allium sativum, assembly GCA_030737875.1. Taxonomy (NCBI): domain Eukaryota; kingdom Viridiplantae; phylum Streptophyta; class Magnoliopsida; order Asparagales; family Amaryllidaceae; genus Allium; species Allium sativum. The sequence continues at coordinate 353,331,511 of CM060916.1, read as the reverse complement.
TTCGTCTCGGAAAAATACGCGAAATAGAGTCCGAGTTTTCGAAAAACGGAGTCCGTATGAAGAAGATATGGCCTTCAGAAGTTTTGAATCAAAATTAAAATTCAAACAGAATAAAATAATTAAAAGTCGGGCCCAGTGGGCCAGGGCGGATAAACACCCGCCTAGGCCACCCAGGTCGACTGGGCTGTCGACCTGGGCTACCCATGTCGACAGGGCTGTCGACAGCCCTGTCGACAGGGGTGTCGACAGCCCTGTCGACAGGGCTGTCGACAGCCCTGTCGACAGGGGTGTCGACCTGGTCGAGCCCAGTCAACCTGGCTGGCCAGGTCTGTGTTTGGTCGAATTTTTGTGGTCTGCTTTGTCATTAGGGCTAGGTGGCAAGTTTTGATTGGTCTCTCTTCCTAATGAATGGCTACGATCTAACCTAGCAACATCAATGGTCCTAATCAATTCCTAACCTCTATATAAACAACCCTAGACTAAACCCTAATCTATTCATTCAAATTAAGAACATAGCCGCCATGTTGCTGAGGAACGACTAAGAGTAGCCGCCGACTAGAGAGGGAATTAGAAAGAAAGTTCTAAAGCCTAAAGAAATTCAAGCAACCTAAAGCCAATCAATTCAACAAAGGAATCATATCTCTTAATTAGAGAATTCGCCGCAACCATTGTAAGTAGAGTATTACTTTGGTATGAATAAACAACTGTATTGATTTTGTATGCTTGAATTGGGATAATAAAGTAGTTCATATTTGTGCAAAATTATGTTATTCATTATAAAGAACTACATGCGGTAGTTCTATGCAAGTATACGTTTGGAATATTGCGCAAATTATGTAATCTATGTTGAAGCTACATGTATGTAGTCGATTGAAATTCATGCGAGTTTGGGGCTTTGTTATTATGCCATCATGATGTATATTTTTGTGCATAAATCATTTTGCAAGTAATTGAAACAAGTTTGGTTGTTATAGTTCATATGAAACTATGTTGGAATTTTGACACCATAATCCATGTATTAAGTCATGCTTTTGCAAAACTTATGAATATGGCTAGGCTATGAATGATATTTGGCATAATTGAAATCTATGATTAAGTCTATCTTGTTTAAAAGAATTATATGATGACATATGTGAGACATGGCTAGGTTAGACTCAAAAATCCCTTTTTGCAAGTTTAAAGCAAACACCATGTTTAGAAATATTTATGCATAAGTATATTTATACTATCATTATGTGATTAGACTTAAACCAAAATTTAGTTGATCTATGCTTCTGTGTTAGTAACAAAGTATCCCCTTTGTAAACATGTAGAAACCTTATGAACATGACTTGTTTATGTTTATGCCATGAACAAATTCAACTTTATTTATGCCATGCTTATGTTTGACATTATGCCATGTTTATGCTAAAAGTATTTATGCCATGCTTATGTTTGACATTATGCCGTGTTTATGCTAAAAGTATTTATGCCTAAATGAGAATATAGGTTCATGTTGTAGTTAAACCTATGCAAGTTCACATGCTTTGATTCATGTCACCTATGTTACCACTATGCAAGTACACCAATTTCTATTTTGTATTTCCAACGTCGTATTGCAAGTTCATGCGCTCACCTTCCCCTCTTTGTGTATACGCCATAAGCCTCCCCTTTTCGCATGGCTAAATTGGGCTTTAAAAGGCTAAGCCCAATATATATATATAAACGGACGGGTAAAACGGGGGAAAATAACATTGGGTTAAAAATTAATTAATGAATGAAAATATAAAATAGAAGGGCCCAAATTCAAGTATGGGTTGGGCCTGTGATTGGTGTAACCTTTACACCATTGACTTAATAATGGGCCGCAAATATTTACATATAAATAAAGAAGAATGACAAGATATGTAAATGTAGAAAATACGATGTGTTTAACCCGAGGTTGGATTGAGTTGTGATGTAAACCTGCCCGGAACCGCCCGGCTGTCCAGTAGTCACAACAATACCTATCCAATGTGGGAGGTTAAACATGGAGCCCAATAAGGACCCGAGGTTAGACTGAGTTGTGGCGTAAGACTGCCCGGAACCAACCGGCAACAGGCAGCCACAACAATACCTGTCTAATGTGAGAGGTCAGGGCCTTAATAAGACAATTAAGGCTGAGTCAGGATTGTTAGGATTAAGTGGACTAAAGACTTAATCAAAATGGAACATGCTAAACTAAACGGACTGGTGGGGTTAGGTTAGGAAACACTTAACCAACTTAGCATGTTGGCTAGAGATAGAAAACCTAGTAACGGGGGACCCTTTTCAGCAGTAACCCTAAAAGGTGTATCAGGATACCCTGAAACTAGGCAGGGTGGGGCACGATTACTGGGCTGATTGTAAGAGGTCAAAGCGACGGCGGTGGTGTAGCAGTGTAGGTTCTAACGGAGTGCGGGCGTGCACACACTCCGGTGCAGAAAAATAAGGCACTGGACACCAGTAGCATACCTGTGCACTCTAAGGTTGTGTCGGGTTGCCACTATGGGACTTGATACACCCCATGGTGGGACCAGCATAGGTAACTACAGACATCGGGGGCCGTAAGACACATGTAATTATGCGAGTAGGAGCCGATCATCATAGAATGGATCACATCACCCTGATTATGGGGTGCCAGTTGGGAACTAGTTTATATGGGTTCAGAGATTAACATGGGGTACGATAGTATATTCGACCCTAGACAACTTAACCAAGTTTATAGTGCATGCCCACTTCTTGTTTATACTTATCATACCCAGTTCTTTATTCATAGACAAAATAGTACTAGACTTACGCAGGCTTTATGTCTGACTCTACTTTTCTTTTGTCTTCTTTCTTCCGTTTCCCCCCCCCCCCCCCCCCAGGTCCACAGGGAGGGAACACAGCAGCTTGACCAACCCTAGCATCCAGCTTGAAGAAGAGAAATGTATTGCTTGGACTTTCCTGTTTTGAACTATGGCTTTGGACAATCCGCTATGGGGCTTTTGCAGTTTATCGATGTTTTATTTATGCTTCTTTAAATAATGTACTCAAGACAGATTACGAAAGTGTTATGTTATGTTTTTGGAAAGGATGTTGTTGTAACACGTATTTGATTTTATGAAATAAAGTTTGTTGTTCTTCCGCTGTTTACAAATATGTGTTCTTATATCTGTCTTGTATATCTATGACTTGTACTTATAAACCTCCACCAAAATTAGGGCATTCCCTTTGAGAGTGACCCTAACGGAGGTGGGGTGTTTCAAGAACAGAATGTCCCGAATAAAACAATTGGCCAGGGGCACGCACCCCGCGAAACAAGCTTGCTTATTCCAGGAAATTAAACCCTTAGGCAATGCATGAGCCCTTCCACCTTCTCCCGGCGCATGAGCGTCACCTACCGGTATGTTGAACTGTTGCGCCATTTTCCTAACTTTTGTAGCGTCCATACGCGACGGTACCAAGTCCATCGGATTTTCCAAGATAACAGCATCATGTAACATATCCGGGGCTACAGGGCCCGCCAATGCATCTTCATTAATAATATTCACATTCTCCACCTCTTAATGTATGACCGGAGAAAGTAACCTCTCAATTTGTTCCCGGTGATCAGATACTTTTGGTGAACTGGTCGATTGTGAAGGAACAGATCCTTCGGTAGTCTCAAGCTTGCTGCCACTCGAGCTACCGCTATTGGTAGAATCAGATGAATGCGATGATGACGGGGAAGCCTCAGCTTCTAGGATTTTTCCAGTCTTTGATCTTGTTTGCATAGCTAACTATACTTTAACAAACTAGTATTAGACATCGCATTGGAATAACCTATACCCCTCGTGTTGGTGAAAGCTGACATGTGTGTGTGGTGTCATGCAAGATTAAGATATACGTAGGAAGGTCAAATAGTCCAACAGTTCAGTCATAGTTCGGATATATGTGCTATCCTATGTGAAGAATTCATGTCCTTGTCCACGCGACTGTAATCATGTGCATTCACGCAATCGCGCAAAGCAAATAAAAAGAAAAAGTCCCTTGTCATTCCCTAGAATCTCGAGCCTATGGGTTCGAAATCTCAAACCCACAAGTTCGAAATTTCGAACCTCCGTGGTTCGAAGTTTCGAACCCACGAGCTCGAAATTTTGAACCTCTAGGGTTAGGAATTTCGAACCCACGGGTCTGAAATTCCAAACCTGCTGGGTTTGAAATTTTGAACCTCCGGTTCTCGAAATTTCGAGTGTCTACGGGACGAAATTTCACACCCTAAAAAAAGGGGGGAAAATCTGAACCCCCGGGTTCGAAGCTTTACGCTGCGCACTCATATACATGTATTCCATGCACATACTAGCCCCGAAAACACGCGGGGGCAACACACTGTGAATACTTAGCAACGTGACCAATGTGCCACATCAGCAATGGCTCGCTCGCAATCTTACAGCGGACGAGTCTGTCAATTAACATGTGTTCTCCTTTAACTTACAGGATAAACCAGCAACTCAATTACTATTTCAACAAATCCAAATCACATCATGTCAACACAAGACGTACTTTGGGAGGCAAATGTTAACTGGATTTTTGGTCCGTTTCCCAAAAGTGCACAAGACATGCTCGACTCAACGCATCGCATGGAACTAAAGTCGAAAGGGACGCTTAGGAGCGAAGGAAACAGGATGAAGAGGGATCTCGCCAACAGAGACCTCACGGCACCCCCAAATAGCCATTCATGGAGCCTTTGCGTGCCTCATGAAGGGAACTTTATACCCCCAGGATGTGCGAATTTCGCACCACCCGGGGGTGCGATTTTTGCACCCCAGGAAGTGCTGATTTCACACTTCCGTGGGGCGTGAATTTCGCACCCATGAGGTGAGGAATTTCGCACCCCCATTGTGCGGAATTTTGCGCCCACGAGGTGCATAATTTCACACCCACGAGGTGCGGAATTTCATACCCAAGAGGTGCAGAATTTCGCACCCACAAGGTGCGTAATTTCACACCCACGAGGTGTGAAATTTCGCACCCACGAGGTGCGAATTTTCATACCTACAAGGTGCGAAATTTCGCACCCCGAGCCCAGGTGCGAATTTTCAGCGTGCACGGTCTCCAGGTGCGAAATTCTGACATGTGCAGGCTCCAGGTGCAAAATTCTGGGTATGGTCCATTAATGGAATTTGAGACCTTGGGACCTCTAGAGAGCTTAGGACCTTGAAAGAGGTTGGAATTCGAGACCTTGGGACCTCTAGAGAGCTCCATTAACGGCATCTTCCATTTGAGGAAGCAGAAGGGCAAAAGTGTCCTTTTCTTAATATAATAAATATAAGATAATTATGACATAATATATGAGAAAGATGACATAATCTAGTAAAAAGATGAATGTAATGAGATGTAATGGGATTGTCTCACACTTGTAACTTTGAGTGATTAATAATATTCCAACAACACTTCAAAGTGGACGTAGGCCCCTCACAAGGCCGAACCATTATAAATCTCTTGTGTTATTTACTACTTTCTTCTCTGGTCTATGCAACCAAATTAATTGTAATAGGAATCTTTGGTGTTTATGAAATTTTTTGCCGTCAACAAATGGCCTAATGAATCTTGGAGCTAACCTCCCGTCTTTCTAAACTGCATGGCTTTCCTAAGAGGAGAAACTTTCGTGAAGACTGGATCACCAATATAAACTCAAGTTCCTTCCTCCTCTTATCAACATTAGACTTCTGTCGATCTTGGGCAGCCTTAATTGTTTGCTGAATCATAAAATTACCTCTATGGAATCACGAAGGAAGTCTGGTCCGAATAGAATATTGTACATAGTTTCCCACTAATAAATTAATGATTTGCATGGCCTCCCATAAAATATCTCGTAAAGGGCCATACCAATCATCCCTTGAAAACTATTATTATAAGAGAATTCAACTAATGATAGGTGTTGCTCTCATGCTCCTCCAAAATCGATGATGCATGCTCTAAGTAGATCATCAAGTACTAAGTTGACTCACTTAGTTTGTCCATCGGATTACGGGTGATATGCAATGTTCAGTTTAATGGTACATCATCCCTAAAGTTATCTGAAGGCTTCTCCAAAACTCATCCATGAATAGGGGTCTGGGTCACTCATTATGCTCATGGGGATTCCATGTAGTCATACTATTTACTTGATTTGAAGTTAGGCCAACCAAGTTGTGTTTCTGCTCTTCTTTACTGGAATGAAGTGTGCACACTTCGTCAATCGATCCATTGTAACCCAAATAGCTTCATTCCCTTTTTGATTTCTTGTTAGCCCATCCATGAAATCAATCGAAATATACTCCTATTTTCAAGTGGGAACCTCCAATAGTAATAATAACCCTTCGAGCTTACCTTGCTCCGCTTTGATTTTCTGACAAGTCAACCACCTTACCACGAACTCAACAACTTCTTTCTTCACTACAGCGGAATCATAATATTACAACAGCGTAAAACAGATGCAAATGACTTTTTACAATGGTGATTAAACCATTGTATATCAATAAGTTGTAATAGAATAAAATCTTTTACAACTGTTATACATCGTTGTGACTTCGTAACTTTACAACTATTTCTGAGAGTTGTGATACACTTTATTACTTCTATAATTGACAGTTGCATTTTAAATCCCAAAAATAATATATGCACCAATTATTCACGTATTATTAGTAATAGAATTCATTCATATATTAATAATAATATAATTCATATATCAATGTAATAAATATAATTAAATCAGATTCATTCATATATATTAATTGTCATAGTATTCGATTAAAATACAATGACTATCCAACAAAACAATCTAAAGTGTCATTCACATCACCAAATAAACCGTTACAAAAAACATAGCAATTCCAAAATATATACATTGAGAAACACAAAAAGTACATATGAAAGATAAATGTTTTGTCCATAAAAGATTGCATACCCTACGGATGTACGCTAGTGGAAGACAACGAAATCTTTACGTCAAGCAACGGTTGATCCACTAGCTTCTCCAATGGTACTCATCTCGAAATTCGGCTTCCACAAGAAAGCTTCTGGATCCACCACCATATCAATCCAGGATCAATTTTTTTCCAACTTGTGAATGCATGATTCTCAAAACCATAAAGTGGTTATGGATGATGGAACGTTTCAACAACCAACTTGACGTCATAGTTGACTCCTGTGCATGAGCTCATAAATGTAGGAAACAACGCTAATAAATACTGTATCTGATTTTTTTTTCCATATTGCTCCAAAAATGCTATCCATAACTTTTCATGATATAATATAATCGCACAATAAAATCAAAAGGATTAACGAAACATATGAAAACAAATTTGCAAGCTTGTTCTCCATGATTTAATATGAAATTTGAAAATAATGCTAAATGTATCCGATAGCGTGGAATGCATGAGATCTAAAGCCTTTTCTAAACAATTGGATATTGCACAACTTCTAAAAAAAGAGCGTCTGCACTTGGACTTTCAGAAAATAAATTACCAGATGATAATATTGACATGGCAGCTAAATCCATTAATAAACAAAGTAGTCATTTAATCCCAACTTTCCAACTTGTGAATTCAACAACGCCAAACAAAAAATGTAACATGTAACTTAGGCGCATGAGCTAATATATGGTTAAATGCCAACATAAATTATACAACTTAGGTGAATGAATTTGTCTTAAGTTTGCAACCTAAGATTGTGAAAAGGACAAAGAAAACATGAAATTAATTTCAGAAATATGAAAATCCCCATTACATTTGCAAAAAAGGCTTTCAAGTACACTTGACTATCAGCTGTAAAAGTCAACCAAATTGTTCAACCAACTCATAAGTGGAATGATGCATGATAAGAAATAATGAGTGCACTCTTTAAAAGAAATCTCTGTTTATATAACAAAATACATTTATTTTTCCATACTAGGAAAAGGAAGCCATCTCAAGGTGCATCAGTAGACTCAATATAATATATAATTTTTGCATACAGAGAACACAAACATAAAATGAGACACCTAAAAAGCCAACTTCAAAAAAAATCATATTATTTAAATCGTCGATCATAAATGAAGAAAAGAAAGCTATAACATGTGTGCAGAATAGAGGCAACATAAATGCATACCAATCAAGGCATTAAATAGATTAGTCTCCAAATTCCTAAGAAACTCCTTTAGCAATCCAGGTTTTACTACATATATTAAAAACGGAAAAAATAGAATTGTATATTTATGTTAAAAAATATATATAAACAAATGGATTTTTACAAACAAACATCCATAAGGAATCAATATATAGCTTAAAATTGTAGAATATAAGGTGAGAAATCACAATTGATCATTACAAAAAATTAAAAGGATCTCTAGGTGAGATTTTAAGAGCTTAAACAACTACTTGAACTCTCAACTCTAAACCAATGACCAACATACATGCGCCTCCGACGAAATTTTAACTATGGTATCTTTTGATATATTGTATCTCTCAAATGTTTTACCTTGATGGTCCTTGTTCAATTTTTGGCAACTTAAATGATTTTTCATATAATATTTAAACAATTTAGTTCTATTTAAGCATGATCAATAATTTATAATAAATGAATACTATATAAAATCCACACCGACTATTCCAATCTACGAGATTGTTGAGACATATGTTAGTGACAAATGTATACAATGTGACAGAATGCAAATGCCATGTAACTTTTTATTGTGAATGATCGTGTATAATGAATTAGAAGATACGAGAAAACTCCAAGTATCTTTTGAAATACATCCACTTACAAGACTGAATTTGCTACAAATACGAAGCTGGGAATGAGACTAAATTTGCTGCAAAAATTGCCTCACCAATTGAAAATCGAATGTCGTTGCTCTGCCTTGGTCATCGACGATTTCGCAACCATGAAGTCGTCTCGTGGAGAAAACAACCATTAGGGATTGGGAAGAACAATAGAGATCTAGGGAATTGTAAGATCTAAATTGTGATTAAGGAGAATAAAAGAGATCTAGGGCTAATGAGAACGATTTGAGAAGGAGGAAGGAAACTTAAAAATGAAAAATATACCTGTAGTCGGAGCCTAAATTTTGGCTTGTAGTAAACAAATATTCATGATGGAGACAAAATTTTCAATTCTAGAAAGCAAAATTTTTGATTTCAACAAGCACTTTTTTTATAATGAAGCTCACATTTTAAGTTCGTGAAGCCAAATTTTTTGTTTCTAAAAGCCGAAAGTTTTCATATTAGAGCTTACAATTTAGGTCTATGGAGGAAAAAAAATCAATAAGAGAAAAAAATCATATTTATATACATTAAAGAAAGTATTTATAGTTGCAACCATCTTGACGCATTTAAAAGTAGTAATTTCAGCATAATAGTGGTAAATTTTGAATTCTTAATTTTTTAACACTCTTGCATATTGGTTATTCTTTTTCGGTATTGGCAATGAACTATTGTATAGTAATTAATTATTTTTATTTTCAATCATTATTTATTAATTATTAAAAATATTACTTTTCTTTTTCTTTTAATTATAAAAACTTAATTACCAAATATTAAATATTATTTTTTAAATTTTTAGTAGTAATTGTTAACTTTTTAATAGAGATTTATTCTTATTATTAATTCTTAATTATTTAATTATAATTATTGTTTATTAAACGTTATATCATTTATACAAAGTTGTTTATCGAATAGTTATTATATTAATATTAATTATTTCATAGTTTCAAATTGAACATTAAATGTTATCATTTAATAATAATGATCAATTTCATGCCTTCCCAATAGAAAATCATTATCATATCCATAGACATCTTATCCCTTGAGGACGTATGGTCATCCTTGAATAATGGCATTCCATAAGGACCTCTTCTCTTAAATTACTAGTCATACGGACGAAAATTCTCCCGGTCCTTCTTAAGCTGCCATCACTATCAAAAAAATATCTGACGAAATGGGGAAAGCACTCTCCTCTAGCAATATTTTTCCTCAATGCTTGCAACTCTTCATCAAAACCTTGACCAAAATTAATCATGTCCATCAAGGCTGGTCTAAATTCTAAAACAACAAAAAATCCTTGAGATGACTCAAGTGATCTTTGAAGGTTAAAAGAAGAATGAAATTTGAAATGTCTCTACTCATCTATAGCACTAAGGGTAGCATGTCTCCTAATCAAAGAATTTGAGACAACGATCCCTTTCCCGGGAGTGTACTAAATATCGAAGTCAAACGAAGTTATACACTCCATCAATCTGTGCTGCCTAAGGTTCAAATCTCACTGGGAAAATAAATAATTAAGTTTTTCTTGATTCATATAAATCTCAAAATTATCTCCTAAAATAATGTCTCCACATCTTAAGTGCAAATACTATGGCCGCAAGCTCCAAATCGTGAATAGGGTATCTCCAATCATGATCTTTTAGTTGTCTACTTGCATAGGAAATTACTCTACCATCTTACATAAGCACTGCTCCTAGTCTATACCACAAGCATCCGTAAAAACAATAAATATCTTAGACCCATCAAGGATGATAAGAACTAGTGGGCTAGCAAGAGACTCCTTCAACTTCTCCAAAGCTCGATCACTCCAAGAAAACTCAAGATTATTTTTAGCCAAACAGTTTAGAGGGGTTGCAATTCTTGCTTTATGAACTTCGTATAATAGCCCGCTAACCCCATGTAACTCTTAAAGTCAAATGCATTACGAGAAATATTACATCCTTGAACATCTTCAACTTTTGAGGGGTCCATAGCCAAACCTTTCCCTATGTCCTAGAAACTTGACTTTCTCCTTCCAAAAGTGGCAATTGGCAAACTTGGCCTGCAATTGATATTTCCTTAAGATTCCTAGGATCTCCCTTATGTGATTCTTACGCTCTTTATATTCCTTCAAGAATATAAGTATGTCGTCAATAAGCATCAAGAATATCTTATTAAGAATACCTCTACACACTCTACTCGTCAAATTCACAAAGAAGACGGAGGCATTCTTTAATCCAAAGGCATTGCTTCCTATTCAAACAAATCATCAGATGCCCTAAATGTTGTCTTAGGCCTGCTTTCATCAGAAACTCTTAACTGGTGAAATCCTTTTGCTAGGTCCAACTATGAAAATATGTAGAACCTCTATTATGATCAAAAAGGTCATTTATCATAGGCAAGGGATACATATTCTTCTTGGTTAACTTATTAAGCTCTCTATAGTCTACACATACCTTAGCGATCCATCAACCTTAGCAAAAAAAATCACGAGACCTCACTCTGAGGTACTTCATTGGATGAATCTCTTTTGTAGCAAATCTGCAATCTGCTTATCCAATTCTCTTCTTTCCATGGGAGCCATATGCCTTGGTGCAATGCAATTGGTTTAGCATACTTCTCGAGATCTATTCTAAATGTGGTATCTCTGTCGAAGGAAATCCCAACACTTCCTCAATAATGCCAAGGAACTCACAAACAATGGGCATCGCAGTTGGCCCATCCAAATCAGAAGATAGAGAGTGTAATAAGGCCGCATCCCTTATATTTATAAATGTAGAAGGGATTTCTAAATTATGACCTCTACAGCTCCTCAAGAAAATGAATATCCCATCGTAATCAAGGGTAGCCGCATAATGTTGCCAATACAACCCTAGAATAAACAAATACCCCAGAAATTTCAGAACGTACGCATTACACGAGAAAACGACATCGTTGATATTTAGTACTAGGTCTTTGCAAATCAACCGGTGTTGCTTAGTTCTTACGATAGGATTAAAAACCACTACCGGATAGCTAGCAATAGAAGTTAGAAGTTTTAAGTAATCTACCACATTCTTAGCTATGAAGGAACGAGTTGCCCCGTAATCAAATAAGGCACGAATAGAAGTCCCTAAAATTGAAAGGATACCTACAAGGATCGGTTTTCCTTAATATCTAGGTACTTCCATCTGTAGGGGTGCATCCTCTAAAGCATAGTTATGTCCACTTGATCATTCCTTGAGCTTTGAACAGTTCCTAGCAGGATGTCCTTCCTCATGAAATGATAATACTTTCCTTTGAACTCTTGCCTTATCAATTTAACTGCAATCCTTTGCCTCGTGGCCTTTCCTATGATACCTCCCACATTACATAGCTACCCTCTTAAACTTTCCCATCTTTCTTCTCTTTAAGCAAAAATTATTTTTCTTTCCATATTTCGAGGTATCCTTATTCCTCTCGACTTTAACCTCCTTCTATTCTCCCCTAAAGTACAAAATATAAATTTCCACAAGAACTTCAAATGTTGCTCCAAATAATAGTTGGCCCAACATTGTCTCTTTGAGAGAGGAATTGAGTCCCTTCACAAACGTCAATGCCTTATTTATGGGCATATGCATATGACCACTCCCAAACTTCGATAACTCTATGAACATAGCGATAAACTCCATCAAAAACACCTCTCCTTAATTTAGTTGTATGAATCTCTTTAATTGCAAACTTACTTCAGCGTTGGGTAAAAACTTTATCTCAAGTCAGGCTTGGATTTCGATCCAAGTAAAATCCCTCCTGCGTTCTCCTTTGAGACCATACCCCACCATTCAAATGCTTCGACTTTGAGATGTCATGCATCTATCCTTCTTTTCAAATGTTCTTCCCACCAAGTATCCTGAATGATATAGTCGCATTATGATAGCCATTACTTATCTCCATGGAATCCTTTAGTTCTGGGAAAGAGTTTGCCTTTAAGATTTTTGAAGCACTTTCAAGGACGAGGGAGACTAAGAGCCACTTCACCGGGTTGACCTAATGGTTCCGCTGGGGCTCCAAGGGCAATGGAACTTGTTCCACGATCCTTCAATATTGTTCGAACCCTTTAGGTAGGTACCGATGTCCTTTTGAATTCCCTTGTTAGAGTGATTTTCAGACATTTGTACTATTTGTAAGAAGAAAACCTTTAGTGGAAATTTCTACGATAGTATTTAAGTCAAAAGCAATAGAAGAAAGACACCTCCTAGTATGATTGCATATGTCTTAGGGGTATAACATATATATATATACACACACACACACGCACGCGCACACACACACACACAAATATATATATATAATTTGAAAACCTTTTCCAAATAATAAGTACATCTCTCATAAGTATATTTCCCCGTAATCGGGTAAATTAGGCTCTGAAACCAAATGAAATGACTCACCCGAAAGAGGCCTAAATCCCAACCTAGAAAAGGACCATTGGAACTTAGAGTTATTCCAAGCAAGTTGTTGGTTTCTATAAGAAAAAAAATAACAGAGCCAAACTAAAATAAAACTAGATTCTCAAAGAAGAGTGGAGAAAATATAATATTCAAAATAAAAGTACCATATCATAAAAACCTCATAATTGTCAAATACACTAAAATAAATCCCATTGTCATAATAAAGGTACGCCATAAATATATATAAAAGACATGATCAGATAATAAACATAATAATAATAAACTGAATAGAGGTCTACATCCCCCATTTCCTATCTTCACGACATTATCTAGCAAGGATTACCACATTACCTAGTTTATGTTGTTACTAGGAAGGGGTCAGAACAACAGTTATGGTCAATAAAATTTCTTTAAGTTTAAAAGGAAACATACTTAGCAGTATAAATCCATCAAGTTTATGTCTAAGAAAATGTCACACATATATATGCTGCACGTATCTACATTTAATGGAAAGAGGAAAATTCTTCTTGGTCACTTAAGGCCATCATAAATATGGGTTGATTCCAACGATCTCTTAGTACCTTGTGGGCAATTTCAATGATCACTTAATATCCTTCAACAAACCCCAGCCATTTAAAACCTCGTTTCCTAATAGATTACGTCATCTAAATATATTTTTTAGGGAAATTTGGTACTTTATTATAAAACTATAACATATAAATGGCAAAAGTTGTACAAGATCAAAACAAGTGCAGGTTTAAACTCACTACTCAGAAAACACTCATACCCAAAATTGTTACAACTATAATAACCCACTAGGACAAACCAACCTAAAACCTTCTTAGAGCCTTTGAGGAAAAATAAAACAAAACGCTTCAGTTCATATCACAATAAGAAAAAAGCATAATAATGTGGCTTACACTGCATTGAACTCAAAAACCCTCACTTCACTTTCAATTCAGTCCACCTTCGCCTTTGGTACACAGAGAAACCCAAACTACCTCCTTCCAATTAAAAATGGCTGACACACTAAAGCTTCAAAAATGATCCTCAAACACACATTGCACAAAATGACGACCACAGGTCCACCAATGTCAGATTTACGTAAAGCCTCGATCATCCGAGTAGCATAGTATTAGAGCATCTCCAACAGAAGGGTAATCATACCCCGAATCAGTAACTGATGGAAGAAATTGTCCCCAATAAACATTCCTTCATGTAATATTTAGAAAAATATTACGGGGTCAATTCTGAATCTTTAATTGGCCCCGCGAGCCGATTTTATCATCACACAGTGATTAAATTTGGTGCGAGCCTATAAAATCGGTACGACATATTTCATAGGGCCAAATATTCTGCTCTCCATCTGGAAATCATGGTTTGAAAACCATTATTTGTGCACCACGCCATACTCCTTGCCGCATATTTTCCTAGGACCACAATCTTCTTGGTACATAATATTATTACTGACACCACAAATTAGTAAATTAAACTTAAATTAGTGAATATATCAGCGCATTAATGAATTCAATGTTGTGTTGTTGGCTCTCACAGCCAATATTACGCATAATATTACAACTTGTAATATTACGAATTGGAATCCTTCTGGAGATGCTCTTATAGATCTACAAGACCTTGCATCTGCGTAATAATCTCCCTCCCTCATCTTCTTTTTAATTTAGAAAGCAGGATAAAAAAATTCCATTTTAATCAATTCAGATCTAATTAGCATAGGAAAATACATATTTGGAAATAGCTGACTATTTCTCTCCTTCCAAATGCGCCAAATGGTAGTTTTAAATTTGCATCAGTAATATCATTCATGTGCTTGTCATTCTTGTTAAATCTTGTAATAATCGCAACAATGTCGGATAATTTGTAACATCGGAAATTTGGATAGTTGAAATGTTGTACCATGTAAATATTGCATAAGTACATTCAAAAAATAGATGATTAGTTGATACATCAGCAATGTTACATTATCTAAAAGTAGCTGGGATTTCACTCTTCCACTTTTTTATCCTATCCAAAGTGTTTAACTTGTTTAAAACTACAAAATAAGCACAAGCTGACATTTTAGTAGCGCAGCTGTGAATCCATATATAATGGTACCACATACACTAAAGAACCTTTAGTCGAAACATTATCCCATGCATACTTAAAAGTGAACTTGCCATTATTAGAAGGAACCCACCACCAACAGTCTTCCATTCTTGTCTTGTCTACGTTGATATGATGAATAAAATTTCAAACGTAAATAAATCATAGGGAAATGATCATTCTGACTCTGATATAATAGAAGAGACCTCCCTAGAGATATGCCCAATGCAACCAGAGGTAGTTTGTTCACACCTTTTTAACGGGTGTGAACATAACACCACTAACACCGTTAGTGGTGTGTAGCTGAGATTAACCGGGAGGAATTTAGGGGCCAATCACAGCCGCACACCACTAACGATGTTAGTAGTGTTTTGTTCACATCCGTTAAAAAGGTGTAAACAAACTTTAATTCCAATGTAACAACCAATTTGTGAATTAACGAGTCACCATGAATTCATGGATCAAACCAAACACTAATTCCTCTTCCATAGCAATATTTTTATTTATAAGACCTGTACTGTGACCCCTTGCTTTGAGTATGATTTTCTATGTTGTAGATGCATTTGGATCCTCTTGTAAAATCAAAAATTCTGATTACCATTGTAACTGCTTGCCATCATTGCTTCCACAAGTTTTTACACTCCAAAAATCTCCATAACAATTTAATACTAGTAGTAACTTAAATATTCTGCATTTTCCATAAACCCGACATGCCTTCTTGTTGTGGTCTACAAACAACCTCCCATCTATTACGAATGAGGAAAAACACTTATGCCGATAGTTTATATTTACCACATGGATTACTTACATGGCACAGGAACAACCGTCTAGTTTCATAACATCCTCATCGTTCTTTACCTATCCTAGGCAATTCTTGTAACTAGTTATTTTACATCCCAGGCCCACCTAAACATTATAAATACTGGGCTATGCATTACATTTGTTTTGTACTGAATAATTGAAATAATAATATAGCTTTTATATTTACATTCTGTAATCTTCTCACGCAATCTGTATTGTCCAAATCTTTACTTGGTATAAGAGCATCTTCAGAGCCTAACGGCAGTATAATCTTTACAGAATTCTTTTGTAAATATACCCATCAATTTAATCTCATCATTTGAGTATATCAAATATAGTGTAATTATCAGTGCCTTGCCATAAATTCTATCGAATTTGGCTGCAATGTGATAAATACACACTGTACTTGTCGAAATTCTTTATCAATCGCCAAGGATCCAATTCAAGAAAGTCAGGAAACTTACCCAAAACCCAGTGAAAGCCTCGCCTGAGAGCTTCATCAGATTCTAATATCAGTTTTCTTGACATACCTCTTCATTAAAGCTCTCGGCTGCTTCGCACCCGAGCTTTGGTTGCTTCTTTTCTATCAATCAGAAATGGCATTTGACAAAGAATTTCTTCGTTTCTTGTGTTCTTTTCATCATGGTGGATACATCCACTTCTTCTACATCAGATGCTACTAGAAATGATTCAGGAAATCCACCAAATCCACCAAATGGACATGTTCAATAGTTAGTCAAAACTGGCATAAGTCCTCAAAGTCAATTAATCACAGTTCAGCTACAAGAAGAAAATTATTTGCAATGGAAATTACAAGTTGAAACTGCAATACAGGGCTACGGGTTAGAAGGATTCATTCTTGGCACTACTTCCATTCCCGCAAAATTTATTACTGATCAAGACAACAAAACTGTTGCTAATGAGGCATTTATTCAATACCATAGGCAAGATCGACTAATTAGCTCGTGGCTACTATCATCTATCAGTGAAGATTTATTACCAACAGTTATTGGGTGTTCATCTGCCAATGTTATCTGAAATACTATAGAGAAAGAATTCAACAATCAATCATCTGGCAAAGTTTTACACTACAAAAGGAAATTCCATAATATTAAAATGGAAAACTCAAGCATGAGAGAATATATAGGAAAGGTAAAGAAGTTGTGTGATTTACTTGGAGCTACAGGTAATAAAGTACCTAATGGAGATCATGTGTTATATTTGTTAAATGGGTTAAATGAAGACAATGAGGCTGTTGTTGCTGCCATCACTACTCAAAGAACTGTTCTTCCTATTGATGAAGTTCATGCCATTTTATTATCTCATGAAGCAAGGATTAACAGTAAACGCATTCTGTAAATTGACCTCAATACAAATCTTGCTACAAGTAGCAAGAATAAAAAGCAGAATAAAAATAATAGATCCAAAGCATCTTACCAAAGAGGTAGTGGTGCAGACAGAGGCAGAGGTAGAGGTAGATGGAACAATAACAATAGACCCAAATGTCAGATCTGTGAAAAGATTGGTCACACTGCCCTAAAATGTTACTTCCGATACTCAAACAACAGTCAGGTACAAAAAAACAATAATACTCTTAAAGCAAATGTGGCACAGATAAATCAAGAAACTAGCAATCAAGATAAAGGAAATGATATAGCTAGAATAGAACATTTGCAAGATGACAGGTGATATCCGGATTCTGGAGCAACTAATCATCTTACTAATAATCTTGATAACATGAACATTGGATGCAAGGAGTATCGAGGTAATACATCTATCTCTATTGCTAATGGTAAGCATATTCAAATTACTCATATTGGTAACACCTACATTAATGG
This sequence comes from Allium sativum, assembly GCA_030737875.1. Taxonomy (NCBI): domain Eukaryota; kingdom Viridiplantae; phylum Streptophyta; class Magnoliopsida; order Asparagales; family Amaryllidaceae; genus Allium; species Allium sativum. The sequence goes on along the minus strand of CM060916.1, from coordinate 353,313,643 downwards.
CAGTAAACAATTACATTTATGTAGTCTCCTTAGAGTTCCAAAAATCATCAAAAGATTGACTAGCGTATCCCGATTTGCTAAAGACAATGAAGTCTACTTTGAATTCTTTCCAAAATATTGTCTAATTAGGGATATTCTAACTAGGAAAATTATATTACAGGGTGAATTGGCAAATGGGTTATACATGTTTAACTCGGTTAGATGCAATAGTGACGTTACTACTGAAAATTGTGATGCCATGTGTAATTTGAATGTTAAAACTGATAGCAGCATGAATATATTTGATTTTTGGCATTACAAACTTGGGCATCCTAGTGTTAAAATTGTGCAAACAAAATTGAATGATAATCATATAAAGTTTGATCCTGTATCCTTACCCTATATATGTGAATATTGTCAAATGGGTAAGAATCACATATTACCATTCATTGATTCTAACACTATCTACACTGAACCACTACAATTAATTGTCATAGATCTTTGGGGTCCCTCACAAATTTATTCTGATTATGGTTATAAGTACTATGTGTCCTTTGTAGATGCTTACACAAGATTTACTTGGATATATTTTTTAAAAACCAAGTCAGAAACCTTTAATGTTATTATTAATTATATTAATATGGCTGAAAAACAATATGATCACAAAGTTAAGATCATTCAAACTGATGGTGGTAGTGAGCTTAAAAATCTATGTAAATTTTTCTAGCAAAAAGATATAGTTCATAGGATCACTTGTCCATATACTTCACAACAAAATGGACTAGTGGAAAGGAAACATAGATATTTAGTAGAATCTAGATTGACATTGCTTGCTCAAGCAAGTATGCCTTTGAAATTTTGGCCAGAAGCCTTTAATAGAGCTGTTTATCTGATTAACAAATGTAACACCCCACATCTGTTAAGGTCACTCACAAAGGGAATGCCTTAACTTTGGTGGAGCTTTTTAGTGAATAAAACAGAAAATTTCATGACAGATAAACAATACTTGAAATATTATAACTTTATTACAGCGGAAAACAGAAACCAATATGGTTACATCTTTACCAAAAACTCAAGTACATATATATCAGCCTTGTTCAAAACCATTAGAGTCCAAAACTTTAAAATCATAATCCCCACAGAACAGAAGCTATAAAGTGCTAAGCCATACTTTAAGCACTTCAAGCAGAAGGAATCCGGATCAAGCTAAAGTATTCCCTTCTTGGATAACCTGGGGGGCAAACGGAAGAAAAAGGGGCGAAAACAAGCAAGGTCAGACATAAAGTCTGGCAAGCCCAGTGACATTCAGCATATGAACATATAATAATAATAATGACATGAAAATAAGCTGGATAAGAGATAACAGTAACAGGAGCAGCAGATATACTTAGGTTAAACAGAAGAAACAGAATGATATTACTCTACATTTCTCTGCGCTTAATACTAGTATAACAGCATTAGGGTTATCCTAATGTCTAAACTAAAACAGAAATCGGAGCAGAATAATTTCCTCAGAAGAGAATGCTAGTAATGAGCCTTTACCGCCCCAACAGAAGGTACAAAAACAGAATGCTAATAATGGGCCTTTACCACTCGAACAGAAGGTACAGAAACAGATTAATCCCTAAGGAAACAGAATGTAGAATTAGGTGTACATTAGTAAATGGGCCTTTACCGCCCCAACAGACGGTACCACGCAGAAACAGACAGGTGTTACCACCCAACAGAAACAGACGGTACCCCAACGGAAACAGACAGAACTAAGTATTCCCTAAATCTACCCCAAGGGATCGGCTCCCTAATACATAAATACCCTGCGCCAGCCCCATAGAAGGGTGTATCACTCCCTAAAGTGGCAACCTTTGAATGACACAGACCTATTTACAGATGTCACGGCGTCTTACATCCTCAGTGGCAGACCGGGATCCATGCACGCACATGACCCGGATGGAACGTACCATCAACACCTCTCGCCATTATCAGAATGAACCGCTTATAATTAGTTCAGTAAGCGTGCCCGGACCCTACCTAGTGTGGGGTCAAAGTTTTGATACCAGAAAGGGTTACTGACTAATATAGGTCCCAAACAACAGATGACGCAAGTAATTTCCCTCCTAACCTTGTGTCCCCAGACTAACAGATTTCAGATTAACTTGTTTACAAGTTCAGACATACAGAGTTCAGATCAACTAGTTCACAGATTAGACAAGTTTCCAAACTAACGGATCAGATATACGGATTTAACAGATTTATAGATTTGTCTAACTTTGTATTGGGCTTACAGATTCACGAAACGGGTTTGTTAAATTAATAAGTCCAGTTGGTTTAACCCTATCCGCCCAACACGTTTTAGACATCATATTTATCTTAGATTTGTATTAATTAAAAATTAATACGCAGACCTCTCACATTAGACTGACAGTTTGCGGCCACTGGTTAGGCCGGTTGGTTCCGGGCAGGTTTCTGCCGCAAACTGAGTCTAACCTCGGGTTTCAAGCACGTTGTGACTAACTTCTGACATTAGAACCTATTGTTTGCGGCCACTGGATGTGCCGGGCGGTTCCGGGCAGGATTACGCCGCAAACTCATTCTAACCTCGAGTTAGCCATGTTTCATGTTTAGCCAATGTATTCATTCACAGATTATGCTAATATCAGACTAATTATGCCACTTTAACAAATTTACTTCTTTACAAGTTACAGCAGATTATTCAAGGTTCTATTAACAAGTTTTGCCCAATTTCTAGATCGAGCCTACAGATATTCATACTCAAATTTCAATACTCAGTTTTCAACAGATTTAGCAGATGAACAGATCTAGCAGATTAGGCAATATAACAGATCTAGCAGATTAGGCAATATAACAGAACTAGCAGATTAGGCAATATAACAGATCTACTAGATTAGGCAATATGATGGATTTAATCATTCCTTAAAGTTTCATTGACATATCTTGCCTAATTATAAATTGGGCCTAAGTTCACATGCCTAAATTATTGTCATGATTCACAATATGATCATATACCCATGTTTGCATTAAATTTAAATCACACAGATTATGGTCATAACTTACCATATAACATACGTGTGAAGACCCGCAACTTCCCCGTAAAGGAAAGCGTCGGATAGTTCGAGAACAAACCACAACAGAACACATACAGAAGAACGTTTCACTATATATAACAACAGTGCATCAGATTGCAAGAATATACAGAGTATAAATGAATATTACACAGAAATATCAGAGATTTAAATTACATTTAAATACATAGCAGCGGAAAATAATACGATACACAACTAGAAGAGATATACGGATACAAAGCTTTCCGGATATCGTTCCAGCTGTAAACCAGGATCCTGTGAATATAAATCTGCAAAACCAAAACTACTAGCTGCCCGTGTCAAAATAAGGGCACCCAGAGTTTAGGTTAAAACAATAAACTCCAGGTCAGTCATGTGACTGGTGTGAGAACTAAAACAGTTATTTATCTTTATTTTCAAAGTTAGGTAAATCAAGGGACCACGCCGTATAACACGGAACGGGTTTCCTCCCAAGAATACCAGTGCATAAAACAAACAGCGCAATGCTAAATAAAGAAAAATGAAGCTGTTATAAGACCCAGGTCCCATCACACAATGCAACGCAGTCGAGGATAGGGTTTTCCCTTATAACAGCCAAAGAATGCTTGATACGTTTTAAAACAAATCATTTGATACTATTATAAGTGTATAAAACAACTTCAAATCATAAGTATCAATCATAGGCGGCATAAGCGCCCCATCCCACTATGTCGCCATATATAGGATTACAATTAAAACCGCAAATGTCACGTATTTGGAAATTGGATTTCCGTCTATGAACCGAGGCAAAAGATAGTCCTCAACCGATTCGTGACTCTCTAGCCCGAGCCACAGGCAAGCGCGCAGGCAAGCCTTTAGATCGTCAGGGCCGGTCCACACGGAGTGGATTATTATGCCTGAACAATACGTCTCCCCACCCTATGGGGTGTAAGTCTGGTCCGTCAGCCGACCAGAATGCATTCGGCCGAAACCGATATAACCGAGGCGCCTCGCAACAGCAACAACCACATAAGTCAAACTCGTCAGGGCGTGAAAAACCACTGACGCCACTTCTAGCTAGAAAGAAACGCAAGTCCTCCCTGAGGTCCGTCTCCCGTTTTTGGTTCATACCGGGTGTGAAACACGCGAGGTAAACGTTACACAAAGCTACGCCACAAAGGCCGTGCTTTGATCATCACCACAAGACTTTGCTTTTCAACAGAAGCCTTGATCATTTGCATCTTAGCATGCCACACAGGCAAACCATCCTATGCAACCGATATCAGTCACACAGAATGAAATCCGATGTCAGACACACAGTCCATTTACAAGTCCGTCCTGGGTCCGAACGAAACCGGAGGCACCTAGTACCCCGCATATCCATCGATCTCCAAGTACGTCTGGACGATCACTAACTGTTTCCATCTTCTTGGGTGTACAGCCCAATCAAGATCATCAGTAATTACCCAAACGACGTGAAGACTTCCGGTCTTCGACCATCGTCTTCATCTTCGACTTATCGTCGTATCAGTTATTCAGAATGGGATAAACCCGGTCTTCCCGAATAACTCGCGTATATTTTATAAAAGTGTTACACAAACACAACATACGCCTCATTCCAATTCATTAGTCACTAACCGTAAATTAATCAAGAGAATAATTCCCCAAATATTAACCCCGAAGGCCGAAACCAACATCAGATCAATATCCAGAAAACCATTCTACTTAGCTAACCGACAGTTAGTTTCTAAATTTCACGTTCAAATCTAATTAAAGATTTAACTATCGCCTGGAGCAAAACTGGTGATACTCCATTCTCGATCTTTTCAATCTAATTAAAGATTCATTAAAACTCCCCTTAGTTTTAATCATTATCTGGGTTAAAGAATCAGTGTCATTTAAAAACACGGTTCACGATAAACCCAAAATCACATTCCATTAATTATCGGGTTAAAGAACGAGTGTTGTTTAAAACACTGTTCACGATAAACCCAAAAATCAATATCCATTCAATTCCAATTAAATATTATTTAATTGGTACACTTCATTAAATCTAAATAAAAAGATTTAATCTTTTCTCAACTGGGTCCAAGAACAGTGTTAGTGAAGACACCATTCACGACAAACCCAAATCACATTCGATATTCAATACAAGGCTCTGAATAGAAAATATATCGGCTTATATTCAATATCGAATTCTACGACTAACAAATGTCGTATTGGGAATAACGATATCAATATATATCTTTCAAATTTCCATAACAACACCTGTATAATCACGAATTCCAACATCGAAATATTCCGAAGACAATTTCGATTCAAATCCACTCCAATGCAATCATTGGAAATTTTGGTTATTTTTAAAACCCTTTTCGAATTCAATTTATTTATTTAAAAATAAATAGAATTATAATTCTAGTTCAAAACTAGTTCATTTCGATAAAAATCCATTTTTATCTTTTCAAATATGGAGTTTTTCATCCCAATTCTTTCTAAATCATTTCTTATGATTTTACACAAATTATTGCTATTTTTAATAATTTTATCAAGGCCCGTACAGTCGATTTCCATCAACGGCCATCGAACTGCACTTACAGCGACCTTTTTCGAATTTGATTTGGACATAATTCCAAATCCAACCGTTAGATTTCAAATTTCTAATATTCGTTAGAAAGCTCTTTTCGATACGAACCCAACGGTTCCGGTTTTAGGAGAATCCGACGGTCGGATCTCCCGTAATGTCCGTTTGAAATAAATGGTCGAAATTCGCGAACTGCCGCGGCGCGGCGCGTTCTATTCAGGCCATTATATTATATATAATATATATATAATATATATTTCGTCGATTACTATTCAAAACGAATTATATAAATAGTTTTAAAATCGTTTCAAAACCTATTTCAACTTCCATTTCAATTCAAAGCAAAATTGAATTCTTCTTTATAAATTCGTTTCAAAATTCATTTCTATTCAATTCGAATTTCAATTCAATTTGAATTCATTTCAATTCGCTTTCAATTCCATTTGAATTCGTTTTCAATTCAATTCATTTCGAAATCGTTTTCAATTCAATTCATTCCGAAATCCTTTTCAATTCAATTCATTTTGAATTCGTTTTCAATTCATTTCATTTTGAATTCGTTTTCAATTCATTTTGAATTCGTTTTCAATTCAATTCATTTCGAAATCGTTTTCAATTCAATTCATTTTGAATTCGTTTTCAATTCAATTCATTTTGAATTCGTTTTCAATTCAATTCATTTCGAAATCCTTTTCAATTCAATTCATTCCGAAATCCTTTTCAATTCAATTCATTTTGAATTCGTTTTCAATTCATTTTGAATTCGTTTTCAATTCATTTTGAATTCGTTTTCAATTCAATTCATTTCGAAATCGTTTTCAATTCAATTCATTTTGAATTCGTTTTCAATTCAATTCATTTTGAATTCGTTTTCAATTCAATTCATTTCGAAATCCTTTTCAATTCAATTCATTTTGAATTCGTTTTCAATTCAATTCATTTCGAAATCCTTTTCAATTCAATTCATTTTGAATTCGTTTTCAATTCATTTCATTTCGAAATCCTTTTCAATTCAATTCATTTTGAATTCGTTTTCAATTCATTTCATTTCGAAATCCTTTTCAATTCAATTCATTTTGAATTCGTTAAAATCGATATAAATATCGTTCACGTCAAAATGGCGTCAATCTAATCCTCACGGCTTCACATATTTCAATATTCAAATATTCTATTTCAAATACTTCTATTTCAAATATTTCTATTTCAAATATTTCTATTTTCGAAACTGGAATGAGGCCCAATCAATTACCATATAATGTTAATTATATGGATTTTCTACAACACACGTATATATCAACAACGATGAATAATCAACCATCAACCAAAGTGCACTACACTGTATAAGCATCAAATATAGATATTTAACGCTTATAGCAGCTTGTCAATCAATCGATCGACATATTTAATCAATCAGGATGAGTGAACTTCAAATTTCATCCTAACACCCGTGTGGGGTTTCAAACAATCAAACACATAATTTATTTGTGCAGTTAGGCGATGTGTAAAATTTATCGACCCAATCAACGTCATTCAAATAGGTGTACATAAACAAACCGTCTGGTTTGTAAATGAATATTTATTTATTCACATTCACGTTAAAAATTATATTTTTAACGATAACACATTTTATTTTAACATATGAATTTCTATTCAGTTCATTCGTTAAATAAAATGCTATTTTTATTTTTCTAACTTATTTTAGAAAATTTCGGCGGCATAACGGCACGATACTAGAAACGGGACAAGGCCTAGCCTTGTCCCCGGTCTAGTGAAGGCCCACGCCATTCACCCATCAATCAAATCACTTTCGTTATGCAAACCACAAAATTTGGAGTAAGAGTCTAACCTAGTCTTACTCCTTCGCCTTATAACGGCGCACGTCTAATCCTAACCAATTTATCGATTCGATTTTTCACACCACAAACCACATTCAAACCAATATCTCAATCAATCACCAAACATCCAAACAAACAAGTCCATGGTATGTGGACGGGTGTCGGGTGCTACTAAGCACCGTCTGCATCCTAGTATATATATATAACTAGAAAATAAATTGAAAGGTGAGAAATTCTCACATATAGCTATCCTAGCTCCACGGCTCTTCCTTTGCAGAAGTCTTCGTCGTTTCGCCTTTTTGTCACCTTCGTTGCTGCTTCCACTACATACGTAAAAATCACATTTTTACTTCGCTATTCAATATATAAAAATCGAATTTTTATTTCAAAGTTCAATATATAAAAATCGAATTTTTATTTCTAAGTTCAATATATAAAAATCGAATTTTTATTTCTAAGTTCAATATATAAAAATCGAATTTTTATTTCAAAGTTCAATACTTAAAAATCGAATTTTTATTTCAAAGTTCAATACTTAAAAATCGAATTTTCGAACTACCGCGCCATTTTCAATTCCTTTTATAATTATATATAATTATTTATATTCTAACGACGACGCGTATAATATATACGTTCGAATTATATTCAAAATAAATTTCTCGTCGATATTATTTAAAATAATTCATTTTAAATAATCAAAATCCGCTAAAATTGCCAAAATAAAAATTTTAAACTGGCCCAGATTTTCCGGGTTGTTACAATCTCCCCCACTTAAAACTTTTCGTCCCCGAAAAGGAACAAGGTCGAAAGTGGTTTGATCATTCAACTCTACGCTCGATCTGGCTTCCATTCTCCAACTCTTTAGTTTCTGAGAATTTTCAAAATTTCAAAAATTTGGCTAACACCCTAAATTTTTGAAAAATTTCGCCATAACCTCCCCTGCACCGGGAGCATCGGGGAATTTCAAATAGCTTCCCCGGTCCTTCAGATCTCAAAAAGAAAAAGAAAAAGCCAAGCGGCTAGCCAATAGGCTCACAAAATCATCATCACCCAAACAAAACAGGAAATTATGTAGTAAACATGTACCTATTTGTCGGGCAAACAAATTTTATTCTCTGCTCTAGCCTCCTTGCTATGACCTGTTCAATGATATACATGTATATGCAAGCAGACGCGACCAAATTCCAATACAATTCAATATTTGGTTGAATTAGGCAAAATGGTTAAAATTTAGCAAACAAATAAACAAACCACACAAACATCAATCAATTAGTGAATTAGAGTTTCAAATTCATAATTTTGATACATATACAGAAAATCATGTTTTGGTGCCACTTTACAACAATGTGTTCTAACTATATTAGTTTTGGTTCTCACACCAGTCTAATGGAAACATATAGAAATCACACCTTCGAAACACGAAAATAAATACTGGTGATGGCGCGCCATCATCAGAATCATGTCCGGGCGACTAGAGTGTGACTCTATATCTATCCAGTATATTAAAATTTCGAATACACGCGGATCAGACGTATACGTAAAATCTATATATACTGGATTGTCCACATCAATAAAAATAGATAATCAACTACGAATAATTGATTTAAATTTTCAAAACAAAATTTGTTTTCATTTTCAAAAATATACTCTTCACACTCGTTCTAGGATACTACTGATCCTATCTCTAACGAGTCATTCTAATTGGATATTACTAATCCAATATCTGATGAATTCTTTCATATGTTTCTAATGTGTCTTGTTCTCTGCTTTGTAAACCAAAGCTCTGATACCAACTGTGAAGACCCGCAACTTCCCCGTAAAGGAAAGCGTCGGATAGTTCGAGAACAAACCACAACAGAACACATACAGAAGAACGTTTCACTATATATAACAACAGTGCATCAGATTGCAAGAATATACAGAGTATAAATGAATATTACACAGAAATATCAGAGATTTAAATTACATTTAAATACATAGCAGCGGAAAATAATACGATACACAACTAGAAGAGATATACGGATACAAAGCTTTCCGGATATCGTTCCAGCTGTAAACCAGGATCCTGTGAATATAAATCTGCAAAACCAAAACTACTAGCTGCCCGTGTCAAAATAAGGGCACCCAGAGTTTAGGTTAAAACAATAAACTCCAGGTCAGTCATGTGACTGGTGTGAGAACTAAAACAGTTATTTATCTTTATTTTCAAAGTTAGGTAAATCAAGGGACCACGCCGTATAACACGGAACGGGTTTCCTCCCAAGAATACCAGTGCATAAAACAAACAGCGCAATGCTAAATAAAGAAAAATGAAGCTGTTATAAGACCCAGGTCCCATCACACAATGCAACGCAGTCGAGGATAGGGTTTTCCCTTATAACAGCCAAAGAATGCTTGATACGTTTTAAAACAAATCATTTGATACTATTATAAGTGTATAAAACAACTTCAAATCATAAGTATCAATCATAGGCGGCATAAGCGCCCCATCCCACTATGTCGCCATATATAGGATTACAATTAAAACCGCAAATGTCACGTATTTGGAAATTGGATTTCCGTCTATGAACCGAGGCAAAAGATAGTCCTCAACCGATTCGTGACTCTCTAGCCCGAGCCACAGGCAAGCGCGCAGGCAAGCCTTTAGATCGTCAGGGCCGGTCCACACGGAGTGGATTATTATGCCTGAACAATACGTCTCCCCACCCTATGGGGTGTAAGTCTGGTCCGTCAGCCGACCAGAATGCATTCGGCCGAAACCGATATAACCGAGGCGCCTCGCAACAGCAACAACCACATAAGTCAAACTCGTCAGGGCGTGAAAAACCACTGACGCCACTTCTAGCTAGAAAGAAACGCAAGTCCTCCCTGAGGTCCGTCTCCCGTTTTTGGTTCATACCGGGTGTGAAACACGCGAGGTAAACGTTACACAAAGCTACGCCACAAAGGCCGTGCTTTGATCATCACCACAAGACTTTGCTTTTCAACAGAAGCCTTGATCATTTGCATCTTAGCATGCCACACAGGCAAACCATCCTATGCAACCGATATCAGTCACACAGAATGAAATCCGATGTCAGACACACAGTCCATTTACAAGTCCGTCCTGGGTCCGAACGAAACCGGAGGCACCTAGTACCCCGCATATCCATCGATCTCCAAGTACGTCTGGACGATCACTAACTGTTTCCATCTTCTTGGGTGTACAGCCCAATCAAGATCATCAGTAATTACCCAAACGACGTGAAGACTTCCGGTCTTCGACCATCGTCTTCATCTTCGACTTATCGTCGTATCAGTTATTCAGAATGGGATAAACCCGGTCTTCCCGAATAACTCGCGTATATTTTATAAAAGTGTTACACAAACACAACATACGCCTCATTCCAATTCATTAGTCACTAACCGTAAATTAATCAAGAGAATAATTCCCCAAATATTAACCCCGAAGGCCGAAACCAACATCAGATCAATATCCAGAAAACCATTCTACTTAGCTAACCGACAGTTAGTTTCTAAATTTCACGTTCAAATCTAATTAAAGATTTAACTATCGCCTGGAGCAAAACTGGTGATACTCCATTCTCGATCTTTTCAATCTAATTAAAGATTCATTAAAACTCCCCTTAGTTTTAATCATTATCTGGGTTAAAGAATCAGTGTCATTTAAAAACACGGTTCACGATAAACCCAAAATCACATTCCATTAATTATCGGGTTAAAGAACGAGTGTTGTTTAAAACACTGTTCACGATAAACCCAAAAATCAATATCCATTCAATTCCAATTAAATATTATTTAATTGGTACACTTCATTAAATCTAAATAAAAAGATTTAATCTTTTCTCAACTGGGTCCAAGAACAGTGTTAGTGAAGACACCATTCACGACAAACCCAAATCACATTCGATATTCAATACAAGGCTCTGAATAGAAAATATATCGGCTTATATTCAATATCGAATTCTACGACTAACAAATGTCGTATTGGGAATAACGATATCAATATATATCTTTCAAATTTCCATAACAACACCTGTATAATCACGAATTCCAACATCGAAATATTCCGAAGACAATTTCGATTCAAATCCACTCCAATGCAATCATTGGAAATTTTGGTTATTTTTAAAACCCTTTTCGAATTCAATTTATTTATTTAAAAATAAATAGAATTATAATTCTAGTTCAAAACTAGTTCATTTCGATAAAAATCCATTTTTATCTTTTCAAATATGGAGTTTTTCATCCCAATTCTTTCTAAATCATTTCTTATGATTTTACACAAATTATTGCTATTTTTAATAATTTTATCAAGGCCCGTACAGTCGATTTCCATCAACGGCCATCGAACTGCACTTACAGCGACCTTTTTCGAATTTGATTTGGACATAATTCCAAATCCAACCGTTAGATTTCAAATTTCTAATATTCGTTAGAAAGCTCTTTTCGATACGAACCCAACGGTTCCGGTTTTAGGAGAATCCGACGGTCGGATCTCCCGTAATGTCCGTTTGAAATAAATGGTCGAAATTCGCGAACTGCCGCGGCGCGGCGCGTTCTATTCAGGCCATTATATTATATATAATATATATATAATATATATTTCGTCGATTACTATTCAAAACGAATTATATAAATAGTTTTAAAATCGTTTCAAAACCTATTTCAACTTCCATTTCAATTCAAAGCAAAATTGAATTCTTCTTTATAAATTCGTTTCAAAATTCATTTCTATTCAATTCGAATTTCAATTCAATTTGAATTCATTTCAATTCGCTTTCAATTCCATTTGAATTCGTTTTCAATTCAATTCATTTCGAAATCGTTTTCAATTCAATTCATTCCGAAATCCTTTTCAATTCAATTCATTTTGAATTCGTTTTCAATTCATTTCATTTTGAATTCGTTTTCAATTCATTTTGAATTCGTTTTCAATTCAATTCATTTCGAAATCGTTTTCAATTCAATTCATTTTGAATTCGTTTTCAATTCAATTCATTTTGAATTCGTTTTCAATTCAATTCATTTCGAAATCCTTTTCAATTCAATTCATTCCGAAATCCTTTTCAATTCAATTCATTTTGAATTCGTTTTCAATTCATTTTGAATTCGTTTTCAATTCATTTTGAATTCGTTTTCAATTCAATTCATTTCGAAATCGTTTTCAATTCAATTCATTTTGAATTCGTTTTCAATTCAATTCATTTTGAATTCGTTTTCAATTCAATTCATTTCGAAATCCTTTTCAATTCAATTCATTTTGAATTCGTTTTCAATTCAATTCATTTCGAAATCCTTTTCAATTCAATTCATTTTGAATTCGTTTTCAATTCATTTCATTTCGAAATCCTTTTCAATTCAATTCATTTTGAATTCGTTTTCAATTCATTTCATTTCGAAATCCTTTTCAATTCAATTCATTTTGAATTCGTTAAAATCGATATAAATATCGTTCACGTCAAAATGGCGTCAATCTAATCCTCACGGCTTCACATATTTCAATATTCAAATATTCTATTTCAAATACTTCTATTTCAAATATTTCTATTTCAAATATTTCTATTTTCGAAACTGGAATGAGGCCCAATCAATTACCATATAATGTTAATTATATGGATTTTCTACAACACACGTATATATCAACAACGATGAATAATCAACCATCAACCAAAGTGCACTACACTGTATAAGCATCAAATATAGATATTTAACGCTTATAGCAGCTTGTCAATCAATCGATCGACATATTTAATCAATCAGGATGAGTGAACTTCAAATTTCATCCTAACACCCGTGTGGGGTTTCAAACAATCAAACACATAATTTATTTGTGCAGTTAGGCGATGTGTAAAATTTATCGACCCAATCAACGTCATTCAAATAGGTGTACATAAACAAACCGTCTGGTTTGTAAATGAATATTTATTTATTCACATTCACGTTAAAAATTATATTTTTAACGATAACACATTTTATTTTAACATATGAATTTCTATTCAGTTCATTCGTTAAATAAAATGCTATTTTTATTTTTCTAACTTATTTTAGAAAATTTCGGCGGCATAACGGCACGATACTAGAAACGGGACAAGGCCTAGCCTTGTCCCCGGTCTAGTGAAGGCCCACGCCATTCACCCATCAATCAAATCACTTTCGTTATGCAAACCACAAAATTTGGAGTAAGAGTCTAACCTAGTCTTACTCCTTCGCCTTATAACGGCGCACGTCTAATCCTAACCAATTTATCGATTCGATTTTTCACACCACAAACCACATTCAAACCAATATCTCAATCAATCACCAAACATCCAAACAAACAAGTCCATGGTATGTGGACGGGTGTCGGGTGCTACTAAGCACCGTCTGCATCCTAGTATATATATATAACTAGAAAATAAATTGAAAGGTGAGAAATTCTCACATATAGCTATCCTAGCTCCACGGCTCTTCCTTTGCAGAAGTCTTCGTCGTTTCGCCTTTTTGTCACCTTCGTTGCTGCTTCCACTACATACGTAAAAATCACATTTTTACTTCGCTATTCAATATATAAAAATCGAATTTTTATTTCAAAGTTCAATATATAAAAATCGAATTTTTATTTCTAAGTTCAATATATAAAAATCGAATTTTTATTTCTAAGTTCAATATATAAAAATCGAATTTTTATTTCAAAGTTCAATACTTAAAAATCGAATTTTTATTTCAAAGTTCAATACTTAAAAATCGAATTTTCGAACTACCGCGCCATTTTCAATTCCTTTTATAATTATATATAATTATTTATATTCTAACGACGACGCGTATAATATATACGTTCGAATTATATTCAAAATAAATTTCTCGTCGATATTATTTAAAATAATTCATTTTAAATAATCAAAATCCGCTAAAATTGCCAAAATAAAAATTTTAAACTGGCCCAGATTTTCCGGGTTGTTACAATACGTTCCAATTTTAGTCAAACTTGCATAGTACAGAAGATTCACATAAATTATACCAAATATAGCCATCGATTTCAATGCATGTCATATATTCAAAAATCCCCCACTTAGGTGTTATTCACGTTTAACAGTTATCCAATCTTAATATAGATCTTTACACCTAAGTCATATTATCTTTTTATCTCAAGTCATGAATCGTTATATAAAAATATACACAACAATCTAGATCTTTAAATTATATCCTCTCAAAATCAGATCTCAAATTTTAAATATGTGTTATGTCCAATGTCTTAAGTCACATGTTAGCATACAATGGTTCCTCTTCTTCCAATTCACAGAATATGCATAGATCTAAATCTAGTTTACAACATATGTCCTTTTTCTTAAATCAGTCACATATTAGCCATGTCCAATTATGCCATCACTCATTATTTGTCCCAAAGTTTTGCGTTTGTGCGTTAATCTCTTATGAGATGTGGCGCAGGCTCGTGGTAGCATGGCTATAGAACAGAAAGAAGAAAGAGATACAGAATAAAATAGATCAGAACAGAACGTACGCAACCTCAAATTCAGAATTACAATCATGTCACAATTATAATTAAAGTTTATATCGGAAAATAACTGTACTTTCCTTTCGTGGTTTTAAGAAAGGATAATAAACTGTTGTTGATGCAGAAATTCTGAACTACTCTTCTCAAATTGTTGTTTTGGATTCTAAAAGAAAGGTAGTTGTAGCTGTTCTCTTTTAATTCTAGTCCGAATTGGAAGAAGGTGTACTAGCTCTAGTTTTGATTCCAGTAGAGTAACGACGCCATTATTTTATTTAATAAGAACGGAGGCAGAGTATACAAATGAAATCATGCAGCATAAGGTTAGAGAAGAATGGTGTAAAGAGAATGGGGCTAGGGGGCTGTTTATATAGGATTAGGCAGACGAATCTAGACTGAAAACGAGACCAGAAACATCATAATGAATCAGGTTCAAAAACTGGGTTTCGGGAGCAGGTCGACCCCCAGGTCGACACAATGGTCGACCTGGCCCCTGGGAGGTCGACACTATGGTCGACCCCCAGGTCGACCTGGTCCATGGGCGGGAATTTTCCCGCCCAGCCTGTTCTGGGATTTTGAAATCGAATTTGAATTCGAATTTTCGAGCTGTTTTCGACTCTGAAAATTCCTGAAACTTCGGAGGGTCATAACTTGGTCATACGGACTCCATTTTTCGAAAACTCGGACTTGTTTTCAAGTAGAATTTCGAGATGAACACAATAGCGCAACCCGTTTCCCTTGATTCTTATTTTAAAAATTAATTCTTCCTTGATTTGTTATTCTTATGTTTATAGAAAATACGGGGTGTTACAACGAACAACCAACAAGTGTATTAAAGGATACTTCACCATATGAAAAACTACACGATGTCAAACCAGATTACAAAAAGCTTAAAATGTTTGGGTGCCTATGATTCCCATATTTAAGACCATACAATGCCAATAAATTGAACTTCAGATCAAAATGGTGTACTTTCCTAGGGTATGCTACAGACCAAAAGGGATACAAATGCATTGATGACACTAGCAGAATTTATGTCAGCAAACATGTTATATTTGATGAAAAAGTGTTTCCAAATAGTAGAAAAGATATGAAACACTACAGGTAAAGTTAGAAATCCAAGGTTTTCTATACCTGTTGTACCTCATATAATCGAAAGCTGGCAGCAAATGGAGAGTAGTCATCAGCTTGATACTCAACGCTCACTAATCAACAATGATCTTGAAAGCTTTGAGCCACCCAGTGTGACATCCCATTTACCTACAAAAATTCACAGTCAAGGGAACAATGAGTCAAACGGCCAGCAATCAATTGAGGAAAGATTAGAAGGCAATAGTAACTCACCACCAACTAAACAACCAGTGGAAACTGATCACCCAATGGTTACAAGATCAAAAAGTGGTATCTTTAAACCTAAAATATTTGTTGCTACATCCAGTGTCAATGAACCTGAATCCTTTGATCCGACAATTAGAAGTAAACACTGGAAAGCAGCAATAATTGAAGAGTATAACGCTCTAGTTAAGAATAACGCTTGGGATATTGTATGTCCACCTTCTATCAAGAATATAGTTGGTTGCAGATGGACATACAAATTGAAAAAGATCCCAGATGGGTCAATAAACAAGTACAAGGAAAGACTTGTAGCCAAGGGTTTTATGTAACACCTCGTAATTTTATTATACTAAAATTCACAAATTAAAGAATACTTAATTTTTATAAGAAGAATTAAGGGAAATGGGTTGTGCCATTGCGTTCGTCTCGGAATTCTTCTTGAGATAGAGTCTGAGTTTGCGTAAAACAGATATAGTATGAAGAAGTTATGGAGCTTAGAATTTTTCAGTTTAAACCAGAATTAAAATAATAATTAAAATCAAATTCGAAATT
This sequence comes from Allium sativum, assembly GCA_030737875.1. Classification (NCBI taxonomy): domain Eukaryota; kingdom Viridiplantae; phylum Streptophyta; class Magnoliopsida; order Asparagales; family Amaryllidaceae; genus Allium; species Allium sativum. Next base: position 353,296,810 of record CM060916.1, on the reverse strand, counting down.
CAAATCAGCAAGAAGCGGGATGGGCAGGAATTATCCCGCCCTAGGGTGTCGACCCCCCTAGGGGAGTCGACATAGGTGTCGACCCCCTATAGGGGTGTCGACATAGGTGTCGACCCCATGTAGGGGTCGACCCCATCGGCTAGATCTGGGCAATGACGAATTTTGGAGAATTAGGGCTTATGTGGCGTTCTCTGATTGGCAAGGTGCTGTGTTTTTCTGGTCTGGATGGCTTAAATGGATCCTAACCTAATCTAAAGGCCCTAATTCAACTAATAAACCTATATAGACACACCTAGACCTAACCCTAATTTCATTACACTAATTCATACGCCTCCATGCTACCACAACCCAAACTAGTCTTTCTTCTACACTAAAGCAAATCGGAATAGAGTATTCAGATTGGAAGATAAGAATCAAATTCTACAACAACGGTTTAGCTAATCAAATTCAGAATACAGAATTCAGATCTATTTTCTCTTCTACCGCTATGAGTCCACGTTACTTTCACTTATAATCAATTAAAAGTAATTATGATAATTTTGTGAATTGGACTAAATGAACGTGCCTATAAGCTGAATCATATCATGTTTGGTGAACTCTTATCTTTTAGATTCATACCTAAAGTTCATGTTCCATATGCCTTATTGGATCTATCTTATTGTTCTATGCTAGTTTATGTTCCAAATGCTAATTGGATCTATCTTATTGTCCTATGTCAATTTATGTTCCATATGCTAATTAGATCTATTTTGTTGCTCTATGCCAGTTCATATGCATAATTAGATCTATTTTGTTGTTTTATGCCAATACATACTTCTTATGCTTATTATTATGCCAGTTTTGATGTCATGGTTCTTTTCCCCTCTTCTCTTCTTTTCCTTTTTATGAGATTAGGCTAACTGCGGGCCTAACATATTATTATACGTACGAATGACGTGGGAACATTGTGGGAAAAGTTTGAGGAAATTATTGAATAATATGTAGTTGGGCATAAAAAGACTTGAAATCATGTAATTGATTTGGGGAATGAATTGGTACAAATTGTTTACAAGAGATTATGGGCGTAAATTTGGATTAAAATGATGAACACAATTTAGATTGAAATTATAGGTACATATATTATAGTCCAAGATTTGAAATTGGGGACATGAATTGAGAAAGTGATAACGAACGCCTAGGACACGAGGTTAGATTCGAATTGCGGTATAAGACTGCCCGGAACCGCCCGACGCATCCAGCAACCGCAATTTTGTAATCTAATGTGAGAGGTCAAAGGAAGAAATTCGATACATAATAATGCAAATGCACGAGTCTAGATTCGGATTGCGGTATAAGACTGCCCGGAACCGCCCGGCATATCCAGCAATCACAAGACGACAATCTATTGTGGGAGGTCTTGCAAGATTACGGTTATAATGAATTAATAAACACTTAACCAAGATAAGATATGTAGTAAGACATGGGGGTTAAGTGGGTGACATAGGTGACATGTGTAATATAATTTGAAGCACTTAACCAGGGTGAAACGTGTAAGAAGACATGGAAATAAGAAGGGATTAAGTGGGAATTCCTAGTGGGGACCAAGCTTGGGAGGGAAGCTTGTGTCAAATGTGTGGACCCTTTTCAACCAGTAACCCATTCTGTATCTGTGTGAGCTCGAACTAGGTCGAGGACAGGACGCGCTTACTGGGTTTGATTGTAAGAGGTCAATAAAGAGTTAGTGGTGGCAACGCAAGTCCAACGGAGTCATGTGTGTGCGTGGGTCCGGCTGGTAGGTAAGATGTTGTTGCATCGTGTAGGTATAAGCATTTTTAGTAGTATCAGGTTGCCACTTTAGGGAGTGATACACCCTACTGTGGGACCAGCACGGGTATCTACGAGTTAGGGAGCCGATCGAATGGGGAGGATAGTCGGCACAACTAGTGGAGATAGGAGCAGGCGGCACCTACGACAGCAGCTAGGAGTACATGAAACTACCATTATGATTATGATTAGTAAGAGGGATCAACTTTCAGTATGGAACTAGTAATGGTGCGGTGAAATTAGCATTGGTGCGCTGTAGGAATTATCTTATAGTGATTAGAAGCGCAATCAACGTTATATCTTGTTCACCTTATCATACTTGCTTATGTTACAGTCATTTCATATATCCAGTTTATGTCCTTATCCTGTTACCTTACAAATTATATAGTTAAAGCCACTGGACTCGCCAGACTTTATGTCTAACCTGTTTTGTTTTGCCTCTTTTCTTTCCTTCCCCCCCCCCAGGTGCTCAGGGTGGGACTAGTGGAGCATGATTTGGATTCCTTTCTTCTTGAAGTACTTGGAAGTGTTGAGAGTAATGCTCAATTTTATTCTTTGCCATTATGGCTGTTTGGTGTGGGGTTATGATTTTACTTTTATGTACTCTGATAATAAGTTCGTCCAAGATGGATATTTATGTATTTGACTCTAGTATGTGGGTTTAATGTTGTAACCAAACATGTTTTTCTTTTCCGCTGCAATGAACAAATTTTGAATTTTCTTAAGTACCATTTTATATATCTGTCTTGTGATATTCTGTTATATACTCTTAAAATACTCCATGAAAGTTATTGCATTCCCTTAGTGAGTGACATTAATGGACGTGGGGTATTACATTTTACACAGGAGTATGGGTTTGATTTCAATCAAACTTTCTCTCCCGTTGTAAAACCCACAACCATAAGACTTGTTCTAACTATTGCTACATGTAAGAATTGGCATATTAGACACTTAGATGTCAATAATGCAGTCTTAAATGGTGTGCTCGAGGAAGAAATTTATATGAGACAGCCACTAGGTTACAATGTCAACTCAAACTATGTATGTAAATTGAATAAGGCTATATACGGCTTAAGGCAATCTCTTCGTGTATGGTTTGATAGACTGAAAAATACCTTATCCAAAATAGTATTTCAATCCACCAAATCAGACAATTCTTTGTTCACAAACATTAAGAAGACATCTACAATATACATATTAATATATGTAGATGATCTGATAATAACTAGTAACAACATTACAGATATAGATGAGTTAACACTGTATTTAAATAGGCAATTTTCTATTAAAAATCTTGGTGATATTAATTACTTCTTAGGCATGGAAGTAACCAAAACTACTGACAGGCTATTTCTATGTCAAAGGAAGTATATCACTGAGTTGCTAAATAAAACAAAGATTTTGAATGCTAATCCTCAACCAACACCCATGATAAGTAGTCAACAATATCCAAAATTTAGAGGAGAAGCAATTTTCAACATCACTGAATACAGGATGGTAGTACGAGCATTACAATATGCTACCATTACCAGACCTAATATTGCCTACAGTGTTAACAAATTATCACATTTCATGCATAAACCACTGGATACACACTGGAAAGCAGTCAAAAGGATCTTAAGATATCTTAAGGGAACTATAGACAATGGTCTCACATTAAAGACTAGTCACATAGTGGGGTATGCATATGTTGACTGGGCCTTAGACCCTGATGACAGAAGGTCTACCAGTGGTTACTGCATTTATGTTGGTTAAAGTTTAATCTCATGGAGTTCAAAGAAACAAGCTACCATTTCGAGATCAAGCACTGAATCAGAATATAGAAGCATAGTTAACGCTGCAGCAAAAATCAAATGGATTCAATCCATATTAAAGAGCTACAAACAACTACTACAGCGAAGCCAGTGCTTTGGTGTGATAATAAAAGTGTTGTATACATGTCCGAGAATCCTATACAACATGCCCGAACAAAGCATATTGAGATAGACATGCATTTCGTCAGAGAAATGGTTCTAAAAGGAGAAATTGAGGTTAATCACATACCTGGAGCTTATCAGAAGGCAGATATACTAAATAAAGTGATTACAACAAGAAACTTTACGAGATTTCGCTCAGATATGAACGTTGATCGAAGCAAGGGCCAAAGTCAAGTCAACTCCGATCAAAGCAAGTTGGAAAATGGATGCAGCAGAGAGCCAAGAAGCATTGACAACCAAACTTACTCAACTGAGACCAAACTCGATAAAGCCAATGTCAAAGACTCCATCATGAAGGAAGCCGGAAGCAATAATACAACTGAGACTAAATCTGATAAAATCAATGTCAGAGACTTTATCATGAAGGAATATGGAAGCAATAATATGGATTTAATCAAGCGCCGCCCTGAAGATAGTGCAAACTAGGGTTTGGGAAACCCTAATTTCCAGAGGGGTGTATTACGAATGAGGAAAAACACTTCTGCGATAGTTTATATTTACCACATTGATTATTTACATGGCACAAGATCAACCGTCCAGTTTCATAACATCCTCACTGTTCTTTAGCTATCCTAGGCAATTCTTGTAACCAATTATTTTACAGCCCAGGCCTACCTAAACATTATAAATACTGGGCAACACATTACATTTGTTTTGTACAGAATAATTGAAACAATAATACAGCGTTTACATTTGCATTTTGTAATCTTCTGACGCAATCTGTATTGTCAAAATATTTACTCTACCTTAGTTTATGCTGCATGCCTGCCCATAAAAAATGTGCACATATTCCCTTAATTTTTACAAATAACTTCTTAGCAAATTTGTACCCAAAAACTGACTATAGGATAGATCACTATTTTGCTTGCCATCATTTCATGATCCAACTTTCTTTTTAACTTTGTCTACTAATCTGTTATAATCTAAAGATTTTAAAGCCGGTGAACTTAAAGAACACTGATATTCAAAATAGGCAATGCATCTTGTAGGACTGTCAGAATACTGGATATTTCCTATTTCATTGTAGCATCTTATATATATATATATATATATATATATATATATATATATACACATAGATTTCTGGATATTAATAGCTAGTCCAACCCAATTCCTGGGTTTAGTTAAAACTTCATTAATCGCGTCTGCATTGTATATATAGGCTTTAGTAAATATTAGAAGATCATTGACACACGTTAAATGGTTAACGATAAGTGAACACATGTAAATTGGATCAATATTCCCTTTTATCCGCTCGATATCTAAGGACAATGATTAACTCCATAGCTATAAAGAAAAGAGAAGGAGATAAAAGGTCTCCCTATCTTAAACCACGGTTACTGGAGATAAATCTAGTAGGAACACCATCGATGATTACAGAAAAAGCAGGAGAGGAAATACAAGTGTAAATCAAATTAAAAGATCAGGAATCCTATGCACAAAAGCATATTGAAAATTATATCTCTATTTATTCTATCATATGCCTTGTGCAAGTCAACCTTTATATGTTGTTATATCCTTTCCTATTGAAAGAGCGTAGTATCTCATAGCCTAGAAGAGTAATTTCTGAAATATTCATACCTGTAATAAGCGCTTGCTAATTTGGAGAAAGTAAACCATCCATAAATCTTTTAAGTCGGCTGCAAATGACATTTGCAATAATCATTTAAATCACAATACAACATGAAATAGGTCGGTAATCTGGTATGGACGATGTCGTACTCTATTTTTTCACCAAAGTAACAAAAGTGTGATTAATCTTGTTAACCCCGTTATTAACGCGGTTCAAAAAGAAATAACGTGTCGACTGTTTGACAAGGCCATAGACCGTTCAAACACATACATGAGTTAGATCAGTACGCTATGATTGATGAGCTGTCACCTGGCCTATTCAATGGGTATTGGAACATACAGTTCAGCACAAGAAGGAAAACAGGGTCGTATAACCGATCTAAGTCAGGTCGTATAACTGACCAAAGTCAGTTCGTCCGCAAAAATGGCTACGTGGCGAATCCTCAGCTTGTTAAGCATGTTAGGTCGTTATGGCATATTAAAGACTGATCGGTTTAAGTATTGATACGATGGACCGTGGCACATGAACTTCAGGTCGTTATCATCCCAATAGCTGACACGCCAAGTGTGCAAAATAGTTGCATTGACCGTTCTGATAACACGTGGCATGGGACATGTTTACAAGAATCAATTACAATGTCCCAGTTTATAAAATCATTGAAGACGTCGCTCACAGGTGATGGAGTCAGGCCGTTCAACGTTTAAACAATTGATGGGTCGTAACCATTTCTAGTTCGTCTGTAATAAACCTGAAGTCTTGGATCGTGTGCACTCCAATATACATTCAGGTCGTGACTTTATTGTATAAAGGAGAATAGATCATTAATGTAACAACCCGAATTCCGACGAACCGATTTTTTTTCACAAACCCAATCCATCAAAACCCGAGTTGATTTCTCTGGTATCCTGCAGAAAAGACAGAGACAAGAAATATGTCAGAGTTCGGAAAACACCTCACGGCGGAAGGAATAAAATATAATATATATAAACATAGCTTTACCTTAATTACAATACTGCTAAATCAGTATCTCCAAAGTTATAAGTCTCTGTCATGAATCTAACCTGTCAATGTTATGAGGAGGGGGTCAGAACATAAGTTATGTGTGAATGAGTTTTAACTACACTTCTTGAATAATCCTACATATACTGTTCAATTACATTTTATTGTTTATTAGGTTATTTGTGTCGTTAGCGCTCAAGGCTTACACACACGTCGCACCCATCTACTCCCAGTAGATTAACCTAATATAATGTATATGTAGCTACCCCTAAACTGAGGTACACCCCTTGGTACCCCACTCGCATGGTCCTCACCGTATCCTCGAAGTGATATACGTAGTCCCCAGTCCTATGTCATAGTAATGTATATTCCTCTTATATATATAATACAACACTACGCCCACATAGGATCACTCTAATTTGACTGCCATTATCGAATAATGCCCACTAGTCTACAATACACCACCAAGAGTAGACATGGTTATATCTAGACTCTTCCACGTACGTATTCTCTATCGTATTCGATATCTAACCCACACACCCATCGTGTGTGCAAGCCTGAGTTCCGTGGCAGGGCTACACAAGAAACACGAAACTCGGTTGAGAGCTTTCCTTATATTTGTGCAAGGCCCGCCTTTAAGAGCCTCCCACACAAATATCCCTAGGTCTGTTTTCTATGGTGGCTATGGCCCCACCTCGGCCCCTCCAATAACTAATAAAGACTACGAGAGCTAAGCGAAAAGCCCCTAAGCAACCAATCTAAACATCCATGTGGCATCTCCCCTCAACCACCGTCCCACGATAGCGAATGGTTAATGGTATATTGGTCCTAGCTCTATTCTTTCCGCATCCTACTGGTTGTGGTAACAGGCACTCGACGACCCACTATCCTTGTTGGTCCTGACCCTCCACCTTCGTTGAGGCAGCCGTCAAATAACCTTTTCCGTCACCGCGAACAGCATTCTGACTGCCCAGCTATTCTTGCAGTCAAGGGCCACCTACCTAGTAGTTACGCGCAGACCCAATCTCGGCGGGCACAGCCTGAAACATCTACCACCACACAGAGGACTACTAGGAGCACCTTTAACGTCTTAGGAAGCCGCGTGCTTCTCCTTCCAGTTCGTTGGAGCCGCCAAAATAACGAATATGCGCTCCCCTCGTGTCTTATGACATCAGACTGGCACCCAGAGAATAATGCCCTAAACACCAGCCCCGAAGACCGAAATCAACATCAGACTGGCACCTAGAGAATTACTCAACCCAACCAACATATATGATTCTAATTTACTTCTTTTCCATTCATATAACTTATATCATCTTAAATTTCACACTTCTCCTTCCCAAACTACTTAATTTATAATTAAGTATATCTTCACATATAAGTTACCTTATTTTCCTCTATCGTTTCTTATAACTTACCTTATCCCATAAGTTATACTTTCCACTTGTCCCTAGGACAAGTCTAACCTATTATCCTTCCTTTTCTTATTCAAATTCATTCATAATAGGTTATTAACCATTCCCCACTTTTTTCATTAATTTAGATTTACTTAACCCTTTCCATTTATTTAACCCGTTACCTAAACTTTACCCAATTCAATTAATTTGTGATGCCATAACGGGTCCCCTTTGGTCAAGCATTATTTATTTATGTCTTACATATCGCCCAGTTCCCACTTAACCTCTTTTATTATTGTTTCCATGCCTTACACATGCTTTACTACGGTTAAGTCCACCTTAATCATGTTTTACTTCACGTATCTTACTACAGTTAAGTCCACATTTATATGTTTTACATGTCTTGTCTTACCACGGTTAAGTCCATATTTACATCTCATATTTTACATGTCACCCACTTAACCCTCTAACCATACCCATGTCACCCACATGTCTTATTATGGTTAGTATTCCTTAATTCATTCATTATGATGAATGGTGCATGACCTCCCACATTAGACCGAACACTTTGTGGCTGCTGGATTTGCTGGGCGGTTCCGGGCAGTCTTACACCACAAAGCGGGTCTAACCTCGTGTCACCAACTGTTACGCCTACAATTCATGCCTTTGACCTCTCACATTAGACGTCCAATTGTGGCAGCTGGATTTGTCGGGCGGTTATGGGCAGTCTTACACCACAATTGCGCCTAACCTCGTGCCAAAGGTTCATTAACATCGTATTTCACCCAAATCCCAATTTTCATGTTATGTGTTTCCGATTCAACATATAGTCATATTTACAATTTTGCCTATTCCAACTTGTCACTAATTACATATTAATTAGCCTTAATTACATATTTCCAATTATAGGCAATTTCATCAATTCCATGTAATCCGTACCCAAATATGCCAATTTCTTTTATATTCCAATTATCCAAAATATCCAATAATACTCAAGTTCGTAAAATCAATATTTTTCCAATATATTTCCCAACGTTCCCATGTTCATACATATAACCTAATTCACCTTTTAGGCTTATCTTACCAATAAATTTCACCAATCCATGATAGCCAATTACATGTTGTTAATATTAAATTGTACTAATTCCATATCCAATTTCAATCATGCCAAACTACATAAATTTAAAATTACCATACAATTATGTCCATAATTCTATTCAAATCATACATAAATCCTTCCAACCCATATTATGCCCAAACAACCCCTTTTTTCCTTTTACTTTCTCGTTCTCGTTTACAGTGCATAAAGTCATGATAGATGTAGGCTCGAGATAGCCTAACTATAAAAATAAAAAGGGGAAAGAATAAAAAAGAGAGAACTCAATTGTAAGCATAAATGAAATAACTGATCTTATTGAATTATCATCATATTCATTATGGGGAATGGCAAACAATAGAAGTACAATTATACAACAACTGTATTTTAAACCACTCACCTTGACTGGATTGGAGAAATAAACAATTGGTTGTTGAGGTAGAACGTTGGTTTAGGCTTCTTATTTGATTATTGACGCAGAACGTGAATTGTTGTTGAAGAAACTTGCTACTTGATTTGATTAAACTCCAAAATTGATGAAGAACTTGCAATTTAATTTAGAGTTTAGAGGCGGCGGCTATGTTGGGTTGAAGTTTGGTGGCATGGAGGCGTCTTACAAGAGATAGAATGATTTTAGGGTTAGGTTAGGTGTTCTTTTATAGGTGGGTTAAAGCAACTAGGACCTTAGGATTAAATAAAAACTCATCTAAACCGTCCACCTCACCCTAGAAAAGAACCATCCAGAACAACCCTTTTCATACTTAGTGCTCCTTTAAATAAAATACAAAAAAAGAAACCGCTTTATTTCTTTCTAATTAATGCATTACATACTATTTTTAACGTATAGCAACCTCTTTCCTTCATGCATTCAATTATTTTATTTATTTGTTTATTTATTTGCACTTATACGTGAACTTTATTTGCTGTATTCTTCTCCTAATCAATTAATTGATTTCTTTCTCTTTTTGTCTACTCTTTTTGAAAAGAAACCGCATGTCCTCAAACCATTTTCTTTTATTTATTTACATCTAATCACATGTGCATGCGTCACTGATTTGAATGTTATTTAATAAAATTAACCTTCCTCCAATTGTGGTTTGCTTATGGCCTTATTAGTTTACTTTTTAAATGTTTAAATTTCAAAAGTTGATCCCCTTCACATTTAATTGCTCCATTTTAATGTTTACAATCTTTTTCTATGCATGCTTTAATTGCACATTTGACATGTTTTGCATTCCATATTCTCTTTCTTTTATTTGCATCACATTAATTTATTTTTATTCAGGTTCATGCATCATCCATTTATTTAATGCAATAATTTCACATATCCTCTTTCCCTTATTGCATTAATTTCAAATAACATGTATACATATATGCCCCCTTTTTATTTGTCTCTATGTTCGCGCGCAACTTCAATTTTGAATGATGTTCATACGCATCCATCTCTTATGCGTATACTAACTTTTATATGCGAACAATTGTCTATTTTATTTGGAAATTATCTTCCTTAATCAATTAACGGTTTATTTCCATTCTTTCAATTAAACTTCCAATTAACTTATCCCTTTTCGCACTGAACCAATTTGCTAAGCTACTATTTAGCCGCTCCTTAAAACAAAACAAAATATATGGCACTGGTGGGGATTGAACTCACAACCTCTTATGTACAAGTCTCATGTATTAACCAAATGAGCTACTAAGTCTTTTATTAACAAGGCTTAGGACCAAGCTACATATTATTCTTTTCCCATTGCTCTTTTTCATGTTTTGTTACATTTCTTAAATTAAGGATAACTTCTTCGTTTTAAATCAGTTTTCTACAAACTATAGGTCTAAATTGACCAGAAAATTACCACGAACGTAAAGATGCTAATTTCATGACCAAATTCTAGAGTCTCTTCAAATTCCCCTTTTTATTTCTTTTTAAATGTTCGCATGTATTTCTTCTCATTTCACTGTATTTCTTCTTATTTCAAATATTGCATGTAATTTCTTTATTAATCTTTTTCTTTATTTCACCGCATAAACTTCTTACATGCAATTATATTAATATTATTTAATCTTTCCTTTAAATATATCCATGCATATATACACATCTCTCATTTTTAATTATATTTAAAATGCGGGGTGTTACATTCTCCCACCCTTAAGGAATTTCGTCCTCGAAATTCGATAGGGGTAAAATATATAATTCCTCGCATAATATCAAACCATCAAGCGTGCATCCAATTTTTTTTGCAAACATTGTGCACATGTGCAAAGTGAAATACATCATAGTAATGCATGTATGCCTAATTTGGTACCACCAATATGTATGCAAACTTTCAATTTTTTTTCAAAACATGATGCTCACATCCTAAATATACTTGCAGTTCTATGTGAATGCAATATTTTTGAAAAACCAAAACATTTTTCGTCCAAATTTTCTCATACTCTTATAGAATAAGAGCATAGTTCATCAAATTGTTGCATCCAAAATCCTTCCAACCATTATTAAATTCGAAATTTAGAAAAATCTAATTTTCCAAATTCGATTTCTTATGTTACAAAAAGGTATAAAACGGAAGAATTTACATTTTCCATTTTTCTTTTATGTACCTTTTCTGGTTGCACTTGGATTTTTACATAGTTATTCTATAAAAAGTTCCTATTTTCCTATCCAAGCACAATTACATAAGAAACTTTTTTTTTTCAACTTATCTTTTTCGAGCAACAATTCTAGTCTTTATAATGCTTATGCATTCTACGGGAATTTATTTTTATTATTTTAGGATAGTCCTTATTATTTACTTCCTAGCCTCAAACTCGTTCTTTCTAGACACTAATCCTTACCTACTCCATTCATTTTAAAACATGGTTTGGCCTCTTTTTTTTCCAAATTTTTCTACCAAAAATAAAAAATGGTAAAACTTTATTTTCTTTACCAAAACTTGCTTTTGCCAAACCATAAATACACGCCGTAACAAAAATGCAAAACATTTTTTTCAAACATAAAAAACTGGAGTAGACAAGGACAAATATTTCTTAATCGGGTTTCCAAATTACCTAGGCTTTCCTAGTCAAATCCACGAAATCATTTCTTCTAACTATATATATTCCTAATCCATTTTCCACTTTATAAGGTTTCCCTACTAAACCCACTAATCTCAGTTACTATTGTACGGGATACATCTTTCTTAACACCAATCATTTTGTGCACTTTCCACCCAACATACCTAAGGGTCTCAGATTTCCTTGCTCATTCTTTTAGCGTACAAAACAGTTATCCCAATTCTTTCCATATTTTACTCTTTCTATTTAGTGGGCTTCTTTATAGATCTAGGTTTATATATAATATATTTATATTTTTGAAAATACAAATACGATCTCCCATTATCTATATAGGAATCGTAAACCTATGCTCTGATACCAAATGTAACAACCCGAATTCCGACGGACCGATTTTTTTTCAAAAACCCAATCCATTAAAACCCGAGTTGGTTGCTCTGGAATCCTGCAGAAAAGACAGAGACAAGAAATATGTCAGAGTTCGGAAAGCCCCTCATAGTGGAAGGAATAAAATATAATATATATAAAGATAGCTTTACCTTAATTACAGTACTGCTAAATCAGTATCTCCCAAGCTATAAGTCTCTGTCATGAATCAAACCTGCGAATGTTATGAGGAGGGGGTCAGAACATAAGTTCTGTGTGAATGAATTTAAACTACACTTCTTGAATAATCCTACATATACCGTTCAATTACATTTTATTGTTTATTAGGTTATTTGTGTCGTTAGCGCTCAAAGCTTACACACACGTCGCACCCATCTACTCCCAGTAGATTAACCTAATATAATGTATATGTAGCTACCCCCAAACTGAGTTACACCCCGTGGTACCACACTCCCACGGTCCCCACCGTATCCTTACAGTGATATACGAAGTCCCCCGTCCTATGTCATAATAATGTATATTCCTCTTATATATATAATTCAATACTACGCCCACATAGGATCACTCTAATTTGACTGCCATTATCGAATAATCCCCACCAGTTTACGATACACCACCAAGAGCAGACATGGTTATATCTAGACCCTTCCACGTACGTATTCTCTATCATATTCGATATCTAACCCACACACCCATCGTGTGTGCATGCCCGAGTTCCATGGCAGGGCTACACAAGAAACACAAAACTCGGTCGGGAGCTTTCCTTATATTTGTGCAAGGCCCGCCTTTAAGAGTCTGCCACACAAATATCCCTAGGGTCTGTTTTCTATGGTGGCTATGGCCCCACCTCGGCCCCTCCCATAACTAATAAAGACTACTAGAGCTAAGCGACAAGCCCCTAAACAACCAATCTAAACATCCATGTGGCGTCTCCCCTCAACCATCATACCACGATAGTGAATGGTCGTTAGATCAAAATTTGGACCTAACACCCAAATTGTTCTGATTCGTAGAGAATTATAACTGGAGAATGAAGAAAAAGAAGAAAACACACAGAATTTATAGTGGTTCGGCGTTAACGAGCCTACGTCCACTTTATATGTTATCGATTATACTTTGAATGCTAGTACAATCAATGATTTCTCTCAAACTCACTCTTATAATTATGATTTCTCTCAGTAAACTCGAAGTAAAACTGATAAGAAATAGTGGTATGACAGTAATGGTGGAATCAGTGCTCAATACTGCCAAAAAGATCCTGAAAAATGCCAGTCTCTGAGCTATTTATAGCTGATTTTGTCAGGCGGATCGCGGTCACATGTGGCGCAAATCCCGAGAATATTGGATCGGATCATGGCTTGATGAAGAATTGGTCAAATTAGCCGTTGTGGACAGGTGTCTCGAGATCCGGCATTCGCGGATCGTGGTAGAATTGGTCGTAGTCTTCAGGTCGGCCTCTGGAGGTCGGGTCGGATCGAATCGGCATGGGTCGTTCGGATCGCAAGGGCTCGTAGCGATCCGTGGGGGGCGTCACGATCCGATGGCTGATGAATGACCACGAGCGAGTTTTTCTAGATCAATGGCGTGGAGTTTCATACTCTCTTCTTGTGTGTGAACCTTGGTGGCTTTGTCAAAAAGCTAGACAACATTTTGCCCCCTCGAAGTATGTTTTATCGAGGATGGAACATGCTTCGAAATTGCGAACTTATCTTTTCATGGAACGGTGTGAATTAGTAGTCGTGTCTGTTTGAAAAGTCATGTTGCTTCCAAAAGTCGCATTCTTTGACCGATATAAATATCAGTATAGTCTTCAACCATTTCCTTGTTCACCGAATAATTTTTATTTCTGGAATTTCTGGAGACTTCGTTGTTAAATTGTCGGGTAAGCTTCTGAACTTTTCTCTTTTTTTTTCGGATCGTATCATTACATCGCGATCCATGTGTGCATCCTTCATCACGATCTGGTTAACAAGCGGGCTTCCTTTTTTAGGTTACACGGCCTTGGCGGAGCGGGCTTTATCATGAATCGTGGTGGGCTTCAGTTCGCGGCCCGTTCGGATCGAATAAAACAAAGAATGGGATACTAACGGTCACGGTTTTCTCTATATAAACCCGAACCCTCTTCACTCTACTCCCTTCCTTCTTCGTTTTGCTGCCGCCAGCCTTTAATGTCTTCTTCCAATCTCTAATTCGCGATTCCCTCCCCCGATTTAAGCTAAAACAAACAGGTAATCATGCTAGTAATGTTTCAACGCATCTCCCCTTTTCATCTCCTTCCAATTTAACTGGTTTAAGAGGAGAAAATGGCGAGTTTTGGCGGTGGTCGAGGCTCTGGAGGCCGATGAGGAGCCATTAATCTCGTCGTTCGAGCTCGGAGGTGGACAGGAGGGAGGAAGAAGAAGAAGAGGAAAGAAAGATTGTCCTGGTCGGGTCGTGAGTGGAGTTTGGGTACGGGTCGTGACGATGGCGAGGCGATGGTTCATATGAGTGGCAAGTAGGAGGATTAGGGCTGGACAACGGATTGGATCGTGAGAAAGGTAGAGCATCGGTTCGTGGAGAATAGGAGGTGAGGTGGATCGCCAGGGGGTTATCACGATCCGTTTGGGTAACAACATGGATCACGAGTCGAAACGCTTTTCAATCCGAGGCCCTTCTTTGTACTAGTGCTTTTTCACGAACCAGACCCTTCATCACGAACCGACCACGTAGCGCGATCCGAACCCTGATTAACGATCCGTCCGATGAACAATCTGATGCACATGTTGAATAAGTAATGCGACGTAACTCTGATAAAATAATGAATAGTTAGGCTAGAGCCTTCACAACGGACATTCTGGACTGAACAAATGCGTAATCTATCAGCGAACAACAACCAATGTCTTGATGATTTTGTTGACCATTGTACTTTTCTTTAATGCACGCACAAGCACACACCAGCACTTGCACACACGAGGGGACGGGTAATTATAATCTTATTTCTCATGTTTACTCGCCTAAACAGTAATGTCGGATAATCGTTCCCCTTCAAGATCTGACACAGAGACGGATCCCAAGGTGTATAAGCATCTCAACCCCGAGGTTCTTCCAATTAATCTAGAGGGTGCGGATTCTGGATCTGAATATGAGGCGGAAACAGAATCGAATCCGTCTGAGAGTACCTCGCTTGATGAAGAGTCAGAGGTAGATGGCCGAGATCCCGACGAAGTCCCTGGTGCAATAGAAATAGAGAAATTCACAGACTCTCTTGCTTCCAAACTTGATGACATAAAGCTTAAGAGAATTTGCTTGAGACATGGGATCCCCTGGGATGATGTGAGGACACCCGGCAGCGAAGATAAACCTCATTTGGCTCCGGAGGGGTATATGACAGTCAGCCGACTCATGTGCTGGGTAAGAGCTATTCCTCCGTTTCCTCCAATCGTCATTGAGACCCTAAAACGATTAGGTATTGCTCCAATGCAGCTTCATCGCAATGCCTACGCAGCTTTATACACTCTATATATCGCATACGCGGAAATCCTGCATACCGAGCTCACATTTAAAGATTTGAAATTCTTCTACCTTTTCAAGCATCGCTCCTCGGCAACCCCAAATTTCTCTTTCTTCGAATCGGTAGCAAATAGGAAGGTTCTGTCTGATGGACACAGCAACATAGGGGATCCCAAGGCCGATTGGTTCTATATAAAGAAACAGGCTGGGTGTTCAAGAAGATGGCTTAAATCAAGTAATCTTTAAACTTTTGACTGAATAACTTGTTTAAGAAATCGAAGCATTAACATGCCCCCCTTCTTTCTTTTTTTAAGCAGATCACGCCTTTCCCAAGACGGAAGGCTCGGTATACAATAATCAACTGTCTCTTCTTCTACAAAGCAAATCTGATTTTCTAAAAATCAAGAAGTGCATTAGTGACGAGAACCTTCACAAGCACCGCCTTCTGGATATAAGGTTTGGACTTGGTGCAGGCGGCAAACCCGACAGATACGTGCCCCCGACTGAGGGAGAAGGAATGTCACGGGCAGCAGAAACAATTAAATTTCGTGAGAGTCCTTCGCCGATAGTCATCCAGGACGACGAAGACCTAAATATATATAGAGGAGATGAGGCCCGTGGTGATAAGTCTATGGAAATCCCAGTTTCTCCGGGGGATTTCCCTTAAGGGCCTCTCTTCCAGTTGAACCTGCTGCTCCCGATGATTTAACAGAAGAGCAACTATTTAAAGAGCTAAGCCAAATTCCTTTGCCTGATGATGTATACACACAGGGTGACTTCGAAGGGGATCCATTTTTCCCTATTTCTGAAGAAACAACCGCTCCAGTTGGGGAACGAGAAACTACTCAGATGAGCCTAACTTCGGGCCATGGTATGTTGGGGGGTTTATATGGGATGCACAAATCACACGCACTGCCTGACCCCACACTTTTATATCAATAGTATTCAAGGTTTTAATATGCTCTTTTTTCTTTTGCAGGAAAGATGTCTCGCAGGCGATCTTATTCCTATCGCTCTCTCCATGAAGGTACACCCAGCCTTCATCCAAATCCTGAGCGTGCTCGCGGCCTTTCTCACAAGCCTACTTCTTCACAATCCAGGTCTCCATCAAAACCAACCTATGGCAAGCTTCCCAGTTATTCGGTGCCACCTACAGGGGGAAAACAACTTCCTAAAGACTTAACCCCTCCGAAGAGTGCACCCTCTCACAGCAGGTCATCAAAAAGACACTACGGGCCCAAGGATAAAAGCAAGGATCCAATCAAGGATTCTGAGAAGGAGAAAATTGACATTGTCCCTTCCATCCAACAAGGTTTAATTGCCCCCGGGTCATGAGATTACATCCATGGTCTTGAGACTCAGGCTAAGCTGGAAAAGTTGCGAGAACAATTCCCCGACATCTTCTTAAAAAAGATGATGTTTGTTCCAGCCTTGGAACCAGTCCCTAGGAACTGGGATACTGAAGTCATCGGGCGCATTCGCCATGTAGCCAGGCAGTATGAGGCGATGAAGAAACATGCTGTTAATCTTTCAGAGGTCATCCGAACGCTTGAGATGGAAGCACATAGATCCAAAGTGAGGATAGATAACAATGAAAGGGCCAGGGAAAAAATGGAGATGGACTTAGAGGATGCACAATCTCTGCTTGCCTTGGCCCAACGAGACGCTAAAGCTTACAAAACAGAGCTGGAGGACGCCAGGCAACGTTTCCATAATGAGCTTGATTCTAATAGCAAAGAGCGAGTGTTATTGAAGCAAGAGGTGGAAGATCTCAGGATGGCCAACTCCGAATTGAAAACAACACAGGATCACTTCGAGGCCGAAAGAGCTGCTTGGGAGAAAGAAAAGGCAAGTTTGAAGGAGAGTTTAGCTTTGGTCGAAGAAGAGAAAGTAATTCTGAATGAGCAAGTCGCGGACGTAGAGAGGTGCGCGGCTCTCGCCGAAAAGAATGTAGAAGGTGCCATTGAAATGGCTACTACTTCTAACGACAAGCTCCTCGAGAGAGAAAAGGATATCGAGGGGTTTGAAGAAACGATATTTGACTTCCTCGGCCACGTCCTCAAAACCCGTAACATCTCAAGGATCCCCGACTACCACGTCACATTAGCCAACATATGGGATGCCATCGTCGAGGATGAGAAGCGGAGATTAGGAGTTGAAGAGATTGACGAAGATGAGTTGATGAGGACCATTCTGAGGGATAACGAGACCGAGGATTTGGCAGAAGGCCGGCGCCTAATTCAAGAAGAGATGGAGAAGGAGAGGACTCTGGCTAAGGGCAAAAACAAGATTGACGAAGGTTTGAGCTCAGCTGTAGAGCCCAAGGCCTCCGGAGTTGAGAAATACAATCCTGGTGATCCATTAATTCCTTTGGGCCCGACTCCTTGGGTTGTCGGAGTTTCTGCAGCTAGCTTGGATGGAGGATCAGCGGAAGGTATCTCCATTTTTTCTCCACAATTTGTCAAAGCAATTGTGAGTTGTCGTCGTCTTGCGGAGCAACCAATCGAATTAATAACACGTGTTCCTCATAATACAGGTGGCGGGCCCGTCGATAAGGATGTCGAGAAGAAGACAGAGGCGGAGAAGATTGACGTCTCGCCTAGCGCTGTTGTTGATGCACCAAAGCAGGCTGAAGGTACAACAGCGGAGAAGGGCGTCCTGGCACCTAGTGCCGATGCTCCCAAGGATGACGAAACCATCGAAGCCTTGAAAGATATGGACGGGCGCTATGTACATGATGAGGAGGATGTCATTATCACCAAAGAAGTCAAAGGCGATGACGACGATACCTTGGCTAAAAGAAAGGCTAGGCAGGAAAAGCAGCTGGCTTTAAGGAAGGGGGAACAAGAGCCTTTGAACGTAGCTCTTGTCTCGGAGTTTGATCCCAAAACTGGGATGGTTCTGAAACTCCAGCCCAAATCGATCACTAAACATCTTCATTTTAAGAATCCCGATGATTTCCCAGCTTCTCTTACTGATAAAAGAAAGAGAAAGAAGGAGGAGGAGGAGTCTTCGGATGAACCTTCAGCTCCTCTTATAGACAAAAGGAAGAGAAAGAAGGATGATCAATCTGATATTAACAAGGCGGAGCTGGAAAAGCAGAAGAAGGAGAAAAAGTCCAAACGTAAATAGGATACTGTCGCTTGTCTATGTTGTCTTTAAGATTCCCACTGGCCATGAAATGTAGTTGTGAGACAGGTTCTCACTTTTGTTTTAGGTTGCTTTTCACATTGTAGGCTTGCAGTTTACGAATGAAAGTTTATTTCTTTTGCATCACCGTGTACCTGCATTTAATAAACTTTCCATGCTTAGTCATAAATTATTTGCTTATAACTACAAATCATTCAAGCAACAAAAAGACTTTAACAGTATTTTATTGCATCAAGATACATGTATGCATATATCTGCCCCCAATTAATCTTTAAAGATTGATTTGAGTTGTATGCATGTTGCCCCCTGTTTCTGAACATGGGGGACTTGGAAATTTTTGTAGAATTAGAGTTCTTTCGGTGCCCGGCTTTTGGCACTGCGATACTCTCCCGATCCATCCGTGGGTCAAAGTTCGAACTCGTGTCATAATCTACGCACCGATCCTTCAGCGGGGTAGAGATCCTTTGGGCGCTGAGTCTCCAGCACCGTTCTCAGCGCTTAATCATAGACGCTTTTATACTCTCCTAGCAGTCGCCGAGGTTAGAGTTCGAGCTCAGCAGTTCTGTCGCTCCCCGATCCTTCAGCGTGGTAAGAGCTCTTTCTCAGCGCTCGGTCAGAGACGCTTTTATACTCTCCTGGTAGTCGCCGAGGTTAGAGTTCGAGCTCAGCAGTTCTGTCGCTCCCCGATCCTTCAGTGGGGTAAGACCTCTTTCTCAGCGCTCAGTCGGAGACGCTTTTATACTCTTCTGGCAGTCGCCGAGGTTAGAGTTCCGTCAAGGCGGTTCCGATCATGGTACACCGCCATGACTTATGAACATCACCTTCATGTCCGTTATGCTCTCTATCGGCTCTGGAGAGTTAGAGCGCTATCAATGATATGATTTACTTTATCGCACCCTCAAAGTTTTGACTGGTGATTGCATTCCATTCTGATGGAAGGCACCTATAATTATATGCTTCTGTGATCGTTGCATGGTTCACAGCGATTTCCATAAAAATAGAAAGGCAGATAAATAATAGTGCAATAAAGGTAAACGACACACAATATTTTTATAGTGGTTCGGTCGAATCATGACCTACGTCCATTTTATAATTTTTTGCTTAAGAAATCGGACTATTCTAGGCAAGTCGTGCCTTGTACATGGTCCTTAATAAAGCAAAAGAATAGATCTGACATCTTTACGTTAGATACGGCCGTAAATGTTGGGCATTCCACACTCTGGGGATTTCCTTTCCATCTACGGTTGCTAGCTTAAAGGTTCGATTATCAAGCTTGCACAGAATGGAGTACGGTCCTTCCCACTTCGCACCCATATGAGTTAGGGGTGGAAAGACACGCTTCAGAACCAAGTCTCCGGGTTCAAAGGTTCCGGCTCGAACCTTTTTGTTGTAGTATCGGGCGACCTGTTGCTTGCATCTCAAGGCACGTATGTCTGCTTCGTCCCTCTTTTCTTCGATCATATCCAGGGATTCAAGGAGCAATTCGTTATTAGTCATCGGATCGTAATAAGTCACTCGGTGAGAAGGTACTTTTATCTCAACCGGGATGACTGCTTCTGCTCCAAAAGCAAGGGAGAAGGGGGTATGGCCTGTTGCCGATTTATACGTTGTCCTGTAGGCCCATAGTGCTAAGGGTAATTCATCAACCCACATGGCTCTGGCCCGCTTCAGTCTTCTTTTCAGAATGGACTTAATCACTTTATTTGTCGCTTCGACCTGTCTGTTCGACTGCGGGTGCGCCACAGAGGTGTACCGTTTTTCAATGTGGTATTTCTTGCAGAAGTCTCTGAATTCAGTGCTATCGAACTGAGTTCCGTTGTCAGTTATAACGATCTTTGAAATCCCAAATAGACAAATGATGTTCCTAACGACGAAGTTGATCACTCGTTTGGTTGTGATTGTAGTCAGTGGCTCAGCCTCGACCCACTTAGTGAAGTAGTCTACAACTACAATAGCGAACTTCGCTCCACCCTTAGCTATGGGGAGACTTCCGATGATATCAATTCCCCATATAGCGAAAGGCCATGGGCTTGTCATCGTTTTTAACTGACTAGGAGGTGCCCTAGGTATCTTTGAAAATCTCTGTCATGCATCACACCGTCGTGCGTACTTCGCCGCATCTTTGTTTATGGTAGGCCAGAAATAACCATGCCGCAACACCTTTTTTGCCAATGTTTGCCCTCCAGTGTGATCACGGCATTCGCCCTCATGTACCTCCTGCAGTACACGCTTGATGTCATCATGGGCTATACACCGGAGAAAGGGCATCGAAAATCCCTGTTTGTAAAGGACTCTGCCTTGTAGAACGTATCGGGAAGCTTTACAAATTACTTTATGCCTCTCGCTCTTCTTGGTAGGAAGCGTTCCATTCATCAAGAAATTCTTTAGAGGGGTCATCCATGACTCCCTTTCTGGTTCCGTCTCTAGTACCGGATCCATTTCCATCTGATCTATACTAGGAGACCGAAGTACTTCAACTGGGGCTAGCCCGGTCTCTTCAAGATCGTCGGAACTAGCCATTTTTGCCAACTTATAGGCCTGTTGGTTCTCTGACTGCGGAATATGAGATATACTGCAGTGATCGAAGCCGTTCAGCAGCTCCTTCACTTTGTCCAAGTATAAAATCAATCTTGGGCATTTGACTTGGAATTTTCCAGTGACCTGGTTTACAACTAACTTGGAGTCGCAAAATATGTCCATCTTTGTGATTTCCAACTCTTTTGTGATTCTTAACTCGGCTATCAGGGCTTCATATTCGGAGTCGTTGTTAGTGGCGTGAAACTCCATCCGGATAGCATAGGATATCGGCCGTTTCTCAGGAGTTTCAAGCACTACTCCAGCGCCGGATCTCTTGTCATTCCTAGCGCCATCAGTATACAACCTCCAGGCACTGGGATCGAGAAGTAACTTTGGGGGGTCAACTTCTTCGTTCGCTATATCTTCCTCCGGGACAGTAAATCTGCTATGAAATCGGCTATCACTTGCCCCCGTATTGACCACCGGGGCTGAAAGTTCAGATCAAATTGACTCAACTCAATGTTCCATTTGAGTAGTCTTCCATACGCTTCTGGTCTCTGTAGAACTGGCTTGAGTGGATGATCTGTGTACACGATGATGGGATGAGCCTGAAAATAATGTCGAAGCTTTCTAGAGGCAATCAGCAAACTGTACGCTAACTTTTCTATACTTGGATAACTACGCTCTGCTGCCGCCAATTTTTTGCTCACGTAATACACTGGTCTTTGAACTTTATCTTCTTCTCTCACCAATGCTGAGCTGATCGCGTGGGACGACACTGCCAAGTACACGAATAAATCCTCCTAATCCACCGGCTTAGATAATATTGGAGGTTTCTCAGGGTGACTCAGCAGGTTCTGAAATTCTTCTATACAGTCAGACGTCCATTTGAAGTGGCGTTTTCCTCGCTTTATCAATTCGAAGAATGGGATGCATTTGTCCGTAGCCCTGGAGATGAATCTGCTTAGTGCTGCTACTTTCCCTGCAAGGCTTTGCACATCTTTAATTTGCCTAGGCTCCTGAATGCCTCTGATTGCTGTGATCTGGTCTGGATTAATCTCAATCCCGCGAGAACTGACGATGAATCCTAAGAATTTTCCGGAGGCGACCACGAATGAACATTTCGTTGGGTTGAGTTTCATCCCGTACTTTCAAAGAATGCCAAACATCTCTGCCAAGTCTGTAGTGTGATTGGAGGATTACCTGGACTTAACCAACATGTCATCGACGTATACTTCCATTGTTTTCCCAATCTGGTTATAGAACATTCTGTTCACTAACCGTTGATATGTAGCACCTACGTTCTTCAAGCCAAAGGGCATTACCACGTAGTAGTATAATCCCAGATCCGTAATGAAGCTACTGTGTTCTTGATCTGGAACATGCATTGGAATCTGGTTATATCCTGAATAAGCATCCATAAAGGAGAGAAGTTCATGACCCGCCGTTTAGTCCACCAACTGATCGATCCTGGGTAACGGAAAGCTGTCTTTTGGGCAGGCTTTATTCAAATCCGAGAAATCGATACACGTTCGCCACTTCCCGTTGGCCTTCTTTAACAGAACTGGATTTGAAATCTAGTCTGGGTAGGTTGAGTCTCTGATAAATCCATTACTCTTTATCTTTCCAACTTCTTCTTTCAAGGCAGCGGACCTCTCTGGGCCCAGCATTTGCCTTTTTTGTTTTACCGGAGGATGCTTAGGGTTAATGCTTAATGAATGGCTCATGATTGATGGAGATATCCCACACATATCTGCGTGGGTCCAAGAAAATACATCCAAGTTATTTTTCAAGAAATCCGTCAGTTCTTTAGCTAAATTCGGATTTAACTGGGATCCAATCTTAAGGACCTTCTCTGGGTCATATCATCGATCGGTACATCCACAGTTGTCTCGTTGGGAGTCGCCATTCTGCCCCCAGGTTCTTTGTCCTCTCTGGGATCTATATCCTCGGGCAACTCTCTGGGCGACTCACCTACGGTTATCCTCTTTAATTGCTATGATGTCTCCGCCCTTGTGGGGGGAGAAGCGCCCTTGGTTTCTATGTCTCCTCCGTTGCGGAGTAGCTTAAGCTCTGCAATATAACATGCTCGTGCGGCAACCTGATCTCTTCTAACAATACCAACACCAGCTTCTGTAGAAAACTTCAATAACAAGCACAAGGGGGCTATACAGGCTCAGAACTTTGCTAGGGCCGGTCGGCCTAAGAAGGCATTATAGGGTGATTCAATACCCAAAACCACGAAGGGAATAATTCTCACTCTCTGGCGTTCTCCTTCCCCAAGTGTAACTGGTAGCTCTACATATCCCATTGGAGCGGTGGATGCTCCGTTAAATCCACGGATCCATCCCTCACAGGACTTCAAGTCTTTTATCTCGAGATTCATCTGGTCGAATGTCTTTTTGAAAAGAATGTTGACGGAACTCCCGTTATCCACCAAGACTTTATGATCAGTGGCCGGGCCAATAGGAACTATGATTACAAATGGATCTTCGGTTGGAGCATGGACTCCAATGCTTTCTCGTTCGCGGGAAATGACGTCGTCGGACATCATCTTTTGTTGCTTTACCGGGACATTGTCCTCAGGGTTGCTACACTCTCCTACCCCGAGGTGCTGCTTAGCTGCATTGACATACTGATCCAATGCCTTGGAACCGTGCCTGGCAAGATAAAGCCCTCCGATTATGGTATAGATAACAAGGTCCTTTCCCTTTTGCTGGGCAGTTGGCCTGACAGCAGGTTGATTCTGGTTCTGATTTGGGGCCTGTATGGCTTGCCCCTGTCTCTGGGTATCACTCTGTATTCATCCAATTTTCCTTCTCGAAGAAGCTTCTCGACCACATCTCTTAGGTGACAGCATTCATTTGTTGAGTGGTCGTGAATCTGATGGAAGAGACAGAACTTCCCCGTCTCACGTTCTTTCTCCGTCGACACTCTGGGAGGAGGCCTTTTATTTTGGAGGACGTTGTACGAATCCATGAAGATATTCTCCATAGTATCGTTTATTGGCGTATAACTTTCAAAAGACCTGGGACGAGTCCTTCTCTGGGAGTCGTTCCCTCGATTCCTCTTCCGGTTATTGCCATTACTGTTATTACCATTGTTTCCTGACTGGCGACCACCTTGGTTCCGGTTTCCGACATTAACTTCGACCTTCCCCGAGCTATCTCCTGTCTGCTTAATGGCGACATTGCTCTGGATTTCCTCCTTATCGGCCATTTTTGCCTTTCAGTTAGCATATACCTCCTCCCGGCGTAAGTGCACGTTAGCTTTTTCGTAGAATAACTCCCTAGTATGAGGTGGCTTGCCGGCCAGGTATCTCCCAAATTCGGTGTCTTTATCTACCCCATCAATCAGGGCTGCCACAACAGTTGGCTCATGAGGATCTTTGACTTCAGTAGCGGCTAGGTTGAAACGGTCTAGATTCACCCTCAAACTCTCGCCTGGTCGTTGCTTGACAAGGAACAAGTCAATCACACTCTTCGTCCTTTGTGCATAGATGCGGAACTGTTCCACAAACCTTTCACTCAACTCCCTGAAGCTGAAATTGATCTTGCTGGTAAGCGAGTAAACCATAATAACGCTACATCCTCCAGGAATATAGGAAATGTTTTGCACTTGACAGCGTCGGAAGCTGCGGCAGTGGTCATTGACCAAGAGTATCTCATCAGATGTTGGACGAGATCAGATCTACCCGTGTAACGATTCATCTGCGGCATGTTGAAATGCCTCGGGAACGTCGCATCTAAAATGTCATCAGTGAAAGGGGTGTGACTGCGGTAAATTCCCCAATCTTCATTCCGTTGTCCATGGCTACCTGCCAGAATTTGATGGATCATAGCTGCAACATTTGCACTGGTCAGCGGAGGCTCGGGATCGGCGCTTCCTGGTCGGTGGAATTCTCTAATCTCCCTTCCAGGAGCAACCACGAAATCTGGGGCTCGGATTGGGCTTCGCTGCCTCCTGTTACCATGAGCATTTGTATGGCGAAGGGGCTGAGATAGTCTATTGTCAACAGGGTTGTCCACGTCTCGAGCTCTGGGAGTTACGGCACGATTATTCACATTACGGTTTGAGGGCCCTGCACCCAGTACCTCTTCTTCCCATGATGGCAGGGTTCCAAATCGGAGCTGCTCTATGTTTTCAGGCCTCTCATACGGTCGCCGCGGAGGTCTTGGCGATTCCTCTGACGAAGAAGAGTACTCTGGGGGTGAGCGGACGAACTGGGGGCGTCCTTTGCCTTGCAAGATCATTGAGCCTTCTATCCATAGCAGTCAAGTTCTGTCGCAGCACGGAGCTCTCCTGCCTTTGAGCAGCCAATTCATCAAACAGCCTCTCCCACATTTCAGAAAAGCGAGAAAGATCTCCCTCAGTAACGGGAGCGGAAGGGTCATATTGATCATCAACATTTTCTCTTATGCGCAAAGAGCTTGAGCCAGGTCAAGCAGAGGGTCCAGGACGGTGAGAGCGAACCATAGGCTCCTTTCCAGGTCGAGTCGTAATCCGGTCATCACTTCGGATCGTGGTGGATCGGTGCCTGTGATTCGGTGCGCCTCCCTGGGGTTGGTTCGTGGTCACGGTATGCGGAGGATTCGGGGCGTTATCACGGGATTGAGTAACAACCCCTCCAGCTGCTCGGTTCGCAGTGCCTTCCTCAAGTCGGATCGTGGCGCCTCCATCAGACCGGTTCGTGACACCCTGATCGGTTCGGGTCGCCCCCCTGTCCTCGCGATCCGCGGTCCCCTCGACGACCTGCTCGTGTGCATTTTCGCCAACTACTTCGTTCTTGACTTCATTCGCTTGCGAAGCTCGTACTTCCTTAGACTTCTTTCCAGCCATGATATCAGGTACTGCTGGAATCTTCAAAAATCTGAACAGTGAAGTTTTGGGACTGTTTTCTTCGGACTTTCAAATCCAAATAGTAGAAGAGCAATCCGGTGGGCAGAGAATTGAACTCTCAATGAAAGCACCAAAATGTTAGATCAAAATTTGGACCTAACACCCAAATTGTTCTGATTCATGGAGAATTATAACTGGAGAATGAAGAAAAAGCAGAAAACACACAGAATTTATAGTGGTTCGGCGTTAACGAGCCTACGTCCACTTTATATGTTATCGATTATACTTTGAATGCTAGTACAATCAATGATTTCTCTCAAACTCACTCTTATAATTATGATTTCTCTCAGTAATCTCGAAGTAAAACTGATAAGAAATAGTGATATGACAGTAATGGTGGAATCAGTGCTCAATACTGCCAAAAAGATCCTGAAAAATGCCAGTCTCTGGGCTATTTATAGCTGATTTTGTCAGGCGGATCGCGGTCACACGTGGCGCAAATCCCGAGAATATCGGATCGGATCGTGGCTTGATGAAGAATTGGTCAAATTAGCCGTTGTGGACAGGTGTCTCGAGATCCGGCGTTCGCGGATCGTGGTAGAATTGGTCGTAGTCTTCAGGTCGGCCTCTGGAGGTCGGGTCGGATCGAATCGTCATGGGTCGTTCGGATCGCAAGGGCTCGTAGCGATCCGTGGGGGCGTCACGATCCGATGGCTGATGAATGACCACGAGCGAGTTTTTCTGGATTAACGGCGTGGAGTTTCATACTCTCTTCTTCTGTGTGAACCTTGGTGGCTTTGTCAAAAAGCTAGCCAACAATGGTTAATGGTATATTGGGTCTAGCTCTTGTCTTTCCGCATCCTACTAGCTGTGGTAACAGGCACTCGACGACCTACTATCCTTGATGGTTCTAACCCTCCACCTCTGTTGAGGCAGCCGTCGAATCACCTTTTCCGTCACCGCGAACAGCATTCTGACTGCCTAGCTATTCTTGCAGTCACGGCCCACCCACCTAGTAGTTACGCGCAGACCTAACCTCTGTGGGCACGGCCTGAAACATCTGCCACCACACAGAGGACTACTAGGAGCACCTTTAAGGTCTCAGGAAGCCGTGTGCTTCCCCTTCCAGTTCGTTGGAGCCGCCAAAATAACGAATGTGCACTCCTATCGTATCTTATGACACCGTGATGATTTACCTTGTTAGGTTATTCATCCTACAACGTACGGATTGCCCCAAGCACCTTGATTTTATATGTCATTAGACCCTACGTCTAATCAATTCTTACGCGCTTGTGTTACCTCGTCAGTTTTTCTTATTTAAATTGGTTATTCTTATTCATATTGACTTCCTTTTCAAGTGACCAAGTTACCCTCGCTTATTAATTCAATTTATACTTAACCCATTTAAGTCCATTAATAAGACGACAACATGTTGTTTTCCAACTTCATAAATTATTCCCTTTTAGGGTTACAACAACATGTTATACATAATTCATAGTTAAGTATGTCTTATCCATATATATACTGATTAGGAGAATAATGCCCTAAACACCAGCCCCGAAGACCGAAATCAACATCAGACTGGCACCCAGAGAATTACTCAACCCAACCAACATATATGATTCTAATTTACATCTTTTCCATTCATATAACTTATATCATCTTAAATTTTGCACTTCTTTTTCCCAAACTACTTAATTTATAATTAAGTATATCTTCACATATAAGTTACCTTATTTTCCTATATCGTTTCTTATAACTTACCTTATCCCATAAGTTATACTTTCCACTTGTCCCTAGGACAAGTCTAACCTATTATCCTTCCTTTTCTAATTCAAATTCATTCACAATAGGTTATTTACCATTCCCGACTTTTGTCATTAATTTAGATTTACTTAACCCTTTCCATTTATTTAACCCGTTACCTAAACTTTACCCAATTCAATTAATTTGTGATGCCATAACGGGTCCCCTTTGGTTAAGCATTATTTATTTATGTCTAACATGTCGCCCATGTCCCACTTAACCTCTTTTATTATTGTTTCCATGCCTTACACATGCTTTGCTACGCTTAAGTCCACCTTAGTCATGTTTTACTTCACGTATCTTACTGCAGTTAAGTCCACATTTATATGTTTTACATGTCTTGTCTTACTACGGTTAAGTCCATATTTACATGTCATATTTTACATGTCACCTACTTAACCCTCTAACCATACCCATGTCACCCACATGTCTTATTATGGTTAGTATTCCTTAATTCATTCATTAAGACGAACGGTGCATGACTTCAAACATTTGACCTAACACTTTGTGGCTGCTGGATTTGCCGGACGGTTCCGGGCAGTCTTACACCACAAAGGGGGTCTAACCTCGTGTCACCAACCGTTATGCCTACAATTCATGCCTTTGACCTCTCACATTAGACGTCCAATTTTGGCAGCTGGATTTGCCGGGCGGTTCTGGGCAGTCTTACACCACAATTGCGCCTGACCTCGTGTCAAAGGTTCATTAACATCGAATTTCACCCAAATCCCAATTTTCATGTTATGTGTTTCCAATTCAACATATAGTCATGTTTACAATTTTTCCTATTCCAACTTGTCACTAATTACATTTTAATTAGCCTTAATTACAAATTTCCAATTATAGGCAATTTCATCAATTCCATGTAATCCATACCCAAATATGCCAATTCCTTTTATATTCCAATTATCCGAAATATCCAATAATACTCAAGTTCATAAAATCAATATTTTTCCAATATATTTCCCAACGTTCCCATGTTCATACATATAACCTAATTCACCTTTTAGGCTTATCTTACCAATAAATTTCACCAATCCATGATATCCAATTTCATGTTGTTAATATCAAATTGTACTAATTCCATATCCAATTTCAATCATGCCAAACTACATAAATTTAAAACTACCATACAATTATGTCCATAATTCTATTCAAATCATACATAAATCCTTCCAACCCATATTATGCCCAAACAACCCCTTTTTTCCCTTTTACTTTCTCGTTCTCGTTTACAATGCATAAATTCATGATAGATGTAGGCTCGATATAGCCTAGCTATAAAAATAAAAAGTGGGAAAGAATAAAAAGGAGCGAACTCAATCGTAAGCATAAATGAAATAACTGATATTATTAAATTATCACCATATTCATTATGGGGAATGGCAAACAATAGAAGTACAATTATACAACAACTATATTTTAAACCACTCACCTAGACTGGATTGGAGAAATAAACAATTGGCTGTTGAAGTAAAACGTTGGTTTAGGCTTCTTATTTGATTATTGACATAGAACGTGAATTGTTGTTGAAGAAACTTGCTACTTGATTTGATTAAACTCCAAAATTGATGAAGAAATTGCAATTTAATTTAGTGTTTAGAGGCGACGGCTATGTTGGGTTGATGTTTGGTGGCATGGAGGCGTCTTATAAGAGATAGAATGATTTTTGGGTTAGGTTAGGTGTTCTTTTATAGGTGGGTTAGAGCAACTAGGACCTTAGGATTAAATAAAAACTCATCTAAACCGTCCACCTCACACTAGAAAAGAACCATCCAGAACAACCCTTTTCACACTTAGTGCTCCTTTAGAAATAACCGCTTTATTTCTTTCTAATTAATGCGTTACATATTATTTTTAACGTATAGCAACCTCTTTCCTTCATGCATTCAATTATTTTATTTATTCATTTATTTATTTGCACTTATACGTGAACCTTTATTTGCTATATTCTTCTCCTAATCAATTAATTGATTTCTTTCTCTTTTTGTCTACTCTTTTTGAAAAGAAACCGCATGTCCTTAAACCATTTTCGTTTATTTATTTACATCTAATCACAAGTGCATGCGTCTCTGATTCGAATGTTATTTAATAACATTAACATTCCTCCAATTGTGGCTTGCTTATGACCTTATTAGTTTGCTTTTTAAACGTTTAAATTTCAAAAGTTGATCCCCTTCACATTTAATTGCTCCATTTTAATGTTTACAACCTTTTTCTATGCATGCTTTAATTGCACATTTGACATGTTTTGCATTCCATATTCTCTTTCTTTTATTTGCATCACATTAATTTATTTTTATTCAGGTTCATGCATCATCCATTTATTTAATGCAATAATTTCACATATCCTCTTTCCCTTATTGCATTAATTTCAAATAACATGTATAAATATACGCCCCCTTTTTGTTTGTCTCTATGTTCGCGCGCAACTTCAATTTTGAATCATGTTCATACGCATCCATCTCTTATGCGTATACTAATTTTTATATGCGAACAATTTTCTATTTTATTTGGAAATTATCTTCCTTAATCAATTAACGGTTTATTTCCATTCTTTCAATTAAACCTCCAATTAACTTATCCCTTTTCGCACTGAACCAATTTGCTAAGCTACTATTTAGCCGCTCCTTAAAACAAAACAAAATATATGGCACTGGTGGGGATTGAACTCACAACCTCTTATGTACAAGTCTCATGTACTAATCAAATGAGCTACTAAGTCTTTTGTTAACAAGACTTAGGACCAAGCTACATGTTATTCTTTTCCCATTGCTCTTTTTCATGTTTTGTTGCATTACTTAAATTAAGGATAACTTCTTCGTTTTAAATCAATTTTCTACAAACTATAGGTCTAAATTGACCAAAAAATCGCCACGAACGTAATGACGCTAATTTCATGACTAAATTCTAGAGTCTCTTCTAATTCTCTTTTTTATTTCTTTTTAAATGTTCGCATGTATTTCTTCGCATTTCACTGTATTTCTTCTTATTTCAAATATTGCATGTAATTTCTTTATTAATCTTTTTCTTTATTTCATTGCATAAACTTCTTACATGCAATTACATTAATATTATTTAATCTTTCCTTTAAATATATCCATGCATATATACATATATCTCATTTTTAATTATATTAAAAATGCGGGGTGTTACAATTAATGCTCAATATATATGGCATGGTCAACTTAAAATAAGACTTTATATTCAAATATATGGGGCAACAAACCGACGTGGTAAGAGTATGAAGATTGGACATATTATATAGTATGTAAAGTATACAAGTTATGGGTACCATGTTTATGGGTCACGTACAG
Organism: Allium sativum; assembly: GCA_030737875.1. Taxonomy (NCBI): domain Eukaryota; kingdom Viridiplantae; phylum Streptophyta; class Magnoliopsida; order Asparagales; family Amaryllidaceae; genus Allium; species Allium sativum. The sequence goes on along the minus strand of CM060916.1, from coordinate 353,265,413 downwards.
AAATAAAGCATGTGCCAACTGGCATGTCATTTGCATTGTACACCATTAGGTCGTGTAAATCATTCCATCCAGATCGTTACTTCCTTCCAGGTTGTAGGTCGTAAATGAAGCTGACGTGGCATAACAATTATGAGAACAATCAGGTCGTACAACGTTGTTAGACCGTCACTTATACAGCAGGTCGTTCATGATGTTGCTTAGGTCGTTCCTAGTACTGATCATGTTGATGACAATATAGATCGTTCAACGCAATATGCACATAAGCAGCATGTGGGATATAGGCCACGTGAACAAAAAATTCGTTAGATATACAAGGAATATCATGTAATACCGTGAGTTTTATAATATAAATCACAAGCCAGGGAAAGAGAAAGGCTACGTATACATTTTGCAGAAGACAATACATGTGGCAAAAGAGTAGACATGGGCCATCCTTAAAGCATGCTAGCTTGGTTACGATAAGGACTTAGGCGGTCCCAATTAAAAGAACACGTGGTGCAATAAATGACGACAAGTGTGCAGGCTTCACTGTACATCAGGCCGCAAGGGTATATATCAAGTCGGCTTGTCTTGTTCAATTCTGTCAGGTCGTGGGGAATTTTTAGATCGTCTGTCATTGTGAGGTCGCGCGCAACAGCTGTGTATAGTTGCAAAGTTCACGTGGTCTGCTGTACTCACACGACCTAAGAGCCTGCACCCTAGATTTACAACTTTGCTGCTACCTCTAACTTCACCTATAAATACCCCACTTCTCCACCATTCAACGGACCGAAATTTCTCCCTCGGAGGGCCATAAAATCATTCCTCCAGCACTTTAAGCGTCGTATGAAACTCCATAAATGGCTTCTCAAGATCAATCCATCTCTCTCCAACAACAAATGGATCAAATATTCTCCGAACTCCATCAGAGATTTCCCAAATCAATTCAAGCTTCTCTAATCTCCATGAATCCTCTCTAAAGCCTAGATCTAACACGAACTCATCATGGAATCAAGGAAAATCACTCAAATGTTCAAGTATTGAAGATATTCATCAATCTCTGCCACACTTAGAGAAATCAAACCATTCCTTTGTTCGATTAAAGTGAGATCTAAAGCAAAGAGAGAGAAAAGAGAGAAATATCATAAAACGAGTGAAATGTATAAAGCGATGTACTTTGTAAACTCAAGTATGATAATGAGAAGTGATTCCATAGTGGACATTGGTCTAAATTGACCGAACCAATCTAAAACTTTGTGTTCCCTACTTTTTACCATTTATTTTGTGATTGTGACTTCGTTTTCTCATTTCTAACCATTTGGTGAAGGTTTTTAAGAGCACCTTAAGTGTTGTGGCCATTTATTGGTAATAACATTTGGCACCCACCGTGGGGCTCAAACCCATGACCATATGGTTAAGATTCTTCCATTGAAGTTCTAAACCTTCTTCTACTATAGATTCTCTAAATCTTAGATCTAGACCAATTGATGAGCTCTCTTCAAAGTTCAAATCCTTGTCCGAGATCATGGCTAAATCTAAGAATTCTGCAAGCAAAATAGGAGAAACCGACAACATTGCTAACAACGAAGCTACACCACTTACTAACCGCTTTGAAGTTGGCGGAAACTCTGTAGGTGCAGCTGGTGTGACTAGGAATGAATTGGACGCCGCCATCACCAATTTAAATCAACGCGTAGAAGCCTCCACGAAAACTCTAATGGATGCCAATCAAGCTCTTGTCGGTAGAATGAATGCGCTTTTAAATGCCCAAGAGAATCCCGCTCCTCCTCAAAAGGTTCATGTCAACTTTGAAGAAAACTTGAATTTGGCTGCTTCTGATCACGATCGTAACGATAATATGGAAGGCCTCGGTGGATGGGAAAGCGAAAGGAATGAAGATGAAATCCAGGATTCTATACTGCAAACTAAAGCCATTCTGACCAAAATATCCATCGAGTTGTAAGTCCCGCCAAGGGGTCACCTCCCTACAATAGAGGTAAAAGATCTAGATCCTCTAATCACGATCACTCACCAAGACGAGCATCCGGAAAAGAGATCGAAGTTCTCTCTACGTAATGACACAACTCAAAGGAATATATTGCGGATATAGTAAAGCAAATCATGAAATACTGTATAGCTCGCAATGATAGTGAAAGAGAATGGGACTTCTTCCTCAGTAAAAATTCGTTCACTAAAAGGATCCACAAAGCCGAGTTTCCTAAAAAGTTCAGTCATCCTACCCAGCCTCCATACAATGGGACTACTGATCCGAATCATTTCCTATACATATATTAATGGCGCATGAATGCAGCGAAAGCGATGGACGAGATCAAATGCTTGTGCTTCCCTCTTTATCTTTAAGTTATCATACCGTTATGGCTCATGAGGCTGCCGCCCAAATCCATCGATCGATTCGATGAATTGACTATGGAATTCAAGTAGCAATTCAGGCTATAAGCTACTAAGGCTAAGGATTTTATTTCACTGACATCAATGAAGCAGAATCCGGGCGAATCCGTTAAAGCTGTCCTTAATAGATTCAACACTGCTTTATCCGAGGTTGGGAATCTAGAACCCCACATGATCTTAATGCCTCTAATCGATGCCATATATGAGAAGCGAATTTGGTAGATGGATCAAAATGAAAGAACCCAACAGGCTTGAGAAGTTTTACAAAAAAACAGAGGAGTATATGAGAATGGACAATAATCCTGTGCCTCTTCAGATTATTGAGGGTCACCGAGTTCTTGAAGCTCCCAAGTATGCTGGTATTCAATATAATCAGAAGAATACTCACGGGCAAAAACGTGCAAACGATGGAAAGGGCAACAAAGATTATAAGAAGAATCGCCTTTTCAACCCATCACCCATCAGAGCTGATGCCTTTGAATGACACCCCTGAAAATATATATATCTTGCAATGAAGAATTCTTAATAATATGCGGAACCAAAACTGATGAGGGTAGGAGATAAGGCAACTAACTCGAGAAAGTTATGTAGGTTTCACAATCAGCCCGGCCATAATACAAATGAATGTAGGCACCTCAAAAGCTTGATTGATGAGTTGATTCAAAAGAACAGATTGCAGCAACATGTGAAGAATCCGCAAGCTACAAATCCTTCTGCAACTCCCTAGGGGCAAGGGACATAAAATGGCCAATCCGGTCTAGGCAACGCAGCTCCCGCTCAAACCAATGTCAGGCCGGTGATCAACTGAGGAGTGATGATTGATACTCCAATTTCAATGGCTCAGAAAAACCAATTATCATCACCACTACTTTACTTCCTGCTTTATTTCATGCTTTACTTTATGTTTTACTTTCCTCCATATTCAAAATTTCTTGTAAACAGTCTATAATAATTTGCAAGTGATGTACTGAACATTAGCTCTGTGACTAAAAGCATATTTTCCTGAATAAATCTCTTACTTGCAATCTTTTAGATAATTTAAAATTTGCTAAAAGACGATTCCTTATTACAAGCTATCCGACGAACTCTTGCTTCCTCGAAACCCGATGCAATATGACAACCCCAATAACACTAACTCAAGCGTCGAGTGAAAAAAACATCAACACGCATAAATGCAATAATGAAAAGCACCACCTTGAAGAGTGAGCGATAGGAGTTGCCAAGGGTCAAACGGTGGACAGTTCAACACGCGGATGCGAGGTCAATGCCAGAGGTTGCAAGTTCCAAGGGGCAGCCCATGCCCGGCTGTGATCACTTGCCATAGTCAAGTGCTTCCAGCATGAGGCCGACGTTTGCCCCACGGAATGACACAAACCCTTGCAAGTTCTAAGGGGGCACAACCACTCAGTCTAGATGCGACCACTTACCATAGTTAAGCGTATCCGACACAACGGCTAATGTTCACCTTGTGGAACGACGGGCAAATTAAAAGTCTCTCCATAGCAAGGGCAAACTAAAAATTTCGTCCTCCCATAGCAGAGGAGAAATTAAAAGTCATGTCCTCCCATAGCAGAGGCAAAGTTAAAAGTCCCTCTATAGCAAGGGCAAATTAAAATTTTCGTCCTCCCATAGCAGAGGCGAAATTAAAAGTCCTGTCCTCCCATAGTAGAGGCAAGATTAAAAGTCCCTCCATAGTAAGGGCAAATTAAAATTTTCATCCTCCCATAGCAAAGGCGAAATTAAAAGTCTTGTCCTCCCATGGCAGAGGTAAGATTAAAATTCCCTCCATAGAAAGGGCAAATTAAATTTTCATCCTCTCATAACAGAAGTGAAATTAAAAGTCTTGTCCTCTCATAGCAGGGACAAAAATAAAAGCCCCTCCATAGAATGGGGAAATTAAAAATTTTAACAGAGGTGAAATTAAAAGTTTTGTCCTCCGTAGCATGGTCAAATATAAAGTGCTCCCTAAGCGGGGGAACTAAACCTAAAGTCCTCCCCAAGCAAGGGCATCAAATCCAAAGACCTCCCTGAGTTGGGGCAGTAAATTCAAATCTCTGAATTCGACTAAGCTGGTGCAGTAGGCCTAAAGATGAATAGTCAGTAAATTCCTCTTCCCATGACAGTTCTGCGTCAAATTCGGGAATGCCAAAATAAGTGGATGCTTGATTAAAGGCATGTTGGTTTAACACAGAATGACACCTTTCCGACAAATTGTCAAGAGGACGAGGAATAACCAAAGACTAATTCGTTTACAATCCAATAACTGCAGTCGCTCTAGCCTTAGAAACTCAAATCGAAGTTCCAATTTGAACAGACGTTTCATAAAACGTAAACTATAATATAGCTTTACACAAGTCATTAAAAGAGCGAGACTTGAAATCTGTATTCGGTATAAACATCGATTAGCAAAATTCAAGTGTCGTTAATCCGGATTAGAGTACCGAATTTATGCAGGCAATGTTTGACGAATTATAAACAGTTAAACAGAACAATTCTTTATAGGTACGTTATTCAATCCCGGTCACAAAACCCACTATAATTCATTTTTTAGTGATTAACTATTCTATTATTTATGTGGACGATCAATAACAAAGTATAAATCAAAAATCATGCAAGTGCTTGTTTTGATTATAGAACAGGTGACATTAAGCATACGAACTCAACTATTGAGCTAAACTTGGGATACTTGGAGTCAGTGGGTCGAGTAAGCGCGCTTACCAACTCAGGTCGTTCAAACGACCCAAGGACTCAGATCTTCTAGCGACTCAAAGTCCTAGCTCGCTACAACAACCCAAGAGCGTGATGCGTCCAACGACTCAATTTCCCATGTCATCGAAACGACCTAAATGCTCAACGCGTTCATCGACTCGATCTAAACCTCCAAGTCGCCACATTGATTGATAACTTTGATCGTGCATCGACATTGAGATGTGGATCATCATCAACTATCGACAAGGTGAGCTGGACTTCTAGAAAACCATTAACAATGCTAAAAATACACTGGAATTCATGATACCGGATTGGAAAATCAGCTACCGGCATATCGAAGATCAGGAGGGCCAGTATTTTCAAAGCTCGTATTTTATACAAAACACGAACTTCAAGGGGAAAATGTTAACCCCATTATAAACGCGGTTCAAAATGAAATAATGTGTCGACTGTTTGATAAGGCCATAGACGGTTCAAAGACATACATGAGCTAGATCGTGAGTACGCTATGAATGATGATCTGCCACGTGGCCTATTCAATGGGTCTTGGAACATACAACTTGGCACAAGAAGGAAAACAAGGTCATAAAACCGACCTAAATCAGGTCGTATAATCTACCTAAGTCAGATCGTCCGCAAAAATGGCCACGTGGCGGAGCCTCAACTCGTTAAGCATGTTAGGTCACTATGGCATATTAAAGACGGATCGGTTTAAGTATTGATATGATGGACCGTCGCACATGAACATCTGGTCGTTATCATCCCAAGAGCTGACACGCTAACTGCACAAAATAGTTGCATGGACCGTTCTGATAACACGTGGCATGGGACATGTTTACATGAATCAATAACAATGTCCCAGTTCATAAAATCAATGAAGACGTCGCTCACATATGATGGAGTCAAGCCGTTCAACGTTTAAACAATTGATGGGTCGTAACGATTTCTAGTTCGTCAGTTATAAACCTGAAGTCATGGATTGTGTGCTATACAATATACGTTCAGATCGTGACTTCAATGTATAAAGGAGAACAAATCGTTAATGCTCAATATAGATGGCATGGTCAACTTAAAATAAGACTGTATGTTCAAGTATATGGGGCAACAAACCGACGTGGCAAGAGTATGAAGATTGGACATATTATATAGTACGTAAAGTATACAAGTTATGGGTACCATGTTGGTGGGTCACGTACGGAAATAAAGCCTGTGCCAGCTGGCATGTCGTTTGCATTGTACACAATTAGGTCGTTACTTCCTTCCAGGTCGTAGGTTGGTAAATGAAGCTGACGTAGCATAAAAATTATGTGAACATGCAAGAACAATCAGGTCGTGCGACGCTGTTAGACCATCACTTATACGATAGGTCATTCATGATGTTGCTTAGGTCGTTCTTGGTACTGATCAGGTCGATGACAATATAGATCGTTCAACTTAGTATGCACAAAATCAGCACGTGGGATGTAGGCCACGTGAACAAATAATTTGTTAGATATATGTAATACCGTGAGTTTTATAATATGAATCATAAGCCAGTAAAAGAGAAAGGCTGCCTATACATTTTGCAGCAGACAATACACGTGGCAAAAGAGTAGACGTGGGGAATCCTTAAAGCATGCTTGCTTGCTTACGATAAGGACTCAGGCGGTCCCAACGAAAATGATACGTGGTGCAATAAATGACGACAAATTCATCGTGGGATAAAGGAAAATCGCCTAAGTGTTCAAGTGTTGAATATATTTATCAATCTCCGCCGCACTTAGAGAAATCAAACCATTCCTTCGGTAGATTAGAGTGAGATCTAAATCAAAGAGAAATAAATATCATAAAATGTGTGAAATGTATAAAGCGATGTACTTTGTAAACTCAAGTATGATAATGAGAAGTGATTCCATAGTGGATGTAGGTATAAATTGACCGAACCACTCTAAAACCTTGTGTTCTCTACTTTGTACCGTTTATTTTGTGATTGTGGCTCTGTTTTCTCATTTCCAACCTTTTGGTGAAGTGCTTCAAGAGCACCTTTGGCGGTTTTCTCATTTTTGCCCATTTGCAAAAATGCCTCTTACTGCTAATATTAAATCATTTTAAATATGATCCCAGTGTTGTTTAAAAACTTTGATCCCATCCCATTTGGCCCTGGACTGCTGTCATTACCTATTTGAAAAGTAGCAGCCCAAACTTCTGCCTTTATTATACCCAACTGGAAATTGCTTCTAGTCTAAATTCATAAAATCGTTTTGCAGATAACTGCTTCAAAAGAAGGACCCATCTCACGAGATTCATAAAGATACGTAAAGTATAAACCGGCCATTCTCTGCAATCGGTAAAGTATAAACCAGTGAATTTTTTATTTCTGCCAATTTTTAATCACATGATTATACATGAAGAACTCTAAGTGAGAAATTTTATTTTTATATTCCTATAAAACCATTTGATCATATGCATTTCCAATTGTTGATTATATAGCATATCGTTATTTTCCCTTAATACATCTTTTACTACAGCTAAAGAAATTGGTAAGTTTCATTCAAACACCATAAATTTCTTTACTCATACCATGATATTTTAAATAAAACCTTAGACCAAAATGCCCTTATTAAAAAAAACTAAAAACTGAAAATCTTAGATAATTCTTTCCTATTTGCATCATGTATACTCAGTATAACTTCTTTGACAAAGTTGCATATGTATATATTTAATTAAATTAAAATTAATTCTTTTTTCAAGCATTGAATTATGTTCATATCATTAAGAGCAATATTTATATATAGTCGATTTTAACAGTTTTCATTCAATCAGATAAAATTTAAATTAACTATGATCTTTTTTATTAAGAGTGCTAAATTCTTTAATCCTTTGTTTAAATCATATCATTTTTATCTTTAACATTAAAATCTAAATAATTTAACTTTTTAATGTATTGAAAAGAACAAATTCAAATTTATATACATAGATAATTAAATATTTTAACATCCATTTAGAGTTTATGATTTGAAGTCTGCAAAAGTAAATTTGGGAAAAGATAAATTTTCAAAATAGTCTTGTTTTTAAAACTAATAGCATATTTAGGCTAGTTTTGAAACTATTTGCAGAAATAGGCTTGTTTTGCTCACCTCAGCGCTGAAGTGACCAGTATTTTAAAAAAATTATACGGGGGCACACTTGCGCATTGCGCCCTTGTAAAAATACTTGGGCACACTTATGAAGTGCTCCATTATAAAAACTATGTCATAGAATAAAAAAACTGAAATATACGTTACAAAAACTAAAAATATTTAAAGGTCATACCTACTACATAATACAACTACAAACTACATTGAAAATTTAAAGATTCAACATGACACTTTTCAGATGACGAACTCCATAATTAAATGCAAACTGTACATCAAAATAACCAAAATAAAATGCACCAAATACTACAAAACTAGCAGTAGCGATAAAGCTACAATATATCTGAAAGTTTTACAACAATTTAGCAGTCTTATAGTCCTGAAAATCCCTTGAGAACAGCCTTGTTTGTAATCCTGAAATGGCACAAACATATATTAAGAAGGTTAATGCCTCGTTTGGATCGACTAAAATAAGTCGCTTTTTAACTTTTTCGAACGAAAAACTAGTTCATTTCGACTTTCAAAAAGTCAAAAAGCGACTTCTGCAAGTCGATCCAAACGAGCCGTAAAAGAGAGTCTCCATCAAGTTGATGTAGATAATTATGGTGACCCAACAGAGAGCCGAGGCCATTGTCTATTAGCCCATGTACTTTGCAGTAGTGGAATTTTGTATGACTGAGGTTAGCATTCATTAGCTCTACAATTATAATTTGCATTAAAGAGCAAATAATCTTTATATTCATCCAGAAATATCATATGTTGAACTATCTTGCTAAATTCATGATGTTTAAACATTTCTATATAACGGTGTGATAAGTTTGATTTTTTTCCTATAATTCTTTCATTTACTAACATAATACTCATCTCAGGAAATATGGACAAACTTGAATGAGGATGTATGAGATATACTCTTTTGTTTGATGGCATATAAAACTATGTATCCAATACTTTAAAAGTTCAAGACTTCACATCATCTTATAAATAATCATGTGTCATGGGAGTTGACTGTACACAAAAAGAGAAGGTGAACAAGTCGAGCATAAAATTTGTGACTGCAATCTAACTTCTGATGCATATTAAAAATAGGCAAATGAACTATACTAAAAAATGTTTATAGACAAACTAGATATAATGTTTGCATGAAAAAATGGACAACAAGAAGAAGAGAAAAGCTCCAGTGCAATAACAATGAAATTCTACAGAAAAAATATATTGCTCAACCATAAAAGCGAGATGGCAAGATATGGTTAAAAAAAGCATAAACAATTTATAGGTATATTACATATATGATATATGTATGCAAAAGAAAACCGTCAAACCAAGAAAATAATTTTTTTTCTACAATATAATGGTAGCCAAATAACGTTAAACAATCACAAACTTAACCCCAATTGCAGTAGTTTGGTCTCAATCAGAGTAGAAAGGCTTGCATGGCTAAAAAGAAATCCAGTAATAACCTGCATTTCAAAATCAATGAAAAGAAAACCAAGGAAAGGAAAATCTTTGGGTTAACAGACTTTTAGTATTCTAGCAAAAGAATACCATGATAATTTTGCATAGCATTAATAACAAATATGTACATATTCAAATCTTATGCATTCCTAGTTCTGTTATACAAGGAAACATAGTTAACAATAACATTGCAAAGTTAACAGCACTCTCCAAGAAAAAGCTTATTGCATTTACTGGTATTCTAGGTCGATATACATTTATACAAACATCTATGCATCAACAATTAATGTTAAACACAAACTAAATTTATGGGCAGAAATTATGAGAATAAGATGCATGCAAGGCTACATGATATGAAAGAGATCCTGGCAAATGGCAAACGATAGTTTTCCAGGATCAAGCTCCAAAGTTTTTTGATACATAAGATTTAATTGACGGCCACAAAAATTGGAGATGAGAATTCAACATACTGTCTCTGGTACATTTTATAGTCAAGTGACTATTTCAGCCATATATAATAGCAAAATCTTGGATCAAGCATGCCATAAGCGGATGTTGCACTAATTACAAAATATTTTACTTACCATTGTGACTTGACTATGCCATAAGTGGATGCTGGGACTATGCCATAAGTGGATGCTGCACTGATTACAAAATATTTTACTTAGCATTGTGACTTGACTGGAGCATAGCTATATAATTTATGTTTTGTGCCTCTTGCTGAGCTTTCTACGACAAAGGAAAACAATATCCAACGAAATTAACAACATTGTTACAAATCAATTTAACTAAGGTATTTTCATTTCACTATAATAATATTCAGATTTAAATTACAACATTCAGGAGAGTTTTGTGCCTAAGGAAGAAGAAGACGAACAGACGAATCACTGAGATACAAAGGCAAAATATCATTAAATTCAATGGGGATGGTGATGAAGATATATAAATAAAACACTGAATTCCACCATACTATTCATATTTGTTATCCTAAGATTCTGAAAATCAATTTCATGAAAATCAGCAACAAGGAGTCCTTTTTCTTCAAAATAAAAAACACCAAAGTTTAAATGTCAAACGATTAATAAATTCATTCAAATACTGATGGGAGGAAATACCAACTTTTGTTGAATTTCTATTTTAGATTGATTTACTCTTTTCTTTTTCTTTTTTAATGTTGAAATTATCGGCTGAATCCAGTATTCCCCGTGGGTTTAAGCAATTTAAAGTATACATGTATAATTATTACCACCTAGGGGTATAAGCAATTTAATACAGGACCAAACACAACCAGGATTGATTGATTGAGCTCGTGAGGGTAGGGCTACTCTTTTAACATTGCCAATCTTTTACAAGATTAAAATTCATTTATATTTACTATGGTGCACTACATTTTGCTTTACAAGAGCCACACCCATTTATATAACATGATTTCCAGAATTCTTGTACAGTTACACAATGCACTATAATAAAAAGCAATAATTATTGCCAATCGCTTGGTATAGTTACGCAAAAATATGTGAGTAATATAAAAAAAAACTATCCAAAACTTAGAATAAGCAGTGCCACTAAATTAATATAAGTTGGTGCGAACATATTCAAGGTATAACGAACATATTCAAGGTATAATGGATGAAATAAACTGCTCACACCAAAGCAACAAAATACAACATCTAATCATGGTCATGTGGTATGAGCATTATTGAACATAAGAAGTTACAACTGTCAAGCCACAAAAAAGAAGTTTTTTTTGTAAAAACATAATAATAAGGCTGCAGTACTTACTCGCAAATAAGATCTTGTGTTTTTTCAGTACTTCAAAAGGATTGGCATAAAATGTGTCTTTCTTGCTTGTGCAACGTGCTCTTTGATCTGGTAAATTCCAATACAACATGAAAATTTTGGCTGTTCAAAATAAAAACATAAGAAATTAACTTCTAAATAAGTAATCAAGCTTACCTCATCAGGCATTAATGCTGTAAAATAACCCAAATATTTTTCGCCACTAGTTGCACTGTTCAACAAGCAAATAAGAAATTAATCCTTCCATTAATTCAAATTGACCTAAGAGGGTAATACGTTACAGTACAGAAAACCATGACTTCAAATCGTAATAGGAATTATGGAGTAATGAAATCAAATGCTTGTTTATGGCTCCCAAAGATACAACATATAAATTGCACATTTGCAACATACATGCTCATATTACAAGCTTACAAATTCCTTGCAAACAGTAAAAATCAAGATGAAAAAGTGTTCCAAACATAAGATTTTATGCTAAAAAATTCTTTGTTTCATTTCATGGATTAAGCATTTCTCCCTAAATTATCAGTGCTATAAACTTGAAACGACTGCATAGTGCGTTGTACAAGCTTATTGCTTATTTTTCGATTACAAGATTGGTGCTCCCGAATAATGAACTTTTTATCTGCCCACCCCACGTTATTCCATGTGTGTTTACATTCCAGGCTTCATCTTTTAACAGATGGAGTTGCACTATGGTAAGAGAACATGAACTCTTAACGCTACTTGTCTAGGAAAATGAGATGTTTTTTTTATTCTTTGATTTACATATCTGTTTCATAAAGGATAAATCATAATCTTTTTATTTTCTTATTTACCTTTGTACAGTGTTTCTATAATCCCCCTTCTGAGTTTATACTTAATTCAATCACTGACAATTTGGGTTTTTCTTTCCTTTCATTCCCAAATGTTAGAGAATAATGAAATCAAAACCACTTAGCTTATCAAGCAAATATCTTAGACCATACAATATTCCTTTTGTCTCATTTGGTCAAATTTTTGTACAAACAATGTTCATATTACATTAAAAAAACAATATTGATTGTTGTAAATAGTTCATTTGATTCATTATGTAGCTCATAACACATTTATTCAATATGACCAGAAGTGATTGCAGTTGTAGAGTTCAACTAAAAATGACAGATACATCGAGCGACCAGCATTAGTGCCCAACAAAGTAGATACCAATGTAGTAACAACTACAAATTAAACATACAACAGTCAACAAAAATTTTGATCAACTAATATCCTATCGACGAACAAAAATCTATCAGCAATTGCTAATCAACAAATTTGGATTTTGTGTAGATCACAAAGTATAACCAATTTTGGATCGATTTTATTTTGGAATTTGAAAATCTGCCAATTCAAATTGTTAGCATTGAATTTGTTAAAATCCAAGTAAATTTGTCAGGTTTAAAATCGATATCATAACTACAGAAAAATCCCTACCCAATTTTGAATTATAACTGGTTTCCTATTAGGATTCCAACAAAAACTAATGAACAAACTCGAATTTCATATTAGAACCCGGATTATAACCAATTTTGAATATGATTTTTTTTGGAATTAGAACGAAGTTTTTGAATCTGAACTATCAGGGATTTGATTTTGTGGAATTTTGAGAAAATCACATTAAGTTCGAAATTAGTAAACATACCGATGGTGAAAATCTTATCCAAGGTTGAAAAGAGATGCTAACAGCGAGAGAGAAAAATGTTGTGGACTGTCGATATGATAGAGCCGAAAAGTAGACGCAGGAGATATGAAGAATGACAATTAAGGAAGGGAATTGTTAAAATGGACTCCACACTTGGTTAAGGAGGGTATAATTTTATAGGGACTCCAGCTTAATATATTTTTGTCAAGGGGGGTTTGGATTATTTTTAAAAATAAAATAAAAGAGACCTAACTATCCCTGGTTTATCACTTATGTTAAACCTTAACTTTCTAAATTCAACACAAATGGAATGAAACAAACGCGCATTTCCAAAAAAAAAAAAAACACTTCTTTCAAAATTTTCGTTCATGCTTTTATTTTAAATTAACCATACTAATTCTAATATGAAATTACGATTAATTACTTGATTCGATGCTTTATGATCATCCACTAAACTTTTTTGTGTCCCCATTACATTAAATATATCCATTTTTTATTTTTATGTGCAACAACAAATTGTAAATATTAATTAAGATTTATGCTTTATGGTTTATACTAGTGTGGATTATGGGGGGTAATTTCGGAAGTTCACTTTATATTTTTAAGGGGAGACTAATTTATTTGGTCCTCCCCATAACAATTATACAATAAATTAAAATGGTTACTCGGCTTAACCAAATATGAAGTCTCTTTAACAATCCCATTAAGAAAAGATTAATTTTAGCACTTGTCCTTCAAATTAATTAAAATGTGGATTTGAGGGACTGGATTAAAACCAAATGGGCGTTGTTACCCTGCAAACTTAATTATGAAAACAGATATCCTAGAAACTAATACTGCTTCTCAAATTGTCACCAACACCTAATTTCCACTTGGAGAAAAGTCTAAAATATGGGTAGAAAAAGTCCTTACCACCTCTGGAAGAGAATTTATTTCCTTTTCCCTGAATTCCATAAGTCGTACGCTGTTCATTGTATGTAGAAAATTATCGTCAGCATTTCTAAAATTATTTGAAGGCCAATTCCTATCAAAGTCATATCAAATTATTTGAAGGCCAATTCCTATCAAAGGCCAATTCCATAACTCGCTTTGGTTCTCGGGCTAAGTCTATTTTTCCCGTTTACCTAACTAATCATATCCTTCCATGCAAGATTATTGACAACTCCGTCATCAGAGTATACTGCTTGGTAGATGAAATTATAATCGGTTCTTCTACTTCGTCGAGTTATTCTAAGGCTAGAAGTACCGGCAATATGTAATTTTTCAGAAACATTCACTTTACTAGGATCAGAAACTATACGAAATAACGGCTCATGATCATTAGAGCTTTCCTTCTCTATAGCAGACAGACCCGCTGTGTTAACAGGTTTAGAATGGCTTTCAGTAATATCTTTACCATTAATACTCGCGAAATCAAGTCCTGTAGCTGACGAAACATCCATATCCAGAGTTGCTGGAGAGAATTTATTATTTTCTATATCCGAATCAACATGTTATCTTTGAGAATTTGTGGTTTCTATATTAGGCATATTGTTATCCGTCTGTGTTACTTTGTGGATTACTCTAGACTGTAATTTCATATTGTCTTGAACATGTTGCTCTTTACTATCGTCTAGTTTGTTTATACATTCTCATCTTGCAAATTATTATTTATTGCAGAACCATTATTCATGTCCGCTTGTATTGAGTCAACGTGATTTAAATTAATGTCCATTTGACCATTCTGTTGTTTGGGAACCAACTTTTAATCATACTACATCTCCTATAGCTATGACCATTGTTGATGCCTAAAATGGCTGCTAACTACCAAGAGTTCCAAAATTTTGAATCTAAATGTCCAAAACGGAAAAGTGTGCGAGATGCAGTAATAATGTATGGGAAAGTAAAGAACAATGCAATTTATAGTAGTTCGTTTCGGATTAAACCTACGTACACCTTAAACGCTTTGCTGATTTTATTTGACTATTGAGAAAATATAACGAAAGACACCATCACAAGTGAATACAATGATAGTGAAGTTCTATTGATTCTTGTTGTCAAGATTCTCCGCAGCTCGGGAGCGAACGGGAATTTCCAAGGTCTAGAGTGTGTCGGGAAGTTCCGAGGTCCGCGCGGTTGCAGGAAGTTCTGAGGCCCGGGCGGAGTCGGGAGGTTCCGAGGTCCAGGCGGAGTCGAGAGATTCCAGGTCCGGGAAAAGCCGGGAGGTTCAATGGTTCGTGCGAAGTTGGGAGGTTCCACGGTCTAGGCAAAGTCGGGAGGTTCCTGGGTACGTGAGAAGTCGAGAGGTTCTAGGGTCTGGGCGAAGTCGAGAGATTCCATGGTCCCGGCGAAGTCAGGAGGTTCCGAGGTTCGAGCTGAGTCGAGAGGTTCCGAGGTCCTGGCAGAATTGGGGTGTTCCGAGGTCCGAGCGATGTTGGGAGGTTCCAAGGTCTGCGCAAAGCAGGGATGTTCCGAGGTCCAAGCAGGGTCGGGATGTTCCAAGGTCCGAGCAGAGTCGGGATATTCCGAGGTTCGAGTGGTGTCGGGATGTCCCAAGGTCTGGGCGGAGTAGAGAAGTTCTAGGTTACGAGCGGAGTCGAGATGTTTTGGGGTACGAGCGGTGTTAGGAGGGTCCGAGGTCCTGGCCATCACATTCGTGTATGCTTGTATGTAGGTAGTCTTAGCATCGGGTTTGCTCCCAACTGGTCGCTATGTGGGTGCCGGGAAGATGATAATGGTTAGAATGTAGGAGCTAGTGAAGGGCTGGTTCCTCTGGGCCTACTTTGAGATGTGCCTCCGGTAGTACTTCCCGGCGTGCCCCCAGCTAACTTAAGGGTAGCCGAAGCATCTTGTGGAGGAGAATGACTATGACAAAACGAAGAGGAGGCATCTTTTGGAGAATAAGTCTTGCTTTCTGTTTTGTTTCTTTATCTCCGACGACAACCTCAAAGACCACTACATCGTAGAGGACGGTCGCAAGACTGGTGCCCCGAGCCTTCTCCTGAACGTGCCTCCGGTAGTACTTCCTGGTGCCCCCAACTAACTGGAGGGTGACCGGAGCAGCAAATGGAGGAAAAAGGCTATGGTACAACGAAGAGGAAGCATTCATTGGAGAAGAAGGTTTGCTTTCCATTCTTGTTTCGTATCCGACGATTGAGGCAAAGGTGGAAATGAGTTGTAAACCAGTATCTTTGATGACAAACATAGAGTTCGCTGCGCCATGGAAGTTGTGGTGCTTAGTGCTCGAGGATTATGACTTAGCGATGCACTCAGGGTTGAGTTGGTCGAAACTACACTCTCCAGAGACTCCAGTGGGGTAGAGTTCGAGGGCATCGTTGTTTTGCCAAGTGTTGCCTGAATCCAGACCCTTTGGGTCGGGTGGAGCCAAACGTGTAGCACCCCACACCCGCTATGGTCACTCGCTAAGGGAATGCCATAACATCGGTGGAGTATTTTAAGTGAATATAGAACAGAAAAATTACAACAAGACAGATATAAGTAATACTTGAAAATCTTAAAACATCATTTCATTGCAGCAGAAAGTAAAACATGTTTGGTTACATCACAAAACCGTAATAAGAGTCAAGTACAAAATATCCATCCTGATAAATAAAAGTACATAATCCCAATACATGAACTGATAGCCATAAAAGAAAGGGTAAGCTGAGCTCTACATCTATGGTCCAAGCTCCAAAAGAGAATAAAGCAGCCTGATCTAAGCCCACTCGTACCGGGCCCACTCTGATAACCTGAGGGTTGGGGAAAATAAAATAAAAAACAACGGGGTCGGATATAAGTCTGAGTGAGTCCTATAACCCTAACAATACAACCATTAAAGTAATTAGGGTATGACATAAACAAGGTACGGTACCTCTGGGGATAATGACTACACTAAGTAGCCAACTAAACACAGGATGTACTAAGATAACCGAAAAGACGCATTTATCCACCCAAGGATA
Organism: Allium sativum; assembly: GCA_030737875.1. Taxonomy (NCBI): domain Eukaryota; kingdom Viridiplantae; phylum Streptophyta; class Magnoliopsida; order Asparagales; family Amaryllidaceae; genus Allium; species Allium sativum. The sequence goes on along the minus strand of CM060916.1, from coordinate 353,248,353 downwards.
ATTACTAGATTACACCACCCCAGATCTACCCACCCAAGGGTAATTCCTACACTGCACCACACCAGTCCTACCCACCAAGAGTAATTCCTACTTAAAGGTTGATCCCACTAAGTGTACTTAGTAATTTTTTTTTTACCCAGTAGTTTCTTGTACCCCTACACAGGTGCCGTCTGCCCCTATCTTTACTAGGTGTACCCACTACTCCCAAGCGATCGGCTCCCTATCGTAGATACCCGTGCTGGCCCCACAATGGGGTGTATCATTCCCCAAAGTGGCAACCTAATAATATCAACGGTGCACGGCCTATACCTACACGATGCAACAACGTCTTACTTACCAGCCCAGGTCCACACACGTATATGAAACCCGTTGGACTTGCGTTGCCACCGCTAACCCGTTTTGGCCTCTTATAGTCAAGCCCAATATGCGTGTCCCGTCACTCGACTAGAGTCGAGCCCACTAAGATACGTTTGGGATATTGGTTGAAATGGGCCCCCACAAGCTACCACCTAAGCTTGTTATTTTATCTAGTGTATCCCACTTAACCCCTGTTATAATCATGCCCACCTACATGTTAAGGTTTGGTTAAGGCCTCTAATCATATATCAATTGCCACTTAAGGCACCCACTAGATTTCCACATGCCACCCAAAGCACTTACTTAACCCTTTACCCATGTTTAATTACATGTTCCTCTTTGGTTAAGTATTCTAATCGTATTTTCTATTGCCACCCAAGGCAACCCACTAGATTTCCATATGCCACCCAAGGCACCCACTTAACCCCTCATGTCCCTCTACATGCTAATATGGTTAAGTGTTTCTTAATTAATTAATTAAGATCATGGCCTCATAAAGACCTCTCACATTAGACCGTCTTTTATGACCGCTGGATATGCCGGTTGGGTCCGGGCAGCCTTACGTCATAAAAAGGGTCTAACCTCGTGTCTTTACTTTAATCACGTATTTAATTCATGACTAAGACCTCTCACATTGGGCCAATCATTTGTAGCTGCTGGATGGCCGATCGGTTCCGGGCAGACTTCCGCTACAAAAGGGTCCAACCTCGTGTCTTAGTTGATTAATTACACCTAATTAATCATCCCCATATTAATTATCCCTAATTAATATCAGATTTAAAGAATATGGGTAGATCTAACCGAATAGGTAAATTCCCAATTCCATAGCATGGGTAGACCTAACTCAATAGGTAAATTCCCATGGGGTAGACCTAACTCAATAGGTAAATTCCCACTTATGTTCATTTAATTTATGTTACTCTTAAGCATATCCATTCCACATCATTCTATTAACATGCATACTAACCCCATCGTTCCCCACGTAATTCGTTCTCGTAACGTGACATAATAAAAGGGAAGATTCATCACAAATGTCATGGGTTTAGCCAACATAGCATGTAACTTTATCATGGGTTCAAAAGGTGTCAACTTGCATATATGAACATACATTAAACCCAACTAATATTTAACCCAAACTTGCATTATGCATATCATAAAAGAGACAAACTTGCATATGAACTTATATCATAACTTGCATATGAACTTATATCATAACTTGCATATGAACTTATATCATAACTTTCATATAAACATTTATCATAACTTGCATATGAACTTATATCATAACTTGCATATGAACTTGCATCATAACTTGCATATGAACATATATCATAACTTGCATATGAACTTATATCATAACTTGCATATGAACTTGCATAACATGCCATACTTAGTGACAACTTGCATATATTATGCATATCATAAAAAGAGACAAACTTGCATAAAACCAAACACTTAGCATGCATAAAACCAAATACTTAGTATGCATACAATCAAATACTTAGCATGCATAAAATCAAATACTTAGCATGCATAACACCAAATACATAACTTGCATAACATCAAATACTTAGCATGCATAAAACCAAACACTTAGCATGCATAAAACCACATGCATAACTTGCATATCATGTTACATATAACTTGCATATACTCTCACATATAGTTTGCATAACATGTTACATATGCATAAATGTTCAACATAATGTTTTGCATCATAAAACATGGCATTAAACTTGCATATAGCATAAAACTTGCAAATCACATATCATACAAACTTGCTTAAACACATTTATCCACAAACATAGCCATGTCTTATCACATCCTACCATAATCAATTTAACAATTGATTATTAAAGCTATAGGAACTCACCAAAACCAAGATTAGCAAACTTATGTAGTAGAACTAGTTGCTATATAAGAGGAAGATGATGATTAGAGGTTGATTAGCTTGCAACTTTCTTCATAAACTAGTGGAGGCTCCTCTCAAGTTTGATTTTGGCGGCATGGTGGCATCATTTCTATTTTTAGTATGAATTAGGGTAGTATTAGGGTGTATTTATAGGATTAGGGTGTGTTTTAGACCATAGGATTAACCCTAGGTTAGTTTAGGTCCGTCAGATCTTGGAAGCCTCTAGAACTCAGCCCAAACCAGCCAGAAAAACCAGACCTGGTGCACCCAGGCCAACTGGCTCGACACCCCGTGTCGACAGGCAAGTCGACAGGGCAGTCGACTCCCCTGTCGACAGCCCTGTCGACATGGCTAGGGCGGGAATTTTCCCGCCTGGCCCCCGCTGGCTCCAATTTCGAAATCTGATTTTAAGTTTTTAATTCTGTTTTTATCTTAAATTTTCTGCCAACTTCATTGGGCCATAACTGGGCCATACGGACTCCGATTCTCGAAAACTCGGACTCTATTTCGCGTATTTTTCCGAGACGAACGCAATGACGCAGCCCGTTTCCCCCAATTCTCACATCTGAGATTATTTATTCTGTAATTAGTGAATTTTAGCATTAACCGAAATTCGGGGTGTTACAAAACGAGTGGTCGATGTCACACTTATTCGGCTGATGGCCTGCCCCCAAGTCCAGAGACTTAGGAACGAGTTTGTTTATACACGGTTTTGTATTTGATTTGATACTTGTGGTAGTTGTTTATACTTGACCTCGTCATTGATTCGATACCCGAGTCCATTTGTTTATACTCAACCTCTCGTCGATTCGAGACAGGAGTCGGTTTATTTGTACTCTGCCTCGTTGTTGATTCGAGACTGGAGTCGGTTTATTTAAACTTGGCCTCGTCATTGATTCAAGACTCAAGTCAGTTTATACTTGGCCTCGTCGTTGATTCGAGACTCGAATAGGTTTATTTATACTCGGCCTTGTCGTTGTTTCTAGGATCGACTCGGTTTAATTGTACTCGGCCTCGTCGTTGATTCGAGACTTGAGTTGGTTATTTGTAATTTGCCTCGTCGTTGATTCGAGACTCGAGTTGGTTATTTGTAATTTGCCTCGTCGTTGATTCGAGACTCGAGTTGGTTTGTTTATACTCGGTCTAGTCATTGATTCGAGGCTTGTGTCAGTTTATTCATACTCGCCCTCGTCGTTGATTCGATACTCGAGTCGGATTATTTATGCTCGTCCTTGTAGTTGATACGAGACATGAGTAGATTATATATACTCCCCCTTGTCGTTGATTCGAGACTCGAGTCAGTTTATTTATACTCCGCCTCTTTGTTGGTTCGAGACTCGAGTCGCTCCATTTGTACTCGCCCTCTTCGTTGATTCGAGACTCGGGTCGGTTTATTTATACTCGGCCTCGTCATTGATTCGAGACTCGAGTCGGTTTATTTATACTCGTCCTAGTTGTTGGCTTGAGAATCGAGTTGGTTTATTTATACTCAACCTCATCGTTGGTTCGAGAATCAATCGAGTTATTTATACTCAATCTCGTCGTTGGATCAAGACTAGAGTTAGAGGACCGGTTCCCAGCTTTAAAGTGTCGTTCTAATGTTGTGCGCTCGTGTATGTGAGTTGGTCATTATTGCTGTAGTTTTGCTAAGTCGAGGAGACGATCTTGAGGGATGTAGTTGTCAGTCGAGGTCCTAGTTAGTTGGATTTTTTGATGATTGTTGAGTGGCTCAAGGATTCCATGCTGTGGACCCTTTCGGTACTGCTCGAGATGACCTTTGCGGATGAGTTTTTCGATGTTGCCTGCAAATGGCGACAGCTGTTTGTGTCATGTCCATGGATGATGTTGAATCAACAATATTCCTTAAAGCACCTTGGTGCGCTCTTTGTTCCCTTAGGCCTTAGCATTTTGTAGGGGAGGAAACTGCAATATCAAGGTAGATGTTCTCGTGGGTGTCATTGAAAGGAGTGTAGTTGCGGAAAGATGGAAGTCGAAGACGCTTTCTCTAATTGTTGCGACTACCTATTACATTGTCGGTGTGAGAAAGATTGCTTAGAGCGAGAGGTTAGAGTCATTGGATATCTGGGCTTCGTCTCGAGGTAAGTTGTTGAGGCAAGAAGCTCGATTACTTTGTGCTAGCTCTTGGCCTAGGATGTAGTTGGATTTCTCGCAGAATATTTCCAGAGTCTTAGGAATTGGTTAATACTCCCTCGATGAGTTGATCCAGTATAGCCTAAGGGCCTAAGTCTTCGTGTAACAACCAGAATTTCGCTAGACCGAATCTTATTCAAAATTCTAATCTATAGAAACTCGTGTTGGTTTGTCTGGTATCCTACAGAAAAGACAGAGATATAAAATATATCAGAGCTCGGAAAACATCTCACAGTGGAATGGACAAAAAATAATATAATCAAAATATAGCCGTACCTAGATAATAATAATGCATAACCAATATCCAAAGCTATCATATCTTTGCCACAAATCTAACATGCGAGTATGTATGAGGATGGGGTCAGAACACAAGTTTTAGTGACTGGATTTAAGCTACATATTTTTCATAACCCTACATATACTGTTTAGTTACATTTTCTTATTTATTATGTTACCTGGGTTAACAACTCTCAAGGATTACGCACATGTCGTACCCATCTATTTTCAATTGGATTAACCTAATACAATATATATGTAGTTATTCCCAACATTAAGGTACACCCCATGGTACCTCACTCGCACGGTTTCTGCCGTAACGCCACAGAAATATACTCAGCCCCTCATCCTACGTCTGAACGACGTAAAATCTCTATATAACAAAACTATGTTCCGCATAGAACCGCCACCACCATGCTATATAAGCGTACAAACTGCCACCTTAGATCGAATCAGATTCCATCGTAGAGTAATGCCCTAGAGTCAACGATACACCACCCAGAGCAAACATGCATGTATCTAAACATTCTCACGTATGTATCGTCATTCGTACTCGATGCCTTAACCTTTACGATACACCATCCGAAAAGGGTATGCATGTATCCACACATATTATCTACTGTGCCCCGAGTTCCGTAATAGGGCTGCACAAGAATCACAGAACTCGGTCGGGAGCTTTTCAGACACCTGTATACAAGATGCTATGGTCTACATTTTCACGTTGACTATAGTCCCACCAGACACCTCCCTCAACTAGCGAAAGATAAACATAATTGAGAGCTAGTGACATGGCCCGGAAAAACAATAAACAACATCCTAACTGGCATGTCCCACAACCAAAGCCTTGATAGTGAAAGATCGATGGTCTGTAGGTTTAGCTCCCCGCCTTTCCGCATCACACATCACGCTAACCGTCGAAGGCTGGTACCGGACGATTACTATCAATAAGATGGTTAGACTTGCCAAAGGAAAATAGATAAGATGGTCATAACCTACCTAGTCACAAGGCCACAAGATCGTCGAATCACCTATGCCACCCAACAACCTTCTAATTGCCCCTGTCGTGGCAGCCAAGGTATACTCATTGGGTAGTAATGCCCAGCCTCTGCGAGCACAGCCTAAGCGCTGTCGCTGCATAGAGGACTACTAGGAGTACCCTCCACATCCCAGAAAGCTGCGTGCTTCCCCTTCCAGTCCTTCGGAGCCAACAGAATATCAGCAGAACAACAGGCATAACAGGAAGAATAATCAGATGGATGTGCGTTCCCCTCGTGTCTCATGACACCACGATGGTCTACCCCATTGGATTATTCACCTTCAAACGTATGGACTGGTCCAAGCGCCTAAGGTCGATGTGTTATTAGACCCTATGTCTAAACATTTAATTACGCGCTTGCTCAACCTCATCAGATTTCCAGTTAACTTGGTTATTACGGTTGACTTTTTATTTAAGTTACCAAGTTCTTCTTGCTTATCAATTTCAGTTATATAACTTAATCCATTTAAGTTCATTAATAAGCCTTCAACATATTATTCTTATCAGCAGATTTCATATTCTCAGGTTTTCAGTCAACACTTTCTTCTTATCAGCAAGATTCATATTCTTAGGTTTCTCGATTACTTAATGTATAATTAAGTAAAACTTATTGCACTTCATTAGTTTCCCCTCTTTTCTCTACTTATTACAAATAGTAGGATTCAGGTTTTTAGATTAACAGATTACTTAATTTATAATTAAGTAAAACTTATCTCATTACGTAAGTTATCTCACTCCCTCTATCGTTTATTATAACCTAAGTTATAATATCCACTTGTCCCTAGGACAAGCCTACCTATTATTTTTCCTTTTTCCCCCTACAGGTTCATTCATAATAGGTTATTATCATTTCCTGTTCATTCCAATTCTTTTACTGTTGTGACCTTCCTTCGTTTCCATTAATTACAATCAATGCCATTTATTTCTATCTTGTTATATACATATATTCAAATATATGCTTATGCACCAGACCTCTCACATTAAGCTGACCACTTATGGATGCTTGATTTGCTGAGCGGTTCCGGGCAGACTTCTACCACAAGTTGGACTTAACCTTGTGTCTTAGCACCGTGATATGTATGTTTACATACCATACCTCTCACATTAAATTAACCACTTGTAGATGATGGATTTAACGGGCAGTTTCGTGCAGACTTCTACCACAATTTGAATTTAACCTCGTACCTATGTGTGGTTACAATTTTCTATTTATTGTAAATTTAGGCATATTCATTCTTCAAAATTTTATTGTAATTATTACTTACAATCTTTTGGCATGATAATATTCTTAAACAAATATTCATGTTCATTGTAAATTTCATAATTATAGTATTCACAGAAATTCTCAACTCAGCCAAGTGATTAATGGATATAGGCTTCATATAATCCCAACGCATTAAAAAAGTTAAGTATTACAGGTTAGTAGGTTCATATAACCTCAATATATTAAATAGATTTACTTAACCCCACAGATTTAACAGTTTACTTACAGTTTCATTAACATGTTCCACTTAATCTTGAATTAAGCCTACAGATTTACATGTTCATACAACCCCAAATTTCCAGTCATATTCCGCAGTTCTTAATTTCAACAGATTTCAGTAGGTTTATAGTTCAACAGATTAATCATTTCAGCATATTACAACAGGTTAAGCATTTCAGCAGATTTATTATCCAAACTGACTTGCATAGCAAGGTCAACAATGGAATCTGAGTTCATTGCTCTAGATAAAGCCGCGGAAGAAGCAGACTGGCTTAGGGGATTTTTAGAGGACATTCCTAATTGGGAAAAACCAGTATCTCCAATACGTATACATTGTGATAGTCAATCTGCTATAGGAAGGGCGAATGGTACATTGTATAATGGAAAATCTAGACATATTCGTCGTAGGAATAAAACCGTAAGACAACTTCTCTATAATGGAGTTATCACTATAGACTATGTAAGGTCAAAGGATAACATTGCGGATCCACTAACTAAAGGCTTTCCTAGAGAGAAAGTTCAAACCTTATCGATGGGAATGGGTTTAAGACCTATAATCTAAAAGTTTTTCTAAACGGAAACCCCACCTAGTTGACTGGAGATCCCAAGATCTAGGTTCAAAGGGACAACTAAGTTTATAGATAAACTTAACAGCACTGTTAAAATACAAACCATTCCTATGATAAGTCAGTGCACAACCCGTCAGAGAATAGGATAAGCTTAGCTTTTAATGATGTCTATACTGTGGTCTTATAAAAGACCCAAGTGGAGTATTACGGGATACTCTTTATAGAATCACCTACGTGAGTGTGAATGTGCCTCTTCAAAAAGAATTGTAAGGTCGAATTCTTTAAACACTCATGAGACCAAGCGGGTGTTCATGGCAAAAACGAACACAAACAGAGAACCAAGGGGTTAAGAAACAGTTAACGTGTGTAATCTTTATAGACTTACACAAAAGGCTTACAGTTCAAAGACAATCTAGTCCACTGATTCGCCAGTAGGTTATAACGATAAACACTAGGAAAAGTTCAAGGCCATTGTGCTACTTTTACCGATGCGTTAAATATTTCACAAATTTAAGAACAAAATAAAGTAACCTCTCATTCATGTGGGGGATTGTTGGAAATGAATGAGAAGGTTAGGGAAGAAGAGGCTATGTGGTAGTGGAGAAATACAAGTCCCACATTGTGCGTGATTTGTGAATATATCTCCATATATACCAAAGCCCAATATGCTATTTCAAAACAAAAGAAATCAGCAAATGAAGGACTTGAATGAATGGGCTATGTAGTCATTAGGCTTTCGTATTAAATATTAAATATTAAAATGTCAAAGATAAGGGCCTTGGGGCTCTTGGGGTCACGTGATCCAATGGGCCGCCGACTGTTTAATATGCGGAAAAGGTTTCTTTTTGTGCAAATGTGACCGTTTGGACCAGGAGATGCGTCTGTTCGCCTGAACAGTGATCAGATGCGACCATTAGAACCAGCGCGGCTGTACGGACAGTCGCGACTACCCAGAAAGGCACCGCTCCGCCGCTATATATGGGCGTTCTGACAGAGCCACTAATCATCCAGAAAAATTAGTTTGTTCTGTCTTCTTCTTCTTCCCTGCTACTCTGTTCTTAAATTAACTTACTTGAGTTCGTCGTTGCTCTGCATACTGTAAGCGCTACATTGCAGAGATCGGTCCGTTTCATCTTGGGAAACAATTGCACGTATACCTTCAGCGTCGTAGAGGGTGCAATATTTATCTCAAGGAAACAGATTTAATCTGGACTCGGACATTACTGACAGATACTTCTTTCTACTCTTTGTTTTGCTACGGTTTTTTACTGATGCAAATCTGGTCTCGCTTCTTGCCCTTGCTAATTTTGATTCTACTTCAAATTAGTAACACTTCTTGACGTGACAATTGGATAGTGACAATATATTGATTGCTATCAGGTTCGTACTGCAATTGCAATGTTACGAACAACTATCTTGAAACAATATCTTCGTTTTGCAGAAAACGATAATGGCTAAAAGCAATAGTGGTCCTGCTGCACCAACACCACCTGTAACCAATCCTTTTGCACCCGTGGTTACACCTATGGCACTGTCTCATGGAGAAAGGCCAGAAAAGTTCACCGGAGCGGACTTCAAACGTTGGCAGCAAAAGATGCTATTTTACTTGACAACATTGGGCCTTGCAAAGTATAAAACTGAAGATGCAGGCATGAAGAAATTCATCGCTGGGAAATTTCTTGACCTTCTTTCCACAATTATGGCATGACCCCTTGAATTTCTTTGACTTCTTAGGTTGGTTGTCACGTTTTCTCTTATTGGACTACAAGGAGTGGTTTGTAGACACTGGAGCCACTAGGCATATATGCGCAAATAAGTGGATGTTCACAAACTACAAAAGTGCTACTAATGAAGAACAACTGTTTATGGGTAACTCGTCCACATCAAATGTCGAAGGCGAGGGAAAGATTGTGCTGAAATTGACTTCTAGAAAAGAACTCACTCTAAATGATGTTCTCCATGTTCCATATATTCGCAAAAATCTAATTTCAGGATCGTTGCTCAGCAAGCATGGCTTCAAACTGACAATTGTGGTTGATAAATTTGTGTTTTTTAAGAATGGAGTGTACATAGGAAAGGGTTATGTATGTGATGGCCTATTTAAAGCTAATGTAACCACTGTTGTACCAAACGATGATATGAATAAAATTGAATCTTCTCCTTACATGGTTGACTCTCCTAATCTATGGCATTCTAGACTAGGTCATGTGAATTTTGATACTTTACAAAAACTGATCAATCTAGAATTCATACCTAAGTGTATAATTTATTCAAATTACAAATGTCAAATTTGTGCTGAAGCCAAATTGACAAGAACCTCATTTCATCATGTTGAAAGAGAAACCGAACCTCTAGACTTAATACATACTGATGTATGTGACTTGAAAATGTGTCAAACTAGAGGAGGAAAAAGGTACTTCATCACATTTATAGATGATTGTACAAGATACTGTCATGTATATCTCCTTAGAAGCAAGGATGAGGCATTCGATATGTTTAAACAGTATAAGGCAGAAGTTGAGAATCAACTCAACAGAAAAATTAAAGCTTTAAGAAGTGATAGAGGAGGAGAATATGAGTTTCCATTTGAGGAATTCTGTGGTGGGCATGGTATAATACACCAAACTACAGCTCCTTATTCACCTCAATCCAACGGTATAGCCGAACGGAAGAATAGAACTCTTAAAAAAATAATGAATGCCTTACTAATAAGCTCTGGCTTGCCAGATAACTTTTGGGGAGAAGCTGGTCTTTCGACAAATCATATTTTAAATAAAATACCACGAAAGAAAACTTCTAAGACTCCCCATGAACTTTGGAAAAACAGACCACCATCCTACAAATACTTAAAAGTGTGGGGGTGTCTTGCCAAAGTAGAAATTCCAAAACCGAAAAAGGTCAAAATAGGACCAAAGACTATAGATTGCATATTCATTGGATATGCTCATAATAGTAGTGCATATCGATTTTTGGTGTACAAATCTGAAATTGATGACATTCATGAAAACACCATTATCGAGTCTCGAAATGCAAGATTCTTTGAACACATTTATCCTATAAAAACCTCTATTGAAACTAGTGTTCAAAAGAGGCCAAGAGATCTAGATACTCCCGAGTATAATGATGATTAAAGAAAAATGAATGATGAAACTGAGATAGAGGAACCGAGAAGAAGCAAGCGACAAAGGGCCTCTAAATCCTTTGGACCTGATTTCTATGCATATATGATAGAAAATGAACCTCTAACTTACCAACAAGCAATGTCATCTCCCGATGCTCCTTATTGGAAAGAAGCCGTCAATAGTGAAATTGAATCCATTCTACAAAACCATATGTGGAAACTAGTGGATCTCCCTAAAGGATCAAAACCACTAGGATATAAATGGATATTTAAGAAGAAACTAAAGGCTAACGGCTCAGTAGACAAGTATAAAGCAAGACTTGTAATAAAAGGATTCAGATAGAAGGAAGATTTGGATTACTTTGATACATATTCTCCAGTTACCAGAATAACATCAATTAGGATGCTTATTGCAATCGCATCTATATTGAAATTGGAAATACACCAAATGGATGTGAAAACTGCGTTTTTGAACGGTGAACTGGAAGAAGAAATATATATTCAGCAACCAGAAGGGTTTCTAAGCCCAGGAAATGAAAATAACGTGTGCAAATTAGTAAAATCTCTTTATGGCCTTAAACAAGCACCAAAACAATGGCATGAGAAATTTGATGAAACAATGTTATCAAATGGATTCAAAATAAATGAATCAGATAAATGTGTCTATATAAAATATATAGATGTTGGATATGTTATTGTTTGTCTCTACGTTGATGATTTACTGATACTAGGAAATAATAAGGCCATAATAAAATCTACGAAGGACATGCTATCCTCTAGATTTGATATGAAGGACCTAGGAGTGGCCGATGTAATTTTGGGTGTAAAAATTATAAAGACACCACAGGGATATGCGTTATCTCAGTCACATTACATTGCTAAAATTCTTGAAAAATTCAAGCAGTATAATATAACTACTGCAAAATCACCAGTAGATATGAACCAAAATTGGGTAAAGAACACTGGTGATGGTATATATCAGCTTGAATACTCACGTATACTGGGAAGTATTATGTATGTCATGAATTGCACTAGGCCTGATATTGCGTACGCAGTAAGCAAGCTAAGTAGATATACCAGCAATCCTGGTAAAAATCATTGGAAAGCAATAATCAGAGTCCTAGGATATCTAAAGTACACACAAAACTATGTGTTGCAATATGATAAGTATCCTTCAGTAATAGAAGGATATAGTGATGCCAATTGGATAACGGGCTCAAATGACACAAAATCCACAAGTGGATATGTGTTTACATTAGGAAATGGAGCAATTTCGTGGAAATCATCCAAACAGACTTGCATAGCAAGTTCAACAATGGAATCCGAGTTCATTGCTCTAGATAAAGCCGCGGAAGAAGCAGACTGGCTTAGGGGTTTTTTAGAGGACATTCCAAATTGGGAAAAACCAGTACCTCCAATATGTATACATTGTGATAGTCAATCTGCTATAGGAAGGGCGAATAGTACATTGCATAATGGAAAATCTAGACATATTTGTCGTAGGCATAAAACCATAAGACAACTTCTCTTTAATGGAGTTATCACTATAGACTATGTAAGGTCAAAGGATAACATTGCGGATCAACTAACTAAAGGCTTGCCTAGAGAGAAAGTTCAAACCTTATCGATGGTAATGGGTTTAAGACCTATAATCAAAAAAAAATTCTAAACGGAAACCCCACCTAGTAGACTGGAGATCCCAAGATCTAGGTTCAAAGGGACAACTAAGTTTATAGATAAACTTAATGGCACAGTTAAAATACAAACCATTCCTATGATAAGTCAGTGCACAACCCGTCAGAGAATAAGATAAGCTTAGCTTTTAATGATGTCTATACTGTGGTGTTATAAAAGACCCAAGTGGAGTATTACGGGATATTCTTTATAGAATCACCTACGTGAGCCTGAAGGCGCCGCTTCAAAAAGAATTGTAAGGTCGAATTCTTTAAACACTCATGAGACCAAGCAGGTGTTCATGGCAAAAACGAACACAAACAGAGAACCAAGGGGTTAAGAAACAGTTAACGTGTGTAATCTTTAAAGACTTACACAAAAGGCTTACAGTTCAAAGACAATCTAGTCCACTGATTCGCCAGTAGGTTAAAACGATAAACACTAGGAAAAGTTCAAGGCCATTGTGCTACTTTTACCGATGCGTTAAATATTTCACAAATTTAAGAACAAAATAAAGTAACCTCTCATTCATCTGGGGGATTGTTGGAAATGAATGAGAAGGTTAGGAAAGAAGAGGCTATGTGGTAGTGGAGAAATACAAGTCCCACATTGTGTGTGATTTATGAATATATCTCCATATATACCAAAGCCCAATATGCTATTTCAAAACAAAAGAAATGAGCACATGAAGGACTTGAATGAATGGGCTATGTAGGCATTGGGCTTTCATATTAAATATTAAAATGTCAAATATATGGGCCTTGAGCCTTAGTGCTCTTGGGGTCTCGTGATCCAATGGGCCGCCGACTGTTTAATATGCGGAAAAAGTTTCTTTTCGCGCAAATGCGACCGTTTGGACCAGGGGATGCGTCTGTTCGCCTGAACAGTGATCAGATGCGACCATTTGAACCAGCGCGGCTGTACGGACAGTCGCGACTACCCAGAAAGGCACCCCTCTGCCGCTATATATGGGCGGTCTGACAGAGCCACTGATCATCTAGAAAAATTAGTTCGTTCTGTCTTCTTCTTCTTCCCTGTTGCTCTGTTCTTAAATTATCTTACTTGAGTTCATCGTTGCTCTGCATACTGTAAGCGCTACATTGCAGAGATCGGTCCGTTTCATCTTGGGAAACAATTTCTCGTATACCTTCAGCGCCATAGAGGGGGCAATATTGTTTCAAGGAAACAAATTTAATCTGGACTCGGACATTACTGACAGGTACTTCTTTCTACTCTTTGTTTTGCTACGGTTTTTTACTGTTGCAAATCTGGTCACGCTTTTTGCTGTTGCTAATTTTGATTCTACTTCGAATTAGTAACACTTCTTGACGTGACGATTGGATAGTGACAATATATTGATTGCTATGAGGTTCGTACTGCAATTGCATTGTTACGAACAACTATCTTGAAACAATATCTTCGTTTTGTAGAAAACGATAATGGCTAAAAGCAATAGTGGTCCTGCTGCGCCAACACCACCTGTAACCAATCCTTTTGCATCCGTGGTTACACCAATGGCACTGTCTCACGGAGAAAGGCCAGAAAATTCATCGGAGCGGACTTCAAACGTTGGCAGCAAAAGATGCTATTTTACTTGACAACATTGGGCCTTGCAAAGTATAAAACTGAAGATGCACGCATGAAGAAATTCATCGCTGGAAAATTTCTTGACCTTCTTTCCACAAATATGGCATGACCCCTTGAATTTCTTTGACTTTTTAGGTTGGTTGTAACGTTTTCTCTTATTGGACTACAAGGAGTGGTTTGTAGACACTGGAGCCACTAGGCATATATGCGCAAATAAGTGGATGTTCACAAACTACAAAAGTGCTACTAATGAAGAACAACTGTTTATGGGTAACTCGTCCACATCAAAGGTTGAAGGCAAGGGAAAGTTTGTGCTGAAATTGACTTCTGGAAAAGAACTCACTCTAAATGATGTTCTCCATGTTCCAGAAATTCGCAAAAATCTAATTTCAGGATTGTTGCTCAGCAAGCATGGCTTCAAACTGACACTTGTGGCTGATAAATTTGTGTTGTCTAAGAATGGAGTGTACATAGGAAAGGGTTATGTATGTGATGGCCTATTTAAGGCTAATGTAACCACTGTTGTACCAAATGATGATATGAATAAAATTGAATCTTCTGCTTACATGGTTGACTCTCCTAATCTATGGCATTCTAGACTAGGTCATGTGAATTTTGATACTTTACAAAAACTGATCAATCTAGAATTCATACCTAAGTGTATAATTTATTCAAATTACAAATGTCAAATTTGTGCTGAAGCCAAATTGACAAGAACCTCATTTCATCATGTTGAAAGAGAAACCGAACCTCTAGACTTAATACATACTGATGTATGTGACTTGAAAATGTGTCAAACTAGAGGAGGAGAAAGGTACTTCATCACATTTATAGATGATTGTACAAGATACTGTCATGTATATCTCCTTAGAAGCAAGGATGAGGCATTCGATATGTTTAAACAGTATAAGGCAGAAGTTGAGAATCAACTCAACAGAAAAATTAAAGCTTTAAGAAGTGATAGAGGAGGAGAATATGAGTTTCCATTTGAGGAATTCTGTGGTGGGCATGGTATAATACACCAAACTACAGCTCCTTATTCACCTCAATCCAACGGTATAGCCGAACGGAAGAATAGAACTCTTAAAAAAATAATGAATGCCTTACTAATAAGCTCTGGCTTGCCAGATAACTTTTGGGGAGAAGCTGGTCTTTCGACAAATCATATTTTAAATAAAATACCACGAAAGAAAACGTCTAAGACTCCCCATGAACTTTGGAAAAACAGACCACCATCCTACAAATACTTTAAAGTGTGGGGGTGACTTGCCAAAGTATAAATTCCAAAACCGAAAAAGGTCAAAATAGGAGCAAAGACTATAGATTGCATATTCATTGGATATGCTCATAATAGTAGTGCATATCGATTTTTGGTGTACAAATCTGAAATTGATGACATTCATGAAAACACCATTATCGAGTCTCGAAATGCAAGATACTTTGAACACATTTATCCTCTAAAAACCTCTATTGAAACTAGTGTTCAAAAGAGGCCAAGAGATCTAGATACTCCCGAGTATAATGATGATCAAAGAAAAATGAATGATGAAACTGAGATAGAGGAACCGAGATGGAGCAAGCGACAAAGGACCTCTAAATCCTTTGGACCTGATTTCTAAGCATATATGATAGAAAATGAACCTCTAACTTACCAACAAGCAATGTCATCTCCCGATGCTCCTTATTGGAAAGAAGCCGTCAATAGTGAAATAGAATCACTTCTACAAAACCATATGTGGGAACTAGTGGATCTCCCTAAAGGATCAAAACCACTAGGATATAAATGAATATTTAAGAAGAAACTAAAGGCTGACGGCTCAGTAGACAAGTATAAAGCAAGACTTGTAATAAAAGGATTCAGATAGAAGGAAGATCTGGATTACTTTGATACATATTCTCCAGTTACTAGAATAACATCAATTAGGATGCTTATTGCAATCGCATCTATATTGAATTTGGAAATACACCAAATGGATGTGAAAACTGCGTTTTTGAATGGTGACCTGGAAGAAGAAATATATATGCAGCAACCAGAACGGTTTCTAAGCCCGGGAAATGAAAATAAGGTGTGAAAATTAGTAAAATCTCTTTATGGCCTTAAACAAGCACCAAAACAATGGCATGAGAAATTTGATGAAACAATGTTATCAAATGGATTCAAAATAAATGAATCAGATAAAAGCGTCTATATAAAATATACATATGTTGGATATATCATTGTTTGTCTCTACGTTGATGATTTACTGATCCTAGGAAATAATAAGGCCATAATAAAATCTACGAAGGACATGCTATCCTCTAGATTTGATATGAAGGTCCTAGGAGTGGCCGATGTAATTTTGGGTGTAAAAATTATAAAGACACCACAGGGATATGCGTTATCTCAGTCACATTACATTGCTAAAATTCTTGAAAAATTCAAGTAGTAAATATAACTACTGCAAAATCACCAGTAGATATGAACCAAAATTGGATAAAGAACACTGGTGATGGTATATTTCTGCTTGAATACTCATGTATACTGGGAAGTATTATGTATGTCATGAATTGCACTAGGCCTGATATTGCGTACGCTGTAAGCAAGCTAAGTCAATATACCAGCAATCGTGGTAAAAATCATTGGAAAGCAATAATCAGAGTCCTAGGATATCTAAAGTACACACAAAACTATGTGTTGCAATATGATAAGTATCCTTCAGTAATAGAAGGATATAGTGATGCCAATTGGATAACGGGCTCAAATGACACAAAATCCAGAAGTGGATATGTGTTTACATTAGGAAATGGAGCAATTTCGTGGAAATCATCCAAACAGACTTGCATAGAAGGTCAACAATGGAATCTGAGTTCATTGCTCTAGATAAAGCCGCACAAGAAGCAGACTGGCTTATGGGTTTTTTAGAGGACATTCCAAATTGGGAAAAACCAGTACCTCCAATACGTATACATTGTGATAGTCAATCTGCTATAGGAAGGGCGAATAGTACATTGTATAATGGAAAATCTAGACATATTCGTCGTAGGCATAAAACCATAAGACAACTTCTCTCTAATGGAGTTATCACTATAGACTATGTAAGGTCAAAGGATAACATTGCGGATCCACTAACTAAAGGCTTGCCTAGAGAGAAAGTTCAAACCTTATCGATGGGAATGGGTTTAAGACCTATAATCTAAAAGTTTTTCTAAACGGAAACCCCACCTAGTTGACTGGAGATCCCAAGATCTAGGTTCAAAGGGACAACTAAGTTTATAGATAAACTTAATGGCACTGTTAAAATACAAACCATTCCTATGATAAGTCAGTGCACAACCCGTCGGAGAATAGGATAAGCTTAGCTTTTAATGATGTCTATACTGTGGTGTTATAAAAGACTCAAGTGGAGTATTACGGGATACTTTTTATAGAATCACCTACGAGAGTGTGAAGGCGCCGCTTCAAAAAGAATTATAAGTTCGAATTCTTTAAACACTCATGAGACCAAGCAGGTGTTCATGGCAAAAACGAACACAAACAGGGAACCAAGGGGTTAAGAAACAGTTAACGTGTGTAATCTTTATAGACTTACACAAAAGGCTTACAGTTCAAAGACAATCTAGTCCACTGATTCGCCAGTAGGTTATAACGATAAACACTAGGAAAAGTTCAAGGCCATTGTGCTACTTTTACCGATGCGTTAAATATTTCACAAATTTAAGAACAAAATAAAGTAACCTCTCAATCATGATTGGGATTGTTGGAAATGAATGAGAAGGTTAGGGAAGAAGAGGCTATGTGGTAGTGGAGAAATACAAGTCCCACATTGTGTGTGATTTGTGAATATATCCCCATATATACCAAAGCCCAATATGCTATTTCAAAACAAAAGAAATGAGCATATGAAGGACTTGAATGAATGGGATATGTAGGCATTGGGCTTTCATATTAAATATTAAAATGTCAAAGATAAGGGCCTTGGGCCTTGGGGCTCTTGGGGTCTCGTGATCCAATGGGCCGCCGACTGTTTAATATGCGGAAAAGGTTTCTTTTTGCGCAAATGCGACCGTTTGGACCAGGGGATGCGTCTGTTCGCCTGAACAGTGATCAGATGCGACCATTTGAACCAGCGCGGCTGTACGGACAGTCGCGACTACCCAGAAAGGCACCCCTCCACCGCTATATACGGGCGGTCTGACAGAGCCACTGATCATCCAGAAAAATTAGTTCGTTATGTCTTCTTCTTCTTCCCTGCTGCTCTGTTCTTAAATCAACTTACTTGAGTTTGTCGTTGCTCGGCATATTGTAAGTGCTACATTGCAGAGATCGGTCCGTTTCATCTAGGGAAACAATTGCTCGTATACCTTCAGCGCCGTAGAGGGGGCAATATTGTTTCAAGGAAACATATTTAGTCTGGACTCGGACATTACTGACAGGTACTTCTTTCTACTCTTTTTTTTGCTACAGTTTTTAACTGTTGCAAATCTGTTCACGCTTTTTGCCGTTGCTAATTTTGATTCTACTTTGAATTAGTAACACTTCTTGACGTGACAATTGGATAGTCACAATACATTGATTGCTATCAAGTTCGTACTGCAATTGCATTGTTACGAACAACTATCTTGAAACAATATCTTCGTTTTGCAGAAAACGATAATGGCTAAAAGAAATAGTGGTCCTGCTGCGCCAACACCACCTGTAACCAATCCTTTTGCACCTGTGGTTACACCAATGGCACTGTCTCACGGAGAAAGGCCAGAAAAGTTCACCGGAGCGGACTTCAAACGGTTGCAGCAAAAGATGCTATTTTACTTGACAACATTGGGCCTTGCAAAGTATAAAACTGAAGATGCACGCATGAAGAAATTCATCGCTGGGAAATTTCTTGACCTTCTTTCCACAATTATGGCATGACCCCTTGAATTTCTTTGACTTCTTAGGTTGGTTGTCGCGTTTTCTCTTGTTGGACTACAAAGAGTGGTTTGTGGACACTGGAGCCACTAGGCATATATGCGCAAATAAGTGGATGTTCACAAACTACAAAAGTGCTACTAATGAAGAACGACTGTTTATGGGTAACTCGTCCACATCAAAGGTCGAAGGCAAGGGAAAGATTGTGCTGAAATTGACTTCTGGAAAAGAACTCACTCGAAATGATGTTCTCCATGTTCCATAAATTCAAAAAAATCTAATTTCAGGATCGTTGCTCAGCAAGCATGGCCTCAAACTGACACTTGTGGCTGATAAATTTGTGTTGTCTAAGAATGGAGTGTACATAGGAAAGGGTTATGTATGTGATGGCCTATTTAAGGCTAATGTAACCACTGTTGTACCAAACGATGATATGAATAAAATTGAATCTTCTGCTTACATGGTTGACCCTCCTAATCTATGGCATTCTAGACTAGGTCATGTGAATTTTGATACTTTACAAAAACTAATCAATCTAGAATTCATACCTAAGTGTAGAATTGATTCAAATTACAAATGTCAAATTTGTGCTGAAGCCAAATTGACAAGAACCACATTTCATCATGTTGAAAGAGAAACCGAACCTCTAGACTTAATATATACTGATGTATGTGACTTGAAAATGTGTCAAACTAGAGGAGGAAAAAGGTACTTCATCACATTTATAGATGATTGTACAAGATACTATCATGTATATCTCCTTAGAAGCAAGGATGAGGCATTCGATAAGTTTAAACAGTATAAGGCAGAAGTTGAGAATCAACTCTACAGAAAAATTAAAGATTTAAGAAGTGATAGAGGAGGAGAATACGAGTTTCCATTTGAGGAATTCTGTGGTGAGCATGGTATAATACACCAAACTACAGCTCCTTATTCACCTCAATCCAACGGTATAGCCGAACGGAAGAATAGAACTCTTAAAGAAATGATGAATGCCTTACTAATAAGCTCTGGCTTGCCAGATAACTTTTGGGGAGAAGCTATTCTTTCGGCAAATCATATTTTAAATAAAATACCACGAAAGAAAACGTCTAAGACTCCCCCATGAACTTTGGAAAAACAGACCACCATCCTACAAATACTTAAAAGTGTGGGGGTGTCTTGCCAAAGTAGAAATTCCAAAACCGAAAAAGGTCAAAATAGGACCAAAGACTATAGATTGCATATTCATTGGATATGCTCATAATAGTAGTGCATATCAATTTTTGGTGTACAAATCTGAAATTGATGACATTCATGAAAACACCATTATCGAGTCTCGAAATGCAAGATTCTTTGAACACATTTATCCTATAAAAACCTCTATTGAAACTACTGTTCAAAAGAGGCCCAGAGATCTAGATACTTCCGAGTATAATGATGATTAAAGAAAAATGAATGATGAAACTGAGATAGAGGAACCGAGAAGAAGCAAGCGACAAAGGGCCTCTAAATCCTTTGGACCTGATTTCTATGCATATATGATAGAAAATGAACCTCTAACTTACCAACAAGCAATGTCATCTCCCGATGCTCCTTATTGGAAAGAAGCCGTCAATAGTGAAATAGAATCCATTCTACAAAACCATACGTGGGAACTAGTGGATCTCCCTAAAGGATCAAAACCACTAGGATATAAATGGATATTTAAGAAGAAACTAAAGGCTGACGGCTCAGTAGACAAGTATAAAGCAAGACTTGTAATAAAAGGATTAAGACAGAAGGAAGATCTGGATTACTTTGATACATATTCTCCAGTTACCAGAATAACATCAATTAGGATGCTTATTGCAATTGCATCTATATTGAATTTGGAAATACACCAAATGGATGTGAAAACTGCGTTTTTGAACGGTGAACTGGAAGAAGAAATACATATGCAGCAACCAGAAGGGTTTCTAAGCCCAGGAAATGAAAATAAGGTGTGCAAATTAGTAAAATCTCTTTATGGCCTAAAACAAGCACCAAAACAATGGCATGAGAAATTTGATGAAACAATGTTATCAAATGGATTCAAAATAAATGAATCAGATAAATGCGTCTATATAAAATATATAGATGTTGGATATGTCATTGTTTGTCTCTACGTTGATGATTTACTGATCCTAGGAAATAATAAGGCCATAATAAAATCTACGAAGGAAATGCTATCCTCTAGATTTGATATGAAGGACCTAGGAGTAGCCGATGTAATTTTGGGTCTAAAAATTATAAAGACACCACAGGGATATGCGTTATCTCAGTCACATTACATTGCTAAAATTCTTGAAAAATTCAAGCAGTATAATATAACTACTGCAAAATCACCAGTAGATATGAACCAAAATTGGGTACAGAACACTGGTGATGTTATATATCAGCTTGAATACTCACATATACTGGGAAGTATTATGTATGTCATGAATTGCACTAGGCCTGATATTGCGTACGCTGTAAGCAAGCTAAGTAGATATACCAGCAATCCTGGTAAAAATCATTGGAAAGCAATAATCAGGGTCCTAGGATATCTAAAGTACACACAAAACTATGTGTTGCAATATGATAAGTATCCTTCAGTAATAGAAGGATATAGTGATGCCAATTGGATAACGGGCTCAAATGACACAAAATCCAGAAGTGGATATGTGTTTACATTAGGAAATGGAGCAATTTCGTGGAAATCATCCAAACAGACTTGCATAGCAAAGTCAACAATGGAATCTGAGTTCATTGCTCTAGATAAAGCCAAGGAAGAAGCAGACTGGCTTAGGGGTTTTTTAGAGGACATTCCAAATTGGGAAAAACCAGTACCTCCAATATGTATACATTGTGATAGTCAATCTGCTATAGGAAGGGCGAATAGTACATTGTATAATGAAAAATCTAGACATATTCGTCGTAGGCATAAAACCATACGACAACTTTACTCAAATGGAGTTATCACTATAGACTATGTAAGGTCAAAGGATAACATTGCGGATCCACTAACTAAAGGCTTGCCTAGAGAGAAAGTTCAAACCTTATCGATGGGAATGGGTTTAAGACCTATAATCTAAAAGTTTTTCTAAATGGAAACCCCACCTAGTTGACTGGAGATACCAAGATCTAGGTTCAAAGGGACAACTAAGTTTATAGATAAACTTAATGGCACTGTTAAAATACAAACCATTCCTATGATAAGTCAGTGCACAACCCGTCGGAGAATAGGATAAGCTTAGCTTTTAATGATGTCTATACTGTGGTGTTATAAAAGACTCAAGTGGAGTATTACGGGATACTTTTTATAGAATCACCTACGAGAGTGTGAAGGCGCCGCTTCAAAAAGAATTATAAGTTCGAATTCTTTAAACACTCATGAGACCAAGCAGGTGTTCATGGCAAAAACGAACACAAACAGGGAACCAAGGGGTTAAGAAACAGTTAACGTGTGTAATCTTTATAGACTTACACAAAAGGCTTACAGTTCAAAGACAATCTAGTCCACTGATTCGCCAGTAGGTTATAACGATAAACACTAGGAAAAGTTCAAGGCCATTGTGCTACTTTTACCGATGCGTTAAATATTTCACAAATTTAAGAACAAAATAAAGTAACCTCTCATTCATGTGGGGGATTGTTGGAAATGAATGAGAAGGTTAGGGAAGAAGAGGCTATGTGGTAGTGGAGAAATAAAAGTCCCACATTGTGTGTGATTTGTGAATATATCTCCATATATACCAAAGCCCAATATGCTATTTCAAAACAAAAGAAATGAGCACATGAAGGACTTGAATGAATGGGCTATGTAGTCATTGGGCTTTCGTATTAAATATTAAAATGTCAAAGATAAGGGCCTTAGGGCTCTTGGGGTCACGTGATCCAATGGGCCGCCGACTGTTTAATATGCGGAAAAGGTTTCTTTTTGCGCAAATGCGACCGTTTGGACCATGGGATGCGTCTGTTCGCCTAAACAGTGATCAGATGCGACCATTTGAACCAGCACGGCTGTACGGACAGTCGCGACTACCCAGAAAGGCACCCCTCCGCCGCTATATATGTGCGGTCTGACAGAACCACTGATCATCCAGAAAAATTAGTTTGTTCTGTCTTCTTCTTCTTCCCTGCTGCTCTGTTCTTAAATTAACTTACTTGAGTTCGTCCTTGCTCTGCATACTGTAAGCGCTACATTGCCGAGATCGGTCCATTTCATCTTGGGAAACAATTGCTAGTATACCTTCAGCGCTGTAGAGGGGGCAATATTGTTTCAAGGAAACATATTTAATCTGGACTCGGACATTACTGACAGGTACTTCTTTCTACTCTTTGTTTTGCTACGGTTTTTAACTGTTGCAAATCTGGTCACGCTTTTTGCCGTTGCTAATTTTGATTCTACTTCGAATTAGTAACACTTTTTGTCGTGACAATTGGATAGTGAAAATATATTGATTGCTATCAGGTTCGTACTGCAATTGCATTGTTACGAACAACTATCTTGAAACAATATCTTCGTTTTGCAGAAAACGATAATGGCTAAAAGCAATAGTGGTCCTGCTGCGCCAACACCACCTGTAACCAATCCTTTTGCATAGCAAGGTCAACAATGGAATCTGAGTTCATTGCTCTAGATAAAGCTGCGGAAGAAGCAGACTAGCTTAGGAGTTTTTTAGAGGACATTCCAAATTGGGAAAAACCAGTACCTCCAATATGTATACATTGTGATAGTCAATCTGCTATAGGAAGGGCGAATATTACATTGTATAATGGAAAATCAAGACATATTCGTCGTAGGCATAAAACCATAAGACAACTTCTCTCTAATGGAGTTCTCACTATAGACTATGTAAGGTCAAAGGATAACATTGCGGATCCACTAACTAAAGGCTTTCCTAGAGAGAAAGTTCAAACCTTATCGATGGGAACGGGTTGAAGACCTATAATCTAAAAGTTTTTCTAAACGGAAACCCCACCTAGTTGACTGGAGATCCCATGATCTAGGTTCAAAGGGACAACTAAGTTTATAGATAAACTTAATGGCACTGTTAAAATACAAACCATTCCTATGATAAGTCAGTGCACAACCCGTCAGAGAATAGGATAAGCTTAGCTTTTAATGATGTCTATACTGTGGTGTTATAAAAGACCCAAGTGGAGTATTACGGGATACTCTTTATAGAATCACCAACGTGAGTGTGAAGGCGCCGCTTCAAAAAGAATTGTAAGGTCGAATTCTTTAAACACTCACGAGACCAAGCAGGTGTTCATGGCAAAAACGAACACAAACAGAGAACCAAGGGGTTAAGAAACAGTTAACGTGTGTATGTTTATAGACTTACACAAAAGGCTTACAGTTCGAAGACAATCTAGTCCACTGATTCGCCAGTAGGTTATAACGATAAACACTAGGAAAAGTTCAAGGCCATTGTGCTACTTTTACCGATGCGTTAAATATTTCACAAATTCAGGAACAAAATAAAGTAACCTCTCATTCATGTGGGGGATTGTTGGAAATGAATGAGAAGGTTAGGGAAGAAGAGGCTATGTGGTAGTGGAGAAATACAAGTCCCACATTGTGTGTGATTTGTGAATATATCTCCATATATACCAAAGCCCAATATGCTATTTCAAAACAAAAGAAATGAGCACATGAAGGACATGAATGAATGGGCTATGTAGGCATTGGGCTTTCATATTAAATATTAAAATGTCAAAGATAAGGGCCTTGGGCCTTGGGGCTCTTGGGGACTCGTGTTCTAATGGGCCGCCGACTGTTTAATATGCGGAAAAGGTTTCTTTTTGCGCAAATGCGGCTGTTTGGACCAGGGGATGCGTCTGTTCGCCTGAACAGTGATCAGATGCTACCATTTGAACCAACGCGGCTGTATGGACAGTCGCGACTACCCAGAAAGGCACCCCTCCAACGCTATATATGGGCGGTCTGACAGAGCCATTGATCATCCAGAAAAATTAGTTCGTTCTGTCTTCTTCTTCCCTGCTGCTCTGTTCTTAAATTAACTTACATGAGTTCGTCGTTGCTCTGCATACTGTAAGCGCTACATTGCTGAGATCAGTCCATTTCATCTTGCGAAAGAATTTCTCGTATACCTTCAGCGCCGTAGAGCGGGCAATATTGTTTCAAGGAAACAGATTTAATCTGGACTCGGACATTACTGACAGGTACTTCTTTCTACTCTTTGTTTTGCTACGGTTTTTTACTGTTGCAAATTTGGTCACGCTTTTTGCCGTTGCTAATTTTGATTCTACTTCGAATTAGTAACACTTCTTGACGTGACAATTGGATAGTGACAATATATTGATTGCTATCAGGTTCGTACTGCAATTGCATTGTTACGAACAACTATCTTGAAACAATATCTTCGTTTTGCAGAAAACGATAATGGCTAAAAGCAATAGTGGTCCTGCTGCGCCAACACCACCGGTAACCAATCCTTTTGCACCCGTGGTTACACCAATGGCACTGTCTCACGGAGAAAGGCCAGAAAAGTTCACCGGAGCGGACTTCAAACGTTGGCAGCAAATGATGCTATTTTACTTGACAACATTGGGCCTTGCAAAGTATAAAACTGAAGATGCAGGCATGAAGAAATTCATCGCTGGGAAATTTCATGACCTTCTTTCCACAATTATGGCATGACCCCTTGAATTTCTTTGACTTCTTAGGTTGGTTGTCACGTTTTCTCTTATTGGACTACAAGGAGTGGTTTGTAGACACTGGAGCCACTAGGCATATATGCGCAAATAAGTGGATGCTCACAAACTACAAAAGTGCTACTAATGAAGAACAACTGTTTATGGGTAACTCGTCCACATCAAAGGTCCAAGGCAAGGGAAAGATTGTGCTGAAATTGACTTCTGGAAAAGAACTCACTCTAAATGATGTTCTCCATGTTCCAGAAATTCGCAAAAATCTAATTTCAGGATCGTTGCTCAGCAAGCATGGCTTCAAACTGACACTTGTGGCTGATAAATTTGTGTTGTCTAAGAATGGAGTGTACATAGGAAAGCGTTATGTATGTGATGGCCTATTTAAAGCTAATGTAACCACTGTTGTACCAAACGATGATATGAATAAAATTGAATCTTCTGCTTACATGGTTGACTCTCCTAATCTATGGCATTCTAGACTAGGTCATGTGAATTTTGATACTTTACAAAAACCGATCAATCTAGAATTCATACCTAAGTGTAGAATTGATTCAAATTACAAATGTCAAATTCTTGTTGAAGCCAAATTGACAAGAACCTCAGTTCATCATGTTGAAAGAGAAACCGAACCTCTAGACTTAATACATACTGATTTATGTGACTTGAAAATGTGTCAAACTAGAGGAGCAAAAAGGTACTTCATCACATTTATAGATGATTGTACAAGATACTGTCATGTATATCTCCTTAGAAGCAAGGATGAGGCATTCGATATGTTTAAACAGTATAAGGCAAAAGTTGAGAATCAACTCAACAGAAAAATTAAAGCTTTAAGAAGTGATAGAGGAGGAGAATATGAGTTTCAATTTGAGGAATTCTGTGCTGAGCACGGTATAATACACCAAACTACAACTCCTTATTCACCTCAATCCAACGGTATAGCCGAACGAAAGAATAGAACTCTTAAAGAAATTATGAATGCCTTTCTAATAAGCTCTGGCTTGCCAGATAACTTTTGGGGAGAAGCTATTCTTTCGGCAAATCATATTTTAAATAAAATACCACGAAAGAAAACGTCTAAGACTCCCCATGAATTTTGAAAAAACTGACCACCATCCTACAAATACTTAAAAGTGTGGGGGTGTCTTGCCAAAGTAGAAATTCCAAAACCGAAAAAGGTCAAAATAGGACCAAAGACTATAGATTGCATATTCATTGGGTATGCTCATAATAGTAGTGCATATCGATTTTTGGTGTACAAATCTGAAATTGATGACATTCATGAAAACACCATTATCGAGTCTCGAAATACAAGATTCTTTGAACACATTTATCCTCTAAAAACCTCTATTGAAACTAGTGTTCAAAAGAGGCCAAGAGATCCAGATACTCCCGAGTATAATGATGATCAAAGGAAAATGAATGATGAAACTGAGATAGAGGAACCGAGAAGGAGCAAGCGACAAAGGACCTTTAAATCCTTTGGACCTGATTTCTATGCATATATGATAGAAAATGAACCTCTAACTTACCAACAAGCAATGTCATCTCCCGATGCTCCTTATTGGAAAGAAGCCGTCAATAGTGAAATAGAATCCATTCTACAAAACCATACGTGGGAACTAGTGGATCTCCCTAAAGGATCAAAACCACTAGGATATAAATGAATATTTAAGAAGAAACTAAAGGCTGACGGCTCAGTAGACAAGTATAAGCAAGACTTGTAATAAAAGGATTCAGACAGAAGGAAGATCTGGATTACTTTGATACATATTCTCCAGTTACCAGAATAACATCAATTAGGATGCTTATTGCAATCGCATCTATATTGAATTTGGAAATACACCAAATGGATGTGAAAACTGCGTTTTTGAACGGTGAACTGGAAGAAGAAATACATATGCAGCAACCAGAAGGGTTTCTAAGCCCAGGAAATGAAAATAAGGTGTGCAAATTAGTAAAATCTCTTTATGGCCTTAAACAAGCACCAAAACAATGGAATGAGAAATTGGATGAAACAATGTTATCAAATTGATTCAAAATAAATGAATCAGATAAATGCGTCTATATAAAATATATAGATGTTGGATATGTCATTGTTTGTCTCTACGTTGATGATTTACTGATCCTAGGAAATAATAAGGCCATAATAAAATGTACGAAGGACATGCTATCCTCTAGATTTGATATGAAGGACCTAGGAGTGGCCGATGTAATTTTGGGTGTAAAAATTATAAAGACACCACAGGGATATGCGTTATCTCAGTCACATTACATTGCTAAAATTCTTGAAAAATTTAAGCAATATAATATAACTACTGCAAAATCACCAGTAGATATGAACCAAAATTGGGTAAAGAACACTGGTGATGGTATATATCAGCTTGAATACTCACGTATACTGGGAAGTATTTTGTATGTCATGAATTGCACTAGGCCTGATATTACGTACGCTGTAAGCAAGCTAAGTAGACATACCAGCAATCCCGGTAAAAATCATTGGAAAGCAATAATCAGAGTCCTAGGATATCTAAAGTACACACAAAACTATGTGTTGCAATATGATAAGTATCCTTCAGTAATAGAAGGATATAGTGATGCCAATTGGATAACGAGCTCAAATGACACAAAATCCACAAGTGGATATGTGTTTACATTAGGAAATGGAGCAATTTCATGGAAATCATCCAAACAGACTTGCATAGCAAGGTCAACAATGGAATCTGAGTTCATTGCTCTAGATAAAGCCGCGGAAGAAGCAGACTGGCTTAGGTGTTTTTTAGAGGACATTCCAAATTGGGAAAAACCAGTACCTCCAATATGTATACATTGTGATAGTCAATCTGCTATAGGAAGGGCGAATATTACATTGTATAATGGAAAATCTAGACATATTCGTCGTAGGCATAAAACCATAAGCAACTTCTCTCTAATGGAGTTATCACTATAGAGGTCAAAGGATAACATTGCGGATCCACTAACTAAAGGCTTTCCTAGAGATAAAGTTCAAACCTTATCGATGGGAATGGGTTTAATACCTATAATCTAAAAGTTTTTCTAAACGGAAAACCCACCTAGTTGACTGGAGATCCGAAGATCTAGGTTCAAAGGGACAACTAAGTTTATAGATAAACTTAATGGCACTGTTAAAATACAAACCATTCCTATGATAAGTCAGTGCACAACCCGTCGGAGAATAGGATATGCTTAGCTTTTAATGATGTCTATACTGTGGTGTTATAAAAGACCCAAGTGGAGTATTACGGGATACTCTTTATAGAATCACCTACGTGAGTGTGAAGGCGCCGTTTCAAAAAGAATTGTAAGGTCGAATTCTTTAAACACTCATGAGACCAAGCAGGTGTTTATGGAAAAAACGAACACAAACAGAGAACCAAGGGGTTAAGAAACAGTTAACGTGTGTAATGTTTATAGACTTACACAAAAGGCTTACATTTCGAAGACAATCTAGTCCACTGATTCGCCAGTAGGTTATAAGGATAAACACTAGGAAAAGTTCAAGGCCATTGTGCTACTTTTACCGATGCGTTAAATATTTCACAAATTAAAGAACAAAACAAAGTAACCTCTCATTCATGTGGGGGATTGTTGGAAATGAATGAGAAGGTTAGGGAAGAAGAGGCTATGTGGTAGTGGAGAAATACAAGTCCCACATTGTGTGTGATTTGTGAATATATCTCCATACATACCAAAGCCCAATATGCTATTTCAAAACAAAAGAAATGAGCACATGAAGGACTTGAATGAATGTGCTATGTAAGCATTGGGCTTTCATATTAAATATTAAAATGTCAAAGATAAGGGCCTTGGTCCTTGGGGCTCTTGGGGTCTCGTGATCTAATGGGCCGCCGACTATTTAGTATGCAGAAAAGGTTTCTTTTTGCGCAAATGCGACTGTTTGGACCAGGGGATGCGTCTGTTCGCCTGAACAGTGATCAGATGCTACCATTTGAACCAACGCGGCTGTATGGACAGTCGCGACTACCCAGAAAGGCACCCCTCCGCCGCTATATATGGGCGGTCTGACAGAGCCATTGATCATCCAGAAAAATTAGTTCGTTCTGTCTTCTTCTTCCCTGCTGCTCTGTTCTTAAATTAACTTACATGAGTTCGTCGTTGCTCTGCATACTGTAAGCGCTACATTGCAGAGATCAGTCCATTTCATCTTGCGAAAGAATTTCTCGTATACCTTCAGCGCCGTAGAGCGGGCAATATTGTTTCAAGGAAACAAATTTAATCTGGACTCGGACATTACTGACAGGTACTTCTTTCTACTCTTTGTTTTGCTACGGTTTTTTACTGTTGCAAATTTGGTCACGCTTTTTGCCGTTGCTAATTTTGATTCTACTTCGAATTAGTAACACTTCTTGACGTGACAATTGGATAGTGACAATATATTGATTGCTATCAGGTTCGTACTGCAATTGCATTGTTACGAACAACTATCTTGAAACAATATCTTCGTTTTGCAGAAAACGATAATGGCTAAAAGCAATAGTGGTCCTGCTGCGCCAACACCACCTGTAACCAATCCTTTTGCACCCGTGGTTACACCAATGGCACTGTCTCACGGAGAAAGGCCAGAAAAGTTCACCGGAGCGGACTTCAAACGTTGGCAGCAAATGATGCTATTTTACTTGACAACATTGGGCCTTGCAAAGTATAAAACTGAAGATGCAGGCATGAAGAAATTCATCGCTGGGAAATTTCATGACCTTCTTTCCACAATTATGGCATGACCCATTGAATTTCTTTGACTTCTTAGGTTGGTTGTCACGTTTTCTCTTATTGGACTACAAGGAGTGGTTTGTAGACACTAGAGCCACTAGGCATATATGCGCAAATAAGTGGATGTTCACAAACTACAAAAGTGCTACTAATGAAGAACAAATGTTTATGGGTAACTCGTCCACATCAAAGGTCCAAGACAAGGGAAAGATTGTGCTGAAATTGACTTATGGAAAAGAACTCACTCTAAATGATGTTCTCCATGTTCCAGAAATTCGCAAAATCCTAATTTCGGGATCGTTGCTCAGCAAGCATGGCTTCAAACTGACACTTGTGGCTTAAACATTTGTGTTGTCTAAGAATGGAGTGTACATAGGAAAGGGTTATGTATGTGATGGCCTATTTAAGGCTAATGTAACCACTGTTGTACCAAACGATGATATGAATAAAATTGAATCTTGTGCTTACATGGTTGACTCTCCTAATCTATGGCATTCTAGACTAGGTCATGTGAATTTTGATACTTTACAAAAACCGATCAATCTAGAATTCATAGCTAAGTGTAGAATTGATTCAAATTACAAATGTCAAATTTGTGCTGAAGCCAAATTGACAAGAACCTCATTTCATCATGTTGAAAGAGAAACCGAACCTCTAGACTTAATACATACTGATGTATGTGACTTGAAAATGTATCAAACTAGAGGAGGAAAAAGGTACTTCATCACATTTATAGATGATTGTACAAGATACTGTCAATTATATCTCCTTAGAAGCAAGGATGAGGCCTTCGATATGTTTAAACAGTACAAGGCAGAAGTTGAGAATCAACTCAATAGAAAAATTAAAGCTTTAAGAAGTGACAGAGGAGGAGAATATGAGTTTCCATTTGAGGAATTCTGTGCTGAGCATGGTATAATACACCAAACTACAGCTCCTTAATCACCTCAATCCAATGGTATAGCCGAACGGAAGAATAGAACTCTTAAAGAAATGATGAATGCCTTACTAATAAGCTCTGGCTTGCCAGATAACTTTTGGGGAGAAGCTATTCTTTCGGCAAATCATATTTTAAATAAAATACCACGAAAGAAAACGTCTAAGACTCCCCATGAACTTTGGAAAAACAGACCACCATCCTACAAATATTTAAAAGTGTGGGGGTGTCTTGCCAAAGTAGAAATTCCAAAACCGAAAAAGGTCAAAATAGGACCAAAGACTATAGATTGCATATTCATTGTATATGCTCATAATAGTAGTGCATATCGATTTTTGGTGTACAAATCTGAAATCGATGACATTCATGAAAACACCATTATCGAGTCTCGAAATGCAAGATTCTTTGAACACATTTATCCTCTAAAAACCTCTATTGAAACTAGTGTTCAAAAGAGGCCAAGAGATCCAGATACTCCCGAGTATAATGATGATCAAAGAAAAACGAACGATGAAACTGAGATAGAGGAACCGAGAAGGAGCAAGCGACAAAGGACCTCTAAATCCTTTGGACCTGATTTCTATGCATATATGATAGAAAATGAACCTCTAACTTACCAACAAGCAATGTCATCTCCCGATGCTCCTTATTGGAAAGAAGCCATCAATAGTGAAATAGAATCCATTCTACAAAACCATACGAGGGAACTAGTGAATCTCCCTAAAGGATCAAAACCACAAGGATATAAATGGATATTTAAGAAGAAACTAAAGGCTGACGGCTCAGTAGACAAGTATAAAGCAAGACTTATGGCAAAAGGATTCAGACAGAAGGAAGATCTGGATTACTTTGATACATATTCTCCAGTTACCAGAATAACATCAATTAGGATGCTTATTGCAATCGCATCTATATTGAATTTGGAAATACACCAAATGGATGTGAAAACTGCGTTTTTGAACGGTGAACTGGAAGAAGAAATATATATGCAGCATCCAGAAGGGTTTCTAAGCCCAGGAAATGAAAATAAGGTGTGCAAATTAGTAAAATCTCTTTCTGGCCTTAAACAAGCACCAAAACAATGGCATGAGAAATTTGATGAAACAATGTTATCAAATGGATTCAAAATAAATGAATCAGATAAATGCGTCTATATAAAATATATAGATGTTGGATATGTCATTGTTTGTCTCTACGTTGATGATTTACTGATCCTAGGAAATAATAAGGCCATAATAAAATCTACGAAGGACATGCTATCCTCCAGATTTGATATGAAGGACCTAGGAGTGGCCGATGTAATTTTGAGTGTAAAAAGTATAAAGAGACCACAGGGATATGCGTTATCTCAGTCACATTACATTGCTAAAATTCTTGAAAAATTCAAGCAGTATAATATAACTACTACAAAATCACCAGTAGATATGAACCAAAATTGGGTAAAGAACACTGGTGATGGTATATATCAGCTTGAATCCTCACGTATACTGGGAAGTATTATGTATGTCATGAATTGCACTAGGCCTGATATTGCGTACGTTGTAAGCAAGCTAAGTAGATATACCAGCAATCCTGGTAAAAATCATTGGAAAGCAATAATCAGAGTCCTAGGATATCTAAAGTACACACAAAACTATTTGTTGCAATATGATAAGTATCCTTTAGTAATAGAAGGATATAGTGATGCCAATTGGATAACGGGCTCAAATGACACAAAATCCATAAGTGGATATGTGTTTACATTAGGAAATGGAGCAATTTCGTGGACATCATCCAAACAGACTTGCATAGCAAGGTCAACAGTGGAATCTGAGTTCATTGATCTATATAAAGCCGCGGAAGAAGCAGACTGGCTTAGGGATTTTTTAGAGGACATTCCAAATTGGGAAAAACTAGTACCTCCAATATGTATACATTATGATAGTCAATCTGCTATAAGAAGGGCGAATAGTACATTGTATAATGGAAAATCTAGACATATTCGTCGTAGGCATAAAACCATAAGACAACTTCTCTCTAATGAAGTTATCACTATAGACTATGTAAGGTCAAAGGATAACATTGCGGATCTACTAACTAAAGGCTTGCCTAGAGAGAAAGTTCAAACCTTATCGATGGGAATGGGTTTAAGACCTATAATCTAAAAGTTTTTCTAAACGGAAACCGCACCTAGTTGACTGGAGATCCCAAGATCTAGGTTCAAAGGGACAACTAAGTTTATAGATAAACTTAATGGCATTGTTAAAATACAAACCATTCCTATGATAAGTCAGTGCACAACCCGTCGGAGAATTGGATAAGCTTAGCTTTTAATGATGTCTATACTGTGGTGTTATAAAAGACCCAAGTGGAGTATTACGGGACACTCTTTATAGAATCACCTACGTGAGTGTGAAGGCGCCGCTTCAAAAAGAATTGTAAGGTCGAATTCTTTAAACACTCACGAGACCAAGCAGGTGTTCATGGCAAAAACGAACACAAACAGAGAACCAAGGGGTTAAGAAACAGTTAACGTGTGTAATCTTTATAGACTTACACAAAAGGCTTACAGTTCAAAGACAATCTAGTCCACTGATTCGCCAGTAGGTTATAACGATAAACACTAGGAAAAGTTCAAGGCCATTGTGCTACTTTTACCGATGCGTTAAATATTTCACAAATTTAAGAACAAAATAAAGTAACCTCTCATTCATGTGGGGGATTGTTGGAAATGAATGAGAAGGTTAGGGAAGAAGAGGCTATGTGGTAGTGGAGAAATACAAGTCCCACATTGTGTGTGATTTGTGAATATATCTCCATATATACCAAAGCCCAATATGCTATTTCAAAACAAAAGAAATGAGCGCATGAAGGACTTGAATGAATGGGCTATGTAGGCATTGGGCTTTCATATTAAATATTAAAATGTCAAAGATAAGGGTCTTGGGCCTTGGGGCTCTTGGGGTCTCGTTATCCAATGGGCCGCCGAATGTTTAATATGCGGAAAAGGTTTCTTTTTGCGCAAATGCGACCGTTTGGACCAGGGGATGCGTCCGTTCGCCTGAACAGTGATCAGATGCGACCATTTGAACCAGCGCGGCTGTATGGACAGTCGCGACTACCCAGAAAGGCACCCCCCCGCCGCTATATATGGGCGGTCTGACAGAGCCACTAATCATCCAGAAAAATTAGTTCGTTATGTCTTCTTCTTCTTCCCTGCTGCTCTGTTCTTAAATTAACTTACTTGAGTTCGTCGTTGCTCTGCATACTGTAAGCGCTACATTGCAGAGATCGGTCCGTTTCATCTTAGGAAACAATTGCTCATATACCTTCAGCGCCGTAGAGGGGGCAATATTGTTTCAAGGAAACAGATTTAATCTGGACTCGGACATTACTGACAGGTACTTCTTTCTACTCTTTGTTATGCTACGGTTTTTTACTGTTGCAAATCTGGTCACGCTTTTTGCCGTTGCTAATTTTGATTCTACTTCGAATTAGTAACACTTCTTGACATGACAATTGGATAGCGACAATATATTGATTGCTATCAGGTTCGTACTGCAATTGCATTGTTACGAACAACTATCTTGAAACAATATCTTCATTTTGCAGAAAACGATAATGGCTAAAAGCAATAGTGGTCCTGTTGCGCCAACACCACCTATAACCAATCCTTTTGCACCCGTGGTTACACCAATGGCACTGTCTCACGGAGAAAGGCCAGAAAAGTTCACTGGAGCGGACTTCAAACGTTGGCAACAAAAGATGCTATTTTACTTGACAACATTGGGCCTTGCAAAGTATAAAACTGAAGATGCAGGCATGAAGGAATTCATCGCTGGGAAATTTCTTGACCTTCTTTTCACAATTATGGCATGAACCCTGGAATTTCTTTGACTTCTTAGGTTGGTTGTCACGTTTTCTCTTATTGGACTACAAGGAGTGGTTTGTAGACACTGGAGCCACTAGGCATATATGCGCAAATAAGTGGATGTTCACAAACTACAAAAGTGCTACTAATTTAGAACAACTATTTATGGGTAACTCGTCCACATCAAAGGTCGAAGGCAAGGGAAAGATTGTGCTGAAATTGACTTCTGGAAAAGAACTCACTCTAAATGATGTTATCCTTGTTCTAGAAATTCGCAAAAATCTAATTTCAGGATCGTTGCTCAGAAAGCATGGCTTCAAACTGACACTTGTGGCTGATAAATTTATGTTGTCTAAGAATGGAGTGTACATAGGAAAGGGTTATGTATGTGATGGCCTATTTAAGGCTTATGTAACCACTGTTGTACCAAACGTTGATATGAATAAAATTGAATCTTCTGCTTACATGGTTGACTCTCCTAATCTATGGCATTCTAGACTAGGTCATGTGAATTTTGATACTTTACAAAAACTGATCAATCTAGAATTCATACATAAGTGTAGAATTGATTCAAATTACAAATGTCAAATTTGTGCTAAAGCCAAATTGACAAGAACCTCATTTCATCATGTTGAAAGAGAAACCGAACCTCTAGACTTAATACATACTGATGTATGTGACTTGAAAATGTGTCAAACTAGAGGAGGAAAAAGGTACTTCATCACATTTATAGATGATTGTACAAGATACTGTCATGTATATCTCCTTAGAAGCAAGGATGAGGCATTCGATATGTTTAAACAGTATAAGGCAGAAGTTGAGAATCAACTCAATAGAAAAATTAAAGCTTTAAGAAGTGATAGAGGAGGAGAATATGAGTTCCCATTTGAGGAATTCTGTGCTGAGCATGGTGTAATACACCAAACTACAGCTCCTTATTCACCTCAATCCAACGGTATAGCCGAACGGAAGAATAAAACTCTTAAAGAAATGATGAATGCCTTACTAATAAGCTCTGGCTTGCCAGATAACTTTTGGGGATAAGCTATTCTTTCGGCAAATCATATTTTAAATAAAATACCACGAAAGAAAACGTCTAAGACTCCCCATGAACTTTGGAAAAACAGACCACCATCCTACAAATACTTAAAAGTGTGGGGGTGTCTTGCCAAAGTAGAAATTCCAATACCGAAAAAGGTCAAAATAGGACCAAAGACTATAGATTGCATATTCATTGGATATGCTCATAATAGTACTGCATTTCGATTTTTGGTGTACAAATCTGAAATTGATGACATTCATGAAAACGCAATTATCGAGTCTCGAAATGCAAGATTCTTTGAACACATTTATCCTCTAAAAACCTCTATTGAAACTAGTGTTCAAAAGAGGCCAAGGGATCCAGATACTCCCGAGTATAATGATGATCAAAGAAAAATGAATGATGAAACTGAGATAGGGGAACCGAGAAGGAGCAAGCGACAAAGGACCTCTAAATCCTTTGGACCTGATTTCTATGCATATATGATAGAAAATGAACCTCTAACTTACCAACAAGCAATGTCATCTCCCGATGCTCCTTATTGGAAAGAAGCCGTCAATAGTGAAACAGAATCCATTCTACAAAACCATACTTGGGAACTAGTGGATCTCCCTAAAGGATCAAAACCACTAGGATATAAATGGATATTTAAGAAGAAACTAAAGGCTGACGGCTCAGTAGACAAGTATAAAGCATGACTTGTAATAAAAGGATTCAGACAGAAGGAAGATCTGGATTACTTTGATACATATTCTCCAGTTACCAGAATAAAATCAATTAGGATGCTTATTGCAATCGCATCTATATTGAATTTGGAAATACACCAAATGGATGTGAAAACTGCGTTTTTGAACGGTGAACTGGAAGAAGAAATATATATGCAGCAACCAGAAGGATTTCTAAGCCCCAGAAATGAAAATAAGGTGTGTAAATTAGTAAAATCTCTTTATGGCCTTAAACAAGCACCAAAACAATGGCATGAGAAATTTGGTGAAACAATGTTATCAAATGGATTCAAAATAAATGAATCAGATAAATGCGTCTATATAAAATATATAGATGTTGGATATGTCATTGTTTGTCTCTATGTTGATGATTTTCTGATCCTAGGAAATAATAAGGCCATAATAAAATCTACGAAGGACATGCTATCCTCTAGATTTGATATGAAGGACCTAGGAGTGGCCGATGTAATTTTGGGTGTAAAAATTATAAAGACACCACAGGGATATGTGTTATCTCAGTCACATTACATTGCTAAAATTCTTGAAAAATTCAAGCAGTATAATATAATTACTGCAAAATCACCCATAGATATGAACCAAAATTGGGTAAAGAACACTGGTGATGGTATATATCAGCTTGAATACTCATGTATACTGGGAAGTATTATGTATGTCATGAATTGCACTAGGCCTGATATTGCGTACGCTGTAAGCAAGCTAAGTAGATATACCAGCAATCCTGGTAAAAATCATTGGAAAGCAATAATCAGAGTCCTAGGATATCTAAAGTACACACAAAACTATGTGTTGCAATATGATAAGTATCCTTCAGTAATAGAAGGATATGTGATGCCAATTGGATAACGGGCTCAAATGACACAAAATCCACAAGTGGATATGTGTTTACATTAGGAATTGGAGCAATTTCATGGAAATCATCCAAACAGACTTGCATAGCAAGGTCAACAATGGAATCTGAGTTCATTGCTCTAGATAAAGCCACGGAAGAAGCAGACTGGCTTAGGGGATTTTTTGAAGACATTCCAAATTGGGAAAAACCAGTACCTCCAATATGTATACATTGTGATACTCAATCTGCTATAGGAAGGGCGAATAGTACATTGTATAATGGAAAATCTAGACATATTCGTCGTAGGCATAAAACCATAAGACAACTTCTCTCTAATGGAGTTATCACTATAGACTATGTAATGTCAAAGGATAACATTGCGGATCCACTAACTAAAGGCTTGCCTTGAGAGAAAGTTCAAACCTTATCGATGGGAATGGGTTTAAGACCTATAATCTAAAAGTTTTTCTAAACGAAAACCCCACCTAGTTGACTGGAGATCCGAAGATCTAGGTTCAAAGGGACAACTAAGTTTATAGATAAACTTAATGGCACTGTTAAAATACAAACCATTCCTATGATAAGTCAGTGCACAACCCGTCGGAGAATAGGATATGCTTAGCTTTTAATGATGTCTATACTGTGGTGTTATAAAAGACCCAAGTGGAGTATTACGGGATACTCTTTATAGAATCACCTACGTGAGTATGAAGGCGCCGCTTCAAAAAGAATTGTAAGGTCGAATTCTTTAAACACTCATGAGACCAAGCAGGTGTTCATGGCAAAAACGAACACAAACAGAGAACCAAGGGGTTAAGAAACAGTTAACGTGTGTAATCTTTATAGACTTACACAAAAGGCTTACAGTTCGAAGACAATCTAGTCCACTGATTCGCCAGTAGGTTATAACGATAAACACTAGGAAAAGTTCA
Source organism: Allium sativum (assembly GCA_030737875.1). NCBI lineage: Eukaryota > Viridiplantae > Streptophyta > Magnoliopsida > Asparagales > Amaryllidaceae > Allium > Allium sativum. Next base: position 353,209,554 of record CM060916.1, on the reverse strand, counting down.
AGGCCATTGTGCTACTTTTACCGATGCGTTAAATATTTCACAAATTTAAGGACAAAATAAAGTAACCTCTCATTCATATGGGGGATTGTTGGAAATGAATGAGAAGGTAAGGGAAGAAGAGGCTATGTGGTAGTGGAGAAATACAAATCCCACATTGTGTGTGATTTGTGAATATATCTCCATATATACCAAAGCCCAATATTCTATTTCAAAACAAAAGAAATGAGCACATGAAGGACTTGAATGAATGGGCTATGTAGGCATTGGGCTTTCATATTAAATATTAAAATGTCAAAGATAAGGGCCTTGGGCCTTGGGGCTCTTGGGGTCTCGTGATCCAATTGGCCGCCGACTGTTTAATATGCGGAAAAGGTTTCTTTTTGCGCAAATGCGACCGTTTGGACCAGGGGATGCATTTGTTCGCCTGAACAATGATCAGATGCGACCATTTGAACCAGCGCGGCTGTACGGACATTCGCGACTACCCAGAAAGTCACCCCTTCGCCTCTATATATGGGCGGTCTGACAGAGCCACCGATCATCCAGAAAAATTAGTTCGTTCTGTCTTCTTCTTCTTCCCTGCTGCTCTGTTCTTAAATTAACTTACTTGAGTTCGTCGTTGCTCTGCATACTGTAAGCGCTACATTGCAGAGATCGGTCTGTTTCATCTTGGGAAACAATTGCTCGTGTACCTTCAGCGCCGTAGAGGGGGTAATATTGTTTCAAGGAAACAGATTTAATCTGGACTAGGACATTACTGACAGGTACTTCTTTCTACTCTTTGTTTTGCTAAGGTTTTTTACTGTTGCAAATCTGGTCACGCTTTTTGCCGTAGCTAATTTTGAATCTACTTCGAATTAGTAACACTTCTTGACGTGACAATTGGATAGTGACAATATATTGATTGCTATCAGGTTCGTACTGCAATTGCATTATTACGAACAACAGGTGTAAGTGAAATATATTCATGTCCAGCTTTCCGTATTACACCGTCATTCTTTTTACTGCATCATCTTCTGCTTCAGATTATTTGGGTAATGTTGTTGTACTATATTCAAATTCTATTATTTGGTCACTGTAGATATCAAAGCAGGTCAGACGTCTAAAATAAATTTCAGATGTCTGCACTAGACCTAGGAATTACCCGAGAATGTTTTTAGACGTCTGAAATAAATTTCAGTCATCTGAAATAAATTTCAGTCATCTGAAATAAATTTCAGTCATCTAAAATAAATTTCAGACATCTTAAATGGTCTCAGGGCGTTGGCCAAAATTCATTTCAGACGTCTGAAACCTATTTTCAGACGTTTGAACTAGGTCAAACGTCTGAAAATAGGTTCAGATGTTTGATTGTTGTTGTTTTTAGTTTTTCTTCTATCGATTGGTTGGTTGTATGCGATGTCAACTTATTACTTGATTTTCTTGTGTAGCTTATGGCCCTTTTGTTAATGAGACATGCCTTGAGCTTTTCCAATGACGACGACGATGATGATGCTTCTACATATTTTTCTATAAGCAATTATATTCATCACACTACATGTTCATGGCATTCTTGTACTACAATGTGTCATGACTATTCCATTGGGTTACTGTGGAACTTCTGATTAATCCCAGTGCATTTGGGAAAAATATATTTAGAAAATTGACTTGAATGAGTATGGCATTCCTAAAAAGTAACATGTTTAGGGTAATAAGAAATATATGATGAATATTTAGGGTAATAAGAAATATGTTTGTAGAATAACAAAATCAAGTAGGTTAATTAATTTTTATAAAAATTAACAAGTTTAGTTTAAGAAAATTAACAAAGTACGTAAAAAACGTAACTCAACTTCTATATAATAATAACCTTATGAAAATTAACTAAATATTATAAAAATTAACTAATTATTATTAAAATTTAACCAACTTTAAGTAGGAGTGGGCATAAACTACACCGCAATGCGGAAACCGCCCAGACCGGACCGCATAAACGGTGCGGAAAACCGCACTAGATTCTCTCTCTAAAGCTAACAAGTCAAACTGATCCAACCTGCAACAATACGGTTCGGTTGCGGTTTGAACGTTTACCAAACCATATTAAACTGAACCGAACCGCTTAGCTACACCAGTAATGGTACGATAAAAAATTAACAAATTCCTATCTAACTTTTTATTTTAACCATATATATTCTATTTTCAGTGTATGTTGTAGTTATATAAATTCAAGATAATACTATGTGTTTTAACCTTCAGGTAACACAACGTCATACAATCATAAATTGGTTGCTGATGGAAGTAATTCTCTTGTTTTATATTTAATACGGGTTCAAATCGAACCGAATCGAAACCGGACCGTATTACATCGAAACCGAACCAAAACCGAACCGTTTGAACGGTTACTATAGTGGTTTGTATTTTTGATTAACCGTTTGATGCGGTGCGAAAGCGGTTTGAGCTCCGAATTGCGCCGAACCGAATCGCGCCCACCCTAACTTTAAGTATTATAAAAACTAACTAACTATTATAAAACATTAACTAAGTTTACTAATTTTATAAAAATTAAGATGTTTAGTTTATCGAAGTTAACTAAGTATATTAAAATATAAAATATTACCAATTACTCTATAATAATAATAGCAATAATTAAAAAATTAACTAAGTATTATAAAAATTAACTAACTATTTTAAAAAATTAACTTAGTTTACTAATTTTGTATAAACTAAGAAGTTTAGTTTATCAAAGTTAACTAAGTATATAAAAGTATAAAATATTATGAAGTATTCTATAAAAATAGTAGAAATAATAAAAAATTAACTAAGTATTATAAAAATTAACTAACTATTATAAAAAATTAACTAAGTTTACTAATTTTATAAAAATTAGGAAGTATAGTTTATAAAAGTTAACTAACTATATAAAAATATAAAATATTACCAAGTTTTCTACAATTGTAATACCAATAGTTAAAAATTAACAAAGTTTTAACTATTATAAAAAATTAACTAAGTTTTAATAATTTTATAGAAATTAAGAAGTTTAGTTTATAAAAATTAACTAAGTATATTAAAATATAAAATATTACCAAGTATTCTATAATAATAGTAGTAATAATTAAAAATTAACTAAGTATTATAAAAATTAACTAATTATTATAAAAAATTAACTAAGTTTACTAATTTTATAAAAACTAAGAGGTTTAGTTTATATAAGTCAAATAAGTATATAAAAATATAAAATATTACCAAGTATTCTATAATAATAATAGCAATAACAATTATTAACTAAGATTTATAGTAATAGTAATAAGTTATCTAAGATTTATAAATATTAAATAATTTTATTAATAGTAATTAAGTTAACAAAGATCAACATTAGAGGTCCGAAAATTTATTCAGATGTTTGATTGTTTCTTCAGACTTCATCTTTCAATTCGAGGAAAAATTCAGACATGTGGGTTGTAATATCAGACGTCTGAATGCACTTCATATAGTTTCTCGGGTCTTATTTCAGTTGTCTGATATAATTTTCAGACGTCTGACACACTTGTGTCTAGATGTGTATGTCTTTGACCTATCTTTTTCTTTAGTCTTTTGCATATCCTATGTTGTTATCTTCGACTTGCTCCTCCTTGTATTCTATTTTCTTGTTGTCGAGCATTGTTTTCTTGTTAATGTGTAAACATGACCAAATGCTAACATGAACACATGTGTAAAGGTATTGGAGATGGACATCGTTGTGCATTCGGCTATAATCGTAATATTGTTAGGTGCTTCTGAAGATCACTCAACAATAAGACCGCTTGTGGCAGCTGATTATAGAGAAAGCGGTAACTTTTAGTTGTTCATTTTGTTGATATTCAGTGCAAACTTCTTTTATGGATATTTTTTTTATTTTTAGAGATCGTGACTTTGTTCGACGGATATTGTGTAAATTTAGTTTATGGTGTTATTTTTATTTATGAAAATTATGTAAACTTGGTTTATTGACGATGTGATCTTTGTGTATGAATATTGTGTTATATAATTAGTTGGTTGATATATGTTTACATGTTACTGATATGTATGTGCATGAATATTTTGATACTAAAATATGTAAATGTTGTGATAGATGTAAAAAAACGTTGTGATATATGGAAAAACGCTGTAGAAAAGGGAAGATGACAATCTTTCTGAAACAATATAAAACGTTGTGTAAACATAAGAACATCACCATTTAAAACGCTGCAGTATGTCAATTTTCTACAGCGTTTTGATATGTATTGTGATATTTTCATGGCCTATAACAACTTGCTGGTAGACAACGTTCATTAGAACGCTGTAGTATGTCATTTTTCTATAGTGTTTTGGAATGTATTGTGATATTTCCATGATCTATAACAACGTGTTGGTGGACAACGTTCGTCAAAACGCCATAAAATGATATAACATCATTTTTTCAATGCTGTCAATGGGCATATTTGTTGTAGTGGTAAAAATAGTAAGTAAAGTGACACCAGGAATTTTATACTGGTTTGGACATCCCGTCCTACGTCCAGTCCCAGACTCCTTCTGGAATTCACTATCAACACCCTCTCTTAACCCGAAGGAACCGGTTACAACAATCCGAGCCCCAACAAGGATTTTCCCGCTTGAGCACCGACACATTACTTTTACAAATTATAAGAATTTGGCTTCTGCTTGTGTTCTTGAAAAATTGAATAGCCAATGATTGAGTACATCCTTCCTGTAATCCTATCCTCAAGAATATAACATGTATGCGAAGATTCGAGAAAGTATATTGCTTATTGAATCAAAAGATATGAAATAATTCCAATGATTCAACAAGTAACATGAATATATGAAAGCTTTTTAGAATGCAAGAGTTTAGAAACGTAGATCAGAGAATAGATTAGATTAGGAAAAAATTGGTAATTTTAAAACTAAGTTTGAAGTGTATATAAAATAGTTATAAGGTAACGATCCTTGATGAAGTGTTTAATCTAAGAGATGCACCCATTTCTTTTCAGAAATGAAGAGAAACCGCTTCATGAAGAATGACAACCTTTCATAAAAATGACTGCTGTTTCGAATCAGTCAACTGGTCTGTAAATCGCCAATCGACTAGTTAAAACACGGTAAATCGTATTTGTTTTTTAAATTTGTCAAAAACTAGCCGTTATTGGGCAGAATTTCTCTAACCAGCCGACTGGTCTGTTTTGACCAAATCGATTGGTTCAGATGAATTCTAAGCAGACGTGGCTATTTATCTGTATTTTCAGCCTAAAATTATTTCATTAATTATTCTTAATTTAAATATCCACTTCTAATTAGGGTGTATTCTACGAGGTTTTACAGCAATTAACCAGATCACAGAGTGTATAAGAGTAGACGATCACATGAGATTTTGTAATTGTTCGGCAAACGTTGGCCTAAGGTCATTTAGTATAAATCGTTATTTATACTGCTCGATGATAAGTATAGTTATTTGTTGTATGAACAAAGAGAGTAGAAGTAATTATCTCCAAGTTGCAACAGAGATTTCGCATGGAGAAGAGAATTTCATTTTTCGGACCCCTCGATGGGTCTATTTAAAGAGGCGAAACGAGCAGGAGTCGGGATGAAAACACACAAGGGACCCGCCATAGGGAGATGACTCAGCCGATAAAGTGGGGCCCAATTTTCCCTTAGGTTTAGAAGTGGATACCGACTCTTGAGGGTTGCACCCCAAGTAGTGCCACCCTCAAGGCGGGTCCCCTTGGTTGCCTCCTTACTTGTCCAGTTGTCGGCTTGGTTATCTGAGCTTTTGGGTTTGAGTTATTTGTGATGTTTTGACCATGCCGTTTACTTTTGAAGCTCCATGCCTTAGATACGTACCGATCCAATACTTAGCCATATTTTCACTCAAACAATGCTTCAAAGTCTTACCGATCACTTATGGGGTTATACCGATCCCACATTAAGTCAAATTCTTAGTGTTTTTTTTAACTCGTACCGAGGCGATATCTCAATGAATCCAGCTTCCTATGAGTTCATATTCCATTCTCAATTTCGATCAATATAAGTGTCCAAATACAAAGCGTAATGGTATTGTAAGAATACGAGCTAATACATACAAAGCACATACAATATAACAAACCAATCAGCTAACTATATTCAAGTTTGAAACATTACGCTATCAAATTTTCTTGACATGAATAAAAGAAATGAAGACCAAAAGGCTAAAAAAATATAACTAGTTCTGACGAAATGTTATTAGGATAAGACAATGGCTACATCACACATAACAGTAGTGAAACCACAATGAACAACTGAAAGGGATTAGCAATGAAAATCTACGTCGTCAACTATGTGAGAAAGCTTCAAGGGAAAAAATAGTGATATGAGATCTCAAACATAAAAGTGACAATTTGTCTAAAGTACATGTTACGTTTCAAAATACAAAAAATATCCATGTCTAAAAGCATTGTAAATTAGGTCTTTGTTTTATGAATATCATCAAAAACATTAAAAGAACATAAAAAACTACCAGACTTCAAAACTTAATTCCATTATAATCATCTTTGTATTCATTAATAGAAGTAAAAAATGCTTTAAAAACAAAAACAAAAATCACACTTCAAAAAAACATGTAGGAATAACTGCAGTTTTTCAAAAAACTATAGACATCACAACAGTTATAGTCCAAAATTACATATTGTTTTTGCAGTTTTTGTCGATTGTTTCAAAATTTTAAATTCAATTTCTACACTTATTTACTAGTCCAGAAAAATCACAAAAAATGATGTAAATTATGTACAAATGAAAAAAAATCCCACTTTTAGTAAAAATGTTGAAACAGAATCAACTATACAGAAAAACAGCAGACATGTTCGCATTTTTTTGACATACTGGGACATATCTACAGTACATTATTTGAATAGTTGCATATATGTCTATATTTATTCATACAATAAACGTATGTGTTTTTGCATATTTTTTTTTGGTATCTGCAATACACAATATATATATGAATAGTTTCAGATACACAATAAATACGGACATTTGTGCAAATTTTTTAGGAATCATCTATTAATATTTACATTTTTCTAAAACAGCAACGCAAAAAAATCAAAGAAAACACATTGCTACAGTAACAAGAATGTTCTTTACAATAAAACTTACATAGTGATCCACTTTACATAACGTTATATTTTAGGTATCGTTCCTCATATCCACAAAGTAAAATTTACCTTTGCTAACCAGCAATGCTGATAGATGTCTTAGACATAATTTACAACATCCAAGAGGTTTTTGCTATCATCAATATCTCTAACATCGTCACTTTCGTTGATGAACTTCAAAATCAATTGTTTTTTTCAAAAGGTGAAAACTTAAACGTGCACAAGGCCTTCCCCTCATCCCATAGTGTAAAGCCCTCCACTTCGACAATAACCATATGAATATTATAACCCAACACCCTGCCAGAGTCCCCTGAATTTGACAACTCAACTAGTTCGGCAATCTCTCCTCTATCAACCACTTCCACTTCAACCACAACATACCCCTCATATGTTGAATTTTGTGACACGCAAATCACAATTGTAGGCAACAAATTATCTATGTAGATTCTGTGGAGATATTTGTTACTATTCGTAAGATATTTAAGGCACAGATTATTTGGTGCTTATCCAAATAGTTTTTTAACATATATGAAGATATTTTTGGTGTCAAATTTACTTGGGTGTCAAGAAAACATGGGTATGAAGCAATTCACTCTATAAAAGGCCTAGCTGACATCTTCATTTGGTATGAAAAATTTGTTAGTATTCTTCATTATCTTTCTTTTCAAATTGTTTAGACATTAGATATTCTCTACCTATTTCTCAGTGATGTTATTTGTTCAAGTTGTGCTTGTTTGTAACAATAGTTGAGATCGGTTATAAACAATTTTTTATTCGTAAATCAAAAAAGAGGGTGGTTGGGTGGAATATCGTGTGTTCATATTTCCGATATTGTTTGTTTTTCAATCACATTCATCATCAAGTGACTGGGGGGAAAGATCATGTTTTTCTGGGTGTTTTGTCAAACTTCTGTTGCACACAAAACCCCAACAGTTGGTATTGGAGCTTAGATCATCTCATAGCTTGGATTGTTTGTTTGATTGAAGATTGTTGATGTCGGAGATGATGGCATTTTCGAAGATGTCTATTTTGAATGGTAAGGATTGGGGGTATATGGAAGCTGAAGATGGAGGACATTCTATATCTCAATGATTTGAATGATCCCATTGATGGAGATGGGGAGAAGCCCTCGAATATGGATGGGAGAAAGTGGAGTTAATGGAAAAAAAGGCGATTGCGTTGATTCGCCGATATTTGGATTATTTGATGTACCACCATGTTGCTATTTGTAAATCCACACAAAGGCGTTGTGGGACAAACTAGTATCGCTATATGAGTCGAAGAGTGCTACAAGTAAGACCTTTCTAATAAGAAAGCCGGTAGAACTGAATTTGGATGAGGAAAAGCCGGTTGCAGAAAATTTAAACGAGTTTCAGGATGTTGTCAGTCAATTGACAAACTTGAAGGTCAATTTTGATGATGGGTTGCAGGATCTTCTGTTAACGAGTTCTCTTTCGGGAAAGCTAGGAAACCTTGCTTGTTTCATTGAGTAATTCTAATACAAACGTAATTAAATCTTTAGAAACAGTTCGAAGTGGTCTTTTGAATGATGAGCTAAGGATAAAAGGGTCGGAGTTGAAATTTGTTCAAAGTGAGGCAACGGTAGCAAGGGACTCGAAGGATACAATTTGGAAGAAAAGGAGAGCCAAGGGTAAAGCTGTAATCACTTGTTTCCATTGCAAGAAGGAAGGTCACAAGCGCAATGATTGTTATTCATATATACGAGATATGAAGAAGAAGAAGAAGAAGAAAAAGAAGGTATAAGTTGATAATAATAGTGATGAGCCACAGACAGGCTTTGTTGAAAGTATCGAAAGCGATTCTTCATGTGATGTCCTATTTAGTGTTGTGGAGCCTTGGTAGATGGATTCAGGAGCCAGTTTACAAATATGTCGAGATGTGAAAAGTTTTTCTTTGTATGAGAAGAGTATTGGCATGATAAAGATGACCAATGGAGTAGAGCAACCAATTTGTGGAGTTAGAGCTGTCAGGTTTCGGATGCATGATGGAGTGGTAATAGAAGTGGCCGACGTGAGGCACACACCCTCTTGTTCACATAACCGTATATCTTTCTGTCAGTTAGATCGCCGAGGTTGCACTTATGAGACTCGAGTTGGAGTTTTGAGAGTGAAAAAGTGTGGTTGTGTGATTATGTGGGGAGTTTTGGAGGAGGGAAAACTATATAGTTTGGTCGGTTTAGTGGTCAGCAGTTGAAGGCGGGTGATGGTTGAAGACCCTTGTCCACAGCAAGGTGGATAGGTTTATATGGTCACTGCTGATGGTCCTAAAGTCGAGGATCATGGTATCGAGAAGGGTCTAGATGTTGATGATGCTCTAGGGATCCCGAAGCTGAAGAGATCACGTCAAGAGGAAGACGGATGTCAAGTTGTGAAATCCACAAAGACGTGATGGAGGTCTTTGTGGTATTACAAACGACTTTGAAGATCGCTATTTACGTGGTGCATGGAATAAGGAGGTTCACCATTAGCGGTCGATGGTGGAGGTTTGTAATGATGTTAATTGAGAATAGATGGTTGAAATTGAGATCTAAGTTCGCTGGTGTTGGGATGTTGTGATTTGGTATCGAGGTGGAGTGTTGAAATTTGTGATATACAAATCACAATTGTAGACAACAAATTATCTATTCAGATTTTGTGGAGATATTTGTTCCTATATTTGTCAGATATTTAAGACACGAATTATTTGGTGCTTATTAAAATAGTTTTTTGACATATATGAAGATTGGATGCCAAATTTATTTGGGTGTCAAGAAAACTTGGGTAAGAAGAAATTCACTCTATAAAAGGCCTATTTGACATCTTCATTAGAATAGGAAAAAATTTCCACTGTTCTTTATTATCTTCTCCTCAAATTGTTTAGTCATTTGGTATTCTCTACCTATTTCTCAATAAGTTTATTGGTTCATATTGTGCTTGTTTGTAACGATAGTTGAGATCAGTTGTAAATAATTTTTTATTGGTGAATCAATAAAGAGGGTGGTTGAGTGGAATATCGTGTGTTCATATTTTCGATATTGTTTGTTTTTCAATCACATTCACCTCGAAGTGATTGGGTGAAAAAATCATGTTTTTTTGGGTGTTTTGTCAAACTTCCGCCGCACACGAAAACCCATTATTATATTCCTCCTCATCCAAGAGCAACTGTACTTTGTTTGTAGAGCATATATTCAAGAATGGAACTGGATGTTCTGCATCTACGGATTAGGAGAAGGAAGTATGTTTCACCTAATGCATAGAATTAACCAACATACAACACGAAGAAGAATGCAGACTGAAATCACAAATCTTCAAGACATATTTGAAATAGGCCTAGCTGACTTCTCCAGTTTTTGAATTATCTAGTACATCAAGTTGAAGTTGCATGACTCTTCTTCATGCGAACTGCGTGCTTGGCTCGTAACCCTAAATTTATTTTATAATTTTTCTCTCAACACATAGTAATATTGGAGTGCACCATTTTTAATCGAAACACTAAACAACAATGCAAAACTTTTCTCGAAAGGTAGTGCTTTGTGTGAAGTCAAAGAAAAGGTTTTGCTGTAAAAATTGTTTACTTTTATGCAGCAACCCTCGTATCATTACTACACACTCTAGAAATTCTCTTTCACCTGTACTCTAGTCGTTAACGTTTCTTCTAGGCAAATATTTTGCGATTTTAGTCTATATGTTCCCAAATTATGATTGCAGTTTAATCGCTGTCCTCTCTTCTTATTTTGGGAACATGCACTCATTATAATATTAATGGAAAATATCAGTTTTGTCGACGTACTATTGAAGGAAAAAAAGGGCGTATGCATGCACATTTTGAGATCGCGTTCGAGTTTATTGTCGCAACAGAGACAACAAGGTTTTCCAGTGCGAGGAAGAATGCGATAGGATTGAATGGAGCTCCAGTTGCATTATATTCTTTTCTAAAATCAACGGAGATGTATTGGATATCAACGGGGACAATAAATCACTGTTGTCATTTAGATTTGAGTGGGGACCTACAAGCTAACAGATTAAGGGTCGGTGTCTTTGCTTTCGAGAGGGAAGTGAGAAATTCTGGAGAGTTGATGATAAGAAGGTCTGGTTGAGATCTAAAAGGTGCCGACGTTAGAACATCATCGGTAGTGGTGTGGAGATGCACAAACGCGTGGGTTGGCGATGCAAATGAGGCAATGCCCTATTCTTCGATTTTGGGTAGCGATACGCCACGGGGTTCTAAAACTCATTAAAGGCGCAAACGAGTTTTAGAACCCCATTTAACATTTTTCTTTTTCTTTTTTAAAAAGAAAAGAGGTTTGAAAACCCCGTTTAGGCCAAAAGGAGATTTTGAGCTCCGTTTCTCCCAACTTGTTTTAAGTTTACAAACATTAAAATTTGAGGCACACCCTTTTTTTTTATTAGAAAAACTACTTATACATTTCATTTTTTTGGTTTCGTGGTTAATTTTTTTGAAAATTTATTTTCATATGCATTTATTTAGAAGTTAATTTAGCATGTTTACGATATTATAATTTATAAATTTTGGTTATCTATAGAAGTATCTTTATACCAATCGTATTATATTTATATTTCATTATTTGAGCGTATTTATATTTTGATCACTTCACATTTATTTTTTTAATTAATCAGCTTTGTATGCTATAACAAAGTAGAAAAAATATTAATAAACAGAACTTCTAATCGTTGATTAAACTCAATACAATACTTCAAATATAATTTAAAGTCAATCTATAGAAGCATAAACATGCAATAAAAGCTGAAGAAATAACGTAGAACAAGTGATAATCGATAGTAATTAATTAGTAATGAGGATAGTATACCATTCCACTTCTTCTAAAAATATGAACTTCCTTCATTAGCGGTTTACCATTGTTGTTGTGATTTGAGAATACAACGCTTTTTTGATCAAAATGCATTATAGGCATTCTCCAGATAACCAAGAAAAATCCCTTGCCAAATACTCGTCATCCTGGTTTTCATGTAAACGTCTTTCTCGTGCCTTATTTAATTCAGTTCTTTCTCTAAGAGCTCTGGTTCTATCTACATCCTGTTGAAGTTGGGCTTCTAGAATCTTCAACTTATGCTCCTTAAGCCTTAATCTTTCCTACCTTTTAGAGGAAGATGCGATTGAAAGATCGCTCAAAAGAGTGGATAGTTGATTGTTTTCTGCAGCCAAGTCACTTGATTTCTTGTTTTGTTAACAAAAATTGCTTATATGATTTTATGTCCTTTGGTCGATTTGTAACTCCACCGTATAACATTCCGGAAGTAGGAGTTTACGTGCTGCAATTATTACCTTCTCCGTCCATAGATAATGGAGAGCCATTTGAATTACCAGGAGATGAATCTACTGATAATCTAGATGCCACATTTTGTATGTTACAATCATTGGTATCTCCCATACCAGCAACCTCTTCTTCATCAAAATTTTCCCACCGTGGCCTCAACAATAGAAATTCAAAAGCATCATAAGCCTTGAATTCAGTGTCGTATGTATCTTGATATATTTTATTACAGCCATCTCTCAAATCGTTAAATGATTGTCCACTTGTAAGTCTGTCGCCTCTTTGTACAATAATACCTTTATACTTGGTGCACATACCGTTCAAGTTATACCAAGCTATTTTTGTAGCTTCAAACGGACTTTTTTTGGCATTCTGGGTCTTGATTATAGTTCTCGTTAACTGTCAAGTAAAACTACTTCCTTGTTAAAAGTCATGTTGGAACTTCAGATGCCTTAACCCAAGCATTGGCCAACACCTTATAATCGTGGCCCCTCCACATCTTACCACTATCAGTAGTTGTTTCTACCGCATAGTTTATTTGAGGAGTAGGCTTTCATTTGTTATAGGTCCATTTTTCTTTGCCTTCGGCTGTCTCTATTGAAGTAGCATAGAAGGAGGGTTATTAAGTTTGCTTAAAGTTTGTATTAGTGGTTGCAAACCAAAATTATTGATGTGCGACAAACTATTCTAACGCCATTTATGGAGTATCGTATTGGGACAATAAACTTGTATAATTTGTTAGACCATCTATACAAGTTCATTCCACTGGTACTTTGGTAATCTGAGTTACCTACGAAATATATTATGTCGTTCGGTATAGAAATTTAATGGAGGAGGAATGGAGTTACACATTAGTTTTTCAGTGGTATACATTTACAATTGATGCCAACAAAGTTGTATTATAATATGTGATTTTGGTCTAGTTTGTACAAACAACTTGCAAAATAGTCTTCTAATTCTCTAACTATTAAGTTTTCATTTTTAAAGTTGGCAACATCTAGTCTTGTCACTTGCGGATGGCAGCATTTTGTCCTATCAACTATTAAATGAAGCAACTACCTTTTGTAACTCTCATGTGCAATGTGTTGGCTGCTCTTTAATATTAATATAGTCTAAAGACTTTTTAGCTGCTAATTGATACTAAAGCAGTGTTTAGTCTTTTCATTTGCTGACTGTATTGTATCGTTTTGTCCCATTTTCATATTCTATTCGTAGTGAATTGTCTTATTCATTAATCAATGTTGCAGCTATTTCTTATAACCATTGTTTATAGTGACTCATCATGTCGTTTCTTATCAAATCTTGATTGGAGATTTTATTTATTATAAATTTCAAAATGCCTAATCTGGTATGTAGCTTCCTGCCTTGTCTGTTATATATACATTACAATGGGTAATCCAATTTTGTACTAGTAAAATTTTAAAATGTCAACCCTCAATTGGCTTCCAAAAGTTTACCTTACTCTGATAAAAGCATACATTCAAGTAGATTCTATTCATATGGAAGAAGAGGTTGATGTAGAATTTTGGGTTACCCTAAATGAGGCTTACAATAATCGTTCATACAACTGATGGATTAGGATGACCCTAGACACAAGAAATATGTTTGTCATGTTTAGTAGGTCCTATATAAATTACCATAAAATCATAGCTAAGGTGAAAGTGGAGGATGCTTTTCAGTAATCACGTTCAACATATGACTCACGTTACTTCTTCGATTACCATGCACTCTTTGTGGGACACAAAGCCTTTGAACTATGGAATAGTTATATGTTACAATTTGTGTAAAAATTCTGTGATTAATCAGGATTCTTAAATTATCTAATCTTGCTGTTTATATTCAATATGTTTTGTACAAAATATTGATTAGACTGTTTACCAGCTTTAAAAAAAACTCTAGTAAGATCGGTAATATTATTAAATGTTCATACAACATTAGATTACTAAGAAATACTAACAATACTAGCTGTGGAAAACTTAATTTTCTCTGTTAAAATGTTGTCTGTTCCACTGGTTGTGAAGTTTTCTAATTTCATTTTGCAATATCACCGATTGATTTCTCAATGTCATTAGTTGATACTCTATACCCCTAGCATAGTCAACCGCTCTTTGTGGGAAAGCTTCATCAATCCACTGCCAAAAAACACATCCATTTGGATGCTACACTTAAATAACGACGTCCTATATTATTTCCTCTCTCAATATCATCTTACACCATGATCTATCCGCACTCACATAATACCATAGTTGAGTCAACTTCTTGCTCTATACCTGAAACGATGGCCTCTTGAGGTCGATTCCTTATAGAGTGTGTGCGTACTTGACTTTGTCTATCATCTCGACGTCTCTGTTTTCCCAACTCTCTTTGAAGTTCTTATTGTGCTCTTCCAAATCAATGTAGTGTCCATCTTGCATTTAGGCAGCATAGGAATGAGAGAACTTAGGTGCTCAAGTGGGTTGTCGGACTCATAGGATGAGGGAAGTGATATGTTACTATGATCCTACTGATGAGAAAATGTAATGTTCCTATATAATTAGACCTCTCCTAGTTCTTATAAGCATTATAATGCTATAAGACTTTGAATATACAATCTCTTATTGTCGTTTAGTGTACAAGTCACTGCAATATATTAGATTAGGCAATTCAGTGTAATATTTGAGCGAACAACTCATTAACTATACATTAGATTAAATAGTTCAATGTAATAAAAGCTAAATGTTGAATTGACCAAACAACACATAATACAAAAGTACATAATTGAATATACGAAGGCATTCTTCACTGGTTTCCATTTATGTGCCATAAATGCTTAATAAGATCATCTCGAAGTTTTTCATGAGTTTCTCTAGACCTAATCAAACGCAGACATCTTAGGAAAGCTTCGATAGTGTACAAATGTTTGTTGGCAACAACGATTGCTATGTTGTCTAGGTCGTATCCCAAGCAAGATGGAAGACCCTCTTTCTTCTTCAATGATCATATTATGCATGCTAATACAAGCTCCATGATGTTGCTCAATTCCTTTGGCTTCCATAATTTAACAGGATTTTTAACAATAGCAACCTGTGCATGTAAAACTCCAAAACACATTCTACATATTTTTTTGAAGCCTCTTGTTTTTTTAGCAAAATGTTTTTCTTTTTCAGTTTTTGTAGCTAAAATAGTTTGGACTAGGGTAACCCACAATTGATATATAGCATCTACTAGATAATATCCGATATCATACAAATTTCCAACAATACTGAATATGCAAGCAGGTGTGTTTCCATGTGTGCGATTTTTAAAGGGAAGTAACTGGTGCAACACATTAATATCATTCATGGAACTAGGACATCAAAAACAAGCATGCCAAAACCATTGGTCTGTGAGGCAACGATTTTTAATATCATTATAGCTCTGGGATAATGACCGATAAACTTAGCCATGCCAAGGATCAAACACTTTAAGTTTGCATTTATATTGAGTTTAGGGTCGCCTCTCTGAAAGGCGATGATAAAACATAACAGCTCTTTAATGGCTCTTCTTTCTTTTCTCTGAAAGGTAATTATTTCCGGTTCTCGAGTAAGTTTTCCGTTCTCTTATTCTGATTTTATTCCTCATACTACTCCATTATTTGTAGATTTTATTGGTTGTTGGTTCTTTTTGTGGATCGTTTGTGTGCTCCATGGCTAGGATTGATGATTTTGGGGATTTTTCGATGGTGATTTATTTGCGATTGGGTCTTTTGTTTGGTCTTGTCCCAACGTTGACCAGATTTTGTTAGCGATTGTGGATGTTATTGGCATATTGGTTTCGGTGGCTATTACAGAGGCGTCCTCAGTGATGGTGAGGAATTGGTCTTTGACCTTTTCTTTTGCTCAGCGTAAATATGTGCTTGTTGTTTCGGTGTTTCTGGAGCTTATGCCCTGTAAGTTCTTCTCCTCCTCCTGTTTATCTATGATGTGAGAAGATCCGCCTTCTGGGTCTCGTTCTTTTGTCCTTAATATCGAGTTAGGAAGAGGAACTGCTCCTTTCTTTTTCTGTGGTGATGAGGAGATGGTGATTCCCACAATTCGTTTTCTCCTTAGAACGATATCATGTTATTCACCGCCTTAAGAGAAGGGTCCCCCTATTGGTTGTAATCATTCATAACATAGGGGAAAGCAGAAGGGGATCGCGCCTTCCTGCCTCAAGTTGCTAAGTTTTGTGCTCTCCTGTTACTAATGTTGAAAAGTAAACTTGGTTTTAAATGAAAACAAATAAATTTGGTTTTATAAGTAAATCCCAATTATGTAATAAATTCTATCCTTGTTTTAGGAAAGGCCAAAATCAAATAAATGGTAATAAATTTTGGTCTATCAAAATATTAATAGAATTATCTAGAGAGAGAAGAGTATAGAACAATGTCATGTTATATATAGATACTCTCTCATATGTTGTACCAATCAATCAATGATCAATCAAGAAAAAAGAATCAAGCAATAAAAAGTTTTTTCTCCTCCCTTAAAATATTCTACTTTCTTCTATTTTGTTTCTCTTCCTCCACATTTTTTTTTAACAAAGTGGTATCAGAGCAACACAAATTTTCCAACAAAGTGGTATCAGAGCCTGGTTAAAATTATGACATTTCTATGTTTTTCGACGTTTGTTCTCACAAAAGAGAATTTTGAGGAATGGAGCAGTAGGAAAAAAGAGGAGCTAATCTCCAAAGGTCTTTGGGAAATTATTGAAAATGGCTACGAATGGCGAAAAGACGTCGCAAGCATGTCGCAAATGGACAAGAAAGCCTTTGCGAAATTAAAACGGAATGATTACCGTGCTCTTTCTGTGATTGCTGAGAACGTCGATGAGAAAGCTTCGGATCTCATTTTTAGAGGAAGATGTACAAAAGATTCATGGAATCTCTTGAAAAAGGCGTACGGAAAAGATGATGTAAAGATAATGAATGAAGATAAGTTGACTGATGAGAAAGATGAAAAGAAGAATAGTGAGAGTGTGAAAGAGAAGGAGCAAGAGATGAAGAAAGAAGAGACTATGCCAGAGCCTATGGAAGAAGAGATAATGGATGAGACAAAGAAGGAGAGGAAAAAGGAGGTGCAGAAGCAAAAGGAAGCTGGGACTGCTGCTTATAAAAGGAAGGATACTGAAGTTGGGCTTGATGCAAATAATGCCATGAATGTTTATAGAGCGGTTGAATCAAATGAAGTAGGAAAAGAAAATACAGTTAAAGTTGAAGAAAGTTCACTGCCCATAGTCGAACAAGAGAAGAACGAATCTAATATTATTGAAGTGAGTTCGGTCATCGAGGCGGAAGAGGAGAATAAAAGTGCTAGTAACATTAATGCTATTGAAAAAAAAAAAGATTTGAAATCTATTGAAGTTGAGTTTTGCGCTAATGATGTTGAAGAAGCTGACAGTGTAGTGGAGTTGAATGAGGTGGACGATGAACAAAAAACTCAAGTTGAAGAAGTAAGTGAAGCGGTGCCTAATACAAAGAATGCTGATAATGAGAAGCTTGATGATGTTATTGAATCTAAAATTATTGATGAGAGAGAGGATGCTGTCATGGAAAAAGAGTCAAAAGTCGTACTTGAAGATGTTGGTGAGAAAAAAGTTAGCGCTGTTGTTTGTTCGGTATTAGTTAACACAAACAAAGAAATTGAATTGATCAAATACTGTAAAAGTGAATTTTTTAAAGAATTTAAAGATGTCATATATGACTCATTCAAAATTAATGACACGGGAACAAAATGGAAGTTAGAGCATATAATTTTTGGAATATCACATAACAATGAAAGAAAGCAAGATGAACGGAGCACTGCAATAAAGATTTGTGAAGTCACATCAGAGACCGTGATTATGACGAAGAAGAAGAAAAGGAAAAGGAAAAGGAAAGTTTTGACAATTTCTTTGTTCCATCCAAAACACGTGAGATACAAAGAAATCTGCTTGGAGTAATAAAACCAAGTTTAAGGGGGATGTTGAAAAGTAAACTTGGTTTTAAACGGAAACAAATAAATTTGGTTTTATAAGTAAATGCCAATTATGTAATAAATTCTATCCTTGTTTTAGGAAAGGCCAAAATCAAATAAATGGTAATAAATTTTGGTCTATCAAAATATTAATAGAATTATCTAGAGAGAGAAGAGTGTAGAACAATGTCATGTTATATATAGATATTCTCTCATATGTTGTACCAATCAATCAATGATCAATCAAGAAAAAAGAATCAAGCAATGAAAATATTTTTTCTCCTCCCTTAAAATATTCTACTTTCTTCTATTTTGTTTCTCTTCCTCCACATAATTTTTTTTTAACAAAGTGGTATCAGAGCAACACAAATTTTCCAACAACTAACTCATTGTTGAAGCTGCTTTTGGTATCGGCTGTTGACAGTGTTGCCTCTACCCGTTCCCCGTCACCTCTTCCAACCCATAACAGCTTCAGCCCTCTTAAAACATTGATTAACAAAAACGAGCGCTAGCTTATCCTCGCCTAGGTCTTCGTTTTTGTTGCCTCGACTAAGGTATTCATGGCATAGAGGCAGGTGCTACAGACGGTGGGCAGCCTCAACAAGGAGGTGTTTTGAAACAAAATGGGATGTACCGTCACAACAATTGTAGCTAGGTAATTTTACCAATGGCGGGTCAATCGTTGTCTCATCTTGCAGTTCTGTTGTTTCAGTTATTAGTTGTGATCTTTCAGTTCTATATCACATTACCCCGTATATCCAGCGGTATACCTTCCTCTAGATAACTTTTGTGTTGGGATTCTAATAGAGAGTGGGTTTGCGGTTTGCGTCCCTGGCCTTGTTCTGTGTGCTGGTGTGGGTTAGTTATATTGTTTTCGTTCTTGCTCATTGAGGTTTTTTACCCTAATCGGGCTGCAGCCATGCTTTTGCATTGGCGGGGCAACCTTTATCTCTTAGTTGCATGGATTGGCTAGTTACTTATTAACTAACTTTGTGCTTATTCGCTTTTTTTTCCTCTGGTGGATTCTTCCCTTTGTTTGTCTCTACGGTATATGTTTTTTGGTTGTTGTTTGCTTTCTTTGTGGTGGTGGTTATGTCTATTTTCGGCTTTCTTTTGCTGATGGCTGTTGTTTTGGGATTGGGGGTGAGACGTGCTTCGTTTCTTTTATTGTTGCATGGGGAAGGTTCTGTATCTTTTTGGCCTTATGGCTTATTGGCTTTGCCTAGCCCTTCTTTTTTTGGTGATGCTGTTAGATGGTGCGTATTTTTCTTGCCCTCTATAGAGCTTGTTCTTGCTTCTTTTTCGTTTTTGTTTGGTTCTCATCCGTGGGGCCGCAGCGTGGTTGCCACATGTGGTTCGGTTCGTTGTGTCACATTAGGCCATTTCATGTCATGTTTTTGACTTGGTCTTGTTTCTGTAGTTTAAGGTTGGCTCACATTGTGATGGTTTCGCGGGGTTGTTTCTTGGGGGTGTGCCTGGTTTTTGCTATGGGCGTATTGAGTGCTTTTTTCCTCTTTCTTCTTTGTCTTCCTTTGCGCTAATGTCACAACATGCAGCGCTGTGCTTCAATACATCTGCTTTGCTCCTCTATGTGTGCCCCTTTCACTGTTTTCTTAGTGTTGCATGAATTAGTAGTTGGCTTGCCAGTTTTCGTTTGCTGTGATTTCGTTTTTCTATTGGTTTGCTAGGCTGACAGTGTGCATTCTTGCTTGTCCTTACTTGTGCTTGGTCATGTTTCTGGTCGTTCGGGTATGTGCTTTGCCATTGTGCTGGCGTCATGCTCATTTGGTCTTGCTATAGCAAGTCAATCAATGATCTGTTCATAGTTTACGGGTGTCGGTGTGGGTTGTGGTTGATCAGATCTTTTGTGTTTCGCTGGTTTTGGTTGTGTGTAATTGACTAATGGCTTTGTTCGTGGCCATATAGAGGCCACTATTGTTGGTAGCTATACGGTGACCACCACCAGTTCTCGTACATTTGAGGCTAGACTGCACCATGTTTTTATTGTCGTTGTTTTCCCACATTTTCGTTTTGCCCTCATTTTATTCGCCCAGTCTTCTTTAGGACCCTTATGTTAGCATAGGACTGTAAATCTGATGACAACTCCGCATTTCAAGGGTCGCCATATTATGGTGTAATGTCGGCTCCTTGTGTTACTACATGTCAGCCTTTTTTTCCTTCGTGATTTCCTTTGGTTTTGGCCACTACTAACTCAGTGACCACTTTGTCTCCTTATTTGCACTTTATTCCCTAGCTTAGTTTGACCGAGATTTCGATCATTAACGATCGTTTATCCCGTCTTGCCAAGAACTGTCGCGCGACTAGTTTAGGAGCATTGGCTTCTGGCACTTTCGGCTCTCCGCTAGATGCCTCTTCGTTGTCTCTTACTCGTAGGCACTCTGCTTCCCATTCGGGGGAGCATCTTTCCATCCTTCGCGAGGGTGTTCGATACCTAAGCCTCCAACCCCACGCATTATTCGCACTCGCTCTATAGCGACGGCCGTGCAGATCACTAGGTCTACCCGACACACCCTTTATCTTATTTTAACCAGTGTCTTGTGTCTTTATCCTTTCAGTTTTGTTCCATTTTGTTTCTTTTTAGCTTTGAGTGCTTTTGCTAGAATAGCGAATTTTTTGTTCTGGAACCTCTATGGTATTGGCAACGATGCATCCCTTGCTCCCCTTAAATGCGTTGTTAGGAAACACTCCATTTGTTTAGTAGCGCTTCAAGAGCCTTAAGTGGACTCTGAAGTGTTATCAAATATTGTTCTTTCGATAGGGTTTGGGTGAGGTTTGTCAGAAGTTTCCAACAAGATTGGATACTATGGGCCAAAGACGTCTCTGTTAATCCTATTTTTAACTCGATTCGACTGCTTTCTCTGGTTTGCTCGATCTACTCTGTTTCTTCACCATTTATTTTCTCTATGGTCAACACCAGATGCGATTGTATTGATCGTTTGTCCCTTTGGTCTGACATATCTTGCTTCCTAACCTAGGCTTCGTAGCTTCGGTCATCAGAGGTGATTTCAATGTCATTTGAGCCAAGCGGAGAAGAGCATGGGTTCTTCTATTAACCGCGCTGTGGTCTCTGGTTTCAATGCTTCAACAATAAATCTAGTTTATCTGAAGTTTATTTCGTTGGCTCTTATTTTATCTGGTGTAACAACCAAGATGATCAAAGTCGGATCCTTTTCCTCTTTGACCGGGTTTTCGGCTCGGAGTGTTGGTTTAACTTTCCCTTTCTCTGTTGCTATCTGCACCGAACAAACTCGGACCATGCACCGATGGTTTTTTTATTGCTCCCCTCTTGCCTTATCTCGCCCTTCCTAGTTCTTTTTGCAATCCATGTGGCGATCTTACCTTTCTTTCCACCAAACGATGGAAGATTCTTGGATTACTCTCATTTTTGGTAGTTCTTTCGTTGTTTACTCTCTCAAGCTTAAGCGTTTTAAATCGTGTCTTCGAATTTGAAATTCTTCAGTGTTTAAGAATATTTTTAATCGAGTTTTCTCAATGGAAGTTATTCTAGTTCTAGTGGAATCATCTTACGACGACGATCTCTCCACTTCTAACAAGGAAAGCTGGGTCCATGCCCAACTCGCATCCACCTCTGAGTTGCGCATCAAGCATGACTTTCTTTGTTAAAAGGATAGGCTTAAGTTGTTAGTCGATGGTGATTCTTAAATTAAAATATTATATTCGTTTATCAGGAAGAAGAATGTTATTCTAACTATTCATCAAATCCTTCGCCCCGATCAGTCTCCAGAAACCTCTCTTGAGGACTTTGAAGAACTATCCTTTCCCACTTTCTATCCTTTTTCTAGTATCCCCCTTTTTATTTTTCCGATCATTCTCTATTGTCCTTCACTCCTATGCTGCTGCTCCCTGAAGAGGTGGATGGTCTTTTATGCCTACCTTCTTTATCGGAAATCATGTCGAGCTTTTCTTCATTAAACAAGGAAAGTTCCAGTGGCCCAGACAGATTTAATGGTATTTTTTACCGTAGTGTCTGGCCAATCATTTAACTAGAATTATGCTTAGAAATCCAATACATCTCTCCGGTGGTGTGCTTCCTAAAGGACCTCCACCAATGTTGTTCCAATCCTTAAATGTGAGAATCCCAAGCCGCGCTCTGATTTCAGACCGATTAGCTTATGCAACTTTTCGAACAATGT
The DNA here is from genome assembly GCA_030737875.1 of Allium sativum. NCBI lineage: Eukaryota > Viridiplantae > Streptophyta > Magnoliopsida > Asparagales > Amaryllidaceae > Allium > Allium sativum. The sequence continues at coordinate 353,187,014 of CM060916.1, read as the reverse complement.
CATTTCGAAAGCGTTGTCCTCTAGACTAGCGCCTATTCTGGAGCGTGTTATTTCATCATCTCTAGCATGCTTTGTTAATGGGTGACTTATCACTAATATTTTTCTTCTTGATTAAGAACTTATCTCTCAGATTGATCACAAGGTACAGGGACCCAATGTGGTGATAAAAGTGGACATGGAAAACGCTTACAATCACATGTTTTTGTTTTTTCATCATACTGGTTCTCCATGCTTCTAGTTTTTTGGAGCCTCTAATTGGTTTAGTTTAGAGGCTCATCTCGAAATGTGGGTTTTCCATTCTCACTAACGGATCGGCTAATGAGTTCTTCCATTCTGGAAGGGGTCTGCGACCGGGGGGATCCCTATTAATTGGCGTTGTTCGTTATCGCTACGGAGGCCTTTATCCTTGGTGTCCACTTCCTTACTATAGTGGGGCAAATCCAATGCTTTGGTAACCCTTTCGGTTTCACCATTATTTCTTCTGTCTTTTGCGATTTTTTTCTAACGAGAATTGTTGTTCATTTCGACGATTCCTGGCCTTTCTCCGTCTGTACGAGTGATGCTCGGGCCAACTCGCCAATTCTTCGAAGTGTTGCTTCGTTATGCTCAAGTGGATGGCCCGGAAAGGATTTATTGATTTGAAACCTTCGCCGGATTACCCAAATCCTCTTTGCCTCTCCTTTATCTTGGCGTTGTTTAGTATAAAAGGATGCAAGATTAATGCGATCTTTGATCCTATGACATACAAAGCTAGAGGTTAGAATTTTAGATAGAATTCTACCCTCGTTTCCTGTAGGCTTGTTCTCACTAAGTATGTGCTTTACTCTATTAGGTCTCTTGTGTTTGTAGCCATGATACCCACATCTTCATTTTTCCATTCTTACAGCCCTTTCCATCGTCTTTCTTCTAGTGGGATAGAGAAGATGTTCAACGTCACCATTAGGTCGCTTGGTATGTCATTTCTCACCCCAAGCGAGAAGGTGGTATGGGGTTGTGTAACCCTAGGAATATTTGCATAACTTACGCTTGTAAGCTTTGGGTTAAGTTCTGATCTGACAACCCTTTATGGGCATCGTTCCTTCATGCCAAATATCATCATCTTTTGCCGACGGATTTTACAAGGACTCCGTCTTACGCTAGTAAGACTTGGAAACGAATGTAATATGTGAAGGCTTTTTCCGACACCCACGGAGGTGGGGTCAGATGGAATGGCGGTTCTTTCTCTCTTCGTTCGACGAGCCAATCGTCCAAGCTCCCAATGGTGCGAATCCCCGCATTCTCTTTCATTTAGGACTCCCGAATCCCTCCCAAGGTTTCCATTCTCACATGGAGTACCATCCATGATGGTTTACCTATTGATGAAAACCATAAGAGAATCAGTATCCCTCTTGTGTCTCGTTGTAGGTTTTATGTAGTAGGCGGTGTGGAATCGGCTGCTCATTTGTTTTTTGCTAGAGATTGTGCCCATCTAGTCTGGTCTTTCTTTAGATCTACGGTTGGACTTGTTAGGGATTCCGGAATGGATCTTAAGGCCAAACAAACATTAGAGGGGGGAAGAATAGTGTTTTTTGAGAATTTAAATAAAATCTAAAACTTGTGTGATATACTATATGAATCAAACACTACAGAAACAATCACAGACACATAATCATACACAAATGCAATGATAAACAAAAATAAAGTACATAAAAGCAAAGAATACAACGGATTTTATACTGGTTCGTAATTTCTCCTACGTCCAGTCCCACGTAACGCTGGATTGCGCAGAGTTTTATTACTATTTCAGTATCCAATTACAATCCTCCTTGATTTCAAGGCTACAAGGGATACCACTGATTCCACCCACACACTTGATCAAGTATACCTTCGTTGATTTCACGGCTACAAGAGATACCATCGATTACCCGTCCATGATTTCACGGCTACATGGGATACCACCGATTACTTTACTCAACCCAAACAATTACAAACAGCCCTATAACTCTTTAATAGCACTTGATTCAAAAAGTAATGAGTAGAGAGTGTAGAGAGAAGAAGATTAGTGAAAACAGAATTGAATTCGGTAGAGTATAGGTGTAGAAATCATAAAAATAATGGTGTAATGAAAGAGAGTGAAAATAGAGAAGAAGAAGTGATTAAAAATTCAAAATCAGCCCTTTTTGTAATGTATGAAAGGTTGCAACGTCTCGGAACCGTCACAAATATTAAAAAGACACTTCCTTTCAAATTTGAAAAAATGACAGTTATATGTCGACATGTGTGTATATATATATATATATATGTATATGTATAAAATTTAAATTGGAACACTTTTCAAGTGTTTTGATATAAACATAATTATGGAAATTCTTACATTAAAATATAGTGTTATAAATAAATATTATAAAGTAGAAAATCATATAGAAACATAAGTATAAACATATTTAAAAAATTATAGAGTTTAAAACTTATATATAAAGTATATAAAATATAAATATATAAAACTTATATAGTATATAAACGTATAAAACTTAAGTTTAAAATCAGATAAAAATATAAAATAAAATAGAGAGGAAAGAGATAGAAGATAGAATTTGAAAACAAAATTTGAAAATCAGAATTTGAAATAAATTTGAATTCGAACCTGGAGTGCTATTCAGAGTCTTACATAATCTAGACTCTATAACTATATTTATCTTGAAATCTTGAATATTCATGAGTCTTGAAATATCTCTGAATTCTGAATCTCTTACATCTTTAAACTGTACAGTCTTCAGCAATATATCCTATATATAAATCCTGCATATGTGTGTATATTCTAGATAGAGGTGTTAGTATATATTTTATAATCAATTAATATTGAAATAAGGTAATTGTCATCAAAACTTCATTCTCCAACAATCTCTTCCTTTTTGATGATGACAACCTTAGTTTATAAAATATCATACCTGTGTACACCTGGTTATGATGATCCTTCGAATACTCCCCGTCTATACGAATCCTATAAACTATGCCTACATTTTTTAATTTCTCCCTCTTTGGCTTTATCAAAAATACATTCTAAAACTACTCCCTCTAATTGTATAACTATCTAAATAAAACCTAAAGAAACTAAGTAACTACTTATTCGAATTAGAATACTCTACCTTAATCTATATAATCCTAGAATAGTAATTCCTAACATCAAATACAAACCAATCCAAGTATTATATTTACATTTGTTTGGTATCAATTAAAAAAACCAGATCAAATCAAATGCACACCACACCATATGTTTAATTATATAAGTTTCAAGTTATAAAATCCAAATCAAATTCAATCAAATCAATAATACCAGTCAATTAAATGTTTCTTGGGACTTCAACCCATTCATCTTCTCCAGTGATTGGAATCTTCTTGATGTCTCTCCATTCTTCTTCATTGCTGAGTGAGTCTTTATTGTTTTCTCTCTAAATTGTGAAGAGATTGACTAACGAATTATGTCAAAATGTTTCTCTTGATATTCCACCATTCTCATCTGAATTAACTCTAGTTTGCACTGATTATGTTGTACAATGAAGAGAATTTTCTTGAAAGAATTCAAAGAATCAGCAAGATTTTCACTTATGTTATGGATAGGATTTTCCATGGATTTGATAAGAAATGAATAAGAAAGAAGGATAAATAGAATAATGAAATTTTCTGGAAGAAACAAACTTAATTTGGGTCTCAAATTCATTAGATTTTGAATGGACATGAGTAGTCGTTTAATTTGAAAATTTGAAACAATTTGTAAATTTGGCAGTTATATGTCGACATATACGTAAATGTATGTCGACATATGCTATATAAAATTTTTGATTTTTTTTGAATTTTTGTTCTTTTGAACTTATATTAAACTATAACTAATTCTAAAGTTTTTACAAAGACTTAAAGATGATTTTAACATAAATAAAACTCCATTCATTACTTAATAGAAAACAAATACATCCAACTACTTAAGACACACTAAATACGAGATTCGAAAGCAAATAAACTAAACTAGATAATCTAGTTTTCTGATGATGATGATGAGGGAGGTGAGATTCCAAGCTTTCTTCCTATCTTGACCATGAACTTGGTCATTTTGGAGAAGTTCTTTTTAAGCTTCTTTTGATTGTTGACAATTTAGACTTGATTTTGATCAATCGTCTCTTTAGAAATGCGTCTTGTGTTGGTTGGACATTCAACACTTTCTAAAGAAGTTTCTTCTTCTTCTTCGACATCCATTGGTGCTTATTCTCGTTGCATTCGAGCTTGTTTGGCTTCGAATGTCTCATATGGCTTGAAAGTGGGAGGAATTTGCATGAGATGTATGTTTGATGAGTCAAACACTTTTCTAGACGCGAACTCTTCTCCGTGAAGATCGACTCCAAAGTATTTGAAAATACGAGTGAGATAAACACCCTAGTAGAGTGTGTTTTCTCTTGAGGACAATTCTATGGGCTTAATTTCATTTAAAATCATGTCAGCCCAAATGATAGTATAACCACCCATAATATCAATAAGAACCTTTTGGACTTTGAGAGTTGGGTTGTTGAAATTTCTGGAACGGCGAGGGATGGTATGTTGGAGGAGAAGGTTTACGATTCTTGTTTTTGGACAAAAGAAGCGATTTTTTAACTCCATTGGAAATATGTCGTGGTACGTTTCTAAATCGGTTTCATCGATTTTGAAATCTGAATAATCCAAGCCTGTGCTTCTACAATTTAGAATAGTGCATAAGAGTTCGGCATCGAGGACAATTTGCATGCCTTTGGTGCTACCCCAAATTTGATCTTTGTTGCCTTCGTAAAATCCGCGATTGAGATTTGCATAGAACATCGTGACGAGTTTGGGATAACACACTTCGTCGCTATCACGAGAATCACTTAGACTTAGTACTTCATTATGTTCGAAGAGAGAAGTAAGTTCGTATGAAGGAATATATCCAAAGACGGCGAAAGCACCCGTGTTAACTTTAGCATATGCTAAATAGTTAGCATAGGTTTTGATAGCCTCTTTGTCATTATGAAGATAACCTTTGATGGTTTTGGTTATTTTCAATTTTTGAGACGAACTTAAGGAAGCCATTGAATTGATAGTATTGAAGAGAATACATATAAAGAATATTGTTTTGAATTGTGAATGAAAGGTAGAGAGAATAGGTGTATATCTAGAAATTTAATGGATATGAATTGAATAGGCACAACTTTTCAGTCTTAAATGACACATTTTCAGATCTTGGGAGTTGGTGAAAAGTTGGAGGGAAGTTTGAAAATTTAAACTTTTGAAATTCAAAATTTGAATTTCAAGTAACTGGTCAGATATGTCGACATATAAACATATGTATGTCGACATATGTACTCATTATCAAGAGAGATTTGATTTTTGTGAAATGTGATTTATATTAACGATTTATATTTCAGGTTTGTCGATTCCTGAAATAATTCAAATCCTATCAAACACACAAACAATTTATTTTATTTGTTATTATTATATTATTATTTTGAATTTCAAATTTCAAATTTCAAGTTTAAATTTTTCTGAATTCAAATAAAAAAAAACAAATAGAGCAACAATTCAACCAAATAAAATAAAAAATTAATTAAGGCGTACCCGGTTTTTAAATCCTTTTCTTCGAAATTTTCTTAACTCTGAATTGTCGTAAAGCATATATTCGAATTTCCGGTTTCTGGCTCTTCATCACTTGATGATGAATTTGAATCATCTAACGTTGCTACATATGCTTTCTTTCTCTTTCTTTACGAATTGTTGTTGTCTATTTGTTAAGTCGATTTAAATGGATATGGACACATTTTCTTTATATGGCCTGGTTTGTTGCAATTATAACATCGACCATCATTGCTTTTTGAACTTCCTTGGTTAAAAATTTTCCTTCTATATCTCAGAAATTTTCTAAAATGATTTGTCATAAGAGTCGTTTCTTCATCATCTTCACTACTTGAGTCAGAATCATTTGTTGTTGCTTTTAATGCAATAGATTTCTTCTCGATTGGTTCGGTTTCTTTTCTCTTCTGTAATTGGACTCCATATGACATCAGATTTCCGACTAACTCCTCAATCTTCATTTTGTTGACATCATTGGCTTCTTCAATTGCCAAAGTTTTCTGATCCCATTCTAGAGTCAATGAACTTAATATTCTTATGACTTGATCTGTTTCAGAATAAGTTTTTCCAAGTGCTGTTAATTAATGCGCTATCTCTTGAAATCTTCAGTACATATCTGAAATAAACTCATTCTTGTTCATTTTGAATAATTCAAACTGATTAACTAACATTTCTATTTTAGTTTGTTTAACTTTACTAGTTCCTTCATGAGTAACTTGCAAAGTTCTCCAAATTTCATAAGCAGTTTTACAAACTAACATTCTTTTAAACTCATCCCTATCTATTGAACAAAATAACTTATTCATGGCTTTAGAATTGCTTTGTGCAGCAATATTTTGTTCATTTGTCCATTGTGCAAAAGCAGTTGTGGATTCAACAAATTCATTTGTGTACTATTCCCTGTGTTTATTCCTACTGATTGTAAATATATTATCATTCTACATGCCCCAATATGAATAATTACTATCATTAAACACTGGTGGTTTGACAGTGGACTGACCCTCTACAATAGACTATTATTTCCAGCAGTGTTGGTTGCCATTATCACTATTTTCAAAAATCAGATTATGAACTTTTTGAAAGACCGTGCTCCGGTACCAATTGTTAGGGATTGCTTAATGGATTGTTAAGGCAAAATAAACACTAGAGGAGGGGTGAATAGTGTTTTTTGAGAATTTAAATAAAATCTAAAACTTATGTGATATGCTATATGAATCAAACACTACAGAAACAATCACAGACACAGAAACAAACACAAATGCAAAGACAAACAAAAATAAAGTACATAAAAGGAAAAAATACACCGGATTATACTGGTTCGGAATTGCTCCGACGTCCAGTCCCATACAACGTTAGATTGTGCAGAGTTTGATTACTATATCAATATCCAATTATAACCCTCCTTGATTTCATGGCTATAAGGGATGCCACCGATTCCATCCACACACTTGATCAAGTAAACCTTCCTTGATTTCACGGCTACAAGAGATACCATCGATTCCATTACTCAACCCAGACACTTACAAACAGCCCTATAACTCTTCAATAGCACTTGATTCAGAGGGTAATGAGTAGAGAGTGTAGAGAGATGAAGATTAGTGAAAACATAATTGAATTCGGTAGAGTATAGGTGTAGAAATAATAAAAATAATGAAAAATAATGGTGTAATGAAAGGGAGTGAAAGTGGAGAAGAAGTGATTAAAAATTCGAAATCAACCCCTTTTTATAGTGTGTGAAAGGTTGCAACGTCTCAGAACCGTCACAAATAGTGAAAAGACACTTCCTTTCAAATTTGAAAAAATGACAATTATATGTCGACATGTATATATATATATATATGTGTGTATATATATATATATGTGTGTATATATATATTTATGTATAAAATTAAAATTTGAACATTTTTCAAGTGTATTGATATAAATATAATTCTAGAAATTCTTATATTAAAATATAGTGTTATAAATAAATATTATAAAGTAGAAAATCATATAGAAACATAAATATAAACTATATAAACATATTTATAAAATTATAGAGTTTAAAACTATATAAATATAAAGTATATAAAATATAAATTTATAAAGCTTATATAATATAAAATTATAAAACTTAAGTCTAAAATCAAATAAAAATAGAAAATAAGATAGGGAGGAAAGAGATTGAAGATAGAATTTGAAAACAAAATTTGAAAATCAGAATTTGAAATGAATTTGAATTTGAACCTGGAGTACTATTCAGAGTCTTACATAATCTAGACTCTATAATTATACTTATCTTGAACTCTTGAAATCTTGAATACTCATGAATCTTGAAATATCTCTGAATTCTGAATCTCTAACATCTTTAAATTGCACAGTCCTCAGTAATATTTCCTGTATATAAATCCTGCATATGTGTGTATACATATATTCTAGATAGAGGTGTTAGTATATATTTTATAATCAATTAATATTGAAATAAGGTTGTTGTCATCAAAACTCCATTCTCCAACAGGACTAGGGCGGTAGTGCTCACTCTTTTTTCGATTTACTTTGGGCATGGTGGGAGGGTAGAAGGGGAAAGACCTTACAGACTTTGCTTTTTTGGCTTATTCCATGTCTCATTTGTTGGAGCTTTTAGTGTTCTCGTAATAAGACAATTTTCGATGATCTTCCAATGTCTTCACCCTCTATCATCCGGAAAATTAAAGATGACTTCTGCTTTTCTTTTCAGGGTAGGCCTTTCAAGGGTACCTTTTGCTTTGAGCCCCATCCCACGCTCGGGCTTAGGGTAAAGGTTTTTTTTAGGTGCTGGGTCTGGATTGATGCTTTTCTTTGGCTGGTGGTATAGTGAATTGTGGGCTTTAACCAGATCTACTGCCTGGACGCGACAGCTTTGGACGAATAAGCTTTTAAGGGCCTTTGTTACTGTTGTAGGAAGCAGTGGATCCTTCCATGGGCTAGGCAACTACTTTGGTTGGCTTTTTTGTTTTAGCCTTCCGGTCTTGCTTGAGTCGTTTGCTTTTTGGGGTCTGCCTTGTTTCTTGAGGCCTTTTGATCATCTCTGTTTGTGTATGCGGGGTTGCTTTGTATTCCGGTGTTTGTTTTTTGTGAGGGTTTGCTGTCGGTATTAAGGTTTAGGAGTTCTTGTGAACTGCAGACACGTTTTTTTATTTCTCTAGAAAAGGGCTTTTTTCTCGTTTTAGTTATATATATATATATATATATATATATATATATATTCTATTTTTCTGCATAAAAACTGAATTTAGGCTCTAGTTTAAATTTAAAACAAAAATAAGCACATTAAAATTAGATTCATCTTTTATCTAATTTTAGATAAAAAGTTTACAACTTCATGTACTAGATGTAGGCTCATTTCTTAGTTTTTAAACGTCGAGTGTTTGGTAGAGAGTGATCAACTTTAAAAATATTTAAGATTTAGAAGGAAAGGTAAAGAGTATCTGGATTTTATTTTATTTTTAAATAAAACGGGTTTCTAAAAACCCTCTTGGCTAAACGGGGTTTATTTCACCATTTAAGCCCTAAATAGGGAAATGAACGCCGTTTAGGGCTTAAACAACGATCGTTTTCCCATTTAAGCCAAAAAATAATTATTTCCACACAAGTGTGAATCAAAACCTGTAACATATAACATACCCAATCAATGATCATTACCTAAATGAACTGAATCCATGAACTAACAGCACAAATGATTTTTGAGTTATTGCATAAAGTATAAACCTAAAACCATGTATTGATGCACATATACTTTATGTTTAAACCTGAAACCATGATTTCAGAGTTATCACTATACAAACAATTCAGATATACTTCAGTGTTGATGCACAATGTGTAAATCTGAAACCATTAGACATGCCATTGTATAAGCCATTACACATACAATTAAACTCACTTGTCATTCCATTATACAAGCCATTTAATATTAAAGCATCTACCTGAATAACATGTGCTAATTTAGTTGAATAATCGAAAGGATACAACATATAATATTTGCAGATTGAAACTCAAATATATACACTTACCTACCATAATATTAAATCGTCCATAGTCATAAGTCTTCCAAACCCGCTGGACTCTATTTTTTGGCTGGTGCCTGACTTTCCGTTGAATAGAGATGTAAATTTGCTCACGATTCAACTTTTTTTTTTATTGAACTGTATTTTCAGTGGGAGGCCATGAAACTAGGTGCTCTCAGTTTTACTAAAATGGGTTCAGGGAGAAAGCACAATGTCTTATTTTTTTTAAAGTTTAATGGTAATTTGAAATCTGTTAAAGCGAATAGACGGTTAAATGAAAACCATTTAACGCTAATTTGTTTTCATTTCAATGTTTTAAAACGAAAAAAATAAAAACATAGTGCAAATCCCCACTGTTTCCTTCAGAAGTGGGGGTTTGCGCCACTTATTTTCTTTTATGGAAACTCCAACCCCCGTTCATTGATGGAGATGCTCTTAGAGACGAAATTTGTTGGGAGGACGGGGATCGATGTGGGATTAGGAGAAAAAAAATACATTTTAGGATTTGACACATGGGTATACAAAGGAGTTGAAAGATAAACACAAAAAAATCACTACAATATCTTTATTAATAGCTGTAATAACTTTAACTTCATACTTTTTGGTGTAAACATAAATTAACGAAAATGCCTATATATAATATGCACATATTTATTTAAATCTTAATATTGCGAAAATATGGGATCTAACAAATAAATTTTATTTACCAATTTTAAGTGTTAATTTACGAATATTATTAAATCAAAGTATTGCATAAAAATAGGATTTTATACATAAGCTTTATTTATAGGTTCAAAATATCCATCCATTAATATTAGCAACTCTTAATATAGCTAAAAAATCATATCCAATATGAATAATCTTTATATACAAATTCTTTTTTACTAACGATATTAGAAATGAAATTCACACATAAAATCATAAGATATTACAACATTAAAATATAAAATTATATAAAAAAAGTTGGTTCTAATACCAAAATATACATGTGTATCATTTTAGTTTGAATAAGTGAAAATATCATATTTGTAAACAAATAACTCACGCGCGAAGCACATGCTATAATGCTCGCACCTGAGAATGGAAACAAAAAATATGGGCAAATGCCTTACAAAATATTCTTTAATGGTGGAGCGTCCATCTAATGGGCGGCTGATGTTTGATGTTAATTGTTTTCGAAAGGCTAATATTCAACTTTAATTTGACGATAGGACCCTTTTTTGAATATTGGGCCTTATTTAATCATTATTGGAGTTGCCTTAAGATGTGGGAAAACAAATGGTTAAAGAGAGAAATCGCTAAATCTTAAGATAAATTATTTTGTTAAATTAAATTAATATTATGAAGTTCTAAATTTTATATGGCTTATAATTTTGTTTCGCTTTGGAATTATGTAGAAACATTTTTTTTAAATTTAGTTAACTTTTAAGATTTATTTCAAAAAATAATAATTTTTATTGAAACATTTTTATTTATTTAACATTAATTATTAATTACATATTGTTACTTCTTATTTATTAGTTATTACATGTTACTTCTTAATAATAATTAACAATTAATTACTAGTTATTTAATAAATTATTAGTTGTGTTTATTAATCATATTTATTATTTATCAAACACTAATGATTAAAAATTATTAAATAAAAATAATAATTACTAATTACTGATAATATTTTGTAATTATTTGAATGGTTGATTTGGCTAAGCGTAACAACTAGTGTTTCACTGATAAGGAAATTACTGACATTGTAATAACTTATAAGACCTTATATATTATTACTTGTTGGACAAGCACCCAAGCCAATGGCATCCGCTTCTTCTTACAGTCCAATACTCATATGCTAATGGGTAGTAACTCATACATAGCTCATGGGATTTGTGCTCTGATTGTTGTATTATACTTTGGTACTATGTGCTTTTGACTTGCTTTAGACTAGTTGTTGTTTACTATACTGTTCATGTCTTCTAGAGGTCCTATTACTGGTGGCTAGCCATGACTTTTGGTTAGATATTTAGTACTTTTGTCTATGCAATCATGACTGCGTGACTCTAGTTGTAATGCCTTACTTGGAGATCGAAACTAAGAAAGAGGATTAACGAGTAATGTTGTATGTTAATACCGAGAATAAGGCTTGTTAGGAACAGCCATTCGTAATTTTGTATTAAACAAGTCTTAATACGTCGATAAAGTGCTTTTTTCAACTTAAGTGGATCGACATTTTTAATTCTTATCTAATATAATACTACAATGGCTGCAGGATCAATCCGAAATAAAACATAACAAAAGTAAATTACACAGTTCGCAGAACAACAAACGAAATCGTAGAGGCATACATACATTTAGTACGATACAAAATAATCTATATAAGTGGATATATTATCCACAATATACATACACCCATCCCATAAAAGAATATATACCGACATTAGAATACACTAGAAAATAGCAAGGTAACAAGCCTAGTCCAAAATTCACCTATGCAACCAAAATGATGAAAGCAGTCCAAAAGTAGAAGTTAGATAAATAGTATCAACATCATGTGCTATCTGTAAAAACTCGATCTGACCTGAGTACAAAATACGTGGACCATTCTAGCTGAAACACTATAATTAGGACATGATGATACATAATAATATTCTATAAGGCACTTCATCTCAAAAGAGAAGTTACGACACACATACACAATGTCATCGCTTAGGTGAATAAAATTAGGCTTTCCATATACTGCAATAGATTTCACATCGATTGTAAAGTACCATGCTCTAAGGCTAGGTGTAACACCCCACTCCCGCTATGATCACTCACTAAGGGAATGTCATAGCATCGGTGGAGTATTTTAGTGAATATAGAACAGAAAAATTACAACAAGACAGATATAAATAGTACTTGAAATTTTAAAACATCATCTCATAACAGCGGAAGTAAAGCATGTCTGGTTACATCATAAAACCACAATAAAGGTCAAGTACAATATCCATCAAAATAAAGAAGTACATAATCCCACTCTCATACAACAGCCAAACAAAAGAAAAGATAACTGGATAACTGGAGCTTTACATCTATCCAAGCTCCTAAAGACTGGAACAGCAATCCGATCAAGCTCCACTACTGCTAGGATCCACCGTAGGACCTGAGGGTTGGGAAAAAGATAAAAACAACAGGGTCAGACATAAGTCTGAGCGAGTCCTATAACTTTAACAATACAATCGTTAAAGTAACCAGAGAAGACATAAACTGATATACGGTAACATATAGGGATGAATGGCTACCCTAAGCAGTCAACTAAACGAAGATAAAGGATAAAGACGCATCTACCCTCCCTAAGGTAAATTACTAAACTGCACCACACCAGTCGTTCCTAACTTAAAGGTTGATCCCACCCAAGGACTTATAAAATTTACTAATTAGTACCTGCGTACCCCTAGGTGACCAAGTAGGCGCCACGGGGCCCTACAATCCACTAGGTGTACACACTACTTCCCATTCGATCGGCTCCCTAACGTAGATACCCGTGCTGGCCCCACCGTGGGATGTATCATTCCCCAATGTGGCAACCTGATGAAACTAAAGGTGCACGGCTTATATCTACTCGATGCAACAACGGCTTACCTACCAGCCCGGGCCCACTCACGCATATGAAGCCCGTTGGACTTGCGTTGCCACCGCTAACCCGTTTGCCTCTTACAGTCAAGCCCAGTATGCGTGTCCCGTCCTCGACATGGGTCGAGCCCACAAAGATACGTATGGGTTACTGGTTGAAATGGGCCTCCACAAGCTACCCACCTAAGCTTGTCCCTTTTTCTAGTATATCCCACTTAACCCTTTAATCATGTTTTAATTACATGTTCTATTTTTGTTAAGTATTCTAATCGTATTTTCTATTGCCACCCAAGGCAACCACTAGATTTTCTCATGCCACCCGAGGCACCCACTTAACCCCTCATGTCCCTCTACATGCTAATGTGGTTAAGTGTTTCTTAATTAATTAATTAAGAACGTAACCTTTGTAAAGACCTCTCACATTAGACTGTCTTTTATGACCGCTGGTTAAGCCGGTTGGGTCCGGGCAGCCTTATGTCATAACAGAGTCTAACCTCGTGTCTTTACATTAATTACGTATTTAGTTTGTGCCTAAGACCTCTCACATTGGGCTAACATTTGTAGCAACTGGTTAAGCCGGTTGGGTCCGGGCAGTTTTACGCTACAACTGAGTCCAACCTCGTGTCTTAGTCAATTAATTACACCTAATTAATCACCCTCATAATTTTATATTAATTATCCCTAATTAATCAAGTTTTCTTAACATGGGTAGACCTAACTTAATAGGTAAATTCCCATGGGGTAGACCTAACTCAATAGGTAAATTCCCAACACATAGTATGGGTACACCTAACCAAATAGGCAAATTCCCATACTATGTTTATTTATTTTGTGTTATGCATAATTATATTAATTTCACACAATCTTATTAACTTATGCATTTAATTACCCCATCGTTCCCACGTAATTTCGTTCATGATATAACACATATAAAAGGTGTCAACTTGCATATGAATGAACATGTTTCAAAGGTGCCATCTTGCATATTAACAAACACATAACTTGCATATGAACTTGCATAACATGTCACATAACTTGCATATAATATGTCACATAACTTACATATTCATTTTGCATAACAAACTTGCATATTAGCTTATAGACTTGCATAATGTGTCATCATGAACTTGCATATTAATAAACATGTAACTTGCATATTTACATACATGTAACTCGCATATTAACAAACATGTAACTTGCATATAAAGAAACATGTAACTTGCATATTTACATACATGTAACTTGCATATTAACAAACATGTAACTTGCATATTAACAAACATGTAACTTGCATATTTACATACATGTAACTTGCATATTAACAAACATGTAACTTGCATATTAACAAACATGTAACTTGCATAGCATATTACCATGAACTTGCATAACATGCATATGATTACATAGCCCACAACTTGCATATTTAGCATCATGCAAACATAACATACATCATATTAAACTTGCATAAGCTTACATACTCAACATGCATAAACATAAGATTAATGCTAACATCATATCATATGATTCAAAGCTCATTAACCCACATACAAAACCATAAATCTCATCACATCTCATCTAATTAGTTTACCAAAAGATCATCAAAGTGATAGAAACTCACAACTAGCAACTTTGAACACCAAATGAAGAAGATTAAGATGCTAAGAAGGGATTAGAAGTTGATTAGAGAGTGATTAGTATGCAACCCTCTTCATAAAATTAGTGGAGGCCATGAGAGCTAGCATTTTGCCATAGTTTAGTCACTAGGTTTAATTATGAATGAATTAGGGTAGGTTAGGGTCTTATTTATAGATTAGGCAAGTGTTTTAGGCCATAGGATTAACCCTAGATTCAATCCAAGCCATCAAAGCATGTCTTGGGGAAGAAGTCAAGTGTAGGAACCATCTAGGGCCTTTAGATTAAAGATGGACCATGAGAACCATTCAAATGCAAAATCTGCACTTGAGCGAATCGGCCCACGGGTTGACAGCCAAACACCCTGGATTAACCCATAGTCGACCCAGCGGGCTCGGGTCGACTTCAAAAATCGGCCGGTTCGGTTATTCCCCTCTCCCAATTCGCTGTTTTGAGCATTTTTGCATATTTATTTATTAAATTTTCAATTATATATATATATATATATATATCAATATATATATATATATATATATATATATATATATATATATATCTACACAACCCATTTCACTTAATTAAGTATACTTTAATTTGGGAATTTTCGTGAAACTTCGCGAGGCCATATCTTGGTCATACGGACTCCGATTTTCGAAAACTCGGACTCTATTTCGCGTATTTTTCCGAGACGAACACAATGGCATAGCCCGTTTCCCTTGATTCCCATTTTAGAATTAAATTCTGCCTCGATTTATGTTATTACAGGTTATTGAAAATACGGGTTGTTACATTCTCCCCTCCTTAAAGGATTTCGTCCCCGAAATCTTCAAGTTAGGAAGAACGTATCCTACCATCCAATCATCCATCTACTCAAAGCATCATCCACGAGCAATCATTGTCCTTACAAGATTCTAAATGCTGGATGGATATATGCAAAAGTGTGTGTATATGTACTTACCTAATGCGAAAATCAGGCGGTTACTGATACAGTAAACCTCCTTAATGCAAACCATGATAGTGCCATGCATCCAATATGTATGCGAAACCCTATTGACACATACAAATTTCTACATGCGTGCACAACCATACACAAAAATGCATCATCCATATGATAACACAGCCATGATACATCCATCAATCTAACTACCACATCCATTTATGCAATATGCAACATGAAGTGACTGAGCCGATCTAGTGCCTAATGTGTGTGTATATGCATCCACGAGCAACCACTAGCAAACAATTGCATCCATATGCATCCATCAACCATAACATGTTTCAAACACATGTTTCAACCATAGGTTTTACCCTATCTAAAGGTCATAGGTATTAGCGAGAGGATATACTAAAGATAAGATAAGTACTAGACAAGCAATAAAGGAGAAGTTAAAAGACATACTCTCAAAAAGAAATGGATACAAAGAACGCATCTTTGCTTCCGTCTCCCAAGTAGCATTGCTTTCGTCATCTCCCCATTGCACTTTAACTAGCTGAACTTCTCTGTTCCTCAACTTCCTAGTTTCTGACCCAAGGATGCGAGTAGGAGCTCGTCGAATCGTCGCATCACGCTCTACATCTCTAAGCAAGCTCGGCTCTACCACCTCCGCGGTCTCATGTAAGCACTTCCTCAAATGTGATACATGGAATACATCATGAACACCACTAAGTCTGTCGGGCAACTCCACCCTATATGCCATCCGTCCAATCCTTTCCTTAATAGGAAACGGCCCAACAAATCTCGGTGCTAACTTCCCTACGGACCCAAAGCGAACAACATTTCTCAATGGAGATACTTTGACAAAAACCATGTCCCCAACCTCAAACTCAAGATCCGTCCTTCTCCGATCCGCATAAGATTTCTGTCTATCTTGCGCTGCTTTCATCCTTTTTCGAATTAAATCAATCTTCTCTGAAGTCTCTCTAACCATATCCGGCCCAAGCAAGATCTTATCCGTAGATTCCCACCAACATGTAGGAGATCGACAAGGCCTTCCATAAAGAGCTTCGAAAGGAGCCATACCAATACTGGACTGAAAGCTGTTATTATATGCGAACTCCACCAAAGGAAGATATTCTTCCCATGTACCTCCAAAATCCAAGATACAAAGCCTCAAAAGATCTTCTAAGATACGGTTCACCCTCTCGGTCTGACCGTCCGTCTGAGGATGATATGCGGTGCTCAAACACAACTGAGTCCCTACCGCCTCTTGCAAACTTCTCCAAAACTCACTAGTGAAAATAGGATCTCGATCACTCACAATGCTGGATGGTACGCCATGCAATCTAACAATCTCTCTAACATAGACTGAAGCAAGCCATGGAGCGGTCCTCTTACTCTTTACGGGTATAAAATGGGCACTCTTGGTAAGTCTGTCTACCACAACCCAAATTCCCGTATTGCCCTTCCTCGATCTCGGTAACCCGTCGATGAAATCCATCGAGACACTATCCCACTTCCACTGTGGAACTTCCAATGGGTGTAGCAACCCACCAGGTTTCCTTTGCTCCACTTTAACTTGTTGGCACACTAAGCATCTAGCCACATACTCGGCCACATCTTTCTTCATACCGGCCCAGAAGAAAACTCTCTTCATGTCTTGGTACATTTTGTCTCCACCGGGATGAATAGTCATTCTTGAACGATGTGCATCATCCAAAATAGCCTTCTTCAAACCCTCATCTTGCGGTACACAAAGTCTACCGTCTCTATGCAACCATCCCTTATCATTTATGGTGTATCTACCCAAATGGCTGGACGACTCCCCTCTTATAAGCTTCTCTACCAACACAACCAACTGTGGGTCGTCTCGCTGAGCCTCGCCAATCCGTCTCAAAAGAGTAGGTCTAACCTCCAAGGATGCCAACAAACCAGGTACAAAATCAACAGAAGGTCTGAAGTCAAACAAAGAAAGAAACTCCAAGCTTCGTCGTTCCACGAACAATGGACTCAAAGATAGCCTTTTTCTACTTAAGGCGTCTGCCACCACGTTACCCTTACCAGGGGTATACGCTATCTCGAAATCATAGGATGCTAAGAACTCCATCCACCTTTGCTGTCTTAAGTTTAAATCCTTCTGAGAGAATAAGTACTTCAATGATTTATGGTCGGTGAACAACTCGAATCTCTCACCAAGAAGATAATGGCGCCAAGACTTAAGTGCGAAAACAATCGCGGCCAACTCTAGATCATGGGTAGGGTAATTCTTCTCATGCACTCTCAATTGTCTCCCTCCATAGGCTATTACCCTTCCCTCCTGCATCAAGACTGCGCCTAATCCTGTTCCACAAGCATCGGTATAAACAACAAACGGCTTACTCCCATCTGGAAGCACTAAAACTGGAGCGGTGGTCAAAGCTCTCTTTAACCGTCGGAAAGCATCATCACAATCTACATCCCATGAGAAAACCAGATTCTTCTTCGTCAAGCGGGTTAATGGGGCTGATATCTTCGCGAAGTCTTTGATGAACTTCCTATAATATCCTGCCAACCCCAAGAAACTTCTTACCTCGGTAGCATTTCTAGGAACTTTCCAATCCTGGATAGATACTATCTTTGCGGGATCCACAGCTATCCCTTCCTTAGAGACCACATGCCCTAAGAATCGCACTTCTCTTCTCCAAAAATGGCATTTAGAGAATTTAGCTTTAAGACTATGCGCTCGAAGAGTCTCCAACACTTCCTTGAGATGTAAGGCATGCTCTTCTTCATTCTTGGAAAAGACCAAGATGTCATCCACAAAAACTACTACAAACTTATTCAGATACTCTCTGAACACTCTACTCATGAGATCAACAAAGTATGCGGGGGCGTTTGTCAACCCAAATGGCATCACTAGCCACTCATAAAAACCATCCGGAGTCCGGAAAGCAGTCTTCTCTATACTGTCCTCCGCCACTCTTAACTGATGAAACCCTGTAGCTAAGTCCATCTGCGAAAATACTGACGCGCCAACCAACTGATCAAAGAGATCATCTATCCTCGGTAATGGGTGTCTATTCTTCTTCGTGAGCTTATTAAGTTCCCTATAATCCACACAAAGTCTGAGGGACCCATCCGCCTTCGTGGCAAACACTACTGGAGCTCCCCACTCCGATATACTTCGCCTTATGAACCCCTTCTCAAGCAACTCCCCTACTTGCTTATGAAGTTCTCTTCTCTCACGAGGAGCCATGTGGCGTACTGGCAAAGACACTGGTTTGGCATTATCCACCAAATAAATTCGGAAATCTATCTCCCGCTTCGGAGGCAAACCCTTTACTTCTTCAAACACATCCGGATATTCCCGGACTACTCTGACAGAACACAAACTTTCGACCGAAGCATCGAGCGATTCAAGATAACTTAGCAAAACAGATTCCATGGGATTGCAAGAGATCTCGAGAGTGTTACCCAAGCGGGTCATGAGCCTGACAACTCTCCTTTCGCAATCAAGAACGGCACCATTACTGGATAACCAGTCCATGCCCAAGATCAACCCATAGCCCGTGAAGCCCAATACAAAAGCATCACATCTAAACTCAACGCTAAGTATAGAAATCTTCAAACCCAAACATATCATAGACAGATATATGGAGCCCCCAATTGGGTTTGAGACAACCAAGGGATCATCAACTAGACTGGTGTCTAAGTGCAGTGACTCAACTAACGATGATGAGATAAAAGAATGCGATGCGCCAGAGTCAAACAAAGTACGAACTGGATGATCAAACAGAAAAACCAGACTTTCAACGGAAATAGTTCTACCTCTCTGCTGAATCGGTGGAACTGAGAGAACCTGAACTTGCCCCCCTGACTGAGGTGGTGCTATAAGAGCTTGCACCTGGCCTCCTGAGGTAGACCCCGTCTTCTGCCCCTTCTTTGGGCAGTTTTTCACAAGATGCCCTGCTTCACCACAATGAAAGCAACCGGTCTTCTTCTTTTTGCGACAATCCTTACTGAGGTGTCCTGGTGTTCCACAATTGAAGCACTTCTTCTTCGTCTTCTTTTTGTCACCATTGCCTTTTCCGCCCTTGCCTTGTTGTTGCTGTTGCGGTTTCTTCTGATCCCCCTTTTTCTCTGGTGCCTTAGAATTCTTATCATCCTCATGCATAAGTGCCATGTAGACAAGCTTCTCAAAAGTGGCCCCCATAGGAATGTGAGTCATAGCTATTCCTTGCAATGGTTCGTTCAAGCCTCTAACGAACCTCAAAGCCTTCTTCTCCGGTGTATTCACCAACTCTATGCCAAACCTTGCTAATTGATTGAATTTGTTGACATATTCTTTCACCGTGAGATTCCCTTGCTTCAAATTCAAGAACTTCTCCATAAACAGATTCTCTTCCGCCCTTGAGAGAAACTTAGCCCCAAACCTTTGCTTAAAATCTGCCCAAGAGTCAACAGGGCGTTCTCCATTAGTGACCTCCCACCAGAATGAGGCCTCTCCCTTCATTAACCAAGCCGCCAACTTGACTTTCTTTCCCTCTTCCACTTCAAAGATATCTAGCAACTCTTCCACTTCCTTAAGCCAATCTCTAGCCTCTACGAAAGTCTCTGAACCAAGAAAAGGTTTTCCTCCTATAGCCTTGAACTCCTTGCAAACCTTAGCAAAATTATCCACTCTAGGCTGAGGAGGAGGATCGGTTGTCTCTGGTGTAGTAGCATTGGCCGGACCCGCAGCCGCGGCCCTAGCCTCTTGCAACCTCCTATACCATAGTGGTATAACTAAACCCTCCGGGATGTTAAGATCTTCAGCCATGCTGAAACGAAAGAGGAAAGATTCAAAAAGGAGATTCCGAAAGATAAAGATATGGCTATTGGGGATTATGCTTTTCTTTTTCAAAAACTTTTTCTCTTAGAAGACATGCTTTTAAAAATACTTTCTTCGAAAATACTCTTAGAAAGTAGTTTTTCTCAAAAAATTTATCTGTTCTGGTAACCTTAAGCTCTGATACCACGTGTAACACCCCACTCCCGCTATGATCACTCACTAAGGGAATGTCATAGCATCGGTGGAGTATTTTAGTGAATATAGAACAGAAAAATTACAACAAGACAGATATAAATAGTACTTGAAATTTTAAAACATCATCTCATAACAGCGGAAGTAAAGCATGTCTGGTTACATCATAAAACCACAATAAAGGTCAAGTACAATATCCATCAAAATAAAGAAGTACATAATCCCACTCTCATACAACAGCCAAACAAAAGAAAAGATAACTGGATAACTGGAGCTTTACATCTATCCAAGCTCCTAAAGACTGGAACAGCAATCCGATCAAGCTCCACTACTGCTAGGATCCACCGTAGGACCTGAGGGTTGGGAAAAAGATAAAAACAACAGGGTCAGACATAAGTCTGAGCGAGTCCTATAACTTTAACAATACAATCGTTAAAGTAACCAGAGAAGACATAAACTGATATACGGTAACATATAGGGATGAATGGCTACCCTAAGCAGTCAACTAAACGAAGATAAAGGATAAAGACGCATCTACCCTCCCTAAGGTAAATTACTAAACTGCACCACACCAGTCGTTCCTAACTTAAAGGTTGATCCCACCCAAGGACTTATAAAATTTACTAATTAGTACCTGCGTACCCCTAGGTGACCAAGTAGGCGCCACGGGGCCCTACAATCCACTAGGTGTACACACTACTTCCCATTCGATCGGCTCCCTAACGTAGATACCCGTGCTGGCCCCACCGTGGGATGTATCATTCCCCAATGTGGCAACCTGATGAAACTAAAGGTGCACGGCTTATATCTACTCGATGCAACAACGGCTTACCTACCAGCCCGGGCCCACTCACGCATATGAAGCCCGTTGGACTTGCGTTGCCACCGCTAACCCGTTTGCCTCTTACAGTCAAGCCCAGTATGCGTGTCCCGTCCTCGACATGGGTCGAGCCCACAAAGATACGTATGGGTTACTGGTTGAAATGGGCCTCCACAAGCTACCCACCTAAGCTTGTCCCTTTTTCTAGTATATCCCACTTAACCCTTTAATCATGTTTTAATTACATGTTCTATTTTGGTTAAGTATTCTAATCGTATTTTCTATTGCCACCCAAGGCAACCACTAGATTTTCTCATGCCACCCGAGGCACCCACTTAACCCCTCATGTCCCTCTACATGCTAATGTGGTTAAGTGTTTCTTAATTAATTAATTAAGAACGTAACCTTTGTAAAGACCTCTCACATTAGACTGTCTTTTATGACCGCTGGTTAAGCCGGTTGGGTCCGGGCAGCCTTATGTCATAACAGAGTCTAACCTCGTGTCTTTACATTAATTACGTATTTAGTTTGTGCCTAAGACCTCTCACATTGGGCTAACATTTGTAGCAACTGGTTAAGCCGGTTGGGTCCGGGCAGTTTTACGCTACAACTGAGTCCAACCTCGTGTCTTAGTCAATTAATTACACCTAATTAATCACCCTCATAATTTTATATTAATTATCCCTAATTAATCAAGTTTTCTTAACATGGGTAGACCTAACTTAATAGGTAAATTCCCATGGGGTAGACCTAACTCAATAGGTAAATTCCCAACACATAGTATGGGTACACCTAACCAAATAGGCAAATTCCCATACTATGTTTATTTATTTTGTGTTATGCATAATTATATTAATTTCACACAATCTTATTAACTTATGCATTTAATTACCCCATCGTTCCCACGTAATTTCGTTCATGATATAACACATATAAAAGGTGTCAACTTGCATATGAATGAACATGTTTCAAAGGTGCCATCTTGCATATTAACAAACACATAACTTGCATATGAACTTGCATAACATGTCACATAACTTGCATATAATATGTCACATAACTTACATATTCATTTTGCATAACAAACTTGCATATTAGCTTATAGACTTGCATAATGTGTCATCATGAACTTGCATATTAATAAACATGTAACTTGCATATTTACATACATGTAACTCGCATATTAACAAACATGTAACTTGCATATAAAGAAACATGTAACTTGCATATTTACATACATGTAACTTGCATATTAACAAACATGTAACTTGCATATTAACAAACATGTAACTTGCATATTTACATACATGTAACTTGCATATTAACAAACATGTAACTTGCATATTAACAAACATGTAACTTGCATAGCATATTACCATGAACTTGCATAACATGCATATGATTACATAGCCCACAACTTGCATATTTAGCATCATGCAAACATAACATACATCATATTAAACTTGCATAAGCTTACATACTCAACATGCATAAACATAAGATTAATGCTAACATCATATCATATGATTCAAAGCTCATTAACCCACATACAAAACCATAAATCTCATCACATCTCATCTAATTAGTTTACCAAAAGATCATCAAAGTGATAGAAACTCACAACTAGCAACTTTGAACACCAAATGAAGAAGATTAAGATGCTAAGAAGGGATTAGAAGTTGATTAGAGAGTGATTAGTATGCAACCCTCTTCATAAAATTAGTGGAGGCCATGAGAGCTAGCATTTTGCCATAGTTTAGTCACTAGGTTTAATTATGAATGAATTAGGGTAGGTTAGGGTCTTATTTATAGATTAGGCAAGTGTTTTAGGCCATAGGATTAACCCTAGATTCAATCCAAGCCATCAAAGCATGTCTTGGGGAAGAAGTCAAGTGTAGGAACCATCTAGGGCCTTTAGATTAAAGATGGACCATGAGAACCATTCAAATGCAAAATCTGCACTTGAGCGAATCGGCCCACGGGTTGACAGCCAAACACCCTGGATTAACCCCTAGTCGACCCAGCGGGCTCGGGTCGACTTCAAAAATCGGCCGGTTCGGTTATTCCCCTCTCCCAATTCGCTGTTTTGAGCATTTTTGCATATTTATTTATTAAATTTTCAATTATATATATATATATATATATATATATATATCAATATATATATATATATATATATATATATATCTACACAACCCATTTCACTTAATTAAGTATACTTTAATTTGGGAATTTTCGTGAAACTTCGCGAGGCCATATCTTGGTCATACGGACTCCGATTTTCGAAAACTCGGACTCTATTTCGCGTATTTTTCCGAGACGAACACAATGGCATAGCCCGTTTCCCTTGATTCCCATTTTAGAATTAAATTCTGCCTCGATTTATGTTATTACAGGTTATTGAAAATACGGGTTGTTACACTAGGTAAAAGGGTATATAGTTTTCATATCACATAACAAATAGGAAATCATCATAGAATAACAGTTGGAATCCATTCTTGAGCTTAAATCAACATGAATGAAATCACCAACTATAAACAACATGATAGCTTTCAAGCTATAAAAAATTACAAAATCATCAAATACCAATAAAGTCACAAATAACATGAGCCCGATCCAAAAAGGTTACAATGACTTTGACAAGATCGTAAATCCTCCCAAGCAGATTCGCCCTAACAGAGAGGTCGTAGACACTTCCTGAAGTAGTTTCTCCTTAATGGCAAGGTCGCTGACACCCTCTAGGTAGTTTCGTCGACCATGGAAAAGTCGTAAATCCCTTCCTAAGAATTTTTATCCTTATAGACAAGGTTGCTAACACCTTTCTAAGAAATTCCATCCCAAATGACATAGTCGCTAACAACATCCCAAGTAGTTTCACCATCAGTAATATTCCCTCAAGTAGATTTTTAGGTCTACTTGTGAATGTGTTACAAACTCTTTGTAGTAACCTAAATAATAGTAACTGTGCTTCCCATACCACATGTTATCACTATTGGTTTACTCCCCACAAATCAGGTTCACATTAGAAAACACTAGGAAACAATAGCTTTAATTAGACAAGCTTGGAATTAACTTCCATAATATACATTCGTGTCCCACATCACGAGGTTTACCACAGTATTTAGTCACAATCTTGCCTCCTTAAAAGGTGCGAATATATATGGTTTAATTTATAGAAAAATATACTTGGGAAAATGAGTTTGAAAATGATTCATAAATCATTTGTATAATTAGTTTGAAAATCTATATATTTCGGAATATAATATTTATACTATTGCCTTAAGACAATTTTATTTGTATAAATCAGCTGTAGAAAAATATTTGTCCCAAATCTCTATATATATATATATATATATATATATATATAAGATTCATAATAAAATCATTTTAAATAATTACGTGCATGATATGTAAAACGTATCATGAAAGGAAAACCATGAACAACAAAACCATAATGCGAAGGCAATAAAATTTTGGCTTTTGAATAAGCCTTAGACAACATCAATATTCACTACAAATTTGCATTAGGAAATAGGGTAAACATTGAAGAAAACAAAGCTTCTAATAACATAGAAATTACAATAGGGACTCGACTTCATCAACCTGAAAAAAAAATGGATTCATGACCTAAGGGTTTACCCATCCATAAGGTATGGGTCGACTTCCAAATTGAATTTGCTAGCTCTAAACCTATTTTCAAGTCATGTTTTGGCTATGCTACACTTGATATTTTGAGATGAAATTTTTTAGAATTAAAGATCACAACTCAAAAAACACAAATGGGACATGAAATGATAGAGTTATTTAGTCATAAAGTAGGTTATCAACAGTTTTGAACCAAAAATTTCAAAAAAATAAATAAAAATAAAAACGAATATTGGGTTTTACTATATTAAAACTTAATTTAAACACATTGTTTTGGCACACAAATCTTATTTCAGCTAGAACGAGTGAGAGTACTCACCTTGTTTGCAGATTAGAAGATTTGCAGTAAGAATTCATTTAAGTTTTCAACTTTTTGGACTCAAAGAACTTTGCTTTCGTCTGAAGGAGAACATATTATAACACGCAATTCACAAAATGAAGAATAAATGCAAAGCCGTAGTTTGTTATGAAGTACTTCCTGAAATTATAGAGATTACATATGGAGATGTTTCGCTAACAATCTCATTTAGTTTTGATAAGGTTTTGAATGTTTTAGCTTGAGTTTGGTATAGGATTTTATAGTTTCTTTTACTATAAAAGAAAGGAAAAAGAGAATCTTTCTCATTTTTTTTTGTTTGTATGAATAGAACGTACACAATTTAGTTTTCTCTGGATCATTCTTAGGCTAATTAGGTGATTAAGGAAGATTAGGCCCTACTAAGGAATAAACACTTGATTATGACTAATTGTAAGTTGTTATCACATTTTAGCCATCATTCAACATTTTACATGTATTTTTAACACATAACAATTTACAAACACAAGATAAATGCTATTTTAATCCTTTTGTAAATGTTTTCAAACATTTTTGTACGTATTTAAACATTTTTAACCTTTTAAACACATTTTTAACGTTGCCCATCACAAAATGCACATTGTCACAAAAACAACGTTTTACACTTCAAGTTTGTCAAAACTTATAAATTTTATGTTTTATATCTTTATAAGATTTTACAAAAAATATACAAATATTTCTATCTCTTCTTAACATTATTTTATTCATAATACTCACAAATTTCATATATTACAATTATTGAACATTTTACAGCTCTTGTTTACACAACAAATATTTTAAGTCTAAACTTTGTGTTTGTTAAATTATCTTGCTAGAATAAACATTAAACTTCTTTTAAAATATTGTAACACATAGAAATTTTGATTTCTAACAATTATTTATCTTTTATTATTTGTTTACATCTCAAGTAAACTTGAAAATATCAGTTTATATAGCATCATCTATGTAGTTAAAGCCCCGAAATATCCTCGCGATAACCGATAGCGTTCTTCAATAGTTACGCTATTTCAATTTAGCGCTGATGAATAGTAGATCCACTTTCAGCCCCGCTATTTTTCGCTACATCCACTAAATCAAGGCTTTTTAGCATCTCCTTTAGTTGTATTAATATATAGTGCTTGGTTTGACCCGTTCTTCGTTTATAAAATTTAGTAAAGTTTGTGTAAAGTGCTAAATTTATAGTATAAGTTCCTAATATATAGTAACAATCAATAGCAATCATCAAATTTAACTTGCATAATGATAATATTTTGTTATATTGTTATATAAGATTAATTAATATTAGTTTCGTGTATATATATAATGTGAGAAAGATGATTAATTGATTTTCAAATATTTGGTTTTATGTCTAATGTACTTTTAGGGCCTCTGCTATATCCCCGCTACACGTTTTTGGACCTCCACCGCTATTGAACCACTAAGTGCTTTAACTGCACAGAGCATAATGCATTATTTTGCTTAGTCTTGAGATTCAATGCAAGAAGCACACATAAATCTCTCGAACTTATGTACTTCCTC
Organism: Allium sativum; assembly: GCA_030737875.1. Classification (NCBI taxonomy): domain Eukaryota; kingdom Viridiplantae; phylum Streptophyta; class Magnoliopsida; order Asparagales; family Amaryllidaceae; genus Allium; species Allium sativum. The sequence continues at coordinate 353,159,873 of CM060916.1, read as the reverse complement.
ATTATAAAGTCCACAAAATCTTTTCTTTGTGATTATTTATTTTTATCACATAACTCAGCAATGATATTACTCGTTTTATTGATTTATTTAATTTCTCTCATCCCTTTATTATTTGAGCTCCTCAAAATTACATCAATATGATCCTAAACTTATGGAATTAGTAAAACAATAAAACTTGTAGTTGTTTTTATTGATTATCCACTTAGCATTGGATTGTATTGCGCCTTAATGCAACCGAGTCACAACACAAAAAAAAAACTTACATTTACAACTCTCAAAATTCTTAACTTGCACGCTCTTAAAGATTTTTTTCAAGTTAACCTCCCCAAATCAAGATTTAATCACCATTTAATTATCTCATATGTAATAAGACTAAAATCAGGGTTATTGCCATATCCGTGTAACCTTTCTATCAAAAAAGTTAGTAGTTAAAAATTATTCACTAATAATTATTGGTTGTATGAATAATTACCTATCCAAGTTTTCATTTATAAATTATTAGTTTTTTAATAGTCATTATCAATTAGTAATTAGATAAAATTTAATTATTAATATTAAATATCGCTTCATAAGCATAAATGTAGTGGCTCGCAAATCCGTACTATCTGAGTTGACTACATACAACACATGTCCAACCCAAATATCGCAGAAATAAGAATCATTTTTTAGAAGGAAAAGGTAGAAGAAGTACAGAAATAACAACACAGAATCTCACATCGCAGCAGAACAAAATATAACCAGTCATTACTTTTAAAATACAAAATTTTAACTGTATAACATACACTTATCAAAGTACAACACTTACAACACAGCGGAAATAAATATACTATATATCTAACACTGAAGCCTCCTACTCCAAGCTCTTTTAGATAGATCTGTAAAATCCTAAACTACTTGACTTCCCGTACAAATTGGGCACCTAAGACTTTAGGTAAAACAAAACAACATAAACTCTAGGTCAGTCATGGGACTAGTATGAGTAAACGATTTAAAACAGTTTGAGAAAATAAACGATATCTCATAAGACCACGTCATATAACACGGAATGAGTTTTTCCCTTATGAGAATCCAAACACTTGATATAACTTCCAAATCTTTTAAAAAGAAACGATAATCTTTATATCAAAACTCTTTTGATATTATAATAATGCCTAAATCGAATAAATAGAAATCTAGTGGAACGCTTTCATCTCACGCTCCACATATGCGTAATATACAATCAAAACCGCGAGCGCTTATTGGGTAATGAACTTCCAACTATGACAAGGTATGGAACCACCTTCCGATAGTGTACCTCTAGAGGAGAATACACTGGGTTCAACAAGAATATCTTGTAACCCGACAACACATGACCAACCACTCATTTCGCTTGAATGTATCGAATGTATATCACCAAAGGTTGGGATCAGCAACAGTTTCCCCAAATGGGACAACATCGAGTAGAATAAGGAATTAAATGAATTTCTCTAGATAGGTGATAGATACACTAATCGGAGCTACCCACATAGCCATGCTGCCTGCCCGATTTTTGTCATTTCCCGGTTGTTGAGGCCTGAGGCTACGATTCCTTATCATTCATTGATAACACAATCACTTTGAATGCCACATTGTTAGATCCGTTAATCATTAATTGATTTGCACAAATATATTCTGGATATTATGCTAAGAGAATAAATTCTCCGCCACTATATATATCTATACAGACCAACATATGCAATCACTGGAAATACTCTGTCATACATTCGTCCATATACTTCATTCTGGGACTGAACGAAACCGAAGGCGCAATTTCCATTAATAGAAAAAGTCCTTGCACTTTACTCCGTCTTCGATTATCTTCATATAATCTGATTCGCAACACTACTGCCAATATGGAGTGGTTCTCAGATAATAATCCAACCGGTCTCTCCATATTGACAACGATATTGGCAAATACTTCGATAGTCGGTTATTTAACTATTAAAGAAAAACAAACACCCATTCAAAACATCAAACAAATCACTGGGCCTTTTAATTAATATTTCATTTATTTAAAACATTTATCCATTTCCTTATCAATATTCATTAACAAGATATTTTCGATAATCATCTTGGCCTCTTACGCTATTTGGAAAACATTTCCGTATATCGCCTTCTTTTATTTTCTATACATATAAAATATCTTCGATTTTTAATTGGAGAACATTCCAATTACTTATCTCTTTCACGCCCGTTTATTTCTACACTTAGGAAATATTTATTTATTATATTTCCAAAATTTCACTTCCTTGGGTTAAAACGAATGTTGTATAAAACATTGTTACAAACAACCCACAATAATGCCTTCAACCAACTCTTATTCAAACATTTCTCTTCGAGATTGAATCTTGCTATTTATCGGTTAAAAATGGAATCAATCAAGTTGGGGTATAACTACCTCTCAGACCTTGACTGAAAACCTCCTTAACTTCAAAAGAGACAAAACCACTTACCTCGAATAATCAACATCATATTAAACCAATTATCCATATCTTTTAAACGTGTATACATTTCTCTTTCTATGTTTATCAGATTAAATTTATTTATTTCCTTTTTGTTTATAACATTCTATTTTAATTTCATTTCATTATCGAATTCTATATATATCGACATATCGATTTATAATTATCAATTCTTCTTAAAAATATTCTAACTTCTTAAATTTCTGGAAAATTTCGCCATAACCTCCTTTGTACGGGTCACTCGGTACGACTACATAACGCCTTACTTGGCCCTTTCCATTCAAAAAGATAATCAAAAAGCCAAGCGGCTTGCCGATTCGGCTCATAAAACTCATATGGAATTTAAACATGTACCTTTTTGCCGGGTACTTGAATTAAAATCTTTATACACTTCATTCCACACCTGTCTATTCCATATACGTCCATTCACATTTTATTCCAACTCAATCTGGTCATTTTAATTCAATTCGCTAATGAATTCTCTAATTAGCTCTTTTGCCTGTTCCACTTTTTAATTGAACATATCACGTTCATATACTATTTTTAATTTGGTTATAAACCAGTCGAATTCCATTTTTTATTCAAAGTTTCATATTCGATTTCAAATATAATTTTACAAACCCAAATTACTTATCCAAAGCCCAATTTCAATTCAAACTCCATTAACTAATTATTCTTCAAACTAGTTAATTCTTTTCAATAAATAACAAAATCTAATTTTTGTTTCAAAAATCATTTTCATTACTCCATTTGAGTTCAGATATATTTTATAACTCAAATCTGGATTTTTCTAATGAAGATTCGGATTCTATTTGCTCAAAATCCTTTTATAAATTTAAATAAACCATAATGGTTTTATAATGGTTATGGCGCTATTTTTCTGAAAAATTGATTTTGACATAACTCAAACTCGATAGGAAGAAATCCAGATTTTTCTCTTCCATTAGAAAACTATTATCAAATCGGTCATGCCGATTCTTGTTTCAAAGAATCACGACTTCAATTGAGTTCTATATACTCAATTGAAGTTCGAAACGCCAATTCACGAACTGCCGTGCTACGACAAGTTCGTTTTAATTATATTTAATATATAAATGTTTTAAACTTCGTTAATATATAAATCCGAACTCCATTAATTAATATTTAAATATAAATTTAACTGGTTTTCTAAATCTAATTTAAGCAACTCCAATTTTCCTAAATCAACAATTATTCCCTTCAACATTTAACTTAGTTATATCCTAAATTACAATTTGAATTATATATTACTTTCAATTTCTTTTGAAAACAAATTATTTTATGTAATTCGATGAAATCGAATTCCAAAAATACATCCTTTGGATTTATTTCCATCTAGTTTATATTCTGAGTTCTGAAATAAAATCTATCGTTCTCTTCTCGAAATGATTTTCGATTTCCTTTTTAAATTCATACTTGAATTTAAACTTTCAATTATCTAAGGATAATTACCTTGCTATATTTCTAAACATTGTTTACGAATTTAACTTCCTTGTTTATATATTAAAAACAAGCTCCATTTAAAAATCTATTTAAAACCCAAATCTTATTTGGAATATTTTATTTATTATAACTTATATATAATCTATTTTCATATTTTATTTCAGCTTCTATTTAACTCAATTTAAATATCCTTTTTGGATATAATTTATTCTTATAAATTCGACATAGTCGAATTCTAACCATAAATCCGTTTGGATTTAATTTAATTTATATTCCGAACATCAGAATAGGTTTCTTCATTTCCCTTTTTAACATGGTTCCAAATTCTTAATTTTAAATTCATATTTGAATTAAATATTTGAATTATCCAATGATAATTTTCACCTTTCTTTATAAACATCATTTATTTTACTTGTTTATATTTTTAAACAAGTCTTGATTTCAAATTAATTTTTGAAATAAAATTCTACTTTGGAAAAATAATTTTCCCCTTTCTAAATTCACATATAAATTTACATTTTTCCAAGTTATCTAAATGATAATTTTTCCATTTCATTTATAAACACTGTTTATTAATTCACTTCAATTCCCCTGCATTATTCAATGAAAATCATTCCATTTTACTTATAAACACTGTTTATAAATTCACTGCATTGTCTAATTTATAAACTTTGTTTATAAATTCAATACTTGTTTCAAAATCCGAATACTATTTTTGGAAAAATAGATTTCCCTTTTAAATCTCTAAATATCATTTTAAAGTATTTTATATAAATCAACATTTAGGGCCAGTGACATTCAACCAATCAAAAACACCTAATTATCAAACACATATTTTCCAACACATCATATATGATAATATATGTGAAACAAACAAATAATAATTTGAGGAATACAGTTGGATCCCTCCAACCTGTTTTCCTGCATCCATAGACGTTAGCCAGCATAAATAATACCCATCCTGCTTCGAGACAGGATATCGCTTTATAGAGGGTCATCCACTATCATAGCGTGGGGCACATAGGGTCATCCGCTAATGATACTGTAGGCATCCGCTAATGGTACTGCGGGAATCCAACCATCAATATATATATATATATATATATATATGTGTGTGTATATATATAATAACCACAAACACCAATCCTAAATAACTAATATACACGATAGCCACAAAAATATTTCGCATGCAAAAAACCAACAAATAATTATTTTTAACTAAAAAAAATAATTCTAAGTAAAATGTGAGTGAGATTTACTCACCATGATTAATCGGCGAAATAGCGATTTGTTTTCGATTAAATTAAACATACGTTTAATCTGACCGAAAATCTTCACTGGCTCCAACTCATTCTAATCCACTTTCAAAAATGTAAATTTTGTAGTTATGAATCAGACGCGACAAATCACATTTGATTTGGTCCTAAATCAAGTGAATTATTACATTTAATTTTGACACGAATTAAATTGTAATTGTAATTCATAAAAAAATGGAATTAGGTTGATTACCCTTATCGAGAAACTTCTTCTATGAATTGAATACACAGTAACTTGCCTCCCTGAAACAATCTGAACTGCCTTCCCTTTACATGTAGCCACTACTCATCGGAGTACCATAAACTATCAATGTTGATCTCCCTACTTCGGCATACTAAAACTGTTACTGCGTCGAAACATTGTCTTTGCACAACAATCCACAACAACACTGCGTTATCCAAACCGATAGCCGCACCTTCTGCCTTACCTCATTGACCTGGCCTGTAAACGCGCCTAAGAAGAAAACAATGACATTTATATCACCAGAAACCCCACCCAAAGCTCACGCAAATGTGTTACTCCCCTCATCAATTCTACCGCAAGCTCACCACCTCTCCCTGTTAGACCACCCTAGTCAGCGAATATCACCCCAAGCCCAATATATTCGAACTTTGTCTCCCTCTTTTTCACTGTGTCTCTTCCCTTCATTTACCATCGAGATTTCGAACGCAAGTACCAGTTGGTTATAGGTATCGACTCACGCTCCATATCCCATCACGTTGGCCACCTAACTGTCGTAGACATCACCATCGAAACCACTTATTACTCCATTTTCGAACCCCCATCTGTCCTAATTTATGAATTTCGATACCCCATAAATCGCGCAACCTTACCCATGCTCAGATCGATGTCACGTTTCAGAAGATAGAGTGGACTCCTTTGCTTTGAAATTGGATTCATGAGTTCGAAGCATAATCGAATTTTGAATGTATTGAAAACAGACCACGGTCGATCATTTTACTGAAGCTTTCGAGCTTCCATTTTACTCAGGAAATTGAAGTGGAAGTTCGCGATTTGATTTATGAATTTGGGGAATTCACGGTTTGATTTTATTTCGGTGAAAAGAGGAAAAATGAACAAAAATAGAACGAAGTGGTAATGCTGATTTGAATAAATATATATATCATTCCATTCGATTAAATCGAGAGAACCATTTATAAATTTTGAAGCTTTCTGGTTTGGAAATCTCGTTTTCCAGAAGAGAAATCAAAAGATGGGTGTATGCAAATTTATATACAATGAATCCTTAGCCATTAAGTAATTAGACTGTGTAAGGTACATGAGTTTTAACTGCGATTTGATATTTTATTTAATGTGATTTGATTTTGTTCTTATCCACTTAAATTTTATAATAATATAATTTGGGGTTCAGAACTCCAATCGAAACACAATTACCGGCGTTTCTAGCGTTGTACCACTATTCTGAACACGCTGGGACATGTTTCGAATCTCAATTCGATCATATGGAGAAGATATAAATTTAGATTGATATAAATTAACTTCAAGACAATTAATTCTTTGATGGTAAATTATTATTATCGTCGATTCTATTCAGTTAGAATTTATATTGATTATCTGAATCAATTTCAATGCAGTTTAAATCTTCGAAATCAATTACATTTCGAATTACGATAATTCAATATAACCTAAATTAAATTATATTCGATTATTAAATCGATAACTCAATATAAAATTTCATTTATATTATTAATTCAATATTTAAAATAATATTAAATATTTACAATTAATCGATCAAAAATCTGGGTCGTTACATTTCCCCCCCTTAAAAAAATTTCATCCCCAAAATTACTAACATAGGTAAAATGCTATGAACCCATTAACTTTTCAAAAACCCATTTATGTTGAAACTCAACTGTTCATATTTCAACAAAATTTAGTTTTACCAAAACTTTTTGTTTTTATTCACACTACACATCACATAAACTTATATTCATTTAACCTGGATGATTTACAAACGATATATTCATATCCAATTCATATTCATTCAAATTGATTGTAATTTAATTTATTCACTTCGATCCATTTAACTTTCTTAAGTTAAATTTAAATTCCATAATTCAAATTCCTGGGTTTTTATTTCAAAACCTGTTGAAATCACATAAATATATACACATATATTTAAAACGATTTCAAATTCAAAACATTTGAATTTTCAAACCAACTTGTTTTCGTTCAAACAAATTTCCATCAGAACTTTTCTAAGGTAGCAATTCATTACTTTGAAACTCAAAAATGAACACTGATGGTGCTGCAGTCATTATCAGAATTATTTTCCAGCCATTGAAGTGAGTTCAGTGCTTTATCACTTTCGAAATCCATCTGAAATGATTACTATTAAAAAAATCCCTTTTAAAACATTGCTATATTACTTTAATATACTTTAGAAAATATTTTCCAACCTCCCAGGATTAAATTCTGGATTTTGGTTTGAATTCAACTTTAATTTATCTCATTTGTATATTTCATTCGTATACAAATTATATTTGGTTATATTTAACCATCCCATTTTTATAATCTCATCGGATTATAATATTAACATCCAACACATCCATATAATATTAAAATTCCAGAAAATTATTCATTTCTATATAAAAATAGAATTTTGTGTAAATTTATTTAATTTACCCGCGTAAAAACAATATCGTGTTCAATCTTCTGTTCAAGTATTTACGAACTCTTATCAACCTCGTGGCGGCCCATGATTCGGCCAGAATTCATAAACCACTCAACAGACTAGCCAACACAATATAAAACAATTTTTTTTATATAAATTAACAAATACACTTTGTTGTATATATACACTTAACTCATTCTAGGATACTACTGACCCTATCTCTAATGAGCACAACCCTACCAAAGCCTAGGTATTCGCTCAACCTAAGTTCGGATACCAACTGTAGTGGCCCGCAAATCCATAGTATCTGAGTTGACTACATACATCACACGTCCAACCCAAATATCACAGAAATACGAATTATTTTATTTAGAAGAAAAAGGTAGAAGAAGAACAGAAATAACAACACAGAATATCACATTGTAGCGGAACAAAATATAATATATCATAACTTTAAAAATATAAAATTTTAACTGTATAATATACACTTATCAAAGTACAACACTTACAACACAGTGGAAATAAAAATACTATATATCTAACACTGAAGTCTCCTGCTCCAAGCTCTTTTAGATAGATCTGTAAAATCCTAAACTACTTGACTGCCCATACAAATTGGGCACCCAAGAGTTTAGGTAAAACAAAAAAAATTAAACTCTGGGTCAGTCATGGGACTGGTATGAGTAAACGATTTAAAACAGTTTCAGAAAATAAACGATATCTCATAAGACCACGCCGTAAAACACGGAATGGGTTTTTCCCTAATGTGAATCCAATATTGATATAACTTCCAAATCTTTTAAAAAGAAACGATGATCTTTATATCAAAACTCTTTTGATATTATAATAATGCCTAAATCAAATAAATAAAAATCTAGTGGAACGCTTTCATCTCATGCTCCATATATACATAATATACAATCAAAATCGCGAGCACTTATTGGGTAATGAATTTCCAACTATGACAAGGTATGGAACCACCTTCCGATAGTGTACCTCTAGAGGAGAATACACTGGGTTCAACAAGAACATCTTGTAACCTGGCCACACATGACCGACCACTCATTTCGCTTGAGTGTATTGAATGTATATCACCAACAGTTGGGATCAGAAACCGTTTTTCGAATGAGACATCATCGAGTAGAATAAGGAATTAAAAGAATTTCTCTAGATAGGTGATAATACACCCTAATAGGAGCTACCCACATAGCCATGTTGCCTGCCCGATTTTTGTCATTTCTCGGTTGTGGAGGCCTGAGGCTACGATTTCTTATCATTCATTGATAACACAATCACTTTGGATGTCACATTGTCAGATCCGTTAATCATTAATTGATTTGCACAAATATATTCTAGATGTTATGCTAAGAGAATAAATTCTCCGCCACCATATATATATCTATACAGACCAACATATGCAATCATTGGAAATACTCTGTCAGACATTCATCGATATACTTCGTTCTGAGACTGAACGAAACCGAAGGCGCAATTTCCATTAATAGAAAAAGTCCTTGCACTTTACTTCGTCTTCGATTATCTTCATATAATCTGATTCACAACGCTACTGCCAATATGGAGTGGTTCTCGGACAATAATCCAACCGGTCTCTCCACATTAACAACGATATTGGAAAACACTTCTATAGTCGGTTATTTAACTATTGAAGAAAAACAAACACGCATTCAAAGCATCAAACAAATCACTGGGCCTTTTAATTAATATTTCATTAATTTAAAATATTTATCCATTTCCTTATCAATATTCGTTAACATAATATTTTCGATAATCATCTTGGCCTCTTACGCTATTTGGAAAACATTTTCATATATCGCCTTCTTTTATTTTCTATACTTATAAAGTATCTTCTAATTTTAATTGGAGAACATTCCAATTACTTATCTCTTTCACGCCCGTTTATTTCTACACTCAGGAAATATTTATTATATTTAAAAAAAAAATACTTCCTTGGGTTAAAACGAATGTTGTATAAAACATTGTTACAAACAACCCACAATACTGCATTCAACCAAATCTTATTCAAACATTTCTCTTCGAGACTGGATCTTGCTATTTATTGGTTAAAAATGGAATCAATCAAGTTGGGGTATAACTACCTCTCAGACCTTGACTGAAAACCTCCTTAACTTCAAAAGAGACAAAACCATTTACCTTGAGTAATCAACATTATATTAAACCAATTATTCATATCTTTTAAACGTGTATACGTTTCTCTTTCTATGTTTATCAGATTAAATTTATTTATTTCCTTTTTGTTTATAACATTCTATTTTAATTTCGTTTCATTATCGAATTCTATATATATCGACATATCGATCTCTAATTATGAAATCTTCTTAAAAATATTCTAACTCCTTAAATTTCCGAAAAATTTCGCCATAACCTCCTTTGTACGGGTCACTCGGTATAACTTCATGATGCCTCATTGGGCCCTTTCCATTCAAAAAGAAAATCAAAAAGCCAAGCGGCTTGCCGATTCGGCGCATAAAACCTTATGTGGAATTTATACATGTACCTTTTTGTCGGGCACTTGAATTGAAATATTTATACACTTCATTCCACACCATTCTAATCCATATACGTCCATTCACATTTTATTCCAACTCAATCTGGTCTTTTTAATTAAATTCGCTAATTAATTCTCTAATTAGCTCTTTTGCCTATTCTACTTTTTAATTGAACATATCACGCTCATATACTATTTTTAATTTGGTTATAAACCAATCGAATTCCATTTTTTATTCAAAGTTTCATATTCGATTTTGAATATAATTTTACAAACCCAAATTACTTATCCAAAGCCCAAATATTAATTCAAACTCCATTAACTAATTATTCTTCAAACTAGTTAATTCTTTTCAATAATTAACAAAATCTGATTTTTGTTTCAAAAATCATTTTTATTACTTCACTTGAGTTCAGATATATTCTATAACTCAAATCTGGATTTTTCTAATGAAGATTCGGATTCTATTTACTCAAAACCCTTTTACAAATTTAAATAAACCATTATCGTTTTAGGTTATGGCGTTGTTTTTTTGAAAAATTGATTTTGACATAACTCAAAATCTATAAGATGAAATCCAGATTTTTCTCTTCCATTAGAAAACTATTATCAAATTGGTCATGCCGATTCTTGTTTCAAAGAATTCCGACTTAAATTGAGTTCTATATACTCAATTGAAGTTCGAAACGCCAATTCACGAACGACCATGATGCGGTGAGTTCGTTTTAATTATATTTAATATATAAACATTATAAACTTCGTTTATATATAAATCCTAACTCCATTATTTAATATTTAAATATAAATTTAACTAGTTTTCTAAATCTATTTTGAACAATTCCAATTTTCCTAAATCATCAATTATTCCCTTCAACATTTAACTTAGTTATATCCTAAATTACAATTTGAATTCTATATTACTTCCAATTTCTTTGGAAAACAAATTATTTTATGTAATTCCATGAAATCGAATTCCAAAAATACATCCTTTGGATTTATTTCCATCCAGTTTATATTCCGAGTTCTGAAATCAAATCTATCGTTCTCTTCTCGAAATGATTTTCGATTTCCCTTTTAAATTCATACTTGAATTTAAACTTTTTAATTATCTAGTGATAATTACCTTGCTATATTTGTAAACATTGTTTACGAATTTAACTTCCTTTTTTATATATTAAAAACAAGCTCCATTTAAAAATCTACTTAAAACCCAAATCTTATTTGGAATATTTTATTTTTTATAACTTATATATAATATATATATATATATATATTCTATTTTCATATTTTATTTCAGCTTCTATTTTAAACAATTTAAATATCCTTTCTAGATATAGTTTATTCTTATAAATTCGACATAGTCGAATTCTAACCATAAATCCGTTTGGATTTATTTAAATTTATATTCCGAACATCAGAATAGATTTCCTCATTTCCCTTTTTAACATGGTTCCAAATTCTCATTTTTATATTCATATTTGAATTAAATATTTAAATTATCCAATGGTAATTTTTCACCTTTCTTTATAAACATCATTTATTTTACTTGTTTATATTTTTATACAAGTCTTGATTTCAAATTCATTTTTGAAATTAAATTTCTACTTTGGAAAAATAATATTCCCTTTTCTAAATTCACATCTGAATTTACTTTTTTCCAAATTATCTAAATGATAATTTTCCCATTTTATTTATAAACACTGTTTATAAATTCACTTCAATTCCCCTGCATTATTCAGTGAAAATCATTCCATTTTATTTATTAACACTGTTTATAAATTCACTGCATTGTCTAATTTATAAACTCCGTTTATAAATTCAATACTTGTTTTTATTTTACAAAACATGTAAATAATTCTAGTCCATTAAAAATTTGAATTCTATTTTTGGAAAAATAGATTTCCCTTTTAAATCTCTAAATATCATTTTATAGTATATATATAAATCAACATTTAGGGCCAGTGACATTCAACCAATCAAAAACACCTAATTATCAAACACATATTTTCCAACACATCATATATGATAATATATCTAAAACAAACAAATAATAATTTGAGGAATCCAGTTGGATCCCTCCAACCTATTTTCCTGCATCCATAGACGTTAGACAACATAAATAATACCCATCCTGCTTCAAGGCAGGATATAGCGGTATAGAAGGTCATCCACTATCATAGCGTGGGGCGCAAAGGGTCATCCGCTAATGATACTGCGATCATCCGCTAATGGTACTGCGGGAATCCAACCATCAATATATATATATATATAATAACCACAAACACTGATCCTAAATAACTAATATATACGATAGCCACAAAAATATTTCGCATGCAAGCAACCAACAAATAATTATTTTTAACTAACAAAAATAATTCTAAGTAAAATGTTAGTGAGATTTACTCACCGTGATTTTAATCAGCGAAATAGCGATTTATTTTCGATTAAATTAAACATACGTTTAATCTAGCCGAAAATCTTCACTGGCTCCAACTCATTCTAATCCACTTTCAAAAATGTAAATGTTTTCGCTATGAATCAGACGCGATAAATCGCATTCGATTTGGACCTAAATCAAGTGAATTATTACATTTAATTTTGACACGAGTTAAATTGTAATTGTAATTCATAAAAAAATGGAATTAGTTTGATTACCCTTATCGAAAAATTTCTTCTATGAATTGAATACACAGTAACTTGCCTCCCTGAAACAATCTGAACTACCTTCCCTTTACATGTAGCCACTACTCATCGGAGTACCATAGCCTATCAATTTTGAACTCCCCTACTTCGTCATTACTAAACCATTACTGCGTCGAGCATTGTCTTTGCACAACAATCTACAACAACACGACCTTATCCAAACCGATAACCACACCTTCTGCCTTACTGTAACGACCCGCATTCTACGCATCATAGGATCGTAGAATATTTATTTCTTTCACATACGAAGTCGTATGGTCGTGTAACTTTGGGAGACGACTATTGGGGTCATTTCCCATGTTCATGATTTTTCCCGATTTTTAAATGACCATTTTACCCCTAGTTGGCACTGTTTTGGCCATAACTTTTGACTGGAAAGGAATTTTGACCTGAAACCACTTCCATTGGCTTCGAATGATGGTTTCTCTTTCCGTAGAGTGGTCACATTAGCCAAATGGACTTACCGTTTGGGAGATATGGCTGAAACAAGTTTCAGATGGTTAAAAACAGCTTAATTGGGCTTAACCGGGTGATTAGCAGCTAGGCCCAAGGGGAATTTCGGGTTTAGAGGTATAGGAGGTCTGATTAGGGTTAGGTTATCACTTTCATTTCAGTTTTGAGCCGCCACAAACCTCCTTGAGACCTTAGTAATGGCTTCCTACATCTAAAACACCCCAAATCACTCTCTAATTGAAGATTAGGCTTAGCAACACCAAATTAAGGAGAAAAAGCACCAAAGCAAGGTTGGAGCTGCTGTTAGACATCAGTATTCGCCCCAAATCAGAGGAGTTTCAGTTCTGAGAATTTCATTTGTGGCCAAGGTGAGTGATTTGCATAGTTTTTGCACTAATTACGGTGATTAAGGGTAATTAGTGAAGATTAGCGAATTTATACGTAAATAAACTCTGGAAAAATTCTTAAAATTCTAAAATAATGTTCTAAGGCTCTGTTAGAAATTTGGGTTAATTTCGATGTGTTTTGCTAATCGTATGCTTAAACATGATTAAGAAGGATTATAGGAAAATGTGAGGTTTTAACCACTTTTGATCCATTTTGGTTCATTTGAATTGTTGTTATGGTGTTTGCAATTGATGTTATATGTTGCTATGACAGTTTGACATGAATTATAATTGATTAGAATAGTTAGATTTGTCAAAAACGTCGTCGAATGGCGTAAACAAGTTGCTGGAAAAAGTTGCAGAAAGCTGTGCAGGGCTTCGGATCGGATCGGATGGGGGGGGGGGGGGGGCTCGGATCGGACATGTGAACTGGGCAAGGAAATCCAACCCGAACCGGAGTTTAGCACATAGAAGACGTGGCAAGAAGGAAGGCCAGTTCCTTAGGGTTGGAGTGGACAAGGGGATCGGATCGGAAGGGTAATAGAAGCCAAATCAGATCGGCTCAAGATGAAGGCTACGACTAGAGTAAGGCGAGGTGATCGGATCGGATCGGATTAGATAGGAACGAGGGAGCTGATTGGAAAAGGAGCATGAGCTGGAGGAGGACAGCACCCCGACCCGACCCGGAGGAGGAGGACCCCGACCCGACCCGGAGTGAAGCAACCGACCCGAACCAAGGGGAAGATGGCAAGGATGGAGGACCGACCCGAACCGACGCTACCGAACCGAACCGAGTTCTATGACTGTTACTGCGCGACAACTCTTTTGAAGACCCACTCCAATTCGACCAAACCCGAGAGGCAAAGGAAGTCCAAATGAGAAGTTAGAGCTTAAGATTCAGATGGGAATCAACGAGTTCACTTCATGGTTGGGCTTTGCTGCGGGACGCGTGCTAAGGAGTTATCGAGACCTATAGCTTTGGACCACTATGGTAGGAGGTACGAAGGCGGATTCAGGGCCATTATGGCATTGGTAGAACCAAGGGCTATGACCAATGAAGTGGGTCATTGAAATGTTTGGTCATGACTCCAAGTGTTTGGCTTGGTCACAGCAGGGTTTCTACAAGTCGGGATTCGTTGTTGCCTCAGTTTGTCTAGTGTTCCAAAGTGGTAGATGTCGTACGCTTTAGGCACTGAGTGAGAGATGTGAGGATGGTTGCTATGGATGATTTGTTGCTATTATTTTGACATGCACACCCCACCCCCGTATTCTTACACTATTTATTATGGCACCTTGGAGTATTGTACGGTATGTGGTACTAACTCTTTGGTTGCAGGTCCAGGTTCAGGTATGGCTTAGTATACCTGTTATTATTCTGTTTAGATGCTTATCGCTCATACCAGGCTTTATGTCTGACCCAGAGTTTTATGTCTCTTCTTATTACTCTGGGTGCTCACACGAGCAGACTAGAGACAGGTTAGCTGGTGATGCACGGGTAGGTGATCCGGAGACGAGCAGGAGGCTTGCACGTACTATATACATAATATTCTCCCTGTGTTGTTGAAGATCACTGCTTGGGCATTGTTGGTGTATCTTCTATTTCAGCTTTCTTTTGTTTAGAGACAGTAAATTTGGAAAGTTGTAATAAGCTGTATTTGGATTTCCGCTGCTTTGGGATTGATGTTGGTTTTAGTTATCAGCTTATGCACTGTCTCGCCTGTTTTATGTCAAGTATGTTATTATTATATTTTATTCCATGCGCTGTGAGACATTCTACAGGTTCTTTGATTAGTTCATTCCCTTCTTTCCTTTCTTCTAACGACCGTCTTGTGCTAGTCGGGCATGTGTACAGCGCACTTTTGGAGGAAATGCAGGCTGGTGCGAGGCGGGCCGTCACACTTGGTATCAGAGCTCTAGGTTGCGTAGTTAACCTAGGGAAGTTATCAGGGAGAGATAATATACGTATACGAGAGAGCGTATTTGTGATTACTTTGGTTTTTAAAAAGCTATATATACATACTATTAGTAGTATAAGGATGAAGTCGTACTGCACTAGCACCACTATGGAATCGTTAATCATTTCCTTTTTCAGATTGACGATGAGCCGAGATACTAGAGGTGCTGGTAGGGGAGCTAATAATGGGATTGCTGCTGACATGAGGACGATGTTTACTGACCTCATGAGAGAGATGCTTAGAGATGTGCAGAGGGCAGCTCCCAATGGTGGAAATGGTGGTGGTCCAATAGTGCAGGCGCCAAGAGTCGACTTCGCCAAGCTGAATAAGGACTATACTAGTCTTGGTGGGAAGCCGTTCCACGGAACGGAGTCGGCTACGGATGTTCAAGATTGGTTGGATAGTTGCGAACGTATCTTCGAGGATTTGGGTATCGAGGATGCGATGAAGAGAAAGCTAGCGTCCCGTCAGCTGCAAGGGCGGGCAATGAATTGGTGGAATGCTATAAAAGCAGCTACTCCCGAAGACCAGATTTCTTGGGTTCAGTTCAAGGCTCGCTTTAGCGAGAAGTTCATTCCAGCGGCCCAGAAGTCAGTGTTGTTCAAGAGGTTCTTGGAACTCAAACAGAATGGAAGGGCAGTTTCTGATTATATTGCTGAGTTCGACACTTTGTCAAAGTATGGGTTATCTCTTATTGATACTGCCGAGAAGAAGAATGAGAAATTCATAACTGGGTTAGATCAGTACTTAGGGGAAAAACTTATTAACCACATCGATGAGACGTTTGAATCGATTGTGGGGAAAGCGTTAAGGTCAGAAAGTCTCTACCCTAAGCCGAAGACTGAGGTTGCATCCGCAGATGAGCCAAAGCCACAAGCTAGTGGTGGAGGCAAAGGTGGTTCCCAGAATAAGAGAAAGCAGAATCAGGCTAAGGATGGCCAGAAGAAAAAGAATAAGCAAGATGTGGAGTGCTTCAGCTGTGGTAAGAAGGGCCATTATGCTAGTAATTGTCGGGCCAAGCCAGCGGACAGGAAGTGCTTCAATTGTGGCCAATTGGGACATCACAAGGACAAGTGTCCACAGCCCCCTAAGGAAAAGCAAATGGTGAAGGCATATGCTCTTAACGCTATTCCTTCTTCGTCGAATGCCCCAACTGCGGCGGAGAAGGGAAAGAGTGTCGTCATTCAAGGTATGCTTTCTATTTATGATGTTCCTGTTAGAGTTTTGTTTGATACCGGAGCTTCCAGTTCTTTCATATCTAGTGACCTGGTAGATAGGTTGGGATTGGAGCCCGAGATTGTCGATAGGCCTTTAGTAGTGACGAACCCGATTGGTGGTTCGACTAGTCTTAGCATGATTTGTCGTAATGTGGTCTTATCGAGTCATGGATGCATGTTTGTTTGTGATTGCTTTGTTTTGGGCTTTACTGGGTTTGGCGTTATTTTGGGAGTAGATTGGCTCCAAAGATACGGGGTGGTGGTAGACTGTGAGGGCTTGTTGGTGACAGCTAGAGCGGATGATGGGCGGAGGATAGTGTTTGGTGGTCTACCCAGTAAGGGGGTATTGGCTAGTTTTCTAAACTCCCTCGACATTCCGCATAGTGAGTTGTCAGGTTTGCCCGTGGTTGGCCAGTATCCGGATGTTTTCGAAGAAGTGACCGGACTTCCACCACACCGAGAGATTGAGTTTCGTATTGATTTGGTAAAGGATGCCAGACCTATAGTGATGCCACTTCGCCGTATGGCACCTAGGGAGCAGCGAGAGCTCGAGGTGCAAGTCAGCGATCTTTTGAAGAAGGGATTTATCAGAAGGAGTGTTTCTGAATGGGGAGCACCAGTCGTGTTTGCTACCAAGGCGGATGGTTCCCTTCGTTTGTGTGTAGACTACCGCGAGTTGAATAAAGTGACGAGGAAGAACAAGTATCCTCTGCCGCGGATAGATGATTTGTTCGATCAGTTGAGTGGCGCGAGAGTATTTTCTCAGTTGGATCTCGCGACGGGTTTTCATCAGCTTAGAGTGGAAGCTGAGAGTATAGCTAAAACGGCATTTCGGACGCCGTCTGGATTTTATGAATGGTTGGTTATGCCATTTGGGCTGACTAATGCCCCGGCATATTTTGTGGACCTTATGAATAGGGTATTCAGAGACCAGCTGAATAAGTCTGTCCTTGTGTTCGTTGATGATATTTTGGTCTATTCGAGGACAGAGGAAGAACACAAGGAACATTTAAGAGTAGCGATGGAGGTGTTGAGAAAACACCAATTGAAAGCAAAGTTTTCTAAGTGTCACTTCTGGGAGAGGGAAGTGAGGTTCTTGGGCCATGTTGTATCAGAAAGTGGTATTGCCGTGGACCCAGCGAAGGTGGCTACGGTACAGGATTGGCCTACGCCCAAGAATGCAACAGATGTAAGAAGTTTCTTGGGGTTAGCGGGATATTATCGTAAGTTTATCCAAGGTTTCTCCAAGATAGCAGCACCATTGACCCAGTTGACCAAGAAGAATCAAGCTTTTATTTGGGATGAAAGGTGCGAGAATGCATTTAAAAGCCTAAAGGACAAGTTGACAAGCGCACCAGTGTTAGTCATTCCTAAGGGGGATGAAGAGATGACGGTATACACGGATGCCTGTGGTACCGGACTGGGTGCTGTATTGATGCAAGGCGGTAGGGTTGTAGCTTACGCAAGTCGGCAATTGAAACCGCACGAGAGAAGATACCCTACCCATGATTTAGAATTGGCAGCGATCGTGTTCGCGTTAAAGATGTGGAGACACTATCTCTTGGGAGGAAGATTTGAGCTGTTTACAGATCATAAGTCGTTGAAGTACCTATTCTCCCAGAAGGATTTAAATCTCCGTCAGCAGAGATGGTTAGAGTTCTTAGCTTCCTATGATTTTGACATCGCATACACACCAGGAAAGGGCAATGCGGTGGCTGATGCATTGAGTAGAAGACATGCCAGCTTAGGGGCTATGTTCCTTGAATGGAAGCAACTGGAGTTTATCGCGGGGTTTGATTTCAGACCGAAGTGCGAATTGGATCCAGAAATGTTAGCGAGTTTGACGATCAGACCCACTTTGATTGAGCGGATCGGCTCTAGTCAGAGGGACGATCCTAACCTATTGGAAATCATCTCCAAGTTAGAGATGGGAATCGATGAGGAGATGAACAAGTATGGGCTTGATCGAGATAGATGGCTTAGAAAGAATGGAAAGCTTGTTGTACCCAATGTCAATGGATTGAGGGATGAAGTGCTTAGAGAATGTCATCACTCAAAGCTGACTATACACCCCGGTGGTAACAAGATGTATCGAAGTATGAAGCAGACTTACTACTGGGAAGGGATGAAAAGAGACGTTGGGAAGTTTATATCCAAGTGCATGAATTGCCAGCTAGTTAAAGCCGAGCAAAAGAAGCCTAGTGGGTTGTTACAGCCCTTAGAAATTCCCGAATGGAAATGGGAACAAGTCTCGATGGATTTCATCGATGGTTTACCAAGGACTAGATCGGGATATGACAGCATTTGGGTAATTGTAGATCGACTAACTAAAAGTGCAAGGTTTATACCAGTCAAATCGACTAGAACGGCAGCTAAGTTAGCAGAATTGTATATGAAGTGGGTAGTGAGATTTCATGGAGTACCTAAAAGCATTGTGAGCGACCGAGACCCGTTGTTCACTAGTGGGTTTTGGAAGAGCTTGCAAGAGGCACTAGGGTCAGAGTTACATCTCAGTACCGCATATCATCCTCAGACCGACGGTCAGACGGAGAGGGTGAACCGTATTTTGGAAGATCTCTTGAGAGCATGTATATTGGATTTTGGAGGATCATGGGATGACCATTTGCATCTAGTAGAGTTTGCATATAATAATAGCTACCAATCCAGTATCGGTATGGCTCCGTTTGAAGCTTTGTACGGAAGGCCGTGTAACTCACCATCATGTTGGATAGAGACTGGCGAGAAGTTTATGCTCGGACCAGATGTGGTGAGGGAAACTTCAGATAAGATCAGAATCATTCGGCAACGAATGAAGGCAGCCCAAGATAGGCAGAAGAGTTATGCTGATAAGAGGCGAAGAGACTTAAAATTCTCCGTTGGCGACTTGGTGTTTGTCAAGATCTCTCCGTTGAAGAGCGTAATACGATTTGGCAGGAGAGGCAAGTTGGCACCAAGGTTTGTTGGCCCATTCCCTGTTCTTGAATTAGTCGGGAATTTGGCATATAGAATTGACTTACCAGAGAAGATGGCGGGAGTTCATAACGTATTTCATGTTTCCCAACTAAGGAAGTTCGTTCACGACTCAGATATGACTATTCCACCTGATCAGTTAGAGGACTTCGAAGTAGAACCCGAGGCGGTTGGGAACCGCAAGCCGGCCCGTATTGTCGAGTACGACATGAAGCAACTTCGAAGGAAGGCGGTGAAGCTAGTCAAGGTAAAGTGGAGCGAGGACGAGAGTGATTGTACTTGGGAAACAGAGGAGGACGTAAGGAAAAAGTATCCAGAACTCTTTGTCTGGTAAGATTTTGACTTCGATTTAGTTTTTCCGCATGCTAGGATAGGCTTGTTTGCTTGTTTTGCATGTTTGATTGTTATATGTGGTTGTTAGGCATGCGGGATCCTTTGTATGTTTTGGGTTAAGGAATTTCGAGGACGAAATTTCTTAAGGGGGGGAGAGTGTAACGACCCGCATTCTACGCATCATAGGATCGTAGAATATTTATTTCTTTCACATACGAAGTCGTATGGTCGTGTAACTTTGGGAGACGACTATTGGGGTCATTTCCCATGTTCATGATTTTTCCCGATTTTTAAATGACCATTTTACCCCTAGTTGGCACTGTTTTGGCCATAACTTTTGACTGGAAAGGAATTTTGACCTGAAACCACTTCCATTGGCTTCGAATGATGGTTTCTCTTTCCGTAGAGTGGTCACATTAGCCAAATGGACTTACCGTTTGGGAGATATGGCTGAAACAAGTTTCAGATGGTTAAAAACAGCTTAATTGGGCTTAACCGGGTGATTAGCAGCTAGGCCCAAGGGGAATTTCGGGTTTAGAGGTATAGGAGGTCTGATTAGGGTTAGGTTATCACTTTCATTTCAGTTTTGAGCCGCCACAAACCTCCTTGAGACCTTAGTAATGGCTTCCTACATCTAAAACACCCCAAATCACTCTCTAATTGAAGATTAGGCTTAGCAACACCAAATTAAGGAGAAAAAGCACCAAAGCAAGGTTGGAGCTGCTGTTAGACATCAGTATTCGCCCCAAATCAGAGGAGTTTCAGTTCTGAGAATTTCATTTGTGGCCAAGGTGAGTGATTTGCATAGTTTTTGCACTAATTACGGTGATTAAGGGTAATTAGTGAAGATTAGCGAATTTATACGTAAATAAACTCTGGAAAAATTCTTAAAATTCTAAAATAATGTTCTAAGGCTCTGTTAGAAATTTGGGTTAATTTCGATGTGTTTTGCTAATCGTATGCTTAAACATGATTAAGAAGGATTATAGGAAAATGTGAGGTTTTAACCACTTTTGATCCATTTTGGTTCATTTGAATTGTTGTTATGGTGTTTGCAATTGATGTTATATGTTGCTATGACAGTTTGACATGAATTATAATTGATTAGAATAGTTAGATTTGTCAAAAACGTCGTCGAATGGCGTAAACAAGTTGCTGGAAAAAGTTGCAGAAAGCTGTGCAGGGCTTCGGATCGGATCGGATGGGGGGGGGGGGGGGGCTCGGATCGGACATGTGAACTGGGCAAGGAAATCCAACCCGAACCGGAGTTTAGCACATAGAAGACGTGGCAAGAAGGAAGGCCAGTTCCTTAGGGTTGGAGTGGACAAGGGGATCGGATCGGAAGGGTAATAGAAGCCAAATCAGATCGGCTCAAGATGAAGGCTACGACTAGAGTAAGGCGAGGTGATCGGATCGGATCGGATTAGATAGGAACGAGGGAGCTGATTGGAAAAGGAGCATGAGCTGGAGGAGGACAGCACCCCGACCCGACCCGGAGGAGGAGGACCCCGACCCGACCCGGAGTGAAGCAACCGACCCGAACCAAGGGGAAGATGGCAAGGATGGAGGACCGACCCGAACCGACGCTACCGAACCGAACCGAGTTCTATGACTGTTACTGCGCGACAACTCTTTTGAAGACCCACTCCAATTCGACCAAACCCGAGAGGCAAAGGAAGTCCAAATGAGAAGTTAGAGCTTAAGATTCAGATGGGAATCAACGAGTTCACTTCATGGTTGGGCTTTGCTGCGGGACGCGTGCTAAGGAGTTATCGAGACCTATAGCTTTGGACCACTATGGTAGGAGGTACGAAGGCGGATTCAGGGCCATTATGGCATTGGTAGAACCAAGGGCTATGACCAATGAAGTGGGTCATTGAAATGTTTGGTCATGACTCCAAGTGTTTGGCTTGGTCACAGCAGGGTTTCTACAAGTCGGGATTCGTTGTTGCCTCAGTTTGTCTAGTGTTCCAAAGTGGTAGATGTCGTACGCTTTAGGCACTGAGTGAGAGATGTGAGGATGGTTGCTATGGATGATTTGTTGCTATTATTTTGACATGCACACCCCACCCCCGTATTCTTACACTATTTATTATGGCACCTTGGAGTATTGTACGGTATGTGGTACTAACTCTTTGGTTGCAGGTCCAGGTTCAGGTATGGCTTAGTATACCTGTTATTATTCTGTTTAGATGCTTATCGCTCATACCAGGCTTTATGTCTGACCCAGAGTTTTATGTCTCTTCTTATTACTCTGGGTGCTCACACGAGCAGACTAGAGACAGGTTAGCTGGTGATGCACGGGTAGGTGATCCGGAGACGAGCAGGAGGCTTGCACGTACTATATACATAATATTCTCCCTGTGTTGTTGAAGATCACTCCTTGGGCATTGTTGGTGTATCTTCTATTTCAGCTTTCTTTTGTTTAGAGACAGTAAATTTGGAAAGTTGTAATAAGCTGTATTTGGATTTCCGCTGCTTTGGGATTGATGTTGGTTTTAGTTATCAGCTTATGCACTGTCTCGCCTGTTTTATGTCAAGTATGTTATTATTATATTTTATTCCATGCGCTGTGAGACATTCTACAGGTTCTTTGATTAGTTCATTCCCTTCTTTCCTTTCTTCTAACGACCGTCTTGTGCTAGTCGGGCATGTGTACAGCGCACTTTTGGAGGAAATGCAGGCTGGTGCGAGGCGGGCCGTCACACTTACCTCGTTGACCTGACCTGTAAATGCGCCTAAGAAGAAAACATCGACATTTATATCACCAGAAACCCCTCCCATAGCTCACGCAAATGTGTTACTCCCCTCATCAATTCTTCCGCAAGGTTACCCCCTCTCCCATGTCAGACCACCCTAGTCAGCGAACATCACCCCAAATGTAACAACCCGGAAAATCTGAGCCAATTTAAAATTTTCAAACTTGGCTATTTTAGTGAATTTAAAATATTTAAAATAAATATTTTAAATAATAACAACGAAAAGTAAGTTTGAATCGATGTTTGAAAATAAATATAATTATTTCTAATTATAAACAAGGCCTGAAATGGCGCGGTAGTTTCAAAATTTCAATTCAAACTTTGGCTGACTGTACCGGGTGCAAAACAAAAAGGATTTTAGTGAAACCAAAAATATTTAAATCTGTTAGTGAATATCTTTCTAACGAATCTGAAAAATTGAAGTTTCAAAGCGGGAGTCAAAAGTTATAGCCAAATGAATTTTCAGAAAGGTTGCTATTGAGTTTATATAGCCCGTGAAAATGGCCATTTTGCAAATGACCTCAGAATTCGACGAAACCACTTTTGTTGGATCTGGGATGTCAAATTATTGCTAGGTTTCAAATTTCATAATTTTTGAAGATAGTATGTGAACGTGGCAAAGGAAAATGTGTTTGGTCGATTTCTATTAAATTGGATCGACCAGAAAAAGGCTATTTTTCAAACGATCTCAGAATTCGACGAAACTAGTTTTGTTGGGACCGTATCATCAAAACATAGCTAGATTTATTTTTTTGGAATTTTTGGGATCAGTATGTGGTCTGGCAAATTGAAATGTACGTTCAAATTAATTATTGAATGTTTTATATTTTAATTTGAAGGAAAACTGACTGAAACAGTCGAATGGGCCTACGAAACATATCCCAATGTGTTCGGAATGGGGTATTTATCTAGGGACGATAGTCGTTGGGTTTGGATTGGAGTTCGTATGAGATAAGGGGTATTTTTGGATTTTTAAAATATATAAATATAAAAAATATCATTGGTCCACTTCATATTCTCTCTCCCCGACTAAACCTCCCAGGCGACGGCGGAAGTTGTTCAATACTTCCCAGGCCAATTTCTTCCAATCCGCTCCACTAAACACCTCGACCTAGTCGAGAATTCTGTAGAGATTTTCGAGGGCTTCAAATCCATATGACCCTCGCCTTCCCTCGTTGAGTATTGTTCCCGAATCGAGCTCGGGAAAGTCCGCCGTATCGACCCCTTTTCCTCCTCAGATCGGCGTGCGAGTTCGACCAGGTGGGTACCTGCCCGAGCGCTTCTCGAAGCTGGAGAACGTGGTGCAACCTGATCGGCCTCACGTGCTACGGATCGGAAGTAATCTCGAAACCTAGTTTTGAAGATATCGTGGAGGTAACGGCCTAAATTATATTAAACTATTTAATAGCACTTTAAAGCGCTACGGTTTATGATTTCACTGTAAAAATCATATTTTTTTTCATTTGTTGACGAAATTCAGTGAAACAAGAGACAGTGGACTCGTGTGGATGTCTTCTACATTCTGGAAGAGACCGGATATTTGTCTGAGCCTTCTGCTATTTTTGGTGGAGTTGAACCCTATGTGAGATTTCTGAATTATAAACAATATGGAAAACAACGATGTATAAATTATATAGTCGAAGTATGAGTTCTATAAGCGTTGTACACCACATGTATAAGCGTTGTATAAGTTGTATGTTCGATGTATAAGTTATATATGCGTTGTAAAAATGATATGTGTGTTGAAATAAATTGAAATGAAATCGAAATATAGTTATATACGTGTGTATATATATATATATATATATATATATATATATATACTCCCCTCGTCCACAGACGATGGACGATATATATTGGTTGTGATATTGTTTGGATTATTAGTTGATGTGAAAATTTGGTGAATATCATGAATGGTTGGTTTGAAATGATTGATTGTGATGGAAATCCCAATAGGATTAGTATATGGGAAAATTCGCCTGCGTGCGAACTAGATATTGAAAATCCCCATTGTCAAAAGCTGCGAGGCTTTAAGGTAGAGCGAGGAGCCGTACTAGGGACGGTCCCGGTTTTAACTACCCTGCCGTTATTCTGCCGAAATTTTCTAAAATATTTCTGTGTTTGATTTAAATTTGAATGTTGAAATAAAATTCATGTGTTGAACGTTGAAATAAAATTCATGTGTTGAATGTTGAAATTAAATTCATGTGTTGAATAGAAATTCCTGTGTTGAAATAAATTCATGTGTTAAATGGAGTTCGTGTATTGAATAAATTCTTTGAAAGATAAAAATAACATTTTTATCATATATATAGATTATATAAAATACTAATGTTTTAAATAAATTGTTTTAACACAAAAAAACATTTTTACCTTATATATAAACTATATAAAATACTAGTGTTTTAAATAAATTGTTTTAACACCAAAAAAAACATTTTTACCTTATATATAAACTATATAAAATAGTCGTGTTTTGAAATAAATTGTTTTACAATAAAAATCACATTTTTATTATAAATATAAAGTATAGAAAATATTCATGTGTTGAATAGAAATTCATGTGTTGAATGAAGCTCATGTGTTGAGTAAATTTGTTTGAAAGATAAAAATAACATTTTTGTTATATATATCAACTATAGGAAATATTCATGTGTTGAATAAAGAACTAGAATGATAAAAATCATATTTTTATTGCATGTGTGAAGTCAAAAACATTCCTGTGTTGAATATATAGATTGAACAATAAAATCTACATTTTTATTGTGAATATGAAGTGTTATAAATGGTGATGTGTTGAAATAAATATCAATGGGATAAAAGTATCATTTTTATCATATATATGAAGTGAATATGGTTTTGAAATCGAAGAATGAATAATATATATATATATATATATATATATATATATATATATATAAAATAAATCGAATAACGAAGCTGCAGTTCGTGTTTTGAAACTGTGATTTCAAACGATTAGTGCGGGAGATCCGACCATCGGATTTTCCCGAAACCTCAACCGTTGGGTTCGCCTTGGAAATATCTTTCCAATGACACCCACTTTGTGAAGATCCAACGGTTGGATTGTCTGGAATGTTTAATTCAAGTATGAAGAAAAACAGCGCCAGAATCAATTATATTTATAAATATATATATATAATTAAATTAAATCAAATAACGACGCTGCAGTTCGTATTTTGAAATCGAAACTTCAAACGATTGTACCGGGAGATCCGACCGTCGGATTTTCCCGAAACTGAAACCGTTGGATTCGTTTTGAAAAGATCTATCTAATGATATGAAATTTTTGAAGATCCAATGGTTAGATTTTCAGATATGTGTAAATCAAATCTGAAGAAAAACAGCGCCACGGCCGCGTTATGGCCTGAAGCGTCGTTTGAATGAAATTGGCTACTTTTAAATGAATAAAAATAGCGATGAATTGTTATAAAATATTATAAACGATATGGAATGGAAATAAATCGAATTTACCCAGTTTATTAGATATTAGATGGTTGAATGTGTTTGGTGTGGAAATTACATTTAACAACAGAATTATTGATGTCGAATAATTTAACCATTGAAATAAATTTATTTAAATTCTAAATATACGTGAATTATTTGAAAAGGCCGAGTTAAATCTCATTTCACATAATTGATCAGCGATAAGTGGTCGATGATGAAGACGGTGGTTGAAGACCAGAGATCTTCACCTCGGTTGGATGATAACTGATGTCTTGATTGGGAGGCATCCCGAAATATGGATAATGAGTGGTGATCGTCCAGACGTACGTGGAGATCGATGGATATGCGAGGTATATAGTGCCTCCGGTTTCGTTCAGACCCAGAACGAACTTGTAAATGGACTGTGTGTCTGACATTGGATTTTGTTCTGTACTGATTGATCTTTATTAAATATATATCTGCTTGGCGGCGGAGAATTTATTCTCTTGCTTAACGCCCTTCTCTGAGACGTACGAGCTTAGAGGTTATATATCGATAGAAATCAATCACGTAGAGTGAATTGCCTGTGTGGCATGCCTGAGTGGCAAATGATCAAGGCTTCTGTTGAAAAGCAAAGTCTTGTGGTTGATGATCAAAGCACGGCCTGTGTGGCATAGCTTTGTGTATAACGTTGATTCGCGAGCCTCACACCCCGGTATGAACCAGAAACGAGAGAGGACCTCAGGGAGGACATGCATTTCTTTCTAGCTAGAGGTGGTGTCAGTGCTTAAACTGGCTGACATTTATATTATTTTCACCTGTGTGGTTGTTGCTGTTGCGCGGCCCCTCGGATATATCGGTGACTATGTGAACCCGATGGAGTCGTAGGACTCATTTACGCCCCAAAGGGTGGGGAACCGCAGTGTTCAGGCATTTTAATCTACATCGGTGGACCGACCCTATCGCTTCAAGGGCCCACCTGAGTCTGGGTCCTAAGGCTCGGGTTAGAGAGTCTCAAAGTCGGTAAGGACTATCTTTTGCCTTGGTTCATGATGGAAATCCAATTTCCAAATACGTGACGTTGCGGTTTTATTGTATACCTATATATGGCGACATAGTGGTATGAGGCATTAATGCCGTCTATGATTGATACTTATGATTTGAAATTGTTTTTGAAACATATAAACACTAGTAATAATATCAAAAGCTTTTGTTTTATTCGTATCAAGCATATTTTGGCCATTATAAGGTAAAAGCTCTATCTTTCGGTTTGCGTTGCATTGTGTGATGGGAACTGAGTTTTATAATGGCTTCATTTTTATAAAAAAGCATTGCGGTGTTTAAAAGATTTACTTGTTTTTAAAGCACTGGCAATCCAATGGAGTAAACCCGTTCCGCGAAATTGGCGTGGTCCTGTGACTGACTCGTAGTTTGTTTCACTTGCAAACTCGGGTGCCCCTTTTTCCACACGGGCCGCCTTGTGTTCAGGTTTTAGCAGGCTTTTTCTGGATAGCTGGAGCTGAAGACGGATTCTATCATTTATCTCTTTTTATGCTGTTCAGCTCCTATTGTACATATCAAGTTTGTTTTCCGTTGTAGACATTTATGTATAGCTGAACTGTATTTTGTACTAAGTGTGATCCTGTATACTGTGTAACTCTGATGATTATGTTTATCCAGTGTATTCTATTGTACATTATCTGGTGTATTTATTTATTTCTGTTCTGCTATTTTCTGTTTATGTGTTATATTCCAAAGATTACCCTTAACACCGTCGTACGGGGTTTTGGGGTCGTCACACCAAGCCCAAAATATTCGAACTCTGTCTCCCTCTTTTTCGTTGCGTCTCTTGCCTTCATTGGCCATTGAGATTTTGAACGCAAGTACTAGTTAGTTACAGGTATCGACTCACGCCTCATATCTCATTGCGTTGGCCACCTAACCGTCGTTGACTTCTTCATCGAACCCACTTATTACTCCATTGTTGAACCCCCATCTGTCCTCATTTATGAATTTCGATACCCCATAAGTCTCGCGACCTTACCCGTGATCCGATCGATGTCGCGTTTCAGAAGATAGAGCGGACTCCTTTGCATCGAAATCGAATTCATAATTCGAAGTATAATCGAATTTTGAATGTACTGAAAACAGACCAAGGTTGATCATTTTACTAAAGCTTTTGAGCTTCTATTTTACTCAAGAAATTGAAATTGAAGTTCGCGATTTGATATATGAATTTGGGGAATTCACGGTTTGATTTTATTTCAGTGAAAAGGGAAAAAATGATCAGAAATAGAATGGAGAGGTAACGCAGATTGGAATACATATATATCATTCCGTTCGATTAAATCGAGAGAACCATTTATAAATTTCGAAGCTTTCTGGTTTGGAAATCTCGTTTTCCAGAAGAGAAATCAAAATAGGGGTGTGTGCAAATTTATATACGACGAATCCTTAGCCATTAAGTAATTAGTCTGTGTAAGGTACATGAGTTTTAATTGCGATTTTATATTTGATTTAATCTAATTTGATTTTTTCTTATCCACTTAAATTTTATAATAATATAATTCGGGGTTCTGAACTCCAATCGAAACACAATTACCGACATTTCTAGCGTTGTACCACTATTCTGAACACATGGAGAAGATATAAATTTAGACTGATATAAATTAACTTCAAAACAATTAATTCTTTGATAATAAATTATTATTATCATCGATTCTATTCAGTTAGAATTTATATTGATTATCTGAATTAATTTCAATACAGTTTAAATCTTCGAAATCAGTTACATTTCAAATTACGATAATTCGATATAACCTAAATTAAATTATATTCGATTATTAAATCGATAACTCAATATAAATTTCATTTATATTATTAATTCAAGATTTAAAATAATATTAATTATTTAAAATAAATCGATCAAAAATCTGGGTCGTTACAATAAATTTACTATAATTACTAAATAATAGTCTCAATATAAGAAAATGAGCATATTACAATTCGTTTAACAATTGACGTTAGTGGATAATTGTAATATATGGTTTTTAACAAATGACGTTTATTAACAGTTGTTATACAGGGTTTAATAACTTCCTTTTCTCTATAGTAATTATAAACAAATTTTTAACAATTTAGTTTCCCCACCAATTGTGATATTTTTAACAACCTAGCTTTATTTCTAATTGCAATAAATGTATTTTTAACAAATAGACTTTTCTGTCAGATGTAATAAATGTACTTTTAATAAATACTTGTTTTAGCTAATCGTGGAGATTTATAAATGTCAACTTATGTTTGTCATTTTTATAGTTGATTATCAATGGTTTTCAATAAACAATTTATAATTACTAACGATTATCAATGATCAATAAATATTTTTATATTGAATAATTTATTATAGCAAGCTATTAACGATTTATAAATTATTGTTAATATTTATTAACTAGTGAATGTTATTAGTAATTAACATTAGGTAATTACTATTAAATAGTTAATATACAACTTTTTGTGCTTAATTAATAAAAAGAGGAATTTCTTTTTAAGGACAAAGTTATCAATTTTTTAGCCAAAAGTATACAGAGTTTTGAAATTAGTGTGAAGGACAAAACTTAGGCAAATGTGGAATTCAGGGGGCCCACTCCCATTTTCACTTTTACGCAACAACTTGTCCTTCTCCCCAATTTTAAAACTTGCTATACTTTTGGCTAAAAAAATTGCTATCTTTGTCCTTCTCCCTATTTTCCACTAATTAAAAATCAATAAGTAATATTTAATCATAACAAGAAAAAAATTAGTTACTAATAATTATATTATAATTAAGACTAATGTTTAATGATTAACTATAAATAGTAAAATTTAATAATTATGAAGTGATATTCAATATTTATTTTTTAATTTTTTAGCAAAGCCGACCGCTTTTTATGGTGACACAAATAGTTATTATTAAAAAATAATAATTACAAATTGGCAAATTACCAACCAACCATAATCAGTTTTTAAGATGGAACGTCCACCAGTGTTGGTTTTTAGTGTGGTTCGACCACTACATCTTTTAAGTGCTTACAATACAAGAGCTAGACTGATATTGTAACACCGTAAAATATACACTATAACCATGCTTAAAGATTATAAATTGGGAAAAACATAATTTACAGAATTAGGTAAAACCGGCATTATCGTTGCGTTTGTCTCAGCATTCTAGTTTAGATAGGCCCTAGGTTTGCATAAAACGGACAACGTATAAAGAAGTTATAGGCTTTAGAAGTTTGTATATTGTTAATGCAAAAATTGGCACTAACACCCCAAAATGCTTATCAACATTTCAAAATGTAATCAAACACAAAGCTAAGAATGAATCAGGTGGGGAAAAGTAAAGTGCAAGCGATTTAGAGTAGTTCAGTCCTAAATTTGAGCAACATCCACTATGGAAATACATTTCATTATTATCATGGAGATTACAAAATACATGGTTCTCTCAATTTTGCACATTTCACTCTAATCTCTTTGATATGTGAAATTTGATATGGAAATCCTTAGATCTTTGGAGTTATGATGATTAATGGGATGAATCTCCTATAACTTGCATTTGGATGACCTTTGTAGATTCCATGTTGAACGTGATTGTAGATTGGAGTTTGAATGAATCGAATGGAGGTTAGAATGGCTAAGAACAGTTGAGAAAACAAATGAGCAGCACTTTGTGGAGCTAGGAATCGATCTCCCAAAATATGGAAGCCGTGGGGCATTTATAGGTGGGGTTCAATGAAGTGGTGAGCTGAAACTCATATATGTAGGCTATGGGTCGCTCATGCCATAATTACGAAAATGTCATTATGTCAGTTGTATGACAACTATTTAACCGATCCTTCTGGATGCTTGACCTACCATAGTGCATGACCACATGAGGTGCGACCATCAGGTACACGACCATGCTCGTGTTCGACCATAGGCTGCTCGACCCCTCATGGTGCTCGACCATATATTGCACGACCCTTGGACACTCGAGCCTTGCTTGTGACCGACCCTTAGACCAACATTTACGATCGACCCATACACGCTCCTAGTGACCAACCCATAGGCTTTACTTAGATTCAATCTATCAATATGTGCTTAATCTTTAGTGGATAAACTTTTTCCCCTCGTAGTTTGTATTTTTTTAGTTTGTAAAAATTGAAAACTTCAATACAAATGACTATAATACTATTTGATAGATTGAAATCTGATTTTTCATGGGGTAACAACACTCCTTACATTATCGGTCATTCGCTAGCAACTTAGATGGGCCAGGCGTGATACGTCAGCATGGGTCAACTGGACCATTTGAGTTCTTTATGTTACCTTTTAGCCTTTATTTTTCCATTCCATCTTTTACATTGTAGAACCATTCTAATGGCGGATTCCCTCGTCTAAAAGCTTCTTCATCAAATCTGCTCGATCTCGCTCCTTTTCAAATTGGATTTACGTTGCCGATTATCAAGAATACCAAATTCACCAGTGACTCTCAATTCCGTTGCAAAGCCCTAACTGATCCGAACCAAATTTAGATAATCCCTCCAGATTTGAAGCACTGCGCTCATTTCAGGTGACCATCCTTTCAATTTCATGTTGATTCGGTTTGGGGAACAATTAGAGTTTCGAGTTCAGATAATTTTTAGGTACGGTTTGGATTTGGATTGAATTTTTGTGGGTATACGATTTATTGAAAGAAGTAGGTATGAATTGCACGATGATTTTTTGTTCATCGTCAGCGAATTCGGGTCTTAGAATCCATTGTATTGATTCCCAGTGAATTGTTCATAGATTTGAGTTTAAATTAGTTCATCTTGTAAGCGATGACTAAAATTGGGTGTCAACACTTTAGGCTTTGATGTATAATCATTCTCTGATGCAGTAGTCCTTGTGTTAATTCATGCTTCGACTTGTTTTGATGTTGCACCAATATGTGCACTTCAATTTTGAAAATAAAACTTGCATATTGCTTGTTGAAATTATTTTGAGAGTATGTGGGTCTTAATTATTGATGCGATATCTCATTGCTTTGACCAACATGTAGACTGACATTTGTGCGGAATCACCAATTTGGACTTTGTCAATATTGTGCGTAGTTATGTAAGCTTGATCGTCTGAAAGCCTTCAGACTGCAACATAGTTCTGTAATTCCTTAACATGCCTTTCCGACCCATGATGGGTCGATCATGCTTAACCCATGTCTGGTCATTCATTCTCGACCCATGCCTGGGTCGGTCATGCATGACCAGGGATTGAGTCGGTCATGTTCAACCCCTCTAGGTTTGATCATGTTCGATCAATATTTGGTTGGTCATGCTTGACCCATCATGGATCGGTCATGCTTAACCCATATCTGGTCATTCACGCCCGACCCATGCCTAGGTCGGTCATCCACGACCAAGGCTTGAGTCGATCACGTTTGACCATTCTGGGTTTGTAGCACCCTGTAATTTTAAAACATGACAGAAGGAATAATTAAAGAATAATTATTTTGTTAAAAGAAGAATTAAGTGAAACGGGTTACACCATTGCGTTCATCTCGGAATTCTGCTTGAGATAGATTCCGAGTTTGCGTAAAACAGATACCGAATGAAGGAGTTATGGATGATGGAAGTTAGGCAGAACAATCAGAAAATGGGCCAGAACAACGGGTGCACTTGTGAAGTGCGCCAGAACAAAATTGCACTTGCGCACCTGGGAAGTACGCTCAGGTCGAGCCAGATCTGCAGAATTCTAGAGAGTTCCATGATGACGTGTCTTTCAGGGATTGGCTGGATGACGTGTTTTTCTGGTCTGGACGGTTCAGGTGGTTCCTAATCTAATCTAAAGGTCCTAACTCACCTAATACACCTATAAATGAACACTTAAACCTAACCCTAATCTCATTGTTATCATCCATGGCGCCTCCATGTTGCTCTAATCTAAACTAGCCTTTCTTCTTCACCAAAACAAATCAGAATAGGGGTATTCCAAATAGAAGATCAGATCTACAAACAATCAAAGTAGAGATCATTCAAGATCAAGATTGCTACAACAACAACTAATTCTCTTTTCTAAGAATCCTATCGCTGTGAGTCTATGTTACTTTCACATATAATTAAATTAAAAAGTAATCGTGATAGGATTGTAAATTGGATCTGATGTATATGCCTGTAAATAAGATGAATCATATCAAGTTTTGTAATTTTTTATCCTTCAGATTCATACCCAATTGCTATTATCATATGCCTATCTGATCTATTTTGTCATTATTTATTTCACATGCCTATTTGTATGTTTATGCCAGTTTTGATGTTTTGATTCTCTCCCCTTCTTCTTTCCCTTTTTCCTTTTGATATTAGGCTTCTTTGAGCCTAAGTATATTGCGTTGAAAGTTACGTACGAATAACATTGGAACGATTGGGAAAAGTTTGGGAAATATGGAATGAAATGAGATTATTGGCATAAATTGTTGATGAATATGGAAATTGGGTTGGGGATAATTGAGTGTAACTTGTTTACATGAGATTTGGCATAAATTAGGTTGGGCATAATTGAGTATAACTTGCATATATGAGATTTGGCATAAATTGGGTTGGGCATAATTGAGTATAACTTGTATACATGAGATTAGGCATAATTTGGATTAAAATTATAAATGAAATTTAGATTGGAAATTATGGGTGATTGGAATATATTATAATCCAAGATTTGAAATTTGGATTTGAATCAAGAAAGTGAAAATGAACGCCTAAGACACGAGGTTGGATTCAGATTGCGGTAGAAGTCTGCCCGGAACCGCCTGACATATCCAGCAACCGCAATTTGGTAAACTAATACGAGAGGTCAAGGGAAAAAATTAAAATCATAATAATGCGAAGACACGAGTTTAGATTCTGATTGCAGTATAAGCCTGCCCGGAACCACCCGGCATATCCAGCAACCGCAAAACGATAATCTAATGTGGGAGGTCTTGCAAGATTACGGTTATAATGAATTAATGAACACTTAACCAAGATAAGACATGTGATTAGACATGGGGATAATTAAGGGTTAAGTGGGTAACATGGGTAGCATGTGAAACATAATTAAAGCACTTAACTAAGCTAAGACTTGTAGTAAGACATAGGAATAGTAAAGTGGTTAAGTGGGTGACATGGATAGCATGTGAAACACAATTTAAAACACTTAACCAAGATAAGACATGTGGGAAGACATGGGAACAATAAAAGGGTTAAGTGGATGAGATAGGTAGCATGTGAAACATAATAAAAGCACTTAATCAAGATGAGACATGTGATAAGACATTGGGATAAAAAGGGGTTAAGTGGGTATTCCTAGTGGGGACCAAGCTTAGGAGGGAAGCTTGTGTCAAGTGTATGGACCCTTTTCATCAAGTAACCCATTTCAATATCTATATGAGCTCGAACTAGGTCGAGGACAGGGACACACTTACTGGGGTTGGTTGTAAGAGGTCAATAAAGAGTTAGCGATGGCAGTGCAAGTCCAACAGAGTAACGTGCGTGCGTGGGTCTGGGCTGGTAGGTAAGACGTTGTTGCATCATGTAGGTATAAGATGTGCATTTCAGTAGTATCGAGGTTCCCACCATAGGGAGTGATACTCCCTATTGTGGGAAAACACAGGTATCTACGAGGTTAGGGAACAGATCGAATAGGGAGGGTAGTGGGTATAACTAGTGGTGGTAGGAGCAAGTGGGGCACCTACGAGAGCAGCTAGGAGTACATGAAGCTACCATTATTATGATTAGTAGGGAGGGTACATCTAGTGGTGATAGGTGCACATTGGTTACCGATGATAACAGCTAGAGGTACATAATCGAACAAGGAGGATAGTGGATACATCTAGTGGTGATTGGTGCACGTTGGTTACCTATGAGAGCAGCTAGAAGTACACGAATCTATCATCATTCTATTTAGCCAAGAGGGATCATCTTTTAGTATGAAACTAGTATTGGTGCGGTGCAGAGAATATCTTATAGTGGTTAGAAGCGCACTCAATGTTACATCATGTTCATCTTGTTACCTTGTCGTATCTGCTTATGTTACAGTCATCTCTTACATCTAGTTTATGTTCTTATCATGTTGCTTTACTAATTATATTGTTAAAGTCACTGGACTCGCTAGAATTTATGTTTGACCCTTCTTGTTTGGCCTTTTTTCCTTCCTTCCCCCGTCCCCGAAGGTTCTCAGGGTGGGCACGTTGAAGCTTGATTCGAACTTTCTTGCTTGAAGTGCTGAAAGCAATGCTTAGCTTTGTTTCTCTTTCATATGGCATTTTGGATTGGGGATTATGGTTTTAAAAATTATGTACTCTGATGGCTTTTGTACAAGACTGATATTATGTACTTGGTTTTGGTGCAATGGGTTTAAAGATGTAACCAAACTTATTTCTGTTTCCGCTGCAATAAAGTTATAAATTTTTCAAGTACTGTTTTATGTATTTGTCTTGTAATATTCTGTTCTGTTTACTTATAATGCTTCACGAAACTTAATGCATTCCCTTTGTGAGTAACATTAACGAACGTGGGGTGTTACACGTGGTATCAAAGCTGAAGGTTACCGGATCAGATGAAAGATTTTGAAAGTTGGTTTCAAGACTGTTTTAAAAGAAGTATTTTCAAAAAAAAAAAGTTTGTTTTGAAAGACATATTCCCCAAAGCCATATGCACTATCTCTTGAATTTTCTGTTTGAATCCTTGTTCCCTTCTTTTCTGAGTCTCCGAGGCTCCTGGCTTTCTGAGAGGTAACCTCATCGCGGCATGGTTCCGTAGGCATAATGAGATTACGGCGCCTGTCGAAGGGCAAAGAAGCGCCTAACTTCCATCTATAGCTGCAGTAGTTTCATCTGCGGCTAATTTTCTTTCCAGCTTTTTAGGGTTTTCTGTGCGATGGAGGCAGTTTTAGAGAGACTTGTTAACATGTTTCACAAGGATGAGAATGAGAATGAGGGTTTGGGCTACGGAGCATAGCCCGAGGATGAGAAACTCATGGATATAGACTTAATGCACGAAGAAGATAAAGGAGAAAAGAAGGAGGTCAAGGTTGAAGGATCATAGAATAAGGAAGTGGAAGCTGAGAAGGGTGGAAAGAACTATAGACCCCGAGAAAAGAGGAAGTGTCATTACTGAGGAATGGTGGGTCATATATAGCCAAAGACCGTATTAAGAAGAAGACTGGTTGTTATCATTGTGGAGAGACAGGACATCTTATCAAGGATTGTCCAAAGAGGCAAGGGCAAGGACAAAGTACAGGATCTTCCGGAAGACAGATGCGTGCTCTCACGGTTGGCATACCTGATAGAGGTAGAAAAGTTTCTGTTGAAAGTTTGATTCTCCTTTTTGATTATCCTGTTTGAACCTTGTGGATTTTGGCGCTTCACATTCGTTTATATCTGCTTTTTTAGTTGAAACTCTGCACCTAAATACTAGTTTAGTCATGGATCCCGTTGTAGCCTCAAATCCTATTGGTGGCTCAACTCATTTATCTATGATTTGTCGGGATTTGAGAGTGTCTATCTTGGGCGTTGGGTTTGAATGCAACGCCTATGTACTTGGTTTCATAGGCTATCGTCTGATTCTAGGGATGGATTGGCTAGCCAGGTATGGTGCCATCCTAGACTGTGAAAGGAGGGCAGTTAGACTGTTGACTCGTTGTGGAAAGACCCTTGATATTCCACGTGACCCTAGGAGTTCGGTGATGCTTAGCTACCTAAAATCACTTGACGCATCCATCGATGATTTGCAATTTGTTCGAGTAGTCCGTGAGTATGATGACATTTTTGATGAGGTTTGGGGTTTACCCCGAGGCGCGAGATAGACTTCCGTATATATTTAGTAGATAATGCAAATCCAGTTGCATTGCCAGTACACCTCATGGCTCTGAGAGAAAGGAAGGAACTCAGTAAACGAGTAGGGGAGCTACTTGAGAAAGGGTTCATAAGAAGAAGTATTTCGGATTGCGATGCTCTGGTTGGTTTCGCTACGAAGGCTGATGGTCCACCTAGATTGTGCGTGGACTATAGGAAGCTGAATAAGCTCACGAAGAAGGATAGGCACACATTTCCAAGAATAGTTGATTTGTTCGATCAGTTGGTTGGTGCTTCGGTTTTCTCATAGTTTGACTTAGCTATAGGTTTTCATCAGTTGAGGGTAGCTAAGGATAGTATAGATAAGACTGCATTTGTAACTCCAAACGGTTTCTTTGAGTGGCACGTCATGCCTTTTGGTTCGACGAATGCATCCGCCTATTTTGTAGACTTGATGAGTAGGGTGTTTAGTAAGTTTCTAAACAAGTTCGTGGTAGTCTTTGTGGATGATATCTTGATATTCTCTAGAAGCGAGGAATGGCATACCATTCATCTTAAGGTAGTCTTAGAGACATTTCGATTACATCAGCTTAAGGCAAAGTTTTCCAAATGTCATTTTGGAAAGGGAGTAAGGTTCTTAGGGCACGGGGTCTCTAAAGAAGGGATAGAAGTAGAATCCCGCGAAGGTAGTGGCAATCCAGGATTGGAGGATTCCAAAGAATACAACGGAAGCTTTCTTAGTTGGACGGACTATTATAGGAAGTTCATTAAAGACTTTGCGAAGATATCAGCCCCACTTACACGGTTAACGAAAAAGAATTTGACCTTTCCTTAGGATGTTGACTGTGATGATGCTTTTCAATGATTGAAAAGGGCATTGATGACAGCTCCAATTTTAGTTTTGCCAGATGGGAGTAAACCATTCACAGTGTATACCGATGCTTGCGGGACAGGGCTTGGAGCAGTTTTCAGTGCAAGAGGAAAGGGTGATTTGCAAGAGGTGGTAGGAACGTAATTGTGTTTGAGCACTGCTTATCACCCTCAGATGGACGGCCAAACAGAAAGAGTGAACAGTATTCTAGAATATCATTTGAGCTTATGCGTCTTGGACTTTGGAGGGACATGGGAGGAACACCTTCCATTAGTAGAGTTCGCCTACAACCATAGCTATTAGAGTAGTATTGTCATGGCACCTTTTGAAGCTCTATATGGATGACCTTGCCGATCACCGACTTGTTGGTGGGAATCTACGGATAAGATTTTGCTTGGTCCCGAGATGGTTAGTGAAACTTCAGAGAACATAGACTTGATTTGAAGACGCATGAAGACGGCACAAGACCGACAAAAGTCATACGCTGATAAGAGACGAACCGATCTTGAGTTCGAGGTCGGAGACACGGTTTTTATTAAAGTATCACCATTGAGGAATGTAGTTCGTTTTGGATCTGTAGGGAAATTGGCACCAAGGTTCGTCGGGCCATTCCCCATTACAGAAAGAATTGGACAGATGGCCTACAGAGTGAAGTTGCCAGAGAATCTTAGTGGCGTTCATGACGTATTTCACGTGTCGCATTTGAGGAAGTGTTTACACGATATTGCGGAAATGGTAGAGCCGAGCATGCTTAGAGAAGTGGAAGTAGAGCGAGATGCCACTGTTAGACGAGTTCCTACATGCATCCTTGGATCGGAGGTCAAGAAATTACGCAACCGAGAGGTCAAGTTGATTAAAGTCCAATGGCGAGATGATCAAGGAGACGCGACTTGGGAAACAGAAGACAAGATACGAGCGTCGTACCCTTTCCTTTTTGAGGGTATGTTCTTAACTTCTCCTTTTTCTACTGCTTTGTTTATACTTGTTCTATCGTTTAGTGTATCCTCTCGATTATATCTTCGATCTTTAGGTAGAAATCCTATGGTTGTAAACATGTGTTTGAGACATGTTATGTTTGGTGGATGCTAGTGGATGCAAGTGTTTGCTAGTGGTTGCTCGTGGATGCATTTACACACACATTAGGCACTAGATCGGCTCAATAACTTTCATATTGCATATGGATGAGTGTGCATATTTAAATTAATGGATGTATATTGAATGTGTTATCATATGGATGTTGATTTGGATGAATGGTTGTGCACTCACATAGAAATGATATGTCTCATTAGGATTCTTTTGCGTACATGTTGGACGCATGGCACTAACATAATTCGCATTAAGGAGGTCGGCTGAATCAGTAGACCGCCTGATCTTTGCATTAGATAAGGCCATATACACACACTTTGCATATGTTCATGAAAGCATTAGGAATCTTTTAAGGACAATGGACACCCATGATGGACGGATGAGTAGATGGATGATGGATGGTAGGACATACATTCCTTTCAGCTTAGAGATTTCGGGGACGAAATCCTTTAAGTAGGGGGGAATGTAACACCCCGTAATTTTAAAACATGACATAAGGGATAATTAAAGAATAATTAATTTTTAAAAGAAGAATTAAGTGAAGCGGGTTACATCATTACGTTCGTCTCGGAATACTGCTTGAGATAGAGTTTGAGTTTGCGTAAAATGGATAAATAATGAAGGAGTTATGGACGATGGAAGTCAGGCAAAACAATCAGAAAATGGGTCAGAACAACTGGCGCACTTATGAAGTGCGCCAGAACAAAATTGCACTAGTGCACCTGGTAAGTGCACCTAGGCCGAGCCAGATCTGCAGAAATCGGAAGAGTTCCATGATGACGTGTCTTTCAGGGATTGGCCGGATGGCGTGTTTTTCTGGTCTGGATGGCTCAGATGGTTCCTAATCTAACCTAACGGTCCTAATTCACCAAATACACATATAAATAAACACCTAAACCTAACCCTAATCTCATTGTTATCATCCATGGCGCCTCCATGCTGCTCTAATCTAAACTAGCCTATCTTCTCCACTAAAATAAATCAGAATAGGGGTATTCGAATTAGAAGATTAGATCTACAAACAATCAAAGTAGAGATTATTCAAGATCAGGATTGCTACAACACCACCTAATTCTCTTTTCTAAGAATCCTATCGCTGTGAGTCTATGTTACTTTCACATATAATTGAATTAAAAAGTAATCGTGATAGGATTTTAAATTGGATCTAATGTATATGCCTGTAAATAAGATGAATCATAT
This sequence comes from Allium sativum, assembly GCA_030737875.1. Lineage (NCBI taxonomy): Eukaryota > Viridiplantae > Streptophyta > Magnoliopsida > Asparagales > Amaryllidaceae > Allium > Allium sativum. The sequence goes on along the minus strand of CM060916.1, from coordinate 353,119,257 downwards.
CAAGTTTTGTAATTTGTTATCCTTCAGACTCACACCCAACTACTATTATCATATGCCTATCCGATCTATTTTGTCATTATTTATTTCACATGCTTATTTGTTTGTTTATGTCAGTTTTGATGTTTTGATTCTCTCCCCTTCTTCTTTCCCCTTTTCCTTTTGATATTAGGCTACTTCGAGCCTAAGCATATTGCGTTCAGATTTACGTACGAATATCTTTGGAATGATTGGGAAAAGTTTGGGAAATATGGAATGAAATGAGATTATTGGCATAAATTGTTGATGAATATGGAAATTGGTTTGGGCATAATTGAGTATAACTTGTATACATGAGATTTGGCATAAACTGGGTTGGGCATAATTGAGTATAACTTGTATACATGAGATTTGGCATAAACTGGGTTGGTCATAATTGAGTATAACTTGTATACATGATATTAGGCATAATTTGGATTAAAATTATAAACATAATTTTGATTGGAAATTATAGGTGATTGGAATATATTATAATCCAAGATTTGAAATTGGGATTTGAATCAAGAAAGTGAAAATGAACGCCTAAGACACGAGGTTAGATTCGGATTGCGGTAGAAGTTTTCCCGGAATCGCCCAACAAATCCAGCAACCGCAATTTGGTAATCTAATGTGAGAGGTCAAGGGTAGAAATTAGATGCGTAATGATGCAAAGACACGAGGTTAGATTCAGATTGTGGTATAACCCTGTCCGGAACCGCCAGGCATATCCAGCAACCGCAAAACGATAATCTAATGTGGGAGGTCTTGCAAGATTATGGTTATAATGAATTAGTGAACACTTAACTAAGATAAGACATGTGATTAGAATGGGGATAATAAAGGGTTAAGTGGGTAACATGGTAGCATGTGAAACATAATTAAAGCACTTAACCAAGCTGAGACATGTAGTAAGACATGGGAATAGTAAAGGGGTTAAGTGGGTGACATGGATAGCATGTGAAACACAATTAAAGACACTTAACCAAGATAAGACATGTGGGAAGACATGGGAACAGTAAAAGGGTTAAGTGGGTGACATGGGTAGCATGTGAAACATAATGAAAGCACTTAACCAAGATGGGACATGTGATAAGACATGGGGATAAAAAAGGGTTAAGTGGGAATTCCTAGTGGGGACCAAGCTTAGGTGGGAAGCTTATGTCAAGTGTATGGACCCTTTTCAACCAGTAACCTATTTCAGTATCTATATGAGCACGAACTAGGTCGAGGACAGGGACACGCTTCTTGGGGTTGATTGTAAGAGGTCAATAAAGAGTTAGCAATGGAAGTGCAAGTCTAACGGAGTCATATGCATGCGTGGGTCCGTGCTGGTAGGTAAGACGTTGTTGCATCGTGTAGGTATAAGCTGTGCATTTCAGTAGTATCGAGGTTGCCACGTTAGGGAGTGATACACCCTATTGTGGGACCAGCACAGGTATCTACGAGGTTAGGGAGCCGATCGAATGGGGAGGGTAGTGGGTACAAATAGTGGTGGTAGGAGCAAGTGGGGCACCTACGAGAGTAGTTAGGAGTACACGAAGCTACCATTATTATGATTAGTAGGGAGGGAACTTCTAGTAGTGATAGGTGCACATTGGTTACCTATGATAGCAGCTAGAGGTACATAATCGAACAAGGAGGATAGTGGATACATCTAGTGGTGATAGGTGCTCGTTGGTAACCTATGAGAGTAGCTAGAAGTACACGAAACTATCATCATTCTATTTAGCAAAGAGGGATCGTCTTTTAGTATGAAACTAGTATTGGTGTGGTGCAAAGAATATCTTATAGTGGTTAGAAGCGCAGTCAATGTTACATCCTGTTCATCTTGTTACCTTGTCGTATCTGCTTATGTTACAGTCATCTCTTACATCCAGTTTATGTTCTTATCATGTTGCTTTACTAATTATATTGTTAAAGTCACTGAACTCGCCAGACTTTATGCCTGGCCCTTTTCTTTTGCCTCTTTTCTTTCCTTCCCCCCGGTTCTCAAGGTAGGCACGTTCAAGCTTGATTCGGACTTTCCTGCTTCAAGTGCTGAAAGCAATGCTTAGCTTTGTTTCTCTTTCATATGGCATTTTGGATTGGAGATTATGGTTTTAAAAATTATGTACTCTGATGGCTTTTGTACAAGATTGATATTATGTACTTGGTTTTGGTGCAATGGGTTTGAAGATGTAATCAAACTTATTTCTGTTTCCGCTGCAATATACTTATAAAATATTCAAGTACTATTTTATGTATCTGTCTTGTAATATTCTGTTCTTGTAATATTCTATTCTGTTTACTTATAATGCTCCACCAAACTTAATGCATTCCCTTTGTGAGTGACAATAACGGACGTGGGGTGTTATAGGGTTTGATCATGTTCGACCCATATTGGGTCGGTCATGCTCGACCCATCATGGGTCGATCATGCTCAACCCATGTCTGGTCGTTCATGCTCGACCCATTCCTGGGTCAGTCATGCACGACTAAGGCTTGAGTCGATCATGTTCGACGCTTCTGGGTTTGATCATGTTCGACCCATATTGGGTCGGTCATGCTCATCCATCTGGGGTCGATCATGCTCGACCATATTGGGTCGGCACATTCACATTATTTGGATATTTTTTGTGTTAGTGCCTTTAGTAATCGTCGAATCTTCTTGCAATGATAAACCAATAATATCTAAAGTATTTGCATGTTTTCGAGCTATTATTTTGTTGTTGACTACTCACGTCAAAAACATATTATCTTAAATGTTTAGAATAAACATGTAGTGTAACTTATTATTCAGATTGAACGATATATATATGTGCAGGATTGTTTTTATTTGGTCGTTTCTAGTTTAGTCAAATGTCTCTTGCATAGATATGACCATTCCAATACCAACTTTCAACGACACTTGGAATCGGCTAATCAGTACATGCTGATTGTAAATCCTAAGCCTTGTTTTTATATTAACCCACGTAATTATGCAAAATATTCCCTTTGAACTAGGAAGCGCATACCTGTGATTCATTTTCAAACACAATTACTCACGTAGACATGGTAACAAGACAACGGTCACGCCAACAACCTGAGGAACAACCATGCCAGGTGAAGTTGGAACTTTCGCTCAGGTTTCCGAAACTACATCGGCTATTTTCCCTAGAGTCCATATTAGTCAAGATTTTCCTCAGCCCCGTTCTCTTACCAATGCACCTTCCGAGAGACATACAACGACACCTTCTTTGCGTTCATATTAGCAAATGTGTGTGCAATTTGGAATCTCAGAAGATGAGGTCGAATTCCCGGCGGAGAACGACTTTGCTGACCTTCCACCCACCATATCAGCCAATTTGACACAGATGGATGCAGACATGTAATACGGGTAAAACCCGTATCATATTTGATGGTGCTCAGATCCGTATCAAATTACATTTTGCGATCCGTGTCACCCCAAATGCCCTAAATCTGACCGTCCATCAATGAAGCCCCGGATTAGTTATTTTGGTACGGTTTTGGGCCAAATTGAATCCGTATCATATTGTGCATCCCATTGGGCACTCCAAATAAGAGTTTTGGCCGATCCCTTTTCCATTTGTTTTACTTTAATGTTGACTGAAAACCCAAATTAGGGTTTTCGGTCACCATATCGTGCCTCCACCTTCGATAGGGACGAACAACCCTGTCCTTCGAACGCAGCAACCTTACGTCTCCCTAGCCCTCCTTCGATAGCGCAGGTATGTGTTTCAATTGAATTTTGGCATGCATGACTGATAGTAGGGAACAAATTGAAATCTTTGTGTGATAGTTGATTGCTACTTTGTGTTAGTACTTCATGTATTAGCTGTTTTGATTGAATTAGTTTGTGTAAGTGTTTTTGTAAGTGTGTTAGCGACAGATCTGTGGTTATACCCTAAAATCAGAGAAATCAAATTTGAATCATGTTTTGTGATAATGTAAAAAACATCTGAATGTTTGTTAGATTGCGGTATAATTTTTGTTAGAATTGCCATTGGATGTATGGTATAATTTTAGATTGCGGTATATAGTGGCGGAGCTAGGACCAGAATTTGGCGAGAGAACTATCTAAATAATTGGGGTTTCAAGGGAGGTAGCCTAAAAAAAAATGGTATTCTGTAGGCAGTCTGCAAATCTGGATATAGACTTAATGTTGGGAAATATTCGATATATGTTCAGATACAACATCTCGATGCAAAATACATACTAGCAAAAATCAATTTTTTTATGGTGATCTATGCATCATCTATACTCTTTAACAAAAGAATGCACTCATTTATAACCCTGTTACCTGATGTTAATTTAACAGGTTTGTTGAAAAATTTGGTCGATGGATTATTACTAGACTTTCTGGTTAATATTTTAATAGGCGATCCACCAGGTGGATGCATTTTAGCTCACGTGTAGGGTCGGGTATCCACGCTTATTAGCTTTATCCAAATGTCGGATGCCGCTGCACTTAACCTTAGTAAAAAGCTGCTTTCACTAGCAACTTTTCCCTTACTTTGTAGCAGAGACTTTAGTGTAAGTAATCTTGCACTACACAGTCTGCTTCAAAGAAACTGAAAATTGCAAGTGAAAGCAGCTTTTTCCAAAGGTTAAGTGAAGCAGCATTCGACATTTGAATAAAGCTAATAAGCATGGATTACTGACCCTGTGCGTGAGCTAAAATGAATCCACCTGGTGGATCACCCAGTAAATTCTTAATCAGAAAAAGTCGAGTATGTGTGTTATCCTACGATGATGATTCGATATCTTTAGACATTGGAGCAGGTATATATTATTTTACACTTATCTCTATGTAGTATCTTACATAAGAATTTAATGGACATGTACTTGTGTGCACATCTTGAATATTCTTTTCATTTATTTGTTCCATTTTGTGTGTATAGGTGGTTGTTCTGTATGTTAGGGTACGAACTACTAGTGTTGCACATGGACTACACTTCAGGCAATTCTTCTTTTGGGTTTGCATTTTTAATGACTATCAATTTTCCACTCCTATGTGTTATGTACAGTTAATTTCATTTAAACGATAAGGTCACATAGCAAAACCATTTTACAATGTGTATTCATTAATTTTTGAGACATATACTGATCGACTACACAATCACATGGACGACGCTCGATTAGTCGCGTCTAGTCGTCGACTAGTCTACTAATCGAGATCAAACCATCGACATGAAGTATGGACTTGCTTTTTTTTATGAATTTAGGCCGTATGGGTAGAAATTAGTCGATTAATCGACTAGTCGATTAGACTAGGTTGTTATTGGGCCAGTGAAGTATTTGAACACAAACACATTGATCGACTACCGTTAAATTACACAAACACACTGATCGACTACCGTCAACTATACATCCAACTCTGATTCCATCAACTATATACCCTGCGACATTGATTTTTTGTTACCATTGTTGTTATCACTTTTTCTACCAGAATTAACATTTAATGGAGCATTCTGAACGTACTCTGCTAAATACAGATCTTGTAAAGAAGAGTCCTTGTAAACAAGAGTTCTTGTATTTCATATTTGGACTGATTCTGCAGCCGGATAAATCTTTGGAAAACAAAACTCAATTAGTTTCATTTTATATCTGTATTAACATACAGTACTTAGCTCTTTATTCATGTTTGCATCTCAGTCACAGTGAGTTACAATGTCAATCTACTGTCCAGCTGTGAAGTATTTGTAACTTGTTTCTTGTATTTTATAGGCAGTCCTGTTAGAGAGTATGGTGCTTTTGTGTTGCTGGAACTCAGGCTGCAGGCTATATATCACGATTCAGTTTTGCTGCCAAAGGAAACTTGAACTCCAGGCCGCTGACTATCACGCTCAATCTTTCCGGCCGCGACTGGAGTTTTATCAGACTGTTATCTTTTTACCTCATTTTTGTTACTACGTAATGTGATGAAAATCTCTGACAGTTTCCTTTTATTGTATATGTTTGTATGTACGTCGTGTTATATGACAAACCTTGTAAAGCTTTAAGTATATATATATATATTGTGTTATTCTTGTGTATACTTTGAGGTATGTATGCTCTGTGTTATGAAACATATGTGATACAGTTTCTGTTTTATATATATACACACATATATGATATATATAAACATGGGTATATATATATATATATATGTGCACACACACATAAAATTAGACATGGCCAAAGACTGTGTCTTATTAGAATTTAGATACGACTAAAAGCCGTATGATAATATATTGAGATACGGTTGGTAGCCGTATCTAATAATTAGACACGCCACTTTTTGATACGGCTTTTTACCATGCCCAACGGCTTTAGATACGACTAAAAACACAGCCTAATCAACATATATGGTGTATATTACGATTAATTGCCATATGCTATTAAGCAGAGCAGTTCCTCCTTTCAACCCCTACTTACAATCAATCCTTCGGCGTTTAGCTATTCCCCCCTATCAATTGCATCCGAATGGTTATTTCATTTTAATGGGGCTTTATGTACTTTTCATGAGGGTCAAGCAGCACGCGCCTACCTTTCAGGATATTTGTTCTTTATATGCTTTTAAAAGGAGGAAAAAGGATCGTCTATCATTTATCTTTGTCAAAGGCTGGATCTCCAAGTTTATTATAGATTTGGTAGAAAGTGTTTGAGGGTTCCCAAATCAATATTTCTACATCCGGTGCCTTGAAAAATTTTATGGCCAACAAATGGAGGGAGGTGAACATAATTGCTTAAAGTCATTTGTTTCTTTTTCCTTCTGCGTCTTGATTCTCAAATCTTACTTTATTTTATAGAAATTCCTTCTGATCAAGATGCTTCCCCCGATTAAAATCTTCTTGAGACTTTTAAAGCTGTCGATAAGAATGAAAGGGGTAGAAAGTTCTTGCTTGTAGAAGGATTTCTTCGCCAGTATCGCTTGCATCATCCTTCACGTTCTCTTGTGCTAGAGCCAACTAATAAGGAAGATACTACTGGTAAATCCTCTGATAAGAAAGACTCTCTAAAGAAGTGTCCAGACCCTGCGGGTAGTAGTAAGACACCTCCTAAGTCTAAATTAACTCCTATTGAGGAAGAAGTGTCCAAACAGCGCGAGTGTAAGAGTCTTATGATTTCCACCAAATAGCTTGAGAAGGAAGACACTGCCTTGGATACTATGAAGGAAACAGAGCAGGTTGAGGAGGATGAAACCACTTCAGACCCGTTGAAGGAGATTGAGCAATCTGGAGAGGCTGGAACGACCCCTAAGGATAATTTAGATGGTGAGAAGGTTGATGAGAACCCCACTATTCAAGATACCCAAGATGAGAGCTCAACATACACTTTTAAGAATATAAGTGACCTTAACTCAGCTAGGGATCTTACCCAGTTTGATGTTATTACCTCGGATCCGGCAGCATCGGTTACGAAAACTAGAACTGAGACAATTTCATCTCTAGACCCTCCACTAGAGAAAACATTTGCGGACATAGGGACTAACCTAGACTCATCACATAAGATCGGTTCGTCATTAAATGCACATTAGAGAATATTGTTCATGCACTACATGTTTTTGACACATTGCATTGAACTTTACAATTTGCCCCAGTACTTCCCTATCTCAGTACTGAAATTTTGCTTTGCCTTTTTTCCAAGTCCAGAAATGAATCATTAATTTGCAAAGAGCTTTTTACAGCACACCAAGTATTATAATTCAACGCACCTCATGAAATCCTGTCATTCACAACACTCAAAGCATTCTCACCAATCTTACCATTTTCAGAATCCGCAATCTTCTCATTAGTCTCAACAAACACAAGATGGTTATGAACTGACCGATGAGCAAAGGCGATGGAGGCACGATGCTGCAGACGAACTAGATGCAAAAAGAATGAGGAGGAGGAATGTCGAAGAAGGAAAAGAGAAAAGAAGAGAGATAGAGATGATCAAGGAAGGGGTGACTCTCAGAAGCGTTATAAGTCGGATAAACTTCCACTACCATATATCTAGACTACTTCTGATCACTGGTCTCTGGCTTCACCATCCATCACTCCAACTCATGTTGATATTCAAGCGAGTATAAGAAGGCCCCGTTACAGTCCTGGACCAGCCAACTTTGCACTCTCTGAACGATTCAAGGGCTGGTGTTTAATAGGGATGTACTTCGACTTGGATATACATCCATCTGGCAAACGGATCATACTTAATGAAATGGACACCACGAAAAGCCGCATGCTTACACATTTTGAAACCGCCAAGAGTCAGCTTGAGGCACAGTTAGATACGGTCAGAGGCTATGCTAAACAATTGGGCTTATGGTACACATTTGCTAACGAACTCCAGAGACTTAACAGAGGCAACATTGATCGAATTACAACTTTGGAAAATGACAAAGTTGAGCTGGTCAAGGTCCTTAAATCCCGAGACAATACCATTGCATCTCTCACTCAAATAAATACAGAGCTGGTGGTCTTAGAGGCTAAGAATAAGAGGCTCAAAGAAGAGCTTGCAACCAAAAAATAGTGGGAGAACATGCTAGCAGCACAAGCCCAAGAAGCTTAATGTTCCCGACAACTTGTTGAGTCTCAATCACTGTTTCAAATCTCGCAAATATCGCCCGAGATCTCCTCCGAGATCTCGTTTTGGGCTCCTTCCAAAACGAAACAGCAAATATCACTCTAAATCTCCTTTCAAATATATCGCCCGAGATATTGCAATATCGAACGATATATCGACCGAGACGAAATACTGGAATATCGTCCGAGATCTTAATTTTTTTGGTTAAAATTTAAATTTGTGTCTGAACTAGAACTATAATTAAAAAACTCAAATATAGCCATATCAATCTTTTGTTATTTTACATTTTGCATGTTAAATGACTATGTTGTATGTTCATATATGTTTTACAATGCTTATGATTTTCATATTCGTCTTTTTACATACATGTAACTTATGAAATTATGTATTTTATGGTCTATTTACGCTGATTTTTTTTAATGTTTTGTAACCTTTTAATGTTTCCTGTCTAACAATATTCCTGTTTTAAGCATATTACGATTTAGAGTATGAATGATCTTTCGCAAAATAAAGAATAATAATGTTATTTTGCATTTTAAGTTTAAGTTACTATGTTTTTGATAGCATTCACAAAAATCATTTTCTTAAGATGTCATTTTTAACATATCATGTATCCCGAGATTGTTCTGATACGAACTTTCAGACCCGAGATGAAAATCCGAGACGAACTCCCGAGTTAGACTCATCTCGTCCGAGATCTCCCCCGATACGAGACCGAGTCGATAAAATCCCCAAGACGTAACGCGACCAATATTCGAGATTTAAAACCATAGTCTCAATTACATGTAGAAAAGAATGTTTCTACTACATATCAGCAAGAGAATACAATCTTGCAGGAGAAGATTACTTCCCAAAGTATGGCTCTTTCTTTAGTACATGCTCGGAATGAACTTCCTAAGGAGAATAGACTTAAAGCTGTGACTGCTTTTAAGAATTCTAAGGCGGATACCGACGCTACTTTATTCAAATTTATGTCTTCAACGTCATGAGTCGTTGGTGCCTACGCTATTTGGGAGATGACTTTGCACTGACCTTAGCCCTTGTTCGGGAATAGGTACTTAAATACGTTGAAGGAGATCATGATGAAGATCACCTCTTGCAATCTCTCCTAGATAAAGAGGATAGTGTAGCACTTGCCGAACGGAAGATACAACTGATGAAAAAGTTAGGCTTTTTACATAATGAGGCCGGGCCTTCTAGGGGGCAAGCTCAGGACATGGCCAACATCGATGCCCCTACTGATCTTGCCAATGTCGAGGTCTCTAGCTCTCAAACTCAAATTGTATCTCCTACTGATCCTTTTGTTGCCCACCGAGAAGAAGATACAGCTGCTGAAGAACATGCTGCGACGAAGGATATTACTAAGGAGCACAACGAAGATGGCGAAGGGGATGATGACAATAAGTAGACAAATACAAAGTTGAGTACAGAATCCATCAAGCTCTAGGTAAAACCGAGATTAACCAAGTTGTGTTATATTTGGATTCTTTTTTCAGTTCACCTAGGTCTCTTGCATTCCATACTCATTATTGTTTTGCATTAGGCTTAATCTTATCACAACTCTCTTATGATGTAGGCAATACGACGACTGAGGCTATCATTACTGATTCGACCTTGGTGCCGACTTCTCATGCCCCATTTTTTAATCCTCCTCCGGGTGATGCATCCTTACTTACTGCTATAACTCCAGAATCACAAGACACGTAGATTGATGCACTTGTTAACTTGGACAATGATGTTGACTATATTCCTAGCAACGATGCTGAGGCTACGGAAACAGATGAGAGTCCAGGAAAGGATGTCGAGAACCAGAAGAAATTGAAAACTAAGCCTTTGTCATCTTCGAAGCGTAGAGGGGGAAAGCGGGTTGTCCAAAAGAAAGTAGTTATCAATCTATCTTCCCAAGAGAGCCCTGGTGGCATAGGAGTTAAAGAAGGGAACCAATCAGCTGATGCACCTCCTCCTTCTTCTACCAAATTATCTTTGAGGTCCAGTGGATCAAAGAATGGAAAGAATAAGACTTAATGCGTACGGCTGGACTATTTTACTTTACTTTCTGCTATTTTCTTTTACGTACTGCATTTATACCAGTTGTATATGAAAGTGCCGGTCCTTGCTTGTCACTTTATACTTTATGCACATTCGTGTTTGAAACTCATATCCGACTTGTGTTGTTGTTGATGTAATGAAACTATGTTCTTTTTGCTGCACTTAAGCTTTTTACTTTAGCTTTCTTGTATTTTTCTGTTTTCATTCCACACCTGTTTCTTTTCACATTTACAGTACAAGTCTTCTGTATTATTAGTCCTTTGCCGATGTAGTGCCAAGTGTCGTGATGATCTTGTGGTATAATTTGTGAATACTGGTTTTTCCAGTTGTAGTCGTGTTTCCCATTTACCATGGATCATCACGAGCTGCTTGGAGTCTACACGATCGACCCCATTGAACTCTTTTGATTTTGACTGAGGCACTCGAGACTTTTATTCCGTGGGTAATAACTTTTTGTGTGCACCACTGTGTCGAAGTCCCCGAGCTTGCCTTAGAGCATTTCAAGAGATTCAACTTTGTTGACCGGTGTTATACTTCACTACACCATAATGGCCATTTGGCAACTCTTATTTTTTTCAACTGCCAACACTTATATGTGTTATAGAGTAGCGACACTAATATGTGTTTCCATAGCAAATATGTGTCACCAAAAATGTGCTAACACTTGTATGTGTTGGTAGGTCTAGTCAACTTTTCTTTTCTAAGGGCAAAATGGTAAACTATCACAAATAACCCTAATCTTACCTCAACACTTATTCCTCAACACATATTACTTTCACGGCCGCTTCATACGTAAATAAAAAATGGGAAATTCATACGGCCGCTTCATATGTAGCTAATCCTCTCTTCACTACTTCGATCCTCTCAATTCCGCTCTCCATCACTTCGATTTGGGGCTTCTACGATTTGGGTTTGGGGGCTTCTACGAATTGGGGATTCTACGAATTGGGGCTTCAGGTATTTGGTTATGTATATCTGTGAAAATTCAATTGTTGGATTTAAATTCAATTGGGGCTTCTACGATTTGATTGCTACAAGTATAAATCTGTAATAAGTTTGTAATGCAATTGGGGCTTCTACGATTTAGTTGCTACAAGTATAGAACTGTTCCATGTCAGGCTTAAAATTATGCATTTTGATTGCTACAAGTATAAATCTGTAATAAGTTTGTAATGCAAATACTTGATTGCCAAAATGTTTGGTGATACTAGTTTTCAATCACTTTTAATGACAATACTTGGTTCATGTAATTGAAAAAATTACAACTTATTCAACTTTTTCTTACAGGATAAGTGCTTAACATCCTTAATTTTAGGAATCCATTAATTTCATTTAATGCCATGGGCTGTCTTTATCATTCAGTCCTTGACAATAAGTTTTGGTTCATACACACACGAATCAATTAACTTCATTTAATGCCATGGAGGGTCTTTATCCATCCATCCTTGACAATAAGTTTTTGTTCATATATATTAAGTGATGTGTGTATTCTCTATCACCAACTTACTACTTTATGCAAACTTACACCAAATCAGCAAATAATTCATGAATAATATTACTAAGAAATATTAACATATTTATTGATTTAAGTTCTAAAATATTTATTTGTAAGTAAATATTTTTATTTTTTCACTTTTAAGTTCTTCCTGCTATAAAGCATTAACTGAAGCCTCTACTTTATTACTTTTATCTTCAAAATATATTTATTTCTTATATGTTTTCTTAGTTTTATGAAGATTTGTTAAAATATGAAGATCATGGAGATGTCTCAAAGACATAATAAGAACAAGCTAATTTTGTATGCGTTCCGAAGGGGAGTTCCAAGGGAACAATTCATCATTGAATAAAGTTAAATTATATTGTTTAAATTGTGAAAATGCTTGTTGGTGGATAATATAAATTTCCATGTAAATCACTTATATTTGAATACAATATGCATACTTGTTTATTTAACATGACCCTAGAAGTGAATTGGATTATTTATTAGTGATCCGCTTTGCCAATATTAAACTCCGGAAAATAACATTTACCTTTTCTGTATTGATGTATTTGTATATCTAGAATTTTTAAGTTATATTTATCATCAGTTTTGTAAGTTATAAAATTATATTTTATGTATCAGTATGCAAAATAATATTCAGGTGTAATGCTAGTGCATTTAAATTAAAAGTTCATCTGTCAAAATCCACATTTTGGTTAAATTTAGAAATATTAAAGCTATTCTTCATCAAACTTGATTTTTTTAGAAACCTTTTAGAACATCTGAATTTAGAAGAAAGTAAACAAACATAATATGTATGGGACTGCCTATGAGAACTTTGATATGAAGTTCATTTTGCCTACAGTCAAATCATATTTGTGTTTTTGTTACAATATTGTTATCAAAAGAGTTTAAAATCTTACGATTTACATTACGATTAAAATAAGATCTTCCGCACTATGATTCAGTCTATATTTCAGCTCAAACTTTATTTAAAATTGAATTTATTAACTCTCAGTTAACTAAATAAAAAGTTTCAGCACTGCAGTCCCTTTTTTAGTTGCATGCAATGCTTATTTTTTGAAAACGATAGCCCTTGAAGCTTCGACTATGATTTTGAGTCCAAGTTGGAATCAGTTAACCACAAATTTATGATCTAATGCAAACAAATTGTATCTTGACTCAAATCTGGTCCTGACATAGAAATGAAATAAGTAAACAAAGTTGGACTAAGTACCGATTTAAGGATAATGCGCTTAATTCTACATGTTGGGTACCATTTTCTATTTTAAATCAGTTACATTTACAAGTATGTAATAATATGTTCAAATCACTATCTGATTTCCTAAATCACTATTCAATATCTTGTCGCTATGGGAGCTACATTAACAATTTGAAACCGTTGCATCTTTGGTTTACAGTTTCCACTATTGCAAGGCCTTCATGCAATTTTTGAACGATGATTCGTTTATATGCCATAATTTAAACAAGAAAGAGTTAAAAAATACCTGAATGACCTTAATTTTTTCTTCTTTTTTTCATCTTTGATTAGCCAATCAAATTTGAATTTCATAGTCAAATGATAATTATGGCTAACTCTTTTTTTATCCCCATGTCTAAAAATATTTTAATGTCTAATGCTATGAAAGTATTGTTGGATCTAGAATAACCCTAGAGGGGGGGTGAATAGGGTTTTTCACAGTTTTTAAACAGAATTGAAAAACTGACAGGATATTAAAATAATAAACAGATCACAGAATATAGCATAAACAGAAATACAGAAAATAAATCACACACAGATATACCCAGCTTCGGCAAAACCCTGCCTACTGCTGCATTTCTAAGGTTTCTACTAGGTGATAGAACAGATCCCGCATACAAGACCATGTACACTCGCAAACCCTGCTCCTATTCTAACCCTACGCTCAAAACCGTAGACTGATCGATATCCACTCGATCAGATTTCCCCTGATTACAACCCCGTAGCCAGTAACCCAGATTTTACAGACTCTGTCAACTGTCAGTCAACACCCTGACTGAATTCCCTAGAATTTTACAGACTCTAGAAAATTGTTTCGACGATTTACAGAACAGAAATTGAAACAATACACAATAAAAAACAAATTAAAGTTAAACAATTAAAAACCCCTTTTAATAATTAAGCCCAAAGTCCTTTGACACTTGGCCGGCCCACTCTCCTTTTGTTTGCACCCGATCCCTTTATTTCTTAAACAATGGCGGCCAGTGAAATTGAATTAGGGTTTTTAATTTTTCCCAAATCAGATCGGCTTCACGTTTGATCCGAAATAAATCTCTGAAGCTTTGAATCTGTGGATGCTCTTGAATATTCTCTCGTGACCGATTTGGGATGAGGATGATCGAAACTCCTAGAAGAATTGTGAGTCTTTCTGATTTTGAAACTTTGCTTTTAAAAAATTGATGCTTGGTTTTCAATCTACTTGTTCTATATTTGCCTATGATGAACCTGTGTGTTAAAATAGGATTTGAAAAATCCTATGACTGCTCTGATTTCAAATTAATGACTTGGCTCCCTGATTATTTGCGTTTGACTTCCTCTTTTGTTCTCTCGGCTTTGATTGGCAATTCTGGAAAAGTAAAACTTGCCCCTTTTTGAATTGTTGCGTGATTTTGGCATTATGTTCCTTGGCTTTGAATGAGATTTAATTTGTTGCCGTGGTTAATATTGCCATGATTTCGATTTAAAACCTGTCTTGAACCATTGCAACAAGTGGAATGATTTGTCTGTTTTTGCATTGTGATTTTCCAAATAACAGTTTGACCCTTTGTCAAAACAGGAAAGTAAAGAATTGATTATTTGCCTTGAAACAATTTGAATTTAAAACATTTAACATTTTCCAAATATGATCCATTTGAGAAATTTCATTGCTGGAAATCAGCACCACCAATTCTATACTGTTTGACCTTCTAAAAATGCCATGCATGATTGATGATTCTCAAAACAAATTGAATTGATTTCCATGTCATATGCTAGTCCATTCACAGATTTTTCTGGAAACTATTTACCAAAAAAAATGCTATTGGTAAATTTCAGGAATCATTTTCAAACCTGAAAGTTGATTTAAACTCCACTTGTATTTCTGGAAAACTATAATCTTGGCAGAAAAAAAAACTGTTTCCTTGTATATTCCTCGACTTTGAATGAGTTGTGTGATTGTAGAGTTGTCCCTTGAAACTCTGAATTGATTTATTCCACTTTGGTTTGACCCTGTACTCCATTCATTTTCACTTGCACTTGTTGTCTTGGTTCTGATATGTTGTGCTCGTCCATTCTGAAATGTGTACTTGCTGAAACATGCAATTCTGAACTGTTATACATGCACACATGCTCTTTTGTTGTTTGATCTGAAAAGAAGTGCCACAACGTATTGAACCATGCCTTTACTTGCAGTGTCATTTGCTTTATATTCATGCTGATGTACATCATGTAGTTTTCACCTTGTATATGAAGTGCTTATAAAAATTGATTTGCTCCATTTTTACTGCAACTCAACCGTGCTGACTTGATGAGTTGCACTTGTAAAAACTTGTAGCTGCTTGTTCTTGAATGTTGAGCTGCCTCGACTACTTGGCTGTGTTGAACATGTATGCAGTATTGATATTTGTTTCACCAAGTTCACATATGTATGTATACTGTTCCACTGTGTAAATGTGTTTTCAACCATGTTGGCACTTGCTGATCATGCTGGTTGACATATTTGACTTGTCACTTGAAAACTTGACTGTTTCCATACATGATTACATGTGACCTGTTGCTTGAACTTGGACAACACTTTCATTGATCACATGAGTTTGCAAACTGTCTTGATTCATCCCCATGCTCACATTTCTGCTATGCTTGTATACTTGAGCCACTTCTGACTTGAATTGCTGCAGCTCGACCATTTTATTTGGACTGTGCTATGAGTACTTGTGCTCGACATTTTTCAATTTTTTACTTGCACTATTTTGTATTTGAGCTGAATCATGGCTCGACCATTTTGGCTTTCAAAGTTTGACATGTGCACTGAGTTGAGCAGGTCCACGTGGCTACTCCTCAATTGCACACTGATCGGCGAGGCAGTGCACACGTATATATTTATATACGTGTGTACATGCAGCCATCAGAATAAATTTCCTGACCCTGCATTATATATACATATTGTCTACCTTGTGGTATTTACAGTGTATCACTGTGAATATCACAAGCTGTCTAGACACAGATTGATGGTTTTATAAATCAGATCAGGTCATGAAAAATGATGAGAAACACACCAAAATTCTGAGGCAAATAAATTTTTAAAATAAAAAATTATATCTGCTAGAATTTAGAATATTATTTCTGTTCCAGATACTGTGTGTGTTTTTGTATATGACAGGTATGAGGATGTTGACTGGACTGACTGTAGTAGTGAAGGCAGAAGACAGTAACATGAAAGGAATATCAGAGTATGTAACAGTGTAAAGAATGTATATATGAAAAGTGTATATGAGTGAGCAGAGAACTATAGTGAGGAGCACTGTATATGAAACTGTAAATGTATAAGTGAAAGAAATACCGAGTGTTGAGTGATATAGTGAGGAGCTAATTTATATGAAAAAGTGATTGTACTGATTATTTGTAATAAACAAATTTGATTGAAATAAAATATTATTTTATTGTTGTCAAACAAGCTTGTCTATTATATTCTGTTTATTTACTGAGTACAATAAACTGTGATGTGATTTAAATAGTGGAGTTGTAAAAAGCTGTACTGTTTGAATGTTGAAATAGAATATTATACTCAAATAGAATACATTTTGAATGTTCAATTCTAGTGCAGTTGTATTCCATTTAAATATGAATATTATATTCATGTCTGTGATGTATATTAACAGTACGATTTCAAACACATTTATAATAAATATTTATTTGGTTGTTATCATCAAACAAAAATCATATAATAGTGTATACGACTACGTCATATACAACAATCTCCCCCTTTTGATGATGACAAACAAATAAAAGATTTTGATCGTAATAAATGTGTTTGACAGTGAATATTGAACTCCCCCTATTTATTTGCTCCCCCTACAACAGAAAACTCCCCCTATAACTGTGCATGAGTGAATATGAACTAAATAATGAATTTTCAAAATTAAAAATATTTATAAAATATTCACTCATAAATCAAAATCTAATCCATTCTCCCCCTTTTGTTATCATCAAAAGGATACAGAATTTAAAATACAGATGAAACACGACTAAAAATATAATTTCCGCATAAGAGGAAGAATAATCATCATATATCTCAATCAGTCAAACAAAAATCATAATAAACTGAGAACTAGTGGCATATTTCATATTGCAGAAAATGACTGATTTACGATGAAATTTATATAAACGAGGAGAGTTATAAAAATGAATTTCAATTGATTTTCAAACGAATTTTTATAAAAATGAGGCTCAAAAAACAGTGATGAATTTGGATTATAATTATAATTCAATTTAAGTGACAAAATGGAATAATCTCAAATCCCAATATCTATCAATCAACAAATCATAATACGTCATAAAATTTCAACACATTTCACAGATTAGAAAGTGGATTGATAGGCTGATTATTATACACCAAGGAGAATTTCATATTAATTTCAATTTATAGCATTTTTTTTAAGAGCACACTGACCACGCATAACCAGAACTTGGATTTTTAAATGAAGTCAGTCGCAGCTTAAATTATAAGTTGTCTCTTAACCATGCATGACCAGAGCTTGGATTTTTAAATGAGGTTAGAGACACACTTATATATTAATTATATTTATTATTTTCAGCATATAAAGGAAAAACTACTCCCCAGTATATACAACCAATATGAATGATAGAAATGAGGTAAGTACAGAAGTGGACTGTGAAATAAATTTCTAAATCAATTATATTATGAAATATGACCAACTGTACTGGGATCATTGAAAAATTCTCAATTTCACTAATTCTGAATAATGACACAGTCACATTTCCATCACGAATATTTCCATTGTTTATTCAAAAAGAATTTTATAAAATATTAACTCTCCACATTAATATAAAGTCACAATGATGGCAGAATGATGATAGATAAAGGAAATAGTCGTGAAATAATTGCCGGTTCAAAGATATTATAATAAATGTTCAACCATCATGAAAATCCAGATAAAATCTCCTCTTGTTGTGAAATATATTGCAGTCATAATTCATCACAATTTCAAAACCTGATAATTATTTTGATGAATTACAAATACAGTTCAATTTTGATATTGATTTCAATTTCTGAATGAATAATTAGTAAATAATTCTAAAATTGAAAATCAAATACAAGAGGAATATGCTGATCTATACACAACAAGAGGGAAAAAAATGTGTACAAGACAAAAAGAGTGTGTGGATATATACATGGTGAAGATTTGAATCTAAGTACAGATGGGTGAGACAAAAATAAGGCGCTTCTGATACCACTTGGTGTCTCTATTTACGAGGAATTTTAACATGATACTGAACAAGAATGTCATAGACAAAAGAATTATAAATACAAAGCCCAATCAGACAAGATAATAGATTATGCACATGTATCAGAGCAGTGGTCAGATTAAAGCAGGCAGTTATTTGAAAACAGTATCAGAGCAACACAGAACATAAAACCACGTCAGACTTGTCAGCGGATGGTCACATAAGATCATTCATGATCCAAGATTAGAAATACCGTTTATTTGAAATCATTTGAGGAATATGAAAATATCAGGATTTAATAAATCAATCACACCAATTTATAAATTTTTGAATTGAGATATGTGTAAGATTTAATAAATCAACAATTTCAAATGATTTTCAACAAACAAATATTTAAATCATATAACCATGAAATAACAGAGAAATTCAAGACCGGATTTTCAAAGAATTTTCACAAGAATTTTCTGACAAGTCCTCAAGAAATTTCAGATCATCTACATCAATTTTGTGAGATATTCATGATCCAAAGAAAATAATTTATTTGAAATCATTTGAATCAATGTCAAATTTTGAGATATAATGAATCAGTCACACAAGGTTAATAATTTCAGATTTAAGTGGTGTGTGAGATTCAAAATATCAGGAATTTCAGATGATTTCAAACTAAACTAATTTCAATCATAATAATCATGAGTAAGGATGAAATTCAAGATGTATCACTGATTCAACCCAAATATTTTTCAAGTCAGAAATAATCAAGCCAATCTAAAAAATTAATGAGATTATCACAACTGAGAAGTAACAGTGCTGTAATGAGTATAATACTTTAAGCGTTTCCAAAATGAATTGGAAGGAACTCAAAACAGCATAAGTGTGTGAGATTTCATTAATTATTCAGATCTTCAAAAATTTAGAATTCTAGTTAACAGTGTTCAAGATATGATATGAATGCATCAACACTGTTATGAATTCAACAATCAGAAAATCAACTTCAAAACAATTGCAGATATATACAAGTTCAAATTCAGGATATGGAAATGATTAACACATGATGATTTTATACAAGTAAGGCAAATTTCCAGAAAATCATTAATTCTGCAACTGGAAGTTTAAGAAGTACAGACAAAGAAGAATATGGCAGTGTCAAATAAAAAACAAAAAAACAGAAGGGGATAGAGGAAGGAATAAACACAGAAAATAAAAAGCAAAGGGAATATACAAAGGCGAGTTTAGAGATCATACCAGAATCCAATGTAAAGCAGAATCTCTAACTCATCAGATGTGGCTAAGGAACTGTGAATGATTCTATGATATGTAGCAGTTTTGAATTCAGTTTTTCTTTAGCTATGCAGTTCCTCAGCCTCCTTTGGTACCTAACTGTTAAGAGAATTGAGTGGTCTAACGAAAGTAGTAAAACCACTCACAGTTTTGTTCACAACTTTTGGTACCCAAATCTGTTTATATAACAAACCATTAGAATTAACTTTCGTACCCTTAGGAACCCAAATCGATTTGAATTTAACAAAACCCGTTTTATTTTCATTTGAGATCCAAGAAGGTTTAAATGGTTTGTTATAAAACACATCCTCATCTCGATTGTGATTTACAAATCCTTTGAAGTTTTCAGAGTTAAAATTTTCAAAACAAACATTTCTAAAGTGATTTGAGGGATTTTTAAAATCA
This sequence comes from Allium sativum, assembly GCA_030737875.1. Classification (NCBI taxonomy): domain Eukaryota; kingdom Viridiplantae; phylum Streptophyta; class Magnoliopsida; order Asparagales; family Amaryllidaceae; genus Allium; species Allium sativum. The sequence continues at coordinate 353,099,017 of CM060916.1, read as the reverse complement.
CAAGAATTTTGATTTCTAAAAACATCATTTTTCCCGAATCCAAGACCAGATTTATTTCCACTACAAACTTGGTTTTGTAACAGCATATTCAACGATTTTTTCCCATTAGAAAATTTATCCAATGTTGATTCTAATCGTTGAATTTTGGATTTCAGATCACTACTTTCTTTTAATAAGTTTGAGCAATTATTTATAGCGATCATCTGTTCAGCATTGGTCTGTTTCAAAACCAAATTCTCATTTTCTAACGATCTAATTTTGGCTTGGGATTCGGAAATTTCAAGTTCAAATTGTTTTTGGTTTTCTGACTCAAACTTCTTGGATTTTTCAATATAATTTTAAAGTTCTTTCAAAATCAAACCACTTTTCACCAAATTTTCATTTTCAGCAATTTCAAATTTGGAATATATATCAGTCTTAAAAATTTCAAATTCCTCTTGTAACAAGTTATTCAAACTTGATAACTCAATCTTGTTCTCTTTTAAGATCAGAATTTCCTTTTCAAACTTTTGGATATTTTTATTGAGATGAACAAGATTGGTTTTCAATTTCAAACAATTTTTGCAATCTGAATTTGAAGAATTTTTAAAATGTTCAAGTTGTGATTCCAAATAATCAATTTTGCTGATCAACTCAGAATTCCTAGATTTCAGAGACTTATTTTTCAGTTGAAGTGTATCAACAGATTTTGTTAAATCAAGACACATGTAAACCAGATCTTCATATGAGAAATTTTATGTTTTAGCACTTGTTAATTCTCCATCATCTGTTCCATCTGAAGTTTCATCTGCATGGCTTGTTAAGCACAGATCTGAAGCTGAGTTGTCGTTCTAGGGTTTTGAGCAGTCGTCAGACTTTCCATACAACGTACTGAGAGTTTTCCAAATATCCTGCGCAGTTAAACAATGAGAGATAAATATTAATTGATCATTACCAACAAAAGAGTAAATAATATGCATAACACGAGCATTAAAAACTTTATTCCTCTTATCTAACATGTCTCCCAAATTTTCAATAATATTCCAATATTCTAAATTAACACATTTTAAATAGGATTCCATTTCTGATTTCCAAATTAAAAAATCTGTACCATCAAAAATATTTGGAATGTGACTGGACTGACTCTCAACGATCTGACAACAAGGATTACCCATTACTCTAGAGTTAAACAAAAATACCTGGCTCTGATACCACTGTTGGATCTAGAATAACCCTAGAGGGGGGGTGAATAGGGTTTTTCACAGTTTTTAAACAGAATTGAAAAACTGACAGGATATTAAAATAATAAACAGATCACAGAATATAGCAGAAACAGAAATACAGAAAATAAATCACACACAGATATACCCAGCTTCGGCAAAACCCTGCCTACTGCTGCATTTCTAAGGTTTCTACTAGGTGATAGAACAGATCCCGCATACAAGACCATGTACACTCGCAAACCCTGCTCCTATTCTAACCCTACGCTCAAAACCGTAGACTGATCGATATCCACTCGATCAGATTTCCCCTGATTACAACCCCGTAGCCAGTAACCCAGATTTTACAGACTCTGTCAACTGTCAGTCAACACCCTGACTGAATTCCCTAGAATTTTACAGACTCTAGAAAATTGTTTCGACGGTTTACAGAACAGAAATTGAAACAATACACAATAAAAAACAAATTAAAGTTAAACAATTAAAAACCCCTTTTAATAATTAAGCCCAAAGTCCTTTGACACTTGGCCGGCCCACTCTCCTTTTGTTTGCACCCGATCCCTTTATTTCTTAAACAATGGCGGCCAGTGAAATTGAATTAGGGTTTTTAATTTTTCCCAAATCAGATCGGCTTCACGTTTGATCCGAAATAAATCTCTGAAGCTTTGAATCTGTGGATGCTCTTGAATATTCTCTCGTGACCGATTTGGGATGAGGATGATCGAAACTCCTAGAAGAATTGTGAGTCTTTCTGATTTTGAAACTTTGCTTTTAAAAAATTGATGCTTGGTTTTCGATCTACTTGTTCTATATTTGCCTACGATGAACCTGTGTGTTAAAATAGGATTTGAAAAATCCTATGACTGCTCTGATTTCAAATTAATGACTTGGCTCCCTGATTATTTGCGTGTGACTTCCTCTTTTGTTCTCTCGGCTTTGATTGGCAATTCTGGAAAAGTAAAACTTGCCCCTTTTTGAATTGTTGCGTGATTTTGGCATTATGTTCCTTGGCTTTGAATGAGATTTAATTTGTTGCCGTGGTTAATATTGCCATGATTTCGATTTAAAACCTGTCTTGAACCATTGCAACAAGTGGAATGATTTGTCTGTTTTTGCATTGTGATTTTCCAAATAACAGTTTGACCCTTTGTCAAAACAGGAAAGTAAAGAATTGATTATTTGCCTTGAAACAATTTGAATTTAAAACATTTAACATTTTCCAAATATGATCCATTTGAGAAATTTCATTGCTGGAAATCAGCACCACCAATTCTATACTGTTTGACCTTCTAAAAATGCCATGTATGATTGATGATTCTCCAAACAAATTGAATTGATTTCCATGTCATATGCTAGTCCATTCACAGATTTTTCTGGAAACTATTTACCAAAAAAAATGCTATTGGTAAATTTCAGAAATCATTTTCAAACCTGAAAGTTGATTTAAACTCCACTTGTATTTCTGGAAAACTATAATCTTGGCAGAAAAAAAAACTGTTTCCTTGTATATTCCTCGACTTTGAATGAGTTGTGTGATTGTAGAGTTGTCCCTTGAAACTCTGAATTGATTTATTCCACTTTGGTTTGACCCTGTACTCCATTCATTTTCACTTGCACTTGTTGTCTTGGTTCTGATATGTTGTGCTCGTCCATTCTGAAATGTGTACTTGCTGAAACATGCAATTCTGAACTGTTATACATGCACACATGCTCTTTTGTTGTTTGATCTGAAAAGAAGTGCCACAACGTATTGAACCATGCCTTTACTTGCAGTGTCATTTGCTTTATATCCATGCTGATGTACATTATGTAGTTTTCACCTTGTATATGCAGTGCTTATAAAAATTGATTTGCTCCATTTTTACTGCAACTCAACCGTGCTGACTTGATGAGTTGCACTTGTAAAAACTTGTAGCTGCTTGTTTTTGAATGTTGAGCTGCCTCGACTACTTGGCTGTGTTGAACATGTATGCAGTATTGATATTTGTTTCACCAAGTTCACATATGTATGTATACTGTTCCACTGTGTAAATGTGTTTTCAACCATGTTGGCACTTGCTAATCATGCTGGTTGACATATTTGACTTGTCACTTGAAAACTTGACTGTTTCCATACATGATTACATGTGACCTGTTGCTTGAACTTGGACAACACTTTCATTGATCACATGAGTTTGCAAACTGTCTTGATTCATCCCCATGCTCACATTTCTGCTATGCTTGTATACTTGAGCCACTTCTGACTTGAATTGCTGCAGCTCGACCATTTTATTTGGACTGTGCTATGAGTACTTGTGCTCGACATTTTTCAATTTTTTACTTGCACTATTTTGTATTTGAGCTGAATCATGGCTCGACCATTTTGGCTTTCAAAGTTTGACATGTGCACTGAGTTGAGCAGGTCCACGTGGCTACTCCTCAATTGCACACTGATCGGCGAGGCAGTGCACACGTATATATTTATATACGTGTGTACATGCAGCCATCAGAATAAATTTCCTGACCCTGCATTATATATACATATTGTCTACCTTGTGGTATTTACAGTGTATCACTGTGAATATCACAAGCTGTCTAGACAAAGATTGATGGTTTTATAAATCAGATCAGGTCATGAAAAATGATGAGAAACACACCAAAATTCTGAGGCAAATAAATTTTTAAAATAAAAAATTATATCTGCTAGAATTTAGAATATTATTTCTGTTCCAGATACTGTGTGTGTTTTTGTATATGACAGGTATGAGGATGTTGACTGGACTGACTGTAGTAGTGAAGGCAGAAGACAGTAACATGAAAGGAATATCAGAGTATGTAACAGTGTAAAGAATGTATATATGAAAAGTGTATATGAGTGAGCAGAGAACTATAGTGAGGAGCACTGTATATGAAACTGTAAATGTATAAGTGAAAGAAATACCGAGTGTTGAGTGATATAGTGAGGAGCTAATTTATATGAAAAAGTGATTGTACTGATTATTTGTAATAAACAAATTTGTTTGAAATAAAATATTATTTTATTGTTGTCAAACAAGCTTGTCTATTATATTCTGTTTATTTACTGAGTACAATAAACTGTGATGTGATTTAAATAGTGGAGTTGTAAAAAGCTGTACTGTTTGAATGTTGAAATAGAATATTATACTCAAATAGAATACATTTTGAATGTTCAATTCTAGTGCAGTTGTATTCCATTTAAATATGAATATTATATTCCTGTCTGTGATGTATATTAATAGTACGATTTCAAACACATTTATAATAAATATTTATTTGGGTGTTATCATCAAACAAAAATCATATAATAGTGTATACGACTACGTCATATACAACAAGTATAAATCATTTGCATGTCATAATCTTCTCAGGTACTTTATCTGTATATCCAATGACTATGTCTACCTTGTGTTTTAGACATTTACATTATTAATACCTTGTGTTTTAGACAGCCTGAAACTGTCATTTGAACATGCGTCTTTTGCAAATTTTACAACTTTTAGACAGCCTGAAACTGTCATTTGCAACTTTTGCAACTTTTACGCCCTATCATTTGCATATCAACAGTTTTAATTGAAGTGTGGGTTTAAAAAAAATGAGCTGAAAGATATATGCTCTAAATTTTGTCATGATACCTTTATTATTATTTTTGCAATTCTTATCTAAGTAAGAAAACAATTATAATTTTGCTCCCAAGCCAAAGTTTTAATAGCTTTGGTATGTATCAACCTAGCAGCTAGTGCTTTTATGAACCCTTTGTTGTATATTTCAATTTGGGTTAATAGAATGTAGTTCCCGTCTTTCATTGTAGAATTCATGATGTATTACAACTTACTGTGAACTGAATGGATGTCTGGTATTGATATTCAATGTGCCTTAGGATTAAAATATGTAAAGTGAAGTAGAAGAGTACAAAGATTCTCCTTTTAAAAAAAAAAATGAATAATTGATGCTAACTTTATCTTTTTGCATTTTAGATAAGCTTAAACAAGCGGAAATATTTTCATTTTATAGTAGAAGATTACATTCATTATTTCGGTACATACATCCTTAATGCCACATTATATTTGTATGCACCTGTGTATGCATCTATATTTAAAAAAAAATCGCCGATTGCTGATTATAAAACTAAATGTGAACAAAAATTGGGCCTGAACAAATCATTGAGAACTAAGTTGAGACGTACACCATATTGTAAATAATAGCCTTTACGAAGCGAAACAGCTGTATTTGGTTGTACTTATATTATATTTGTGTAATAGCATACTGCAAATCAACAAGAAAATTAAGTAGAATCATAAATGGTAGAATCTTGATTGAAGTAAAATTAGACTAAATTTTAAACTTATTACATTTGGTTTTGAGTGCATACTGAATATCAACATAAACATATCTTATGATTTATTTGATTTTGTTTTGAAAATAAGTCAAATTTCATAGAAACGTAATTAGAATCACAACATACCTATGCTAAGGAAGAGGTGAACCGAGGCAAAATGTAAAAAGACACCTTAATCTGAATAACTGAAGCTGGATGTTGCATTGGTCCATCAGCCCGCTAACAAACTAAAATGAATCATGCTCAACGAAAGATAAATGGTTTGAAAAGGAAGGCAAAATATTTATAAAATCAGCTTATATGTAGCCCATTATAAACAGCAGACTAATATAGTTTGAAAATATAAACAGCAGACTAATATAGTTTGAAAATGAAATCTGTTGCTAAAACATCCACGGAAGCCTGAAATGCATCTACTATGCGGACTAATATAGCTTTATAGTTGCTTAAATTTTTTAAATACTTTTTTTGTTAAGTTACTACATATTACATTGTTAAAAAAAAATGTAATTTTTTGGTGTTTTTTGAAGTGCTGTTGCCTATGTTTCTTTTTGGTTGGTTATGGCCTTATGGGCATGTTTTGGTCTTTATGGAGTGATGGTGATGCGTTTATCTGCATTGATCCTGAAGTTGCTACTTTTTGATTTGGTTGCTGCTCTGTTGGATTTCTTTGGATCTCAATGCAACTGTTCTGCATGTTTGGAGCTATTTCTTGGCTCAGTGGCCACTGGTCATGCATGGGATTTAATGTTAGTTTGTGTACGCCAATGCTAAAACAACCGGAAACTGATTAGTCAAAAAGTACGGCACTTACAGGAAACGTTGTATTACTTTGCTCCCGTGAATTGCGCTGCTTTTTTACTGCATGATTTCAGTTTCGGTGATTTTCACCGTTTTTCTTTCGGTCGATGTAGCATGTCCTTTTGTTTAACCTGTGGTGTTAGCTTGATGCATTTCTACGCTGTTCTTATTTTGTATCTTGCTGCGTCTTTTAGTTCGGAAATTATTCACCATAGACCGCATAGTAGACACATTTACATTATTAATACCTTGTGTTTTAGACAGCCTGAAACTGTCATTTGTACATGCGTCTTTTGCAACTTTTACGCCCTATGAACATGATGGGACTTGCTCCGTGTATCTATACCGGTTCCTTTTAAGGTTGTTGTAGTACATTTCGCTTCTTATATGTACTCTACCATCATTCGCTTATTTTCTTATTTACAATTTATCATTCGCTTATTTTCTCATGCAAGTCCAGATTATCTAATGTACCATTTATTGTTCCTGCAGTTCTCATTCGCTTATTTTCTTCTGCACCTCGTCATATTGTGTTTGATTCCTTCATTGGATTTCAGTTTTAGGTGCGTATGTGTATTGAATATTTCAGTTTTAGATGCGTATATATTAGTTATTAGGCTTGTGGCTATTATATATATATATATATATATATATATATATATTGGTGGTTGGATATTTCCCGTAGTACCATTAGAGGATGCCCGCAGTATCATTAGCGGATGACCCTATGCGCCCCACAATATGATAGTGTATGACCTTCTATACCGCGATATCCTGCCTTGAAGCAGGATGGGTATTATTAATGTTGGCTAACATATGTGGATGCAGGAAACAGGTTGGAGGGATCCAACTAGATTCCTCAAAATTTATTATTTGTTTGATTTCATATTTTAGTTTATTCTATTTCCTTTGTTATTTCACATATTAAATGTAATCTAAATTGTGTTGGTAGCTGCCGTTATCTTTGTTCAATAAATCATGTAGGTTCTAGGAGTTGTAATGTAATAGCAACGAGCATGCAAATTGGTGCCGTTTCGCCTTCATAATTTCGCCTTCATAATATTCGTTGATGTAGTTGCCGTTTTGTAAATTTAGTATTTTATTTTATTATTTTTATTGCTGATAAATAGCATTGTGGTACATTCAAATTTTACTCTACAAAATTTTTATATGTATTATTTGTTACTTTGATAATTCTTTCATACTACGAAGAAAATACAATAGGAACTTGCTATATGTTCTTAACAAATTTTATTCACATTTATACTTTTGGTCAAAAAATATAAAGTAAATGAAGCATTATAAACAAAATAGATGTTATTATCTTACACAAAATAGATGTTCTTCTACAAGTAAACAAAATATCCTCAAAACTGAAGATTGCCCATATTTATACTTTTGCTCGAAACTGAGCATTGCCCAGTCGAGCAATGTTTGCTCAGTTTTCCAGATTAGGTTTTGAAGAAATGCAGTAAAAATTTTTTTTAACAAATGCAGATTTGTTTTAAAATGCAGTTTTTTTGTGAAGTTTTGAACAAATTCAGTTTTTTTTTTGTAACAAATGCAGATTTTTGTTTTGAACAATTTTTTTTTTTTAAGTTTTAACTTTTAACAAATGCAGTTTTTTTTAAAAAAAAACCAGTGCAGTTTTTCTTTAAAAAAAATCAGTGCAATTTTTTTTAAAACAAGTGCAGTGCAGTTTTTTTAATAAAACATATGCTGTTTATTTTTTAAACAAATGCAGATTTTTTTTTCAAAGCTGTAATATCATAGTGTCCGGGCATTGAGTAATGCACTATAAAATATTAGGTATGATTCTTAAGAATTTCTAACACTAAGACGAAAATAAATAAAAAGTAAATAATCCTTTTTTTTAATTGGTAAGGTAACAATCTTACGGAACTTAGATGATGTACTAATTATTTTTTTGAATGTTTTTGATTGATAGTCATGACCGAACACACATCAAGAAGGTGGATTAGAAATACACATAGAAATGAGGATGAATATACAAACGGTGTTCAGAACTTTATCAGCTTCGTCAAGCAACATTTACCACATGATACTCAGTTATGTGTGTGTCCTTGTAAGAAGTGCAAAAACTCTAAGAGAACTTCAATAGAAATAGTTGAGAAACACTTGATATTTTTTGGTATGCTTCCGACATATGATGTGTGGTTCTTTCATGGAGAGAGAAATGATACTACCATACAAATGACTCATACATCGGATTTTGTCCAAGAGTCTCACATTCGAGACCAAATGCAAGTAGAAGAGTCTATTGAGGGCACTCTAGGAAATCTTGTTAATGATGCATTTAGAGTACATGATATGCCACAAGTTAGCGGTGAAGTAAATTTTAAAGAGACAAATGTTAAGAAAATGTGCCATGAATTCAAAAGCAAAGCAAATGAGAAATTATATCCTTCTTGTAAGGATGGACTTACAACTTTGAGTGTTATGATAGAGCTTCATAACTTGAAAAAAGAATTTAATTGGTCGGGAAATAGCATGACAGAATTGTTGAAACTATTTAAAAAATGTCTTCCGGAAGAAAACACATTACCTAACAAGTATCCTACCATGAAAAAAATGTTAAAAGATTTGGGAATGAAGGTAAAATGCATTCATGCTTGCATAAACGATTGCATGTTATTTTGGAAAGAGAACGCTAACATTGTAGTATGTCCTCATTGTAATACGTCAAGATTTAAAGATAAAACAAATGCGTTAGGCGTAAAAAAAATGACAACTCAACCAAGAAAAGTTTTAAGACACTTCCCTATAATTCCAAGGTTGACTAGATTGTACACTATACCGTGGATAGCTCGTAAAATGCAATGGCATAAGCATGCCGATCCTTCTTGGGATTTCATGCGTCATCCCATTGACTCAGCTGAATGGAGATCAATCAAATGTAAGTGGCCGGACTTTGCAAATGAAGCACGTAATGTTTGGCTTGGTATCTCTACTGATGGATTTAATCTGAATGGGGTTCTCTCCAATAGTTACAGTTGTTGGCCGGTATATATGATTCCATACAATCTACCTCCTTCATTATGCATGAAATCGCAATTTCAAATGCTAAGTTTATTAATTCCTGGACCGAAAGCACCAAGCCAAGACATTGATGTGTATTTAGAACCTCTTGTAGATGAGTTGAGGGAACTTTGGATGGAAGGCGTAGCTTTTTTTGATATGGACAAGAGAGAAATGTTTACGATGAAGGCAATATTATTATGGGGAATCCACGATTTTCCAGCATTGGGAAATTTATCTGGTTGTGTGACACATGGTTATAAAGCTTGTCCAGTTTGTGCTACGGAGACCGAGTCGGAGTACATAGGTAACAAGATTGTTTACCCAAAGTATAGAAGATTTTTGAAGGACGATCATCCATATAGATGCGTCAAATATGGATGGTATAAGGATAGCGAAGATAAAGAACCGCCAACAAGGTTAAGAGGACCATCCCTTTTGGAAAAGCTTGATCGTATAAGTTATTATCCTGGAAAATTACCGAGGAATAAGAAGCGAACTATAATTGAAGCTAGTAATGAATGTTCCTTAATGACTGAAGGTAGTGACGTAGAAAAATCTCCTTGGTATAAGAAGTCAATTTTCTATAATTTAATTTATTAGAGTAGTCATAAAGTACGACATACTATTGATGTGATGCATACAGAGAAGAATGTCACAGAGCATCTTCTCAATTTATTGTTTGATAGGTTAAAGCAATCATCTAAGTTTCCATTCGATAAGATTCATAAAACAAAATGTTGTGAAGTTCTACAAGATACAAAACTTCCATCGTGCCTTGCAACTAGATTTTGTAGTCTTGTTACTGTTCAACCACCTACTTTGCACCTTAAAAAAACATATGAGTATCATATTGTAATGCAATACTTACTTCCTATAATGGTTCAACATGCATATCCGAAGCACCGTGATTTACGTCGAGCTATTTTACAAGTGAGTTTGTATTTTAACTTGATATGCTCAAAAGTTTTAGTTCGAGAACATGTTCAAGCTGCCAAAGATATGATTTCCGAGGCATTATGTGTGCTAGTGCATTATTTTTCGACGGACTTCTTTGATATAAGTATTCATCTTATGGTGCATCTAACCGACCAAGCTTTGCTATGTGGACCTGCAAACTACATATGGATGTATCCATTTGAAAGGTGATATAATTTTGTTACAAATTTTATGAATGTTATTTCAAAGTGATAATTTCTAAATATATGTGCATGTGTGCTATTTTTAGAGCAATGAAAGAATGAAAAAATATACCTAGCAATAAGCGCTACATAGAAGGATCAATTACTGAAGCATACCTTGTTTCAGAATCAGTTAGATATGCAATGGAGTATATGCCGAACCCACATGATGGCAATCACAGTTCGACACAAGCATCTTTTTTAGATGATGGTGATGATACATATGAACGTCCCATCATTGAAGGCAAATGTATTAAGCTAACTAGGGTGCAACGTGTTCAAATTCGAAGGTGGTTACTTTTTAGTATCGATATTCCTGAAAGAGACGAATATTATATGTATGAATTTTCTCTATATTTTAATAGATACCAATGACATAAAATATGAAATATATTTACATGATAATATCTAATTTGTAGTGCATATCGCTCGTCCTTAGAAGATGTTTCTCGCGGTAAAAGAAAAGTTACCACAATGACAGAAGTAATCGTTCAAAACGAATTTATTGATTGGTTACACAAAAAGGTATATTATTTCAATATGTATGAAAATTGTAAGTTTTGTTCTTTTTATGTTGGACGTTCAAGTTTGTTCATTTATGGCAGCTTCTACAAGAAAAATGCATGAATACAATGTTATGGCAATATGTTAGTGGTCCAAAATGGAAATCTAAAAGTTATCTTAAGTACAGAGTGAACGGATATATATTTTCTCCTCAACGTTATGATGATAGTCATTCAATCCAAGATAGCGGTGTTTGCATGGATGCAATCACCACATTTGTTGCAAGTGCAAAAGATATAAATCCTACGGATGATGACACTACTTGGTATGGTATCATTAAAGAAATCATAGAGGTTGATTATTATGATTTCCAACATGTTGTATTCTATTGTGATTGGGTAAACATTGCGGATAAGACAAATGGTTGTAAGATTTGCACCGATTCCCATTTGTTGATGGTGAACTTGAATAGGCTCAAAACTGGGAATGGGTAGTATGACAAGCCAGCTATTCTAGCAACTGAAGCATGTCAAGTTTTCTATGTGCAAGACACTCAAAATTCTGATTGGTCCATTGTTCAACGTTCTCCAAAGCGCATGACAGACAACGTAGATGACTACACCATACCAACCGATTTTCAGTCTGTTTTGAGAGAACAACAGAATTTAGTACCATTGTTGAAATGTATTTAAATGAAAGAGATGTAATTTTGAAATGAATATTTGTATTGTTTTGCTTATTTAGGTGAAATGCATTAAATGATTTTGCTTTTTGGATTTTGCTTTGTTCATATTCATCATCCATTTGTAAAATCAAATCAAGCACGCATATTAGTTTCAATATGCATATTAATTCTTTTTATTGCAGAATGTCGAACAATTGCATTGGTAGTGCAAATGAAGTTACAAATGAGGAGCTTGAGGCAAATAACTGTCCTCCACCAAGTGATAAAAATACTCAATAATAGTTGACTTCGATGGTGTTAAAGGTAACGATGAAGCTAAATGGGGCACCAGATGCGGAGCACTAATTCGTTGCAATATACCAATTGGCTATGGCGAGTGGAGAAATGTTGATGGTTACTATAAAGATATTTTGTGGCGAGAACTATTGGTATGACACAAATTCACCTTATTTAATTATTTACTTTCTGCATAAAATTTATTCTTCGTATTGAAATTTCTTTGTTAAAACAGAATGAATTTGACATGGACATCGATCCTGATATAGCTCGGCCAATTTTAGAAAAAACGTTTCCACGATATTTTCGTACGGTAAAGTCTACTTTGCGAAACAGATTGCTTAGAGTCAAAGGAACCATCATACCCAAGAATATCGCTATCACTGAATGTCCTTCAGACATTGACAAAGTATGGTGGGAGAAGTTTGTAGACAACGAATACACTGATAAGAAAAAAGAGCAATGTAAGAGAAACGCCCAAGCCAAAGCTAATAATACTATCACTCACACGCTAGGAAGAAAATCATACTGTAAAGTTTATGATGAAATGGTAAGCAATCATAGTAAAAATATTTCTTGTGAATACTATTAATAAATAGTTAATTATTTTAATAATATTTCTTATTGCAGGTTAAGAAAAATCCGGAGGTGAAAGTTACGAGGACAATGGTTTGGAAGGAGGGACATAAAAATAAGAAAACTGGACAAGTTATTCCATCAGCAGCAAAAACCTATGTAAGTTTACACCAATCGAACTTTTTATCAAGGTGAAAACTTTTTTATTGGGTACTTATTATGATCGAGATGTTTAAAAGAGAAAACAATTTTTTGTGCTTAGTTTAATTCTCTCATTTTCGAAAAAAAATATGATGGCATGTTGACGAGTACTCGAAACTAAGCAATGTTCAGTTTCGAGAACTCGAAACTGAAACTGAGCAATGTTCAGTTTCAGTTTCGAGAACTCGAAACTGAAACTGCGCAATGTTTAGTTTCAGTTTCAGTTTCGAGTTCTCGAAACTGCGAAACTGAAACTGAGCAATGCTCAGTTTCTAGTTCCGAGTACTCGAAACTGGGCAATGCTCAGTTTCGAGAACTCGAAACTGATCAGTTTCAGTTTCGAGAACTCAAAATTGAAACTGAGCAATGTTCAGTTTCAGTTTCGAGTTCTCGAAACTGCGAAACTAAAACTGGGCAATGCTCAGTTTCGAGTTCCGAGTACTCAAACTGGGCAATGCTCAGTTTCAGTTTCAAGAACTCGAAACTGGGCAACCCTCAGGGATCAACAACGTTTAGCTAGTTTATTAGATTGATTTTAGTTGAATTTTCTAGTTTAGTCATCGTCTATGCAAGAGCTCTTTCATCAAACACTGGGATTCATCCTTGGTAATGGTATCACTAGGATTTTCAATAGAGTTTAACATTTAACAATTGCTTGGGTATTTTGGTTAACTTGTTAAAACACCGAGACATTAATTACCTAGAGCGCTTCACTAGATTGCACTTTAGCTTCAGACATGCACAAACATATTGTGTTACCATTTATAATTGTTTTACTATCGAGACTGAGCAATGCCACTAGAAACTGAAACTGAAACTGTTCAGTTTTAGTTTCGAGCTTGAAACTGAAACTCGAAACTGAAACTGTTCAGTTTCAGTTTCGTGCTCGAAATTCTATTAAATGGATCCATTGGGAACTACTGACTATATCCACTATATAGTTTCTGTTTTTGATTTCAAACCTATCTATTTTTCACCGCTTAGGACCAACATCCAAGTTAAGCATCTTTACAGTGGAACGATAAATTGGATGGTAGATGTGCGATTGATATTACATGTGTAACTTTGCTAGCTGGACTTTTTTTATTTAAAAAAAAGAAACTTATCAAATTTTAATCACTAAAAAATTATATACATGCGGCATGTGAACCTCATATGCGTTTGAATGAAAAAATTGTCGTTAAATTACACAGAGTGGTATATATAAGTGAATCTAAACTTTAGTGGTATCCTAAGCACTTGCCTAATTAGATATCGTATTTGAGCCAGCTCTGTTTTACATCTAGGATTAAGTAATCATAGCTTCAACTTTTATTCAACAGGTAAAACAACTAAAATTCTGTATGTCATAATTTTAGGGTCCGTTTTGGATTTTGTTCGCGTTTTCAACTTCGACTAAGAAATACGAGAACATGTATAATTCTTAGTCATTGCGACAATCAATGGATGGATTATTTTTCATAACTTTGTTACCTTAACACAAAAAATAAAATAAACTTGTTATTTACTTTACATGTTAATTAGATTTTTCAAAATTATTTGTTTTCCTACAATCCACACGGAGGCTGCACTTCTGTTTAGACGAAAACGCAAAACAAAAAATGACAAGCCAAACGGGGTATTGTCTTTTATATTTTTGTTTAACTTCTAATGCATAAGTTGACTTATTGTCATGTTTTATATTTTATCAAGCACAATGAGGAAAGGTTAGATCGGTTTAAGTTATCGTTAGTTTTCTTACCTGTCATGTTTTATGTTTTATGCTCAGTTTCAAGTTCTCGAAACAGCAAAACTGAAACTGAGCAATGCTCGGTTTTGAGTCCCGAGTACTCGAAACTGGGCAATGTTCAGTTCAGTTTCGAGAACTCGAAACTGAAACTGAGCAATGTTCAGTTTCAGTTTCGAGTTCTCGAAACAGCGAAACTGAAACTGAACAATGCTCAGTTTCGAGTTCCGAGTACTCGAAACTGGGCAATGCTCAGTTTCAGTTTCGAGAACTCGAAACTGGGCAACCTTCAGGGATCAACAACGTTTAGCTAGTTTATTAGATTGATTTTAGTTGAATTTTCTAGTTTAGTCATCGTCTATGCAAGAGCTCTTTCATCAAACACTGGGATTCATCCTTGGTAATGGTATCACTAGGATTTTCAATAGAGTTTAACATTTAACAATTGCTTGGGTATTTTGGTTAACTTGTTAAAACGCTGATACATTAATTACCTAGAGCGCTTCACTGGATTGCACTTTAGCTTCAGACATGCACAAACATATTGTGTTACCATTTATAACTGTTTTACTATCGAGACTGAGCAATGCCACTAGAAACTGAAACTGAAACTGTTCAGTTTCAGTTTCGAGCTCGGAATTCTATTAAATGGATCCATTGGCAACTACTGACTATATCCACTATATAGTTTCTGTTTTTGATTTCAAACCAATCTATTTTTCACCGCTTAGGACCAACATCCAAGTTAAGCATCTTTACAGTGGAACGATAAATTGGATGGTAGATGTGCGATAGATATTACATGTGTAACTTTGCTAACTGGACTTTTTTTATTTAAAAAAATAAAAGAAACTTATCTAATTTTAATTACTAAAAGATTATATACTTGCGGCATGCGAACCACATATGCGTTTGAATGAAAAAAAATTCGTTAGATTACACAGAGTGGTATATATAAGTGAATCTAAACTTTAGTGGTATCCTAAGCACTTGCCTAATTAGATCTCGTATTTGAGCCAGCTCTGTTTCACATCTAGGATTAAATAATCATAGCTTCAACTTTTATTCAACAGGTAAAACAACTGAATTTCTGTATGTCATAATTTTAGGGTCCGTTTTGGATTTTGTTCGCGTTTTCAACTTCGACTAAGAAATATGAGAACATGTATAATTCTTAGTCATTGCGACAATCAACGGATGGATTATTTTTCATAACTTTGTTACCTTAACACAAAAAATAAAATAAACTTGTTATTTACTTTACATGTTAATTAGATTTTTCAAAATTATTTGTTTTCCTTCAATCCACACGGAGGCTGCACTTCTGTTTAGACGAAAACGCAAAACAAAAAATGACAAGCCAAACGGGGTATTGTCTTTTATATTTTTGTTTAACTTCTAATGCATAAGTTGTCTTATTGTCATGTTTTATATTTTATCAAGCACAATGAGGAAAGGTTAGATCGGTTTAAGTTATTGTTAGTTTTCTTACCTGTTATGTTTTATGTTTTATGCTCAGTTTTAAGTTCTTGAAACAGCGAAACTGAAACTGAGCAATGCTCGGTTTCGAGTTCCGAGTACTCAAAACTGGGCAATGTACAGTTCAGTTTTGAGAACTCGAAACTGATCAGTTTGAGTTTCGAGAACTCGAAACTGAGCAATGTTCAGTTTCAGTTTCGAGTTCTCGAAACTGCGAAACTGAAGCTGAGCAATGCTCAGTTTCGAGTTCCGAGTACTCGAAACTGGGCAATGCTCAGTTTCAGTTTCGAGAACTCGAAACTGGGCAACCCTCAGGGATCAACACCGTTTAGCTAGTTTATTAGATTGATTTTAGTTGAATTTTCTAGTTTAGTCATCGCCTATGCAAGAGCTCTTTCATCAAACACTGGGATTCATCCTTGGTAATGGTATCACTAGGATTTTCAATAGAGTTTAGCATTTAACAATTGCTTGGGTATTTTGGTTAACTAGTTAAAATGCCGAGACATTAATTACCTAGAGCGCTTCACTGGATTGCACTTTAGCTTCAGACATGCACAAACATATTGTGTTACCATTTATAATTGTTTTACTATCGAGACTGAGCAATGTCACTAGAAACTGAAACTGATACTGTTCAGTTTCAGTTTCGAGCTCGGAACTGAAACTGAAACTGTTCAGTTTCAGTTTCGAGCTCGGAACTGAAACTGAAACTGTTCAGTTTCAGTTTCAAGCTCGGAACTGAAACGGAAACTGTTCAGTTTCAGTTTCGAGCTCGAAACTGAAACTCGAAACTGAAACTGTTCAGTTTCAGTTTCGAGCTCGAAACTGAAACTGAGCATTACCCAGTTTCGAGTACTCGGAACTCGAAACTGAGCATTGCTCAGCTTCAGTTTCGTAACTATGGTACCATATAAGTTTCGTAACATCATTTTTAGATGTTTATTTTCCGAAATTATAATTGTCATTTTCAGAAACTTGACTTGCAATTTGTTATTTCTTTAAAACTGAGTGCGTTTATATTTTGTAGGCACTTGTGGAGGAGGAGGAAAAAAAATAGGAGTTGGAATGTAATAGCAACGAGCATGCAAACATGTTTGATTTTGACAATGATCCTATCGCCAAAGTTTTTGGTTCTGATAAAAGGAAAAATTATTGTCGTGCAATTAGCTCCTCTTCTTCCGTAAAGCACGTAAAGATAATGCAAGCATCAAAAGCAATTGCCGACAAGAATAAAAAGGATGATTTTCGTCAATGGTCTATGGAATTACAAAATCAAGTTGCAAGTCAAGTGGCGAGTCAAGTGTCAATCCAAATCAACGATGCTCTTAAATCATTTGCTTCATCCTTTCTTACTATGGTACCGGGATTGCAACATAACGTTAATGGCGGTGTTATGACGCCTATGACAGAAACCGCTTCTAATTTGGATAAATCTACACCGAACGTTGGAATTGCTAATTCGGTTATTCCGACAAATGATGTTGGATCATCAACAAAAGGAAAACAATTTGTAATGCTATTATCACAAGATATGAAGAATGTAGCAAAAGCTTATATTGGTATGCAAACCATGTGTCATTTTAGAGAGATAGTGCCAGATGTTGAGAAAGTTGTTTGGATAACAGAAGTTTTAGATCCGGAAGCACCAATTTACGATGGTCCTCAAAACGGACACTACAAGCTTTATGAATTTTCAGATGGAGGCTTTGTGATATGGTCCCTGCTTCGCCTTCATAATATCTGAAATTCTATGTATCTTTAGTAAAACTTTGTATTGTTTTTTGTAATTTGAACTTGATATTGTGGTATTTTGAAATTGAAAGCATTATGCAAAAGTGACATTATTGGAATTTGGAATATGGAAGTGTACTAAATACTTTTATTTGAATTGGTATGTTGAGTTATATATGTGATTGAAATTCATAAAAACACGTTATATAAGTGTTAGCAATTTATGTATGCCAACATTTATAAGAGTTAGTAGGATTATGATACTGACATTTATAAGTGTTACCATATCTTATGGTTCCAACATTTATAAGTGTTAGCAATGAATATGTTTGTAACATTTATAAGTGTTACCATATCTTATAGTTCCAACATTTATAAGTGTTAGCAATGAATATGTCTGTAACTCTTATAAGTGTTACCATATATTATAGTTCCAACATTTATAAGTGTTAGCAATAAATATGTTTGTAACACTGATAAGTGTTAGCAGTTACTCTGTTTGTAACACTTATAAGTGTTAGCAGTTGGTCTTCTTGTAACACTTATAAGTGTTAGCAGTTACTCTGCT
Organism: Allium sativum; assembly: GCA_030737875.1. Lineage (NCBI taxonomy): Eukaryota > Viridiplantae > Streptophyta > Magnoliopsida > Asparagales > Amaryllidaceae > Allium > Allium sativum. The sequence goes on along the minus strand of CM060916.1, from coordinate 353,080,712 downwards.
TGTAACTGCTTGTAACACTTATAAGTGTTGGCAGTTACTCTGCTTGTAACACTTATAAGTGTTACAGGAAATTCCTCACAGGCTGTTAGTGACACATAAAAGTGTTACAGAAATTATTTGTAACACCTATACTTGTTGGGAATCCACTGTTTTGGTGTAGTGCTTGCAAGTGCAAAAGTTTTTTTGTTTGTGCCCCGACTCGGGGAGGTTTTATATTTGTAATGTATTCAATCATTTCACTCACTAACTTGGTAGTCCTGGCCCTTAGGAGATCATATCGAACACATGCGCCTGGTGAGGTCTTAGGTTTGAGTTCAATCCAATGCTCACCTTGTCCGACCTGATTAATCCATACTCGAAAAGACAACATTGGATACCCCCTTTTGGGATGGGATTTCGGTTTTGTGTTGGTCCTTCCATCTTGAATTTACTGGTCCTTCCAGTATTTAGATCATTTTTTGTTTCTCCTCTCATTGGATAAATTCAATATCGTTGAAACTAAACCGGACACCCCATTCAATGAGTCCAAACATATCTTTACTTCGACCTAATAAGCCAGGACTCAAAGGAACTAGTCTGGAAATCTCCTACTGGCTACGATTTTTGTATGTGCTGGTCCTTCTAGCTTAAGCCATAGGTTATCTTTCCATTGAAGGAACTACCCTGGACACCCCCATTCAACGAGTCCAAACTTAGCTTTCCTTCAACCGGTTAAGCCAGGCTCCGAAGGTACTAGTCTGGAAATCGTCTACCGGCTAGGATTTCTGTATGTGATGGTCCTTCCAGCTTAAGCTCGGGGTCAACTTTCCGTTGAAGGAACTTCCTTGGACACCCTCGTTCAGCGAGCCCAACTTTAGCTTTCCTCTGACTTGTTAACCTAGGCCTCGAAAGAACTAATCGAGATGCCGTCTACCGGCTATGATTTCAGTATGTGCTGGTCTTTCCAGATTGAGTTCAAGGTGAGCCTTCCTTCGACCTGTTAAACCAGGCTTCGAAGGAACTTGAACACCCCATTCATCTAGGAATCCGTTGTTTGCCACACTTCCTGCCAAATGGATTTAGCATTGGTGGAGCTAAACATGATTCCTCCTTTAAGTGAGGTTTTCTTGTTGTGTTGCATCATTCCATGGGGTGGACATCAGTCCTTCTACCGGATGCTTGGACTTGTCACGCTATCATGGTCAAAGAACCGATGTCCTAGACCTTGCACTTGCGAAGGCACCCCTACGATGGAACTTACAATATTTTATTTATTAACTTGGTTGAATTGCTTCCACCTTCGCACCGTTTCGCGAGTTTGACGCCAATATTTATGTTGGACGCTTACCCTTGCAAGTGATCGCAGCTACAGATTTGGTGTCTCTAACTTCCCACTTTAGGAAGTGCTCTTCTGATGAAAGGTGCAGCCATCCGACTTCATGCCCATTTTCTGCGCTTTTCACCACTTGACCCTAGATAGCCACTTCTTTTCGATTTGCAAGGCAGTGCACTACATCATCTTGTTCACTTCGTATGATGCTTTTGGCACTCAATGCTTGAGCTATACCTACCGGGAAATGCTTAGAAAGCTTCTAGGTCTTGTTGGATTGTGAATGAGCTGGTGCTCTTATATTGCCTACATTCAAAAAATCAATTTTTGCAAGCTTTGTATTATTAAACAAGAGTTTGCAAATATATGATTCATGCAAGCAAATAGACTTTTCATTCATGACTTTTCTTTCATATGTACATAGCTCAAATATAATGCTTGGAAACATTTACAACTTTATACGGTAAGTTTGAACAAAGTATCATGAAAAATAGCAGTGGAGATGCTTTGTATTCCAAGCTCTAGGAAACTGTATCCCATCTGTCATGGATAACCTGAAGGCGCCATCTCAGAGCTTCTGGCTTATAATATAGGGTCCTTCCCAATTTGGCCAAAAAACTCTGGTTCCAGTCATTACTTTCTTCAGCACAAGGTCTCCGATCTCGAAGGTCCTCTATCTGACATTAGAATTGAAATGTCTGGCTACCCTTCTTTGATGAGCGGCAACCCTGAGCTCTGCCTCATCTCTCTTTTCTTCAAGCTTATCGAGGGCCTCAAGCTGCAACTTCTTGTTTTCCTCTTGGTTGAAGTGAATCCTTCTATAAGTGGGAACCGCCAGCTCTACGGGAATCATTGCTTTAGAACCAAAAGCCAAAGAAAAGGGAGTGTGCCCAGTCGCAGTTTTATAAGTTGTGCGGTAGGCCCATAGTGCAAGTGGAAGCTCATCTACCCAACCACCCTTGGAATTCTCTTGGCGCTTCATGATGGTTGACTTTATGATTTTGTTCACTATTTCTACCTGCCCATTTTCCTGTGGGTGAGCCACTGCTGCGAAGCTTTTGTAGATCTTATACTTGGCACAGAAGCTTTGGAATTCTTCGCTTTCAAACCAGGTTCCATTGTTCGTGTCTATCTTCTGCGGCACACCAAACCTGCAAATGTTGTTTTTCAAGAAGAAGTTGATAAATTTCTTAGAGATTATGGTGGCTAATGGTTCCGCTTCAGCCCATTTGGTGAAGTAATCAACGGCTACAATGGCATACTTAAAGCTGGACTTTGCAGTGGGTAGTGCTCCAATAAGATCGATGCCCCAGATGGCTAATGGTCATGGACTGACCATCTGAGTTATCATTATGGATGGCTCTCTTAGAATTTTTGCTAATATCTGACATCTGTCGCACTTTCTGGTGTATGCTGCGGAGTCTCGATTCATATCTGGTCAGAAGTAACCATATCACAAAATTTTCTTGGCCAACGTCTGACCACAAGTATGACCTCCACATTCACCTTCATGCAACTCCATTATGATTGCTTTTGATTCCTCCTTTTCGACACACCGAAGCAGAGGCATAGAGAATCCTTGCCTCTATAGTTGATCATCCTGAATGAGGTACATGGGGCCTTCCGCAATATCTTTCTTCGCTTTTTAGAATTTGTCGGGAGAACACCACTGAGGAGATATTCTCTGATTGGAGTCATCCATGAGTCTGGTTCTTTGGCCATCTCCGTGATCCAATCTACATCGATCTGCTCTGTACTAGGGTTGGAAAGGACTTCAACCGGAACTAACCCTAGCATTTGTTCATCCCCCGTACTTGCATATTTTGCCAGTGAATCTTCTTTCATGTTTTCCTCTCTAGGATGTGTGATATGGTGTAAAAATCGAAACTGTAGAGTAGTTCCCATGCTTTTGATAGATAAGATAGAAGATTTCCTCCTTTCGCTTGAAACTCCTTTCGAACTTGACACACCACCAATTGCGAATCGCTGAATATTTGCAAAGTCTTCAACTGCAATTCTTTCGCCAGCCTTAATCCGGTGATGAGGGCTTCATACTCAGCTTCGTTGTTTGTTGATGGGAACTCCAACCACAACGCATAGAAAATTGATCTTCCTTCAAGAGTTTCTAGGATCACTCCTGCCTTAGAACAATAATCGTTTGATGCCCCATCATCAAATAGCTTCCATTGAGTTAACACTCTGACGGTTTCTTCCTTCTCCTCTCCTCGGTTAGTGAACTCTACAATAAAATCTGCAAGTGCTTGTTCATTGATCCTCTTTTGTGATAATGGGTGATATCATATTGACTGAGTTCAATATTCCATTTCAACACTCTCCCTTAGGTCTATGGACGGAACAGAACTTGCTTCAATAGTTGATGCGTAAGGATTTTAACTGAGTGCGCCTGAAGTACGGCCTGAGGTTTTTCGAGGATATGAGTAGATAATAAGCGAGCTTTTCCAACTTTGGGTAGTTCAGCTCTGCCCCGGTCAATCTCTTACAGATATAGTACACATGCCTCTGAACCTTCGATTCCTCCCTTACCAAAGCAGCACTCAGCGCATGAGCAGACACCGCCCAGTACAAGAATAAGTCTTCCCCATAATTGGGCTTTGATAGCATTGGAGGTGTTTCCATGTGCTGGATTATGTCTTCAAATGTTTTATGAGGTTCAGGAGTCCATTGAAAATCTTTCTTTTCTTTTCTCAGAGCGTCAAAAAAAGGAATACACCTATCAGTTGCTCTTGATATGAAACAGTTTAGAGCGTCATTCTTTCCATTCAAGCATTGGAGTTCTCTCTTGGTTCTAGAAGCTCGCATTTCTCTTAGAGCTGAAATTAGAGTGGGGTTGGCTTCTGTGCCTCTGGCATTGATCATGATCCCCAAAAACTTCCCTGATGCGACCCCAAATGAACACTTCAATGGATTCCACTTCATACCAAACTTGCACAATATATCAAACATCTAGGCCAATTTCTCTAAGTGATTGGTGGCCCTTTTTGACTTGACTAGCATATCATCAACATACACATCAATCGTCTTGCTGATCTGAGCTTTGAACATGGTAGAAATGAGTCACTGGTTAGTCACCCCTGCGTTCTTTAAACTGAATGACATTACCTTATAGCAATATAAGCCTACACCCGTGACGAAGCTTGTATTTTCCAATCTCGAGCGTACATCATAATCTAATTATAGCCTAAATAAGCGTCATAAATGAAAGCAACTCATGTCCAGTTGTAGAATCCACAAGCTAATCTATCTTGTGAAGAGGAAAACTATCTTTAGGACATGCTTTGTTGAGATCTGAGTAGTCTATACAAACTCGCCATTTTCCATTCGATTTCTTTACGAGCACAGGGTTAGAAATCCAATCGGAATAAGTGGATTCTCTGATGAAGCTATTTTCCATGTGCCTGTCAACTTCTTCCTTCACAGCTTTCGATCTTTCCGGACCTTGGATTCTCCTCTTTTGCTTCATGGATGGCACAACCGGATCAATATTGAACTTGTGGACTGCAACTTCTAGAGATATACTGCACATGTCCGAGTGGCTCCACGCGAACACATCCAAATTTGATTTCAGGAAAACAATCGATTTACTCTACAACTTGCAACTCAGCTGAGACCCTATGTTTAGCACTTTATTGGGGTCTTTCGGATGAACTGCAATGGGAATTGCGATCTCAGATGGAGTCGCTCTCCCCCCTCCTTACTGGCTTTTCTTTGATCCATCTCTTTTTGTGCTCTGCTATGTTCGCCAATACAGGGGCCTGACCTCAATTTCTATAAGGCGACATTATGAATGCGGAGGGGAACCTCCACATTCATCCCCAAGTTTGTCTTTCTTGCATCAAGCAACTTCGTCATGTAGCACTCCCTAGTTGTCTTTTGGTCACCCTTAATTACACCTACTCCGTTTTCCATTGGGAACTTCATGGTTAGGCACCACGGAGCTAATGCAATCTTAAAACCTGATAAAGCCGGCCTTCCCAAGAATATGTTGTAAGCCAAGAGCTCATCCAGAAAGACGAAAGTTTGCATCCTGGCCACTTTCTTCTCTTCATCCTCGAGCTCCACGAGCAAGTAAATTGCGCCAACTGGCTGCTTTGGTTCACTTGTGAGCCCATGTATCTTATTTTCGCATGCTCGCACATCTGACATGGAGTGCTTCATTCTATTGAACATAATTCTGAAGAGCACATTGACTGAAGCAACACAGTCAACCAACACCCTCTTCACTATAGCTGGGCTAATGCCAATTGTGACACACATAAGATCGACTGTTGGTGTAACAACTCCATCAGAATCACTATCTTTAAACACCACATCTTCAAATGAAGTCGCTGGTATCTTCACCAGAAATGTGTTACTTAGAACAAAGCATTTTTCTTCCTTCGAAGCATTTTTCAACTCACCACCGTACCTCTCGATATCTCCCTAGTTTTTTCCAACTGGATGAGGTCTCCCGAGATAGTATTGATAATTGGCCTCTAGTTGACGGGTGTTGGAGCTTTCTCTCATGATATAGACTGATTTGAAAATGCATTCTGTCCTTGGGCAGCTTGGGTATTCTGCTAATTTCTCACATACTGCTTAAGCTTATTTTTCCTAATTAGCTCTTCAAGCAGACTCATTAAGTGTCTGCACTCGTTGGTATTATGCCCTGGTTGGTTATGGAGGCAACAAAATTTCCCAGAACTAGCATTCTGCTCTATACTTTTGTGGCTTTACTTCGGGAAAGATACCTGAGTCCTTAGTAGCGAAGTAGACCTTTTCTGGAGTTCAATTCAGGGGGGTCAACTTTGAATGCTTGAAGAGTCACATCTTCTTATAAGATTTGTTGTCCTTCTCTTCGTTTCTTATCTTCTGCCCAGAATTATTCTTCTTCTCAGCTTGAACTTCACAACTTTTCCCTGCCCCAGCAGCGCTATTTTCCACAACATTCTGCATGACAGGGGGGTCATCTTTGACACTCATGAATTCCTCTGCATTTTTATAGAATTTCCTCAGAGTCTTGGGCTTCTTCATCTCGACCCTCCTCTCGAACTTTGTCCTTTTATCTATAGCACGCTTTTGCGCCATCAATACAAACCGAGGATCTGGATCTATAACCTCTGCTGATGCAGCATGAAATCGTGTGAGGAAAGCCTTAACTGTCTCTCCGGGATCCTACTCCATATCAATGAGTGACATCACATCCCTCACTTTTGTAGATTGTAGTCGGAACTATTCTTGGATTATTTTTTGCCACATCAGCAAATTGTTCCAAAAACCTTGGCGGAAGTCTAATGAACCATAATGAAGCTACACCTTCCAAGCATACATGTAAGTGCAAGAACTTTATTTTGTTGGTGGTTCTAGCTTCGTTCATATGCTGATCGTACTTGAACAAAAAGATGTTCGGATCTCCAATCCTTTCATAAGCTGCTATCGTTAGAGGTGTAAATTTCTTAGGAAATTTTGCCAGATGGATTCTTTCTGTGAATGGATTCTTACTTGGCAAAAATTCCCATTATTTTTCATCCTCTTCACAATCCATGCTTTCTTTAATTATTCGCTCGACCATATCTAACATATACTGCTCGTCACTGGTTCGTTCCATGGTGTAGGCGCCAGTCCCCTTACCGGAATGATCATGGTTTATGTCCCAATACCCTGGACCTCTCTTGGGAGGTGCCCCTTTGGTGGGGGCTAGTAGTGCTCCGAGTAGTACGTTTCGCGACATGCTATCGTGCTTTAACTTTTGAGTCTTCAACGCCAGCTCCCCCCATCATTCCCTCCATCCTTGACTTCCACTTCAAAATGAAAACGACTAGGGTCTGAGGCAGAAGGGTCCTCTTTTTCATCAACATTAACTACAACCTTTGGAGGTAAAGGATTGGCTTGAGCATTGAGCAGAGCATCAAGCTTCCCCATCAGCATCTTCGTTGTAGCATCCATTCTTTCATTTAAGCCAGTTACAACCACATTAAATTCTTCTCGAGTTACGACTGGCCTTGAAGATTGACCAACTTCCTAATTCAAAATTTGTGGTGTAATCGTATCATTATCAGCACTTGTAAAAGCTCTAACAAACTTGGTATTCTTCTTAGAAGCTACCATTATTTTTGACAACTTCTTAAGTTTCGAAGCAAATTCTTCAATGGGCCCACTCTTTAGACTTCGGGAGCCTAACGTAGAAAGTAGGCTTTCGCAAAACACTTTAACAAACCCCTACAAAGGCTCTTAACCTTGTGGTCGTGTATTCGAGCAACATGGTGGGCGCCAAAAATGTTAATGCAAAAAGTGGCACTAACACCTCAAAATGCTTATCGACACTTCATAGTGTAATCAAATACAAAGCTAAGAATGAATAAGGCAGGGAAAGTAAAGTGCAAGCGATTTAGAGTGGTCGGGTCCTAAATTTGACCTACATTCACTATGGAAATACATTTCATTATTATCATGGAGATTACAAAATACATGGTTCTCTCAATTTTTCACATTTCACTCTAATCTCTTTGATATCTCAAAATTGATACGGAAATCCTTAGATCTCTGGAGTTATGAAGATATATGGGATGATTCTCCTATAACTTGAATTCGGATGACCTTTGTAGATATGTTAAATGTGATTATAGCTTGGAGTTTGAATGAATTCTAATGGAGGTTAGAATGTCTTAGAACAGTTGAGAAAACAAACGAGCAGCACTTCGTGGTGCTAGGAAACAATCCCCCAAAATATGGAAGCCATGGGGTATTTATAGGTGGATGTTCAATGAAGTGGTGAGTTGAAACTCATAAATGCATACTATGGGGAATTCTTGCCATAATTACGAAAATGTCATAATGTCGGCTATATGACAGGTGTCTGGCCAATCCTTTTGGAAGCTGGACCCACCATAGTGCACGACCACAGGAGGTGCGACCATCAGGTGCGCAACCATGCTTGTGTTCGACCATACCCTGCTCGACTGCTCATGTTGCTCGACCATATAATGCACGACCCTTGGATGCTTGACTCTTGCTTGTGACTAACCCTTAGACCAACATTTACGATCGACCCATACACGTTCCTAGTGACCGACCCATAGGTTTTGTTGGAATTCATTAATCCTTGATTTTTCACATAAAGGGCAGGTTCGTTCTTGCTTCTTTGGAAACCATTTTGATTGAAGTAGTTATCAATCTTGCAATTCCATGCTCAGGGTGCCTGCTTCAGCCCATACAACGCCTTTTGAAGCTTATAGATTTTATTTTCTTTTCCTTTTATCACAAAGCCTTCTGGCTGCTCAACATATACCTCTTCCTTTAGCTCGCCATTAAGAAAAGCAGACTTCACATCAAGTTGGAAAACTTTAAGCTCTAATTGCGCTGCAACTGCAAGAGCTGTTCTAATGGTTTCCATTCGAACTACTGGAGCAAATGTCTCATTAAAGTCAATTATGGGCTGCTGCGAATATCCCTTTGCAACCAGCCGTGCTTTGTGTCTTGTTATAGAACCATCTTCGCCATATTTTGTCTTATAAACCCATTTCAGGCCAATGACTTCTTTATCTTTTGGCAAGTCAACTAACTGCCATGTTTAATTTTTCTCAATGGTTGTTATTTCTTCTTTCATTGCTTCAATCCACACACCCTCTTTGCTTGCCTCTTCAAACAACTGCGGTTCACAAGAAAAAAGAACAACATTGCATGAGTCATAAATATCTTGTAAAGAACGCACCTTTCGAATATGAGAGTCCAAGTCTTCATATAAGACAACATCTTTTGAGATAATGAGTTGATCGTTTTTGGGATTTAATAGCCGATATCCCTTCGAATCTTCGCTGTAACCAACAAAGACACATTTCTCTCCTTTCTTCTCAATTTTATCTTTGTTTGGGCTCTGATAGGTTTTGCTTAGATTCAATCTATCAATATGTTCTTAAACTTTAGTGGATAAACATATACACATAAGGAGCTTATGTATGAATAAAAAAAATTCTAGAAAAATAAATAATGAGGCGAGCGGGAATAAGCGGGAATAAGGCCCATTATGGGATGATACACAATGGCCTGGGTCATCCAGTAGGTCGACCCAATGGGTCTGGGTCAACCCAAGGGATAGATGGGTCGACCTATCTCTGATCCGGGCAAATTCTGAGCATGAACCTGAACTGTTTTGTGCACTACATTAATCGTTGACTAAGCATGACCTATACAGTTTGGATTTATAACCTAAAATATAAAGGATGAGGTTGACTATGTGACTCTATAAACAGATGGCTTCTCCCATTCCCAATTCTTACAAATTCTTCATATATTTTTCTTCCTCCATGAAACTATAATGAAAATTATAAACATATAATAGGGGAATGCTGCTAAAGATTGGATCAAATAGACACAACTCAGGACTTGCATACATACAACTTGGATTGGACATGTACTTTTCTACACATAGTGTTATATATATTTATCTTCACCAAGACTCACAGTGGGTTTCTGTTACTTATAGAGCTGATTACTTAGACTTTGAACGTGATAGTTAAATGAAACTGGTTAGGTTCTACAGTGTAAGTAAAATAAATGTTATACCTCTTTTTGCTGTTAATCACCTATGCCGTTAGAATTAGTTATATATATGTCTGTGATGTTGGATAAATAACAAGTTAAATGTATCTATCTTCCTTTTCCCATTTTCTATGTTTTATGTTTATTTCCAGTCTTTCCTATATGCCTATGTGATTTGATTCTATTCTTCTTCCTCTGATTTCCCTTTTTATTTAATGCCAAGCCTATGCCTTTGGAAGCCTAGGCTATACCCGATTAGAGTGTGCATAGAATTGGAGCAATAATGAATAATATAAAAAAGGAATTTAGGCATGTTATTTCCCCAGACTGATTGACTATAATTTGGGAAAAAGGATAAATATACACATATTTAGACCTACTTAAACTGATATAAAAGGGGATAATGTGTATATACTTTAAATGAACATTATCCATAAACCTGTAACTTAGGAATGTAGTTGATGAATAGTATGCATACTAAGTGGACATATTAAATTTGACTTAAATGGACATTAAATTAGTGACATGTTAAGAATAGGGTAAGTACCAGATGTAGATCAATAAACTGAAATGCCGCGGGAACTGTAATGTAATATTACAACCATGATTGTTAGTAAACCTAATCCTTCTAGATTAAACATAAATATTAAAAATTTAAGAGGTACCTCGTTCTTGCTATTGTATCGGGTTTTGGGGACTCTTAAATCCTAGTTTAGGGGATTTGGCTTGTGCCAATCTACTATTTGGAATCATATCAATCATTATCCCTGTAGGTATCTTATTAATGGGGGTACCACACTTGTTAGGGGCCAGGCACACTTTAATTAACTAGATAGTAAGAGGTTCATATGGAGGTCGATACGGGCATGGTCCGACGGGGTCATGAGAGTGCCTGGATCTGACTAGGGAAGATAAGACGCTGTAATAGCAGTAAATAGGTATGTGTTATATAGTTGCTGGGTTAGGGAGTGATACACTCTACTGCCGGGGATGACATAGGGTATTTACGTAGTAGGGAACCGATCGCATGGGTAGTAATTAGGGTACGCCAAATCCTGTAGCTATGTAATTTGGTTAACACCTAATCCTTGTGGGTAATTAGGGTATGCCTAATCCTACTGTTTGTTTCTGCTATTAATTCTTCTATTAATCTTGCTGCTATGTAACTAGGCAAAGAACCTGACCCTGTTGAACTTGTTATACTGGTATTGGTGCAGGCATACGTGTTTTAGGATATAAATGTGAAGCATTACTTAATCATAGTTTATTCCTGCTATTCATGTCCATCACGTTATTCTGTTTGGTTTATCTGTTGCGTTATATAACAATGTAGCTTTCTCATATAGTCTTATTTACCTATCTTGGCATTTCTATTTTATGCATATATGTAAATCACTAGAACTCGCCAGACTTTACATCTGACCATTTTTCTTTCACCTCTTTCTTCCTTTTTTCCCCATTGCTCCTCAAAGTGGAACAACTCAACAGTGAGTAGGAATTTTCTTTTAGCTTGGACTTGACTTGGATTTCTTGTGATGTATCGTTTTGACTTGCTCTCTACTTTAGTATGGCTGATGGTGAGGGATATAATTTTATGTACTCTGATATTTTATTTCATAAGATGTTTTGTGAGACATATCTGAGACGTTTGAGTAGTTGTATAGGTTTTGATGTACTTGTGAAACTATGCTTTATTTCTTTTATAATAAAGTTTAAAATTTTATGCTGCTTATTTTTTTTGTCTTGGAAATATTCTGTAATGCTTACCGATTATGCTTCATGGAACTTAATGCGTTCTCTTACGAGTGACATTAACAAACGTGGGGTGTCACATTTGGTATCAGAGCTGAAGGTTACAAGATCGTACAAAATAAAATTAAAATTGGTTTTAAAAAGCAAAGTATTTTCAAGAAAAAGCTATTTTTGAAAAACATATCTCCTCAAGCCATAGTGAATATTCTCTCGATCTCTTGTTAAATCATTTTTTTTCTTTTCGGCATGTCTGGGGCACCTATTCTTCCTAAGGGCATTCCGTTACCGACTGGTTCCGTAGGTACCTTGAGGCTATGGCACCAGCCAGAGGTCAAGGGGGTGCTCCTACCCCAGTTAAGGCGTTGTTCCTCCACCTCCACGAGTAGATAACTTCACTAAGTTAAGCAAAGACTTCTATGCTATATGAGGAAAACCATTCTGTGGTACCGAGATCTTTGTTGAAGCATGGAATTAGCTACGAAAGACGGAGAATTTGTTTGGAATTTTTGAGATCGACGACCGAAGGAAGATATAATTGACTGCATGGCAACTTAAGGATGAGGCTTCCTAAGGTGAGAAATAATGCTTGCTGGACAACCAGTAGTGACTTTGGATGACTTCAGGTAGAGATTCGAGATGAAATTATTATCTCATACAAAAGAGGGATTGTAAATGGAGAGATTCTTGGCCCTAAAGCAAGGAGATATGACTGTTAAATAATATGTGAACAAGTTTAATCAACTAGCAAGGTTAAAGCAAGACTTGGTGAATACACCCCATAAGAAGGCGTTTAGATTTACGATATGGTTGAATCAACCTCTCCAAGGACTTTCTCTATCTCACATTCCTATGGGGGCGACGTTTGAAAGGTTGATTGATATTGCTCTTATGCACGAGGATGGAAAGGAAGAGAAGAAAGATACTAAGAGTGACGAGAGTTAAGCTACGGGCCAAAAATAGAAATGGTGGTCTAAGAAAGGAAAGCAACAAAATAAGGGTGGAAAGCACGACAAGGCTCAGATCAAGAAAGATATCAAGTGTCATGGTTATGGAGCTATGGGCCATTTTCTGAAAGACTGCAGAAAGACAAAGGGAGCCTGCTTTAATTGTGGACAGATGGGACACTTCACTAAGAAATGCCCTAGTAACCAAGGACAAGGGATAGGAACTTCTGGACAAGTGCATGCTTTGGAAGAAAGTGGACCTGATCGAGGTAGGAAAGTCACGATTGAATGTTTGATTTCCCTTTTTGACTATCTTGTTCGAACCCTGTTTTATTCTGGTACTTCAAACTCATTTATATCCAATTCTTTAGTTAATAGTCTGCATCTTAATACTAGTATAGTCTCTGAACCTGTAGTGGTTTCAAACCCCATAGGAGGATTGGCTCATTTATCCATGGTGTGTTGGGGTTAGAGAATTTCTATTTTGGGCATTGAATTTGAATGCAACGTATATGTGCTGGGCTTTATGGGCTATGGTTTGATTCTAGGCATGGATTGGCTATCCATGTATAGAGTCATCCTTGATTGAGAAAAGAGAGTGGTTAGACTTCTTTCTTGTCACGGTAGGATCTGGAGATTTCTTGCGACCCATTGGGGTTGGTAATGCTCACTTTTCTAAAATCACTTGATACTTCTATTGACGACTTACGATATATGGCCATAGTTAGAGACTACCTGGATGTGTTGGAGGAGGTTAAGGGACTACCTCCAAAGCGTGAGACAGACTTCCGAATTTACTTGATAGAGAATGTGAACCCAATTGCTCTACCAGTGCGCCACATGGCTCCTAGGGAAAGGAGCGAGCTCAACAAATATGTTGGGAAGCTATTCGAGAAATGTTTTTTTAGGCAAAGCATTTCAAAAATAGGGAGCTCAAGTTGTCTTCACAACCAAGGCAGACGGCTCACTTCGTCTATGTGTGGATTATGGGGAGCTGAATAAGCTCATTAAGAAGAATAGACACCCACTACCGATAATTGACAACATGTTTGACCAACTAGTTGGCGCATTAGTTTTCTCGCAGATGACTTAGCCACGTGGATTCATCCGTTCAAACTGGCAGAGGACAGCATTGATAAGACTGCATTCGGAACACCAGACGGTTTCTTCGAGTGGTTGGTTATGCCTTTCGGGCTAACCTATTCACCCACCTACTTTGCTGAATATGGTGTTTACGGAGTTTCTGAACAAGTTCGTGGTGGTCTTTGTGGATGACATTCTTATCTTCTCAAGGAATGAGGAGGAACATACCCAATACTTAGGAGATGTTCTATGTACCCTCAGGTCACATCAGCTCAAGGCGAAGTTTTGTAAGTGTCACTTTTGGGGAAAGGAATTAAGTTTCCTAGGGCATGTGGTCTCCAAAGATGGGATAGCAGTAGACCCCGTGAAAGTCATTGCAGTTCAAGATTGGAGGACTCCAAAGAATGCAATGGTGATGAGAGGTTTCATAGGGTTGGAGGGCTACTATAGAAAGTTTATCAGAGATTTCACTAGAATATTGGCCCCGCTTACCCGATTGACGAAAAAGAACTTGGCTTTTTCGGGGAACATTGATTATGTGGATGCTTTTCATGGATTGAAGAGGGCTCTAATAACATCCCCAGTTCAGACCCTCCTAGACGGAAGCAATATGTTTACGTTTTTCACTGATGCATGTGGCATTAGGCTTGGTGTCGTTCTAGTTCAAGAGGGAAGGGTAGTGTGCTATGGAAGAAGATAATTGAGGGTGCACAAGAAGAACTACCCAACCTTTGACCTAAAGATAGTTGCTATAATGTTTGCATTGAAGTCTTGATGACACTATCTTCTTGGAGAAAAATTTGACCTATATACAGATTATATGTCGCTCAAGTACTTATTCTCACAAAAGGATCTCAACCTAAGGCAGCAATAGTGGATGGAGTTTCCAGCATCCTACGATTTCGAGATAGCTTATACCCCGGGCAAGGGTAATGTAGTGGTGGTCGCACTGAGTAGGTAGAGGATGACTTTAAGTCCTCTACTCTTCGAAAGGCAATGCTGGGAGTACATCTTGATCTTTAAGTTCAAGCCATCTACGGATTTCACTTTGGGGTTGTTGGCATCGTTGGAGGTACGACCTACTCTATTGGATCGAGTTGGATCTATGCAGCGGGAGTAACCTCATATATTAGACATCTTAGACAAGCTCAAGAGAGGAGAGACTTCTAGTCACCTTGCTAGATATACCGTGGACAACGAAGGGTGGCTAAGACGAGTTGGAAGTCTATGTGTCCCTAAGATTGGGGAATTACTTTAGGCAGTACTATAGGAAGCTCATCATTCTTGGAAGACTATCCATCCTGGTGGCGACAAAATGTATCGAGACAAAAAGAGGGTTTTCTTTTGGACAGGCATGAAGAAATATGTGGAGGAATTCATAGCTCGATGAATGACTTGCCAAAAAATAAAGGCTGAACAAAAGAAACTTGGCAGATTGCTTCAGCCCTTGGATATTCCATAATGGAAATATGATAGCATCTCTATGGACTTCATCGATGGATTGCCACAATTAAGGAAGGGCAATACGAGCATTTGGGTAATAGTGGATATACTTACAAAGAGCGCTCATTTTATTTCTGTAAAGAGAAAAAGGACTGCATCTTGGCTGGCATCAGTATATCTCCAGAGGCGTTAGGTACACAGCTATGTCTGAGCACAACATTCCACCCTCAGGCACACGGATAGACTGAGAGGGTGAATATAGTTCTTGGGGATCTTCTAAGCTTGTGTATCTTAAACTTTGGAGGGACTTGGGAAGAGCACCTTTCATTGGTGGAGTTCGCCTATAACAATAGCTACCAGTCATGCATAGACATGGCACCCTTCGAAGCATTATATGGACGACCTAGTAGACCGCGGAGTTGTTGACGTGAGTCTACAGACAAACTTCTATTTGGACTGGAACTGATTCGAGACACTTCCGAAAAGATTGAACTCATCCGTTGACGAATGAAAGCCGCTCAAGATAGACAGAAATCTTATGCCAACAAAAGGAGGACCGACTTGGAATTTAAAGTTGGAGATATGGTTTTTTATTAAAGTGTCACCGCTAAGGAGTGTAGTTCGCTTTGGCTCAGTAGGGAAATTGGCACAGAGATTCGTAGGGTCATTCCCTATAGTTGAGATGATAGGACAAATGGCTTATAGATCAAGCTACCATATAGATTGCCAGGAGTACACGACATATTTCATGTTTCCCATCTAAGGAAATATCTCCATGATATGGCAGAGGTAGTAGAGTCGAGCACACTTAAGGACGTAGAAGATGATAAGGAAGCATAAGCGAGACGAGTTCTGTAACACCCCGTGTATTCTATAACAGTGAAATTCACAAATTAAGGTATAATAAATTACAAATCAAAGAATTAAGGGAAACGGGATACGTCATTGCGTTCGTCTCAGAATTCTGCTTGAGATAGAGTCCGAGTTTGCGTAAAACGGACTCCGTATGAAGAAGATATGGCCTCCGGAAGTTTCAGAATTCAGTTTAAAATTCAAACAGATCAAAACAGCTCAGAAAAACCAATTCAAAATTCAAAATCGGGCCGGATTGGCCAGGGCGGGAATTTTCCCGCCCAAGGCACCCAGGTCGATTGGGTAGTCGACCAGGGGCTACCCAGGTTGATCGGGTAGTCGACCTGGGTCACCCGTGTCGACTGCCAAGTCGACACGGTGTCGACTGGCGTGTCGACCTGGCCCCTGAGCCAGGTCGAACCCAACCCCCCTGGCTGGCCTGGTCTGTGTTTGGTTGATTTTCTGATCCTTGCCTTGTCACTAGGGCTAGGTGTCAGCTCCTGGTTGGTCTCTTCTTCAAACGAACGGCTATTATTAAACCAAGCTCCATCGACGGTCCTAATCAACTCACAAACACTATAAATAGACCCTAAGACCTAGCCTAAATCATACTATTTCATTTTAGCCTCATGCAGCCGCCATTAAACCTAGAACTCTAAATTAAAAATACAAAGAAAAAAAAATTAGAAGACGAAGGACGATTCTTGAAGGCTACAACTAGAAGCTGCAACAACTACGACGCTTTAGACAACGGATTTGGGGCTATTTGATTTGAAATTTTGATTTGGATTGCTTGCTTCATATTGTAAGTTCTATGTCACTTTTTAGGCAAAAACGCTAAAATGACATGGACATGCTATGAATTGAAACCGGATTTAGGAACTATTATTAATCCATGTTTATATTGTTTAACTTTGAATCATAATTTGGGAATATTGCTATGTAAATGTTGCGAGTTAAACTTATCATGATTTTGATGTTGTTATGAATCACTTGGGCTTAATTGTATGGCAAGTTGGACTAATACATGTCCATGGAATCACTATGTTTATTGAAATCTTTATGTTGATTAAACCATGCCTATGATGCTAATTAAACCATGTCTATGATGTTGATGGAACTATGCCTGTGATGTTAATATACCTGTCATGTTAATGACAAATTGGGAATTGCTAAGTTATGATGAAAAGTTGGAATCATTATGTTTATAATGCTAGATGAGAATCATTGTGTTAAAAATGCTAAATTGGAATCCACTATGCCTATTAGAATTACCATGCCTTTAATGTTTCATGTTTGTAATAAAATTATTATTATGCCCACAATGATTATTATGCCTATGATGTAAAGTTGAAATCATCATGTTAAACTAAGTTGGAACCATTACTATGCCAAGTTATCATCATGCTAGTATTGAAACCATGTGATATGTTATAGCCTGTTTATTATGCAAGTGATGTTTGAATTGTCACATATGCCTATCACATGTTTGGTGTTATTCCCCTTTATCTCTTGAATTGTTTATGCTTGTGAACGAAGTACGTTTATATACATTAGGGATACGATTGGGTAGAATAGGCAAAACTTGAATTGATTATAATCATAAACCGTGAAATTTGGCATAAGTAGAACATGAAATATGGCACGAAAACTTGACTTGAACATGCCATAACTTGACATGAAACATGCCTTAGTTGGGCACGAAGTTGACATATGAACATGCTATGGAAATAGCACGAATCTGATAAGAACATGGGCATGACTTTAGAAAACAAGAAAGTGGCCAACTCGAGGTTGGGTTGAGTTTGTGGTGTAAATCTGCCCGGAACCGCCCGGCAAATCCAGTTGCTACAAACAATAGGATCCAATGTTGGTAGTTGGTCACATCACGCTTGAAACCCGAGGTTGGGTTGAGTTCGTAGCGTAAACCTGCTCGGAACCGCCTGGCAAATCCAGCGGCTACGAACAATAGGATCCAATGTGAGTGGTTCGGTGCATTAACGAATCAATTAATGCCAATTAGGGTTAAGTCATGAACATGAAAAGACAACTTAACCAACTTGAACACGATTTGTAGGGCTAAGTCATGGACTTGAAACGAAAACACTTAGCCAACTTGACCTGACACGTAGGCGGGTTAAGTCGCGAATTTAAATGATATACTTAACCAGCTTGACATGACTAGACTGGAAAAGGATTAAGTCACGAATTACATGACTTAATCGGTTAGGCGGGTTAGGTCACGAATTACATGACCTAATCTGTTAGGCGAAACCCTAGACACGCCCTTTTCAGCAGTAACCCTCTAGATGTATCAAGGTACCCTGGGGCTAGGCCGGGTGGGGCACGATTACTGGGCTGATTGTAACAGGTGAACGACGGCAGTGGGGTACGCCAGTGTAGGTTCGGTGGACTACGGTCGTGCACGTATTCCGGGGCGGCACTGAGTATCCGTAGATTTATCTGTGCATCTTGAATCGTGTCAGGGGTTGACACCCTAGGGCTGATACACCCGAAGGTGGACCCAGCACAGGTGACTACATTCGTGATTAGCCGTATGACACAGACACTTGACGAGCTAGAATTTGTAGGGAGCCGATCGACTAGATAAGCGCTCCGAAGGACCCCGTACTTGGGTCAGACCCCGTTTCAGGGTCATTTCATGATATTGGGCCGTGGGATTTATTTCGTGATTAACTTGTGACATGGGCTTAGTATACTAGTACAGTCGATGCAACGAATCTTTAACATGTGATGCTTTATTTGACTTGTCTTGACTCATCATGATCACCTTAGTCTATCTTGTCCACCTTGACACCATTCTTAAGTTTAGTTCTAGTTCATACATGACATGTTGTTTTAACCGTTTTTACACTGAAAGTCACTAGGACTTACTCAGTCTTTATGACTGACCCTTTTCCTTTCGCCTTTTTTCTTTCGTCACCCCCCCCCCCAAGGTTCTCAGGGAGGAAACACTAGCTCTTAGCCTGATATCACTTGCTTTGGCTCAGCATGTACGGTTTGCTATGGCTGCTTCTTTTTACTACACTTGGGGAACAAGCTGGTTTTCTGTTTTAAGTTATTGCTTCTTTAGCTATTATTACAAGACAGTTGTAATGAAGTTGTTATTTGAAATGTTTGTAAGAAACATGGTTTACTTTGGAATAAAATGAAGTTCTGTTTAGCACATAAATTCTTCCGCTGTTTACTTAATTATTTATTTATGTACTGTCTTGTGATAATTCTGTGATGTTATCTCGATAATACCTCCCCAAAACTAGTGCATTCCCTTTGTGAGTGACCCTAGCGGAGGTGGGGTGTTACATTTGGTATCAGAGCAGAAGGTTACCAAGACTTTTTATTTTATTTTATTATCAAAACCATTTACAAAGAAGCAATTTTCAAGAAAAGTTGGTTTATTTTAAAAGGCTATTCCCCAAAAAAAAAAACCATTAGCACTATCTTTGTTTCCTCGTTTGAACCTTTTCCTTTTTCATTTTCAGCTTATCATGGACGACGATCTTAATCTTCCTGAGGGTGTCAATATACCCACTTGGTTCTGGCGTTTCCTCGAGGCTCGGGCTAATGTGATAGGCCCAGCCAATCCTCCTCCTCATCCTCCTCAACCTCCACGAGAAACCGCTTTTTCAAAGATATGCAAGGACTTTAAGGCCATGGGCGGAAAGGATTTCCTAGGAACTGAGACTTTTGTTGAGGCACGGAATTGGTTAAAGGAAACCGAAGACTTGTTTGTTATCTTTGAGGTAGAGGACAATAGGAAAGTACAGTTGGCGGCGTGGCTCATGAAAGAGGAAGCTTCTTATTGGTGGGAAGTCACCAACGCTACTAGGCCCATTGAGACTTGGGCGGATTTTAGAGGGAGATTTGGGCTTAAGTTCTTGTCATCGGCAGAGGAGAGTCTCCAAATGGAACGGTTTCTGGCCCTTAAACAAGGAAATATGACAGTTAAAGAATATGTGAACCGTTTCAATCAGCTTGCTCGCTTCGGATTGGAGTTAGTCAACACTCCTCAGAAAAAGGCGCTACTTTTTGCACGAGGCTTGAACGAGCCACTACATGGTTTGTCCATGACTCATGTGCCCATGGGGGCGACCTTTGAAAGCTTGGTGGATATGGCCCTACTGTATGAGGAAGATAAGAAGGGCAAGAAAGAGGTCAAACCCAACGATTCTCAGAATAAGAAGGTAGACTCCGAGAAAGGAGGCAAGAACGACAACTCACGTGATAAAAGGAAATGCAATTTCTGTGGTACGGAAGGGCACATAGCCAAGGATTGTAGAAAGAGGAAGAGAAAGCAAGGTGAATGTTTTCATTGTGGGGAGACTGGACACATCAGCAAGGACTGCCCTAAGAAGCAGACCAGACCTTCCGGGGGTACATCGTTAACTTCTTCTAGATGCTTTGTTTTATCTTGTTTCTATCCTCGATCCTATCTTGAGAACCATAGGTAGAATCTTTTTGGATGTAAACATGTAATTGAAACATGTTATGATTGCGAAATGGTTGCAAGCGGTCGCAAGTGGTTGCTCGTGGATGCATAAATACACATTAGGCACTAGATCGGCTCAGACACATTTTCATGTTGCATATGCATAAATGTATTTATTCGTATATGGATGAAGTTTAGTGTGTTGTCATATGGATGTTGCATTTATATATGAATGGTTGTGCACTCATGTAGAATCATGAATAGGAAAATTTGCATACATAATGGATTCATGGCACTTACATGATTCGCATTAAGGAGGTCAACTGAATCAGTAGACCACCTGATTTTGCATTAGATAAGTACATATACACACACTTCACATATGATCATGAAGCATTAGAAGTCTCTTAAGGACAATGGACGCTCGTGTTTGATAAATGAGTAGATGGATGTTTGGATGTTAGGATGTACATTGTTCCTGAACTTGAAGATTTCGGGGACGAAATCCTTTTAAGTGGGGGAGAATGTAACACCCCGTGTATTCTATAACAGTGAAATTCACAAATTAAAGTATAATAAATTACAAATCAAAGAATTAAGGGAAATGGGATACGTCATTGCGTTCGTCTCGGAATTCTGCTTGAGATAGAGTCCGAGTTTGCGTAAAACGGACTCCGTATGAAGAAGATATGGCCTCCGGAAGTTTCAGAATTCAGTTTAAAATTCAAACAGACCAAAATAGCTCAGAAAAACCAATTCAAAATTCAAAATCGGGCCGGATTGGCTAGGGCGGGAATTTTCCCGCCCAAGGCACCCAGGTCGACTGGGTAGTCGACCTGGGGCTACCCAGGTCGACTGGGTAGTCGACCTGGGTCTCCCGTGTCGACTGCCAAGTCGACACGGTGTCGACTGGCGTGTCGACCTGGCCCCTGAGCCAGGTCGAACCCAGCCCCCCCCCCCCCGGCTGGCCTGGTTTATGTTTGGTCGATTTTCTGAGCCTTGCCTTGTCACTATGGCCAGGTGTCAGCTCCTGGTTGGTCCCTCCTTCAAACGAACGGCTATTATTAAACCAAGCTCCATCGACGGTCCTAATCAATTCACAAACACTATAAAAAGACCCTAAGACCTAGCCTAAATCATACTATTTCATTTTAGCCTCATGCAGCCTCCATTAAACCTAGAACTCTTAATTAAAAATACAACGAAAAAAAAATAGAAGACGAAGGACGATTCTTGAAGGCTACAACTAGAAGCTGCAACAACTACGACGCTTTAGACAACGGATTAGGGGCTATTTGATTTGAAATTTTGATTTGGATTACTTGCTTCATATTGTAAGTTCTATGTCACTTTTTAGGCAAATTCTAAAATGACATGGACATGCTATGAATTGAAACCGGATTTAGGAACTATTATTAATCCATGTTTATATTGTTTAACTTTGAATCATAATTTGGGAATATTGCTATGTAAATGTTGTAAGTTAAACATATCATGATTTTGATGTTGTTATGAATCACTTGGGCTTAATTGTATGGCAAGTTGGACTAATACATGTCCATGGAATCACTATGTTTATTGAAATCTTTATGTTGATTAAACCGTGCCTATGATGCTAATTAAACCATGTCTATGATGATGATGGAACTATGCCTGTGATGTTAATATACCTGTCATGTTAATGACAAATTGGGAATTGCTAGGTTATGATGAAAAGTTGGAATCATTATGTTTATAATGCTAGATGAGAATCATTATGTTAAAAATGCTAAATTGGAATCCACTATGCCTATTAGAATTACCATGCCTTTAATGTTTCATGTTTGTAATAAAATTATTATTATGCCCACAATGATTATTTTGCCTATGATGTAAAGTTGAAATCATCATGTTAAACTAAGTTGGAACCATTACTATGCCAAGTTATCATCATGCTAGTATTGAAACCATGTGATATGTTACAGCCTGTTTATTATGCAAGTGATGTTGGAATTGTCACATATGCCTATCACATGTTTGGTGTTATTCCCCTTTATCTCTTGAATTGTTTATGCTTGTGAACGAAGTACGTTTATATACGTTGGGGATACGATTGGGTAGAATAGGTAAAACTTGAATTGATTATAATCATAAACCGTGAAATTTGGCATAAGTAGAACATGAAATATGGCACGAAAACTTGACTTGAACATGCCATAACTTGGCTTGAAACATGCCTTAGTTGGGCACGAAGTTGACATATGAACATGCTATGGAAATAGCACGAATCTGATAAGAACATGGGCATGACTTTAGAAAACAAGAAAGTGGCCAACTAGAGGTTGGGTTGAGTTTGTAGTGTAAATCTGCCCGGAACCGCCTGGCAAATCCAGTTGCTACAAACAATAGGATCCAATGTGGGTAGTTGGTCACATCGCGCTTGGAAACCGAGGTTGGGTTGAGTTCGTAGCGTAAACCTGCCCGGAACCGCCCGGCAAATCCAGTGGCTACGAACAATAGGATCCAATGTGAGTGGTTCGGTGCATTAGCGAATCAATTAATGCCAATTAGGGTTAAGTCATGAACATGAAAAGACAACTTAACCAACTTGAACACGATTTGTAGGGCTAAGTCATGGACTTGAAACGACAACACTTAGCCAACTTGACATGACACGTAGGCGGGTTAAGTCGCGAATTTAAATGACATACTTAACCAGCTTGACATGACTAGACTGGAAAAGGATTAAGTCACGAATTACATGACTTAATCGGTTAGGCGGGTTAGGTCATGAATTACATGACCTAATCTGTTAGGCGAAACCCTAGACACGACCCTTTTCAGCAGTAACCCCCTAGATGTATCAAGGTACCCTGGGGCTAGGCCGGGTGGGGCACGATTACTGGGATGATTGTAAGAGGTGAACGACGGCAGTTGGGTACGCCAGTGTAGGTTCGGTGGACTACGGTCGTTCACGTATTCCGGGGCAGGCACTGGGTATCCGTAGATTTATCAGTGCATCTTGAATCGTGTCAGGGGTTGACACCTAGGGATGATACACCCGAAGGTGGACCCAGCACAGGTGACTAAATTCGTGATTAGCCGTATGACACGGACACTTGACGAGCTAGAACTTGTAGGGAGCCGATCGACTAGATAAGCGCTCCGAAGGACCCCGTACTTGGGTCAGACCCCGTTTCAGGGTCATTTCATGATATTGGGCCGTGGGATTTATTTCGTGATTAACTTGTGACATGAGCTTAGTATACTAGTACAGTCGATGCAATGAATCTTGAACATGTGATGCTTTATTTGACTTGTCTTGACTCATCATGATCACCTTAGTCTATCTTGTCCACCTTGACACCATTCTTAAGTTTAGTTCCAGTTCATACATGACATGTTGTTTTAACCGTTTTTACACTGAAAGTCACTAGGACTTACTCAGTCTTTATGACTGACCCTTTTCCTTTCGCCTCTTTTTCTTTCGTTTTCCCCCCTCAAGTTCTCAGGGAGGAAACACTAGCTCTTAGCCTGATATCACTTGCTTTGGCTCAGCATGTACGGTTTGCTATGGCTGCTTCTTTTTACTACACTTGGGGAACAAGCTGGTTTTCTGTTTTAAGTTATTACTTCTTTGGCTATTATTACAAGACAGTTGTACTGAAGTTGTTATTTGAAATGTTTGTAAGAAACATGGTTTACTTTGGAATAAAATGAAGTTCTGTTTAGCACATAAATTCTTCTGCTGTTTACTTAATTATTTATTTATGTACTGTCTTGTGATAATTCTGTGATGTTATCTCGATAATACCTCCCCAAAACTAGTGCATTCCCTTTGTGAGTGACCCTAGCGGAGGTGGGGTGTTACAAGTTCGTACTCATATCCTTGGATCAGAAATCAAGAAGCTACGTAATAAGGAAATCAGATTAGCTAAAGTGCAATGCAGAGAAGACCATGAAGATGCAATGTGGGAAACAAAAGAAAGAATTCACGCTTCTTATCCTTTTCTTTTTGAGAGTACATTCTTGACTTCTTTTCCAAGCTTTTACTTTGCATTTGCTTCTATCTTTCCAGTTTATTTATATCGTTCGAACCTTTCAATCCTTATGTAGAATCCAATGGTTGAAAATACGTGTTTGAAACATGTTATGATTGATGGTTGAAAGTGGATGCAAGTGTTTGTTAGTGGTTGCTTATGGATGCATATACACACACTAGGCACCAGATCGGCTCAATCACTTAAATATTGTATATGATGTGTGTGTGTGTGTGTCTGTTTTAGATTTCCTATGAACGGAAATGGATGTATCATCATATGGATATTGCATTTTGATGAATGATTGTGCAAACATATAGAGTTTACACGTAATATTAAGATTATTTGCATACATTTCTGGACTCATGGCGCAAACATTTATTGCATTAAGGAGGTCAACTGAATCAGTCCGCTGCCTGATTTTCGCATTAATGTAAGAACATATACACACAACACTTTGCATAAGTTCATACAAGCATTAGGAGTCTCTTAAGGACAGTGGACGCCTATGGATAATGGATGAGTAGATGGTTGTAAATGGATGCTAGGATAGTAAAATTCTTCTAGACTTGGAGGTTTCGGGGAAGAAATCCTTTAAGTAGGGGAGAATGTAACACCCCAAAATATAATACACCATAAACATGCTTAAAGATTATAAATTGGGAATAACTTAATTTAATATTCAGAATTAAGTAAAATTGGCAATTTCGTTGCATTCGTCATGGAATTATGGTTCAAATAGGCCCCAAGTTTTCCTAAAACGGATAATGTATGAAGAAGTTATAAGCTCTATAAGTTTGTATACACATAAGGAGATTATGTATGAATATAAATAAATTCCAGAAAAATAAAAAACGAGGCAAGCGGGAACAGGCAGGAATAAGACCCATTATGAGATGACCCACACTGGCCTGGGTTGACCCAAGCGGGTTGGGTCGACCCAGAGGTAGGTGCACTACTACAAAAGTGGGCATATTCGACACTAATTTGTGTTCGTTGCATGAAAAGTGTGGCGAAAGCTATGCTTTCTTTGATCTTCTGCAACAACATTCATATGTTGTTGCGCAAGATATGAATGTAGTGTTGAGGTGGAAATTTTAGTACTCTGACGTGCAACACCAGTTCAAAGCGTAGCTTTACAAAAATACAATCCATGTCAAGATCCGTGTTATCAAAATAAGCAAATAAATCACCGTAGATGCATGATTAATCCAACGGTTCAAATCAATCTCTACTTCCTATCTAAAACATTACTCTATCATCCAATCTGTGAAAGCCACCTCATTGCATTATGTGAAATTTTAGCACCATGTTTCCAAATTCACGAAATACCAATCTTTCTTCTTCTCTGACATTTTCTCTTCACTTTCCCCTTTATTGAACAAAATTTAATCTGAAATTCACCAAAATTTAAACCAAAATTCAAACCTAATTTCTGCTACTCTTTCACTTTTCCAATTCGATTTCATCAAGCATGTAGATTTCACCGACCAAGAAGAGACGCTTATTATTCATCTTCCCCAGGTGTTCTTCTGGTACCCTGCTGCATCCCGCTTTTACTTGGATAATAAAAAGAACCTAACTCACCTCTAATCTCACTCATCTCCTCTTTCATTTATCTAAGGCCAAAAACCTTTTTCCCCAAAATCACTTTCAATCCTCTTCCTCTAAACGAAATTTCTTTCCTCTCATCTTTGCCACCCATTAGAGCCACCAACGTCGAGCCACCAGTCCGCCTCCGTTCCCCTCTTTAGATCCTCGTCGATCAACCTGGAAGTCGTGCCTTCCTTTTGTTGGGCTGGAACTTGGGAAATGTTTTGTCATGTTCATCTTCGCTTAAAACCAGTAAAGGTGATTTTTTTCCTCATGGTTACTTTGTTTCAAGTATCATTTACAAGCGGCTTTATGGTTTACACATCAATCTAGTATTGATTCCAGTTCTTCTAGTTTGCATTTATGCGTACCATTTTTATTTTTGGCACTGGATTGTGGAAGGAAATTTGTTCAGAGAATTTGGGGGAGTGTTCAAGTCTTATGCTGATTTTGTGAGTTGGGGATAAGGCATGCAAGATTTTGATCCAAGTTTTCTACTCGCATAACTGTGAGGTAAGGTCCTAGCAACTAATTCGATTTTACAATTCGGAGTTTTCTAGTTTATCTTTCTAGAGTGTTTCAGTATACCATCCATTTGGGAATATTGATATTGGCGAAACCATATGGAATTCAAAGTCATAAGCCATTACTGTTGAAGTTAAATTAATGAATTGGGGTTAAATGAAATATTTGCAATTAAGGGGTTCCATTTGTCATTGTTGATTTTGGTTACAGGTTTTCGTTTCCTACATTTTATCCTACATTTTACTGTGTGTAATACCATTTGGCACTGTGTTTCATAGACTCATTTTCAGTATAAAGATAATCCCATTAAATGAAAGAACATTTGATTTTGCTGCCTGTTATGAGGTTTTTTCATAGCAACTCTAGTTTTATTTCCAAACTATGCGATGACGAACTGGTTCTATTACCGATTTTTAATTCAGTGTACCAAATTATGTTTTGGAAAATAGGACTAGGGTCTGTTCTGCAGATGATCAATGTTTTATAGTCTAATTAGTTCTTAATGCTACTTCCTATTCGGTTCTAATTCCAAATTCTTCCGATCTTTGAGGAGATACATAGGGTATCCATAATAAGACTTGGTCCATTCAACATTAAAAAAATCAAGTTCATTTGGGTCATTTAAACTCTTTTTATTTATAAAGTTTAGAATGCTTTCGAATCACGATACGAAGAAACACTTTCCTAAATTCCATGGAATGATTGGTTGGGTATATGGGGATATAGGATTTTGGTACAGGTGATTTGCTCTCAACTTACATGGCTTAGCTTTTTTTCTCAGGGTAACACAAGTTTGTTTTGGATAGCTGATTCATCAAGGTATTATAGTCACATCATGCCGACGAGGTATATGCTTGATGTAGATTTGAAGGATGTTGCCACTCTTGATGCTCTACTGACGAAGGATAAGAAAGTTGAAGCTTGCAAGGAGGTGAAGAAGCGCTTCAAAGAGAGGTTCAAGACTGGAAAGAACATGTGGTTTTTTACAAAGTTGAGATTTTAAATGTTTTATCAATTAATGCTTAGTATTTGTGGTATGTAGAATTGGTATGGTATGTAGAATATTTTTGACGGTTTGAATATGATGATGAATGTTTTGGATGAGTTTATTCTACGTACAAAATTAGTATTGGAATTTTTTTAAATAAAGCGTTGCATTTGCCTTCTTCTGCTGTTGCATTTGCTTTTTTCTGATATTGCATTTCAAGATAATGGTGTTGCATTACATAATATAGTGGTGTTGCATTACATAAAATATTATTAATTCCACATGGCACGTGGACCCCACAGCTGTGGTGGCGTATGACACGTGAGCAGTTGATGTGGATAGCTGACGTGGCGTGTGACACGTAGACGGCTTACGTGGAAAGCTGACGTGGCTCCACTATAGTGACCTGGCATCCACGCTCTAACTAATGCTTAAGACAACGCTGATTAGTATTGCATTACGTGTAAAAAGTGTTGCATTACGGCTATAATGCAACATTTCTTTCCATGGCAGTAGATGGGCAAAAGTGTTGCCTTAGAGGGCTAATGCAATGGCCGCGGATGCCACAACCCCCCCCCCCTCTCGTGTTGCCTATTTGAAAAAATGGCCTACGACAACGCTCTTTTGATCTACGGCCACAGAAAAATAGTGTCGAATATGCCCACTTTTGTAGTAGTGGTAGGTCGACGCATCCCTTATCCGGCAGATTCTGAACGTGAATCTGGACTGTTTTTTGCACTACATTCATTGCTGACTCATCATGACTTGTATGTTTTGGATTTAAAACCTAAAATCTAAAAGTTGAGATTGACTTTGTGACTCTATAAATAGATGGCTTCTCCTATTCCCAATTCAAAAAAATTCATCATTTCTTCTTCTGCCTCCATGAAATTATTCTGAAAATTATAAACATATAAAGGGGAATGCTGCTAAAGATTGGATCAAACAGAGACAATATCAAGAATTGTATACACACAACTTGTGTTGGACTTGGAATTTTCAACAGCATATAAATTTATCTTCAACAAGATTCACTGCGAGTTTGCGTTATATACAGATCTGATTTCTTAGACTTTGAACTTGCCAGTTAAATGAAAGTGGTTACGATCTACAGTGTTAGTAAAATAAATGGTATACCTCTTTTCACTGTTAATCACCTACGCCGTTAGAATCAGTTATATATATGCCTGTGTTGTTGTCTAAATAAAAGTTAAATGTATCTATCTTCCTTTTTCCCATTTTCTATGTTCTATTTTTATTTCCAGTCTTGCCTATATGCCCACGTGATTTGGTTCTATTCTTCTTCCTCTGTTTTCCTTTTTTTATTTTCCACCAAGCTCAGGCTTTTGGAAGCCTAGGTTTTACCCGTTTAGAGTGTGCGTACAATTGGGGCAATAATGAATAATATAAAGGAGGAATTTAGGCATGTTATTAACTTGGATTGATTGACTATAATTTGGAAAAAAGAATAAATATACACATATTTAGACCTTCTTAAACTGGTAGAAAAATGGGTAATGTGTATATACTTGTTGTAAATGAACATTATGCATAAACCTGTAACTTGGGAATGTAGTTGATGAATAGTATGCATATGAATTGGACATATTAAATTTCACTTAAAATGGACATTAAGTAAGTGACACGTTAAGAGTAGGGCAAGCACAAGATGTAGATGAATAAACCGAAATTTTGCGGGAATTCTATACATCTAGGCAGGTGTTTTGGGATATGGTTGTACACGCATAAATGTAATATTACAACCAAGCTTATAGTAAACCTAAACCTGCTAGGTTAAACATAAATATTAATAAGTTAAGAGGTCCCTCGTTCTTACTGTTGTATCGGGTTTTGGGGACCTTTATATCTTAATTTTGGGGGCATAATCTTGGGGGGTTTGGCTTGTGTCAATCTGTCGTTTGGTACCATTGTCAGTTAGTATCACGGTAGGTATCTTATTAATAGGAGTCCCGCACTAGGTAGGGCCCAGGGCACGCTTTACCGAACTGGATGGTAAGAGATTCACATAGGGGTGGGTACGGGTGCGTTCCGATGGGGTCATAAGCATGCATGAGTCCGACTAGGGAAGATAAGACGTTATAACATTAGTAAATAGGTCTATGTTATATAGTTGTTGGGTTTGAGAGTGATACACCTGACTGCCAAGGTTGACACAGGGTATTTACGTAGTAGAGAGACGATCGTATGGGTTGTAATTAGGGTACACCTAATCCTGATGTTATATAACTAGGTTAACACCTAATCCTATTGTGTAATTATAGTACGTCTAATCCTGCTGTTTATTTCTACTATTAATTCTGTTGTTAACCCTACTGATTTGTAATTAGGCAAAGAAACTAATCCTGCTGAACATGTTATACTAGTATTGGTGCAGGCATACCTGTTTTAGGATATAAATGTGAAGAATTACTTGATCATAGTTTATTCCTGCTATTCATGTCCAACATGTTATTTTGTTAGGTTTATTTGTTGCCTTATACGACACTATATCTTTCTCGTCCAGTCTTATTTACCTGTCTTGGCATTTCTATTTTATGCATATTTGTAAATCACTGGAACTCGCCAGACTTTATGTCTAATCTTTTTTCTTCTTTTTTCCCCCCAGGTTCCTAGAATGGAAGCACTTAGTAGTGACTAGGATTTCTCTTTCAGCTTGGACTTGACTTGGATTTCTAAGATGTATCGTTTTGACTTGCTCTGTACTTTAGTACGGCTTATAGTGGGGGATATGATTTTATGTACTCTGATATTTTATTCATGAGATGCTTTGTGAGACAAATTTGAGTAGTTAGAACTGGTTTTAATGCACTTGTGAAACTATGCTTTATTCCTTTTATATTAAAGTTTAAAATTTTCCGCTACTTATTTTATCTGTCTTGGAAATATCCGTAATGATTACTTACTGCGCTTCACAGATCTTAATGCATTCTCTTACGAGTGACAATAACGGACATGGGATGACACAGATATAACTAAACTACTATGATATATTCGACACTTAATAATTAATTGTAAATAATAATTCATTAATATCGACTATTAAAAATTAAAAACCAGTATAAATCAATAATCAAGAAAGTATTTAGAAATCCATAATAATAAGCAGTATTAACAGTTAAGAACTAACAGTAGTGTTCACTATTTTGGTAGTTTAAAGAATAAAATTATGAAATTTCTAAAATAAATTTAACATCAGTAAAACTTACATACAAAATTTAGAAAATATTCCAAATTTCATGGAATCCGAAAATAGTAAAAGAAAAATAAAATAAAATTCAAACATTACGTTTATTACTTTCATAGGCCTCAAGTTTACTTTTGAAACTATTTTCTTTGACGTATTCAAATACAAGTGTTTTTATAACTTACACAATTACGATTTTTTGGGCAAGACCAACCAGTTTATACAGTGATCCGTAACACTATTATTATTACAAAAAATAATGATTACATAATAATACATGATGTAGGTACATCGCCTAACTAATATAGACATTGTCTAAGGCAAGTTACATACCAATTTATACTATGCGCAGGGAGATAACCACAAGCTATTACATAGAATGTAAGAGTTGTAAAATATACAACACCAATTAACACAACATTCAAAGACAATGTGAAGAAGCTTACAACAGATGGCTGCTAAGCAGTCTTAATTTCCAAACAACTAACAACAAGGGAAACTATCTCTAGAACCACAACTAATGCTTGACACAGAAAAGACCAAATCACTTTCGAAGGCTGCAGGCAATCCTATTCACCACTAGAACTGGAGGCTAACAGTAGTGGAAGCTGACAGCAGAAAAAAAAAACCTGGCACCTCTGTTAGTAGTTGTAGCTTTGATACCACTTGTTAGTAGTTGTAGTGGTGGGAAAATAGTTGAATAGTTGAAATAGTTGAAAAATGAAGAAAAGATTTTGTAATGGAAGAATTTTATTGATGTGAAGATTTTTTTTTTTGCTACACCCTTACAATGTGCTCATTCTCATATTTATAGACACTTTGTTACGATTATTTATTATTAGAGTTCTCTAGAAAGAACATTCTACCCTCATCAAGTAAGCACCTTATTGTTTATCATTAGAGTTCTCTAGAGAGAACATTCTATGTTCATTAAGTAATACATTTAATAATATTCAAGGCAAATTACAAGTTTCTTTAGTACTCTAGAAATTTGCAGCAAGTTCAATAACCTCAAACATAATACCACAAAACTGGCAGTCACATTAGAAATTCACGTGCCTAACCAGAGCAAGAATGACAATCTGTGGTAGAATAACAACAATGATATAGAAGAACTTAGTACAAATATTTCATAAACTGGATGACAGAACCCACAAACTAATACCCTTCAACAACGCTCAATAGAATTACTTCGCTTACCACGGGGCAAGCCACAGACAAGAAGATCACGCAACAGCAATAACCTGACAAAACTCACGTATCCACTCCATCCAAGCTTCTACTAAAGAGCAGGATGCCAAACAATGACCCAGCAAAAGCCACAACCAAAATAAAAGATCACCATCTCTCGCTCACCAATAAACAAAGCAAGACTGAGTAGCACCACTTACTACACAAAACAAGACAAGTCGAAATCCCCTAGCACATAGACTCCATCCAAACCCGAGCAAATCATGCTAATGCTAACCATTCACAAACAGAAACAATCTCATAATCGCCAATACTAGAAACCTAGAAAAGTTAGAGGCTTACCAACACATCGTAAACACAACCCACAACTAAAGGGCAGCCATTCGGTGAGCTCCAAGCTAAAGGGGAACAGGCGAAGCGATCAGAGTAGTCACTGGGGATCGTGATCAGAATCAAAAGCTTACCAAGGAAATGCATGATCCGGTTCAGGGAGCCACCACGAGTTGGATCTGAGAAAGGAGAAAGTCGAGCTGACAAAATTAAAAGTGAAACGAAGAAAAAAAAGTGCGTAATGAATGAAGCTAGAGTTCGGGAAAAAGGGGTTTAGATCCACACTAACAACTGGTAAGGGATTAAGAAAGGGGATTGTTAATGACACCCCGTTTTTGGTTAAGGGGTGTCACGAAAATCACTTTTTAAAATTTTGTTAAGGGGCGTACACTACACGCTAGACACCCCTTAACAATTCGCAATAATAAGACCAAAATACCCTTAATCTGAAAACGATATACTCTTACCCTTTTCGTTGTTTGTTAAAGGCTCTTATAAAGATAGAAAAAATGGTCTAATGAAACCGTTTTTATTAAATAAAAACGGTATACTCTTACCGTTTTTACAGGGTTATTTTTGTCCTATAAAAGTTTGCCTGATGTTGCCCCTTAACAAATTTTCCACCGTCGGTTTCCCCTTAACAAAATGACACCCCTTAACCGAATCGGGCGTGTCATTAACAATCCCCTTAAGAAATTAGTAGGAAGATAAGGCGTGGATGAAATTAAATGTTACGAGGACGGTCCATCTATCAACACCCTTTGTTAACACCGCATTTGTTGCTCTTCATTCCCTAGTAAAAATTTTAGAATTTTATTTTCAATTATATTCTTTAAAAATAAATAACTTATTTAATATGCTTATTTATCTTCCATTTCCATTTCACATCTTTACCTGCTAAAATTGTTATGATTCATGAACACTAAAACAAACGAGACAAGAAATTTCACAGATGATGTACGGTAAAAACAAATATGGTTCTTTTAGTCTATTCAAGAATAATAATTTGAAAATGCAAGTTTTTTTTTGTTTTAGCACAAAGAACAATTAAATTTATAACACATACACTAATTAGGCTTAATAGGGTGCAATGCTGCGTTTGAACAATAGGATTTGGAAATTCCGAAGTGTACGTTTTTTTAAATAAAATCAATATCAATTATATGCACATCTACATTAAAATGAAAGCGCTGCATTGAAGATTGCTTTATTTAAATATGTTTTTTTAATACGTCGATCACCCTATTTTCTCGCATCCATTGCTATATTTTTCGAAGTTGAAAAGGTTTGGGAGGTAGAGCATCAAGTTATACGGAGAATGAGAGAAAAGAAAAAGGAAAAGAAAAAATCAATGTGAATAAGAATGGAGGGTTATATTTGGAATACATGGGGTGCGAAGAGAAATAAATGGGGTGTGTGTTATTTTTTAATTATTCGGGGGTGAAGAGTAAATCCTGGGATGGCGATAGACGGACCCTTACGAGGAAAGGCGATGAGCAGAGAGAAAAAAAGGATATTACAAAAAATGTGGAGGGTGATTACCAATCTCCATAATGAATAAAAAACACTAATTATCTATTTCTTTTACTATTAAATTTTAGATTTTTTGCAACACATAAATATACTAGTTTTTTTTCTCTTAATGAAATTTTTTGTTTCAATGTGCAATTTTTTTGGCATATGCATGGAGAATTTTGGCGCAACTCAAAACCAATTTTGGCTTAAAGCCATATCTAGGGACTGTACAAAGTATGAGTCTGGTCGGGTTAGACCAAATGCTTCACGTAACCTGGATAAGTATGGGTTAATGGTCTTTCAACCTTATATGAGATTGCATAAGGTTTGGGTTGAAGTGTATGTTAGGTCGGTTTGTGGGGTTGGGTTGTGTTATACAAGTTTAATACAAATCGAAAATATAAACAAAAAAATATAATGTTTAATATCCAATTCGAAATATCGTACTTTTGTAAGCATAATACATTAAATATAGTTGATTCACTATAAAACATATTTTATTAGAATTTCATTATAAAGATACATAACATGAAATTAATTTACTGCATATTGGAGTAAGAATCTCATTTTAAAATACATTAAAAAAAATTTGAAAATCTCTTAGTCAATTTTATTTAGACCGATGTGGAATATTTTATTTGTATATATATTTTAGAATACATAAGCATTTTTCTTCATTTTAACCATTTCAATGTTAAATAGGGTGATATCAAATCATTTTTTATCTGAGGTTGGGTTGTGTTAAATTACGCGTGGGTTGAAAAAAATATCCTAACCGGCATGATGTAGTATAGATTACAAACTTTAATACATATTTGACCGAAACTAGGAACGGTAGGGTTGGATTTATGTGGGCTTGATTAAGTTGATGGTTCGGTTTTGGTCAAGTATGGGTTATATGTACAGGGGCAGATCTGCATGTTATTGAGGTGGGGCAGCGATCCTATCTGGATTTTGTAATATCATGCTAAATTTTTGATAAAATATGACCATATCCTATATGAATTTAGTTCCGGGCCCTACCTGACATTATTTGCATGCCATTTTGACTAAATAATATGCTTTCTTTTCAACCTTCCATAGCTCATTGTGTTCTTTTCCCATGAGAACTTCAATCTGTGTTGTATATTTCATCTTATGTATAGAAAATATGTAAGCTTTTTTTTCCTACTTTGATAAATAAAAAAGTTGCTTAGATATATGCCCTATCTCAACAACGATGTTGGCTCCACCACTGTGTGTGTACCTTAACCATATCACTAGTCCCATGTCACATCATTTTCATTTCTCCTTGTCATGATCAACTCCTTTGTCATCAAAGTTCATGTGCCTTAAATCCTCAACGGAGTCCAAATATCTATTATAAGTGTTGTCCCCATTATTTAAAATTTTATTCAATTAATGAACGTTGTGACTAACAGAGAAAACAAGGACAAAAGGGAGGAATCGAACCCCTCTTTCTCAAATCCCTTCCCTCTTGACCTAACCCACACTCCACTCTCATTCTGCTCAATCCCTCGCTTACTTCACCACATTGTTGCAGCTTTTGTCGATTGTCTCATTTTCGAAATCTCTTAAATTGCATTATATATTCAGCTAGACTAATTTTAAATCCCTACTCCATTTCTAATTTTTCTTGTTTTTTCTTGCACTAAAACAATTAAAGCAGGTATATAAAACTCGATAGCCCATATTAATGTTGTCACTGAATATCAATATTTTTATGAATGAATATTCAGAGGGGATTTGGCATATGCATCCTTGAAGTTGATTCTCCAAAATCTAAAGAATACATCAACTAGACCCGACGCTCGATGTGACGCCACACCCCTAAACTCACACTAAAAAAGAGTATTACTAGGCAATACCATATTCTAGTGCAGAGAACAGGGTTGGTTAGGAGCGACCACCCGTGAGCCTTTTATTAAATAAGTGTCAAATACATCGATTTGAGCTCTTTTTTTTTTCTTGCCTCAACTGGATCGGCATACCCGAACCCAGTTTAATACAAAACTATAGTGGCTAAGTGTCTATTCTGAACAAAATATAACAACATCACATAATATTGATCACAGAACAACAAACACATCCATATATAGATATATATCAGAAGTGTAATACATAGTGATACATGAGTATGTGGTTATATGGATTGCATATATACATCAAGTCCTAAATAAAAGTATTTTTACATCAAAGTTATGCAAATAGCCTACAAAAAACATGCCTAGGCATATCGAAAAGCCGATAATAAATTCTATAGCGGAAGCAAGCAAAAAAGGTTCCAACAAGAGATTCTATCCTGAAACAACTCGATCTAACATAAGTATATAAAATACACGGGTTAATCTACCTTAAACACTATGAGTAAAATATGATAGGTGAAGAGTAATATCACATAATGGTAATAATTCTCAATAGAGAAGTAACAACGTAGGCTCATACGAAATGGTATACACGAGATGAATTCAACTAAGTTAACAGTTAAAAGTCTCATGTATAAGGAGATAAATAGAAAGGAACAGAATATCCCAGAAGTCTTGATATATATTGAACTCAATTAAAAGTTCATCACATAGAAATGTAATCACCACATAGAATTACTTACCACACGAAGTGAAATCGCTAATAAATCGTTATATAGATCATGGGTTATGCACATAAAAACCATACAAAAATGATGAAAATATTTAAAAATCATAAATTCTAGAAATCAAGAAATATTGAAGTCTAGAAAATATCACATAGAAATGAAATCATCACACAATAATGGATCCGTAAGTTGGCGAGTCTAAGCAATGTCTGCATGTGCATCACAGAGATGGTTAAAGCCTGCAAAGTACTACATTCACACAAATTTGGTGCCTCATAAAGACTCATACATATTTGGGCATGCATGTAAATGACCAAAAAGTTCTAGCAACTCACATAGATGAATTTAAGCTCCACATAGAATATATCATCAACTCTTAGATAGTATTTTGCCTAGTGATAATAGGACGTCACATACCATAAGTTATCACTTATCGGTTTACTGCAAGCCAGTCGGTTCCACATAGAAATAGCTTCAATTGAACAAGTCTAGGGTTAATTGATATTATAAACCTATATGTGACATACCACACGGTTTACTATATCATTCAAGTCACTTCTTCATTATCTTGAAGAATGCAAAAATGTGTAGTTTTATATAGAAAATATATATAGTTCGAGGAAATAAGTTTACAACGATTTTCAAAAATAATTTATAAATTATTTCTTTAAAAATCACTTTATACAAATAATACTTATATAATTAATAGCTTTGAAATGATTACCACATTATAAATCGATTTTTGTAAAAAATTATCCTAAAAGATAGTTTTGTATAAAATCTCTTTCGAAAATGACTCACAAAAAACGTGTACAGAATAGGTAGGAATCAATGAAAATTCCATGAAATCAACATATGAAAAGTCACATGAAAACTTGTTAATCTAAAGTATATATCAACGTTAATATAAGTGTAACAACCCGTAAAATGCGAGCCAGTTTGAAATTTTTATTTTGGCAATTTTAGCGAATTTTGATTATTTAAAATGAATTATTTTAAATAATATCGACGAGAAATTTATTTTGAATATATTAGAACGTATATATTATACGCGTCGTCGTTAGAATATAAATATTTATATATAATTATAAATAGAATTGAAAATGGCGCGGTAGTTCGATAATTCGATTTCAAAATTCAATTGAATGTACCGGGTGCAAAACAATCCGGAATTTAGTGAAACCAAAAACATTGGAATCTAATTGATAGTATCTTTCTAACGAATCCGAATAATCAAAATTTCATAGTGGGAATCAAAAGATATGTCCAGTTGAAAATTCTGAATAGTCGCTATGGAATTCAGGCCCTTAAAAATGGACATTTTGCAAACGACCTCGGATTTCGACGAAACCAGTTTTGTTGGGTCCGTGATGTAAGATTATTGCTAGATTCCAAATTTCATAATTTTTCAAATCAATATGTGAGCGTGGCAAAGGAAAACGCGTTTGACCAGTTTCAGTTGATTTTAATCGACTGGAAATTGGTCATTTTTCAAACGGTCTCAGAATTCGACGAAACTAGTTTTGTTAGGACCGTATCGTCAATACGAAGCTAGAAAATATTTTTCGAGAATTTATAGAGTTAGTATGTGACCCCGGTAATTTGAAATGTACGTTTAAAATTCAATATAGAGATTTAAATGTAAATTTAACGGAAACTGATTCAAACGTCCGAATCAACCTATGATACATAACCCATTGTGTTCAGAATGGGGGTGAAACGCTATAGACGACAGGCGGTGGGCCTCGTTTCGAGGTCATGGATAAAAGTCAACCTTTTTGAATAAATAAATAATTAAATAAAAAAAAATATAACTCCCCTCCTTTTCTTCTGCTTGGCCCCCCCAGTATTTCATTACCGATTTCATGTATAAAAAAAAAAGATAAGGGAAACCTAAATCGAATCATCGCCGCCGCCAGAACCCTCGAAGCCGCCCTCCGTTCAGCCTCCTCCCACCGAACGACAACCCGAAGCCGCCTCATCCCGAAGCAACGCCACCCCGTTCGAGCCCCGAAGCCATCGCTCCACCCTCCTGCTGCCGACATCGACGCCGCCCGCTCCAAGATGCCGTCGACAAACTGCGGAACCCCCCCCCCGTAAGCATTTCTTTTTATTTTATTATTTTATTCTTTTTTTTAAAAAAAAAGAATAAAACTGATTTGTTTTAAAAAAGTATAAAACTGTTTTTTTTATAGGTTTAGAAAACTGAAAATTATATAAAGTAAAAACTGATTTCGATTTTTAAAGAAAAAATTGATTTCGATTTTTAAAATAAAAACTGAATTGTTTTTTTTAAAAGAATAAAAACAGTTGATTTTTAAAAAAAGGTATAAAACTGATTTGATTTTTTTTAATGAGATAAAACTGATTTTAGAAAAAGATAAAAAAAACTGTTTTTAGAAAAAGATTAAAAACTGTTTTTTTTAAAAGAATAAAAACAGTTGATTTTTAAAAAAGGTTAAAACTGATTTTAATTTTAAGTTTAAGCAAAAGGTTTAAACTTTAAAAAGATCGGATTTGTAGAAGAGTAAAAATAATATTTTTATATATATATTGAAAGTCGAGATAAAAATCATACTTTTATATATTGAAAGTCGAGATAAAAATAATATTTTTATATATTGAAAGTCGAGTAAAAATTCGATTTTTATATATTGAACTTTGAAATAAAAATTCGATTTTTATATATTGAACTTTGAAATAAAAATTCGATTTTTATATATTGAACTTTGAAATAAAAATTCGATTTTTATATATTGAACTTTGAAATAAAAATTCGATTTTTATATATTGAACTTTGAAATAAAAATTCGATTTTTATATATTGAACTTTGAAATAAAAATTCGATTTTTATATATTGAACTTTGAAATAAAAATTCGATTTTTATATATTGAATAGCGAAATAAAAATTCGATTTTTATATATTGAATATCGAAGTAAAAATTTGATTTTTACGTATGTAGTGAAAGCAGCAACGAAGGTGACAAAAAGGCGAAACGACGAAGATCTCTACAATAGAAGTGCCGTGGAGCTAGGATAGCTATATGTGAGAATTTCTCACCTTTCAATTTATTTTTCTAGTTATATATATATATATATATATATATATACTAGGATACAGACGGTGCTTATTAGAAGCACCCGACACAATCGTCCACAGACCATGGACTTGTTTGTTTGGTTGTGTAGATTAGTTGGATTATTTGATTGAAATTGAATTGTGTGGTGAAATGAATTGATTTGATTGATGTGTGAATGGCGTGGGCCTTCACTAGACCGGGGATAAGGCTAGGCCTTGTCCCGTTTCTAGTATCGTGCCGTTATGCCGCCGAAATTTTCTAAAATATGTTAGAAAAATAAAAATATCATTTTATTGAATAAATGAATTGAATAGGAATTCATAGGTTGAAATAAAATGTTTTATCGTTAAAAATATAATTTTTAACGTGAATATGAAAATAGTGAAGTGAATAAATAAATATTCATTTACAAACCAGATGGTTTGTTTATGTACACCTATTTGAATGACATTGATTGGGACGATAAATTTTACACATCGCCCAACTGCACAAATAAAATATGTGTTTTATTGTTTGAAACCCCACACGGGTGTTAGGATGAAATATGCAGTTCACTCATCCTGATTGATTAAATATGTCGATCGATTGATTGACAGGCTGTTATAAGCGTTAGATATCTATATTTGATGCTTATACAGTGTAGTGCACTTTGGTTGATGGTTGATTATTTTTCAATGCTATTATATACATGTGTTGTATGAAAATCCATATAATTAACATTATATGGTAATTGATTGGGCCTCATTCCAATTTGAAAAATAAAGAATATTATAAAATAAAAGTTCATGTGTTGACAGTACTCATCCATTGAGATTGGTCATGTGTTGAACGAAATATTTTAGTAATAAAATTTACATCTTTATCGATATAAAATAAAGGTTCATGTGTTGACAGTACTCATCCATTGAGATTGGTCATGTGTTGAACGAAATATTTAGATAACAACTATTTTGAAAAAGAAGTATTCGAAATAGAATATTTGAAAATAGAAATTTATGAAGCCGTGTTGATTAGATTGACGCCATTTTGACGTGAACGATATTTATATCGATTTTATTCATCTTAAAAATGAATATTGAAAACTGATTTCGAAATCGAATATTTTGAATTGAATTGAAAACGATTTCGAAATGAAATGAATTGAAAACGAATTCAAATTGAATTGAAAACGATTTCGAAATGAAATGAATTGAAAACGATTTCGAAATGAAATGAATTGAAAACGAATTCAAATTGAATTGAAAACGATTTCGAAATGAAATAAATTGAAAACGAATTCAAATTGAATTGAAAACGATTTCGAAATGAAATGAATTGAAAACGAATTCAAATTGAATTGAAAACGATTTCGAAATGAAATGAATTGAAAACGAATTCAAATTGAATTGAAAACGATTTCGAAATGAAATGAATTGAAAACGAATTCAAATTGAATTGAAAACGATTTCGAAATGAAATGAATTGAAAACGAATTCAAATTGAATTGAAAACGATTTCGAAATGAAATGAATTGAAAACGAATTCAAATTGAATTGAAAACGATTTCGAAATGAAATGAATTGAAAACGAATTCAAATTGAATTGAAAACGATTTCGAAATGAAATGGATTGAAAACGAATTCAAATTGAATTGAAAACGATTTCGAAATGAAATGAATTGAAAACGAATTCAAATTAAATTGAAAACGATTTCGAAATGAAATGAATTGAAAACGAATTCAAATTGAATTGAAAACGATTTCGAAATGAATTGAATTGAAAACGAATGAAATGAATTGAAAACGAATTCAAATTGAATTGAAAACGATTTCGAAATGAAATGAATTGAAAACGAATTCAAATTGAATTGAAAACGAATTCAAATTGAATTGAAACCGATTTCGAAATGAATTGAATTGAAAACGATTTCGAAATGAATTGAATTGAAAACGATTTCGAAATGAATTGAATTGAAAACGATTTCGAAATGAATTGAATTGAAAACGATTTCGAAATGAATTGAATTGAAAACGATTTCGAAATGAATTGAATTGAAAACAAATTGAAATGAATTCAAATTGAATTGAAATTTGAATTGAATAGAAATGAATTTTGAAACGAATTTATAAAGAAGAATTCAATTTTGATTTGAATTGAAAAGGAAGTTGAAATTGCTTTTGAAACGAATTTAAAACTATTTATATAATTCGTTTTAAATAGGAATCGACGAAGTATATATTATATATATAATATAATGGCCTGAATAGAACGCGTCGCGCCGCGGCAGTTCGTGAATTTCGACCATTTATTTCAAACGGACATTGCGGGAGATCCGACCGTCGGATTCTCCTAAAACCGGAACCGTTGGGTTCGTATCGAAAAGAGCTTTCTAATGAATGTTAGAAATTTGAAATCTAACGGTTGGATTTGGAGATACGTCCAAATCAAATTTGAAAAAGGTCGCTGTAAGTGCAGTTCGATGGCCGTTAATGGAAATCGACTGTACGGGCCTTGATAAAATTATTAAAAATAGTAATAATTTGTGTAAAATCATAAGAAATGATTTGTGAAAGTTTGGGATGAAAAACTCCATATTTGAAAAGATAAAAATAGATTTTTATCGAAATGAACTAGTTTTGAACTAGAATTATAATTCTATTTATTTTTAAATAAATAAATTGAATTTGAAATGGTTTTGAAAATAACCAAAATTTCCAATGATTGCATTGGAGTGGATTTGAATCGAAATTGTCTTCGGAATATTTCGATGTTGGAATTCGTGATATTACAGGTGTTGTTATGGAAATTTGAAAGATATATATTTGTATCGTTATTTCCAATACGACATTTGTTAGTCGTAGAATTCGATATTGAATATAAGCCGATATATTTTCTATTCAGAGCCTTGTATTGAATATCGAATGTGATTTGGGTTTGTCGTGAATGGTGTCTTCACTAACACTGTTCTTGAACCCAGTTGAGAAAAGATTAAATCTTTTTATTTAGATTTAATGAAGTGTACCAATTAAATGATATTTAATTGGAATTGAATTGGTATTGATTTTTGGGTTTATCGTGAACAGTGTTTTAAATAACACTTGTTCTTTAACCCGATAATTAATGGAATGTGATTTTGGGTTTATCGTGAATCGTGTTTTAAATGACACTGATTCTTAAACCCAGATAATGATTAAAACTAAGTGGAGTTTTAATGAATCTTTTAATTAGATTGAAAAGATCGAGAATGGAGTATCACCAGTTTTGCTCCAGGCGATAGTTAAATCTTTAATTAGATTTGAACGTGAAATTTAGAAACTAACTGTCGGTTAGCAAAGCAGAATGGTTTTCTGGATATTGATCTGATGTTGATTTCGGCCTTCGGGGTTAATATTTGGGGAATTATTCTCTTGATTAATTTACGGTTAGTGACTAATGAATTGGAATGAGGCGTATGTTGTGTTTGTGTAACACTTATTTAAAATATACGCGAGTTATTCAGAAAGACCGGGTTCATCCCATTCTGAATAACTGATACGACGATAAGTCGAAGATGAAGACGATGGTCGAAGACCGGAGGTCTTCACGTCGTTTGGGTGATAACTGATGATCTTGATTGGGCTGTACACCCAAGAAGATGGAAACAGTTAGTGATCGTCCAGACGTACTTGGAGATCGATGGATATGCGGGGTACTAGGTGCCTCCGGTTTCGTTCAGACCCAGAACGGACTTGTAAATGGACTGTGTGTCTGACATTGGATTTTAGTCCGTGTGATTGATCTCTATTAAATATATATCTGTTTGGCGGCGGAGAATTTATTCTCTTGCTTAACGCCCTTCTCTGAGACGTACGAGCTCAGGGGTTATATATTGATGGATATCAAACGCATGGAGTGAATTGCCTGTGTGGCATGCCTAAGTGGCAATTGATCGAGGCTTCTGTTGAAAAGCAAAGTCTTGTGGTGATGATCAAAGCATGGCCTTTGTGGCGTAGCTTTGTGTAACGTTTACTTCGCGTGTTTCACACCCGGTATGAACCAAAAACGGGAGACGGACCTCAGGGAGGGCATGCGTTTCCTTCTAGCTAAAAAGTGGCGTCAGTGGTTTTACACGCCCTGACGAGTTTGACTTATGTGGTTGTTGCTGTTGCGAGGCGCCTCGGATTGATCGGTCGTTCTCGAACCGATGGAGTCATTTGTTGGCTCATTGACACCCCAAAGGGTGGGGAAACGCAGTGTTCAGGCATTTTAATCCACATCGGTGGACCGGCCCTGTCGCTCCAAGGGT
Source organism: Allium sativum (assembly GCA_030737875.1). Taxonomy (NCBI): domain Eukaryota; kingdom Viridiplantae; phylum Streptophyta; class Magnoliopsida; order Asparagales; family Amaryllidaceae; genus Allium; species Allium sativum. Next base: position 353,037,039 of record CM060916.1, on the reverse strand, counting down.
CACTCGAGCTCTGATCCTGAGACACGGGCTAGAGCGTCTCGAATCGGTTGAGGACTATCTTTTGCCTCGGTTCATAGACGGAAATCCAATTTCCAAATACGTGACATTTGCGGTTTTAATTGTAAAACTAGTATGGCGACATGATATATGGTACCCATGCCGCCTATGATTGATACTTATGATTTGAAGTTGTTTTATACACTATGCACTTATAATAGTATCAAATGATTTGTTTTAAACGTATCAAGCATTCTTTGGCTGTTATAAGGGAAAACCCTATCCCCCGGCTTGCGTTGCATTGTGTGATAGGACCTGGGTCTTATAACAGCTTCATTTTTCTTTATTTAGCATTGCGCTGTTTGTTTTATGCACTGGTATTCTTGGGAGGAAACCCGTTCCGTGTTATACGGCGTGGTCCCTTGATTTACCTGACTTTAAGAATAAAGATTAATAACTGTTTTAGTTCTCACACCAGTCACATGACTGACCTGGAGTTTATTGTTTTAACCTAAACTCTGGGTGCCCTTATTTTGACACGGGCAGCTAGTAGTTTTGGTTTTGCAGATTTATATTCACAGGATCCTGGTTTACAGCTGGAATGATATCCGGAAAGCTTTGTATCCGTATATCTCTTCTAGTTGTGTATTGTATTATTTTCCGCTGCTATGTATTTGAATGTAATTTAAATCTCTGATATTTCTGTGTAATATTCATTTATACTCTGTATATTCTTGTAATCTGATGCATTGTTGTAATATACAATGAAATGTTCTTCTGTATGCGTTCTGTTGTGGTTTGTTCTCGAACTATCCGTCGCTTTCCTTTACGGGGAAGTTGCGGGTTTTCACAGTTGGTATCAGAGCTTTGGTTTACAAAGCAGAGAATAAGGCACATTAGAACCATACGAAAGAATTCATCAGATATTGGAGTAGTAATATCCAATGGGGATGACTCGTTAGAGATGGGATCAGTAGTATCCTAGAACGAGCGTGAAGAGTATATTTTTGAAAATGAAAACAATTTTTGTTTTGAAAATTTAAATCGATTATTCGTATTTGATTATCTATTTATATTGATGTGGACAATCCAGTATATATAGATTTTGCGTATACGTCTGATCCGCGTGTATTCGAAATTTGAATATACTGGATAGATATAGAATTACACTCTAATCGCCCGGAGACGATTTTGATGATGGAGCTCCATCATTAGAATTTATGTTCGAGTGACGAAAGTGGGCTTTCTATATATTTCCTATTGACTGGTGTGAGAACCAAAATTAGATAGGGCCTATTGTTGTGATTTGGCATCAAAAATCTGATTTTTGACTATATATCAAAGTTATGCATTTGAAACTCTAATCAACTAATTGATTGATGTTTGTGTTGTTTGTTTATTTGTTTGCTAATTTTTAGCCATTTAGCCTAACTGAATCACATATTGAATTATATTGAAAATCGGTCGCATTTGCTTGCATATACATATATATCATTGAACAGGTCATAGCAAGGAGGCTAGAGCCAGAGAATAAAATTTGTTTGCCCGACAAATAGGTACATGTTTACTACATAATTTCCTGTTTTGTTTGGGTGATGATGATTTTGTGAGCCTATTGGCTAGCCGCTTGGCTTTTTCTTTTTCTTTTTGAGATCTGAAGGACCGGGGAAGCTATTTGAAATTCCCCGATGCTCCCATTGCAGGGGAGGTTATGGCGAAATTTTTAGAAAATTTAGGGTGTTAGCCAAATTTTTGAAATTTTAAAAAATTCTCAGAAACTGAAAAGTTAGAGAATGGAAGCCAGACCGAACGTAGAGTTGACGAATCAAACCACTTTCGACTTTGTTCCTTTTCGGGGACGAAAAGTTTTAAGTGGGGGAGATTGTAACAACCCGTAAAATGCGAGCCAGTTTGAAATTTTTATTTTGGCAATTTTAGCGAATTTTGATTATTTAAAATGAATTATTTTAAATAATATCGACGAGAAATTTATTTTGAATATATTAGAACGTATATATTATACGCGCCGTCGTTAGAATATAAATATTTATATATAATTATAAATAGAATTGAAAATGGCGCGGTAGTTCGATAATTCGATTTCAAACTTCAATTGAATGTACCGGGTGCAAAACAATCCGGAATTTAGTGAAACCAAAAATATTGGAATCTAATTGATAGTATCTTTCTAACGAATCCGAATAATCAAAATTTCATAGCGGGAATCAAAAGATATGTCCAGTTGAAAATTCTGAATAGTCGCTATGGAATTCAGGCCCTTAAAAATGGACATTTTGCAAACGACCTCGGATTTCGACGAAACCAGTTTTGTTGGGTCCGTGATGTAAGATTATTGCTAGATTCCAAATTTCATAATTTTTCGAATCAATATGTGAGCGTGGCAAAGGAAAACGCGTTTGACCAGTTTCAGTTGATTTTAATCGACTGGAAATTGGTCATTTTTCAAACGGTCTCAGAATTCGACGAAACTAGTTTTGTTAGGACCGTATCGTCAATACGAAGCTAGAAAATATTTTTCGAGAATTTATAGAGTTAGTATGTGACCCCGGTAATTTGAAATGTACGTTTAAAATTCAATATAGAGATTTAAATGTAAATTTAACGGAAACTGATTCAAACGTCCGAATCAACCTACGATACATAACCCATTGTGTTCAGAATGGGGGTGAAACGCTATGGACGACAGGCGGTGGGCCTCGTTTCGAGGTCATGGATAAAAGTCAACCTTTTTGAATAAATAAATAATTAAATAATAAAAAAAAATATAACTCCCCTCCTTTTCTTCTGCTTGGCCCCCCCCCCCCCCAGTATTTCATTACCGATTTCATGTATAAAAAAAAAAAAAAAGATAAGGGAAACCTAAATCGAATCATCGCCGCCGCCAGAACCCTCGAAGCCGCCCTCCGTTCAGCCTCCTCCCACCGAACGACAACCCGAAGCCGCCTCATCCCGAAGCAACGCCACCCCGTTCGAGCCCCGAAGCCATCGCTCCACCCTCCTGCTGCCGACATCGACGCCGCCCGCTCCAAGATGCCGCCGACAAACTGCGGAAACCCCCCCCCCCCCCCCCCCGTAAGCATTTCTTTTTATTTTATTATTTTATTCTTTTTTTTTAAAAAAAAGAATAAAACTGATTTGTTTTTAAAAAGTATAAAACTGTTTTTTTTATAGGTTTAGAAAACTGAAAATTATATAAAGTAAAAACTGATTTCGATTTTTAAAGAAAAAATTGATTTCGATTTTTAAAATAAAAACTGAATTGTTTTTTTAAAAGAATAAAAACAGTTGATTTTTAAAAAAAGGTATAAAACTGATTTGATTTTTTTTAATGAGATAAAACTGATTTTAGAAAAAGATAAAAAAAACTGTTTTTAGAAAAAGATTAAAAACTGTTTTTTTTTAAAGAATAAAAACAGTTGATTTTTAAAAAAGGTTAAAACTGATTTTAATTTTAAGTTTAAGCAAAAGGTTTAAACTTTAAAAAGATCGGATTTGTAGAAGAGTAAAAATAATATTTTTATATATATATTGAAAGTCGAGATAAAAATCATACTTTTATATATTGAAAGTCGAGATAAAAATAATATTTTTATATATTGAAAGTCGAGTAAAAATTCGATTTTTATATATTGAACTTTGAAATAAAAATTCGATTTTTATATATTGAACTTTGAAATAAAAATTCGATTTTTATATATTGAACTTTGAAATAAAAATTCGATTTTTATATATTGAACTTTGAAATAAAAATTCGATTTTTATATATTGAACTTTGAAATAAAAATTCGATTTTTATATATTGAACTTTGAAATAAAAATTCGATTTTTATATATTGAACTTTGAAATAAAAATTCGATTTTTATATATTGAATAGCGAAATAAAAATTCGATTTTTATATATTGAATAGCGAAGTAAAAATGTGATTTTTACGTATGTAGTGAAAGCAGCAACGAAGGTGACAAAAAGGCGAAACGACGAAGATCTCTACAATAGAAGTGCCGTGGAGCTAGGATAGCTATATGTGAGAATTTCTCACCTTTCAATTTATTTTTCTAGTTATATATATATATATATATATATATATATATATATATATATATATATATATATATATATATACTAGGATGCAGACGGTGCTTATTAGAAGCACCCGACACAATCGTCCACAGACCATGGACTTGTTTGTTTGGTTGTGTAGATTAGTTGGATTATTTGATTGAAATTGAATTGTGTGGTGAAATGAATTGATTTGATTGATGTGTGAATGGCGTGGGCCTTCACTAGACCGGGGATAAGGCTAGGCCTTGTCCCGTTTCTAGTATCGTGCCGTTATGCCGCCGAAATTTTCTAAAATATGTTAGAAAAATAAAAATATCATTTTATTGAATAAATGAATTGAATAGGAATTCATAGGTTGAAATAAAATGTTTTATCGTTAAAAATATAATTTTTAACGTGAATATGAAAATAGTGAAGTGAATAAATAAATATTCATTTACAAACCAGATGGTTTGTTTATGTACACCTATTTGAATGACATTGATTGGGACGATAAATTTTACACATCGCCCAACTGCACAAATAAAATATGTGTTTGATTGTTTGAAACCCCACACGGGTGTTAGGATGAAATATGCAGTTCACTCATCCTGATTGATTAAATATGTCGATCGATTGATTGACAGGCTGTTATAAGCGTTAGATATCTATATTTGATGCTTATACAGTGTAGTGCACTTTGGTTGATGGTTGATTATTTTTCAATGCTATTATATACATGTGTTGTATGAAAATCCATATAATTAACATTATATGGTAATTGATTGGGCCTCATTCCAATTTGAAAAATAAAGAATATTATAAAATAAAAGTTCATGTGTTGACAGTACTCATCCATTGAGATTGGTCATGTGTTGAACGAAATATTTTAGTAATAAAATTTACATCTTTATCGATATAAAATAAAGGTTCATGTGTTGACAGTACTCATCCATTGAGATTTGTCATGTGTTGAACGAAATATTTAGATAACAACTATTTTGAAAAAGAAGTATTCGAAATAGAATATTTGAAAATAGAAATTTATGAAGCCGTGTTGATTAGAATGACGCCATTTTGACGTGAACGATATTTATATCGATTTTATTCATCTTAAAAATGAATATTGAAAACTGATTTCGAAATCAAATATTTTGAATTGAATTGAAAACGATTTCGAAATGAAATGAATTGAAAACGAATTCAAATTGAATTGAAAACGATTTCGAAATGAAATGAATTGAAAACGATTTCGAAATGAAATGAATTGAAAACGAATTCAAATTGAATTGAAAACGATTTCGAAATGAAATGAATTGAAAACGAATTCAAATTGAATTGAAAACGATTTCGAAATGAAATGAATTGAAAACGAATTCAAATTGAATTGAAAACTATTTCGAAATGAAATGAATTGAAAACGAATTCAAATTGAATTGAAAACGATTTCGAAATGAAATGAATTGAAAACGAATTCAAATTGAATTGAAAACGATTTCGAAATGAAATGAATTGAAAACGAATTCAAATTGAATTGAAAACGATTTCGAAATGAAATGAATTGAAAACGAATTCAAATTGAATTGAAAACGATTTCGAAATGAAATGAATTGAAAACGAATTCAAATTGAATTGAAAACGATTTCGAAATGAAATGAATTGAAAACGAATTCAAATTGAATTGAAAACGATTTCGAAATGAAATGAATTGAAAACGAATTCAAATTGAATTGAAAACGATTTCGAAATGAAATGAATTGAAAACGAATTCAAATTGAATTGAAAATGATTTCGAAATGAATTGAATTGAAAACGAATGAAATGAATTGAAAACGAATTCAAATTGAATTGAAAACGATTTCGAAATGAAATGAATTGAAAACGAATTCAAATTGAATTGAAAACGAATTCAAATTGAATTGAAACCGATTTCGAAATGAATTGAATTGAAAACGATTTCGAAATGAATTGAATTGAAAACGATTTCGAAATGAGTTGAATTGAAAACGATTTCGAAATGAATTGAATTGAAAACGATTTCGAAATGAATTGAATTGAAAACGAATTGAAATGAATTCAAATTGAATTGAAATTTGAATTGAATAGAAATGAATTTTGAAACGAATTTATAAAGAAGAATTCAATTTTGATTTGAATTGAAAAGGAAGTTGAAATTGCTTTTGAAACGAATTTAAAACTATTTATATAATTCGTTTTAAATAGGAATCGACGAAGTATATATTATATATATAATATAATGGCCTGAATAGAACGCGTCGCGCCGCGGCAGTTCGTGAATTTCGACCATTTATTTCAAACGGACATTGCGGGAGATCCGACCGTCGGATTCTCCTAAAACCGGAACCGTTGGGTTCGTATCGAAAAGAGCTTTCTAATGAATGTTAGAAATTTGAAATCTAACGGTTGGATTTGGAGATACGTCCAAATCAAATTTGAAAAAGGTCGCTGTAAGTGCAGTTCGATGGCCGTTAATGGAAATCGACTGTACGGGCCTTGATAAAATTATTAAAAATAGTAATAATTTGTGTAAAATCATAAGAAATGATTTGTGAAAGTTTGGGATGAAAAACTCCATATTTGAAAAGATAAAAATAGATTTTTATCGAAATGAACTAGTTTTGAACTAGAATTATAATTCTATTTATTTTTAAATAAATAAATTGAATTTGAAATGGTTTTGAAAATAACCAAAATTTCCAATGATTGCATTGGAGTGGATTTGAATCGAAATTGTCTTCGGAATATTTCGATGTTGGAATTCGTGATATTACAGGTGTTGTTATGGAAATTTGAAAGATATATATTTGTATCGTTATTTCCAATACGACATTTGTTAGTCATAGAATTCGATATTGAATATAAGCCGATATATTTTCTATTCAGAGCCTTGTATTGAATATCGAGTGTGATTTGGGTTTGTCGTGAATGGTGTCTTCACTAACACTGTTCTTGAACCCAGTTGAGAAAAGATTAAATCTTTTTATTTAGATTTAATGAAGTGTACCAATTAAATGATATTTAATTGGAATTGAATTGGTATTGATTTTTGGGTTTATCGTGAACAGTGTTTTAAATAACACTTGTTCTTTAACCCGATAATTAATGGAATGTGATTTTGGGTTTATCGTGAATCGTGTTTTAAATGACACTGATTCTTTAACCCAGATAATGATTAAAACTAAGTGGAGTTTTAATGAATCTTTTAATTAGATTGAAAAGATCGAGAATGGAGTATCACCAGTTTTGCTCCAGTCGATAGTTAAATCTTTAATTAGATTTGAACGTGAAATTTAGAAACTAACTGTCGGTTAGCCAAGCAGAATGGTTTTCTGGATATTGATCTAATGTTGGTTTCGGCCTTCGGGGTTAATATTTGGGGAATTATTCTCTTGATTAATTTACGGTTAGTGACTAATGAATTGGAATGAGGCGTATGTTGTGTTTGTGTAACACTTATTTAAAATATACGCGATTTATTCAGAAAGACCGGGTTCATCCCATTCTGAATAACTGATACGACGATAAGTCGAAGATGAAGACGATGGTCGAAGACCGGAGGTCTTCACGTCGTTTGGGTGATAACTGATTATCTTGATTGGGATGTACACCCAAGAAGATGGAAACAGTTAGTGATCGTCCAGACGTACTTGGAGATCGATGGATATGCGGGGTACTAGGTGCCTCCGGTTTCGTTCAGACCCAGAACGGACTTGTAAATGGACTGTGTGTCTGACATTGGATTTTAGTCCGTGTGATTGATCTCTATTAAATATATATCTGTTTGGCGGCGGAGAATTTATTCTCTTGCTTAACGCCCTTCTCTGAGACGTACGAGCTCAGGGGTTATATATTGATGGATATCAAACGCATGGAGTGAATTGCCTGTGTGGCATGCCTAAGTGGCAATTGATCGAGGCTTCTGTTGAAAAGCAAAGTCTTGTGGTGATGATCAAAGCACGGCCTTTGTGGCGTAGCTTTGTGTAACGTTTACTTCGCGTGTTTCACACCCGGTATGAACCAAAAACGGGAGACGGACCTCAGGGAGGGCATGCGTTTCCTTCTAGCTAAAAAGTGGCGTCAGTGGTTTTACACGCCCTGACGAGTTTGACTTATGTGGTTGTTGCTGTTGCGAGGCGCCTCGGATTGATCGGTCGTTCTCGAACCGATGGAGTCATTTGTTGGCTCATTGACACCCCAAAGGGTGGGGAAACGCAGTGTTCAGGCATTTTAATCCACATCGGTGGACCGGCCCTGTCGCTCCAAGGGTCACTCGAGCTCTGATCCTGAGACACGGGCTAGAGCGTCTCGAATCGGTTGAGGACTATCTTTTGCCTCGGTTCATAGACGGAAATCCAATTTCCAAATACGTGACATTTGCGGTTTTAATTGTAAAACTAGTATGGCGACATGATATATGGTACCCATGCCGCCTATGATTGATACTTATGATTTGAAGTTGTTTTATACACTATGCACTTATAATAGTATCAAATGATTTGTTTTAAACGTATCAAGCATTCTTTGGCTGTTATAAGGGAAAACCCTATCCCCCGGCTTGCGTTGCATTGTGTGATAGGACCTGGGTCTTATAACAGCTTCATTTTTCTTTATTTAGCATTGCGTTGTTTGTTTTATGCACTGGTATTCTTGGGAGGAAACCCGTTCCGTGTTATACGGCGTGGTCCCTTGATTTACCTGACTTTAAGAATAAAGATTAATAACTGTTTTAGTTCTCACACCAGTCACATGACTGACCTGGAGTTTATTGTTTTAACCTAAACTCTGGGTGCCCTTATTTTGACACGGGCAGCTAGTAGTTTTGGTTTTGCAGATTTATATTCACAGGATCCTGGTTTACAGCTGGAATGATATCCGGAAAGCTTTGTATCCGTATATCTCTTCTAGTTGTGTATTGTATTATTTTCCGCTGCTATGTATTTGAATGTAATTTAAATCTCTGATATTTCTGTGTAATATTCATTTATACTCTGTATATTCTTGTAATCTGATGCATTGTTGTAATATACAATGAAATGTTCTTCTGTATGCGTTCTGTTGTGGTTTGTTCTCGAACTATCCGTCGCTTTCCTTTACGGGGAAGTTGCGGGTTTTCACAATAAGTTTTCATGTAATAGGATTAAGCCCCTTATGTTTTCTCAAAACTTAGAAACAAATTATCTGAAAGAGCATTAGAAATCCTAGAATTAACTAGAAAAACATACAAAAAAAAATGAGAGCTGGTCCTCGAACCAAAATCATTTAGGGCAGATCGACCCTCACTTGAGCATATGTCAACCCTAGGGCCGACTTATCTGAGCATTGGGTCAATTTTTACGTCGACCATGCATGTTGATGATCGACCTATATGTCGCACTTTCTACATGCGATTCTGCCTGCTCTGATTTAATGTTTGAGCCATATTTTGATAGAGTTTCAACTTGAATTTAGACATGAATTTTAGCATGCAAATAGAGTAACACATGGACTATGATCCGGAAATGATTAAATATGAATCCGGGATGAACCAATGAAGATATATGACAAAAAAGATCAATACACAACACGACTTTATTGTAAACATCAAATTTCATATTCTTGTTTATAGTAAACTGAAATAACATAGGAGATCAAGATTTTTCTACATACAAACATAGTTTAAGTAAGAAGAGTGATAATTAACTCACTTTAGATTTGTTGTCCTTGAGCTTGCTTTGTAAAGAGGAAGCTTTAAGCTAGAAAGAGCCTTAGGCACCTGTAACAAGATGGATACAAACATGCAGAGAATAATAAAACTTGCAACGTGCAATTTCTTATCAAATCAAACAAATAGATGAAATTCCTTCTTGATTTGAAGCGATTACCAATTAGAAATGATATGTGTAAGTTATTTTACATGCTTTAATTTAACTAGATCTTAGGTTTGTTATTTTCAAAGAGAAAATGTTAATTTCTTTTTTATGGTTATTTTCAAGGAGGAGGAAGAAAAGTTGGAGAAAAAGAATAAAGTACGTATTTTTTTTCCAAGATTTTTTCTCTACCAAATTCAAAATATATAACTAGGCAGAAATTAAGATCCAAACTCATTAAGCCAAGTATGTTAAGTTTAGGCCTAGATATGTCATTAGGCTCATTAAACGCATGTTTTACATCATATCTAAACCGTTTTAACACCAAATGTTAAAATTCTTTTATTGTTTATATTTATAATATATTACACATTCTTAAAATCTTGTATCACATTTTAAATTCAATTTCTATTACAAACATATATTTGCATTTTAAGTTTGAAATATATTATATATATATATATATATTCATTTTAAATTTACATTTTTACATCTAAATCTGTACAAAATACAATGTTTTTTTGAAACTGTACAAAATACATTGTTATGACAAAAGAAATATATTAACTATATTAAAATATCTTAACGCTTACATATTGATCTTTAGTTAATATTTTACATTTTATACTGTCATTTGCAACTCAATTAAAATTCGAAAATACTCTTTTTACAGTAAAAATTTACCGGTAGCACTAACATACAAATAAAACCTTTAATACTTTCTTTTATCACATATTTTTGTTATAAAGTTCTGAATAATTTGTATTCTCCATATTTAAACTTATTTAACAAATAAATATCAAATTGAATCCTTTTATCATTTTATTTGATTTAACTTAACCTCATTTTCTACATATTTACCCAAATCTCGTTGTTTAATCAACTCAGTGATTATATAAATTATCCTCCCTAAGTTTATATTTGCATTTATCAATTAATGAATTATAAACGTCGTTATAATTTGTTTCATCGGTAATCACAGAATCATGGTTGTTGCAGACTCCCACTTTACAAATTTGTGTCCTTGCAAATCCTAGAGAAGAGCTTTATTTAACACAGTTTATTTAATCTAGAAAAACAAACGATAAGCTTAAGTTAAGAATACTCATCCTTGACATTGGAATATAGAAAACTAGGATAGGATCGCTAGATGAATTCTTTGGTTTCCTAATTAAAACCATTGGGATTATCATACCATTGAATCTTCACAAGTGACACGCCTTTATTTCAAAAGTGTTTAACCTTCGAAGCAAGCACATGCATAGAATGTTGCACGATAGATAGGTTGAGCGAGATCTCAATATCTTCTAAAACAGGAGGACAAAAAATTGAATATGAATCACGGAGACACTTTCAAAGCTAAGACACGTGAAACACATCATGAATACAAGAAAACCAAGATGGAAGTGCTACTGATATGCAATAGGGCCAATATGTTCAATGATGGGAATAGTCTTATATATCTAGGAACCAACTTCTCAGTCCGACTAAAACGTACTTTCCCCTTTAATGGAGATAAACTGATATAAACATGATCACCAATGAAGGATTCTAGAGGCTTCCTATGGTTGTCTTCGTAGGATTTCTATCTGCTCTGAGCCTTTTTCATCCTCTCATGAATAAGATCATTTTTTGAAAAGCTTTATAACTAAAGTCGAGGCATAATATCAACTTCTTGCAGACTCCAACCAACAAGATGGCGATCGACCTAGCCTTCATAAGGCTTTAAAAGGAGTCATACCGATATCAATCTAAAAGCTATTATTGTAAGAGAACTCAAAAAAGTTAGATTGCCTTCCTAAATGCCCCTAAAATCACGTATAAGTGCATGAAGTAGATCCTCAAGGATACGATTCACTTGCTCAATTTATCAATCTGACTGGGAATGATATGTAGTGCTGAAGTTAACTTTGTACCCAAAGCTTTTTGGAGACTCCACTAGAATTCACTTGTAAAGGGCCAATGTCAATCACAAATAATCAAGCTAGGAGCACTGCGAAGTTTCATGGTTTCCTTAATATAAATCTTAGATAAAAGAGATGTTGTTGACTTAATAGGAATGAAATGAGTGGATTTAATCAAATGTTCCACAAGCACCCAAACAATACTATGCACTTATCTTGACCGAGGTAGGCCGTCAATAAAGTCCATACAAACTTGATCCCATTTCACAACAGAACCTCTAGAGCCTGCAAATGTCCAATAGAACGCCAGTATTTGGATTTATTTAGTTGTCAAGCTATCCAATAGTCACATAACTTGGTACATCATGTTTCATGCCTTTTCAACAATATAAGCATCTCATATTGGCATATATCTTATTTAGTCGACACTCATCAAGAATGTCCCATCTAAGACTGGGGACACTAGTCATAATCAAATGATTTTCCTTACGAATACATCCACGAGTATCAACGTTGGAATCTCTCAACTCTTCGTCACAAGATTCAAACTTACAAAGCTAAGTAAGATGCATAAGATTCGGACCTTGCTGCTGAGCCTCGACAATATGATCCAATCAACTAGGATGAGCTTCTATGTTGAATAATAAGTCGGAGAATTAGTTATTGGTATACTATCATGAATGTCACGATAAGATAGAGCTTCCAACACCTTCCACTCAGCTAGTAGAATAGAGACAATTGTTTGCTAGTTGCGACTCAATGCATCTGCTACTCGATTCTCCTTTCGAGGTGTGTACTGGATATCGAAGTCTTAAGAGGCGAGGAACTCTAGCCAATGATTTTTTTTTGCATATTAAGCTCTTTTTGAGTGAAAAAGATTTTTTTATAGATTTGTGATCGATGTAGGGAACAAAGCGCTCACCCAAAAGAAAATGTTGTATATCATTAAAGAAAGGACAGTGGCGGCCAACTCTATGTCGTGGTTGCATACCGAATCTCATTCGGATGCAATTGCCTAAAGCATAAGGAACTTGCCGATCTCTGTGCATAAGCACGGCTCCAAGATTACATCGAATAGAATCAATATAGACAATAAGATCATGATTCCCTTGGAGAGACACAAGAATAGGAGCATGTGTGAAAAGTTCTTTCAATTCACGGAAAGAAGCTTTACACTTATCAGACTAAATAAAATGAACACCCTTCCTCGTGTGACTTGTGATACGAAGAACAATGCGAGAAAAATCCTTAATGAATTAATGGTAATATCCCGCCAATCCAAGGAAGCTAGAATCTCATAAAAATCTTTTAGCCTTTTCCAATTATAATGGCTTCTAGCTTCAATGGATCGACAGATATGCCATCAAAAGATACAACATGGCTTAGAAACTTGACCTTATTGTCCTAGAAATGACATTTGGAGAATTTGCTTAAAGATGAGGTTGAAGAAGAGTTCTCAAGACAACTCTCAAGTGTTAAGCAAGATCGTCTTTGAACTTGGAATAAATAAGAATATCATCGATGAAAACTAAGACGAACTTATCAAGATGTTACTGGAATACTCAATTCATGAGATCGAAGAAATAAGTAGGAGCGTTCTTCAAACCGAGCAACGTAAAGAGTTAGTCATAAGAACTATTGTGACACGTCACGTCCGTTAATGTCACTCACAAAGGGAATGCATTAAGTTTCGTGGAGCGTTATAGTAAACCGAACGGAAATATTACATGACAGACATATATAATAACAGTGAAATAAAAACTTTATTTATCATAAGATACCATGGTAAAAAAATCACATGTTTGAAACACAAAAGCCCATTACAAAATAAAAGCTACTGTCTTGTACTTCAAAAATATCAGAGTACGTAAAAGAAATAAAATTCCCCAAAAACAAAATATAGCCATAGCAACAAGGATAGGAGCTTGAACCATACATATCAACAGCTCCAGGAAAAGTAAGCAGAATCACGGTCAAGTCTGAGTGTTTCCTCCCTGAGAACCTGGGGGGAGGGGGGGGAGGGGAAGGGGGGAACAGAAGAAAGAAGGAGAAACAAAAAGGGTCAGACATAAAGCCTGGCAAGTCTAGTTACTTTTAGCAACAAAATAAATAAAAGTCGCATGACATGCATATAAAGAGGATAATAGAGTTTACTACATAAAAGACAGGTATGACAAGGTAGACAGGATAAGGTGTATACGCTTCCCGAATGATTACTCTACACTATTACTAGTATATCCAAAATGAGATGATCCCTTCCACAATATGGTGGTAGACTTAGGCATACGTCCATATGTACCCTAAATACTACCCTAGTCGATTGGCTCCCTAATCCGCGTAGATACTCTGTGCCGACCCCACCATAGGATGTATCATGTCCTAAAGTGGCAATCCCGCACTGATATGCACATCCCTATATCTACAGGTGTCGCGGTAATATTATCCCCTTCTGCCCGGCTCATGCACGCATATGGCCCGATCGGTTTGCGCTGCCCACACCGTACTCCACGTTTGGATCCGTTACAATCAGTCCAGTAAGTGTGCCCCTTCTCCGACCTAGTACGGAGTACATGTTTGATACCTACTCTGGGTTACTTGCTGAAACGGGTCCCATACAATATGATACAAGTTCTCCCCTTTGTCTTGTATCCCCCACTAGGTTTTCATTGGCTATGTATACCACTAGGTGTCTTTAATTACATAACCCTATCATTTTCAGTAGTTATGTTTACCATAAAAGGTGTCTTTAATTATATAACTTTATTATTCCCACCGTTCATGTATTCCACTAGGTGTCTTTAATTACATAACCTTATCGGGTTAACTTTGTGGGCCTATATGTAAATATTACCCACCCCCTCAGATTTGCTTAACCCACCCACTATCCAACCAATTTTACTTAACCTTAACTTTAGTTCATAATCATACAATAACTATGGATTAGATTAGGATAAATAGTCCAATTTATTACCATGTCCATTTGTGGTTTATAATGGGCTAGACCTCCCACATTAGGCCTACCACTTGTGGATGTTGGATATGCCAGTCAGGTCCGGGCAAACTTCTTCCACAAGTTGGGCCTAACCTCATGTCATAGCCCTTCTCGAATTTGTGCACTTAGACCTCTCACATTAGGTTCATCATTAGTGGATGTTGGATATGCCAGTCGGGTCTAAGCAGATTTCCACCAGTAATGCAACCTAACCTCGTGTCATAAGTGCAATTACAATTTCTAATTGTAATTATTAGACATTTCATTCTTATCCAATTCTTACCTATGTCTATATAGGTGATTATGCCCCTTTTTCCCCATTTTGAATTATATGTCCAATTCATATAAACATTATTTAAATTTGCCAATTCTAACCTTTTTTCCCCCGTTCCCTAACTAATGCATATATTTGGAGGCATCTAGGCTAGAAAGTAGCCTAGTCATTAATAATAAAAACGAAAAAGTAATGGGAATATAACAAAGGTGATTGTTCTGGCATAAACATAAATTAGCATGGTGATAAGGTGGACATATAAGCATAAATCTAATGAACTTGTGGCAGTTAACTAATTCTAATAGGACTATGATGTCATAACAAGCATAATAAGATCTAAATTAACAACTTAGATGTTCAACCCTTAGAAGTTACAATAGATCCGACAAGATAGAGATTTAGATCCAATAGTTAAAAATAGATCTAAAACAAATAAGGTCAAGATCCACATCATAGAATGTCATAGAAGTTACAATAGATCCGTCAAGATAGACACTCAGATCCAAGTTACAATTAATTTAGAATATCATATGTTCACAATTTACAATGTATCTAGTATAATATAGGCACATGAACAATCCAAACTATAGTCATATCACATTTACTTTTAAAAATTTAAATCTAAAAGCAACTAGAAACTCACAGAGTTTGGATTAGGAAATAGAGAAAGAATGGATCTTGAATCTCTAGCTGATTTTCTTAAGTTGATTGTTGTAGAAGATAGGATCCTTCTCAGTTCAGACACCTACAGCATTTGGCCTCCATGATTTCCAATGAAGAAAACAGAAGAAATGAACACATATTTATAGTTGTCGGCACCTCTGAAACCGTCTGCCATGTCAACCCTAGGGCTGTCAACACCCCTGTAGGTGGGTCGACCCTGGTGTCGAGACACCCCTAGGGGGGTCGACCCCAGTGTCGACACCCCCTAGCAGGGTCGACCCCCAGAGCGAGAAATTTGTTGCCTTCCACCATTTTGATTTTTGAACAATCTTGGATAAGATTCTAACTCATATCTGACTCATATGTATATATATAATTCTTCTACACTTATACAAACTTAAAACCCTCATAACTTCTTCATACGGTGTCTGTTTTACACAAACCAAATGTCAATCTTGACCAGAATTTCGAGATGGACGCAACGACACGGTTCATTTCCCTTAATTCTGAATATTAAATTAATAATTATTTAATTTATCCTCTTTTAGTGTTTTTAAAATACGGGGTGTTACATTCCCCTACTCAAAGGATTTCGTCCCCGAAATCTCTAAGTTGAGGAGAACGCATATCCTACCATCCATCATCTATCTACTCATCCATCAGTCACTGGCATCCACTGTCCTTAAATATTTCTAATGCTTATATGAATATATGCAAAGGTGTGTGTATATGTCCCAATACTAATGCGAAGATCAGGCGGTCTACTGATTCTGTTGACCTCCTTAATGTAATGTATGTTAGTGCCATGTATCCAATATGTAAGCAAATAATCCTAATACAACATGTGAGTTCTATATGTGTTTACACTCCTTCATCCAAATGTAACATCCATATGCTAATACATCCATTTCCATTTATAAAAGAAAAGAAGATGAACACACATCCATATGCAGTTTGAGAGTGATTGAGCCGATCTAGTGCCTAATGTGTGTGTATATGCATCCACAGGTAGCCACTAGCATCCACTTCCATCCATCAAACATAACATGTCCCAAACACATGTTTACATCCATAGGATTCCTATCTAAAGGTCGAAGATACTGTGGATAGGATATATTCAAATGATAGAAACAAGCACAGATAAAATTTTGGAAAAGGAGTTAAGAACATACCCTTGAAAAGAAAAGGGTACGAAGCCTAAATCTTGTCTTCGGTCTCCCAAGTCGCATCCTCTGGGTTATCTCCCCATTGAACCTTTATCATCTTGATCTCTTTATTGCGTAGCTTCTTAACTTCTGATCCAAGAATACGGGTATGGACTCATCTGACTGTCGCCTCCCGCTCTATTTCCACTTCTTCCAATATGCTTGGCTCAACCACTTCCGCGGTGTCATGCAAACACTTCCGCAGATGAGAAACGTGGAAAACATCATGAACACCAGATAAATTTTCTGGAAGCTTTACTCTATAGACCATTTGGCCGATCCTCTCGGTTACGGGAAATGGTCCCACAAACCTTGGTGCCAACTTCCCTACCGATCCGAAGCGAACCACATTCCTCATATGTGACATTTTGATAAAAACTAAGTCTCTCACTTCGAATTTGATATCCGACCTTCTATTGTCTACATAGGATTTCTGCCTATCTTGATCTGTCTTCATCCGCCGTCAAATAAGGTCAATCTTCTCATACGTTTCACTAACCATATCAGGTCCAAGTAATAATCTTTCTATAGATTCCCACCAACAAGTTGGTGATCTACAGCTCCGTCCGTGCAATGCTTAGAAGGATGCCATGCTGATGCTAGCTTGATAACTGTTGTTATAGGCAAACTCTACTAAAAGAAGATGCTCGTCCCAAGTCCCTCCGAAGTCCAGGATATAATGCCTTAAAAGATCTTCAAGAATTCTATTCACCCTCTCCGTTTGTCCATCGGCCTGAGGATGATAAGCGATGCTCAAACACAACTGTGTACCTTATGCTTCTTACAAGCTCTTCCAAAATTCATTGGAGAAGATGGGGTCACTATTGCTCACGATGTTGTAAGGTGCTCCATGAAGATGAACTATCTCTCGGACATAGATTGCTGCCAACCACGTTGTCGTCCTCTTACTCTTAACTAGAATAAAGTGAGCGCTCTTAGTGAGTCTATCTACCACAACCCATATACTGGCGTTGCCTTTCTTCGATCTAGGCAAACATTCTATGAAATCCATAGAGACGCTCTTCCATTTCCACTGAGGAACCTCCAAAGGATGAAGTAAACCACCAGGCTTCTTTTTATTAGCTTTGACTTGCTGGTAGACTAAACAATGAGAAACAAATTCGGCCACATCTTTCTTCATCCCGGCCCAAAAGAAAACTCTTTTCATGTCTCTATACATCTTATCACCGCCTGGATGAATAGTCATCTTAGAATGATGGGCTTCTTTTAGGACCGCCTTTATCAAGCTTCCAGTTTGAGGAACACAATGCCTTCCATCTCGTTGCGACCACCCCTTTTCATCTATGGTATATCGACTGAGGTGATTAGAAGTCTCCCCTTTTCGGAGCTTATCCGTAATGTCTAAAATATGTGGGTCGCCTTATTGCGTAGCTCTTATCTGATCCACAAGAGTTGGTCATATTTCTAATGATGCAAACAAGTCAGGAAAAACCTCAATGGAGGGTTTAAAATCAAAAGTTGAGATGAACTCCAAGCTCTTCCTCTCCACAAACAGGGGACTTAAGGCCATCCTCGGCCTACTTAGTGCGTCAGCCACCACATTACTCTTGCCAGGGGTATAAGCAATCTCAAAATCGTAGAAAGATAAGAAGTCTATCCACCTTTGTTGCCTTAAATTAAGATCCTTCTGTAAGAACATATACTTGAGAATCGGTGTATAACTCGAACTTCTCTCCAAGTAAATAATGACGCCACGTCTTTAGCGCGAATACTATGGCAGCTAGCTCTAGATCATGGGTGGGGTAGTTCTTCTCATGAACTCTCAATTGTCTACCCCCGTAACACACAACCATCCCTTCTTGCATCAAAACCACACCAAGCCCTGTACCACATGCATCAGTGTAAACTGTAAAGACTTTGTTCCCATCGGGCAAAGTCAAGACTGAGGCTATTGTTAGGGCTTTCTTAAAACGTTGGAAAGCAACATCACAATCTATATCCCATGAAAATGCCAAGTTGTTCTTCGTCAGCCTGGTGAGTGGGGCTAATATCTTTGCAAAGTCCTTAATGAACTTCCCATAATATCCTACCAACCCAAGAAAGCTTCTCACCTCTATTGAATTTTTAGGAATCTGCCAATCTTGCATCGGAACTACTTTCGCGGGATCCACAGCTATCCCTTCTTTGGAGAATTCATGCCCTAAGAATCTCACCTCCATTCTCCAAAAATGGTATTTGGAGAACTTTGCCTTAAGTTGATGGTCACAGAGAGCTTTCAAAACTTCTCCCAAATGCTGGGCATGCTCTTCTTCGTTGTTGGAGAAGATCAAAATGTCATCAACAAAGACTACGACAAATTTATTTAGGAACTCCCGAAACATACTACTTATCAGATCGATAAAATAGGCGGGTTCATTCGTCAGACCAAAAGGCATAACTAGACATTCAAAGAAACCCTCCGGAGTCCTAAAAGCAGTCTTATCTATGTTGTCCTCAGCCACCCTCAACTGATGAAACCACGTGGCCACGTATAACTGATAGAATACCGAAGCCCCGACAAGGTTGTCAAATAAGTCCTATCCTCGAAAGCGGGTGCTTATTCTTCTTTGTGAGTTTGTTCAATTCTCTATAGTCCACAAACAAATGAAGCGAACAATCCGCCTTAGTTGCGAATACAACCAGAGCTCCCCATTCAGATGTGCTTCATCTGATCCTTTTTTAAGTAACTCCCCTACTTGCTTACTCAACTCCCTCCTTTCCCTTGGAGCCATATGGTGCACTGGCAATGCAACTGGCTTTGCATTGTCCACCAGATATATACGAAAGTCGATCTCATGCCTTGGAGGTAAACTCCGTACCCCATCAAAAACATCAGAATAATCTCAGACTACCAGAACAGATTGTAAATCATCTATGGATGCATCAGGAGATTCTAGGAAGCTAAGCATAACAGACCCTTGGTGGTCACAAGAAATCTCGAGGGTCCTTCCATGACAAGTCAGAAGCCTAACAACCCTCTTCTCACAATCCAGAATGGCACCATACGTGGTAAGCCAATCCATTCCTAGAATCAACCCATAGCCCATAAACATAAGCACATATGCGTCACACTCAAACTCGACGCCTAACACAGATATTTTCAAACCCCGATAAATCATAGATAAATGAGCCGAACTACCAATGAGGTTTGAGACAACTACGGGATCCACTACGATACTAGTAAATAAGTGCAAAGATTCAAGCACGGAACTAGATATAAATGAATGTGAAGCGCCAGAATCAAAAAGTATTCTTATAAGATGATTTGAAAGAGAAATTAAAGCATCCACAAATATATTTTTTACCTCTATCAGCGGCACTGATCGCGAGAGCATGCACCTGCCTTCCAGAAGTTCCTTCTCTTTGACCCTTTCCCTGTGATCATTGTTTCTTCGGGCACTCCCTAGCAAAGTGTCTGACCTCTCCACAGTTGAAGCAAGTGTTCTTCCTTCTTTTACAGTCTTTGATCAAGTGACCTACTTTCCCATAATGATGACACTTCCTTTTCTCCTTACCCTTTTCATTCTTTCCTCCTTTCTTCTGTTGCTATTGTTTTTATTGTCCCTTCTTGGGTCATACCTTTTTATTTTGTATTTCCTCAACCTTAACTTCTTCCTTTTCAGATTTATTTGAACTTTATCTATGGCCATCATTTTTCTCATCCTTGGGCAGTGCTCCTTAGCCCTAACTCCCTTGTTCTCCTTTTTACCATCCTTGTTTAACAAGCTAACAAGTCTCTCGAAAGTTGCCTCCATCGCACGGAAATCCTTACGAAGCTCGAGAAAATTACCGTAGGTGATACTACTGCAGCTACAGATGGAGGTTAGGCACTTTATTGATCTTTGAAATGAGTCATTGTTTAAACATGCCTACGACGTCATGCCAGAATAAGGACACCTTTCGGGAAGAATCGGTTCCCCAAGCGAAAAGGAAAAAGGAATCAAGTAGAGAATCGAGAGATATTACATATGGATTTGGGGGTATGTTTTTCAAAACAGACATTACTTTTTGAAAATGCTTTGTTTTGAAACCTTTTTGAAAATAATTTTCAAAAACTTTATCCAATCTAGTAACCTTCAGCTCTGATACCAAGTGTGACACCCTACGCCCGTTAATGTCACTCACAAAGGGAATGCATTAAGTTTCGTAGAGCGTTATAGTAAATAGAGCGGAAATATTACAAGATAGACATATATAATAACAGCGGAATAAAAACTTTATTTATCATAACACATTGTGGTCCAAAAAAACATCATTTGTATGAAACACAAAAGCCCATTACAACATAAAAGCTACTGTCTGTACTTCAAAAATATCCGAGTACATAAAAGAAATAAAACTCCCTAAAAACAAAATATAGCTATAGCAATAAGGATAGGAGATTGGGCCATACATATCAATAGCTCCAGCAAAAGTAAGAAGAATCACGGTCAAGCCTGAGTGTTTCTTCCCTGAGAACCTAGGGGGAAACGGAAGAAAGAAGGAGAAACAAAAAGGGTCAGACATAAAGCCTAGCGAGTTTAACACCCCGAATTTTTAACGACATTAAAGAAGACAAATTAAAGACTAAATAATTTAATATTAAGAATTAAGGGAAACTGATTACGTCATTACGTCCATCTCGAAATTCTGGTCAGGATAGACACCAAGTTTGCGTAAAAAGGATAACATATGAAGAAGTTACGGATGATAAAAAGATGAAAATCAGAACCGGGTATAATTGGCGCATTTACCAAGTGCGCCAAGGCAATTTTGCACTGTGCACTTGTAAAGTGCGCCCATAACAGTTTCTGGGTATTTGGGCCTTTTTCGAGTGAGTGACGACCCGTGACCTGGCCCAATTTCATTAGGGCTGAGGTCGCATTCGAATTCTATAACCCAATAGCTATAAATATATCTCATATCCTTTGTTTTCTTCAAAAAGAAACAATGGTGGCTGGACTCTACTGGATTCTGAACTGAATTAGGATCTCTTATCTTCTTCTAAAGCATATCAAATTCTGAGATTCAAACATAGACTCAGCACCTTTTCTATCATCTTAGCAATCCAATCATAGTGAGTTCTAGTTGCTTTTAGGTTCAGATAAATAATAGTGAATTATGAAAGACTATGATTTGGATACGTTGTAGACTTTAAGTCTATGTTATTATTAGATCTTATGCTATGTCACGATAGATCTTTTTCTTTGGATCCAATTCAAATTGTTCTACTACGTTATCATTATGCATCTTGGGTTGTAACTTTTATGATATGCTATGATGCGGATGTATGTAGATCTATTCTATGTGATCTAAAATTATCATGTTAGATCTGTTCTATGTGATCTAAAATTGTCACCTTATGATTCATGTTAGATCTATCTTATGTGATCTAAAAAATTTCACCTTATGATTTATGTTAGATCTATCCTATGTGATCTAAATTTGTCACCTTATGATTCATGTTAGATCTATCCTTTATGATCTAAAATTGTCACCTTATGATTCATGTTAGATCTATCCTATGTGATTCAAAAAATTTCACCTTATGATTCATGTTAGATCTATCCTATGTGACCTAAAATTGTCACCTTATGATTCATGTTAGATCTATCCTATGTGATCTAAAATTGTCACCTTATGATTCATGTTAAATCTATCCTATGTGATCTAAATTGGTCACCTTATGATTCATGTTAGATCTATTTTATGTGATCTAAATTGTCACCTTATGTTAACATGATTAGATCTATTTTATGTGATCTAAATTGTCACCTTATGTTATTATGTTAGATTTAAATCGATTGGACATCTAAATGGCTAATTCAGATTTTGTGACATCATAGTTCATCAGTTTTATGCCCACCTTGTTATGATGACAATTTCATGTCCATCCTAGTATGTATGTTAACCTTATTATCATATAAGTTTATGTTTATGACAAGATGATTATTTTAGTATACTTCCATTATTTTCCCTATTATCGTTTATGACTAGGCTATTGTCTAGCCTGGGCATGTTGCCAATTTTGTGAGGGCGCTAGTTAAGGAATGGGGGGAAAAGGGATAAAAATGGCATAATTTGAATATGAACATTTATGGACATGTAAATAAAATTATTGGACAAAATAGGTATTGATACCTATAAAAGGAAAGGATTAATTAATTGGTAAATTAATTAAAAATGGCATAATTTGAATATGAACATTTATGGACATGTATTTCAAATTATTGGGAAAAATATGTATTGACACCTGTAAAAGGAAAGGGTTAATTAATTGATTAATTAATTAAAAATGGAATGTCTAGTAATTACAATTAGAAATTGTAATTGTACTTATGACACGAGGTTAGGTTGCATTAGTGGTGGAAGTCTGCCCGGACCCGACCGGCATATCCAGCAGCCACTAATGGTGAGCCTAATGTGGGAGGTTTAAGTACGTAAATACGAATCGGGCTATGACACGAGGTTAGGTCCAACTATGGGATAAGTCTGCCCGGGCTCGACCGGCATATCCAGCATCCACATGTTGTAGGCCTAATGTGGGAGGTCTGGCCCATTATGAAACCTTAAATGGACATGGTAAAGAATTGGACTACTTAACCTAAATTAATGTATAGGGATTGTATTAACTTAAATTTAAGTTAGGGGTTAAGTAAACATGGTTGAGGGGTGGGTTAAGTAAATCAGAAGACGGGATGGGTAATAGGCCCACAAACTTAACCCGTTAAGATTATGTAATTAAAGACACCTAGTGGTATACATAATAGGTGGAAATAATGAAGTTATGTAATTAAAGACTCCTCTTAGGGTAAACATAACTTATAAAAGTAATAGGGTTACGTAATTAAAGACACCTATAGGTACACATAACCATTTGGAAGATTAGGGGTTACATATTAAAGACACCTATAGGTAAGGATAACTAGTAGAAATAAATTTGGCTATGTAATTAAAGACACCTAGTGGTATACATAGTCAGTGAAAACCTAGTGGGGGTACAAGACAAAGGGGAGAGCTTGTATCACGTTGTATGGGACCCATTTCAGTCAGTAACCCGGAGTAGGTATCAAACAAAGTATTCCGTACTAAGTGGCGAGGGGCACGTTTATTGATTGTAAGAGATCCAAACGTGAAGGACGGTGTGGGCGGCACAAACCGACCGGGCCATGTGCATGCATGAGGGGGGCAGAGGGGATAAGACGACCGTGACACCTGTAGATATGGTTGTGCACATTGTTAGGACGAGGGGTTGCCACTTTAGGAAGTGATACCTCCTACCGTGGGGCCAGCACAAGGTATCTACGAGGGATAGGGAGCCGATCGATCAGGGTAGTAGTTAGGATACATTTGGACGTACACCTAAGTCTACCACCTTATAGTTAGAGGGACCATCTCTCCCTGGATATACTAGTAATAGTGCAGAGTAATCATTAGTGAGGCATGTACACATTATCTTGCTTACCTTGTCACACCTACCATTTATGTAGTGATCTCCCTTATCCACTTTATATGCCTATCATGTTACTTTTATTTATCTACTGGTTAAAAGTAACTAGACTCGCCAGACTTCATGTCTGGCCCTTTTTGTTTCTCCTTCTTTCTTCCGTTCCCCCTCCCCCTCCCCCCCCCTCGGCCTAGGTTCTCAAGGGAGGGAATTCTTGGTCTTAGTCAGGATTTTGCTATCGTCTTGCTTAGAGCTTCTAGATGTATTGCTCAAGCTTCTATCTTTGCTATTATGGCTCATGATTTGGGGATTATGCTTTCTTTATTATTGTACTCTGATATTTAAAGTACAAGACAGAAGTTTTAATGATATACTTAGTTTATTTTCAGACATATGGTGTAACCATGCTTTATGATTAGTAAAAGTTTTTAAATTTCCACTGCTATCTTATTTATATCTGTCTTGTAATTATTCTGTGTCTGGTTACCTATAACGCTTCACGGAACTTAATGCATTCCCTTAGTGAGTGACATTAGCGGACGTGGGGATTCACATCGAGTCTAGTTACTTTTAGCAAGTAAATAAATAAAAGTCGCATGACAGGCATATAAAGTGGATAAGAGAGATTACTACATAAAAGATAGGTATGACAAGGTAGATAGGATAAGGTGTATATGCTTTCCTAATGATTACTCTACACTATTACTAGTATATCCAGAATGAGATGATCCCTTCCACTATAAGGTGGTTGATTTAGGCATACGTCCAAATGAACCCTAACTACTACCATAATCGATCGGCTCTCTAATCCGCGTAGATACTCTGTGTCTGCCCCACCGTAGGATGTATGACTTCCTAAAGTGGCAACACCTCGCTAATATGCACAGCTCTATTCTACAGGTGTCACGGTCGTCTTATCCCCTTCTTCCCGGCTCATGAACGCACATGGCCCGGTCAGTTTGCGCCGCCCACATCGTCCTCCACATTTGGATCTCTTACAATCAATCCATTAAGCGTGCCCTTTCTTCGACCTAGTACGGATTACATGTTTGATACCTACTCCAGGCTACTGGCTGAAATGGGTCTCACACAATATGATATAAATTCTGCCCTTTGTCTTGTATCCCCCACTAGGTTTTCATTGGCTATGTATACCACTAGGTGTCTTTAATTACATAACCCTATTATTTCCACTAGTTATGTTTACCCTAAAAGGTGTCTTTAATTACATAACTTTATTATTCCCACTGGTCATGTATACTACTAGATGTCTTTAATTGCACAACCTTATCGGGCTAAGTTTGTAGTCCTATATGTAAATATTACCCACCCCCTCATATTTCCTTAACCCACCCACTGTCCAACCAATTTTACTTAACCCCTACTTTAGTTCATAATAATATAATCCATATGGATTAGATCTGGTTAAGTAGTCCAGTTCATTACCATGTCTATTTATGGTTTATAATGGGCTAGACCTCCCACATTAGGCCTACCACTTGTGGATGCTGAATATGTCTGTCTGGTCCAGGCAAACTTCTTCTACAAGTTGGGCCTAACCTCATGTCATAGCCCTTCTCATATTTGTGCACTTACACCTCTCACATTACGTTCAACATTAGTGGTTGCTGGATATGCTGGTCAGGTCCAGGCAGACTTCCACCGCTAATGCAACCTAACCTCGTGTCATAAGTGCAATTACAATTTTTAATTGTAATTATTAGACATTTCATTCTTATCCAGTTCTTACCTATGTATTTATAGGTGATTATGCCCATTTTTTCCCATTTTGAATTATATGTCCAATTCATATAAACTATATTTTAAATTATGCCAATTCTAACTTTTCCCCCGTTCCCTAACTAACGCATATATTTGGCGGCATCTAAGCTAGAAAGTAGCCTAGTCATAAACAATAAAACGGGAAAAGTGATGGGAATATGACAGAGGTGATTGTTCTGGCATAAACATAAACTAGCATGGTGATAAGGTGGACATATAAGCATAAAGCTGATGAAATTGTGGCAGTTAACTAATTCTAACATGACTATGATGTCATAATAAGCATAATAAGATCTAAATTAACAACTTTGATGTCCAACTAGTTTAGATCTAATATGATAGGCATAAGGTGATAAACTAGATCTGATTAATAATTTAGAAATCCATATAATTCAAATACAATAGTTAAAAATAGATCTAACACGAATAAGGTCAAGATCCACATCATAACATGTCTTAGAATTTTAATAGATCCGACCATATGGAGATTTAGACCCAATAATTAAAAATAGATCTAGCACAGATAAGGTCAAGATCCACATCATAGAATGTCATAGAAGTTACAATAGACCTGTCAAGATTGAGATTCAAATCCAAGTTACAACCAATTTAGAATATCATATGTTCACAATTTACAATGGATGTAGTATAATATAGGCATAGGAACAAATCCAAACTATTGTCATATCACGTTTACTTTTAAATATTTAAATCTAAAATCAACTAGGAACTCACAGAGTTTGGATTAGGAAATAGAGAAAGAATGGATCTTGAATCTCTAACTGATTTTCTTATGTTGATTGCTGTAGAAGATAAGATCCGTCTCAGTTCAAACACTGGCAGGATTCGGCCTCCATGATTTCCAATGAAGGAAACAGAAGAAATGGACACGTATTTATAGCTGCCAACACCTCTGAAACCGACTGCCATGTCGTCCCTAGGGTTGTTAATACCCCTGTAGGGGGGGTCGACCCCGGTGTCGACACCCCCCTAGGTGGGTCGACCCCGGTGTCGACACCCCCTAAGGGGGTCGACCCCTTAGAGCGGGAAATTTGCCGTCTTCCACCATTTTGATTTTTGAACGATCTTGGATAAGATTTTGACTCATATCTAACTCATATGTGTGTGTATATATATATAATTCTTCTGCGTGTATACAAACTTAAAACCCTCATAACTTCTTCATATAGTGTCCATTTTACGCAAACCAAATGTCTATCTTGACTAGAATTTCGAGACGGATGCAATGGTGCAGTTCGTTTCCCTTAATTCCAAATATTAAATTAATTATTATTTAATTTATCCTATTTTAGTGTTTTTAAAAATACGGGGTGTTACAACTATAACAAGTCCCAAATTTGATAAGAGGAATGTCAACTTCCAAAAATCGTAACCGACGAAATCTAGTAGTGAGGTCAATCTGATAAAAGGCTTTATCGCAACTCAATTGATTGAACATGCCATTGGTTATAGGTAATGAATTCTTATTCCTAATGGTTAAATCATTAAGCTTGCGATAATCGATGAAAAGCCTAATAATACATTCAGACTTCTTAACAAAGACCACCGCGACTTCCAAAGGAGATAAGCCAAATTGAATGAACCGCTTAGCTTCTAGCTCCAACAATTTATTTTGATTTTCTCATTTTCCTTAGTGGACATCCCCATAAAGAGACGACTAACAGATTGTGCATCCAGAATTAGATTGATGTAGAACCCATTGCTCGCTTAGATGGCGAACTTGAAACATGCTAGAATATATCAGGAAACTCACACACAACTGAAATTCGAGATATATCATTATCATCTCGAGCTCTAAGAGTAAATAAAGATGCTTTGGAATCATTATAAATGACCTAAAGAATACGTGACAACTGACTAGGAGTATCAAAATGTCTTAGATATAGAATCCATTCAGAAAATAGTACACGGGATTCGTATCGAAAGGGTCAATCCATTCAATAAATCATGTCAAACACAAGATAGTGAATAAATAGCAGATTCAAACAAAAGAAAAACAACATAAAAAAGTCTTTTCCTGAAAGCATACTAAGAATTGCAGATCCCCTAGTAGGATTCGCAATCCTCAATGAAATCAGAGGGAAATTTACATCCTAATGAATATAATTTACAATTTTCTTTGAGACAAATGAATGTGATGCACTCGTATCGACGAGAACTCAAATAGTATCACCAAGTTAAAATATATGTTACCTTGGTCTAAGAAGATCCACCTGCGGCATTCTTAACATTAAGACTTCCAAGATAGGGAACCATAGGTGCTCTAGGGCATGGCCAATACAAATGTCTCTCTTTCTTGCAAATACGATAGAAATGAGATTTAGAACAATCTCTGACTAAGTGGTCGAGGGAATAAAAATTGTAACACTTTCTCTATTTAGAAGGTGTTATACTAGAATGGGAACTAAAACTGACGGTCCTATGAATCTTGTTGGGAAATGATTTGGATTTACCGAAAGAGAATTTCTTCTTGTTCGGATTCTTCCCAATCAAAAACTTGTCACAACTATCCCTCTCCTTCTCGATCTCTTCATGGTAAAGCACCTAGTCAACTAGCTCCTAAAATGGTATTCTAAGTAAGAGCATCAAATATTTCTTTAACCAGAAACAAACTTTAGATTTTTCTTGTAAAATGTACTTATGTGCTCGATATTGTACTTTGGTAAAGCCTCGAAAGAAGGTACATTGTAACAACCGAGAAAATCTGAACCAATTTAAAAAAATTTAAATTGGCTATTTCAGTGGATTTTAAATATTTTAAATAATAACGACGAAAATGATGCTTGAATCGACGCTTGAAAATAAATATAATTACTTTGAATTATAAACAAGGCCTGAAATGGCGCGGTAGTTTCAAAAATTGAATTCAAGCTTTGACTGACTGTACCGGGTGCAAACAAAACGAATTTTAGTGAAACCAAAAATATTTAAATCTGTTAGTGAATATCTTTCTAATGAATCTGAAAAATCGAAGTTTCATAGCGGGAAGCAAAAGTAATGACTAAATGAATTTTCAAAAAGGTCGTTATAGAGTTTATATAGCCCGTGAAAATGGCCATTTTGCAAACGACCTCAGAATTCGATGAAACCACTTTTGTTGGATCCGGGATGTCAAATTATTGCTAGGTTTCAAATTTCATAATTTTTGAATCTAGTATGTGAGCGTGGCAAAGGAAAATGTGTTTGGTCGATTTCTATTAAATTGGATCGACCAGAAAAGGGCCATTTTTCAAACGGTCTCAGAATTCGACGAAACTAGTTTTGTTCGGACTATATCGTCAAAACATAGATGGATTTATTTTTCGGGAATTTTTAGAGTCAGTATGTGGCCCCCGCAAATTGAAATGTACGTTCAAATCGAATATTGAATGTTTTATATTTTAATTTGAAGGAAAACTAACTGAAACAGTCGAATGGGCCTACGAAACATATCCCATTGTGTTCGGAATGGGGGTATTTAGCTAGGGACGACAGTTGTTGGGTCTGGATTGGTGTTCGTAGGAGATAAGGGGTATTTTAGAAATTTAAAAATATATACATAAGTAAAAAAATCTCATTGGTCGGTCAACGTTCTCTCTCCCCGCTTTCTCTTTCTCCCTCCCCCGATCGACGACGGAAACAGCTCATTCTTCCCTCCTCCTTTTCTTCCTCCACACGCAATGATAGCCAACACTCCAGTTGAACTTTTTGTAGAGCGCACTCTCCCCCTTCAAATCAAGACCTGAAGCGCCCCTCCTCGTCAAGCCATTAGCGAGATCTAGTCCTCGAAAGTCCAGCCACTTCGAGCCAATTTCCCCCTTCGATCCGACGTCGAGCTGGGCGGCGTGGGTACCCTCCGGCGCGCCTCTCGGAGCTGGACGACGTGGTGAAAGATGATCGGCTTCACGTGTAACGGATTTGAAGATAAATCGATACCAGGTTTTGAGCATCGAAAGAAAGGTAACGGCCTAAATTTTATTTAACTATTTAATAGCACTTTAAAGCGCTACGGTTTGTGATTCCACAATAAAAATCATATCTTTTTGCTATGTAGTCGAAATTCAGTGAAACAAAAGACAGTGGACTCGTGTGGACATCTTCTATATTTTAGAAGAGACCGGATATTTTTCTGAGCGTTCTGCTATTTTTGGTGGAGTGGAACCCAATGTGAGATTTCTGAATTATAAACGATATGGAAATGACGATGTATAACTTATATATTCGAAGTATGAGTTATATAAGCGTTGTACACCTCATGTATAAGCGTTATATAAGTTGTATGTTCGATGTATAAGTTATATGTGCGTTGTAAAAATTATATATGTGTTGAAATAGAAGTGAAATACTTATATATATATATATATATATATATATATATATATATATATACGCCCCTCATCCACAAACCATGGATGATATTTATTGGTTGTGATTGGTGTGAAAATTGGTTGATAACGAATGGTTGATTAGAATTGTTTGTGGTTGAAATTGATTGATTGTGGTTGAAAAATACCCGTTTGTGGTTGAGAATTATTTGGTTGAAACCACATAGGATTAGTTTGTGGAAAAGAAAAAAAATATACATGCCACCTGCGTTCGAACTAGATGCATGAAATCCCCATTGTCAAAAGCTGCGAGGCTTTAAGGTAGAGCGAGGAGTCGTATAGGGACGGCCCCGGTTTTAACTACCCTGCCGCTATGCCGCCGAAATTTTCAATAATATTCATGTGTTAAAATTATTTTCATGTGTTGAAACTATATTCGTGTGTTGAATAGAAATTCATTCGTTGAATAGAAATTCATGTGTTGAATGGTATTCGTGTTTTAAATAAACTATTTTAACAATAAAAATCACATTTTTATTTTATATATACGAACTATAGAAAACATTCATGTGCTGAATAGAAATTCATTCGTTGAATAGAAATTCATGTGTTGAATGGTAATCGTGTTTGAAATAAATTGTTTTATAATAAAAAATCATATTTTTATCATCTATATAAACTATATAAAATAGTCGTGTTTTGAAATAAATTGTTTTACATTAAAAATCACATTTTTATTATATACATGAATTGTTAAAAATATTGAATTGTTGAAATAAATGTCTGTTGGATAAAAATATCATTTTTATCAAATGTATGAAAAGAATATGGTTTTGAAATCGAAGAATAGATTATATTTATATATATATAAATATAATTAAAATAAATCGAATAACGAAGCTGTAGTTCATTTTTTGAAACCGTGATTTCAAACGATTAGTGCGGGAGATCCGACCATCGGATTTTCCCGAAACCGAAACCGTTGGGTTCGCTTTGGAAATATCTTTCCAACGACACCAACTTTGTGAAGATCCAACGATTGGATTGCCTGGAATGTTTAATTCAAATCTGAAGAAAAACAGTACCAGAATCGATTGTATTTATATATATATATATAATTAAATTAAATCGAATAACGACGCTGTAGTTCGTATTTTGAAATCGAAACTTCAAACGAGTGTACCGGGAGATCCGACAGTTGGATTTTCCCAAAACTGGAACCGTTGGATTCGTTTTGAAAAGATCTTTCCAATGATATAAATTTTGTGAAGATCCAACGGTTAGATTTTCAGATATGTGTAAATCAAATCTGAAGAAAAACAGCGTCACGGCCGCGTTATGGCCTGAAGCGTCGTTTGAATAAATTGGCTATTTTTAAATAAATAAAAATAGCGATAAATCATTATAAAATATTATAAACGATATGGAATGGAAATAAACCGAATTTACCTAGTTTATTGGATATTTGATGGTTGAATGTGGAATTTATAAACTAACTGAAGGTTAGCTAAGTCGTATGGTTTCCTGGTTTTTGATCTGATGTTGGTTTCGGCCTTCGGGGTTAATACTTGGGAAATCGTTCTCTTACTAATTTACAGTTAGTGAATGATGAATTGCAATGAGGCTTATGTTGTGTTTGTGTAGCACTTGTTTTTTATATACGCGAGTTGCTCATAAAGACCGGGTTTATCCCATTCTGAATAACTGAATGGACGATAAGAAGTCAATGATGAAGACGGTGGTTGAAGACCGGAGATCTTCACCTCGGTTGGATGGTAACAGATGTATTGATCGGGAGGCATCCCGAAATATAGATAATAAGTGGTGATCGTCCAGACGTACGTGGAGATCGATGGATATGCGAGGTATATAGTGCCTCCGGTTTCGTTCAGACCCAGAACGGACTTGTAAATGGACTGTGTGTCTGACATTGGAATTCATTCTGTGTGATTGATAGCCATCAGTTGCATGGTGTGAATTGCCTATGTTGCATGCTAAGATGTAGTGATCAAGGCTTCTGTTGAAAAGCAAAGTCTTGTGGTTGATGATCAAAGCACGGCCTCTGTGGCCTAGCTTTGTGTATAACGTGAATTCGTGAGCCTCACACCCCAGTATGAACCAGAAACGGGAGAGGACCTCAGGGAGGGCATGCGTTTCCTTCTAGCTAGAGGTGGTGTCAGTGCTTAAACTGGATGAAATTTATATTATTTTCACCTGTGTGGTTGTTGTTTTTGCGAGGTGCCTCGGATATATCAGTGACTATGTGAAGCCGACGGAGTCATTCGTTGGCTCATTTACGCCCCAAAGGGTGGGGAAACGCAGTGTTCAGGCATTTTAATCCATATCGGTGGACCGGCCCTGACGATCCAAGGGTCACACGAGCTCTGATGCTAAGACTCGGGCTAGACAGTCTCGAATTCGGTAAGGACTATCTTTTGCCTTGGTTCATGATGGAAATCCAATTTCCAAATATGTGACTATGCGGTTTTGATTGTATACCTATATTGGCGACATAGTGGCATGGGACGCTCATGTCGTCTATGATTGATACTTATGATTTGAAATTATTTTTGAAACATATAAACACTAGTAGTAATGTCAAATGCTTTTGTTTTATTCGTATCAAGCATATTTTGGCCATTATAAGGTAAAAACTCTATCCTCCGGTTTGCGTTGCAATGTGTGATGGGAACTGAGTCTTATAATGCCTTCATTTTATAAAAAGCATTGCGATGTTTAAAAGATTTACTTGTTTTAAAGCACTGGCAATCCAATGGAGTAAACCCGTTCCGTGAAAGTGGTGTGGTCCTATGATTAGCCATATTATAAAATGTGTTAAGTAGATTTCTCATACCAGTCCTATGAGTGACTCGTAGTTTGTTTCACTTGCAAACTCGGGTGTCCCTTTTTCTACACGGACAGCCTTGTATTCAGGTTTTAGCAGTCTCTTTCTGGATAGCTGGAGCAGAAGATGGATTCTATCATTTATCTCTTTTTATGCTATTCAGCTCCTATTGTACATATTATGTTTGTTTTCCGCTGTAGACATTTATGTATAGTTGAACTGTATTTGTTCTAAGTATGATCCTGTATACTGTGTAACTCTGATGATTATGTTTATCCAGTGTGTTCTATTGTACATTATTTGGTGTATTTATTTATTTTTGTTCCGCTATTATCTGTTTATGTGTTATATTCCAAAGATTACCCTTGCCACCGTCGAACGGTGTTTCGGGGCCGTCACAACGTGGTATCAGAGCTTTGGTTAAGCTTAGTTTTGGAATATAACATATTAACGA
Source organism: Allium sativum (assembly GCA_030737875.1). Classification (NCBI taxonomy): domain Eukaryota; kingdom Viridiplantae; phylum Streptophyta; class Magnoliopsida; order Asparagales; family Amaryllidaceae; genus Allium; species Allium sativum. Next base: position 353,003,244 of record CM060916.1, on the reverse strand, counting down.
ACTCGTCAGAAATAGAACCAGTAGTGTTCTAGGACGAATAACTCATTACAGATAGGATCAGTAATATCCTAGTATGAGTATAGAAGAATGAAATAATACCCTGATAGATGCATTTACATTCAATTATATGTCTCTATGCTTTAAAATATCTTTTCTATTGACCTGACACTTGATCCGCTATTCGCAGAAGTACTAGAAAATGAGTGTCAGAAACAGAAGGAATGCAGAACCAGATATTGAGGCTCTATTAATTAAGTATTGAAATATGGGTGGAATACCGTTCTCGGGTGAAGAATCTATTATGAAAACACAAGCTTGGATTCTTTCTGCTGAGAAAATCTTTGACGGTTTAAAGTTGAGAGATGGCCAGAAAAGACTACTGGCATCTTGTGCACTCAAAGACGAAGCCTTGTTCTGGTGGGATTCGGTTATTGAGGATAATCCAGAAGGTAATATTACCTAGGATAGATTAAAAGTGATTTTCCTAGAAAGATTTACTCCTCCTGAAGCAACTGAGCGGTTATGTGATGAATTCTCTTATCTGATACAAGGAGATATGACCATTCCAGAATATCATAAGAAATTCAATGAACTTTCTCATTTTGCCCCTCATCTAATTCAAAATCCGAAGAGGAAGAATCTAAAATTTATTAACGGGCTTCAAAGAAAGTACCAAGGTAAAGTAATGGGGCATGTGAAGCTTTCTTTTTCTGAAATGATATACATGGCTTACCAGTATGAGGATCTCGACAAGAAAGGTATGTTGCGTTACGAAGAGGAAGTCAGTTCTAGTAATAAAAGGGAGTCTGAAACTGATAATCCGGAGGCCAGTATGATGTTAGAGGTCAGTAAGAAGCCTAAAGTCAATCGGAAAAGGGCCAGATCTGAGAAAGAACCCATAACGACGACCACCTGCTCTAACTGCAATAAGCAAGGGCATTTAACCCGGAATTGTAAATCCGCGAAGAAACGAAAGAAGGATGAATCTAAAACTGGTAAGAAGTTTCAACAGAATAGAAAATGCGGTGGATGTCATCAGACTGGTCATCTTTTAAAGGCATGCCCGCTATTCAGAAAACCTGAAGCAGTACATGTAAATGAAGTGGCAGAAGTGCCTGCATCTTCGTCTGCTCAGGAAAGGCCAGTTGTTTTAGAAGGCACGCTAACTGTCAAAGATATTATAGTTAAAGTACTGTTTGACACCGGCGCGTCGCGAAGCTTTGTTGCAAAGAATACGGTTAAGGAACTGGATTTGAATTTGAAGAAGCTCAAAGAACCAATGACTGTCCATAATCCGGTTGGGAATTCCCTCGATCTCAGTTGGGTTTGTGGGGTGCCAGTTTCTTTTTCTCGTTATTGGTTCTCTACCATCGCGGTCGTTATGAATTTTACAGAGTTTGATCTTATCTTGGGGTTAGACTGGTTGACCAAATATGAAGCTGAGGTTAAATGCGCCGACAAAGTCGTTAAGACGAAGATTAAATCAGGTGATTATATAACCATTCCCTGTGAAGGTCAGAATTTTAATAGAAAAGACTTTTGGTCAGCTCTAGATGTTTCTCCTGCTCAAATAGAAAATATCCCTGTGGTCACAGAGAATATACCGGACATCATCAAAGATATTCCTGTCGTAAAGAATTATGCAGATGTGTTCGAAGAAGTTGTCAGCTTACCTCCGCAGAGAGAAATTGATTTCAAGATCGCTTTAATTCCGAATGCAAGGCCTGTAGTGCACGCTATTCGGAGAATGACTCTAAAGGAGAAAGAAGAACTAGACAATCAAACTCGATAGCTTATATGGAAGGGTCTGATCAGGCCTAGTTTCTCTGATTGGGGAGCAGCAGCGGTGTTTGTCCCAAAGTCTGACGGCACTCTGCGGCTATGTGTGGATTATCGTGACTTGAATAAGCAGACAATAAAGAATAAATATCCATTGCCGCGAATCAATGATTTATTGGATCGTCTGAATGGAGCATAAGTATTTTCAAGGATGGACCTAGCTACAGGCTTCCATCAGCTTCGTATAGCCGAAGAGTGTGTTTCTATGACAGCATTCAGAGGTCCAGACTTATTCTATGGGTGGTTAGTAATGTCGTTCGGCTTATGTAACGCTCCAGCTTACTTCGTCGATTTGATGAATCGAGTGTTTAGAGGAGTCTTGAATAAGTTTTTTCTGGTTTTTATTGATGATATTCTAATCTTCTCTAAGTCAAAGGCCGAACATGAAAAGCATTTGGAGCAAGTTCTAGAAATTCTGAGAAGGAATGTATTGAAAGCTAAACTTTCCAAATGTATATTCTGGCAAGATGAAGTAAAGTTTCTTGGCCACGTCGTATCAAAAGAGGGAATTGCTGTGGATCCAAGTAAAATCACCGCTATTCAAAATTGGAAACAGCCTAGTACTCCCACAGAAGTTCGAAGTTTTCTTGGATCGGCCAGTTATTACTGGAAGTTCGTTAAAGATTTTTCGAAGATATCTAGTCACTTAACAAAGCTTACAAAGAAGCACACAAAATTCAAGTGGACTCCAAAATGTGAGGAGGCTTTTGAGAAGCTAAAGTTAAGATTAACAACGGCTCCAGTGTTAACGATAATCGACGTCAATCAGGACTTGAAAGTCCGGACAGATGCCTCTAGAGAAGGCCTTGGTGCGGTATTAATGCAAAGAGGTCAAGTTGTTGCTTATGCTAGCCGTCAGCTGAAGCCACATGAAAAGAATTACGTCACTCATGATCTTGAGTTGTTGTCTATCGTATTTGCTTTGAAAATCTGGAGACATTACCTTTTGGGTGAGAAATTCGAACTGTTTACAGATCATCAGTCGCTAAAGTATCTTTTCACCCAGGAAGACTTGAATCTGAGGCAGTAACGTTGGCTAGAGTTCATTGCAGCATACGATTTTGAGATTCTGTACACTCCAGGGAAAGCCAAGAAAGAATGTAATGATCGCCAGTTTTATTATTGCGACTTCTTTGATTGACAAGATATCTACTCTCCAAAAAGACGACAAATTTATTAAAGGAATGAGCCAGCGGATTCATGAAGGCAACGCTTCAGATTTCCAGCTCGATAGCGAAGGGATTCTGAGGTTACAAGGACGAATTTGTGTTCCAGAAGTTCCTGAACTCAGAAGAGAGGTACTTGATGAATTCCACAAATCTAAGCTCAGTATCCATCTGGGTGTGAGTAAAATGTATAACGATATCAAGCGAACATTCTGGTGGAAATCGTTGAAAAGAGACATCTCTATATATGTTAGAAGGTGCCCTACTTGCCAGCTAGTCAAAAGCGACCAACAGAAACTTGCTGTATTGTTGCAACCGCTGGACATTCCAGGTTGGAAGTGGGAACATATTTCCATGGACTTCATAGATGCTTTGCCCAGAACCAGGAAAGGAAATGACAGTATTTGGGTGATCGTAGATCGCTTCACGAAGACCGCCCATTTCATACCTGTCAGATCGAACAGAACTGCTCAGAGTCTGGCGCAGATATATTTCAAGGAAATGGTTAGGCTACACGGAGTGCCAATCAGTATAGTCAGTGATAAAGATCCAATATTTACTAGCAAATTCTGGGAGGCATTTCAAGTAGAACTGGGAACGAAGCTGAACCTAAGCACCGCTTATCATCCTCAGACAGATGGTCAAACTGAGAGGGTCAATCGTATACTAGAAGATTTATTGCGGGCTTGTGTTCTTGATTTTGGTGGATCATGGGAAGACCATTTACATTTGGCTGAGTTCTCATACAACAACAACTACCAAGCGAGCCTGACAATGTCACCATTCGAAGCATTGTATGGTAGACCGTGCCGATCTCCTGCTTGTTGGGTCGAACCTGGCAGTAGGCTTGTATTGGGACCTGATATGATCCGTGAAGCTGCCGACAAAGTCGATTTCGTTAAGAAACGATAACTCGCCGCTCAAAGCCGACAGAAGAGCTATGCTGATTCGAGAAGAAGAGATTTGGTTTTTTCTGTTGGTGATTATATGTATCTAAGGGTTTCTCCGATGAGAGGAGTGATTCGATTTGGCAAAACTAGGAAGTTGGCACCCAGATTTATTGGACCATTCCCTATTCTTGAACGGATTGGGACTCTCGCTTAGAGAATCCAATTACCTGATTGGTTGCCTGGAGTTCATGAGGTCTTTCACGTATCTCAACTTCGAAAGCATGTTCATGACCCAGACTTGGTTGTGGAAGAAGCAGCGCAACAGGATATTGAAATTACTCCAGAATTAGCAATGAGAAGAGAGCCGCTAAAGATTGTCGGCAAATAAACCAAAGAGCTGAGGAACAAGAAGGTTCACTTAGTCAAAGTGCAATGGAGTGGAGATCCGCGAGATTGTACTTGGGAAACAGAGGAAAGCATTAAGAAAGCCTATCCTAAGTGCAGGGTGGATATCTCTGATTGACTCCGGTGCAAGATACATTTACCATACTTTGCATTACCATTTTGTTCTCTACTTTTTTGTTATTTTCTTTTCATAGATGTGAACTTTTAATTCTATAGTCTGATTTTTTTAAAAAAGAGTATATGAATCGATTAGTATATTTTTGAAAAGTTAAAAACAAATTGATTGTTGTTTATGTTGTGTGATAGTAGATTTGATTAATTAAATTACTGGAATGATAGTTAATTAAATCAAGTATTGAACTGATTTTAAATAGATAGAAATATATACATGTGCATTATATATGTTTGAACAGGTAAAAGGATTAGCTGTCGAGTAAAGAATTTATTTGCATGCCCAACAAATAGGTAAACCTTAATGAGTTGGATGCGAAATATTATTATATCAACTCCTGTGAATGCCATTGGATGCAGAGTGCTGGTTGTTCTGTGTGCAATAATAAACGTCGCCATAGGATAGTAACAATTAATTTTGAACTACACTACATGGCATACTTCTTGAAGATAGACATATTTCATCATATACCACATAAGCATTTGGAGCTTGTGTGACGAGGTTGAAGATTTACCATACGAGCGAGAGGCTTGTATGGCGATGACTATATATTACAGGTTGAACTGATGACCGATATGGACCATATAAAATGTAACGGTAAATAGCAAGATTAATAAAAAAAAAAACCCACACGGGTCTGGAGATGACAATAAACACGTCTCTCTGGTCATTAACGCACAAAAACCAATTATAGGGTGATGAGAATTTATTCTCTGGAGTTATGATCTATACACAGTCCCCTGTGGACACCGGAATATATCACTATAAATATGTGCATGCTTATTAGGATTTATTGGGTACCTAATACGGCCCAATAAATTTCCAAACCCCTCCCCGTACAAAGGAGGTTATGGCGAAAATTTTCGAAAATTTTGGGTGTTAGCCAAATTTTTGAAGAATTTGAAAATTCTTAGAAACTGAAAAGTCGAAGAATGGAAGCTAGATTGAAAGTAGAGTTGATTAATCAAACCACTTTCGACTTTGTTCCTTTTTGGGGACGAAAAGTTTTAAGTGAGGGAGATTGTAACAACCGGGAAAATCTGAACCAATTTAAATTTTTTTAAATTAGCTATTTTAGTGGATTTTAAATATTTAAAATAAATATTTTAAATAATAACGATGAAAATGGTGTTTGAATTGATGCTTGAAAATAAATATATTTACTTTGAATTATAAACAAGGCCTGAAATGGCGCGGCAGTTTCAAAAATTGAATTCAAGCTTTGACTGACTGTACCGAGTGCAAAACAAAACGGATTTTAGTGAAACATAAAATATTTAAATTTGTTAGTGAATATCTTTCTAACGAATCTGAAAAATTGAAGTTTCATAGCAGGAAGCAAAAGTTATGGCTAAATGAATTTTCAGAAAGGTCGCTACAGAGTTTATATAGCCCGTGAAAATGGTCATTTTGCAAACTACCTCAGAATTCGACGAAACCACTTTTGTTGGATCCGGGATGTCAAATTATTGCTAGGTTTCAAATTTCATAATTTTTGAAGCTAGTATGTGAGCGTGGCAAAGGAAAATGTATTTGGTTGATTTCTATTAAATTGGATCGACCAGAAAAGGGCCATTTTTCAAACTGTCTCAGAGTTTGGCGAAACTAGTTTTGTTGGGACCGTATCATCAAAACATAGCTGGATTTATTTTTCAGGAATTTTTAGAGTTAGTATGTGGCCCCGGCAAATTGAGATGTACGTTCAAATCGAATATTGAATGGTTTATATTTTAATTTGAAGGAAAACTAACTGAAACAGTCGAATGGGCCTACGAAACATATCCCATTGTGTTTGGAATGGGAGTATTTAGCTAGGGACGACAGTCGTTGGGTCTGGATTGGTGTTCGTAGGAGATAAGGGGTATTTTAGAAATTTAAAAATATATATATATAAATAAAAAAAATCTCATTGGTCGGTCAACGTTCTCTCTCCCCGCTTTCTCTTTCTCCCTCCCCCGATCGACGACGGAAACTGCTCCTTCCTTCCCTCCTCCTTTTCTTCCTCCACAGGCAACGATAGCCAACGCTCCAGTTGAACTTTTTGTAGAGCACACTCTCCCCTTCAAATCAAGACCAGAAGCGCCCCTCCTCTCAAGCCATTAGCGAGATCCAGTCCTCGAAAGTCCGGCTGTTTCGAGCCAATTTCCCCCTTCGATCTGACGTCGAGCCGGGCGGTGTGGGTACCCTCCGGCGCGCCTCTCGGAGCTGGACGACGTGGTGAAAGCTGATCGGCTTCACGTGTAATGGATTTGAAGATAAATCGATACCTAATTTTGAGCATCGAAAGAAAGGTAACGGCCTAAATTATATTTAACTATTTAATAGCACTTTAAAGCGCCATGGTTTGTGATTCCACAATAAAAATCATAACTTTTTGCTATATAGTCGAAATTTAGTGAAACAAGATACAGTGGATTCGTGTGGACGTCTTCTACATTTTAGAAGAGACCGGATATTTTTCTGAGCCTTCTGCTATTTTTGGTGGAGTGGAACACAATGTGAGATTTCTGAATTATAAACGATATGGAAATGATGATGTATAAATTATATATTCGAAGTATGAGTTATATAAGCGTTGTGCACCTCATGTATAAGCGTTGTATAAGTTGTATGTTCGATGTATAAGTTATATATGCATTGTAAAAATTATATATGTGTTGAAATAGAAGTGAAATACTTATATAAATATATATAAATATATATATATATAAGCCCCTCGTCCACAAACCATGGACGATATTTATTGGTTGTGATTAGTTTGAAAATTGGTTGATGGCGAATGGTTGATTAGAATTGTTTGTGGTTGAAATTGATTGATTGCGGTTGAAAAATACCCGTTTGTGGTTGAGAATTATTTGGTTGAAACCACATAGGATTAGTTTGTGGAAAAGAAAAAAAATATACATGCCGCCTATGTGCGAACAAGATGCATGAAATCCCCATTGTCAAAAGCTGCGAGGCTTTAAGGTAGAGCGAGGAGCCATACTTGGGACGGCCCCGGTTTTAACTACCCTGCCGTTATGCTGCCGAAATTTTCAATAATATTCATGTGTTAGAATTATTTTCATGTGCTGAATAGAAATTCATTCGTTGAATAGAAATTCATGTGTTGAAGGGTATTCGTATTTTAAATAAACTGTTTTAGCAATAAAAATCACATTTTTATTTTATATATACGAACTATAGAAAACATTCATGTGTTGAATAGAAATTCATTCGTTGAATAGAAATTCATGTGTTGAATGATATTCGTTTTTGAAATAAATTGTTTTATAATAAAAAATCATATTTTTATCATCTATATAAACTATATAAAATAGTCGTGTTTTGAAATAAATTGTTTTACGCTAAAAACCACATTTTTATTATATACATGAATTGTTAAAAATAGTGAAGTGTTGAAATAAATGTCTGTTGGATAAAAATATCATTTTTATCAAATGTATGAAAAGAATATGGTTTTGAAATCGAAGAATAGATTATATTTTTATTTATATATATAAATATAATTAAAATAAATCGAATGACGAAGCTGTAGTTCGTGTTTTGAAACCGTGATTTCAAACGATTAGTGCGGGAGATCCGACCATCGGATTTTCCCAAAACTGAAACCGTTGGGTTCGCTTTGGAAATATCTTTCCAACGACACCAACTTTGTGAAGATCCAACGGTTGGATTGTCTGGAATGTTTAATTCAAATCTGAAGAAAAACATCGCCAGAATCGATTATATTTATATATATATATATATATATATATATATATATATATATAATTAAATTAAATCGAATAACGACGCTGTAGTTCGTATTTTGAAATCGAAACTTCAAACGAGTGTATCGGGAGATCCGACCGTCGGATTTTCCCAAAGCTGGAACCGCTGGATTCGTTTTGAAAACATCTTTCTAATGATATAACATTTGTGAAGATCCAACGGTTAGATTTTCAGATATGTGTAAATCAAATCTGAATAAAAACAGTGCCACGGCCGCGTTATGGACTAAAGCGTCGTTTGAATAAATTGGCTATTTTTAAATAAATAAAAATAGCAATAAATCGTTATAAAATATTATAAACGATATGGAATGGAAATAAACTGAATTTACCCAGTTTATTGGATATTTGATGGTTGAATGTGAAATTTATAAACTAACTGAAGGTTAGCAAAGTCGGATGGTTTCCTGGGTTTTGATTTGATGTTGGTTTCGGCCTTCGGGGTTAATACTTGGGAAATCGTTCTCTTAGTAATTTACAGTTAGGGAATGATGTATTGAAATGAGGCGTACGTTGTGTTTGTTTAGCACTTGTTTATTATATACGCGAGTTGCTCAGAAAGACCGGGTTTATCCCATTCTGAATAACTGAATGGACGATAAGAAGTCGATGATGAAGACGGTGGTTGAAGACCGGAGATCTTCACCTCGGTTGGATGGTAACTGATGTCTTGATCTGGAGGCATCCTGAAATATCGATAATAAGTGGTGATCGTCCAGACGTACGCGGAGATCGATGGATATGCGAGGTATATAGTGCCTCCGGTTTCGTTCAGACCCAGAACGGACTTGTAAATGGACTGGGTGTGTCTGACATTGGAATTCATTCTGTGTGATTGATAACCATCAGTTGCATGGTGTGAATTGCCTGTGTGGCATGCTAAGATGCAGTGATCAAGGCTTCTGTTGAAAAGCAAAGTCTTGTGGTTGATGATCAAAGCACGACATGTGTGGCCTAGCTTTGTGTATAACGTGAATTCGCGAGCCTCACACCCCAGTATGAACCATAAACGGGAGAGGACCTCAGGGAGGGCATGCGTTTCCCTCTAGCTAGAGGTGGTGTCAGTGCTTGAACTGGCTGACATTTATATTATTTTTACCTGTGTGGTTGTTGTTGTTGCGAGGCGCCTCGGATAAATCGGTGACTATGTGAAGCCGATGGAGTCATTCGTTGGCTCATTTACACCCTAAAGGGTGGGGAAACGCAGTGTTCAGGCATTTTAATCCATATCGGTGGACCGGCCCTGACGATCCAAGGGTCACTCGAGCTCTGATCTTGAGACTCGGGTTAGACAGTCTCGAATTCGGTAAGGACTATCTTTTGCCTTGGTTTATGACGGAAATCCAATTTCCAAATACGTGACTGTGCGGTTTTGATTGTATACCTATATTGGCGACATAGTGGCATGGGACGCTCATGTCTTCTATGATTGATACTTATGATTTGAAATTGTTTTTGAAAAATATAAACACTAGTAGTAATATCAAATGCTTTTGTTATACTCGTATCAAGCATATTTTGGCCATTATAAGGTAAAAACTCTATCCTCCGGTTTGCATTGCATTATGTGATGGGAACTGAGTCTTATAATGGCTTCATTTTATAAAAAGCATTGCGATGTTTAAAAGATTTACTTGTTTTAAAGCACTGGCAATCCAATGGAGTAAACCCGTTCTGCGAAAGTGGCGTAGTCCTGTGATTAGCCATATTATAAAATGTGTTAAGTAGATTTCTCATACTAGTCCCATGACTGACTCTAGTTTGTTTCACTTGCAAACTCGGGTGCCCCTTTTTCTACACGGGCAGCCTTGTATTCAGGTTTTAGCAGGCTCTTTCTAGATAGCTGGAGCTGAAGATGGATTCTATCATTTATCTCTTTTTATGTTGTTCATCTCCTATTGTACATATTGTGTTTGTTTTCCGCTGTAGACATTTATGTATAGCTGAACTGTATTTGTACTAAGTATGATCCTGTATACTGTGTAACTCTGATGATTACGTTTATCCAGTGTATTCTATTGTACATTATTTGGTGTATTTATTTATTTCTGTTATGTTGTTATCTGTTTATGTGTTATATTCCAAAGATTACCCTTGCCACCGTCGAACGGGGTTTTGGGGTCGTCACATACATACTCAAACATAGAAGAATTTCCTGGCTTCAACCCAAGGAAATCATCGGTTGTGATACATTCGATTTCAATCATGATCCAATCGCATGATGTCGCATGAAGATTCAGGTTAGCAAGCTCGAGCTCAAAATCGAAGAAAATAGCTCAACCTCGAACACACGGAAAAACAGCAAAAACTTGGTTAATTTTCCAGGATACGAAATTCCATTTCATAACCACACACTTGTGAAATTTTCGTGTTCCTCGATTCGACTCCAACAACATCGATCCCCAAAGTTCCCGAAAACCTCCGTCCAACTAGATGGGTCCATGTCATTTCACATCTCCAAATCCACCTCCCACATTCCTTCTCCAGGGAGCTCAAAAAAATAATCCAAGTTTTCAAGATACGAAAACTCATTTCATATCCCCAAAAACCATCAAGTAATTAGGATACGAAAACAAATTTTGTATCCCTCTTTACTTGAGTTATTATCTTTCCAGGAGTTGGCATTTTGGGAATCAGTGTTATTGGATCTGAACTCGGGATCGGCATACTTGGGATCCGCACTATAGGGTTGACACACATGGAGTCCACGGCAAGCTACATTCCCATTCACTTGTTTTGAAACCTCAGTTGTTAAGTTAAGCTCGACTAGTAAAAACCAACCGAAATGGGACTCAATTCCGATCCATAAAAGGCACAGCGGAACTTAGAGCCATTCTAAATGGATTGTTTGTTCTTATAAGGAATCACTTAAAAAAGAAATAACAAGGCAAACTAAATGAAACTAAAATCTCTCATAGCAGAAGGGATAAAATATAATATTAGAAAACAGATGTACCAATAAAAGAAAGCACCATAATATAGCTTCTATAAATATCTCAATAGTCATAAGTGAGTAAATCACAATAATACTAATAATTATCCCACCAATACAAAAGTTCCATTAAAATATAATAATAATAATAATAATAATAATAATAATAATAATAATGGATATTCCATCGTCAGGGTCCATGACATTATCGATTAAGCAATTAATCCCACCTACTTTCCTATTAACATGTTAAGAGGGGGGAGGTCAGAGCATAAAGCTCTGGTGAATGGAAATCACATAAGTTTTAGGGAATAACTATTTCCTATATTTGGCATTGTAAATTCTTCACATTATGTCTACACCATTCAACACACAATCAACCACATTGATTGATGAGGCGGACTATCTTATAGTCACTTAAGGCCTACATTGCTTATTTTTTGGTGGGTTCTCTATGATCACTTAATACCTTCTAAGGTGTACTACCATTGGACACTTAAGGCCATCACATTGTATTTGTTCTTGGGTGGATTCCCACTATCACTTAATAACCTATGGAGGACTGTAGTCACTTAAGACCCTGTTTTATAATCGTCAAGGCTATTAAATATTCTCCTCACTGTAATATGATAAATAGTAATCTACCACTTAATATGGGCTAAGGATGACCCTCATCGTTATTTAAGCCTCTACAGCGGAACCATGCATTACTGTTTAGCTGGTATTACAAGTGAACTCCTAACCACTTAATACTTCCTTTAGACAAGTGGTTCCCCATACATGATTGGTGGAACTCTTAGTAGCTGATTCCTAGGTCAATCCCCACATAGCTCCTAGATAAGAAGCGGACACCTCTGGAGAACTACCCTACTGATAGCCATCATTTACTAGGATTATTTAATACCATATAAGAGAAAGATGGACCCAATGACTATTTAAGACCTAATGAGGGTGGGTCCCATGACTCTGGTCCAAAACCAATGGTTGAGCTTTAGGAACGTACCTAGTCCTAACCACTTAGTACCCAACAAGGTGGGCCAATCACTTAATACCTTCTCAAGGAAGACTTACTTCACGTTCAAATATATATATATACACACACACACATACTAGACATCTCACATTAAACTAACCCCTTGTAAATCTTGGATTTGCCAGGCAATTCCGGGCAAGCTTCTACTACAAGTTTGGCTTAACCTCACGTATTAGTGCAATAATTATAAATCTTGGACGTCTCACATTAACCAGTCTTACTTGTAGATGCAGGATATGTTGGTCAATGCTGGGAAAGCTTCTATTAAAAGTAACGGTTAACCACGTGTCCATGTATCATTAATTATAGTTAAAGCCATTAACTCACAAACATATAAGTTCGTATACGGACAATTAAATGACTAATTACCTAATTTAAACGTATTTAGTAAGCATCCAATACGCATTAACATTACATCAGTTACGTTATAAATATAGAGTAGGAAATGAGCGTAAATCACGCATACGAAAAGGAGCATCCAAATTCAATTGTAATGTCAATCCTAACACATTATTAAGGTATACAAGTTTATTTCCCTAATTTCCCCAATCATAATAAAAAGGTATTTTCACATTCAAATAACAAGGAAATAATAAACATTCATAACATAACTTGTAACCAAGGTTTAAGTGATTACCTTAATAAAAAATAAAGGCAAGTTATAGTATTTCCAAATGTATATGTAAAACACACTTTTTGGCACTAATTCACATATTATATAATTTCCGTATACAAAATCTTAATACTTTAGTGGCTTGCAAATAGTACGTTCAAAAAATATAGTTTTGAAAATAGATGTTTAAACCTATTCAATTCAATATACTAAGGTTCTTAAGCTTTTGCAACAAAAATACATATATATGAATTTACATATTTACAAAAATCCAAATCATATTATTTTGTTTTCGTAAATCCAAATCCCTTTTATGCACAATAATCCAAATTTTACATTATCAGAATATAGTAAATAACAAACTTATGAAAATTCCACTCACATAGACTAGAAGAAGAGATTAGTGGAATATAATGTAGAATCAACTAAAATATGGATTTCTACCTTCGAACCAATGTATTCTTACTCTCCCTATTATATAAATTAGAGAATTAAAGTTTAGATCCTCATACATATAACATAATTCTAGTGTTATACATATATGCGTTTAGAATCTTGAAACATAGAATAAGGTTAGATGAGAGAAGACAAGCCTAACCTGAAATTCTAGAATTAAGTAATGGAGAGACAGAGTAGAGGTGCAGAAGAATGAGATGTAGCGATTATGGATTGGCTAGAGGGTCTTATTTATAGTTACAAATATGTATATAGACCGTTGAATTAGTTAGATAAAGTATGGATAGTCCATTGTTTGCAAAATTATAAATAAACCCAAATAAGATTGCTTATCCACCATGCATGACACAAAGGGCAATTGACCCCTCTGTAGAAGCGCGGTCAACTCCTCTTCTATAGGGGTGATCGACCCCGCTTCAGGGATTGAGGCAGGGACTTTATTTCCCTGTACGTTTGTTTTTATATTAATTACACATTAATGAGATTCATTAATTTTCGTTTATTGAATATTCTTGGCCCTCACTGCGCATATATATATATATATACACACACACACTCAAATTCTAATCCTTATGGAATATTCTTGTATGCTTATTAATAATTGATTATATTCGAAAATTATATTTAATCTGTTTGAATTTCCAATCTTATATGTGAACATTTTATGTATAACCTGTTATACCAATAACTTCTACATACAGGCCATGTTTTCAGTAAATAAGGTATGAAAATGGATCAGAATTTTGCCACGAATACAATTGCAACACTTTCGTGGCCCAATTCCCCGTTTCACAAAATTCTATTTTTCAGCCTGTTAATTTTTTACTGATTATTATTATTTATTTTAAATTTAATTATCCTATGTTCATTTAAGGTACATTTTATGGGGTGTTACATTCTTCCTCCCTTTAAAAGTGGTTTCGTCCCGAAATTTTTTCAAAAGGGCGAAAAACAAAACTCACTCTACCAACCTTGTTATTTATAAACACCCATAAAATGTTCATAACTCAAAGTGATTATGTACCGCATACTTGCTAAAATGAGCTCGGTCCTAGAACCAACATGTAATAAGTGATGTTGTCTGCATGCAAAACATCCTAATATACATATCATTCTATATGTGCGCACAGTGCATTTGTGTTACAAACAATTTCTACTATCCAATCTAGCAACCACACAACAACCATAGAATTCTAAGATTTCCGAGCAAGGCTACCAAATTTAAAATTTCCACGCCTTTAATCGAATTTTCTTCCTTATTTACTCAAACACAATCTAATAAATATGGCGGAGTATTGAAATCTCGTGCTCCATAATATCTGGGTGGATCAAGCCCCTCAAGGTTCCATGTTTGTCCCCGTTTCTTGATTAGGCCCTATTAAATTAGCCATAGCATGGAGGTATCCTATAAAATATAAAAACGTCACGGACTCCTATTAACAAAAATATCCTTCATTTCCTTAATATTGGGAAGTCAAAAATATAATACTGACTTTCTAACCTTCACAAGCCGCCTAATCAAATTAGACTTTTTCCAAAGTATAATCGTAAATTTGGTTTATGTAGAAATTTGTCAATGGTTATCCCATCAACACTTTGATAATTTTAGATAGCCTCCTTGAAATACCCCAAGAGACCCAACTAATTACAATAAAGATAATTACGCTACTCCTATAAAGATAAATATTATTTCTATTGTCTAAAGGATGCAGGAAGCAACTTTTCCTTTCATCCCCAAAGCTCTGGCTGCCTTAAGTTTGCCGTTTAGGCTTCAATTGAGGTGCGATCTGAAAATTTAATAATTTCCTAAATAAAAATTTCTAGTTATAATTATCCTATATGTTGGTCTGTAATAATAACTAGAATATTTTCTTGTGCTCTAATCTGTTGGAAATCTATTGTAACGTCTCGTATTTTTCACAGTCAGATATTTAATTTAATTTATTGGGATTATAATTGGATTAATAATATATAATTCGTTTATTAAATGACGTCTGAACGTATAATTTACATTTAAACTATAAATTGAGCTCATAACGTTGCGGTAGTTCGTAATTTACGATTGGAACTTCAAATGAATATACAAGATCCGATATAAGTCGGAATTCTTTGGAACAAAAAACGTTTGAATGTCTTATTGCTTTGGGTTTCCAACACATAGACATGTTTAAACTACCTTATAAACGTCAAGCTTAATTTGAAGAGCCACAACTACCGTCATGAACTGGGATAACCTATTTAAAGTCGTCATATGAACTATTACTTCTAAGAACAACTTAGAAAGATGTACTAAAGTCATTATATTAAATTGTTTGAACTTCCCTAAATATCATAAACGATTTCGTACTTGGATAGTATGATGCCAGTTACATGCATCTGATACCACGTGAGGTACTTGCTTGAAAATTTCGACTCTATTTCAATTTGCAGTTTATAAATAAATTTTTCTGCTTAATTGTGCAGTTACTACAAACTTCACATCTTAATGATAACATCCTAAAAGCCAATAAATTATCCAAATGTGAATTGCGAAGTGACAACCAGCTTGAACCGAATATGAATATCAGTATGCTTAATGCTTCTGTCTGATCTCCTTACCATTTACAGAAAATTCTCACCCTTTTTAACTACATCGAAAGTAAATTTCTCCATTTTTTCTTCATGCTCTTGCAACTGATCATAAGCTACCTTCTTTAAGTTCTCAACCTAGAGCACCTTTAAGTTTATCACCCAATTCTAGACTAGCATCCTTTTCCTGCAGAAGTTTACAAAATTTTCACTATGGAAACCCTTCCTTTTTTCTGTAAATATAGTATTTGCACATCCTAGACTAAATGTGCTGCACGTGCTAAGGTATAACCAATCCCAAACACTTCATTTCAACCAAACCTAAATATCGAACCACCCTGTATTTTCCTTCATTTTTCTACATTAGTGGACCACTGCATGTCGCTGAAAGTTTCTCTGTTCCTATATGTACAGACATGCAATGAGCCTACCCATATATTTATACATGCTAGCTATACTCTACCAATTAAGAACCGTGCAGCTACCAAATGCATAGAAGCACACACCTACCCTGAATTAATTGATAGCTAAGTATTCACGCACCACAAGCATTCCACCTTTAGGATCAGCTACCCTACTCGTTCGTAACCAACCAGGCCTATGTATGAAAAGAAAAGAGCTACAGTAAAGTACACGCAGCTCACATATGAAAAGAAAATACATGGATTTGGACACTACTACCCTACAACTTCAAATCAAAGTAGCTTAGAGGAAATGAAAACTCAAAGCACTCTCCACATCACACGGACGTAAAAACTCAATGCAGCAAGCCTATGACCTGAAGCCTACTGCTCTAGAAAACCTTGGGTGCCAAGGATTACACAACTATAAATACACATAAACCCCAAACTCTTTTCTTTCATCTAAAAACAAAAAACAAAATACTGTAAACTTTATATATATATATATATATATATATATATATATATATATATATATATATATATATATATATATACACTACTAGAAAAATACCCTATTGCAATTAGCTATTTGCAACAGGCGACATATGACAGTTGCAATAAATGATATTTAGCAACAGACCTATTATAGCAGTTGCAATAGATGAGATTTAGCAACACGCCTTTCCTTTATGTTGCGAAAAACATATTTTTAGCAACTGCTCTTCACTTCCTGTTGCAAAAAACATACTTTTAGCAACTATGCTTTCAAGCCAGTTGCGAATATATATCTTTAACAACAAGTTTTGCCACTTGCAATAGCTGTATTTTTTTGCAACTGGTAAAGCCAGTTGCGAAAAACATACTTTTAAAAATAAGTATCAGGATTTAATTATTAATTGTTAATAATTAATTTAAATAGTTATTATTAAATGACTAACTGCTAGTAATAATTTTAAATAGTTATTATTAAATGCTTAAATAGTACGAAGTAATAAGTAATATTTAGTTATAATATAATAAGTATTAAGTAATAATAATTAATTAATATGAATTAATACTTTGATAATTAATAAATTCTATAACAACTTATCATGGTTGGTAATTAATAGTGTATAAATTATAAATTCAACAACTCTTTTGGCTTAAACATTAAAATTTTTGACTTCAATAATTTTTTTTTTCAAACGTCTAAAATATGTACTCTAACACTGCGCCTCGTCCAAAGAACGACAAATAACGTTTGTGTTGGAATTCGAAGTTTGAGATTAAATTAAGTAGCAAATTTTAAATTGTTATTGTGATTAATTAGTATTACTAACTATTATATTTTATAATTATTACTATTAATATTTAATATTAAATTATTACTACTAATTTATTTAGTACTTAATTTTTAATAAATAATAAGTATTATTAAATATATATTACTAAATAACTATTAATTATGGTTAATATTTAGTCTGCAGTTAATAAATCGTAAGTTTGTATGGTACAAAGTGTTGGCAGTATCAAATTTTCAGGTTTCGGAATAAAACTTTTTGCTCGAAACTGAAATTTTCGCACTCCCTCCAAAAACCGAGGATAATATTTCCTACGTGCTCCGCTAACCCACCCAGATCCCCAAATAAACATTCAAAGTAAATCCCTAAATTTGCTTCTCCAATAGCCATTCCTTCACCTCAACAAGAATAAAAGAAGCTCGATTTCAGATCTTATCGTCGACTGCTTCAGATTAACGTTGCCGATATAGATCGTTCTCGATCCGAGATTTACTCGAGGAGGTCTCATGGGTTTTCGGCGACGCCTAGGGTTTCGAATCTGTCAAATGCATAGATTTACTCAGTACAGTCTTCTAGAAACCCTACTCCGAGAGGTTCGAGTTTCAATAAGAGGGATTTGAGCTGGAATGCAAATGGGTGTGAGGTGGTTAACGGGACGTTCCCGAATCCGACGGGGAGTGGTTTGTTTTCGCCTGTGGGTGCGAGGAATAAGGAGAACGGAAGCGAACTCCGTATGTTTGTGTGGAGTTCGAGTGCTTCGCCTATGTCAGACAAGGGGATTCTGGTGTTCAGAGGAGCTGAGTTCAACAGTGATGGTCACCGCCATTGTAACAAAGGTATTAACTTTCTTATTTTCACGGTTATGTTTGAATGTTTAATTGGATTAGATGCTCCATTGTTCAATTCAAATTGAATAGAAAGTGCATTCAACAAAATGTGGTGATTCAACCTTGCAAGCACAATAATAAGTGAAGATATTAATTCTGTTAATAAATTATTTTGATTACAAGTAATACTTTTCAGCATGAGAAGTAAGTGTTTATTCTCAGCTTAAGTTAATACCTTGCTTTGTTTTTTGGAAAAGGAAGAGCACCCAGAAATAGGGTATTTACAGCCTTAGTTTTTACTTGTACAATGGTATCTTGCTTCTTTTAGTCTAGTCTTATTTTTCAAACACGCAATAATATCTGGCTGCTTTTAGTCTAGTCTAAATGGGTTAATGCTATTTTCATTATCTTTACTGTTGTCTGTTGGTGGATCTTTTTTCTTTTTTTATTTAGGCGAATATGTTTGATGGTTGTATATATATGTAACACATGGTTGAAGCTTTCTACGAGAACCATTGAGAATCGGCTGTTATGGTAACAGTAAATTTACCGTTACCGTACCGTTACCGACAAATCAGTTACCGATTACAAAAAAAACGGTATACCGATTTCAATCGGTACGATAACGGTAATTTTACCGATTTACACGGTAAATGTTCGGTAAATTTTTTTCTATACCGTCGGTATCGATAAATCACCGATATAGTACACAGTTTATAATTTTTGGACGTTGCATTTCTATGTTACGGTGCTAGTTCATTTGGGTTATTAATTTCTACCAAAGAAAACATGCAGAATAACAGGGCCGTCGTTTTTACTTTTCACTTTTACTTCTTCCAAAATACTTTCCTCACGGCAGATCTCGAATCCTCTCCTTCTCGTTTCCCTTTCTTTTTCGGACTCGAGAGAGAAAGTGCAACTGATTAACTGGGTCCAGATCTCTAGATCTCAAGCTTGAACGGAGCTGCGGTATTTTTTTTTCTAATATAGCAAAATTGTTTAATTCCTTTTGTACTTGTTCACGGTTCACCTATCGAATCTGTATGTAGGTTTTAGTCATGTCATCAAACCTTCATGACAAACGTTATTATGCATGAATTTGAAATTAGCGGATATACAGGATAGTATTAGTTGTATTTTAACTGTTTTAGCATAGTGATCCTTCATGACAAACGTTATTTGTGGGTTTTCCCCATACATTTCAGTCATAGCTGTTTCTTATTTTCTTGGCTAACGGCGGTTTAAACAAGTTATTTTTGGAAACCGTTAAACAACTGTTTCTTGACAAACTGCGATTTCTTCACCAATTTGAATGTTTTAGTAAAAGCTATTGTTTATATTTTGAATAAGTCTAAATATGAACATATGGTTAACTTTAAGTCTTTAATGATGTACAGAACATCAACTTCTGGCATTAACTTTATGCATGTAATTGGAAGAAGAGGCGTACATTTTGAACAAGGTAACGTTGCCTTACATGTAACCTTGCCTGTAATTGGAAAAAGGGACGTACATTAACTATATGCATGTAACTAATTAAGGGGCATTAACTATATGCATGTAATTGGAAAAAAGGGCATTAACTTTAAGTCTTTAATGATGTGCAAACTTCAGTTGAACAGAAGCAGGTTGTATATGTATGTTTTGTTACATGTAACCTTGCCTTACATTTTGAACAAGGTGCTTGGCAATAATAAGGTTATTATAAAAATTTGCTATTTTAATGAAAGACTATAATTATATAAGGCCGTTACTTGTTATTTATTTTTTTCTGATCCACGATAAATATTTTCATCTCAAACTCAAGCTTTTACAAACAAAATTAGGTGACCAGTGTGCTGATTGACTCTATATTTTCCCTTTTAGTTTGGCAACACTGAGAAATTAGTGAGGGAGTATATATAATCATTTATTATGTAAATAATTTACTAGATTTTGCTATCATTAAATTGTATGACTAGATTTGTTTGCATTTCATGTTTGTTTGTGAGAAACGTTATTTATTTTTATCAATAGTTGGAATGAAGTAACAATACTTTGGTCTGACAATGATGTTCTGAAAGTGCCATCACTTTTATATAGATAAGTGGCATGAAGTTGCAAGTCAAATGTACCCTGTATTTCTATTTTTGCATAATTTTAAGTTAGTTTGTGTGAAATTTGCTTTACTCATTCCAGTTTAAATATTTGCTTTGCTCATTCCAGTTTAAATACATATAAAATTATGGGTAAAGATTTGATAATTCCAGTTTACATATTTGCTTTGCTCATAAGGTATTCTTTATACACACGTCCAGTGCACATTCTCAAGTACTCAAGTAAGCAAGTAAGCAATTATTAAGTAAGCAAGTAAGCAATTATTTTAAACTGGAAGAAGATGTCTCTTTCTA